>OY728160.1:1819485725-1820901475 GCA_963277665.1 Viscum album
GGACCAAAGTATTTTAGATAAGCCTAACGATTGGAATGGATTATGTTGGACATAAGTTAGTATTGTTTAAGGATAGAACTTTTTTAGATATTATTGATGTGATGTTATAGTAATGTAGTTTTAGAAAATGGACAACCTGCAGGACGAGAGACAACCCATCGCGTCGGACAAGGCTGTGGGAATCGAACCCACAACCGAAGTGAGACTAGCCTTTATCGCCTACCACTGGCCTACAGGAAGACCCTGTTTAGTAGAAACTAGTTTTATTATATTAAGCATTATGATATATGAAGTATAAGTCCATTTTAGGAACCATATTTGATTAATCTCACTATATATGGACTTATGTATTTTTGATAACTTATATAACCTTTTTTTAGACATATGGAATGACACATAATTCTACCACATGATCTCCTAACACTTCACGAATGACAAATTCAACTTCATTTCATTAGGAGATGAAGTGGAAATTGTCCAAAGAACGACCAATGGTGAGACTGTACCAAAATCAAAAAAGTATTTCTTCTAATTCCAATTTCATCAACATTAGGGAAATGATCATGAAAGAAAAAATGTTGTCCTACTGCCCTTATAACCAATGAATCAATGGTACCTTAGATCATCACAAATCTGTGGCTTTATTATTGATGGCTTTTTCACAGCCATGTTCTCTACCACTCTCTATCAGAATATAATGGTTATATTTTTCTTCTATATCCTTATTTTCGCCTATGTTCTCTTATATGAAAACCCAGTGATGAGTTTCTTTGGGTAATCATTACATTTCATACTTTAGTTTTTAAATTTATGTTTTAGTATTCCTTTTTACGAAGTGGGTTTCTATAAATAGTAAACGATTTATAACCCCAACGAATTTCAAGGGTGAAATTCATTTTAAGGGGGGTAGAATGTAACACCCTGATATTTTATGAAAAATATTCTTTTAATTTCATTTATGTCTTGTGTTGTAAGCTACAACAATATTTCCTTACGCTATACGCAACACCGTATGAACTTGCAGTATACACAACACTATTCTTGGATCATGTTACACAAAATTTTGATAGTAGTAATTCTATGAAACATTGAGTGTATATATATATATTCAATGTATAAATGAAATATGGTTGGATTCTGTTATACGAAACAACGGAGGAGTCTTGCACAACACGCAAACCTGACTTGGCTTGCATTACACGCAATCGCGACCTTCCTCGATAGCGTGTGTTGTACGCAATACCAGGTTTTAATAAACAATGATATATTATTATAATATTATTATGTTATAGATGTTATGAATAGTATTAAATTCATTTTGAATTTTATAACATTATTATTCATCTTACACATTTTCTAGAATATGGTATGAGAACAAAATAAAATTTTCAGGTAAAATATGTATTTTTCAAAAATTGCAGTTTTCCCGCCTTTTGATGATGCACCAACCTTAAATATTGTTTTTGACATGTCTATAAGTTCAATTTTACAAAATAAAATTCTTCTTTGAAATCAGTATATAAAAATTTACATTGGATAAATTTTTCATATTATTCTGATAACTGTAATATTTTAATGAATAGTTAAAACACGCTATATTTTAATTAAAAACAAATTTTTTCATCGCAATAATTTATATGGTTAGATTATATTTTTAATTTGTTTTAAAGTGTAATTAGAATATATTTTTACCATTTAATCCAATGTTGTTCATTGGAATTAATTTCACTTTGAAATTGGATATAAACAAGTATCAATCTTTTGATTGTTTTTGTTTCTTAAAAACACGCTATTTGTTTGATAACTGGCATTAAATTTAAATTAATTTATGCCACTTATATGTTATGAATTCGGAAAAATATACATCAATTTTGAATTCGGAATATCAAATAATGCTTAGGTTGAATTTTTGGTATTTTTCTTAAAAACGTCAATTTTCGTTGAATAGTGAAACCACATAGTGGTAGTTAAAAAACTGACTTTTTTTAATTAAAATTTACCAATTCTGTGAATTGAATGTAATAAATCTGAGAGACACGGTTAATATCAAGGACTAAAATGTGGTTCAATGAGATGAAAATTATTTTTGGTGAATAGTAACTTTTTACTTTTTTCTACCACGGTTAAAAGTAAATAGGGTAATTAAGGGTACAAATGATATTAATATTACCCTAACACATGTCATAATTCTAATTAATAAGTATAATGAGACCAAAAACAACCTTAGGAATAAAATATGACCATTCAGGCCCACTTGGATTACATTAGGACGTTTAATATAAATTCATTTAAAGAAGGGTTAAAATAATTAAATTCAAAGTTCAATAAGTAAATCATTTTTAATATAGGATTTTACATAAAATAAATTCAACTATTAATAATCATTATAAAGATAAAAATATTTCCTACATAATGGTATTTTATTTATAATTTTTAGACATTATATAATTTAATTTATTTATTAGACAAAGATAATGCAGTAATTATCTTATTAATGAAATATTGACATAATCGATCTTATAAATACCCCGATAAATGTAATTTGAGACATTTTATGAATTACACTAATTTTCTAGGTTAATATGACGTGTTATTATTTATTTAGGTAACTTTTTTCGAACTAATAATTCTGTTAGGATTTTCAAAAAAATCAATTACCAATTAGTGTCAAAATTGACATTAAATAGTTTCTGAAACAAATATTATATTATTAATTGTTATTTTATTCCTAAAAATATAAGGTTCTACCAAATGACTTATATAAGGTTATATAAATTAATAATAAACAACTTGGGGTTCGTTAGTCTTGTTATAGTAGGTTTATTAACCTTATAGTGTAAGAAAACAAGAAGACATAGTAAAAGAAAAAATATTTAACTTAAAGTTAAATCTAAATGATAAGGTTACAATAGAAACCTAAACTTGTATAAATTATATTGTATGAGATGATTGAGGCCCATACCCACCTTAGCTTCGAAATAACTCAATTCAGAGCTATTAAACACCGAATATAACTCTATGATAAAATAACATTTTTAGTTATTCCAAAGGTGCCCCTCTCCTCCCTTATAAAAGGGCACCTCCTCCCTCTCTTCCTCACACCACTTTTAGCCTTCAAGCTTGGAAAAACCCTGCCAAATGCTCTTCTCAACTTATATAGAAACATCCTAGAGGTCCTGGTCTTCTTCAAAGACCAATTTTAGTGCCCTAAGAGGAGGTCTCAAAGAGGCACTTCAGAGAAGAGGTAATGTCTGTTACCGATTATTTCAACTTTATTTCTTCTTCCACTTCTTCTTATTTAGTTGTTTCATTATGAAGTAATAACATCAGTATAAATCATATATTTATATGTCATTAATATTATGAAACAACCATATTTCACCATCTATCCATCCTACGGAAAACGAAATCACCGAGCGTGCGTACGTACGGAATACCGTCTCCACGACTTAGTGTAATCTATTTTCCACCACCACCTTACTTGGATGGGTATAATGGTGAAAGTAATGAATATATATGATTATTGTAAAGTTATATTTATTATTTAATATTATACATACACTTTAATACAATTCCACGATCATGGGAATGATATCATCGCTCGTGCATACGTACGGACTACCGTCTCCACGAACGCGATGAGATTCATTTTCCATGATTAACCATTCAAGAATGATTATAAAGTATATATAATGAATAATAATGAAATATATGACATAATAATTCTACTGTATTTATGTATATATATATTTATTTAATATATTTAATTTCATTCAATTAAATAAGGAAACGAAAACAACGTTCATGCATACGTACAACCTACAGTCTCCATGAACGGTGTATTTCCTTTCTTTTTATAGATCTATAATATATATGTATATGATGAATATATATTATATATATATATATATCATGTTTTACACTCTAGAATTATTTAAATCAGGATATAAGTAATAATATCAAGAATGACATGTCAAAACACATACGATAAATGAAATGATTTTACAAAAAACGCTGCTTTAACATGGAATTTACAAAAGTACGGGTAATATAAAGTCATAAGTGAAACATATATGATATAATAACAATGAATATTATTATTTAAAACATCAATGACATTATTTAAATTATTATACAGGAGGTTCGGATCCATACGAAGCATATCGGACCTAAGGTAAGGAATAACTTTTCCAATCTCGTTTTTATCCGAGAATGTTTATTCGCAAGTATTTACTGGGGTTATATTTATCATCCATGTCCCTATTTTATAAAAATGGTTTCATGTATGTTTAATGTCCTTTTTTACCCATTTTGACTTTTACTACATGGTATGTATGGAATCGTTCTTTTACGAGTTACTTTTTGACTTTTCTGGAAAAAGTATGAGAAGAATGTTTTTTTAACTTATACAGCATGACCAGATTTTTACGGTTTTGTAAAGCCTAATTTTCATGAAGATTACTCTACAGTATTTCAAGACTATTTTCAACAAAATACTTTTCTTTTAAAATTTCTTGGCATTTTGTGAAATGAAAATTGATTTTGATGAAAAAAGGATATTTTCCTCAAGAATTATTTTCAAGTGTTTTATCAAAACCATTTTCCATCTAAGATGAAATTATTTCATATGTGTATGATTCAAGTATAATGTCTCTATTATTTACATGGTTTTAATTTTCTTATGATGAAAAGATATCCATTTTTTATATGGATTATGTGATGATGGGATGATGTTTATGAAACGCATTTTATTCGTTGGGTTATTATAAATGATGTATGTTTATTTTGTGGCACAAGTATGAATGATTTCATTATGAGATGGGTGGGACCTATATATCCCTCCAATGCATTGGGTATAGATTTATATCTCATGAGATAGACATGTCTGGAATGGTAAGTTAAACTGGTTCAGTGTTACTGGACTGGAACGAGGAGTGAACTCGATTCAGAAAGGGACTTTGTCCACTAAAATGGTCTTGGTTGCAATGCCTTGGCTACTATGGAAATAATTACATGTTCTTAATGGATGCCACATTTAGATGTTTTATTCCCATGATATTTTGTCATGATTTATGTTCTATTATGATCTATGCCATAAGTACTTCCATGTTTTATGTCGCTGCTCAAGATTTTGATGTTTAAACATTATGTTCATGTTTTTAAGTTAAAATGTATATGGTATGTTTCATTTTGTCCATGTTTACCCTTACTGAGCATTTTAGCTCACCCTTTTTATGTTTTATTTTACCCAAGGATTAAATGAATGGTTTTAGTTAAGGAAACAGAAAGTGAAAGATCTTTATGGGAGATGTTGAAGATCTTTCACCACGATTAGAAGATTACATTCCAAGTTTCCGAAGACACTAAACTATTACGGTCCTTGTCTGTCTGTTTTTGTTATGTATTAAGTATTCCTCAAAAGTAATGTAATATCTATGTATGTCAAGATTCGGGTCTCTACATTCATTCTAGCGGTTCACTTTAATATACTGATTTCATTGCCATTACCTGTAAAAGCATTTTGGAAAATGTACAGAAAATCAGATGAAGATTCCTTTAAAAATATTTTTTTCCAAATTCTGTAGAGGGTATAAATTTCATTAAAAATTATTGGGGAATTTTTAAAAAATATGTAATTTTTTAGAGAACATTATATTGGATTAAAATGGTATTTCGATTGAATGAAATAAAATTGTCATTTTTCCAAAAAAATTAATAGTTTGAACCCTTTAGTACATAAAGAGAGGGAATATAATTGAAAACATTTATTTTCAAGAAATATCTAGTGGTGAATAAATTTAATTTTTTCAAGAAATATCCTTCATAATAGGTTTTCATCAGATGATTATACATAGACAATCTTAATAAACAATATGTTTGTATTATTAAACCCTTACCACATTGGAAACATTGAATTGAAATCCCAAATAATAGAGTATCCTTAAATGAAACATTAAATATCATGAGATTAATATATTCATTTTATATAATGTAAATGGGGTTGTATAAACACGTCATAATAGTTTATAGGTGCATAACATAACAGATGTCTCATTAATGTAAAATTTATTCAGGAATCTATTATAAATTTGTCGACCTGTGAATTCTAAACCCCAAAAAATTATATCATATTTATTATTTTTTAATATTAATGATATTTAGGATAATAAAAAACACATTAATAGGATATATATATATACATCACTATAAACAAATAGGTGGTGAGTATGGAATGTGTCTCATATGAGTAAAAAGTTGGACAAAATCCCTTACCATATGTCTTGACATACATAGAATGTGTTAAAACATTTTAATTTTTAATATAAATGCGGTATAAATATAATATAGAGTCATATATATATTATTTTATATTTTTTAATTATGACCATTTGTTTTCCAATTTTTAACAATTCCATTTTTATGTCAAGTTAAAGGATCCAACTAATTTTTTTCTTGTATATTTTTATTTGTTATATATTTATTAAATCCATAGTGGTTACATATTTAGAAATGTTTTAAAATTAAATTTTTATCATATATATTTAGTAGACATTTATTTTGAGTGATTCAAAAATTCAATAGTTGTAAAATTAAATACAACATTCATAAGATGATATGTCATATGTACGTATGAACATTTTCATCAATTTCTAAAAACATAATGATATAGGTTAATAAAATGCTAAAACTACATAATAATTTTTATTTCTAATTTTTCTATTTTTTATGAAATATATCCTTATTACGTTTAATGACCATTGTAAATGAATTACAACACTTCCTGATGTGGTAATCCTCCATGAACATGAGTGATTGTACCATATTCCCATGGAAATAGTTACATGAAAAATGTGATATCATGTTTATAAAAGAATAGTAATTTCTGAAGTATCATAAATAAAAATTATAAATCGCTACCATATCCATTAATGATAGGTGGTTAGGTAAAATGAAAAATATCTATTCAGAAGGTGGTAATTTTCTGTACACACAACTAATGATATTGAAAATGATGTAATGCTTGTTGAGATTGATTTTTGTTATCAAATAGGAAAAAATAACATCTCAATATATGTGTGATGATGATTATATTATATTTTCATGTTTTATTAATAATTTTAGTAGGCGGGGAATTATTTAATAAAAACTATATTATTAGTGATGTTACATCTTCTTTAGACAACTTCATTTTCTTCAACCAATAGGATTCTTAAGATTTATTTATGAAAAATTAATGATTAATATTTTGGATTATGTATTAAATACTATTATTTGGGTAGGTCATATTAGAACTACTGGGATTTGGTTGTGTGAAGTTGAGAGGAGAGGGGTACCCTTTTATAAATAAGGTGAGTTTCCTATTTTTAATTTTTGGAATGAAAATGATTTACCCACATTTTTATCGTTTTGATTGGATAAAAAATAGATCAATATATATAAAAGAAGAGATATGGTTTATATAAAATGATACAATGGGTTATTGAACAATTTTGGGTAATTTCTAACAGTTTCCTTTTTAGATTAACCCCGAATAAAACTGTTTTTCCATTAACCAAGACAAATAATTTTTAATGTCTTTAAAAATCAATATTGTAGACAACTTCTATTGTCAAAATTATATATTATTACTTTTTTTCATTAAAATTTGTAATAAATATTAATAAGTTTCATTTATATAAATTGAAATGTAAAATTTAAAAATAATCCCACTTAGGTGACACGAAATATCATTTTCAAAACAAAAATAATCAAAAAAAATGTAAATTTTTATATCCATATTCAATATGAAAAGTATTATAATGAACTAAATTTGATTATTATAGATTTAATTGATATAAATTTTCAATTGAATCCATAATAATTATTATAATTTTTTAAAAAACATTAAAAAAAATTATCATTTTTATTAAAATACATTATTTATCACTATTCAATGAAAAATTTATCTTCATTAAAAATTGCAAAATATTAACCATTAGATAAAATTAAAATTAAAATTCATAAAAATAATAATTATTTTTTATAACTAGAATTTCAAAAAAAGTCACAAATTAGTTTTAATTGATTTTTTCAAAATGATAAAAAACAATTGGTTATGAAATTACACTTTTAATGGAAAATTTTTATTTTTTATTATATATTCTATTTTAAGAACATACAATGAATGTAAAATAATTATTGAATATATAATATATATGTTTTATTAAATTCAATAACTAGCTTACATTAAAAAAATTATTGATAAAAAACATTTTCATTCATGAATTGTTTTCAAAATGTATTTTTTCATTTACTTTTAAAAAAATTTCAATTACTTTTTTTATTAATTAATTAGTTTCAATATAATTTATTATAAATGTTTAATCTATATATTTTAATAATTTAATTAACCCCTTTCATACATGTTAATTCAATATCTAGCAGATAACACTCATATTAATTAATAATATTCTAATTATAGTTCATGTTTCATTAGTAATTGGTGTTTATTGTACTGCAAGAAAAAAATAGTGTTGGGTGTAATGAAACAAATCTAAGTGATTATTTTTTTATAAAAAAATAAATATGTCACAACATCAGTGGGTGTTATATATACACTTTGGGAATGCCTATATATTCCAAAAAAACTATTCATCATAGGGAGAAGTGTGAATGAAGATTATTTTTTTACAAAACAAAATGCTTCATTATCTCGCTATTCGGATAGTTGGCTCTATTATCTATGAAAATAGTGTATGGTGCCTTTAACTGATGAGTTATGGTGGGTACCAAAAACTCGATCACTTGATGGTTTTTTACTTCTTTTGGGGATCACATAATTACCATTTAAAATCGTATTGTTGTATTAAAGATGAATCTGAAAAATAATACAGTAATAGGCAGGAAGGGTCTGGCATTTCTAAGTCCCTTAATAACTTGAATGAAACCTATTGAAAAAATAAATGGATTAGTGAACCTTGTTGGTCCAAAATTACCACGTCCTTTGAATTCAGGGGGAGAGCTTCATTGTTCATTGATAGGAACCACACTATTTTCCATCCACCCATGACATAACCTTTGGTATCTCATCACATAGGATGAAAACGAGAATTATTACATCATAACCTAACTTTTAAAGGGTCTCCTTATGGATCAGTACATTGTAGAGGGAAAAAATGTTTCATGACTGATGATTTTCTCACTCTATGTTTGGTCTTGTTAGGGGATTCCATGTATGACATACTCAACAATGTAAGTCATCTAATAAGGAGTAACCTCAATTAGAAAGGGTGAGGGGAGAAAAGGTTTATGAAATATAATTACAAGTATCCCCCTGATACACCCATTTATTACAACCATCTAGGGAGGCATAGGTAATGACCCTCTGGGGGCACATGAATGATCATTCCATATTGTTATGGTTCTATTTGAGATAGAAATATTTTTTCCAAAGAATTTTATTAAAAATTCTGTGACCAATTAACAAGGGACATCTTTTTTCGGGAAGAGAATTGGGACATCAGCTAATGGGTATGCTCATACTAGGTGAAAAATTATTCATTATGATTTTGTTATCACCCATTATCAGTTTTATGAATTCTTCAATGTAAGTATTCATATGTAAATAGGTGATGTCAATTTGGAGATACAAATCAAGAATTGTAATAAGGTAATGATACTCTACTTCTTGGTTAGTATAATCTTCTTCCGTCAGTAATGAGTATACAAAAATATCCTAGATTAGAATTTTGAAAACAATATCCAAAACTACTCTATTTATCTGGGGGTCATTGACCCTTCTACAAGTAAAAATATAAAAGGAACAATAAAAATTAAGATGCATGTACAGTACACCCTAGTCCACTATGATAATAGATTAATTAGGGAAAATAACACCCATGTGATGGATGTGGGGCTTGGATGTTTTCAATTTATTGGCATTTGGTGTCCTTTTGGGGAAAACATGATATTGAATCCCCAACCGATCACAACCTAGCATGAAAATCATTCTATTAGAATGTTTAGATTTATTACGTACATTTTATTGTCTACATAAGACACTAGTTATATGTCATGTCTCTATGAATAATTTCAAACTTATGCATGACAATGACACATTAATGGAATTACTTCTCAATGGATGAGTAAAAAGTCTCTACATTGAGGTGTTTGCAGTTGATATAGTATATTTTGTACTCAGTATCCATGTTTTCTTGAGATAGAATCATGAAGGTGGATCATTCCCAAATGTCTATGTAATGGAAAAATTTCTATCCTAATATTATTGACATCAAAACATACAAATTTGTATGGTACAACTTATTATCAATAATGGATGTCTAGAAGTCATCACACCTTTTGTAAATGTTGTATTTTATTCATTAGCCTCATATTGGGATTACACATTCCATCCATTTTTATAGTCAATAATTATACATAGGATAGGATCACTTTTTTGTCTCTCAAATACTAGAGATTTCATGTGGTTTTAATTTAATTTATGGAAATTATTTTATATGGGTCAATCTTCATTCATCATTCTCTTACAAAAAATCTGGAAAAGTATTCTATAGGTAACCATAAATTCACACATTAGGATGTTCATCTTCATGTGTTAGGAGTAGAGGAATCCATACACATTTTCATGAACCATGAGATAGACCAGGCACTAGAGGTATTTTACCACTAGATCATCCAGCAAACACTCCAATAAAATATACAAAATTTTCATAAAAATGTGTTTCATGTCCCATTGGTATGCGGCACCATAATTTTTCAAACAAAAATGAATGACTTTAAAGATTAATGTTACATGGGTTTAATTGATTGTGGTTTAATCCTCTTCCTTGGGGTACATAAAAATTTAATTATAACCATTTTATCAATCCGGGTTGGTGGATTATTAGAACCCGACAATAAAATAAATCAATAAATCATCAATAGGAAGGGAAAAATAATCCTTTTAAAAATATAGGTTTAGGCATGGAATTCACAATAGAAAATGATATTACAATCCCTCATCATGACTATGAAAATTCTCGCAAGCCACGTGGGGTACGTTGGATCAGAAACAAAGATGGATTGAATATTTTTTCCAACATCAAACTCTATTTTTTGACTGTGATATAGGTGGATCATTCTAGGATGTTTTTTGAACACATGATGACCCATTAGGAAGAACAATGATGAATTTAAATCTGAGGGTATGGATCATGAATCACATAATATCTCTAGGATAATATGGAATAATTCTATTTCAATATAGTCACATAAAACTATTATACCCTAGGTACAAGGATTTTTTTATCTGTTTTATTCATAAATCTCCCTCAGTAATGAGGATCTCCTAGGATATCTCATAAATAGTGGCGGAGACCTCATTATCCAGTAAATAAAGGATAATATTGAAAATATTAATCATTATTTGGAATAAGGTAATATGAGGTACTAGGGGACTCTTCAAGGATATCATTTTCAGGGGACAAACTATGGTTAGATCTAGAGTATTGGGATCTCAAAGAAGGATTCCCATTTTATAGAAAATTATGAAAAAAACAGCTATGAAAATTCTATTTGGTTTCTGGATGTCATGTATGTTCTTAATATTCATGAAATGTTTATTGGTCCACATCTTTCAATTCATACCTACATTGTGTAACATGATTGAATTTTATGTATCAATGGTCAACTAGTTAAATTCCGATTACATAATTAGAGTATATTACTACGTTATATAATGAGAATATCACATGTAGGATAATGAGTTTATTTTTGGGAATAAAAAAATTCATGGAGATTATGTAGAAAACCCAATGTCATGAATCATGGTATTTAAATAAATTATTCAGAGAAATAAAATTTTTCATGGCTACCCATGGATCAGCAATTATTGGGGAAAAAATCTCTAAAGACATTATTGATTCATTTTTAGGTGTTTTTTTGTGGACTATGTGGGCCTCCATGATGTGTTTGTAGACAAAGTAGATCATGATGTTCAATTTGTTGATAAAGGATGGATTACATGTTGAGTTGTCGACTTCAATAGATGTTTTTGACAATTTATTATTGATAGATGAACCTCAAAAAAGGAATGGATGATCTTGGATTCTTGGAATGTTATCACTATATGATTTTCAGGATCATAACATAAAAACATGGAAAATGAAATAGGGGCGCCCATGATTTGGTTTGGCTGCGCAAGGTGACAAGGGAAAAAAAGGCCTTGGCTTATGGACTTTCACACCCGGATGATTCTTGTGTGTGGCGCTCAGGGTGCCAAAATTGCCTATAAATTAAGGGTCACCACACCTTATTTTGGATTGAAGCTCAACACATAGATTGAATTGAAGCTGCAGTCGTGCAAGTGGGTTGGGAGTTCGAGTTGTGGCATGGTCATGAAAGTATAAATATATTCATAAGTTGCGTGAAATTTTATTGTTGCATTCCAATATAGGTTTGGGTGTAAAATGTACTTGGACGACCATGATCTGAGTTGGATAAGGGAGTTTCATTCAGGTGGTTATGTGACACAGGCTTTCCAGGCTTATTGAAGCATTCTATTTTATAGTTTTGCCCCAATATTGGTTTGCACGTAATAGGATGTGAGTCGCCTCTATTTTTTGTTGGAATATGGATTTTCAAGAAAGTGGTTTTGTGACACTTGTATATGAGGCTCGGAGAATTGCACATGTCATTCTAGGGTTGCACAAATGTTAGAAGATTTCATGGTACACCTGTGGTAATGTTGTATTAATCAGTGGATGAATGTTGAACATCAATAAGTAATCTACATATATGGGAAGATGCATTAATTTTTTTTTAATAAAGGCACCTACAAGTCTTTAAACAATGAGGGGATCTTCTGAAGAAGCAGTGAGCTCAAATCAGTTGAGAGAGCAGTGATATTTTAAATTTTGAATGGTTGTAAACCAAGAGTGATAGTGAGTACACTCCAAACATTTTAAACAGTAGTGCACTTTTATGGGATTTGGTTTATCAGAACATCGTCGATGTATTCTCCTTGGATGTATAACAGTGAGGGTGAACAATGTGAAATTGATGTGTCATGTTCTCTCTTTATGGTTTTTTCATACTCTACATTTAGAATTATAGATAATAGAGTTTTCTCTAACAACAAAACCATATCAATAAGGGAATTTTTTTTAATATTTCATACCCTGATTCACCACCCTCTAGTATTTAACATAGTGGACATATCAATTGTTATTAGAGGGAAATGTTGAAACTAATCTTTCTATCTCAAATATATGTCACCAATCATAAAGGTTTTCTGATATTCGATGGGGCTAATTTTTTTCTATGGAAGAATTGGATGCTACACTACTTTTGATCTCTATGAATGTATCTATTTACAGTAGTAATGATGGTATAACAGCTTGTATTAATAGTGGTTTATTGTCAGATCCCAAATGAAGATAATTGTATGTGGATGCCAATGGTATAAATGTTTTAGGGTGATCCCTATCCAATGTTATCAATATGAAGGTGATGTCAATGAAAACATCACATTCCATGTGGGAAAAACTTTTGAACATATATGAAGTAGATTCAAATGTTAGAGAAGAAAATATGCATGTTTTGTGGTACAATAATAAAGATCATAGAATGAACCTGAATGAGTATGTCTATGCATTCTTTGATAGGGTAAATGTTGTGGTGGAAGACATGTGGGGTCTTCTAGAAGTCGCTGAAAACATAAATTTTGTGTAGTGCATCTTGAGTAAACATCTGCCTCACTTCAATGCAACGGATTCAGTATTAGGAGACAAGAAACTAAACTATATGACATTGGAATACTTGTGCAGTACACTTGTAGAATATGAAATGTGAAATAATGATATTGATGTTGTGAAAAGGTGAAATACAAAGGGTTGGCATTCAAATCCTTGAAATAGCTCAATATTGAAGACTCTCAGGATGATGAAGAGATAGATGAGGTTGTTCTATTATTCCAATCGAACCCTCAATGTTGAAAAGGAGGGTTTAAAGGGAAACCTCAACTTTCTTGTTTTTAATGTGGAACGATTTGACATCTTGCAGCAAGGTGACCTAAAAAGAACCAAGAAGATGATGATGTAGATGAAGATGATATTCCAAAGAAGAGGTATTCAGTCTATGTGAAGGGTAGGAAATAGTTTTAGAGAATTTTCATTAAGAATAAGATCCTTTATTCATAATAATTAGACAGTTCAGTTGAGTCCGGGGTAGAGGAGGTTGATGATATAGATAACATAATGATTTTGGAGTGAATGATATATTGGCAGTTTCCGATAGTTCTCAGAAATAGGATGAATCTGTAACTGATGTAGAATAACAAAATATTGAATGAACGATCTATATTGAACCTAAATTTGAAGAATCTCTTGAATAGGTAGATGTTTTGAGGTAAAAATCAATGGAATCTAACAAGGTGGTACATGAGGTCATACTCTACATAAAACAATTATGAAAAACAGAAGTCTGAGATGGTAATAGAAATTTAAAACCATATGTCTTCTAGACTAGAGTGATTAGAAAATTATGATGGATAAATGATCAATATTGTAGAATAGAAAATGGGGATTGATGGCTTGAATACGAAAGTGAAAGATAAGGTCATGTGAATTGAAGAACATGGAGAATAATTCATCAGTGAGTGACAAAAATTAATGAATCATGAAAAACTATTGACACCCCAGTGTGACATCATGAATGTAGAACATTAAAAAGACTAAAAAGATAAAAAGGGAGACAAGTTGTTCAGTATGAATGATGCAGTAATTGAGCTCAGAACATAATGATGATTTACGACTCAATTAGAAATAGAAAGATGTCAGGGTTGAAGCCAGACCGAAAGCACCCATTACAAAAATGAAAATTTATATGGGTACATTGTAGAATCATAAAATTCAATAAAACCATATAACAACTGGTATTACATATGTGTCATGTAGGAATGAAAATTTTATAAGGTGTTATTGGTGTGGAATGATGTAACACACACAAGATATGTGTTCTATACCAAGAAGATAATGAATGGGACATGAAAACAGGTGGAATCCAAACATAGAATGGTTCTCAAGAACATATTTTGAAGGAAATTTATTTTGGTGTTGGGTATTTGGGCACATTGATAGATACTACACATCGATCACATAGAGGAATGTGTCAAAGTTGAATCAAAATGTTGAGAAGCTACAGATCAATGAGCCAACCTGACAGTTGAAAATAAAAAATAGATTTAGTGCATTAAAAGATTAATTAGATAAATTATAAGATATGATATATTGGGATAGTCATCCTATACTGAGTTTGAATACAAAAATATAGGCCACAAAAGAGAGCATAGAAGGCAGTGGTTGCTGAAATTTCTCTTAAATGATCATACCATTCTGGTGTATGGATCATTGATAGTGGTTTTAATACTTACATGATAGGCAATAAGGATCTGGTTACAGACATCAAATATGTTAAGTAATGATTTTTTCTATTTGTAAATAATGATTGCCTAAATATAATTGGATCAAGAAAGGCTAGGTTTGGTGGAAAATAATTAAGATGTGATGATGTCCTGGTTTTTGAAGGTCTCAGTCACAATTTGATCAGTGTTAGTCAATTGTGTGACTTAGGGAATTCGATATGGTTTTCCAAGAAGATATTTTTCATCAAGGGAATATATGTTATAGTGATCCTATAGGGAAAAACAATGAAGGGTAATCACTACCCAGTATGTAAAGATGGATGTACGTGTTTTTAATCTATAGTGGAAGAAAACCCATTGTGGTATAAACAACTTGGTCATCTATGACATCTATACCAGGAAGATATTGTAATGTGTGATGCAGCTAGAGACCTCCCCATGCTGTCATCATATCGTACTCACATGTGAAACTAATACCAATAATGGAAACTAAACAGAATGATGTATAAGGAAACGAAAAAAGAAATCAAAAAGAGTGCTCAAATTTGTACATGATGATGTTTTTGGGCCTATCACAGGAAGACAAATTGATGGAATGTGGTATTATATTAATATCATTGATTATTATAGTAGAATGGTCTGGTTATATTTCATTTCCCATATGTCTTATCTATTTAGTTTCCTAAAATAGAATCAAATGGAATCTGAAAGAAAATGTGGGTAGAAAACTTTTCATTTTCATACTGACAATGGTATGGTATTAAAAAATATATAGGATGAATAATAAATCGATAATGATAGGATAAGGAATCATATTTCATCAGTAAGAACTCTCTAATATGATCGGAGTGGTTGATATGAGAAATCAGATAATCAACAACATGTCCTGAACGATTCTCATTAAAAAAGACCTACCAGAGAAATTTTTGTAGGAAGCAAATTTTACATCATTCAACAATTCTAAAAGGCTCTGTTGTGTCCAAATAAAGGAAATAATTTTTATTTGATGTTGTTTGGACTGAATACTTCATTGAAGTACTTAAGAATATTTGTAAGTAGGGACCTCATTCTCAAGAAATAATAACAAAGGAAATTTGAGTCATGATGAGATTAGGGGATATTCATTGGCCAGTCAATAAAAAGAAAATCATACAAAAGTTTTAATAAGTGGTTATCAATTGTAGCTAACAAAAATGATTTCACTTTAGTGGAGAATGATGAGGGCATTCAACAACACAGTTAAAAATTTCAAAATAAATGTGATGAGGAGGAAGGCAACATAGGGGGAGCAGAAGTTGATTATGCTGATTCAGAAGAAGATAATGTTGATGAGCATGAGTAAGTACAATCCATATCTATACAAGAAGCCAATGAGACAAGATGATATTGAATGGAATAATAACATGGGTGATCAGTCCACTCCAGTTCAAACAAGAAGAATGAAATCACTATAGCGGACATCATTCGTATCTCACGTATAGTCTAAATGACATGTTCATGCCACTAAAGATGAAAACTGGGTTCATTCTACAAATGAAGAGAGAGATTAGATTGATGAAAATTAGATATGGGAGAATGTTTTGAGTCCAGAAAGTAAGAATGTATTCTAGACTAAATGGGTCATCCAAAATATGATGAATGATGATGGAATATTGATTTTAATAAAGGACTGAATAGTGTGTCAAGATACTCCCAGATTGAGGGAATAGATGTCTATGATACATTTTCACCGGTTTCAGGGCTGAACACAATCTAAATAATCAAAGTCATTACAATGAAATGTATGTTCAATGTGTTCTATATGGATTTAAAATCTGAATTCTTGAATTAGGTTCTAGAGGATGAAGTGTATATCGAGCATCCAAATAGTTTTCTTAGTCATTAGGATGAGAAAAAGGACTTTTGGCTGAAAATGTGTTAAATGGACTGAAATAAGCACCAAGCGCATGGTACTCAAGGCTTCACCAGTATTTAAAGAAGCATGGTTTCCAGTGTGGTATAATGGATTACAATCCCTATTTTGATAATAATAGTAATCAAAGGATGATGATTCTTCATTATGTCAATGACATAATATTTGGCGGATCAGATGATGCTCAGTGTACAAAGTATTCCAAATTCATGAAAAATGAAATTGAAAGGCCAATGATTGGATAGTTGAAATTATTCCTTGTTTTACATGTGTAATAAAAAAGGAATAGAACATTCATGTCACAATCCAAATATTCCAAGGAGGTTCCAAGAACATTAGTAATGGAAAAATCCATATAAAGGAAGACTCTGTTTACTAACCGAATGAAATTATTGAATGATGATGATGGAAATGTAGTCAAAATAACTGAATTGAGAATTATTATTTGGAGTTTACTATAACTAAATGCAAGGGGGCCTGATATTTTTTTTCTACATGCCAAGAATCACGATATCAATGTAATCCCATGTAAATCCACATGCCTATAGTGAAATGAATTATTAGATATATTTAGGGCTTTGTGAATTTCAGTTTAACATATAACGAAAAATCTCTACTAGAGAAATTGGGATATACAGATGTATATTGGGACGGTTCATTAGATGATAGGAAATCAACATCAGGATGGGGTTTCTATCAATGTTTGCTAATTATTTCATGGCTAAGCAAGATGTGAGATTCCATTTTATTATGCTATTTGGATGTTTAATATATTACGACCTCTCAAAAATTCACAATGTTATTGTCGATGAAGCAGTACCTAGATGATATGGGAGTTGATGTGAATTATCCAATTGGAGTCATGTGTGATAACTCATGTGTAGTGTATCTTAGAAAAAATCCAGTGCATTCCTCATGGACAATGAATGTTAGATAAAATATCATTTTATTAAGGAGAACATGGAGAAAGGGCTAGTTAATTTCAAGTATGTTCCCACAGAGTTACGAGTCGAAAACATTATGACAAAGGCCTCACCCAAGGATGCATTTCAGAGGCATAAACTGGCTCTGGGAGACTGGTCGACTTCCTGCACAAGAAAAAGTGTGGATGTGGGACCCTCCCTCTAATTGAGTTATGGTGTGTTTTCCTTTCTGTGCTAATATGAGCAATCTACTCTATTTCAAAACACTATGTAGTGACTATTAGGTTCACTGTCAAAGGGGGAGAATGGGTGACTCTCGATGGGGTTGAAATTTTGGCTGAAGAAGGGGGAGAATGAATGTTTCAATGACATGGGGATAAGCTGTTAGGTGGATAAATGAGATAGGCGGAGTTTATCAAGATAGGTGAAAATCTGATAGGGCGAGCACTAGGATGAGATTATGTGGTGTTCAAGGTGGTAATACAGAGATTAGTGGGGACAAAAAAAGAACAAAAGTGGTGTAGAATGATTCTTTATAAATCTAATGATGCAAGAATTGATTGATAAAAGAATAGATATCATGGAAGTTGGTGATCATGATAAAAGAATAAGAGTTGTGTTAGAATGGTGTTTGAAGGATTCAAGCGATCAGAAATTGGTAACAACTTTTTATCAACAATTTCTGTCAGAAATGTAGTGATTCAATTGTGATCATTTATTTTTCTCTTGTTTCTCACACCGGGCATTGCTCATGTGGTCTAAGAGTGTGTGTTGAGTGAATCCTTGATTGCTATCTGAATCACAAGGGGAGAATAGTAGAGGAAGTGTTAAAGAAGTTTCATATTGTGTTTTCAAAAAACCAAAAGGGATATGTTGTTGGGAGAAAATATTTCAAGACATCATTGAATCATTTTTGAGGTGATTGTGTTTGTTGATAAAGAGGGCCTCCATGTTTTGTTTTTTGACAATGCATACCATGATTTTCATTTTCCTAACAATAGAGATATTACATGCAGATTTTGAGATGTTTTTGACAATCTATAATTTAAAAACAACTCAACAAAGGAATGTATGTTCAAGAGGTGATACAAAAGAGCATATAAACGGTGGCACCATTTTCCACTGTTTTATTAGGTGTGATAGCTCTTCATTGCACAACATCATTTGGTCTGCACCAATATGATTCTTATGGTAGATTAATGAAAAACAAGGCTTATTTTTTTGAATGGTTTATTAATAAATATTATTCTTGAAGGTCATAATAGAACCAATGGGTTTTTGATGTGTGAATTGGAGAGAAAAGGGGTGGCCTTTTATTATTAGGGTGAGTAGCATATTTTTTATTTTTTAGATGAAAAATCGTTACCCATGGTTTTATTATTCCGTATAGATCAAAAATATATCATTATCTATAATAGTAGAGTAATGGTTTATATAAAATGATATATTGGGTTTCAGAAAAATTTCAGGTAATTTTTAACACATATATGTTTAGTTTAACCCTGAATAAACAAGGTTTTTCATTAACCATGATACAATTTGATTGTTGTTTTTAAAAATAATCCTACAAGAAAAATAATGTTGTTATAATAAAATAATTTACATTATTTTTCTATAATTTTTGGATTCAATTTTTAAAAATTAAATATACTTAAATGCTAAAATATAGCATAAATATAATCCGCCGGAGGTGAAAAAAATAGGGTTTTCGATGCCAAAATTATAACAAATTTAAAAAGTTTTGATATCCAAATTCAATTTAAAATTTATTATAATGATCTAAATTTTATTAGAAAAAATTTAATATATATAATATTTCAATTGAAAACATATTAATAAATTCATTTTGTTTTAAATTCATTAAAACAAATGAACATTCTTATTAAAACCCAATATTTTTCACTATTCAAGGAAAAATTTACCTTCTATAAAAAATAAGAAAAACTCACCCATCGATAAAATTAAAATTAAAATTTATAATAATTATAATTATTATTTTTAAATATAATTTCCTAAATATTTAAAAAAATATTTATAAAAATTGTGCTAAAGCGAAAAAACATATTTTTATGAAATTACACATTTAATGGAAAATTTTAATTTTTTATTATCTATTATATATTAAACACCTAATGTGAATGAAATTTTATTATTGAATATAAAATATATAGGTTTCATTAATATCATTAACAAGCTTATATTAAAAAAAATTAATAAGATACATGTTTTTTTGTATGAAATTTGTTTCTCAAAAATATTATTTCATTCTATTTTCAAAATATTTTAATTCCATTTTTTATTAATTAGTCACATTAGTAATAATTTTATATAAAAGAGTAATATTTAATTTTTAATAATTTAATTAACCATATTCATACATGGTAATTAAATATTTAGCTAACTACACCCATATTAATTAATACAAATTATAATTGTATTTCTTGTTTCATTAATTGATGGTGTTTCTTATAATTTAATGAAAACATTTCATTATGTGTAATGAAACATATTAAAATGGTTATGTTTTTTTTTTTAAATAAATACATCACAAAATCATTTGGTGTTATATATGAACTTGGTGAATTCCTATATATTCCCATATAACTATTTATGGTAGGTAAAAGTGAAAAAGGAAAATATTTTTTACTATCCCCAATGCCTCATCATATTGGAAGCCTGATAGTTGGTTTTATTATCTTTGATAATAGTGTATGGTTCCTTCAATGGATGAATTGTGTGGTGGACCACAAACTCAATAACATGATGGTTATTTACTTCATTGAGGGGATCCATTTCTTCACATTTTAAAATATTTTTATTGTATTAAAGATGAACATGCTCTATCGTGCAGTCATAGGCAGGTAGGTTCTGACATTATTGAATCCCCTTCTAACATTAATGTAACCTATTCAAAAAATAAAAGGATTAATGAACCATGTTGGTCCAAAATTACCACGCCATTTGAATTAATTTGGAGAGATTCAATTTTAATTGATAGGCACCACACTATTTTTAATGAACTGCATACATAACCAATGGTATCACATCACATTTTATGAAAAAGAGAATAATTACATCATAACCTAACTTGTAAAGTGTCTCATCATGGATCGATACATTGTACAGGAAACAAATTTTTCATGACCAATGATGTTCTCACTCTCTGCTCGGTCTTAAAAAAGGATTCCATGTTGGGTATACTCATTAATGGAATTTAACGAATCAGGAGTAAACTCAATTGGAAAGGGGGGGGGGGGAAGTAAGGGTCATGGAATAGAATTACTAGTATCCAGCTGATACACCCCTTTATTACCACCATATATGGAGGCATTGGAAATGGCCCTAAGGGGGAACTTGAATGATCATTATAACTTGTTCTAGTTCTATAATAGGCAAAACTATGTTTTCTAAAGAATTTTCTTAAACATTCTACCACCATGGAACCTGGTTAATCATTTTTTATGAAGGGAACTAGTCCATCAGCTAATGGGTATGCTCCAATAGGGGGAAAAGATCATTTATTATGATTTTTTCCACCAATTATCAGTTTAAGGAATTCTTTTTATTAGTAATTCAAGTCTAAATAAGGAAAATCAATATGGAGTTACAAATCATGATTGGTAAGAAGGGATATATATTTTAATTCATTTTTAGTATAACCTTATTTCAAAACTAATGAATATATCTAGATCCAGAAACCACTATGAAGGATAAGATTTCAATTCCATCAAACTAACCCTTGAAATACATTGTGTGAATATTCCCTAAAACAATGAATTCTTATTCTTCTCTAGAAAAAGATATGACCTCATTATATTCATCCCCTTCGAATTATTTATTCCAGTATACACAAAGAGAATCTACCTCATCTATGATGTTAAGAGGGTTAGTAAATGATTATACAAGGGCCTCACACATTTTCATCGATATGAAGAGCTCTTATAGGATAGTGATCCTTACATGTATTCTGTAGATGTTATTCAGCACATCACACATATATGTACAGAAAATGTTATTTCTGATTTAGGTTTATTAACATGAAGGTGTCTCATCAGATTAATTTGACTAATGATATATGAAATTCATAGTACAATGACATCTATTTTTTTATAACTAATATCCTATGAAAAATTGACGGATGGGTCCAAGTATATGGACTTAAAACCTTTGTTATATGTAGATGATCATATCATTTTTATTTATATGTTACCTGGTCAAGTAAAACATAAATCTCTTGGATGTACTAAATAAAGTGAACTAGTGTGGTATTTATGGCTGATATCTAGGAGATTCTTTCTTTGAAGTTATAATTTCATGACCTTATGGGTTTGATGAATTTCTTGAATTTTATGATGGATTTCATGAATCTTAAATCACCTCTATTAGTTTTTTCCAATGGAAACTAAGGGTTTCACATAGAATTAACTCTTATTGATCATAGTGAATCAGTCCCCTAGTACAGAATCTTTCATAGAAGTGTATTCATGCTTCACAATAGTAGAATAGTTCATTAGTAGATGTACTATGTGATCATTTATCAACTCAGGAGGTATAAAGTCCCCAAATTTTGAACTAGTTTTGAAAATATTATATGACTAGATTATTCCTTATGAAATCATTTTTGGTTCATCTGATACCTCAGAGGATGTATGGAAGATATGGCTGATGTTATAAATGGATGAATGAAATCCATAGGAGGTTCTTCATTTATCAATAGGGAATGCATGTCACTATATTTTTTAGAGACTATCATACGATCCAACCTGTCATTGTAATTTTGTGCTCCTTTATAGGGTCAAGTCACTACTCGCTAAATAATTCACATTATCTTTTGGAGTCAATGAATATATTTTCCACCAATACAATTGTGTAACCCGTTTTTTATGTTCTATTAAATAGATGGAATTTATGAATGTATTTTAAGACAATGAATTCTTAGTTTGTGTGTCGTAGGATCTTATGATGATGGAAGTGATTTGAGTGTCTAGTGATTTTATCCTCCTACGGTCTCATGTAATATATAATAATTCTGATTCACTTTTATAGAGAATGGATAAAATTCAAGAAACTAGCGTATCCTTTAAGAAGTTTGTGTTGACTATCATTTTTAAAAATAAAACCTATGGAGCCAAGCCTTGATGTGGACCTGGTTCTGAATTAGCTCATCATGTTTGTCCATATCTCGAAATAGACATCACTATGAGAGGCTATGCTTTAAGGGGTTACACATGATGGGTTTATCTGGTAATGAGATAAGTTTTTTTACCTATTCAGGTTCATCTTCATGAATAATAATATCGTTTGCCACATTATGGGGCCACCTCATGATATGAATCATGTGTAATGGGTGTGACTGTTATTTGGTTTGTTGAAAGGATTTATCCATCAAATAATATATCACAGTGTTGATATAAAATTCATCAATATAATTTAATGAAAAGATGGTGGGTATTATCTCATTTAGTACATTACCCATTCACTTCATAATAAATTGTTTCAAGGAAAGAGGCATGTCGAGAGAATATTTCAGCCCCTTCCATTAGGGGAAGAAATGAGTGACTCATATTTTTGGCCACTATTTTAATTTAAAGATGATGTTGAAACATTTCTTGCACGAGGATGGGATTAATTGTTATTGGGACTGTCTAGAGTGATTATCCAAATAGAATACAGAACCAATAGTAAGCTAACTATACAATGTGAACATATTATTATCCTGTATATAGAAAATTCATGAGATCATGGAGGATCTAGATTGTTTGAGAGTCCACAAAATGGACTTTTCCATGTTAAAATGATGGGAGATTTTGTATTTGATCCCTCAATCCATAAAATACAGAGATTATAGGATTTCTATATTCTGGGGAGCTCTATTATTTTTTGTCTATGTAAAGTAAAACACTTTTTAAAGTGAAATTTCTTAATTTCATGTTTCTAGATCCTTGATATTTGGGATTAGGGAACCTAATACATCATGAGGGGGGTTGTTTATGGACACAAATGTATCGAAAAAATCAATGAACAGAGAATCAAGACCATGATTTCTTTCAGGATAATTACACTACAAATGTTGGGGGGTGATTCAAATCTCATTCATTTTTTAAAGCACACTACTTCTCCTTTGACAAGCTGCAAGAGGCCACTAAGGTCAAATCATTGATCCTAGACGAGGAGGGCTAAGTGACCACTGTATGAATGATATTGTCCCTTCATTTATTTTTAGGGTTCTGAAATGATTCAAAATAGGCTCATCAATGCTCTCTTTATATTCCACAATCCCATAGAACAATGATGTAATCATGGGGTCTAAGTCATATTTTGAAGCATCCTTTGATTATCCACGAGCCTCAAAAACACCATTTCCTTTTTCAATAAATTTTTCTGATGCTAGAAATAACTCATTCGGTGGAACCTTGAGGACCATTTCATATCACTTTTGATAATTACATGCAACTGTTGATGGATTTTATATGTGTTTTGAAGTACCATGGAGATATTTTTCTTTATTATACCTAGTTATTTTTTTTTTCTATTTTCTCATAACCAATTATGGGATTATGGTGAAAACATTAACCATGGTGTTACTTATAGAGGATGTGTCATTATCACCATCTGGGCCTAAGTGATAATTCTTTCAATACTAGTGGGTATGTCTAAAATGATTGGATGTATATTTCTCTCAACCTCAAATCTATTTCATTTCTGATATTGGATTCATGAACTTTTGGACGAAAATTATTCCACTAAACCTTTTTCTAATGAAATTAATATAGTATATATATGATTCCAGATGATGAGCGTCTAATAGTACTAATATATGAACAATCTAGGAATATTGGTGAATGACATTAATGCACTCATGGATCCTTGGGTAGGATAGAAAATGTCAATAATGGTTGTGGAACTCCACCAATAAGATCATTAAAAAAATTCATGGTCCTTGGTGAGTTAAATTTATATCACAAACTAATGATCTATGGGAATCCAAAATTTTACTAGTACATGGTCAATGGAAATGAGTCTCCACATTCCTTCTTCTACATTAACAAATATTTTTTCTAAATACTTGTTTTCTAAATATATGATCAATTTATATCGCTATACTATTTTCATCTTATAAATTGATACACATTATTGGGGATTTACTAGTAGTGGGAGAATTTCTTGGATCAAATGTTCATTGCAATATTGAATGTATATTGGTCATACTAACAACATTAAAATCATACCCATATAGGATGGGGTGTTTGCCACCTCCTTATTTGTAATGATAAATGAATACCTTTGAGTATAAATGGAGTTCTCACTATTAGCTATATATGTCAAACCGTATTCTGACATCTCTCAAATATCAATTTAGGAGGTATAGTGGTGGGAAACATTCATCGAAATATATGGTTTCTATCTGAGTCCTTTAAAGTATTCCATAATTTCCTCCACCAAGAGGATCATACGAAGGTTTTTGGGAATACTATGATACTCGTGTTACTATATTCTATAGCTAAATTCATGGGATTCAACCTCCAACACTCGTAGTGTGTATACATGATCAATCATAAATTCATCCAACTAATTGGATTATAATATTTAAATGGTTATGTGAATCTTCAAATATTAGTCTCATATATTTTGTGGTAAATCTCTATAATAAAACTATTAATAGTTCCATTGGTTCCCCCTTCTGTGTTGTGACTAATTCCATGGGCGTGACTCCCATGAAGGGTGTTCTCCCCTTTAACAAGGGATGTTTCTTCAAGGATGGGAATACTTCCAGCATAAAGATGACCTCTATGTTATTTGTTGGTAGTGTATGGAGAACATTATCACAAGATTTTGGTAGTGGGTGGAGGACCTTCTATATGGTAAACATTATCCTGAGATGGACCATATTGGATTACATCGCAACTGGGGAATGAGAGAGTGAGAATACACTTTCAATGAGTTGGTTGAAGTCTCAAACATAGGTGGGTGAAGATAGATCCCCATTTAAAATTATTGTGGATTTAAAGGGATATTCTAATACTCGTGATGGCCAATATATATAATGAATATTCCTCATTCATGTAAATGTCTATATTTACCCCAATTATCAATGTCTGGTGACCTAGATCAGGGCTTCACATGGTTGGATGCAGCCAACCCACTCATCGAACTATATGACAATTCATATTGTTGATGTTTCATCCTTGACGGAGGCCTCTAAGGAATCTCCTCAGCAGTGATCGTGATGAGTACAACCCAATAATATACATCCACTATATCCTCATCATAGTAGAGTGAGTTGATTTATGTTGTAATTAGAGTCTCCCTATGAGGTTTATATTGGAATGGGGGTGGTATCCCCTTACATAATGCACTATGATGGAAGTGTCAGTGAGGTGTCAATGTTTTGAGATCCTGTTGTTTTCAATGACCCCTTATTTTTTATTAATTAGAAAGGGTGTTGATCACCCTTGTATTACTGATATTGAAGGGTGAATTGAGGAATGAGTTTCACGTAGCATATGGTATGGTTTCTATAATTTTATGAATACAATCGTGCATAATTTACATGCATAAATTTCTCCATCCAATGCACATGTTTATGTAATGTCATCATTCTTATATACCATGATTCCAATAAAAAAATGTTTAATAATCCAAATGTACAGATAAAACTAATTCAATGACCAATTCCCCAATGTCTTAAATTATTCATGATGTAGGGAAGGGATCAATATGGTAGATTTCATGGGCCAAGGATTCCATGTATTATCATCCCCAATTCATTGGAGTGTTTCATGTTCGGCCCAATACATTCTCGGTGTGACATGGCTCCAAAAATATAGATATTATAAACTGAAAATATGATAGTGACCTAACATCAGTAGTCCTAATAGTTGTTGGAGGAGTAAATCATGTTATGTTTATCATTATTTCATATGGTGTCTTCCACTAGGGTTATGGTCAATCTCAATATTCAGAGGATATATAAATTATACTTTCCACACATTCCAAAATTCCAATGGTGATATTCTTTCATCAACAAAATCATGGATTTCTATCCTTGGTGAAAACAAGATGATGGGATTTCGTTTCGTCTGTCAATGGATTCCACTTGGGAAACTATTTCTCATTCTATGTCACCCTTATATTATTTAATAATGTTAGTGAAACATGTTAACTTTTTTTTATTTATATGGTCTACATTTAAATAATCTATTTTTTCTTGATAGGGAATCAAACTATATTTATTGTAGATAGTAACACTTGCTGTGTGTTTTCATTTTGGGATATTGGGTTTTTTGGGAATCTATATAGTCATAGTATTTTTATTCAATGGAATCACATATTATTCATATTAGAAGATGAAACTAGGGAATAATGTGTTGGCCATATGTTAGTTGATTATTGGGGAATAATTTTCAATATTTGTTTTAAATACATGCATCCCATCACTATAGTAAAAGATAAAAATGATGGATTATTTGGGGTCACATTTTTTATTGCCTTTTTAGGAAACAACAATAGGTTTAAGAAAATGTTGGTGTAGGTTGGTGATAGACGTATCCTATTTTTGGTAGAATTTGGATGTTAATTGAATCAGATGGGGGTAATTTCAGAATTGTTTGTATCATTATGTACACCCAAATGAGGTAAGATTTCACACATGGGATTTCATGGTGACATTTCAGTTAATTGACTGATCCTTATAGATGGACCTAAATTCATTGATTTTTCATTATTTAACCCCTTATTGTCATTCCACATAACAATTAACAACAAGGGATCCAAACCTATGTAGTTTGATGATGAAGAATTAGGAAATGTAACAATATTCATACATGGATTTTAACATATTTCATCAAGGAAACTCATGTCACAAAATGAATGATTATGTGGGATGGTGTCGAAATTATGATTAGGGGAATCCATGAATAAAATTCCATTAGGGTTAGCTGATCAGGATTGGGGTATATGTCTAGTTTCATTAATCCCATGATGATTATATATGTCACATTCCATTTATATTTCATTGGGTAAGGAATATTTTAATGTTAAATGATGAGGAAATAATATTCCATTTAAACATTGAATGAGTTAGACATGGGTCATGTTTTTTTTACGACTAAAATTTTATAGTTGGATGGGGATTAAGCTCCAGACGACCATTTCATTGTGGGAGTGGGAAATAATGAAAAACACCATAATTTTTCGAATAGATGGGAGTTTCCGTATAAAATAGAATCTTTGGGGATTACCTATCCACTATTCATGAACATATGGGTGAGGCATGGCATAAATAATACCATGTAGAAGTGGAAATCAAGATTCATGATGTTTTCATCATAGAAAATGGAATTATGTTTCGTATGACTAAGATAACAAATGAGGTTAATTGTAATATTCATTCATGATTCACAATGGGAAGACATGAAGGTAAGATTAATAGTTTAATAAATATTTATGTTTTTGTTGAACCCATTATGGACATGCATAGGGACAGTGGAAACCAATATGAATGAAATATTTTGGGATGAATAGAGGTCATATAGAGAGGCTCGATGGATGTTATTCTCATATGATGGTCTTTCAGGAATGAAAAAGGCTTCATAAAGTCTAGGGATCTCACAATATACAATTTTCCATGATACTGGGTGACCCCGCCATATTATGAATTCTTGATACACATGGGGTTTTTTTTAATAATGAATAATTATCTCATGAAACCCCAAGTTATAAAAATGAACACTATTCTTCTTATAATGCTTTGGGTAATCATGAAGGTTACCCCAAACATGTGTTCAAATTCTCAAAAACAATCATCAATGGTGGATTCTCATAAGAAGTATGCATTTTGAAATAAATCCACTCTCATTATTTCTAAGCATATGTGTTTCATGAGTTAAGAGAATTTCATGGTAGAAGAATGGTATAATCAACATAGCAGTTTTAAAATGAGAAATATTTTGCAGCCCAATTGAGACAAGAAAATTGATCTCCCTAAATATTTAATCACTAGAATTTTAGTTTCAGGAAGAAACGGTACATCGTGAACTAAAATACAATGTTCTTATATTATCACATCCCTAACCATGACATTGAGTGAACTATTAAAACTAGATTTATACTATGCATAGGTCACCACCTCAATCTTTTCATAGGTGGTTATGTTTCATGAACTATAGTCAATCATAGAAGTTTTATACAATTATGACCCTAGATCTTTTTTTAGATTTTTTAGTTGTTTTAGAAATTTTTATAAAATCATCCATTACATCATTGAATTTTTCGGTGATATAAATATGTTGGCTTAAACAATACACAATCGTGAGATATGTTGATAGAATATGTGTTAAATAATTTTGTGATGTATTAGTCCATCATTCACATGAAAAAAATCATTTTTCATTATATAGAAGATGATAGAGATATAAGTCAGAACCATAATAAAATAAAATATTATTATATGGAAAATTTTATGGTTATTATAATATCACATTTTAATAATATTTGCTTGTGGTCAATGATAAAAAAAATATGAACAGTAATTGAAGAAATTTGTTTATACATATGGTAACATTCTTAGGTTATCACAAAAAGTATTTTTACGATGGATTTATGATTCAAGGGATAAATCCAACAGGTAGGGATTTATGAAAAATATTTTTGGTGGTATTGTAAAAGGAAAAAACCGTTGATTTTTTAGGGGTAGAAGATAGGACGTGGCCATTTGTAGGTGCATTAAAAGAAATAATTCTATTTTTTAAAATAGAAAATTATTCCCGTTTCTTTATCATGGAAAATGAAATGAAATAGATCATGTTTATTCCTATGACACATAAGGATAAAAATATATAAGGAAAATGGGTGTTAGAAGTAGTATTCATTCAAATTATTAGTTTTTTTAGTTTAACCCCAGTAAACTGATTTTCACATTAAGCATGATAATTAAAATTTTCAACTTTTACTATTAATATTGCTTTAAAATAATGTTGATCATACTAGAAAATATAGGTAATTATTATTACAATTATGGGATCCAGTAGAAAAATTTCAATAGACATAAATTACGTAATTTAATTTAAAACTATAATAATAGACAAAATGAATGAACTATTTTTCAATGAGAAAATTATAAAAAGTATATAATGTTCTAAAAAAAATTTCAATAGATAATGTCTTCCAAATAACTGATTTAGATTAATCAATTTTTAATTGATCTAATTGGATATTATAAATAACCTATGATTTTTTTTCTATTCTTTAAAAGTGATAAATGATATGAAATTTATTAAACAAATAAATGTTTTCTAATTTTATTTGAAAAGTTAATATTTAAAATTTTATTAATGAAATTAATTAAATATAATATCAACGTGAAAATTTAACAAATGATATTTTTTGGAACAATTTTTTTAAAAAAATGGTAGAAATTATTTTTACTTGTTATAAATTTGTAATAAATAAATTTTTTTGAGATATTACTAGTTTTGAAACATATATTTACTTTAATATCAACTAAGTAATTTTTTCCAATATGATTTTTTTATATAAGTCCAATAAACATAATATTTAAAAAAATTATTACTATTAATTCCCCATATTTAATGGATAATTTATAATATTCATGTTAGAATAATATTATTATTAATTTGTCTGTATATGTTAAAATTGAGTTTTTTGAGTGACACAAGCTAGACTAGGTTTTGAATGTAACAAAAAATAATCTTAGTGTCCCATGTAATGTAGGAAATCAATAAAATTAAATTTATTTTAAAAAGAATAATTCCCAAAAATTGATTATGTTATATAATACACCCACTAAAATATATATCTATGTCCAAATTATTTAATCCTAAACAAAAAATGAAGACAATTTTGTCTCATTATTTCATTTTGTTACCTTGTATCTTTTTCGAACTGTACTATTTTTTTGGAAAACTAGTGATAGTGGTGTGTTCTAATATTACATCAAATTCTCTTTAGTATCTAGATATCCCTTGTTTTTCTTCACAATAATGATCCCTCTCCAACATTAGGAACTATGGGTTCTATATATGTGAAGGACTGGGTATTACTTCATTAGGATAAATACATAGAACAACTGATGAACATGGGAGATATTCTTTGGAAGCAGCAAAAACTACACTATTATCCCAATATGAACATGAATGTAAGGAGGACTACATTTTATAGGTATTATCATTACATTACATCCTAACCACATAATCATAATCCATTTATATATTTGTAAAAAACCCTTGTCACATTAATCTAATTCAAGATCACACAGATGATTGTGAATAATAATTTTCTATATGCGTTGACCTACCTTGAAAGACGAGGCTTGGACCAATGGATTCAACTCTACATGACGTATCCACAATAATGGATGGAAAGACATAAACCAAATCAATATTTACATAATTAAAATATCAAATATGAATGGAATGACTCATGATCACCTTGGATCCTGAGAGGGGAAAACATTGTGTCTCGGGAACCCCATTCATATTCGAGGATATAGTTTTCTTAGTTTGATACCCACCTAGACTCTGGTTCTTGACAATTACATGGATTCCAGGTATAATACTGTTGTGTCCCTTTCTTTTTATATGATACCTCAGATACACTCCTTGTTTCCAGCATCGACTAGTAGGTGCCATAGCGAAAGCTCGTCGGGACCATGTCTTTATTTAGCACCATTTTACATTAGTTGATCATATTGTCATTGGAATGATCTTTATTGTTGAATTCCATGGATTAAAATCCATGGATTACACTCTTACCCCTTGTCTAGAATCAGATATCACTGATTTAGCTTTTACGAGTTTATGTTAAATTAGTTTTTACCCTGGAAATACCTCATTAGAAACCATTGTCTGGTTTCCTTGTTGTGTCTTGGAACCATCAGTACTTACACTATCATGAGGTTATGACAGTGTTTTCTTTGCCTCATGTGACTTATTAACATTGAATGGTAATTGATTAATTAATTAACTATTTACATGTTCAGACACTAGCCGAGGGGTGAAATAGGTAATTCTCAATTTTTTTATTTTGTAATTCCTTATTTACATTACATATATGCCTATACATGAATATATTCCATTACATGGGGTGGATTTTATATACACCATTGGTTGTGGCACACTGATATTTTTCTCACACCCTCTCCGAGAACCATTTGGTACCAAGAGTAAATTACATGGTTGTAGGTATTTACAAAGGGTAGGATGATGCTTCCAATAGTTGATTTTTTTCTTATAGTATAGAGATTGATAGAAGATGACCGAGTTGGATCATGAGATTCGTTAAGTAGACATCATTTTTCATTACCTAGTAGAACATGGTATTCTAATTGTCTTGAATTCATACCTTCTAGTTTTCTATTGACATGGAAATACATCATCACTATTCCAATTGATACAGTTATTGTTATTCTTGTTTATCTATTGCATATGCTTTCTTCCTCTATTTATCTATATTAATTATACTATTTTCTATTCATTTATATCTCTTCCACTATTCTGCAATATTCTAATGAGGTCATAGTCTTCCCATACACATACCCTAGGCCCACACAGGTAGTAGATAGCCATTAGCATTTGGGATGATGTGCTTGTGGCCAATTGGACAACTAGGATTGGGGAAGTGTTAAGTCGCATCCAGGTCCAGGTCACAACAATGAGGTGTAAAGGGATTTTTTTTTTCATTCATGACAGTTTGGTGATAATATATTGGATAATATTAATTCTTGGGACTTGGTCATAAGACGTTCATGGGCGTCACAAACCCATGGTTGGGGTAAAAGGCATGTTTCCCATAATGAAATTATTAGTATATATTCCTATTATAGTTGATATTATTTCACCATTGGGTGACTCACATGTTGTGTGGTGTTGTTAATTAATACACTTCGTGAATTAATTTTGTCCATAGTTTGATTATATGAGGGAAATGATTATTTCCACATGCATCATTATAGAAACATAGAACTCACATGTCATATATATTGCTATTCCATATTGGTTCGTTTCAATACCTTTCATTTCTTGATATGCCCATGATTGTTGAGTAATGTTGTGATTGTTGTTTGTACATGTATTATATTGGATTTTATTGATTAATTGTTTGTCTCAATTCATGTGGTGAATGGGCCCTCATGGGTTGGACTGAGTAATTTTTCTTGTATATCCATTATGCTATATTGAAATTCGTGTTGTGTCTGGTGATAGGTGTATGGGAATGGATTCATTGGAAAGGAATATCCTTTATAAATTGAATCATGAAATCAAAGATGAATTTGTTGAACATCATTATCCCACCTTGTCATGTTTATGAAAGGTAAAGGAGTTAACCATGAAATTAATTGAAATGTTACATGAAGTTTATACATGAGCACATACCAATAACAGGTTGTCTAATTGGGTTGTATGAGTAGTATGTCTTGGGTAGTGATTTTTCTTATTTTTACCTTCCATTAGTGAGGCTATCTTCTAGATCCTAAGCTTTTCCTATGGTGTGTGTTTAGAATTTGTAGACCATTGTGCCACGACATCCTTGTGTTGTTCTCTATAAAGGCGGTGATGACCATGATCCAATCATGGTTGGCTCAGAGCTGGCAATATTACATCTGGGAGTTCCACCTGAGGCACTTCCTGCTGTACCTAATTTCTGAAATGATTCCCATGTCGATGATAGTTTCTAAAGTATGATGAAATCCATGATTGGTGTTCCACGAGTTTCAACTATGATTGATTATCAGACCCCACGAGTTTCAATAGCATCATCCCCTAAATTTTTCAGGGGATAGCGGATCTTTGGCTTTTGAGACATTTCTAGAGGCCATGTTGTCTACCTTTGAGCATTTGGAAATTCTTCTAGAGTGGAGATTCATGATAAATAAATACTTTCTTTGTGATTCAGACAATAATTTTTGGGATGTCATTACCAAGGTCATACATCATCAGGGAATGTTATTGGTTGAATTCAAGATTTCCTTCTATGACTATTTCTTCCCTCAGTCATTGAGAGATGACAATGCTTTTCACCAATTTCATATGGTGATGAGATTTTTATTGCTACATGTTTTAAGGTTAGAATTTAGTATTCCATCTGAAATATGGTGAATGACATTCCCCTACCAAATTTCTCTAAAAATATTTACTGGGCCCTTATAACATTGTTTAACCTGAGGGATGGAATGAGTATTGGGTTTAAAGGATCTATGTAGTGTCAGGCCAGTAGTTCTTCTGTTGGTAGGAAATGTTCTCTTGTTGTTTGTTGTTAAGGAAGTGGTAGCCACAGTATCTTATTTGATAGCTCCATAGTGTGTCATCAGTGTGGAAAACCAGAACATGAGAAGCCCTAGTGTGATAGAGACCCTATAGAGTGTTGGGTTTGGGTCCATATGATTCATCTTCATTTATTTTTAAATACTTTTCACCTGCTTCAGCTGGAAAAGGATCCACATTAGCTCCACCTTCAAGAAGAAGTTATTTTGCGCCGCATTAGGCAGGATGTCGGAGTTGCACTAACAAGTCTGACCGATGAGGAGATTGTTGTTGTGGTAGTCTTGCCCATGATCACCAACAGCGCCTGCAGAGCAGTCTTAAGCATGGTAGTCCATCTGTTGCATATGGTCATGGTATTGTTCAGTTTCATGCCTTACAACCGATACCTGAGGATCTGGATGTAGGACCATCTATAGTACAAGGTACAATTCTAGTAGCCTCTACTACTGTAACTTCTTTGTCTGATACTGGTGCATCAAACTCTTTTATTTCTATATCTATCGTGTTTTGTCTTAGACTAGAGATACAAATCACTATTGTAAATACTAACCGAGGGCATATGCTAGTGTAGGGATTGTCCCCTTAAGGTTGGCAGCTACCCTTTCATCTGGAATCTATTTTTTCTCCAGTTGATGGGATTTAAGGCCATTCTCTGGAAGGAATGGTTATTCCATTATCATGCCATTGAATATTTTTATTGTTGATTGGTTTTTTACAAGACAAGAAGGCAACATTTATCTTTTCAAATGTGATTGGTGTTTCTAGGCTGGGAGACTGGGGTCAAAGCATCATGGGCTAGGTGAAGTGACTAGTAGATTTTATATATTTTCTTAGAGGATTAGAGTTTTTCATAAATCTAATTTTTCTCTCGTAGTTGATCATTTTAGGGAAGACATACATGATGACATTTCTCTATTACCTCCTAAGATATAGATATAGTTTACAATTTAGCTTCTTCGAGGAGAAACTATATTGTCCATTACTCATAACATGAGGGAACTAACTGAGCTTCAAGAGATCAAGAAGAAGATAGAGGACATAGAGGAAAATGGAATTATACAGTCTAGTACATCCTCATGGGGTTTACCTATGATTTTAACTAAGAATAAGTATGTAACTATATGTTTATTTGTGGATTACAGAAGGATGAACCAGAATACGGTCAAGAACCCATATCCATTTCATTTAATAGATGATCTCTTTGACAATCTCTAAGGTTGAAAGGTGTTCTCTATGATCAACCTAATATCATGTTATCATCAGGAGTGAGTCTGACCATCAAACATACCTCGTACAACTTTCTATAGCACATATGGTGTATATGAGTATCATGTTATGTCATTCGGTCATACGAGCACATATAACATTTTTATGTCTTGTATGAATATGTTTTTCAATTCCTATTTTTACTCTTTTGGCATGGTCTTTGTGGATGACATCTTACTGTATTGGAGAAATCATAACGATCATTCCTAGCATTGTGGGATCGTTATGAGTAAACTGAGAGTGAATAAGATTTATTCCTAGCATTCTAAATGTAACATGTAGATTGAAAAAGTCCCATTCTGGGGTCATATTATTTCAGAATCAATATTATATTTTGACCTAAAAAAGGACAGTGTTGTAGTCTCTTAGGATAATCCCAAGAACATGTTTGATATCATTTGTTTCATGGCACTGGTCGGATATTACAAGTGTTTACTAAAAGTCTTTTCTAGTCTTTCTACACATATTAATTGGATTACAATGAAAGGTGTCATGTTCATATGGTTAAAAGAGTGTGAGAAATCCATGTAGGAGCTAAATGGGAGGCTTCTCTTGGCACCTATTCTGATTTTTCTAGTTTCTTGAAAAAGTTATATCGTCTTTTTTGATGCATTCATCATTGTCCTTAGAGTAGTGTTGATGTAGTAGTACAAATTCATTGCCTATAGATCTTGGTAGTTGAGGCATCACTGGAGAAATTACTTGACATTCAACCACGATATAGATGCATTTTTACATGCCTTATGTTTCTAGAGACATTATCTTTTGGGTGAGTTCTTTTTCATGTATACAGATCCCAAGATCCTCAAGTATATCCTTTCTCAGCATGAATTGATCCTTTGACATCAGATATGGGTTGAATATCTACAATACATTGATTTTTAGCATGCCTATATACCTGGAATGGGAAATGTGGTTGTAGATGCACTAATTTGGAAAACTCAAACGTGGGTAATACAGGAAGGCAGGGATGAATGGAAGTTAATCGCCCTCTTTTCGAAACCTCATCACGAGTTTCATGACAGTCATGAGCAATTATACCTTTAAGCCTTAACAGTTACATCTTATATCTTTTAGAAGGTGATGAGTATGATGTTTTCAAATCCTGAAGGTTTGGTTCTCCATGAGAGTATATCCAGTAACAACCCACCTCCATATTGTTCAGCGGACAGAGATGATGTCCTACATCTATGTGGACAAATTTGTGATCCTATAGAAGTGAAAGAGGAGTTGATGATAGAGTCCCACTATTCTGAGTGGGATGTACATCCAGGCTTCTCGAAGAAGTATCAAGATGCGATACACTAGTATTGGTGGTTTGGGATGATAAGTCATATTTTAGTCTTCATTAGTGGGTGATCCACCTGTCAACTAGAGAAGGTGGAGGACAAGAGACATTTCTGCCTGTTACGTCCACTTCCTGCCCCAAAACAGAAATGGGAAGATGGTTCTATGGATTTAGTTGTTGTCTTACCTAGGTCAAAAAGTGGTAGTGATGATATCTGGGTATTCATTGAATTACTAATGAAATCATCGCATTTCTTTAAAATTTGAGCAACCTTCTCAATTGATGATCTAGGAATACTGTATGTCTATGAGATCATACGATTACATGGGGGTCCATGTACAATCATTTCAAATATGGCTGGTCATTTCACATCAATATTCATGAACGGTTTATAGGAACACATGTTCTTATATGCACAACTTTTCACCCTTATACTGATTGACAATCAAAATGAACAATATAGGTTTTATAGTTTATTTTCTGAGCATGTGTCCTTTATTTTGGTGGTTCTTAGGAGAAGAATATCCCTCTAATATATTTTTCCTATAATATTTTTTTGGAAGACGATATATATTTATCATTTTGAGGACTTATATGGTAGTCCATGTCATTCCCCACTGTGCTAGCTAGAGGCAGGTGAGGTATCCCAATAAGGTTCTCCTCTTGTTTAGGAGTGATCAGAACATTTCGAGTAGATCAGAATGTGTATGACTACTGCTTAGTCTATATTGAAATCTTATGTTGATCTTCATCAACGAATTATTGTGTTCTAGGTTGGGGATGGTGTTTTTTATTGGGTATCACCAAGGCTTGGTCATAAAATATGATAGAATTAGTGTTATATGTATACTCATTATGTCAGGCCATTTGAGATTCTAGATAGAGTCAGGAAGGTAACATATTAGTTGCTACTACAACAGTGGTACCAGAAATGGTTGATTTCATTAATATCTCACAACTTCTCCAATATCAGGATAATCTATATCATTTCTTTGATCATGAGGAAGATGAGTCACATACCGATGCTATCTCTGAGGAGTATCTTGTATGCATCGTTGAATGAAGAACAAAGGTTCTTTGAGCCAAATCTATCCCTATCGTACAAGTTCTGTGGCAGCATGACCAAGTACAGGATGTGACATAGGAGAGGGAAACAGATGTACATGCTCAGTGTCTAGAGTTGTTTTCAGACAATTTTTCATTAACCATGGAAAAAGAACTTTAGGGAAAAGATCTTTTAATGTGGAATGATTGTAAGAACCCAGTTTTCCACTTAGAAATGAATCCATTAATTTTTTATCTAAATAATTACGTTGGACCAATTGTAGATTCCAAATGGGTTAGAAAAGTATTTGAGGGTGCCCAAGGATTGTTTAGAGCTCATAACCCATCAATATAGGAAAACAGTCCAGGTCACGGGGTTTGAGCATAGTTTGTGCACAGTTTCCCAAACCATGCGGTTTTTGTTTTTTTCTACAGTGGAATCATGCATGGCTTGATCATTGTTTGTGCATGGCCATTTCGCATAACCATGTGAGCTCCATTTATTCCCCAATGTGAGCAGAACCATCTCACATGGATTGCGCACTGTTTGAAAAATCATGTGATCAAACTGTGTGTAGGCTAAAAAGATTTGTAAAATGTATAAAATTCCCATAATTATCTACAAGTCCTCCCTCCTTTTACCTTATATGATTTAATGTGGGATTAACCAAGTTTTATCTCGTCATGGAGAATTTTGATGATCAAAACATGGAATTAAGTGATTTTGTTCATCCAGCTTCAGATCGAGCATCCATTTGACACTTGGGATGGGCAACGGTTAGTACTAGAGTTCTCTTTAGTCGTTCCTCTTCTCATTAACTCTAATCCAAGATATCTCCATGTGAGATTTTTTTCCATTTTCTTATATCTACTCCGATATAAGGAATATTATGTACCATTACTAGTGGAAGATAATTGCACAACCCTAAGGTGGGTTCTCTATAACACATCCATAACGATCATTGTTTTTGGAATGTTCATGTGGGGCCCAACAGTTTCATTGGGAACCATTTCTTAAATTAAAATGTCATGATTATACTCATTAGAATCGTATTGTTATTATCATTCCAAATATGTTATTAGTTGTAAGTGGTTTCACCCATAACTCTTTTGGCCTCTTGTTGAAGGTAATTCCATAATTGGGGTTTTAGTGTTTTTCCACGTTTGAGCCATTGTTCTGGTGATCCTTTTCTAGAACATCATACTGGTGAGTATTCTTATCATAAATGAGATGTTATTAATTAGAATTTAATAATGACATATACCATGAATGCTCACCACTGGAACTGCGTAAGTTGCATTCTTCCAAATGTTTTTTCAATGTAATATATGAAATGAGAAATGGAAAGTATACTAAGTATATAACATGGGCTTATCAAAATTGATTGAATAAATGTTATATGTACATATCACCCCATTCCATGTTTATTGAAAGTAGCAGAGTAAACATCAATATTTTATTATACCTTAATGGATAACTGAGACTTGATTAAATAGTGGAAACCCTACATGGCGAATCCAGACTAATGGAAGACAAGGCTAGGACCAATGGTTTCAACACTAGATTACTTATCAATACAAATGGAAGGTATTACATGAACCAAATTATTTATTAAATGATTAAAATATCAAATAGTAATGGACTGACTTGTGAATTCCTCTGATTCTAAGAGGAGAATACCATAGGTCTGGGGAACCCCATTCCGATTCAGGGAAACAATTTGCATACGTTGTTACCCACCGAGACTCTAGTTCTTTCCTATTACATGGATGCTAGTGCACTACCGTTGGGTCCCTTTCTTATTACATGATACCGCATATACACTCTATGGATCCCTCATCGACTAGTGGGTTCCATGGTGAATGCCCATCAGGCCCATGTATTTCCTTGGCCCCATTTTACCTTGGTTGATCACATTGGACATATGAGGCCCCATATTGTGGAATTCTATGGATAACACTCCATGGATTTTACTCTTACCCCTTAGTTAGACTCATATACTACTAAGATAGCATTACGTGAGTATATGTTACATTAGTTTTTACCCTTTAACTTCCACACTAGATATCATTTTCTAGTTTCCTTGTTACGTATTGGTACCATCACTACTTATACTGTCATGAGGTGATGTTAGTGTTGGATATTCATTACATGACTTATTAAAATTAAATGGTAACTGATTAATTAATTAACTATTTACATGTTCATGCACTAGCCGAAGGATGAAGCATGTACATGGGTATTTGGTTATTTTGTACTTCTTTCTTTGCATAAAAATATGTCTGCACACTACTATATTACATTATATGGGTCTGGTTTTATAGACATAGGTGGGGTGGCCCACTAATATTTTTCTCGCAACCCTCTTCGGGCACCGTTTGGAACTCGGAGTAGATTACATGGTTGTAGTTTTTTACAAAGGGAAGCACGTAGCTTCAAATACTTGATTGTGTGCTAATCATATGGAGCATGATAGTAGATGACTTTGTATAATCTTGGGTTACTTGATATAGACATTGTTTTATATTACCATGTAGATAATGTTATGATTATTTTATTGTATCTAGGATTTCCAGTTTAATAGTGACATGATATTACATCATGGTTATTCTAGTCAATACAGGTATTTATATTCTTGTTTATCTGTTGCATCGGTTTTCATCCCATATTAGTCTATATTACTTTTGTTGATTACAATTCATTTATATATCTTCCATTGTGCTAAAAATTTTAAATGAGGGCATACTCTTCCCACAAACACAGCCTATGACCTCACTGCTATTCGGTAGCCTCTAGCATTTGGAATGATGCGCTTCAGTCCTGGTGGCCCATTGGGCTCGAGGCACCATTATAAGTCATCTAGGTATGGGTCGTCACATATTTGAAAGCCATAATTTGGTAAACATGGGATGATTATCTATTGAATATACTTTAATCACTATCTCAGGTATGGTCAAGCTAAATGAACATTAAAAAGGAGATGATTATGGGGCGTAACACGGTTTTTATTACATTCCTTGAATTTAAATTAATTTATTTAAATTTCTTTAATATTATATTGTTATTTAATTTTACATCCTGTTTTAGTTTTTAGAATTAATCAAACAGCTTGTACTTTGTATTTTTTTATATTTTTTCTAAAGTATCAAAGGCACATGCAACAAGATGCATGCAAATGCATGAAATGGATTTTTCAAGACCTTTTCACACAATGATCAACATTTTAACCGTAGATATCAACAAATACATGTTTTGGATATGTTGTATTAATATTGTAAACCTATATTCAAAGAATCAATTCAATTGCAGTAAGATTAGAAATTAAGATTTTTATATTGTATTCACTAAATTTCAATTTCTATTTTCTTTATACTACTAATATCTTACCTCACATTTGATTCTGGATTTAATCAAGTAAAATAGGTGACATGAAAGAACCATAGATAATTACGATTACATGAAATTTAAAATTATATTAAAATAAATATTAATGAAAATTGTGGGTGAAAATAATTAGTAGATATAAGAATGTGTATTAGGACTTTATGGATCATGATTTGGCAGAGAATCTTGAACATTATAAGTGTATTTTGTTTAATATTTGTACATTCTTAGAATTTTGGAAATATTTATTCATTGATACAGTTATTAATAATCCATTTGATGTGTTTTTTTTTCAAAGAACTCATCTCATTCTTGATAAATCCACTGAGAATATGTTTTTCCATTCTTTTGATGGTATATCTCTTGTGATCCATGAGCATGGTTTCTTCTAGAACTTTATTTTCATCTTATAATTTCAATGACTTCACAAATCACTTTTAATATGATTGAGGAAATATTTTGTTTACCCTCTATCCTTAGTTCAATGTGAAATTAGCCACTTTTCTTCTTATAGAATCCATTAATATATTTTTCATGAAATGAGAAATAATTAATGACTATATTATATATTCTATCCAAAATAAATATAATTTCATAGTTTTTAAATTATTAAGAATTGGGGAGTTACTTGTTATTGTATGCTAGGATATAATTTATTAAGTATACATTTATAGGTGATATTCCATTTTCATCTAGGCAGAGGACTTCGAATTTAAAACGTATTACATAATTCACCTCTCTTAATAAAAAATATTAAAATTTGAAAAAGTGATTGTATCTAAGGGGTATAAAGATATCCATTTCAAGAGTAGTGAAATTTTGATCATATGTTGATAGGTGGTAGATGTGATATTTTTCAACATAATTAATTTTCTAAAACATTAAATACTGAAAAATAGAAAATTGGAAATGTGGTTGATTAATTCATTATTATTATAGGTTTCTAGGGAGCACTATGTGATTTCTAATAGTGGAGATATATGTAGTATATAGAAGAATATTTTTGTTCAGATTATCTTTTAAAATCATGCATTGAAATTTACTATCAGAACAATGTTGTTACCATTACATTTTATATAATTTAATTACCTACCCTAAAACATAAGACTCATTTGAACCTATATTCCTAATCATACAAGATTAATTGTGATCTCTATATATACACGTTTAATATGAAATATTCCTTTCATGCATATTGTATGTGACATGTTTTAAAGGAATGTGAGAAACTCAATTTACATTTTTACATTGATAATGAGAGGAAAAATTAAATGTTAGGTAAATTGAATGTGGAATGCATAAAAATAATTAATTAAAAAATTAACATGAATGATAAAAAAAAATTAAATTTCAATGGATAGATGTAAAATACAATGATGATTTGTTTTGTTGAAAATTACGTTGTTGATGATTTTTATCTTGCAATGCTTGAATATTTATTTTTCTATTTTATCAAATGATTTCATTGATAATGAATTTGAAGAATTTTATGCTGAATTTCCTTTTTAGTTTGTTGATATTACATCATTGGAGACAAGTCTATATTTTAGTTTTTTGGTAATAGAAATCAGTATTTTGTGTATATCATTTATAGATCTTCAATGCATTGATATTTGAGATTATTTGTTTATCATTCCAAAATCAAGGACCGTTTTCCTTTATAGTATTTTATGACAGGATATAATAAATATTAGGAAATTGAGATTAAAAAACACATCACATCATGAGAGAAACACACTGAACAATATGATATTATTGAGGATGCAATGAATCTTCATATCTGTATAATGAATGCTTCAAATCATCTATTTATTTAACATCATGATTTCATACGAATAAGGGGATTCCAACATGACATTTCATGAAGTCAATGCACAATTTAACATATTAAATAAATATTATATCTTCTTTTATAGGTATTTTACTATTCATTCTATGAACATTATTTCATGGGGTTATTTTTCAAAATGTTACCAAATCGGTAAAATAGTTTAGTCACAATTTTCCTTTATTGATACTCTTGTTTTGTTACACATCACAATTAATTTAGAGGTGTTTTTATTTCTATTTTACATTATATATCATAAATATAAATAATTTCATGATATTATATCTTCTTGTAATTTCATTTGTTACATGGAGAGAATAATCCAATTTAACCAGTGATAAGTGTTTATTGAGATAATCTCATTAATTTTCAAGAGTGTTTATGGTTGTGCCTACTATAATAAAATATTACAACCCATATCTCAAAACAATCATGAATTTTATTCCCCTTTAGTTATTCATTATATAATCACATATTGGTTACATAATTATTTTATTTGGTACATAGTGTAGTTATGAATGTGTTTTTAAGATATCATGACCATACACTCTCTATGGTTGGTAAAACATCTTCTCTGAAAATGGTTTCAAAAAATACTCGACTAATATTTTATATATTAAAAAAATAATTTTAACTTTTTTTTTCAATCGCCATTTTTTAAAATGGAATATTATAATCTATTTCTTAATTAGCCTTTTTCTGATCATTTTTACCACTAAAAAGGTAATATATTTTTACCCGAAATGAAATTAACATATTCATCCAATGTGAATACATTGATGATATATCTTAAGGTATAAATGATAATATTTAAGAAAAAAAATTTATAGTACATTTTCTAGGAAATGTGTTTCAAAAAAATCTATCTCTAAAAATATATTTATTTGGGAAATGGTTTTCAAAGATATTTCTTTCTCATTTAATATGTTTTTATAGAATATAGTTTTATAATATTTTCAATATCCATTTATATGATTTTGAGAAAATTGTTTTCTAATTTTCTTTCAAGATCACTCAACATGTTTCCAAAAAATGAGGTTTACAATGGTTTTTCAAAGACTTCTTACTAATATTTTTGGTGTATTTTCAAGAAAATGGGTTTCAAAAGGTTTTATGTTTGAAATATGATTTTCAAATATTGAATTATTTTTTCCTTAAGAAATTTATTGGAAATAACCATCCATGTGATTTTTCATCTATGATGACATCTGTTAAAGTTACTCATTCCTTTTTTGGAATGTATCCAAATGTTCCAATAATATGCTTTCTTATATGGTTATTTTTTTGGAATTATTACTATAAAATCCATTTATATTCATCCTGTTTTATACTTTTGAAACCCGATTCATTTCAGGGGTTATGATTTCATTATGTGATTTTGAAACCAATCACTTTTCATATATTATGATGTGAAGGAATATTTCTAATACTCATTTAATTCCATATTATATGATTTTATTTTTATAAATCCAATCCATATTTTTGGTTCATGATATGACGAGTGTTTATCATGAGGAACACCAATGAATGATTTTATTATTTGATTGGTGGGAACAATATCTCCATCATATGCATTTTCTAATGATGTATGACTCATGGGTATAAATGTTATCTGTGAACCTGATTACATGTTTAGAATGTATTCATTGACCTGGTTTAATGTCCATAATGTAATGTGTGATCCTGATTACATGTTAAAAATATTAAGAGTGTAGGTTATTATGTGTTAAAAATTTCATGCATAGACCTAGGTGCAAGTCTATTATTTATTCGTGAACCTCATTAGATGTTTAGAATGTTATGTGTCAACCAGATAACATTTTTACAAAATTACTCATATACCTAGTTTCAAGTCCATAGGGTTATGTGATAACCTAATTAAAAGTTCAAAATTTTATGCATGGCCTTGGTGTCATGTCTATATGATGATTCATGGGGCCTGAATTTGTGTCTATTACGAAATGAGTAATTTTGTTTTCTACTTATACATGTTCACATCATTATAAAATATTTTACTTGATAAAAATTCAATGTCTTATTCATTTGTTATAGATTCATAATTTTTTATCTTACTCATTTTATGATCTATTTTTTATGAAATGATATTCTTTATTATGATCTATACTATGTAGGTTATGATCATCACGTTGTATCCTAAAATTCCATAAAATTTTGTTTAAGTTATTCTAACAAAAATCATTTGTTTACCAATATTGAGAATCTGAGCTCATAACCTTGTAATGTTTTCTTTCCATAGGCTATGAAGAATGGATTTGGGTAAAATTACTAAAGGTGGATATCATTATGGGAGATATTGAAGATACATCACTATGATAAAAAATTTGGTTTCCATTTTTCCAAATACACTAAACTATTATAGTCCTTTAGCAAGTAATTTTTTAATGAACTATTTATTCATAAAAATTATGTAATATCTATGTATGTTAATCCTAGGTTGATATATTTTATATCAAAGTAATTGTATAGTCATCCTTTGGAAACTAGGATGACAAAACATTAGTGAGATCTTTAGGCATTTTCATAAGTATATTTCTACGCATATATCTAATGATAAGTACATGGGTAGGATAATTACAAGGAAAATAACTTGGAATTTCGGTATTGAATAGAGTGATTGGTTTCCTATAATTAAATTCATGTATAGATACTACAAATGGATGTCACTATGGAAAATATGTACCTAAAGGTAAAAACACTTACACGAAGTACTAAGCCTACATCATGGTAATCTACTACATGAAAATGATCCTTTTTTCACATATGGTTTAACAACCCTGGGGGTAATGCAATTGGAAATCAGAAAATCATCACGATCATTAATGAATGATTTAAATTAAATATTGATACTAATAACATTCGATAAACTTATCATGTGATATATTTGAGAAGGATTATTACATAATACATTATATAAATTAAATTTTAAAATTATTTGGTTCCTAATTATGATAATTATTTCATACAATGTGGTTTTCGTTTTAGAAAATGGTTAGAAAGCTAAGGAATCCCATTAAAAGTGATTGTGACGGAAAATGTAATGAATGTACTAATGATTATATGAATGTTATGGGGTCAATAAAACAAAAATTCATTTAAATAATATTATATATTTGACAATATATGTATAATTATGAAATAAAATTTGAGAAAAGGATGGGAAAACATTGAATTGAGTCCCAGATAAGGAATCTTTAACATTCATTTAGGGATCATCTGATCAACTTTTTTCAGAACACTCATCCAGTACTATTGAAAAATATTATCTGTTTTCCAAAGTTTGGATCATTAGAATGTTTTTACGAAGATTTATCATTTAGAAGCTGAAGAAGACCAGTGGTGGAGTATAATCAAGACTATGAGAAGGTATTATGAAATTGAATCCATTGACTGGGATGTGTTCCAGAACTCATTCTTCAATAAGTACTATCATAATGCAATTTATACTATGAGGGAATTGGGGTTCCTTAAGTTGAAGAGAATGGATAATGAATCTGCAGTACGTATGAGGCTAAATTAACAGTACATTTCATAAATTATTTTGGTATTATAATCCAACCTGAATGTAATGTTGATAGGTTCATCAGTGGATTAAATCAAAGGATCATAAATGTGATGGAACGAAGATACTTTGAAATATATAAAGATATAGTGTGTTGTGAATTAAAAATTGTAATGGAGGATGGATTTAATTTTCAATATCATGTTTTTAACAAGATGTGTAATATAGAGTATAAATTGGATTCTAAATACCATAGAGAGAAGAAGATGTTTCAAACACATACTTTTAGAAACAAGGGGAATGAACACATAAGAGAGTTCCTGAATGAAAAAGTTGTTGTTTCATGTGTTAAAATCTTATACATATAGAAATTTAATATATAAGTGATAATAATTAGAAAACCAATTATATTAATGCATAGAATTATCAAAAAAACCACAGACACATTTGTGTTTCAAGTGAATGGACATTGACAATTATGCTAATCAATTCCCCAACTGATGAACTAATGTGCATGAAAAACCACTAAAATAACTTAATAACAATGAAATAACCTGAATTATATACAATCATAATGGATTATGTGAACCATTATAATTAATAATTTAATATCATTCCCTCCCTATAGGGTAATTTTATTTTTTATTTTGTATGTATAATCCCTTTGAAACTATTATTATTCATCCTTCTATGAGATTGCTTGTCATTATGTTTCCCTACATGGATTACTGAATAATAAAATAACATACTGATATTATATCAGTATATTGATAGACTAACGCATCCTGTAAAAATATTTTGGATGAAGATAATAGATTATTTATTGAATGAAGGGAAAAAATATATTTGGGAAGGGGTGTAAGGATATCCATTTACTGAATGATTATGTTACTCAATAGATAAATTCATTAAAATTTATTTGTTATAATTCCATATGAGGATTGATATATATTTGATAGATAGTGTAGAGGTAACATATAAAAAATGGTATGGAATATCATGGATCTAATGATCTGTTAGTAATTATGGAATGAAAAATTCACCTTTCATTTTGAAGAAGTGGTAAACGGATCAAGGAAATACAATTAGTAATGTTATCCTGAAATAATTAATTAATATCTTTTCATGAAAATAATTTAACATTAAGAAAAATGATATTAAATCCAAAGAACATTATCCCAGTTCCTCTATTTCTGATGAATCTATGGGTCCCTTAGTTCCGTACATATTATGTCTTTTTAATTGTCAACTTTCTACTAACCTTTTTTTCTATCACTCTCCATTAAAACATGATATTTATATTTTTTATACATAACCATGTTTCACATTCCAACATATGATCGCTTATGTGGACACCCAGTTATATATAACATTGAATAATATTAATGATTAGGATATTACCTTTTACGGTGATTTTTTCTATTCATTTTTACGATGTGGATTTATATTAATGAAACATTCAAGGGTTAGAATATTGGTGACCTTGACAAATTTAGTGGTTGAAATTCATTTTAAGGGTGGTATAGTGTAACTATTTGATATTTTGTGAATAATTTTTTTCAATATAATTTATCTTGTACATACATTTCATTTCACGTGACATTGCAAATAGTTCATTGTTTTTATATTAAATCAATAATTCAAACATTTATTTTACACAGTACTCTCAAGAATTTCTCTACACACAATATCGGCATGGAATATACTACCCAAATTAATTACTTGGCATACGTTACACACAAAAAAATGAAATATTTCATTCATATATAAATATAATTGCATATATTATTTACTTATGACTTTATATAACTTTTTAATTAATAATTCTAAATGACTATTATGTTTCGAGTACTATCAACATTGTTTTTCATATATTTTTTTAGTTGATATTATTATTACTCTTACATAGATAGTGATTACATGATATCTAGAATTATATCAATGAAATAAATATTACATATATTTAAAACATATGTATTTATAGTGATTCATAAAATATAGTGACGAAAAATAAAATTCACCATTCATTAAGACGGTTATCAGTGCGCAAGAATTAATTTTGATTTCATTTAATTTTTAGGATAAAATAATGAAATATATATGATATATAATACTTAAATAGTCATTTTTATGTCATATCTATAACTTCTTTTGAAATTATACTTAAAAAAATCTATGTAATGTGAGAAAAATGACTTCACATTATGATCCAGTAGTCTGCATGACACACAAATGATGTTACTATGTTTCAAAAAAAATTAAAATCCAAAATGTATGTGTGATATAAAAATTTCAGAATCATAATATCATCATAAATTTATTTAATATAATATATAAAATAATATCCCATCATTATTAAAATCCCCAAAGGTTGGTAAAGGATGAATGAATGTTATTAGTTTTCTAGGCAGGAGTCCACCAAACACTTGAAAGATTACAGAGTATACCTTTTAATTTATGTTTTTAAAAAAATTTGGTCATACCATTATAATTAAATTTTTTACTATACTTTTGACATTGATTTTAATATATAAACATAAAAAATATAAATTAAGTGTATTAACGAATAAATAAAACATTATTGGGGGTTCATTAACATTACCCCTTCATAAGATATCTTATTTTGGAATACACCAAAAGATGGCTATGGTTTAATTTATGAACAAAAAAGGATACTGGAAAAAATATATGAAATTTAGGGGGAAATTAGGATAGGTTTTCGTAAAACCTAGTAGGATTTGATGTGTGAACATATTTAAATATGAAGAACAATTTTATTATTGAGGTGAGAGGATCTTTAGAAATTTCCCAATATATTAATTTATAATACATTCTATCTAAACCCAAAAAACACCAAAAGGAAACTAATTGGATGAAATGATATTTTTTGGGTGTAGTCTCATTATCCAATATATTTTGAAACTATTTTTATATTATATTAAATGTAAATATTTTGAATAAACATTATTAATATATTTTATTTTTAATTAACATAAAAAATCATTAATTATTTAAATGACTAAGATTTTAAAAATAATTATTCAATGGGAACAAAAATGGTATATTTAAGATACATTGGACATTAATTTATCTCCATTTTCATATTTTATAGATTTTATTAATTCTTTTAAATTTAATGAAAATATAACATGATTACTATCAATTTGGATTGAAGTAGTTACATTGAATTGGTGAATCTATTAAAAAATATTTTCAATCAAAACCATTTAATAAAACAAAAATATATACTAAATATATGTAATGCCCTAGGAAAAATTTAATTAATTAAAATTAATATTTTTAAATTTATAGAATGATTTAATTGATTTTTTTTCATTAATTGAATTATTAATGAATCCAAATTGTGTAATTATATATGATAATTATTTTTAACAAAACATATAAAAAACATAAATTATATAGATAAATAATTTATATTTAATAATAACAAAAATTCTCCACCATAAATTCAATTTATTCCCATATTATAAATATAATTGATATTAAATTAAGTGTATGACATTTTGAAAATCTCCTTTATTATAATAACTTCTAAGACATTTTATTGAGATGTGTCCATTTAATAATTAAATATAAAAATAATGGTTTCTAGGATTTAAAATAAAATCATACTCTCTTATTTGTTCATGTTTTAAAAATATTTTATAGTATGTATCATGTTATTTGTAAAGGAAATTACCCAATTTACCTTTTTACTAATAAAAAATATTTCCAAGGATATTATTCATATTGGACCAATATAAAAGGTAATTATTTAATAAATTCTTAACATATGGTTTTAAATGTGTAATCTAATTTTCAAAATTAGAAAACAATTGGGGTTAAAATTATTTATAAGTAAATCCCAAAGACTAGTAGTCAAGACTGTCATTAAATTGAGAATGATAATAAAATTGAAATGTTTTCATAGCGAAATTCAATAATAAATAAATTAGATTGGAAATAATTGGATTAATTGATGTCGAATTTATATAATTTTTTTTAAAAACAATTTATAATATAATTTAATGTCATAAATTATTTAATTAATGCCCAATTTTTAATTAAAATGTATTATTTTAAATATTATTAAAAAATTGTAACATATCACAAGAAGATAACAAATATCCTTTGAAAACTGATTTTAAAACTGATGTTTATTTTTTAAAATTTAATTTATTAATGAGTCAATTTTTTTAAAACATGTTCTCCTTTAATAGGTGATAATGATTATTTTTTGAAAAATATTGCAATTAACTATAAATTATGATTTATTTTTATAACATTTCTAGAAAAAAATATGATCATTGTTATACATAAAAATGAATATATATATATATATATATTATTAATATAATACTAAAGGAATGATTTCTTTATTTATTTGCATAAAATACACCTCTGTGTTTTGAAATAGTTTTTCATAAAAATGTTATATTTTATTATTAAAAGGGATTTACTTTTCCAATATACACATTCATAATTCATTTAATAATATTTAGACTCACCAATATAATGGATAAGTAATAATTATTTTTAAATAATTTTAATAATAAATTTATGTTTAATATAAACTCAGTCTTGCTGATAATATAAGCTAAGACGGTGTTGTGTATAATGCAAGAAATCAAAAAAAATATTTAAACAAAATAGATTTCATTAAAATATTGATGTGTTATATCATGCCTTCACATTGTTATCTTTATTATCCCACTTAGTCTTTAAATAATGTTCTATACTCAACGAGTGTGAGTCTCTAAACATTTTTAGGTTGCCTTTGTCCTATCTTATAAAATTAAGTCATTTAATAGTGTCTAAAGTTTATTTCTTCACCCCATTTTTTCAAAGCTGGGCCAATTGACCTTGTTCAAATTTTTTATAGACCTAGAGTATTTATTGAGCCATTATTAATCATGAAACCACCAATTGTAAAAATTTATTGATACTCCATCCAACCCATTGTGTTTTTATGGTTTTGGTAATGTTTTATTATTTAAATAAGACACCCAATGGGTGTCTTATACATGATATTGGACCTTGGATACTAGGATAGTGTCCTAAAGACATTCTTTATGACTTTGTGTTTTATAAAACATTGGAATAAATTATAAATTCATTAATTGGGTATCATGAATTGAGACCCTTGATCAATGAAATTATGGAATGGATGCTTGATATCTCTAATATTTTTTGAAAAATGTTAAATGATATCATTTGACAAGGAAATTATTCGGAAATGACTAAATATTGGGCTTCAGATATGTAATTCGCAATTGGGTAAATAGTAATTTGATTATTCATTCTAAAAAATGAGTTTATTTTGGGGTTGAAAATCGCTTAATAAATTGAATTCAAGGATGACATCCTTGGATTCAACTGGATATATAATGATAATGAAATATGAATGTTTTGATGAACTAATAGTATTATTTTTAATACATGACGATATGGTAATGGTAGTTTTGAGATATTATATGATGATTCCATATGATAAATTAGATGTAAATTATATGACAATATTATTTTATTCAACATAATTATTGAAATGTGGGAATGTAAGGAAGGGTTATAATGATTTGTGTGATGTGTGATACCATGAAATTTCCAGATGGGCTCTTGGATTCCACATTATGTGAGATAATGTTTAATATTGTGATGAGAACCTATATCTTATATGATAGAAAATTATTGGTAATTCGTGTATGAGAGTCTAGACTCTATGTGGAGACAATGGTTAGCACAATCATCTGGCCCTGGTAAAGGTCATATACCACTAACCAATTCAGGTATGTTCGAGTCAACTATCATCATGGATCCCATGTATCAATACTGTTTTATTTAATTATTAGCTTGGATTACCACTTATTTTTTGATAATTATTATCATTAAACTTATTATCATGATATGGTAATATTTTAGTCAATGATATTGGTTTCCTGCAAAGTCGCACTCTCAACCTGAATGTAGAGACCCGAAACTTGATGTACATTGACATTACATTACATTTGCGGAATACTTAGTACATAACAAAAACACACACACAAGGATCGTAATAGTTTAGTGTCTTTGGAAACTCGGAACGTAATCTTCAAATCGTGGTGAAAGATCTTCAACATCTCCTATAAAGATCTTCCCTTTTTTTTACCTAAAACCTTTCTTTATATCCTGGGGAAAAGAAAACATAAAAGGGTGAGTTCAAATGCTCAGTAAGGGTAAACAAAAGAAATATCAATCACATCGTATTCATAAGAACATAATATTTTGGAAATCTTAACCTGCAAAAGAGAGCATAATTTCATAACATGGGATAAATCATGGCAGTGAAATGTAATCACAATAATCATAACATATAACATGAAACTTTGTGGCATTCACACATAATCATAGGGAATCATTTCTTGTTAGTCAAGACTCATTTCCAAGACTATCTTAGTGGACAAAGTCCCTTTCTGAATCGAGTAACCCTCGTTTCAGTCCTGTTTCACTGAACCGGTATAACCTACCGTTCCAGCCCTGTCTATCTCATGAGATATAAAATCTTTACCCAATGCATTGGAGGGAGATATAGTTCCCAACCATCTTATAATGAATCCTTTCTTTTGTGTGCCACATAATCATAAATCATACATCATTGCATAACACATGTAATACAAATTGGAATCTTAAACATCATGACATCATAAAACAATTCATACAAGATAAAGGAATTCATAAAAATAATTCAATCACAACATGATCAAATCAATGTAATAATAGGGATAAAAATAGAACCCTTTATTATCTTATATGGAAAATAATTTTGATAAAACACTTGAACTCCATTCGTGAGGAAAATATCCTTTCTTCTTCAAAAAAAACATTTTTCCTTTCATAACATGTCATACGACTTTAAAATAAAAGAAGTTGATTAAAAATAAACTTGAAAACTTGTAAAGGAAGCTTCTTGGAAATAATGTTTTAAAAATCCATTCATGCCGTATAAGTTAAAAAAAACATTCTTCGTACTTTTGTCGGAAAAGTCAAAAAGTACCTCGTATGAAAAACGACAAAAGATTCATTTCATATTCTTTACTAAAAACTCACCGAAGGGTAAAATAGGATTTAAACTATTGTAAGTGGATGGAAACAATATTACATATTGAGGGAACATGGATGTGGATGATAAAATACACCCCAGTAAATATTTACGAATAAACAATCTCGGATAAAAATGAGATTGTGGTATTTTCCCTTACCTTAGGTCGGACTTGCTTTGTAAGTGTCTGAACCTCCTGTATAATGATTTAAATCATGCTATTGACTTATTCCAGAATCATATTCATTGTTATAATATCATATATGGTCCACTTATGACTTTATATTACCCGTTCTTTTGTAAATTCATGTTAAAGTAGCGTTTTGTGTAAAATCGTCTCATTTGTCGTTCGTGTTTTTAACTTGTAATTATTCATATGATTACTTATATCATGATTACTTAGTTACAGAATATAAAACACGATTTATATATATATATTCAGAATATACATATATAATAAATCAGTAAATGGAAAGAAATACACCGTTCATGGAGACGGTAGTCCGTACGTACGCATGAACGCTGTTTTCGTTTCCTTATTGAATTGAATGGAATTAAGTATATGGCATACATATAAATATATATACATAAATCCATTAGCTTTATAATGTCATATATTTCATTATTATTTCTTATATATACTTTATAATCATTCTTAAATGGTTAACATGGAGAATGAATCTCATCGCATCGTGGAGACGGTAGTCCGTACGTACGCACGAGCGATGATATCGTTCCCATGGTCGTGGAATTGTGTTGAAGTGTATGTAGACTATTTCAGTATCAATATCACTTTATAATAATCATATATAGTTACTCATTACACCATTATACCCATCCTAATAAGGTGGTGGTGGAAAATAGATTACACCACGGCGTGGAGACGGTATTCCGTACGTACGCACGTGCGGTGATTTCATTTTTCTATAGGATGGATAGAAGGTGAATTATGGTTGTTTCATATTTATAATAACATATCAGTATGTATGTAATACTGATGTTATTACTTTTTCATGAAACAACTAAAGAAGAAGAAGTTGAAGAAGAAAGAATTTGAAAAGATTGGTAATGGATATTACCTCTTCTTTGAAACGCCTCTTTGAATCCTCCACTTAGGGAACTAAGATTGCTCTTTGAAGAAGACCAGGACCTCTAGGATTATTCTAGGGAAGTGGAGAAGGGATTTTGGCAGGGGTTGGCCGAGTTTTAAGGCTCAAATTGGTGTGAGGAGGAGGGGGAGGAGGTACCCTTTTATAAGGGAGGAGAGGGGCACCTTAGGAATATCTCAAAATATTATTTTATATTAAAGTCAAAATCGGTTTATAATGGTTCCAAAGGGTCTTATTTCTAAGATAAAGTGGGTATGGGTCGAAATCCTATCATCCAATAGGATTTAGACAAGTTTAGGGTATTATTTTAACCTTATCAATTAGATTTAACTCTAAGTTAAATAATTTATCATTTACCGTGTCTTTTTGTTTTCTTACACTATATGGTTAATAAACATACTATAACATGCCAAAAAAACCCCAAATTGTTTATTATTAATATATATATCCTTATCTAAGTCATGTGGCCGAAGCTTAGATTTTTAGGAATAAAATAACAATTAATAATATAATATTTGATTTAAAAACTATTTTGTGTCAATTTTGACACTATTTGATATATGATTTTTGTGAAAGTCATAACAGAATTATATGTTCGAAACAAGTTGATTAAATCAACAATAATATGTCATAGTAACCTATAATATTAGGTTAATTCATAAAAAGTATTAAATTACATTTATTTTGGAATTTATAATATCAATTATGTCAATATTTCATTTATAAGATAATTATTGCATCATCTTTGTGTCATAAATAAATTAAATTATTTGATGTCTAAACATTACAAATAAAATACCATCATGTAGGAAATCATTTTAGATTTCTAATGAATATTTACAATAGAATTTATCTTATGTACAACCCTATATTAAAAATGTTTTAGTAAATAAACTTTGATTTTAACTCTTTTAACTCTTCTTTGAATTAAATAATAATAAATGTCCTAATCTAATCCAAGTGGGCCTAAATGGTCATATTTTATTCCCAAGCTTGTTTTTGGTCGAATTACACTTTTCCAATAGAATTAGGACATGTGTTAGGGTAATATTAATATCATTTTTACCCTTAATTACCCTATTTACTTTTACCCGTGGTAAATAAAAGTAAAAAGTTACTATTCACCAAAAATTATTTTCATCTCATTGAACCACATTTTACTTATAGACATCAACCGTGTCTCTTGGATTTTTTAAATTCCATTCACAGAAGCGGTAAAATTAAGTTTTATGAAAAATTCAATTTTTTTAACTACCACTTAGTAGTTTCACTATTCATCAAAAATTTATGTTTTTCAGAACAATGCCAAAATTTCATCCTAAGCTATATTTCATATTCTGAATTCAAAAATAAAGTCTATTTTACAAAATTCATAACATAGAAGTTTCATTAATTAATTTTATAATTAAATCCCGCTGTTAAAACAAATAGCGTGTTTTTAAGAAACAATATCTATCAAAAGATTGACACTTGTTTATGTCTGGTTTAAATGTGAAACTACATCCAATGACCAATATTGTATTAAATTGTAAAAATATATTCTAAATATACTTTAAAACCACTCAACTTAATAATTTATCACTATTAATTATTTCGATTGAAAATGTTGTTTTTAATTAAAATTTAGTAATTTTCATTATTCATCAAAATATGAAAGTTATCCGAAAATCACCAAAATTTCACCCTAAGCTAATTTCGATATTACGAATCCAAAAATGAATTCCATTTTGAAAAATAAAATTAAAAAATTTCAAAAGGTGGTTATTACTATTCATAACGGCTAGTTTTAATAATATTTTAATAGCATATTGTTTTTTAGTGAAACTCGTTATTGCGTACTACACACGCTATCGAGGAAGGTCGCGATTGCGTGTAATGCAAGGAAAATCAAGGATGCGTGTTGTGCAAGATCCTTTAGGTGTAGCGTACAACACAAGACAATAGTGAAATTAAAAAGAATATTTTTCATAAAATCTCGGGGTGTTACACTGAATGGGCCCCAATTTGTACCAAAGTGGACTTCATAGATGTTGGACTAGATAGAAGAAATCACCAAATGAAAGAGGATTTATATTTTTTGTGATTGAGATTTGGGGTTCAAGAATGGTGTGGTACTTAGACCTCTTGGGGTGACTTTTATTTTTTATCCCATTTTTTCATTTAATTATTTAGAACATGTACGTACATACTTCTTACATTTCAGAATCAATATTTTGTGTGAAATTAATTTTTTCATATATTTTGTTATATAAATATTTGGAAGTACTTCATGCCTTTAATTATTTAATTATGTTTGGTTATATAAAATATTCCTTATTTACGTTGGTGTTCTATAATATGATAATGAGGACATTGTCTCCCGATGGAATCGTCACATTTCATCACATATATTCGAGAGACTAATTAATTTGAGGAGAGTTAATGTGGATTTTTTCTCTCTATGATCAATTACTAATAATTTTCAACTAGGGAGTGTGTTAATAAAACTATTTTAATTGAAAAAACATTCATTTTATAAAACAATTTTTAATAATGGGTTATGGATTCATATGTTCATCGTGTATTTTTTTCCATTGAACATGCATAAAAATTAAATTATATTCATTTTGAGATCAAGGGATTAAAACAAAGGTGATTATATGTTACTAATTGATTTTAAGATGCCACGACATAATGATTTATGTTAATTTTAAAATTTATATTAATTAAAATTTAATCTACAATAAATTTTATGGATGTTTTATTGTGAATATTTATTCTTGATATTCATTTATTTTGGAAATTCTTTAATTGGATTGAAATTAAAAGAAACTAAAAAATAATGGAATATTAAAAGTATAATTTTTTAATTCTTTTCCTTGACTGTTTCGACTATTTTTATGGAATTATGAAAAAAATAATATATTTTTGTGAGAAACAATGAGTTTACAATATATATTTTGTAAAAATTATTTTTTTCATTTCTATGATATTAATTGATGGAATTAATATATGGAATTTCCTAAAGTTTTCTATACCGGATAATGTTACACTAAATCATTTAAAATCATTTTTATCAATGATATAAATAACCATAAAGATAGACATACACTATAACTATAATACTTTTAAGGTTATAAATATATATAATATGAAGTATTTTAGGATTTATACTAAGGATGAATGAAATTTCTCTCATGTATGCACACTCACTTTAATTTTGAGGCCAAAATATGATGTAATATTTTAATCATGTTGGTATACAGTAGTATTATTATTATATTATTAATTTATTTATTACAAGAATGAGATATTGTGTTTATGATAATGCTTCCATAAATATGAGGATTATCTGAATCATATTTTTGGGAGAGGATAAATTCATGAAGAATGAGATCTTTTAGTATAAAAATGTCAGATATTATTATAAGTGGATGCGAATGATTCATTTTTAATAAGAGAAGTAGATAATATCATAATTAATTATCTTCCTAATTTTATGAATTTTTAATCTCCATAAATTCGTGTGACAATAAAATTCATTGAATAACCACACTTTCAACATTAAAAAATGTATACCCCCCATGTCGAGGTCAAACCCCATAAAAATATTTCTGTGTTTTTTTCTTCATTTTATTAATGCATATGTGATATGTAGTTTTATGAACATTAGATTATAGTTAAAAAAGGATACAAGGAATTAACATAGATAATTAATGAATTTAAAAAATTAATTGAAACAAATTTACACCCCCCCCCCTTAGTGGTACATATTAGATTATGGAACTATAACTTTGATGAAAATAGAAGATGATAAACTTATATTCTGGTTAATGATATTGGGATTTTCATATTCAAATTATTAATGAGAATCATTTGTATGTGAAAGAGACACATTTTATTATATTTAATGATGAGTAATTTAATGAAATCAGAATTTAATGTGGATTTTTGAAATGGACTCAATGAATAGTGTTAGTTTCTTGAAGAGTAAATGATATAACACCATATTTGATAAGAATCATCAGCTTTATTGTAATTTACATACATAAAACAATGAATGTTCCTGATTTTTTAATTTTATTTTTAGTCTTCTAAATGCGAATAAATTTAATTCCTAACTAGATATATTGGAAGGTGATAAAGTTATTGTATATTGAAACATTGAAGTGGATACATCAAATTAGCTAGATGAAATCCCAAAGGTAGAAAATTACAATAATTTAGAATGTATTAATAGGTATATACAATTATTTAGTTTCTCGAAGATTCTATTGAATAATTTTTAACTAGATATTAGACGGTGCTAATGTTTACAATAATTGAATCTTAGAAGTGGATGTTTCAAATTCTATAGACGGTATCCCATAACATTAACCATATAATTGGTTAGCATGAATGATTAGGGACACAAAATTATTCATACCATTGAATTTCATCTCTAAATAAATACCATTATTGGTGAGGATAAGTAAAATTTTTGGGTTACCAATTGAATCATAATATAAAATTTTAGATGATATCATTTAATGGGTAAACATTGTGGAAAGAAAATTTTTCCCATTTATTAACTATCTTCTAGATGTTAATAGTACAGGATACATCAATCCCATCTTTTGAATTCTTATATAGATGGAAGGGATATTTAATGGAAATAAAATTCATATAATAAAATAAATAACGAGAGACTTTGAAATAATGAATCAAACATTAACTGAGAAATATTGATGTTTGTGGATACACTATGAAATGGAGGATTGAATTTTATAGGAAATAATCAGCAATATAATATTACTTGTGAATATGTTTCTACTATTATTTTTTGGTCAAGGACTTTTTAATGAATTTTTATCTAGAGAATTCCAAAAATTTACCCATCTTGATGTTTTCAGTTCCATCAAATTAATTTCTTGACACTAAGTATCAAGATAACAAAGGGGAAAATTGAAATGTTATTTCCACATGGTGATTCAAGATGAAAAATAAAGATTTAAATTATTTTATAAGGATTGGTGACATGTGATGTTTTGCTGATATGGTCCCTTCATTTTGAATATTTTATGTAGTGATTATATTTTATTAGAAGTATGTTGAAGAAACTGAATCGACTATAAATTAAAATTTTAACTGAGTAGAAAATGGCATGTCGGTAAAATTTAAAAAAAGAATGATTTATAGAAATTCATGATGTGGAGACAGGGAAAGATACACCAAAATGTTCAGGGACTTATGAATCGCATATGGGATTTCCAAAAGTTAGGGTTTTAAAATAAATAATAGAACCAAGTAGTGTATAAAATCAAAATATCTATGGATTTAAACTAGATATAAATTATAAATTTACTTGTTTTGGTATAATATTAATATCATTCATTTATCAAATATACGATAACCTTCATATCCTAAAGAATATATGAAACACACTAGTATAGAAATGTAGTTTCAATTTTTGAATCAAGATAAGTATTCATTGTTGTCGAAAGACCCATGTCATATATTTGATTAATTTGAAGGTGGACATGAACTCAAAGATAATTTTTTAAATCATATTAAGATACTAAATGATGGAAAAAATAATTTCATTTCACCAATGATTCAAATGTTATTAAATAAAAATAAGGAGATAATTTATCATATATAGTTTCATTGATAGTTAATAATGATTTTGCACATTCAGTTCTACATTTTTTGGAATATAATGATATATATGTGAAAAAATACATATTTCCCACTGTTAAATTTTGAAGAAGAAAATTTTTTAAGGAAATTAATGGATTATATAGAATAATGGGATGAATATTTGGTCAATAAATTAAATAAAAATTTTTATGTTCTAAATTATTTAAAAAGGGAAATCATAGTCATAATTGTAACACATTTATTTTAGAATAATGATTCAAACTATGGATTGAATGATGTGGTTATTTTCATAAGAAATTGGATTACATATTATTCATACCAGTACTCTTATATAATAATGAAAAATTTATAGAGGTGAAAAAATTATCATAGATTCATGTACCAAAAATTAAGATATCTAGACCACTTCAAATAATGCATATAAGACATGATATAAATATTTTTTCAGATTAGGTTAGAGAGGTTGAGGAATCCAATACATTTTCCTTATCCTATAATTTCTACATATTAATTTTTAGAAAAAATTATTACCTTCCAAATATAAGATAATCATGAACCCTACGTATGAACACATCAAATTTTTATAATTCATCATAACCAAAAATACCAAAAGGGATACAATACATTAAAAACTTTTATTTTTTAATTGCAACTGGAGGATTAATGTATAAATATTTTTCTACATTGATAGGAAATTATTTTGTAATTGGATATTAATGTAACATTATATTGAACACCATTTGATAATTATGTTATGTTATCATGTACATTATTTAACACAATAATATATTTCTTGTTTTTTCACTATTACGTATGGAGGATGATCGTTGTAAGTATTTTATTATCATTCCTTAAAAGTGATTTTGATACGATGATGAGAAATTAAAATTTTTATTTTAAAATGGATGAAAAATTACTAGTTTTATGTCCAAATTATATTTAATTGTCAATCTATGTTTAATCATAATAGATTATGAAGTAGAAAAGAAATTGGGGATTGATTCTATTTTGTTGATGTGTTTGTTAAATGATTTTTGTAATATTATAGAAGTTTAATATATATTTTATTATTGTCAGAGTAAAATTTAATGGTAGAAGAATATCTTTTTTTAGGAATGTTATATCATATCAACATAATTAACCTCATTATGAGGAACATTTTTTAGGAATAAATTATAAGCCCAAATAAGATATAAAGAATTAAAAATCTAACATAAATGATCTTTATTGTGGTATTTTAAATGAGTATATGAAAAAACTATTCTTATATTGGACATGGTTAATTTTAAAGTGGATATATAATACTATATAATTTTATAATCATGGAAGATAATTTGCATAAAATAGTGTTAAATAGTTTCAAAACATTCCTAGAAATAGTAGTCATGTGGTATATTGTTAGGATGTGATGTCTATTTCATCTCAATGGATTCAGTTAACTGACATTTAATTCATTAAAATATTGACCATCTTGGTATATAGAAAATATATGTTTTACCTCTTCTAGAGGATATGCTTTATATTAAGGTCATATCATTTAATAGAATTATTTTCAAGAGGAAGAATCTTGAATTTTTGTTAGCAGAGTTTTTAGAATGAGTATATGGAGCCGTTTTCTTTGAGAAGTTGTCTAAGGCTGACTATTACTAGATACTAGTAGTTAAAAATCCCAATAATATCATACCCATACATAATTTAAATTAATTTAACTAGGACGAACAAAAAAAATATTATAAAATAATGTGTGATCCTCATATAAAAGTATACCATGATATTGGTTAGTGTAACTAAATTATTATAATGATTCCGAGTAGACATTTCATTATTGATGTAAATTTTTTCAAAATTTTCTATTTTTTATTATTGATTTTTTTCATTTATAAGTGAAATTTATTATACTTCTAATGATAATTAATGAAATAGTGTCTATATAATGGATGTACAAAATTGTTTCTACAATACATAATTAGTTTCATTTTTATTATTTTATTTTATACTCGGATGGGTCTTAATTTCTATTTATAAGAATTGTATGACTTTTTTATATGTGATATAAGATCATATATATATTATTAATGGGGTTAATAAATAAGTTAAACTCTAATGGTTCATCTTACATAGGGACGAACATCCAACATTTGAACATTGGGTTCTATAACATTCTGGATTCTTATGCTTACATGGTATCCTTCATAATGAAACCTTATCAATGAATGAACCAATTAAATGACACATGGTACTATAATTTGGAATGATAATAATGTATTTTAATGATGATATATATTGGAATTCAACATAATTGACCACATATATGCCGCGTGTCGGGGCTCGCGGCTCAAGGTGTTGATGGAGATGGAGCGGCAATTTGAAATTTGAATTTGAAGTTGAATGTTTTTAGCTTGGATTTTGAGGTTCTGCGGTGACCTGTTTTCAAACTTGAATTGTGGTTTGTTATTCGGATGTGATGATGTAGTTGAAAGACTGTATGGGTACCGGCAACCCCTTAAACCGGCTTCAGAAAATGGAAAAAAAAAATGATTTCATGGTATATTTTAATTTAATAAATAATAATCCCATCCCACTACTTTGGTAGCCCTACTTTCACATATATCCACCCCTAAATTTGAGGGTGTCACTAAATTCTCACCTATTTTAATTATAATCATAATTCCCACCCTTTACATCATAAAACATCAAATTGCACAATAATAAATTATGATGGATGAAAACCAAATAGAATCCATATAAAAGAATGTAATCCAACATGAATTTCCAAAAAATACCCATGATAATAGAGGAATGATTATGTTGAATGCCACTATAGTCTCCCCATTCAAAAAGGAGTCATCAGGTAATGTTAACCAGCCAAATAATAATATAAATTTTCTGAATTACAATTTCTTCTCTATCATTTTGGAATATTATTTTTGAAAAATTTGTGGTGTCTATTTGATCCACATTCCCCTCTTGGTAAAGTGTTCCCTCAAATGATTTAAATAGATCCTTTTCTTTTAATATGATCAGAATGTTATCTATTAAGACTAACTTCACAATAAAATATCATCCCATTAATTTCCTTTTCAATATCTTAGAGTCTAATCCCCATGAAATAAAATTATATTCATAGCTATATATATCCTAGATAATACCTTATTTAATGGAGCAAGATGATATTACTAATATATTTCATAAAAATGTGTTTACCACTATTATTGAACATATCACATACCATTATATCCATTATGACCACATCATAGAATCCTTCTAATGCTTATGGTAAATTGACCATATTTCTAAATACATATGGGTTTCAACCCACACCATTAAACATCATTCAAAATGAATTTCATTTTTAGAGGAATATTTTATTAAAGTGGAGTGATAATGGGGGATTGCAAACCTCATTGTGAGGGTAATTTTATAATATTTTTCATATCACTAATTTTTTTAAAAAGAAAACATACATTACCATCATATTAAACAACCATTACGAAATGCTTATCTAGTTGTAGACATGGGGGTGTCACTAAATCCTCTACTCTAAAATGGTATTTTTATATAATGATCTATCTAGTTAGGTAACTATTGTCTTCTGTATAGAGAAAAAATGAACTGTGAAAATTATCTAGATATAAAAGGAAATCATTGGATCCAACATTAAATGGCCATGATGTACCATGATACATTATGAATGAGTGTTTTGACCAATAAATCATTATATTCAATGTAGTAATAGATATAATATCATTAAAACATTACCCCTTATGAATGGAAAATGCACATGGTACCATGTTAATCCTCTATCATAATAGAAATTTAATATGGGTTGAGTAATATTAGTGACGAGTCCCGTATTCCACTCAAGGATACATGTACTCCATTTCAAAAATTGGTATTGACAATGTTTCATAATATCTCCTTGAAATGACAATAAAACTAAATCAATTTTCAAACAACTTTTATTTTTTGACATTTTATATTACCATGATTTAAATCTACAAAACTAATTAATCCATTAATAGCTACATCCATCATATTTGATCTATATTTTAGTTAAATATCATTAATTGAATCATGATTTTAAAATAATTGTGGGAATCAATTGGTTTCAATATAAAAATCCTATAGGAATTTTTAATGTATCACTATGTTAGCCTTATATGACTAAAGGTAATCAAATCCATTTATTTTTAATATATTATTCTGTCCCTTATATCCCATTAATGAATAAAAGATACCATTTCGACATGAAATGAAAATGGATTGGGGAATGAGTAGTTGAATTCAATAACTTGAAATTAATGTTATCTGCCAAAATTTATAGAATCTATCAATATGTAAGTAGAAATACTATTATAGTCTATAAGAAGGAAAAGCATCATTCTATGCATGCAGTAGCCAACACCATGGAGTTTTCATCAACTATTCCCCCTTTAAGTATGGATCTATAAATATTCAACAATCAATCTATGAAATATACAATCTCCAAAAGAGGAATACAAGAAAATGTAAATGACCCAATATTTATTGGAAATAAATTTATTCAATATTAATTTTTGGTAAGAACCATGATAACTTTTAAAAGTGTTTATTTAGCCCCAAAAAATTCAATTTACTTTAAATGTAGCCATTATTTTATTAAAATAATTACATGTTGATAAAACCAATTTATATATTAGAACTCATAAACTATATCAATTAGGAGAACCAATGATGGAAAAATGGAGTGTTGATGATGTAGACATTCCCCACAAATTTATTTGTGTCCCATGTGTCTACCATCAATTCTATTGGCCCTATTGAAGATCATTTTGTACTGATATTATCCCCATTCTAACACCAAAACATCATCCCTTGGTTTCTTTTATCATTTTAATTTAATAAAATTCCAATTTTTTTACAATTCATTCCAAATTAAATACATCCATATTATTTATCTATTTATAGAAAAACATGGTCATCCTTATGTATATTACACGAATAAGGATAAAATTATATTTTAAGGTCACAATTACAATTACATTAATCTTTTCATATCCATTGTATCAGTTTATAACAAATAGCAATCATATCCCCTTTATACATATGGACGGTGTTATGCAACAACTATCTGGGATGCCTCAAATATACCCTTATTATGAGACCTAATTTTCAAATAGAAAACAAGAAGGGGGTATAGAGCTCATACATTACAATTACCCATCCCAATATTAATATATATATATATATATAGACTTTAGATCCATTTTTAACATCCCAATGGTTATATAACCAACTAGATTCACATACCTAACCCACATCCTTGGCTATCCTTGAATCCTATACTCTCCACCATGAAAAACTACTTACTTCATTTATAATTAAATAAAATTGAAACATCCATATGTTTGAAGAGATATATTTGGGGATAAAAATAACCCATCATGAAATGAAAATAAATAGATACATCATTAAACATATATGGGAATCCTCAATTAAAATTTATGAATGTGGGAGTAAACCAACAATATATTCTTATCACATGGAAGAGAGAAATCATGAAATGAATATAATCACCCACATGTATATCAATTTCACTAGTCAATGATTTTTTATTTATTAATTTGATAAATAATTGAAGGGGGAATGAATGTGGTTACATGGAATATATTTAATTCTTAGAGTTGAGATCCTTTAATATATTCAAAAGATATGAATTTCTATTAAGGATCTATTTGAATAATGAGGCTAAACTCAAACACATCAATGAATTTCTTCCCATTGGTATTAATATCTATTTTTGAGGTAATATCCTCATTATATGATATTAGGTTAACATAAATATCTATCAAGGAATGTAAATATGTGAATAATATACAAACCTTTTGGAACTCTGTATTTTGACATAAATATTGGAAACAGTATATATGATTATCGTAGTTATCTTAAAAACAATTAATCCATTTCCAGATATTTTATTATTGGTTTATAATTATATGTTTTCAACACATCACCCTCATGCATGATTCAATGATACCCATTCTATGAGGTATGATACTATATTAAACCACAAGAGATGGTATAAATACCCAGATATTTAATTTTTTCTATCTGGAATTGCATTTATTATTGATAACAATTCCATCATTTTCGTATCCCAATAATTATAGAACCATCATGGAATGAATTAATATTCCTTTACAGATGGGTTTCATAGATTCATCCCATCATAAAATTAAATATCTTCATTTTATACTATCCAAATAAGAAACATCACTTTTTAGGAGAATATATAGGGTTGGAAAAGAACTCAAATTTAAAATAAAATTACAGAGATAATGAATTTAAATAGAATCCACTTGAAAATATACAATTGAGTGATTCTAGATCCAATAAAATCTCTACACATGAAATGGGGCGTTGAAACCATTCATTCATACCCACTTGGTAGGGCCAATTCACAGTTGACTATTATTTTTCTCCATTATTAGGTACTATAATAAAATTTTGAATGAGTGTGTAGAAGAGGCACAGGCCCCCATCTTGAGGAATAGAGTCCATTGTATCCTATCTAGATTAATATTCCATTAAAAAAATTTATATAATGGGATTTACACAAATTATAATTTGAATCATATTTATATATAATTTTATTTATATTTTAGGGATTCAAATATCATCAACTATGAAATCCATTAAAACATACAAATATCCTAACAAAAATATATTTTAATTGAGAACGATGTGTTCCCAATATTATTTAAATTCACTTAACTATGATTAGGTATAAAATTATTAGTTCCCATCACATCAATTAATATATCTCCATGAGTTAATTTGTAAGATTCTTTTAACTAGCTCACTATTCAAATATGAAAGTTTTTATCCCATTCCACAAAACAAATTCTTAGTTGTAACCCTTTTTTTGATACATCCTTCATTAAATGGTAAAAAATAATGGCGGATTCAGAACATCAAAATGAGAGGTATCTACCTAATTTTTCATATCTATCATATAATAAATAAATAAAAATCATCCAAAAATTTAAAAAAACTCAATGATATCCGCAACATCCAATTTCATTGGATTATCACCGATTCATACAATCCTACCTATATATTTTTCAATATTTTACTCTCCCATTAGGAAACAAAAATTCTATAAGGAGAATATCTAATCGATGAAAAAACTCAAATTCCAATGGAATGTCAGGATGTAAAAATTATTTTCATAGGGAGACTGAATTACTAAAAATGAATTATTGGGATAACCAATAAAAAAATCTCATAATAATATATTGTTTAATTTCATACTTAAAATTCCAATCATATGTGGTGATGGTGAACTAATCAATATACTTTTTTGTTATAAATATGGGAAATATTTAATGGTGTAATATTGTTTCAAAATGTTAAATATTCCTTTTGGGGGGTAGCGTTCCACTTTCATCCTTTATGGATTTTATGTTAGTTTATAGGCTCTAAAAATAATTTTTTATTCACACAAATCCTATATATAGTCTTCTATACATGGATATTTTTATTTTTATTGTGGTGGTAAATCCCATTATTTTTTTACTAAATTCATTGATGTATCTATATACGATGTTACATTATTTAAAATAATAGAAATACATAATTTGATTCATGTTATTGATGAGTATATTGCTACCATTACCAATTAAAATTTTAGTTCTTATCACATTTTCATGTCCATTATATAAGATATTTAAATATTAGGGATATAATAATCTTATGTCAACAAAATCATTAAATTCATAAAATAAAAATACCCATTTTTAGAGGATATATATTAAAACGTGCAATTATAATGGGTTATTTAAAATAATGGATTTAATGGGTTATAACATGTAAATTTGTATCAATGTATTTTTTATCTATCGTTGTCCCATATTATATGCAACAGAAGACTCTTGAGACAAAAGACCAAACCACATCATTGGTGGTCATTGAATCATCCCCCATAATGATACATTTATTCATAATATTTTATCACATAATGTACCATTGGTATGAATGAGGATGCACACTATGAGCGGGAAATGACCTATATCAACATGATAATGATTGAAGGAATAAAAAACACTAATTTATTCTGCAGGATAATCTAAAAATATGTTAGTTGTGGTACACTGTAGTTTGTTCAAATATAATGATTCCATAATATCATGAAATAAATCCCCTAAAAAGGTGAAATAATTAATTTAATTAATATATAGAGGAAATAATAATGATCAGAAATATGGTTCTAACCAATACTATATTATCTTATCATGGATTATTTTCTATCGCATTCCATATAGACTCCATTTTTGATTATATGATCCCTACAAATAATGACACTAAAACTGAATCATTGTTAAATCAACGTTATTTTTATCCATATTTTAATATTGATAGTAAATTCAAAATGAAATATCATTTTATTCATTTCAATATAAATTTGTTATAGTATAGGTTTGATTTTGGCACAATTAGTAGTGGAATCATGTTTTGAAAATTCATATTGATATATTTTTTAATATTTCCATTACCATCAAAACCATAAATTCATCACAAAGAGATCCTTTAAAATATAATCAGTAATTTTAGATCATTAACCTACACAAAACTATATATTTTTTAATTTTTAATTAATGAAAATCTATTAGAATAATTTATGACCTAGATAAATCAATTATCTAAGATAAATTATCAAAATAAAACAAACCCCAAAATTAAAAAGATTTCCTATAAGGTCATGATATTTATGTGTTAATATTATTTCAACATATTTCTTATTTCTTTGTTTAATGATATGAGGAATATAATTTACTTGTATTGAGGTTTCATAATTTATGTTATGGTTTCTTATTTGTATCCCCTGATATAGAGTTATGGATATTATAGGAAAATATAATTAGATTGTTTCTTTGTTCCTAAAAAAGTTCAATTAGAGTAGTTTTATTTATTTATTGAATTAAAATATTTATATTATGGGCATATTAGATGAAAAATATATGTTCTTACTTATTTATTCTATTTAACAATACAAATATCCCCTTGCACATGAAACCGAAAAATATGGTCCATATATCTCTAGGAGGCATATTGTTTGAATGTGAAATCAGAAAGGATGTCTTAACACACTTCACAAAGTTTATCTATTTTCATTTCTATTATATTCTAATTTTCCATTAATCTTGACTACATAACATCAGAAAGAAAAACCTTCAGTAACACTTCAGTAGTACACATATTAGTGGTTACGTTGACGCCTCCTCTATTGAAGACCGATTTTTTAATTTTGAAATATCTGAACGACAATAAAATACTCATATAAGGACACACCAAAGAGGACAACAAGATTTAAATTAAAATTAAAGTAGTACAATCCGTATGATATTTACTATGACACCCATGAAAATAGATGAATGAGTTGGTTGAAAATAAAAATATTTTCATAATTTTAGTGTAACAAATAACATTTTGAAATTCCTCCATCATAAGAATGTTCTAAATAGTACTTCAACACATTTAGATCACATTAAATGCATAATATCAATGGATGAATATGAGTATCATTGAATCCCATGATCCCCTCTATAGGTATAGTGTTCATTGGATCGTACATAGATTTTTTATCTATTTAGAAGGCTCTTGATGTATTGAGATTAACATAATATAACGATTCAATCATTATTCATATTATTAATTTAACCTCTTATATTATTAAAAATAGATTTATTGTAGAATTCATCAAACAATGATTCTCTACAAATAAAGGCATTATTATAACTTAACCAATAAACATAATTTTTTCCCTTCTGTAATTTGAATTTTAGGAAACTCACATACACGGTTGCATTCAGTAGGATATTTCGAGACTAATAAGAAACAAATAAATTTTGATGAATTGATTCATAACCTTATTAATTGTTACATAACCTTATAAATAATAATTTTACTCATATAAATAGTTATTAATATTAAATTGGCCATAAAAAGAAACTTGACCAATTAATGTATAAATAAAATTTTGACAATATATAAGTGAAAATGATCATTATATAAGTATTGGTATTTTAATATTTCAGAAATATTTTATTTATTATTTTATGATTAATTTAATAAATTAAAACGATAATTATTTCTCATTATAAGTAATAATAAATTATTTCAATACTTTCATATGGAAATAATTTATTTTTATGGGACCTCTATAAATTTCTCATTGTTTTATAAAATGAGTTATAATTTTATCGTTTTCTTAATGGAATTAATTAATATTTTATTAAAAATTAAAAAAAATGGAAATTATTTTCATTTTTTTAATTCAACATGTTGAAAATGGATGAGGATATATTTTGGGATTTTTTTAAAATTCTTGAATTTTTTGTGAATAGTAAAATTATAGTTTTTTTGTTATGTTCAATGACATCATAATTAAGTAATAATAAATACAAAATTATAGTGAACATTTTTATAATATAATATTATATGAGGTGTCCCAAATGGCAAATGCCTTTTAAAAAGACCATGTGGAAGCCCATGGTTTTGGAAAAACCAACAATGAGGTGTCCGTTGAAATTATTAAAAAAAAATCCATCTCTTTTACAATAATTACATATCCATTCTTTGTTTTAATTTATTGAAAAAAAATCTAATATCTGGAATATTTACCTCACAATCAGCACTACCATGGTTTCTTATATCCTCCATGGTCCTAAGCATCATGTTTTAGGAGTTACTCTTCAAGGTAATGGAATTCTAAACTTTTTTATTCCATTCAAGTTCTCTTTTATGTGTTATGTATTTCATGGTTCCATACTAGGTTTTAATTTCCATATTATTGTGTAGATATAATATGTTACATGTCTTTTATGAATGGTTTACCCATTCCCCCACTCTTTTTAATGACTTATTAAACCATCTTCAATAGTCATTATTCATCCGAATTTTTATAAAAAAAATATCTCTCTTTTTCAAGCACTCATTCTATGTTTTTATTTTTAATTTTAAATTTTTTTATTATAACATATTTAATTCAATATTCCCATTACTCTATATATAAATTTTAATTATTAGATACCTCTTTTATCAAATTGAAATATGTTTTGAATTTTTTAGCACCAACATTTTGCTGCCGTATTTTTGTAAAGGATTTCTCAACATTACTTTTATTTTGAGTTACGTTCTAATAATTTTTTTCTTTTCACTCCTCATTTCATCCAAATATTTTGATAAATACAATACCATAAATGTAATGGAATTGAGTTTTGATAAATTAATAATTATTCATCATATCTCCATTCCCCATCTATCATAAAACAAATGAATACAACATCCAATAATTATTAATTTGTCACATTAAAGGACAATGGGTTTTCTAATTCCATTACACTCTTCAATTCAAATTAAGAAACCATTTATATTGTTTAAAAATAACATAAAATATAAATTATAACTAATTTAATGTTCTTGAAACTTTTTTACATTTTATGTTAATTCATAAAACAAAACGAGTTTGTTGTGGTGATAACCCTCAATTATCCCAAATAATTATCATTAATGTCTTATATAATAATTCATCCTCACCTCCGATAACTAGATGTATTTATAACTATTTAATTTTCTTAATGTTAAATAATAAAATATAACTTCAATTATATAAATCCATTCTCATTCTACATGTTTGTCCATACAAGAATATAAGTAATCCAATCATGAAAACCAAAGAGGAAAACACATTTGATCAATGAAATTAAACCTGTTAAACCCATCAAGAAGGTCGTATATTATCATAATAAGGATGTAATAAATCAATTAAATAATATAATTGGTTCTGTAAATTTTAATTAATGAATTTTATTTGGTTATCCAGGACACTATGATCAAGTGATGAACATCATTAAACTTAATTTTAGGGGTTTTCTTCACCTCACATTCATTTTTGTGAGATATTCCATATTCGCTACTATTACTTGTGTATAGTTTTTGTATACATCCCAATTTATGTATCATATCATGAGTCTTTTTATTTTCATGGTATTGAATTTATCAATTTATGATTATTAATTTTTCAGCGTACCAATTGATTTATTACAATGTGGTAAGCGATTTCTACACAAACCACTGTTTTTATTCAGGTAACTCTTATTCTATACATACCTAATTGAATTATTATATATTATTTTTAATCTACATAAATTATTTTTGAATGTGCTATATATTTTTACTTTCATTAATCCTTCTTTATTTTATGGGAATTTACATGTTTTAAAATGATCATTCAAAATTGTATCCTGATAAACAAACCAAATTCAAGGGAACATCTGGAATTCTTACATATTTTCATGCGCACAATGGAATATATTTTAAGAAAATATTATTTTTATAAAACCCCTCATTTTATTATGAAAAATTATCATTGATAATTTCGGGATTTAATAGAAAAAAAATTATTTTCAATTTAAAATTCACTATAATACTTTCCTTAAAAAGATCTAAAATGTTTTATTTATAATGATTCATGACAACTATTTTTTTAGATGATTTTACTAATATCAAAAATTATTTATGTCTAAATTATAATTTCAATGTCTTGGCCTTTTATATTTAGGTATATACATGTTTAGAATCATATTTCATGTCAAATACAAATGATTTTCCATAAATAACTCTTCTTTCAGAAGTAAAAATTGAATTTTCTCTTCTCACATGATATTTTATGAGATATATGCCTTTTTCACCACACATTCCATGAATGTGGTATTTGTAATGTCCTTAGATACATCATACCATAGTCTCCTTATTCTCAATATAATCTATGGGATTAATATTTTAATGATTCAGAAAGAAATGGGACACTTTGTAATGTTAAGGATTATTTCCTTAGGAATATTTCAATGGTCTCATTTAAATGTAACATTTTCTATGTGAACATCCCTTGATGAATCTTTTAATTCATTTAGGTATATATCATATGAAAACATCTACAAAATAATTTTGAATTGATTTTTATTATTTTTACTATAGGTGTTACATTTTGATAACATTGACCATTTTACTCTTAATGGTTAGTGTTTATATTAAATTATTGTGAAATGTAATTATATAAAATTGATAGATTAAATATTAATATATATTTTTATTATGTTCACCTCTTCCATATGAAAAATTAATTGGACTTATTAAGTGATGTGTATGGCCCACAACAGCCTCTCCATGCATCAATAGGTGATATGAGACAAATAAATACGGAGTTGGGTGAAGACTTTTTCATTTTTAGATATGGTTTTGGTTGATTCCTTAATAAATTTTGGATACCTTGTTTGAGTCCTGGACAGTATGGTTTCGATTTTCTGTAATAGACATTTCCCTCATAATGAATCCAGCAATTGAAATTTCAGGTGATTATTCGATAAGTAGAATACCCATGGTTATGATTTATTATTGAATAATTAACTAATCTCATTTTGCATCCATAATATGTTCATATTTTTATTGGTAGATGAATGTGTTCTCAAGTATTCACCATCCATATTGTTTATGTTTATGATAACATCTGCTATATTTCAAACCCAAAATAAGCATATAAGCCCACCCCTTTTTAGATTCATTTATTCCCAGGACATGAAGAGGTATATTTTGATTGTCATGCTGGGATATTCTTATAGTGGGGGATGTACCCAATGGAAATTATTTTTTTTATTTTTATTTAAAGTTGTAATGTTGAAACTATGCATGTATCTAGTTTTCTAATACTACTCAACAACTCGGCCCTTTTGGATTTGAATCTTTTTATTCATTCCAGGTGTATTAAAATAATTCACATGCTCTGGGAAAGTGAGGTCAGGTCATTATTGTTCGTATCAAAAGATGATTTTTAGAAAAAATGAAAACTAGATTTTGATAATTTATAGTAAGGAATAAATCCCTAAGATTCTCATTGTGGACAAACATTCAATAACATCCTGTTATTTTGTTGAAATATAGTTTATGTGTATATTTCTATAAAACATATCCCTAACTGGATACTACAAAAGGATGTGGTTCTAGTATAAATGTAACTTGGAGTAACCACTCCAACAAGGTGTTTCTAGTTTGACCCAAGCTTACAAGGTATACAACAATGAGCCTTACTGCGCACCTGAATTGAGACTCTTGGGGAATATTCTTGGGATAATTTATATTTTTTAATTAACTACAATTAGGACAGATTTATTCTTCCAAATAAATAAAACTACATTGTCCTATGATATAAAATGCATAGATTTTAGATATGAGCTATATCACATTTTGAGTTATATAATGTTAATATTTTTATGATCTAATATAGAATATGGAATTTATTAGAAACAGTTCCAAGAAGAAGGAATGATAATATCACCAATGAACTTGATGAAAATAATAAGATGGAGCATATTTGTCATGGAATTAATCCATTGATTCAATGGAGGACAGTCTCCCATGTATCCTCACAATATTGGGAAATCGTATCTTGTGATAACATGGTATATGAAGAATTCTCTTAGTCCTATGGAATTAAGTGATGAAAAAGAAGAAGTATATGATATGGGAAATATTTATAAAGGGAATATGTGAATGAAGTGCTTTTCCACATGTGATAAATGTTGAAATACTCATCATAGTAAATTCTTGAGTGGAATGGGTGTTTGTTATAAATATGTAGAAAAATGATAACCTGTTCATGATCATAAGATTAAGAAAAAGGTTTCCAATGTACAATTATTCAACTATAAGGATATGGGTAATTACACAAATTAATGTCCCAGGCTTCATGGAAATATAGTTCTGGAAAATAAAAATGATCATTATCAAGCTTATGATGTTACAATGATTGAAGTATAATAACTATTTTTTTTGGATTCATTATATTTGTTATGATATTCTTGTGGTGATAATTATGGGATATATATGGATTTTACTATCGTAATATTTCGTTATGTATTTCAGGTTGTATGATGAATGCTACAATGGAAATGTGATTCAGTATAAAGTAAAAATTTTTAGACAAAACATGAGTATGGGAAAGAAAACCGTCAATATATTATATATATATACATATGTGATGTTGAGATAATGATAAAGAAATGATTAATTCAGATAAATACTAACAACCATGTAACTTATTAGTAACAAGTCAAAATGTGTTCAATGCTATCATCAATTGAGTTTACCATGCATTTGGATTTTAGGAATTTATCAAATAATGTGTATCTTTCATAAGGAATATATAATAATTCAAGTTTCCAATATAAATTTAACAGTAATTCATTTTATTAACAAATTTCAAGAGTATACATGATGATGTTATTCAGATGTATTGAATGTGCAATTTTAGAGATGCTTCATACTGATTTAGGCTTAATGACAAGTTTATCTCGGAAATTTAGAGACCTTAATTAAGATTTTTCGAATCATTATATATTATAATTTTTAACAATTTATGAAAATTTTTATGTTGATAATTGTATGAATGTATATATTTTAATGTATCGCTTCCCCATATGGTGTAACATCTACTAATTGAGCAGGTATAGATAGTTCATGGTTGATCCAAAGGATAAGTTTGTAAATAGATACTTATATTGATACTCTTATAGAGTGGATTAATTATTCAAAAAAGTATAAGTGTATGAAATACAATTTTTTCCAATTTTCAAAATATTTTATAATATCGATGAATTTTTTTTACATTAGTTTATATTTTTTTAGTAATCGAAATTCATCTCAACATGTTCCCTATCACGTTCCAATAGAATTTCATAGTGATAGTTTCTTTAAATGTCTCGGGATTTACTTCCAACTAATGTCACCCCATCCAAAAGAATTTATTTGTGACCCCCTCATTTCCCTTAACATCAATTTAGGAGGATATTTTGTTAACCCTATTTCTGATGTTGGTTTCCCATAATGCAATTTTCTATCATCAACCTATAACATTCAAAATGTAGTTTCAAATATGGAGGATGCAATTCTATTAGGGGGGATAATGAAACACCCCAAAAATTTTCAAATAGATTTATTATAGAATATATGAATCACTAACTTTATAAAATACAAAACATTATTATAACATAACAAATAATCATAATTTGGCCACTTCTGAAATTTGAATTTATAAAAACTGACATACATTGTTGTTTTCAGTAAGATATTTTGAGCATGATATGTCATACTTAATTTTTGATTTATAGTAACATACAATTAGGAATAGTAACATAGCCTTATGAATAGTAATGTTACACTTACAAAAAGTACTGAATTTTATATCGTCCCAAAAAAGAAACTTCACCCATGATTGTATAAATACAATTTTGAGATCTTATCAGTGTAAAACTGATCATAGTATTAGTAATGGTATTATTATATGTCATTAATATTTCAATTACAATTTAATGATTTATTAAATACATTAAAATGGAAATTTATTTTCATAAAAATGAATCATAAATTGTTACTTAATTGCCTTATGTTTATGTGATAATTTGATCGGTCCTTGACTAATTTTCAAGGTATTGTAAAATGAGTTCGGGATTTATAGTTGTGTTTACAAATTAATTTTGATTTAATTTTTAAAATAAATTAATCAAATTTTTTGAAATTATTTTAAAATATAGGTTTCCTTTAAAAATTCGAAAAATTAAAAAATGTTTGGTGTGAATTTTTTGGATTTTTCTAAAATAAATTAATTTTTATGTGGATTGTAAAATACATTTCTTACTTTTTTGTATGTTTAATGACATAATAATGATGTAATAAGTAATAAAAAATTATGGTTCAAATGTTTACAATAAAATATTATATGAGGTGTCCTATGTATTTAATACCATTGGAAAATACCTTGGGCAAACCCATGGTTTTTAAAATACCCCTAAAGGGTTTTACTTTGAAATTAATAAAAAACTAATTCTATTTTACTATAAATACCCACCCACTATATCATTTTATTTAATTAAAAACTCATCATACCTGAATTTATGGTAGTTATACCTCCCTATGAATTGTCCCATTGTGTCCTCAAGCTCCCAAGGTCCCAACCGTCATGTTTTTGGAGTTACTCAACATTGTATGGGAATTATCAAATTCTCTTTTCATTTCATGTTCTCTTTAATGTGGTGTGTATTACATGTTTCAATAAAAAATACTTATATCTATTTTATTATGTAACCCCAATATATTATACGTAATTGAATAATGTTTTTACCCTTCCATCTCTCATTTAATATTTTATAAAACCATGATCACTACCTGTTAGGCTGCTGAATTTTCCTTTCAATATATCTCTCAATTTCAAGCACTATTTTTAATGTTATTATATTTTATTTTCAATTATATTATGTTGGTATGTTTCATTAAATTTCCAAAATATCATCCATATTATTTAATAATGATTTGTGACAACTTTTATCTCAACAATTTATTTTATGATTTTTTTCGCAAAATTGTTAGTGTGTCGAATTTCCATACGTGATTTCTCAACATTTCCACTATATCGAGTTCCTTTATATACATTTTTTCCACAACTCCAATAATAAAAATTTTATGATATCTAAATTAACTTAAATTTTCTATGATGATGTTTTGATATTGAAATAATTCATCATCAATTCTCATTTCCCCATCTTTTATACTATAAATGAAAATTGTATATGAGATGTGTTAATTTATCACATTCAAGGATGGCGGGTTTTCAATTTCCATTACCTTCATAAATTATGGTCATATAACCATTTTCATGGTTTAAACAGAATATAATATTTATACTATAACTTCATTAAGGTTCTCTAATCTTTTGTAAATGTGATATTATTTTATAAATCAAATTGAGTTTGTTGTGATCAAAAACCACTGATTAACCCAAACTATTATCTTTAATGTTTTATATAATGATTGATCTTCAATAAAAATAACTAAATGAGTTTTATAACATTGTAATATTTTAAATTTTACCTATTAAAATATTAAATAAATTCTTGAAAACCATTCTCCCTATAAATAATTTTCCGTACATGAATACTAGTAATCCAATGATAAAACCAAACGAAGAAAACACTCTCGAACAATGAAATTGATCATCTAAAACCTACCAATAATTAAATGAATGAACTTAATAGTGATATAATAAATCAATTATATATATTATTGTTTATTTAAATACTAATTAATGAATTTAATATGGTTATTCAGGACACTAAGGTAAAATGAAGAACACTGTCAGACTTCATGTAAGGGGTTTTTGAGCCTCACATCCATTTTTGTGTGATATTCTCTATTCACTGCTATTAGATATGTATGGACTAAGTGTAAGGCCCATTGATGAATCATATCATTAATTTCATTAATTTAATTTTATTTAATGTATCATTTTATGATTAATAAAATTGTTTCATACGACCTGATTGATTATAATGTGGTAAGGGATTTCTAATCGGACCTTAATTTTCATTCAGGTAATTCTTATTCTCCACATACTTCAATGAAATAATTATTGATTATTATATAATACACATAAATACAATTTGAATGTTATATGTATTTTAACAACCATAATCCATCTTTTTTATGGGTATTTACAAGTTTTAAAGTCATCATTCAAAATTTTATCCTGATAAACAAACCCGATTCAAGGGAGCTTCTCAGATTCATACCCATTCTCAAGTACACGCCACAATTTCTTTTATGCCAATATTTTTTTTATCAAACGACTTATATTATTACTAAAAATGATCATGGATAATTTATGGATATAAAATAACAAACATTATTCTCTATTTTAATGTTATCTTTAATACATTCCTTAAAATGTTCGAAAATGTTTTATTTCTATAGATTATTACGAACTGTTTTTTCTTGATTTAACGTCAGTGGGATGTCATATATGCATAAAATATAATTTAAATATAATGTACTATTATTTATGGGATATATATGTTTAAAAACTAATTCTATTGAAAATAATAATGATTTTCTAAAAGAACCCTTCTTAGAAAAGTACAAATGACTTTTCTAGTCTCATATTAAATTTTACGAGATATATGACTTGTTCACCACTCATTGTATGAATGTGGTGTATGTAAATACCTTTGGAATTTCATATCAATAGTATTCTCCTCTCATGAAATTCTATGGGATTTTTATTTGAAAGTTTCATGGTAGAATGGGAGACGTTGTAATGTTTACGGATTATTTCCTCCTGAAATTTTCAACGGTATCATTTAAAAGTAACATAATCTAAGTCAAAATCACTTATTATCATTATAATTCAATGAAATCAATCTTATATTATAACATCTAAAATATTGTGTTGAAGGGTTTCTAATTTTTCTATTGTGGATGGTCTATCTTGGTACTATTCACCATATTAATCTGAATGGTTAGCGTTTATATTAAATGATTGGGGAAGTTATTTATCTTTCCATTTTCAGTTTTAATCGGAATTTATATATGGATTCTGTTCACCAATTTAATATGTAAAATTCATTGGACTTAGTATGTGTTGGTTGGGGCCGGCTATAGCCTCTCAATGTATCATTAATTTACATGATATAAATAGATATGGGCCTGGCCGAGGGCATTCCCATTTTGAGATATGGTTTTGGATGAGGACTTTATAATTTTTATAAAAATTTCATGAGGACTTGATATTATATTTTTGAATGTCCGGACAAGGCATTTACCTCATTATGGAGCAAGTAATTAAATGTTCAAGTGGTTATTTGACTAGTAGAATAATCATTGTTATGTTTAATTATGGCATTATTTACTAAGGTCGTATTCATTCCATAATGTGTTCAATATTCATACTTGTAGAGGAATGTGTATTAAATTATCCACCATGAATATTGTTACTATTTATGATATCTTCCACTGTATTTCATACCCTTACTGATCATCTGAGATCAACCCTTCTAATGTTTCATTTTTTACTTAGACATGAAGATGTATATTATTGTATACTTTCATAGAAAATGATAGATTTTTGGACGTTCCCAATGGAAAATATTGGTGTTTTTCATTTTAAGTAGTAATGTTGGACCTATGTATATACATATTTTTCCAAAACTACTAAATAACATGGTTCATTGGGATTTGATTCCATGTAATGATTCCAAATTATTTATATAATGCATCGGCTCTCGACAACTAATGTCAGAGAATTACAACATAATTTTCTAGGTTAGGTTTAAAAAAACATGTAATGAGACTTTACATTCCTAGAAATATTTATTCCATCTAATTTGTTTCCCAAAAGAAAAGTTTCATCAATCAGTTGCTGGAAAATTTCCAAATGAAAATATAGTTTTCCTTTTTAAAATTATTTAAAAACTAAAATTATCAAAAATATTCATGAAAAGATATTATTTTACAAATTTCCATTGTGAAAAATTAACGTATTCATCGGTTAATAAAGCGATTGTTATAATGATAATTTTTTTATTACATTTATATTTAAATAATTATTCCATTCATATTTTTGATAATTTTAATATATTACTCATTTAAAAAATAAATAAGAATATCCCTATACAATTTTAATAATTAAATAAAATGAAAAAATGAATTTAAATGGTCATTTTTTATTAGTAAATAAATTTATGAAATCATTTTAAAATTCATTGATTTATAAGAAAAGGGATTTAGGACTGAATTGGGGGTTAAATTTGGAAATTGAAAATATCATTTAGTCTATTGTTAATATAAATGTAGGGATTCAAATGAAATAATTTAATATCTAAAAATAATTAGTCTAAAAATATATATATATAATATTTAATAGAATTACCCTATAATTTCTACCATAGATACATCATCAAAATAAATTCTAGTAAAAATATTTTTTCAACATAAACCCTATAAAATATTTATATTAATAGAATCATAATACACATGAATGTATAATGTCAAATTAAACATTATCAATAGTTTAAATTATGTGAATCAGGAAACAAATTGTTAATTGAGTTTTACATATACCACATATTAATTAATCATTGTGTAATATGAAACAAAACCCAACGAAACAATATTGAGAAGAAGAACCCCCCAAAATTTAAATCCTATGAATCACTACAATATGAATTATAGATACATAATAGTATTTTTAAATCCAATTTTTTTTTAAAAAATAATACTGATCATATATTATTGAAATTTTATACACCAAAGAAATGAATCATGTGGTGAATATTCCATATATCCCATTGAAATAAAAGTGATAAAATAAGGAATTAAATTATTTCCCACATGATGTAAATGTATCATATGACCATTTAAAAAAAATTAATTATTATACATGTAAAATAACCCTATAAATACACACATTATCATATATAATATAATAATAACTTCTTCCTACTAGTTTTTTATCAATTCCTTATTATATTCATTATTCTAGGGGAAAATATATTTGTTATTATTGTTTCATTCGATTTAATTCATAAATAATATAGAATATTGTCATTGTAATATCATTATAGAGTATTACCCTTCGATGGTAACAATAGATTTGGGATTGATACAGTACAAGCTAGTATATCCCCAAAATCATGTCAAACCCATACTTCTTGTTGAAAAATGTTCCTTAGAAAATGATAAACACCAACACCTAAAGAATAATCATACATAATATTATTTCATTAACCCACATCGCTAATAGTGTATCACTTGAAATAACCCCGGAAATATATTCCATGAACAATCCCAACACAGCTGTGAAATATGTAGAGATAAAAGAGTGTGTGACACCTATGTTAAATAGATTATTATTGAGTGTGGAAGGAATAAGTATCATAGATATAATCTTATAAGAACTATCCACACCAGCCCGAGGTGTAGACTAAAATATATGAATATGGAGATCCATATACCCTAGGATCTAGGCTGAGTACCCTACACAACACTACCCTTCTAGTACGGATGGTCTCACCCTAGAGTTCCATGTCCACCTCCCCTACCGATACAACATGTAGGGGCACAAATAAATAACTGATATAGGGTGATCTATCCCATCGACACATTCGAGATCTAACTATGATTTCTATATATACTCATCTAGTGAGGGTTATTGTCGATCCTTTGTATATATTCCAACCTTCAATAGGACCCAAACACAGTTGGTGGTTTTGGACACTAGATTTTCATGTTCCCAAACCTACCTCACTAATAAAAGAATACCTAATCACCACCATGTGAAAATAAACCTCTCTTATAACTATTTTGTACACTCACTCCCTATTTCAAACATATGAAATGACACTCCATTCCTTCGATGGTATTACTACATGTAAACACAGTTGGTACCATATGTCTACCACTTAAATCTCCCTTCAAGTTCCTTTCTAATATAAGTCCCTGGCCTACTACCTCATTAAATCTATTTAGGTAGAACATTTTATCATGTAACCAAATTTCATGCCAAATCCCATTCTAGAAGCTTCTTTTTGATTTTCACCATCTCCCTCCACCATTGAAGAAAAATGGTTCTAGATTGTGGAAAAAACCGTAATAATCCCTCACTAAGGAATCCCACAGAGTCAAACTCATAATATCTACAATGTTCTCCTAACTCAAGTTTTCAGTGTAGTAATTTTTGAGAAAATATTCCACGAAATCATTCCTGGCCATTTCTTTAGCCTTGTCTACCTAAATAATAATATCCAAAAAACACCTAGCCAGAAATCCCAAAATGTAGGCAAATAACATGAATCTATTACCAAGAAGAGCCTCCAGATGATCAAGAATAGTCTGGATAGACACTATCCAAAAGTATGTTGTCTCTGGCCCACCCTCTCCTATAATGGTCAGAGGGTGCTACTGCTGAAACTCCCTGGTCAGCTCAAACAAAATTTACATGACCCACCCTTGGTCTCATTCCCTGTTATGCATAAAATGAACAATATTATCATAGAAATTTTATAACCTATTATCTTGAACCATTAGATCCTCATGCTCCACTGCTGGGGGAGCATTCATTGGAACATCCTCCAATTGCCCAACCGGCACACGTCTTCATAGTGGCATTTATCTACAATTCAAAACAAATTATTTAAAACTAAAACCATAATTCATTAAAAAAATTCAAGGATGACTCATCACTTTCCATAAACAAACCATTCACCCACATCCCCTAATTGGGCCTTATCAAACCCGAAACACTACCCATATCCACCTCTTATGAGGACTGTGATAACATAGGACATCTTGCTCGACCCGTGGGAGGGGAATCATTCCATTATCCCACACTTCATTATATGTGCACATGTTTATCAGTCCATTCATCACATACAAACCATATCCCAAACCAACTCGACTAATACATATAGAAATAATAATCCATAACAATCAACATTGTAAATCATAATGTTCTATAAGCCATTATCACATTCTCCATATACATCACATAGCCCATTGATCATTATTCTCATACTCAAGCCTCACACACAAATAATATTCAATAATTACCTTATATTTAACCATTACATATATTCAAAAATACCCTAATGAAATCACATTCAACCCATTTCCCATTTCACATCCCATTACCAATTTTACATTTTCACAGGTTCACATACCCTAAAATGCTTTGGCAATTTCAACGTAACTCATAAGACACATACCCCAATCCTAATTAACCAATTAAATTAATATCCACACCATTAACTCAACCCCATTATTCATTTAAAACATATAAACCTGAAAAATATTTGATTCTCAAATTCATTAAACCTATCATCATTTTCACATGAGCTCTAAATTATAAAACAATGATGTATCACTTAAACAATTTCAAGGTCATTGAAATTTCGACGCACCCCGTGGGTGGAATTAAATGGGTGTGGTCATCATCAATGAATTTCATTGGGTCCATGAGGATTTACATTCATAATTTAAAAAACCTAATATATAAAATATTATATAGGTGTTCAGAAAAACAACATGAACTGAAAAATAAAAAGGTCAAATATTTTAATATCAATAATGAAACAATGTGATATAATTTATAGAGCATCAATATAAAATCCCTTGGGGAATACACTATCAAACAAGCCTTGTATACTAATTCAAAAACCATTTAAAGCTTCCACCTAGATCTCAAGGGAAATATGCGGTTTTTTGGTTTGAAAAGTGGAGGAGTGAATGATACCAACCCTAATTTAGAAGAGAATGAAATGAGAAGATTGTACTCACTCGGTTCTTTGATCCACAACCAAAGGCTCTCCATATAGATTGTGATTGGGGAAGGATTATCCTTGGGAATGTTGGTTTGTCCAATATCACAGCTAGGGATGTATGACGAGGAGATGAGGAAATGTGTTTGATATAAAAATACGGTGGTGTCATTTTTTTAATTTTTATAACATTACTAGGCAGCATCATTTACCCACACAAATTTCCACACTGTTCACAAACATTATTCATGCCACTTATCAAATATCACCCCTTACACATGTTCCTAAGTTTTCCATATTATTTCCACAAACAATGAATAGACTCTAACACATGCCTAGAAATTTCATTTTTTTCCTCATCTATCATGACCTGATCCCCAGAAACTCCCTCAAGCCTAATCGTTAACATGGGGACCACTTATTTTACCAAAATAAGGGAAATCAAAAAACAAACAAAAAAACATACTAGATGAAAAATCAAGGATCATACATAATATATATATATATATATATCACATATAAACTAAGTGTTGAACAGGTAGATGTAACAGAGAAATAAATGTGAGAAAAAAACCATTACCTTTTATTTGACATGCATTTGAATAACATTAAACATCAATATTATAAATCAATACATATTATATATCTGTATTTTTTCAATTTCAATAATTATTATATCATATATTAATTTAATATAACTTATTAAATCCCACATAATAACAATTTTTTGTTAAAATCAATAATTAGGATAATAATATCCTCTGTTTTCATATATATCATACTTCAATGGTTCTTTATAGGAAACCCTATAAAGGTTTCATCATTATTATATCATACTCATAAATTAAGTATCATATTAATTCCTAATATATAATTTTTAAATTATTCATTAAAATCATTGATCATAAATAAATTACATCACTTAATGGAGACAGTAGTTCATAATGAAGATAAAGTGATGCTTTCACTTTTTGATTGTTGGAATGAAGGAAATGTTGAAAATAATTCCCATTTTTATAATATATAATAAATAATATATATTAATTTAATATATCTATTTTACATCATTTTATAGGAAATTATACTGTAATCACATTGCTTCATATAGGTGGTAATCTATATATACACACGAGCGACATTATAATGTTCTAAAAATAGTGGTGTAAAAATGAATATGAGGTATAATAATTCTAGAAGTGTAATTTTGTCCTAAATATTTTATATAATTTTTACGACAATCATAATATTCATCCATTATATTCAATATTGAAAAATGAAACAATTTACTATGTGGATGTAAAGACCTGGAAATTCCATTTAATTTTTTTATATTAAATAGGAATTTTACGAGTCCACAAAAATTGACGGTGCATGATTCTGAGGCCTGAAGTTCCCAGAGTAAATTTATGAACTTTTATTCATGTAGATTAATTAAACGTGCTAGTCGGTTTTTCTAACATTTGAATTGGTGTTGAAAATTGAAATCTGGGGGCACTATTGAACTCACAGTGCCAGTTTTTACTTAAGGAGACCTTCATCTCGACTGTAGTGTTTCGTGAGTGAAAGATAGATTTTTTGTATTTTTTTAAAAAATAAAATAAAATCAAAATTTGTACCATTATCATTTTCATTTGGTGAATCCTTCCATGTCGATGTTTTAATGGTGTGGACCACCTATACTAAAACCTCTCAATATAGGATATAGTGGTGGGGCCACCCAAGCCTAACATGCCTTGTGGGTTATGGTGGTGGGGACCACCCGAGACATAAAACCCCATGAACCCCTTTTTACTCCCTCTTAGTGGGGAGAAACCTCAAGAGAACCCACACTCAATTATGCCAAAAATAATAATATATAACTTGTTCTATTATGTGGGATACGTTGAATTTGGTGGAATTGAGGAGAGAAGAACAATTGGGAGAAGGCTCTCTTACAAGGAATGCCAACGAGGAACATCTCCAATGATGAACAAACCGACGATCGAGGAAACACTAACATCACTGACGTCCGTCTATCCCAAATGACATTATCTCCTTCCTCGCGGCCTCTGTCAATGAACCATTGAGGTAGGGGTTGTTATTGAATTCATGAAATGTCTCAAAATTACACCTCGTTCAGGGAATTAATGGTTAATGTGTATCAACCAAAATGAGTTGATCCATGATTCCTATGAATTTAAGTGTTAGACATTCTTTACTCGTGATTTTGTAGAGACATTTTCTACTGCTATAACACAAAGGGTTAAGGCCAAACAAACATGGATCGACCCTTCCGTTGTTATTCATTTGTGTGTTCTTTGTGACAGTGATGGTGACCAGTGTCGGCATTTGGCACCGAGTGAACACGAGAATGGCAGACGGCACTAGCATCGGTCGTGATGAAGACAATGGTACTCTGATGCCCCGAGGCCACACCGTGCCACCCCGCATCCTCGTTGTGCTACCCAGCATCCTTGCCGCCCGTGACACCCCACGCCACTCTCCGACCTCACCGCCCATGGCCCCACCCTGCCGCCCCATGGCCTCACCCCTTGCGGCCCCACCGCACCACCCCATGGCTCAGCCGTCCGTTGGCCTGCCATGATACACCAAAAAATTGCTGCCCTCACGACCCCGCGGCCTCAGAGACACCAGGCCTGGCCACCCAGTACAGGCCGGACCGACCCAAACTGGGTCGGTCCGGCCAGGTCGAACTAGACCCAGACCCACTACGTCCCTTTTTCACTATTTTGGCCATTACATTGGCACTAGAAATCCATTTGTCTAACTTTCCATGACGCTGGAAACCTTGGGGATAGATGGTCCCTTTGAGTTTACCCCACATGACTTTTTGATAAAGTTGGAGTATGTTCGGGTTGGATCGAGCATGAATCCAACATGGCCCTCAGGACTAAAAGGCAAATAACTCACAGGCCGGGAATCCTATTGACACACCATCTATTTTGTTGAGACACATGTGACGTGGAGGTACTTTTAGATAGTCTTCATGAGACATTCTGGAAATTGGATTATCAACCAACGGCTTGTAGAGAAGACCCTCCCGGAGACAAGTGAGCATAGTGAGGGATCCCTATAGTTGGCCATGACATGAATAATGAAGAACCTTCAACTTTAGGTCAGCACCTAGCAATATTGTGTGGTTATGCACAGAGAGATCCTATGTGGGTCAGCTCATAGCGATTGGGTGAGTGTCAGTATCGAGTGATGTAGTGTCGGTTTGCACCTATCGATCCTATGTTGGTCTGCAGCTAGCAATCTTTTGTGGCTCAGCACTAAGGGATCATGTGTGGGTCAACACCAAGTGATCCTGTAAGGTGATCCAGTAGTTACATTTAATCATCTCTACTACTATATATAAGTTATACCTGGTGTGAGATGATTCTATACCTTGTGTTATTTTCCTTCCTAGTAATTCCATGGTGGTATTCTTCTATGTGTAATACATGTGTGGTAAATTCCTTCATGGTATTCCATTCTTTATGGAATAGTTGGGCTTGTGATTTGAGTTGGACTCTATGTTTTCCACATGATTGAGCTAGGTATAGTTTATAACAAAGGTATATGTATGTGCATATGCCTAGGTTGGGTTGTTTGTTGATTTCATGCTTTGTGGTTTATCCTTGGTGGATTTTGTGATACCTTTAGGGTCTCAGGGTCCCTACTCAGTATCGTGATACTCACCCTTTCACGGGCTTTGCTTGAACCCTTTAGTGTTTGGCGTAGATGATGAACACCATTGACTGAGGATGAGGGTACCAGGACTGGAGGTGGCTCAAAGGAGGGCTTTAGATGTTGCAAACCGTAGAGATGGCCATTCACGAGTTATACCTACCCTTCAGTTAGGATTCACGATGGATGATCCAGGAGATACTTTCCACCAATCAGTCATCGTGTACATTCATGTTTTCCTTGTACATTCCAGTTGGGATTGAATTATGGCCCTCTTTTTTACTTACTGTACTCACTCAATTTACTACTCAATTTACTTGTGTTCATATATTGTTGTGTTCTTGGTTGTGTGTGATACAAGTTATAATGGAAATTCCATCTAAATTTTAGGGAATACGCCTTCGGTGCTAGTCGCCAGACCCTGGCCTATGGAAGGCGGGCATGGGGTAGTCACAACACGGGCCCTATGGATGGGTCGTGACAAATTAGTATCAAAGGAGTCAGTTATACAATAGAAAAAATGGAACTAATATATTTATTGACAATATTGTTAAGGGTATTGAGATTGGTTATCTGATTTGGGAATCCAGTGTTGATGTGGCGGCCGACGTATCCATACACCAGGACCCTGACTTCTTATTTATAACTCAGTTCACAAAAACAGTGATCGTGTGTTTGTTTTGAATAGTTTTCTTTGTGATATCTTTTATTCAGCTCACCAGGTATAAATTACTGACTGTGGTGCACCTGTTTATTTTTAGGATTCCTCCACCAAGATAGCCAGTTTGGGTTCCAAGAGTAGTACACACTGATATCCCACTAAGGGACGAGGCCTCAGTACATTTCCCATTTCCAGTAGAGGCACCAACGGAGGAACCAGATGTAACATTAACCATTGGGCCATCGATGCCACCAGCCCCATCAACTAAGGGTTCACAAAACTTAATCAAGTTGAAAAAGTTCTAGCACCAGAGGCCACCTAGGTTTAGGAGAGAAAAGGACCCCCAGGTGGCTGAGGATTGGCTGAAGGCGGTGGTGAGAGTCTTTCGAATGGGAGGGACACCAACCGATCTCATGGTGATCCTTGCCGCAAGTCACCAAAATTTATTTGTAGGCAGATGATGGATCTTGTTGATTCAGGCTCAGGACAAGGTGAGGCTTCTCTAGGAAGACATCAGGAGCCTGTATCGGGTAGATATTATTCCAATGACTCTTTGAGCAGTGCGCATTCAGGAGCTACATCATCTACAAGAGGGAAACATGAATGTGATCAATATTCATCGAGTCTCACTAACCTCTCATTCTAGTCCATAGATATGGTGTAGGACCCATTCATCAGGGCCTGAACCTTTGAGGAGGGACTCAGGTGGTAGATCATGGATTCGAAAATCTCACTCAGAATCGCGACGCAGGCAGGGGTGTTTGAGAGAGCCCTTTTAGTGGAGAGTTTCCTTTTTGAGCAGCCACAAGAAGTGAGACCCACTACCAGTCATCACGTAGTGGGGTTTTATACATATGGTAGAGGAAAAATGACATAGAGGTCCAAGAGGGACAAAACTATTGGTCGATAACTACAGGATATAGGGTTAGTTGTGCAGGGCACGAGAGACATAGCCAGTCATGCCAGGAACGAGCAGTGTTACGCATGCGGCGGGTAGGGTCACATGGATCATGACTGTCCAACCCACCATATAGATGATCAATGGATGGTCAAAGGACCGCCGAAGCAGAGATAGAGGTTTGACAGAGGAGGTCCATAGGGAGCATGTGGACAAGGAAAAGGAGTTGGTCATCTATTTGGTGGTGGCTGAAATTTCGAGATGTTACCGCCACCACCACTAGGAGGTCCATCCCAACTGCATTGAGCTCGAGGACATGAGTGAGCTCAGCTCCAGGAAGATGAGGTATACGATCACGACTCTCCAGAGAAGAGATGAGACAGGATCTTTGTCTACTCCACCTTAGATGCAGTACTTATAGAAACGAGTGCATGTCGATCTTTTATTTCCACTACCCTCATTCGAAACTCAGAGATTCCGATGGAGACATTAGTTCGATCCATGTGGCTAGATATTTCTACGAAAGTAGATTTGATGATTATGCACTAGTGTCAGCAGTGAAATATTACTCTAGGAGGCAAGAACTTCGGTTGGTATCTCTTAGTAGCGGGGTCAAGGACTTATGATATCATCTTGGGTATGGACTGGTTATTTACAATCCATGATCAGATTGATTGCATTAGGCACAAAGTACATTGTGTTTGCACATATGGGACCAAGTTTACCTCCAACAGTAAGAAGGGGTACATTTTAGCACAGGATGGATATTCTCGGAGGAGAGTGCAGCCGATCACTCATTAGATGGCTAGTGTTACCCTCAAAGAAGTTGATGTGGAGATTCCGAGTTATCCTGTAGTGGTAGACCAATATGCGGATGTCTACCCTAATGATGCTTTGGTTCTACCTCCTCACAGAGAGGTGTAATTTTACATTGACATGTACCATGAGACATCACTGATATCTACACCAACAAATCAGATGGCTTCTACATAGATTCATGAGTTGTGGGTATAGGTAGAGGAATTACAAGGGAAGGGATTCATTCAGCCTAATTTTTCTCCTAGGGCAGCCTCGATTTGGTTCGCCAAGAAGGAGGATGAGAGCTTCATACATTTTATTGGCTATTGGTGCCGGAACCAGGTGTCCATGAAAAACAGGTACCCACTTCCGAGGATTGATGACCAATTTGATTAGCGGAAGGGAAAACAATGGTTGTAGAAGATAGACCTCATATCCCTCTATCACCAGCACAGATTACGAGATGACGATATGCAGAAGATGACATTCATATGTTGGTATGACCACTATGAGTTCTCGGTTATACGATTCAGTGTAACCAATGCTCCAGTAGTGTTCAAGGGACTGGTTAACATGATCTTTCAACCATAACTTGATCTCTTTGTTGTAATCTTATTTGAATTCATTCTGATCTACTTGGAAACTGAGGAGTGGCATGCCTATCATTTGAAGGTAGTACTGGACACACTCATGAGCACCAGCTTTATGGTAAGATCTTGAAGTTCCTGTTCTAGATCTGTGATGTTCACTCTCTGGGACATTTCATATCAGAGTTTGGAGTTGTAGTTGATCCAGAAATGATTGAGGTGGTACATCCTTGGGATCCACCCAAGCATGTGATGGTGGTACGAAGTATCTTGGGATTAGCTAGATACTACCAGAGATTTGAGCCAGATTTATAAAGAGTGGAAGCACATTTACTAGTGTTGACGAAGAAGGGGAATCCCTTTGTGTGGTCAGAGAGATACCATCAATGTTAACAAGAGCTAAGGCCAAGGCTGACTATTGCCCCCATCTTGAGGCTTACATATGAGGGAGTAGGGTACGTAGTCTACTGAGATGCATCAAGAACCAGACATGGATGTTCCCTAATGCAAGAGTGAGTAGTGATCACATATGGTTCTCCACACCTGAGACAACATGAGAAGAACTATGCTACCCATGTCCTAGAGTTAGTAGTAGTGGTATTTTACTTGATGATATGGAAAAATTACTTGATGGGATTGTATTTACAAGTGTACACTAATCACAAGAGTCTCATGTGTATCTTCTCTCAAAAATACATGAATCTGAGACAACGAAGTTTTCTTGAGTTTCTCTGGGACTCTTACTTAGAGATAGTCTATTCTATTAGATAGGGGAATGCTATAGAAGTTTCAATCAGCTGAAGATCTGGTATACAGCTGCTAGGTGAGGTTATGGAGTAGTTGTCCACTTTGCAGACACCCTTCATGGAACTTGATGATGCAGCTTTCCTTCAGACTCCTATAGTCACTCCCCCACTTCTTTAGTGAGTCAGGGAGGCACAACATGGGGACACTGACTGTGAGACGTGATGTGATCAGATATCCACAGGACAGGCACCTGATGGATTTTATGAAGGTGGGTAGAACATCATCCTCTTCATAGGATGTACCATGGTACCCATGTCTCATTAAGATTATGTGATGAGGGAGTTCCACACATCCCATCTAGTGGTAAATCCAGGAGTGGTGAAGATGTAATCGGATCTCTGACAACATCACTGGTGGCCGGGAATGAAGATAGAAGTTTTAGTGTTTGTCTCTCAGGACCTCACATATCAGTAAGTGAAGGAGAATCATCAGGTACCAGTAGGATTGGTTCAGCCTTTCTAGTTCCTAGAATGGACGTTGGACGGGAAATATATGGCCTTCATGATAGGACATCCACGTACATGAAGGGGACATGACTCTATTTGGGTGATCGTCATCCCACTATCCATGTCAACTCACATCCTATAGATGAGAGAGCATGGTTTAGTAGAGAGTGTGGGATGCCTCTATGTGTAGGATATTGTGAGGATACATGGAGTACCCTCGACGATTGTCACCGATTGTGATACACGTTAAACTTCCTTGCAATGGAAGGGGTTGCAGGAGGCTTTCTGGATGCAACATCATTTGAGAAAAGCATTCCATCCTCAGACGGATGGCCAGACTGAGTGGACCATTCAAACCCTTGAGGACTTGTTGCGTGCTTTCATCTTTGACTTCATTCTTATCTGGGAGGATCACTTGACTTTGGAGGAGTTTTCATACAAGAATAGATATCACTCCAACAATGGGATGCCACCTTTTGAGGGGTTGTACGAGCAACCTTGCAGATCACCTTTGTGCTGGACATACCTTGGGGAGTCAGCACTAGTGATACTAGAGATGGAACATGCTACCATAGAGAAGATTTAGATCCTCCCAGAGTGGATGAAGACTGTACAGAGAAGGAAGGAGTCATATTCCAATAGGAGATGGAGACCTCTGATGTTCGAGGATGGAAAGAACATCATTATACAGATCTCACCTCGATGACATTTGAGGAGATATGGATGAGGTGGAATGTTAGCTCCAAGGTTCAATGGAACCTTTTAGGTCCTCAGTAGATTTGGTGAGGATTCTTATTTCTTAGCTCTTCCACTTCAGTTACATCAGGTGCATGACCTCTTCCAAGTATCTCAGCTGAGGATATACGTGCATGACCCTTCTCACATCCTCGACCACGAAGAGCTAGACATCGATGATGGGAAGATGTATGTGAAGGTTCCAGTAGAGATTGAGGATCGATAAGCGCATGTACTTCCTCAACAGTCGATACCTCTGGTGCACATTTTCTTGTAGCACAGGAACCTCCAAGAGAGCACATGGGGGTGAGTGGCTCAGATTCGTGCTCAGTATCCTCACTTTTTTTCTAGTTTTGTGTTGTGGCTTACGGGGACGTAATGCCCTGAGGTTGGAAGAATGTATATACCTGGAAATTATAAGTAATTGTTTTTTTTTAATGGGAATTTTATGAGTCCGTGAAAATTGACAGCATATGATTCTATGGGCCAGAGTGCTTGGAGGTAATTTCTAAACTTTTATTCCGGTATGTTTAGTAAATGTGCGAGCGGGTTTTCCTATCTTTTGAACCGGTGCTCGAAATTAAAATCTGAGGGAACTATTGAACTTGTAGCACCGATTTTATCTTAGGGAGACCTTCACATTGACTGTAGTGTGTCGTGAGTGAATGATAGTTTTTGTGTTTTTTGTGAAAGAATGAACTAATATAAAAATGTGTAACATTTTTATTTTCTATTGTTGAAACCATTCATGTGGATGTTTTAATGGTCGGGACCACCTATAATAAAACCTCTCAACAGAGGATATAATTGTGGGGACCACCTGAGCCTATCCTCCCAAATGGGTTATGGTGGTGGGTACCCCCCGAGACTTAAAACCCCTTGAAACCCATTGAACTCCCTCTTAATAGGGAGATACATCTTTAGATCCCCCACTTAATTATGCCAACTCTCCCCTTTAATTAATTAAGAAAACCAATAATTTATTTTATTAAGCTATTTTGAAATTATCACATCCAACATAATAGATAACTTGTTCTTTTATGTGGGCTACCTTCCATTTTCGTGGAATTGGGGAGTGAAGAACTATGGGGAGAAAGTTATCCAATGATGAATTCCAACGAGTAACATCTCCAAAGATGAACAAAATGAAGATCGAGGAAATGCGGACAACACAGACGTCTGTGTATCCCCAACGACATCGTCTCCTTCCTCTTGGACTCTGTCAACTCACCCGCATGGTAGGGGTTGTTATTGAATTCATGAAATTTATCAATTTAATTCCTCATTCATGGAAAGAATGGCGAACTCGGATCAACCAAAATTATTTGATCCACAATTCATATGAATTGTAGAGTTTGACGTTCTTGACTAATGATTTTGAATAATAGTTTGTTACCACTCTAACGTTGAAGGTGTGGGCCAAACAAACATGGTTCGACCCCTCCACCATTCATCTTTTTTCTGTTCTCCACGATGGTGACGAGGACCAGTGCTAGTGTTTGGAACTGGTGGAACATCAGAATGGCGGTTGACAACACCACCAGTCGCGATGAAAACAACGGTGCTCCGCCACCTCGTAGCCTCTCCACCCTGTCTCTCGCCCGTCATCGCCCCGCAGTTGAGCCGCTCGCGGTTCCTGATGCCTTCTATTGGCCACGTAGCCAGCGGTGCCCCGCACCGTCCCACCACCTTGTCGCCCGCTACCCCCCCCCCCCCCCCCCCCCGCACGGTCATGCCTCACATGGAACCCCACGCCGCCCCGCATCCTCAACACCCATTCCCCCGCCGCACCGCCCCACGGCATCACCGCCCTCGTGATCCTGCAACCTTCGTGCCGCCCGGCTGGGCTGCCTAGCATGGGCTGGACCACCGAACGAGATGGGACACTACACAGGCCAAGCCGGACCCATCGAGTCAGGCTGGGTCGACTCAAACCGGGTCGTCCTAGGCCGGGATGGGCTTGGTCAGTCCGACCTAGTCGGACTGGACCCAGACTTACTATGACCCTTTTCCATATTTTGGCCATAACTTTTTCACCATATATCCGTTTGATGAACTGTTAGTGACACTAGAAACCTTTGAGCGAGGGTATCACATTAAGTTAACCCCCTGGAGATTTTGATAATGTTGTCATATGGTCGGGTTGGATCGAGTATGAATCCAACCGGGCCCTCGGGACTAAAAGGCTGACAACTCACAGATCGGGCACCCGATTGATGCACCATGTGTTGCGTTGAGACACCTATGACATTGCAGTACTTTGAGATAAAACCTCATGATACTTCGTGGTAGTTAAAGTATTGAATAGAGGATTTTGTAGCAGAACATCCCATATACAAGTGCGCGTAGTTCTGGAACCATTTATTTGGTTGTGACGTGAAGAATAAAGAGCGATCCTATGTGAGACAGCACCTAGACATCCAATGTGGTTCAACACCAAGGGATCCTGTGTGGGTTATCACCTAGCGATCCTTTTTTTGTCATCACCGAGCAATCCATTGTGGCTCAACACCGAGCCATCCTATGTGGGTCAGCACCTAGTGATCCTGTGGGGATCATCACTGAGCGATCATGTGTGGATCAACACTCGTCAATCCTGTATGGGTCTACCTCTTAACAGTGTAAGATGATTCAGAAGTTACATCTAATCATCTCTACTACTATACTTATGTTAAACCTGGTGTGAGATGAGTCTATACCTTGTTGTATTTTACTTCCTGGTAATATATTGGTGGTATTCTTCTATGTGTCATACCTGTGTGGTACTTTCCTACATGGTATTCCTTCATTTGTGGAACAGTTGAGCTTAGGATTTGAGTTGGACACTCTATTTTCCTCATGATTGAGATGGGTACACATGATAACATAGATATATGTATCAGAATATACCTAAGTAGGGTTGTTTTTTGATTTCCTATAGTGTGGTTTATCCTTGGTGGATTTTGTGAGACCTTGAGGGTCTCGGGGTCCCTACTGAGTATTGTTATACTAACCCATGCACGAGATATGCATGCACCCTATTGTGTTTGGTGAAGATGATAGACACCGCTGACTAAGGACGAGAGTACCAGGACTGGAGGGGGCTCGGAGGGGGATGTTAGACAAGGAAAACCACAGAGACGGTCATTCGTGATCTGTACCAACCCTTAAGGTAGGATTCGTGCTAGACGATCCAGGAGCTGCTTTTCACCTATCAGTCGTCTTGTACATTCCAGTTTTTCATGTACTTTCCAGTTGATATTGTATTATAGCCCCATTTTTACTTATTGTACTCACTCTATTTACTATTTAGTTTACTTGACTTCGTATCATGATGTGATCTTGGTTGTGTGTGATACATGTTATAATGGAAATGCCTTCCAAGTTTTAGAGAATAAGCCTTTGGTGCTAGTCGCCATCCCCTAGTCTATGGAAAGCGGGCTTGGGGTAGTCATGGAATTGGCCTCGGGGGACGGGTTCTGATAGTGGAGGTGGTAGTCAACACATATTCATGCTGTATATTTTCATTTCATTTTAATAAAATATAGTGTATAATGGTGTTTCCATAATCATAATAAACCACAAATATATTTGGGTTATGATATATATAAATTTATTATAAATAAAACATAATTAGATTACATATAATGATATGTAAATATAATGAAGTTATGTAAGATGAGTACATATTAATTTCTAGGCCTAATTTATATTCCTTCTTAAGGACACTTGTAATTGTATTTTATGTTCCTAAACTCCGTTGAATCTATATTGATGACTTTCAGTTAATTTGGTAGGTTTTTCTCTATTTAATATCATGAACATCCATATTAATATTATGTATAGGTGTGTTAGGTAATCACATGGACTAAAGTGTGCTTCCCTTATGGTAGAAGCCATTGACTAGTAGTGAGGTCCTAGTGTGTTTCTATGTAGAAACAATTCCCTTGTATAAGAGGAGAAAATGTTGGAATATTAATAACGAGGATAATAATTAAATACCACTAAAAGGGGAGTGTGACAGATAGAAAATTGATAATGAATGAAATACAGTAAGGCCCATATATATATATATATTCAAAAAATACACTAACATCCAAAATATCGATATAAATATACATGACTGATTTTAAAAAACCATTTTCCGAAATGTTGCTAGAATAAAAACAAGCCATGATACTTATACATATCAAAAACACTATTATTCATCAATTATACACTGCATCCAAACTTGTTATTGAAACTATATTAATTTATTATTAGTTACCCTAAGGGTAATAGCATCCCAAGAATAACGTGGGAGAAAAAACATAGTTGGGAACCAACTACATGGTCCCACACATAGCTGTTAAAAATAGTGTATGATTATTTAAACTACACATCTTCTGTATAATAATAAATATATTTAATACTTTAGTAAAAATTAAATAATCAATTTTTTATATAGAACCAAATGTCTACCCTGGATCCACTATACTATCTTCATCCATCGTCAAAAGATTCTCTAAGCTAAATACATCAACATATGGGGATATAATTCCTTTACCTGGTTTTAGAGATAATCACCACCACTATAAATAACTTTTAATGATAGATATTTACTAGACTTAAATAATGTAATACATCATTTGGAATCATTGGATCCTTTATAATTCCAACCATGTAGTGAATAAATAGTGGAACATATAAAAAGTATCAAACATATATATATTTCAATATGATGTTTTATTCTAAGGTCCTAGGATATGGGTTATCATTACATAGGAAATTAATATAAATTAAAATATGGGAGAAATTTAATTATGATATTAGGAATACTCTCCAAATACGAGGTGATTACTCAAAATCCAACATTCCTTGATTCTACAACCTATTCATAGGATGCCCTAGAAAATGAAATAATGTTTCATCCACATGATCCTCAGGATTATCCTTTGAATAATTTGGGCTTATCATTTGAATCGTATGGTTTTTAAGAAAACTCATTTTTCATATGAGAAAAATAGAATCTCAAAAACCTCTAGAATCATATAGATCATATCATGGTAAGAAAGACTGATGATATAATATATATATTTGGTTTACATAAACACTTAAAAACAACATGTATTTTTGGATATAAAGTGGAATCCATGAAATATATGGATTTTTCATAAATTTACAATTAGATATTGGATCATGAGCACACATATAATCTATGTATTTATTTGTTTTAATTATGAAATGGGTCCCAAACTTTAAAAAATCTCAATAGATTTATTCATCATGTCATATAATAAGATATACTAGATTAAATATACTTTTTTAAAACCATGTGAAAACAAAAATTTAATCAAAATCATGATTTTATATGAACTAAAATATGATATACTAGATGTGTAGGGTCATTTCAGATGTGTCATTAGAAACCTATATTAACAGATGTTATTGGTGGAATACCCCACAATCACTTGTTGTTAATTTATAATCATATAATACTGTCAAATTGAAATTTTAATGATACATAAAACCATATATATATTAAATATAGTGAGTATCCATGATTTAGGGAGACATTTAATGAATTCACTAAACATTGTGGTTGTACTGATTTAGTAATTATATATGGGGATACCAATTGAGACCACTTCTTGTTATAAATGCTCACTTACCAAGGATTAAACATGATTACAGAACGAAATGCAAGGTCCCCTCCAATCACTATCCCATGTCTAAGATCAACTCCTTTTAATCAACACGATTAAGAAATAAATTTTAATGATTCAATAATATTAAATAATCATTGAAATTATATGGTTAGTCTTTATGTCATGAATACTCTCCAAATTCCAACACAAGAAGTTCAAACACAATCATCTTAATTATTTTCATGAGGACACATTGGATAAGGTATCATATTTCTATATCATCTTTTCCAAACTATGCATACATTTAAATCTTCCGAAATGAATTATTGTAAACAGAAGGCCCATAGGGATTATGGAACTGAGTAACTACCAATCAAAAAAAATGTTTCCCTTAACACATTTTATAGTAAGATCTATTACAATCAGATTAAAAAACAAATCTAGAAATGTTTATATTTGAACATGATGATGAAGAAGACCGTATATATATGAATGGATGATGAAAAATTACTCAAATAAGTAAATAAATCTTATGGTGAAACTAATTATAAGGGGTGACTACTAAATAGTAAGGTGGTATGACCCTTCTCTGTGTGAGAGTGAATAAATAGGGAGAGGGGGATACGACCTTTAAATAATGGTTTGTTGGGGAACTATAATTCCCCCACCCCAAAATTACATCCTATCAGACACCACATTAAATTTTGGTGGCACAACTATTGTATCGAATAGGATCCCCTTGGTTCCCCTCTCCATACCTTGGATAAATTTGAGGCCTCCTTTTTAATTTTAAACAACTCTCTTGCGGTGTTCCAAACATTGAAAATCTATTGGGTATAATTCACCTAACCTCTTGGTATGAAATTAAAATTATTAATGATTCTCAAAATCCCATATTAATATGGGATCATATAAATTCCCAAAAATATTACTTCTCCCCCTTAATACATTTCTGTGGAAATTTATATGACCATAATGACCTACATTCCTAATGAATTCGTTCCTAGATAGTCATGTCGCATCTCTAAATTCCCAATGTGCTTACCATGATCTTCTTTTATGCTTCATTGAATAATCCAAAAAACTCTAATAAATTATTGTATCCACTAATGGAAAAAAATATAGAGAGAACATATTAATATCTACTCCCAGAAACACATTCAAAAATATCAGTTAAATGGCAGAGTTATGGTGGTCACATTTATATATATTTTCATCACGCTGATAATTATAAGGTGTGGTGCCACCACTGCCATATGTAGATAAAAAACACTAACCTAGAGTCCCAATTATGATCCCAAAATAATTAACATCTCTCAAAAAAATTTCCCTCAGGGGGATGTTTCTTCAAGACTTCAATTCAAGTATAAAATGTTAGATATCTAGTAAAATAAGTTCAAAAATGATTTTGTGATCTTTTATATAAAAAACATAATGACCCTCTAAATTACTCTTCCCTATCACATATGATGTTCTATAAGTGTTCATCTATATATCATATTCATATTATAAAATGTACAGGTCAATGCCCCCCATAATACTAGTTTAGGTAATGATCAACACCCACAAATGACACATTTCAAATAACCATACCTAGGTGGTACTACTCTAGTAGAACACTCAAGGTCATCCAGTCATAGTCTTCTGAATCCATATCCATGTTATAGAATAACAAAAAATTCATATCACAGATATACTAATCCAACATCATTATTTCAAAATACACCAACACATTCATGATCTATTACATTTCTGTCATTTTAAATTAATATGAAACTAGAACCCATGCATGGACTACATTGACAATATTCCCTAACATTCACCTGTAATTCACAATGGATTCATGAAGTATGTGGTAAAATTTATGCACTGGTATTTCAATGCTAAAAATAACATCAAATGATCAATTCCAAACCCATTACAATTCTAACATAAAGCCTACTCACTCACGATATATCTCACACTCCCCAACAAGGAGCATCCTTTTAATCTCAATAATAGTGTCATCACTAGATCCATGAATCTAATGTACTATATATCTATAGTATGAATGATATTTGTTTAAAAAGACCCATTCACTCATGAGAATTCATTAAATAGTTTCTAACACCAAACACATGTCTCTTTTATGGATCCAAATTCATATATTTTCAAACCCTAACACCACGTCTCTCGAATAATGTATCTTAGTGACCAAACAAGAGTTGACTTTTGTATGACCAATGATTAAATAACAAACAACCCGCATAATAATAAATCAACTTTTTTCACATGAAATCAGCTTCACCAATAATTGAATGATCTAATTGAAATAAAAGTATCCTTGTCCCACACCTAGCCACTCAGTAATGATAATTTGTTATAATACATACTAAAAATCATACATTCCATAGTCCATATAAATAATGAATTTATAATCGTATAACACTATATCCATAACCTAACTCATACTATAGTTATCTTAATATCATCAAGATCATGATAGAAATGATTCATTAAATACTGGTGTCAATAAAAAATGATGTATTTGAAATGAAACTCTTTGAAATAATGCACCTAACATATAACATGATTCAATAAACACTCATCATCCTCATGAATTTTTTCTAGCATAATATGTTATCAATATCTGAATAAGGGGTCTTAAAATCATTCACATGATTATTCACCAACCAATAATATTATTTTCGTTAGATTCCACCCATTATATAAACATGATTCAAATTGGACACCCACTGGGTAATAGATCCAAGAACACATATATTTCTTCTCATCCAAACCAATCTAAATTCCAATGAAATCAATATTCTTTATTAAAATATAATTTAATCACTCAAACCCTAAAAGAAAACTTGATAACATCACACGATTGATCTAATATTATAGAGAACATAAATTTGATACACCTCAATAAAATCCTCCATATCATGCGAACCACACTCATGATTTTCCAGTAATCATAAGAACCACTGTCTATCTAGGGATAGAGTCGAACGTCAACTTCTAGGTGAACATCCTAGGATAACCAGTAATGTATCATGTCAAGGCCTAGATATGTTCCCTCCAAGAAAAATGTAAAAATATATTACCAAGATCACATATCACAAGATGTAATCCACACACAAGTCTCATCACCAAATGTATTGACATTTTAAAAACATTCAATAATCGGTCTCATATAAAATGATATCCCATGGCTACCACTAACCACTACTATGGAACCAAAATATTTTACATAACCAATTTTATATTTAATTCTTGGTAAACCTCAACTTACAACTTCAAATATTACCTTTAATATATTAATCCTAATAATTCACTAATGATTTGGTAAGATAAAATTTTGTTATAGATATTATCTAAAATTCTTAGTGATTTTGAGAATTATATTTTTTTTAAAAAATTAATCCAAATGATATTTTGAGTTACAAAAAACATACATCTAACCTTATGATACCAATAATAACATGTTTATCATAGTTACACATAAATTATTATTTATCAAGGGCTTTATGAAACACTTATTTTAGCATGTCTTACTAGAAACACTTTGTTTTAATGAAATGAAATATACAATGAAAATATTTTTAATTAATAAGATTCTAATGACGTATAATTTGTATTTAAATTAATTATATGATTAATTTATTAATTAAAATATATGGTTTAAACATGTTGGTATAAATATATTTTTTTGAAAAAAATTATTGTAAATTAAATAAATTCATTTTAAAATTAATGGGAATCATTTTGGAAAAGTGACTTTTGAAGGAAAATATAGGTTTTATCTAACAAAATTAAATAAATAATTATTTTCAAATTATTTAAATAAAAATTATATATTATATACTCAATAATGTGTTTAAAATTTTACTTTTGTTATTTCGGACCACAGATAAGAGTAAGTCCAATGATATGATTAGAACCATATTTTCCAAAAATAAATGTGTAGACTCCTATAGAACCATAATTATAATACACGATTGCACACATTTTTAAAATTTATTTTAAAATATAATATTAAAATTTTATGTAATATTGTAAAAATTATCTAAAGATATGTTTTTTAAATTTTTAATAGATGTTATTTTTTTAATAGTGAAAAAATATTTGTTTTTAATATAAATTTTCATTCATTTTAATGATTTATAAGTCCATAAAATTGTTTTCATATAGTTATAAGGGAAAAATAAATTCAATGAAAAAAAATTAATTGGATTTATGTCATTGGAATAACATTCATATTTAATTTTTAGGTCAACACATTATAAAACATTCAATTAATTTTTGATTGAAAATCCTCTGTGTCGTCACATTAATGAGATGTATTTTATAGTATAAATTAACTTGTATATGAATATAATATTAAAAAATATATTTCATATTTAGAATCAAAATAATTTTTATGATCTATGAAGGTAATATTATTTTTTTTATTAATATATTGTAAAAAAATAAAAATTATTTATCATAGTTAAGGTTAAAATTTGGTTAATTGTTGTCAAACTAAAATGATATTTCATAGAAATTATCCCAAAAATTTAAAAACCAAATTTATATAGTTATATTGAATTTATATCTTCTAATATATTTAATTGTTCAATTGGGAACATTATGTCATGAAAAAAAACAAGTTTCTTCATTTTTCATTTAAAAAAAGTATATGTGTACCACTCACCTCACATAAAAAATGACACCCCTCCCCTATCCACATATTTTTTTTAAAAAATCATTGCAATGAATAACTGAATCACATAATTAATATCTTTTAATGACCATATTATCTGTATATTGGTCATAAATTTAACCTATGAATCCTTTTGGTGAAAACCGATTGATGCTCTTTTAAGGAGTATAATCGTCCCTTACCAAGAATTTCATTTCCGTTCTTTATCCACCAACATAAATAATAATTAAAGCATGATGAGATAATTATAAAATTATTTTAAAAAAATTAATGTTATTTTTGTTATGTTAATATCCCACAACAAGATCGTATTCCATCAAATATGATAAAATGTCTTCATTACGGACTACCGAAGACTACTACCACGTGAACCAGCGTTATTTATTTTTCATCACAACCAGGTGTTGATACATATAGTGATGGATAAATATTTTTCATATTATATTTGTTGTATAGGTTTTATTTTCTAACCATTACATAATAGGTGGATTATTACAATCCATTTCATGGTATTATTCCAACGACGTTCATGCGTGTTGAGGATTGTAACAACGTGAAGCGATGTGATTCATTCCAGATATACATTTAAGAAAATAAGGATGGATTTAGTGAAAATATTTTTTATATTTGAAATTAATATTATTCAGTAAGGGTAATATTTTTTTCCTTTTTAATTATTTCTGTTGGGAAAATGGAAACAGTGTTCATGCTTACTTGAATTTAATCGTCTTTGTAACATTGTATTAAATTTTAAATATATAATGCTTATGGAATAATCTAAATAAATATATACATAATATATATAACATTTATATCATGGTGAATATTATTGAGTATATTTAATTATGATCAATGTAAGAGGAATAAAAATACCAAATCAATATATAAAAAAAGAAAAAAATGCAATTATTTCCTAAAACGCAACGGTTACAAAGAATTGTGAATAAATTTGTAATAAAAGAATATCTAATATGGTATTATTTGAATATTAATGGTCATATAATTTATTTTTATTAAATTATTATGATTATTCTTCATATTTGAACACCTATAGAAGAAGTCGAGTCATATGGTATAAGATATTCAGTCACTTTTTTATTTTTAGGAGATATATTATATCACAAATATAGTTTTTTTAATAATATATTAATTTCCATTGGAAGTTATTATTTATTCGGCATTATGATTAGAAATATTACTAAATCTTTAAGGGATGTCAATCCCAGTTTTATTAATTTGTGAGACACATTCCATGATCACAACTTGTTTAATTTATTTTTTATATATACATATGAGAATATTATTTTATGTTTTCATTAACAATTTTATATTTACATAACAATTTTACTATATCTCTTTTATGGTTTCTTTCATATAAATGTTTACGAATGTGTGGATGGATTTATTGTATCAAATTTCCTCCTTTTAGATATAAGTTTGGATTTGAATATATATGCTTCTATGAGTTCTGTATAATCCCCCAATTGACATATAACATCATTAATTCAGTTATTCCTAGGTTATCTAATGTTTAATTTAATTATCTTCTTTTTGGGTTCTTGTGATTCAATGTTATCAAAGTGGTAAAGGGTTTATCATAAAATCTGTTAGTTTTCGGGATTGTTTATGTATATGATTGTGATGATATAATAATTTGTTATATATATAGATTAATTTTATTTCATATTATCCTATGGTATTTTTATACGAATACATGATTTCACGTTAATTTCCTATCTTTATATACTCATGATTTGGAAATAATTATTTTTTGATAAAATTGTTTATTTCACACTTAGATTGAAAGGGCATTTTAATCAATTTTTTTCTCATATTTAAAATATTGAAATTATTTATTAAATGATTTTTTTCTAATTTAATTAATTATTTTTTAAATGTTTACAATGTAATATTAATTTAATTTTTTAAACAATGCCCATTTGGAATATAATTAATGTGTAAAGAATGTTCTATTCAACATTTATAGATTGAATAAAATAATTTTACATCATAGACATCATTTTAATTGAACATTAGTTTATATGATTTCATGTTTATTATTGATGAAAATAATTATAAAAAATCATTATGTTTTAAAAAGTGTTTTTCATTGTTAAAAATATATCTTTATAAAAAAGTGTTATAATTTACTAAATGATTCCTATATAAGATTCCACATTTAATTTTATGGAGAATGAATTTGAAATATGTTTTTAAAAAATAAATATTCTTAAAAGTTTAATATCTATATTCCTCTTAAAAATTTTCATGTGATCCTTCAGTTTAGTTTTCCATCTACGATTAATCCCTTGTATGTTCATTACACATTATTAGGGATAATATTGAATAATACCATCACTATTTTTTATTTGTATGATTAATAATTTCGTTTATCAAATTATAATGAATCTCATTTAATTTTTTATGGGTTAGAATACAATAAATTCATATTATGATTTTGAAACACTTATTCATTTCATAAGGTATATATTGATGAAATTATTGATGTTTCATTATATATTTTCACACAAATGTATGGATTCTATAATTATATTTTTTGGAACAATATATACAAACAAAAAAATTTGTAATTATTTATATCACATGATATAACAATGGGAAAAAATTATATGGACTTCATCCACATGGGGATAGAGGTTCAACTTGATCCATAATGGGATATATGTGTGTTATGACCTAGTATGTGAAAAAGTCTGTCTTAGATCACAATGTGAATATTTTGATAATTTAGAAAACCCTGATCGGATGGAATTCATAGTTAACATGAACATATAAAATGATTCTCAATATTTATGTTAGTGACATACTTATATTGTAACACCCCAAGCTTCCATGGTACACTTCCCTATGAATAGTACAGTAGCGTGTGTTGTACGCAATTTGGAGTTCTAACACACACCACAATCAATCAAACTAGCCATTATGAATAGTAATACCCACTTTTTGAAATTTTATAAATTTATATCTTTCAAAATGGACATCATTTTAGGATTATGAATATAGAAATTATCATATGGGGAATTTTTGGTATTTTTCTGAAAACATTCAATTTTTGATGAATAGTGAAAAACACTAAGTTATAATTTAAAACCCTAATTTTATTTAAGTAATAATTTATTTTATATAAATTTAATTAAGGTCAAAATAGATAAATAATACCTATATATGTTCAATTTAATTCATTAGAGTTCGTTTAGAATAATTTTAGATATATAAAATTTTTATTGAACTTTTCACCGTCTTTTACCCACCTCCTAGGTGAATTTGGAAATTCACATAAAACATAATTTTAACACTTCTGTGAGTGTAATTTAGAAAATATAAGGGACACGGTTAATATCAAGGATTAAAATGTGGTTCAATATGATAAAAATAATTTTTGGTGAATAGTAATTTTTACTTTTATTTACCACGGTTAAAAGTAAATAGGGTAATTAAGGGTAAAAATGATATTAATAATACCCTAACACATGTCTTAATTAAATTGGTTCATCTAGGCACACTTGGATTAGATTAGTACATTTATTATTATTTAATCAAAGAAGATTTAAAAGAGTTAAAATAAATGTTTAATAATTAAAACATTTTTAATATAGGGTTATACATAAGATAAATTCTTTTATAAATATTAATTATAAAGATAAATATATTTAATACATAATTTTATTTTATTTATAATTTTTAGACTCTAAATAATTTAATTTATTTATGACACAATGGTGATGCATTAACTAACAAATTAATGAAATATGAAAATTATTGATATTATAAATATAAAATTAAATTTAGTTTGAGACATTCTATGAATTAAAATAATTATCTAGGTTAATATGACATATTACGATTGGTTATATAAATTGTGTATGATGTAATAATGCTATTATAAAATTATCAATAACAAAATACCCAATAGTGTCAAAATTGACATAAAAGAGTTTTTAAGACAAATATTATATTATTAATTTATAATATATTCCTAAAAATCTATGTTTCGGCTGAGAGACATATATAATGATAGTTGTATCATTAATGGACCACTTGGGGGGTCGTTTAGAAGTATATCGTACGTTTATTAACTATATAATATAGAAATACAAAGAGACATGGTAAGTGTCAAACTAATTAACTAAGAGTTAAAACAAAATGATAAAGTTAATAATGTGACCCAAACCTATCTAAAACCTATTGGTTGAGTGGATTTAAACCTATTCCCACCTTAAACTTTAAATAATCCACTTTTGGGACATTATTAACTGAATATTAATTTATTATAAAATAATGTTTCTAGCATTTCCTAAGGTCCCTCTCACCCTTCTTATAAAAGGGCACTCTGCCTTCTCACTAATTCACACCTTCAAAGCTTTTTGGCTTGGCCAAACCCTACCCAAATATTCTCTGAACATTCATCACTTAAACCTAGAGGCCTTATTTTGATCAGAAAGTTGTCCTATGGAGCCCTTTTGATCAAATCCAAAGGAAGAACCCGAAGAAGAGGTAATGTTTTCACCTCCCTCTTTCTGGTTCCTTTCATTATCAACTTCTTCTTTCTTTGTTATTTCCATGATAAAATAATAACAACAGTATATTTTATATACTGTGATGTTATTATAATTATGGTACAACCATATTCATTATTCTATCCACCCTTTGAATGACATGTCACCATATGTGCATACGTACGGCTTACCGTCTCCACGTTGTGGTGTAATTGTTATTCAATACATTATTATTTGGATGGGTATAATAATGATGTTTCATTAATGTAAAAAATAAATATAACATGATAATGATTCTTTATATATGATATAATATCCAATTATATATTATTTTAATATCAAAATAATGATATTGTCGCTCGTGCGTACATACAGATTACAGTCTCCACGAACGCGATGAGATTCATTCCCCATCGTATCCATTCAAGACTAAATTTCATTTGACGATTAAAAATAATTTTTATTGGCATGATGTAATTTTGGATATGAATAATATAAATCCCATCCCTAAAAAATATGGATCACATAACAAATAATATAAAGGAAAAAAATATGTTAACACTCAGAACCATGGTAATACTAAGATATTATTAAAAAATCAATGGTAAAAGATCACATATGATATCATATTAATGTATATGATTATTTTATAATTAAATAAAAACTATTTCACCATTATATAGGAGGTTAACCTACCATCAACCAACGAAAAGTATAAGGTAAGGGTTTATTTCACAATCACTTCATTATCCAAGGTTGTTTATACGTAATTATCTACTGGGACCTTTTTATCATACACATCCATCTTTTATAAAAATGTATTTCAAATAATTATTACTATTTTACAAACTATGGTTTAATGTCATTTATACCCTTGTTGACCTTTTATAAGAATTTTATAAAGTAATCTTTCTGTCGTTTTCCAAACAAGGTCCTTTTTAACATTTTCGACAGAATTAAGGTAAGAATGTTTTTTTAAAATTTATGTTGGGTGTGTCTATTTTCCGCCATTATAAAATAATATAAGCTTCCCTTAAAAGCTTATAAAGATATTTTCAAAGTAAATGTTCTACTTTATAATTATGTTAATTTTAAATGATTTCACAAAAAAGAGATATTTCTCTACAATATTTTCAATTTCATCTTTGTCAACATCCTTTGATGTATTTTAAGCTAATTTGAAGTTGATTTATTATGATACAAAACATCCATATTGAATTGAAGATTTTGTTATATGTTTGACTGTGGGTGAGTTATTTTTAAAACATTCTTGGTTTATGGATAAATTATTTACATTTCATATGCTAGTTTTAATAGAACTTTTTATGTTATGTTTAAACATGTTCATATGAGGAATGCATTGGACTTAATAAGTGACGGGTGGAGCCCACTATAGCTCCTTGATTCATCGGTAGGTCTCATGAGACAAAAATGTGTCTTGGAACAAGGCCTTGACAAAAATTATTTGTATTCTTAGCACAAGGCCTTGATTATGTGGTTATGATAGTCTGGCATTATGAATTCCATCATTATGAAAGTGGTTATTGATATTGCATGTGGTTATTCGACTAGTAGAATATCCATGTGAATAAGTAAATGGAATTATTTCATTTTATTTCTGCCATATTATGTTGAAGTTCAATTTTAAAAGGTTTTTGTATTAGTTATACATTGACTTAAATGTTTATGCTTATTTATGAAAGTTTCTATTATATTTTTATCATTATTAGGCATATGAGCTCACCCATTTATATGTTTTATTTCTCCCAGGATGTGAAGAAGTATTTTATGAATAACCTGCAGGGATTGTATGAGGGTATATGATTGTGGACTATGGAGACTATGTGGTTTTAGTTTTCATTTTATGATGTAATGTAAATTTTATGAATGTATCTAGTGATTCCAAAGCTACTAAACTAATCGGTCTTTTGAGACTAGATATTTTGTGATCATGCCAATGTTATTTAATAATGTGCCACTCTGGATAACTGGGGTCACGGCGTTACATTTGGTATCACATGAACTGTAGTACAAACCTTGGAAGATAGATTTAGATAAACTCTGATTAGACCACATAGATCTAAGATGGATTTTGAGGATTAGTATAAAATAACTTTCAAGAATTTTGGTATTTTATAGATTTTGTGAGTTTTCCAAGAAATACATCCCTATATGGATACGAGCAGGCAGGGGTGGTTCTGGCATAGATGTTCCTATGGGTAAAACCCGAAAACACCGCTTTGAACTAGACTCGAATGGGAACTGATGCACAATAACGGGCCATGCTGCACTCTTGGATACGAAACTCCTTGGGTATATGCTTAGGATAAATCTCATTTTCATTACAAACCATTATGAAGGGTTTATGAGTATATACTTCCTCAAAGAAAACATTTTTTCCTAATTATGGATTATATCCATATATAGTTTAATTTATGTTAAGTGTTTTACAATTATGGAATTATGTATTTTGATTCAAAAACTGATTTAGTTTATGCAATTGTTTAGAAATGGTGCCTAGTGGAAGGAATGGAAATAGTATCAATGCACGCACTCCATGTAGAGATTTCCCTCCTAATCAAGTTAATTATAGTGGAGCTGGTGTTGCAACTGGTGCTGATCAGCTAATCACCATACTGGGACAACTCACTCTGGTTTTGAATAATAACCATACCTGTATGGAGAACCCCAATCCACAACCTGGAGGATCAATGTTAGATCGCTTCAGGAGGCAACAAACACAAAATTAAATGGCAGTACAAATCCATTTGTAGCTGAGAAATGGATAATTTCTTTAGAGAAAATATTACATTCCTTGTGGTGTAGCGAAAGGGAAAAAGTTATCATGGAAGTTTACCACCTCACTGGAGATGCTGACCAATGGTGGTCGTTGATTCAGAACATAAAGTAAGATGTTGAAGTATCAGGTTTGGAATGGAGGAAGTTCAAAGTGATTTTCATAGAAAAATACTTTCCTCGTGACCTTCGAGTAGATATGGAAAGGAAATTTCTGAGTCTGATACAAAAGGAGGATGAGGATGTCTCAAAGTATGAGGCTATCTTTACAAGCTTAGCATTGTATGATGCAGATTATATACGTAACCCGAGGAGTAAGATTGATCATTTATTTTATCGGTTAAAACCATTTCTTCATCGAGCATTAGTCTCACAATCCTTCTCATCGTACGAAGACATTTTCTCATGTGCTATCAAGAGAGAAAAAGAATTCTCAATGTCTTATGACATTAAATCAAAGCATGAGAAGAAGTGATTTGTCGATCAGTCTAGGAATGGAAATAAGGGGAGAAGGGAAAAGTTGAATATCCATCCTGTAGTAAATGTGGGAAGAAACACCCTGCTACTTTCTTGAAGGGAATGTGTGTCATTTACAAGTTTTGTGGAAATGGCCACCAAACTCGTGATTGCAAGGGGAAGAAAGAAGCTATCGATGTTAAATGCTACAACTATAGGGATATGGGACATTTATGCAAATGAATGTCCTAAGTGTCAGGGTAACTTACCTCATAAAAGGCCAAGGGATCAGAGACAAGATTATGCTATAACTATTGCTGAGGTAGAAGCTCCAAAAGACGTGGTGGAAGGTAATTTAATGGTTTCCTCAAGTTTATAAAATACATTATTTGATTCTAGATCATCACATTGTTTCATATCTTCCAGGTTTTCTATGAATATTAGATATTTCCAATTTTATTTAAAAAGGGATTTGTCAGTTAAAACTCTTAAGGAAAGTATCATTGCGACAATGTTTTGTAAATCAGTCCTCATTAGGGAATATAAATTTTCTTTATTTGATAATATCATCATCATACCTATGATTGAGTTTGGTATAATCCTTAGAATGGATTGGCTTTCAGACCATGATGTGAAGATTTATTGTAAGAAGAAGGATGTTACAATTTTTGATGATGATGATGAAGAACACCTTATCTTTAGAGCAGAATCGTCACCACCTGATTCTTAACCAGATCCAACCCCAGTAGCTCAAATAAATTCAATTTTTTGGGGAGGAAGAGAAGGAAATAACTGTGGTTAAGGAAAGGAATGTTCAAATAGAGGATGTACCTATTGTGAGAGAATATGTTGATGTGTTTCCAGAAGATTTATATCGACATCCTTGAAAAAGAGAAATTGAGTTTTACATTGATTTAATTCCTACATAGAGGCCCATATTGAAGACCCCTTATAGAATGGCCATAGTGGAATTAGTTGAACTAAAGAAAAAACTAGAGGAATTGAGTAATAAGGGATTTATTCCCCCTAGTGTTTCTCTATGGGGAGCACTAATGCTTTTTGTTACGAAGAAAGATGGATCCATAGGTTATGTATCGACTATTGGGAAATCAATTCTATAACAACAACGAAAAATTATCCCCTACCACATATTGATTATTTATTTGACCAACTGCATGGAGCTCAATAATTTTCATTGATTTACCTTCGATCTAGATACCATCATTTGTGTGTGAAGAGGGAATACATTTTGGAGACAACATTTCGAACAAGGTACGGGCATTACGATTTTACAGTAATGCCTTTTGGATTGACTAATCCACCCTATGTATTTATGGATGTAATGAATAGAGTTTTCAAGGAATATCTAGATTATTTTTTGGTTGTATTTATTGATGATATCTTGGTATATTCCAAAATCTACGAAGATCATGAAAATCACTTGTGCATTACCCTGAAGACTCTTAGAAGACATGAATTATACGGGAAGTTTAGCAAGTGTGAGTTCTGGCTTCAATAGATTTCTTTTCTTGTCCATATTGTCTCCAAAGATAGAATCTCTATTGATCCTTCTCTGACCAAGGCAATCCATGAATTTCCAGCCCCGACGAGTATAATTGAGGTACACAGTTTTATTGGATTAGTAGGTTATTATCGGTGTTTCGTCCAGAATTTTTCCTGATTGGCTAACCCATTAACGAAGCTCACACGTAATGGGGTTAAATTTGTTTGGAAAAAAGAGTGTGGAGAATGTTTTGGAGAACTGAAGAAAATATTATTCAATGCTCCTATATTAACTCTACCATTGAGGAATGATGGGTTCGTTATTTATAGTGATGCAACGATGAATGTACATGGTTGTGTCCTTATGCAGAATGATAGAGTTGTTACCTATGCATCATGACAGCTGAAAATTCATGAGAAAAACTATCCTAATCATGATCTTGGGTTAGCTGCTGTAATATTTTCTTTGATGATATGGATACATTATCTCTATGTTGAAAAATTAGAGATTTAGACTGATCACAATAGTTTGATGTATATTTTCTCATAGAAATAACTCAACATGAGGAAAAGGAGATCGCTTGAACTAATCAAGGATTATGATTTCACGATACACTACCACATGGGGAAGGGAAATAAGGTGGATGATTCTTTTATTAGAAATGATCATGGAGTTTTGAACATGATGATAGTTGAGAGAGATCCTTTTTTCATAGATCTAGTAATGTTGTATATGGGAAAAACCATGGAAGGTGAAACATCGACACATTTTCAAATGGTTGCCAAACCATCTTTACTAGAAAGGATTAAGAGTTCTCAGACAGATGTTGAAGAATTTCAAAAGAAGATTAAAGCTGTGAATGATGGGAGATTGAGAGACTTTATATATGAAGAAGGAATTTTGAAATTTGGGATGAGACTTTGTGTTCCCGATATACCTGATCTGATAAGGGAATTGTTGGATGATGCTCATAGTTCCAATTTCTCTATACACCCTGGGAGCACCAAAATGTATAGTGATTTAAAAGAACATTTTTTGGTGGGACAACATAATTAGGGAGATTGCTGATTTTGTGTCAAGATGTATGGCTTGTCAACAAGTGAAAGCTGGAAGGCAACACCCTGGAGGAGTCATGCAACCTCCTCCCATACCTGAGTGGAAATGGGATCATATCACAGTGGACTTTTTCATGGGAATACCAACGACTCCTAGATGGAATGATGCAATATGGGTCATTGTTGATCATCTTACAATGTCAGTACATTTTCTTTCTATAAGGGAAGATTTTACACTTGAACGTCTAGAAAGTATATATATTAATGAAGTTGTGAGACTTCATGGAGTAACCCTATCAATTGTTTCGGATCATGATCCCCGTTTTACATCAATATTTTGGAAACATTTTCAGAAAGCCCTAGATACTAAACTTTTTTTGAGAACTACCTACCACCCTCAAATAGAAGCACAATCATAACAGACTATTAAAACCTTAGAAGACAAGTTGAGATCATCCTCACATGACTTTCAGGGTATGTGAGGTCAATATTTACCTCTGGTATAATTTTCCTATAACAATAGCTTCCATTCGAGTATTCAGATGGCACCATATGAAGCGTTATATAGAACGAGATGTCGCACACCAAATGGTTCAGATGACGTTGGTGAATGAAAACCTGTAGGCCCATAACTGGTGGAGGAAACTATGGAAAAGTTGAAGGTATTCCAAAACCACATCAAAGCCGCACAAAGTAGGCAGAAGAGCTGTGCTGACAACCAAAGGAAGGATTTTGAATTTCAGGTAGGGGATCTTATTTTATTGAAGTTTTCTCTATAGAAGGGAGTTATATGATTTGGTATGAAGGGTAAATTGAGTCCCAGGTAAATCTGCCCCTTCGAAATTCTAGAATGAAATGGGGCTGTAGCATATCGTTTTGAAATGCAGCCAAATCTCTCTAATGTTCACGATGTGTTCCACGTATCACTGTTGAGAAAATACATGCCTGACCCAACGCATGTACTCACTTACAAGGAAATATAACTGGAACCTGATCTATCTTATTGTGAAGACCCCGTTAGGATTCTTGTTACAAGATACCAAGTGCTGATAAAATGGACGACTCGTCTGGTAAAAGATCTATGGAGAAACCATAATATGGAAGAGACAATGTGGTAACCAGAGGAACTTATGATGAAAAACCACCCGAGTCTTTTCATGCAAGAGAATTATAGTAATTTTGAGGATGAAATTATTTTCAGGAGGGGAGAATGTAACACCCCAAGCTTCCATGGTACACTTCTCTTTGAATAATACAATAATGTGTGTTGTACGCAACTTCGAGTTCTAACACACACCACAACAAATCAAACTAGTCGTTATGAATAGTAATACACACTTTTTTGAAATTTTATAACTTTTATGCTTCAAAATGGACTTCATTTTTGGATTCGGAATATCGATATTAGCTTAGGGTGAATTTTTGGTATTTTTCTGAAATCATTCAATTTTTTATGAATAGTGAAAAAACAACGAGTTATAGTTTAAACCCAATTTTTATTTAAGTAATTATTTATTTTATTTGAATTTAATTAAGGTCAATATAGAAACACAATACCTATATAAGTTCAATTTAATTCATTGGAGTTAGATTAGAATAATTTTTGATATATAAAAATTTTATCTAACTTTTCACCGTCTTTTACCCACCTTCTAGGAGAATTTGTAAATTCACATAAAACATTATTTTACCACTTCTGTGAGTGGAATTTTGAAAATATATGAGATATGGTTAATAACAAGGAGTAAAATGTACTTGAATAAATTAAAAATAATTTTTTGTGAATAGTAAATTTTTACTTTTATTTACCATCGTTAAAAGTAAATTGGGTAATTAAGGGTAAAAATGATATTAAAATTTTTCCTAACACTTGTCCTAATTCAATTAGAGAAGTGTATCTCGACCAAAATAAACCTTTTCAATAAAATATTATCATTTAGGTCTACTTGGATTAGATTAGGACGTTTATTATTAATTAATTCTAAGAATAGATAAAATAGTTAAAATCAATGTTTAATAACTAAAACATTTTTAATATAATGTTATACATAAGATAAATTCGATTATAAATATTAATTTTAAATCTAAAAATATTTCCTATATAATTGTATTTTATATATAATTTTTAGACACTAAATAATTAAATTTATTTACGACACAATAGTGATGTAGTAATTACTAATTAATCAAATATTAAAATAATTGATATTATAAATATCAAAATAAATGTAATTTCTGAATTTTAATGAATTAAAATAATTTTATAGGATAATATGGCATATTAGTATTGTTTATATAATTTTTTTTAAAACTAATAATACTATTATGACATTTTAAAAAACAATATACTCAATTGTGTGAAAATTTACATAAAAGAGTTTTTAAGACAAATATTATATTATTAATTAATATTATATTCTTAAAAATCTATGGTTTAGCCAAGATATTTATATAATGATAGGTGTATCATTAATCGATCACTTGGGTGTCTCATGGAAGTATATAGTATGTTTTTTAAATATATAATATAAAAACACAAAGAGACATGGTAAGTGTCAAACTAATTATCTAAGAGTGAAAACTAAAAGATGATGTTAATAAAGTGACCCAAACCTATCTAAACCTATTGTATCATTGGTTTTCAACCTATCCCCTCCTTAAACTTTAAATAATCTAATTTGGATCCATTATAAACTGAATATGAATTTGTTATAAAATAATATTTCTAGCTTTTCCTATGGTGCCCCTCACCCCTCTTATAAAAGGGCACTCCCACTTCTCACTAATTATTACCTTAAAAGACTTTTGGATTGGCCAACCCTGGCCCAAATATTCTTTCAACTTCCCCCACTTCAACCTATATTCCTTAGTCTGACCAGAAATCCATTCTACAGATCCCTTTTGATCAAATCAAAATAAAGAACCCGAACAAGAGATAATGTTTTCACCACCCTCTTTCAAGTTCCTTTTTCTTTAACATTTTATTTCTATGTTATTTCCATTATACAATAATAAATCTAGTATATTTTATATACTATGATTATATTATAAATACGGTACAACCATATTCAGTATTCTATCCATCTTTTGAGTGACATGTCAACATACGTTCGTACGTACGACCTACCATCTCCACGTCGTTGTGTAATTGTTATTCAATACTTTATTATTCATATGGGTATAATAGTGAAGTGTAATTCATTTAAATAATAAATATAACATGATAGTGATTCTATATATATGATATACCATCCAATTATATATTATTTTAATATTAAATGAATGATATTTTTTCTCGTGCGTATGTACGGATTACCGTCTCCACGATCGCGATGAGATTCATTCCCCATTGTATCCATTCCTGACTAAATTTCATTTGATGATTAAAAATAATTTTTAGATACATGATATAATTTTGGATATTAATAATATACATCCCATCCATAACAAATCTATATCACATAACCGAGAATATAAAGTAAATCGAATCTATTAACACTCAAAACAATGATAATACTAAGATATTATTAACAAATAAATGTTAAAAAATAATTTATGATATCATATTAAAGTATGTGATTCTTGTATAATTTAATAACAATTATTTCACCATTATACATTAGGTTAACCTATCCTCAACCAAGGAAAAGTACAAGGTAAGGGTTTATTTCACAATCTCTTTATCATCTGAGGTTTTTTATATGTAATTATCTACTGGGACCTTTTTATCATACACATCCATGTTTCATAAAAATTTATTTCAACTAATTATTACTATTTTACAGACTATGGGTTAATTTCATTTATACCCTTGTTAACTTTTTATAATATGTTTATAAAGGAATCTTTCTATAATTTTCCAGATAATGTCATTTTTAACCTTTTCGACAGAATTAAGTTAAGAACGTTTTTTAACATATACGACTGGTGCAGCTATTTTCCACTGTTATAAAATCATCGATGAATACCTTACAAGTATGTAAGGATATTTTAAATGTAAATGTTCTACTTTATAATTATGTGACTTTTAAGTGATTTAAAAAAAAGTGATATTTCTCTAAAATAGTTTTGATTTCATCTATGTCAACACCCTTTGATGGATTTTTAGCTTATTTGAAGTTGATTTATTATGATACAAAACTTCCATATTGTATTTAAGGATCTGTGATATGTTTGACTATAGATGTGTTATTTTTTATACCATTCAAGTTTTATGGATAAAGTATTGACATTTCATATGCTAGTTTTAATACAAATGTTTATGTTATGTTTAAACATGTTCATATGATGAATGAATTGGACTTAATAAGTGACAGGTGGAGCCTGCTATAGACCCCTAATGCATCGGTAGGTCTCATGAGACAAACTAGTGTCTTGGAACAAGGTCTTGACAAAATATTATTTGTATTCTTGGCATAGGGCCTTGACTATGTGGTTATGATAGTCTAGCATTATGCATTCCATCATTATGAAAGTGGTTATTGATATTTCATGTGATTATTCGACTAGTATAATATCAATGTGAATAAGTAAATGGAATTATTTCATTTTATTTCTGCCATATTATGCTGAATTTCAAGTTTAAAAGGAATTTTTTTAGATATACATTTCCTTAAATGTTTATGCTTACTTACGAAAGCTTCCACTATATTTTTATCCTTACTAGGCATCTGAGCTCACACCGTTCTATGTTTTATTTTTCCCAGGATGTCAAAAAATATTTTGTGAATGACCTACAGGGATAGTATGAGGGGATATGAGTGAGGACTATTTAGACTATGTTGTTGTAGTTTTCATTTTTATGATGTAACATAAACTTTATGAATGTATCTAGTGATTCCAAGTCTACTAAACTAATCGGTCTTTTGAGACTGGATATTTTTTTATCATGCCAATTTTATGTAATAATGCACCGAATCTAGGTAACTGGGGTAAGGGTGTTACATATATTATATGCGTTTTGGTTCATGATTGTTTTTTGATGATTTTTCACTTTTCTAGGATTTTTTTTTGAAATGTTGATGATTATACCATGAAACATTTTTATGATCTATAATTTATTATGTATTAAAAATTAATTTTATGGTTAGGATCATATAACCTTATTATTATTCAGTCAAATGATCATTGATTTTTTACTATTATTCATATGCTTAATGAAAATATAATTTCCCTATTACATTTATTTCCTTCATAATGTTATGAATAATTCTTTATATAGGTTATTCCTAAGAGGATTACTTTTTATTAAGATCATTGTGGGAGATTTTAATGATCCATCATGAAATAAGATGATTGTATTTATACTACACAAAATTGACTAAAATGATATTTTCAATTCATTCATGTATGGATCCTAAAATTTTCATTTTGGATTACTATCATTTGTAAGGATTAGAAGTTAAGGGGTGAACACTTATTAAGTATAGGATGAAATAAGATTAAATTTATAAATATATTGGGGAGAGTGAAATAGGATATTTCTCATTATGTACTCTCATTTTAATATATGAACAATGATTGAGAAATAATTACCCAATCTTATAAAAATGTATGATGAATATATTGGTACCAATGAGGAATATTTGACAGGACATTCGATGAATGAATCTAGTTTATTTATTCAGTCCTCAAATAAAAATTTATTTCTTAATTAGTAGAATAAAACCAAGAGATCAAATGGTATTATATTTAATATACATTACAAGATATGCAGAATTTTTTTATTCTAATGTAAGGGATTAATTGAAAATTAATATTCCCACAATAAAAATTGTTATAAAAATTGTAAGATTATTTTTCATGAAAACTCAAATGGTTGAATGAAATTATTTCCATATTCATTATAGAAATGTGTGATGAAACATAATTTGAAATGTGTGAATGGAACTGGGAGGTGTATTTAATGTTAAATGTCTTATGTTAAAAAATTTTAATATTGAAATGTGATTAATGGGTGTGTTAATATAATAAAAAAGATTAGTTTGATTAATAAGTCTATAAACACACTCTAGTGATTCATGTCCAATGAATTTGGTAATTATTTGAATCAGTACCCTAATACTAGGGGAAATATCGGTGAGACTCTATATTAAACTCAAATGAAAAAAAGTTATGGTTTACCCACTTAATACCTTTGGTCTTATGATAAAAGTATGAAAATAAAACACTTTGGATTTGAATATTATTTAGTGATGATATTATTTAAAGTGGAATGATTTTAAACATTATTGACATATTATTAATGGTGCTGAAATCATTTAGGATTTATCTTATCTTTGATACAGATGATGGTATGGGCCATAGTTGACCACATCATAAAGATAACACATATCATATCTATAAGATAATATTTCCCTCTAAATCCTAATTCTATATTTTAAATTAAAAAAAGTGGCATGTTCTCATGATGATCCACATTCAATTTTTCGACGTATATCATAATGTTTTGTTATCAACACCTTCATGTATTTTAGTTTCCTTGGGAATGCTTCTCAAACTCAAGCCTTTTAAATCATCCTTATAGATCCCTTTATGGAAGGAAATATAGAAATCCAATGAACTACAATGATGTTCTATAAATAAACAAATTTTGGACCATAGAATATTAAGGAGACTGAATATGTGGTTAGAACCTTATAGTATCATGTAATGAAATAAAAATGATGAAAAAATGTCATGTTAAGAATAATAGATGTGGTCTACAGTTCTATTTTTGTGAGCTTATGATTCAAAAAACATCTATGTGTAATAAATATTGAAAAACTATTCCTTAGTTATATCAATACTATTGATATGTTTGTTTTTATTGGGATAATAGATTATCCTTTGGAGCATCAACATAACCTCACTAATTTTCATGATTTTTTTCATGATTATTTACAGAATAAATACATACCTAGTCCATCAAATGAATTGTACATGGAGGTAATACTATTAGAGCATAAACATTATTAAATGGAAAAATAAGATTTTATTATGGATCAAATAGAGAAACTGATACAAAAAAAGTCCACTCACATGGTCAATTTTTGGTGATAATACCACCATCTTGAAGAATGTACATCAAAACATGATATTGAAATGAAGAAAAAATATCCTCAATTTACATTAAAATGTTATTACTTTCTTGGGTGAAATTAATTATATTTTGGGTAGAATGTAATATTGAGCAATTTGCGTAATATATTTTTTCAAATAAATTAAATAATGATGAATTTTTTTTTACAAAGATCACTATGTTTATCTCCTATTAAATGAAACATGATTTTTATATATTTTTTTTATAATTAACATGAGTGTACCATTAATTACATAAAATATTGACTGTAATATTCACAATAAAAATAATTTACTAAAAAACAGGGAATTTTTTCAAATATTGTTATTTAATAGTATAGTTATAACCTGAACATTAGAATTGGTGGTATGAAAATGTTTACCTAAATTATGAAAATAAATAAATCTCACATGTATATACAATGAAAAAATTGGCTAAAAACTATTTATAAATTAATATAAACACTATTTTAAAGTAATTGGAATCTATTGGTTAAATATATTATTATGTGAAAAACATGTTTTATCTCAATAAATTCGTTAAATAGATTTTATTGAATGGTTTAAATGAAATATATATATTATATATCTATTCAAATTAATTGCATGTATCTTCCACGTTTCTAGAAAAGTGATATGACTCTTTCTTTTTTTTGCATATAAAAATGTAATTTTCTGAAACGTATTTCTGATAAACTCTTCACCCTTATTTTAAAATTTATTTTTTGAACTTTTTGAAATTTAATATTTACAAATAAAATAAATTTTTTTGGATATTTGTTTTCATAACTAGATTATGTAGATGTTTAATGAATTTTCTTTGAAGATAATAATTTTTATTAAATATTAACAATTACTGGGTATTATTATTAATTGTAATTTCATTTAAAAATTATAAAATCCTAAAAGAATTGTTAATGTTATTTTAAAATGAAATATAATTCAACTAAATATCTATTAATACAATTCATATCATTTTAATCATTTTAAATTTTAATTTATATATAAATTATTTTTAGAATTTTGAACATTTTCTCTTTGAAACCCCGCTTTCTAATCACATTTACTAGACTAATATAAATTAAAATATTAAATGTATACTACATGATTTTTTTGGAAATGGATTGAATCGTTTTAATTAGTATAATTTATATTATATAATCTGGGTGATGTTTTTTAATGAATAATAATAATTAACATAATAATAACAAATTACCATAGTTAAGTTAAAAAAACTTCTAGGGGTTAAGATAGAAATATAATTGTTATAAATGTCCCAAATCATCTACCAGACCCATTTTACATACATATTTCATTCTTATTGTACATTATATTGTCAATTTTCCCTTTTGGGGAGTTTTGAAATTAGGAAAATGTGTGTGCACCATTTCGTTTTCAGATAATTATAATTCTTCCACACACCAAACATATAAAAGGCCGCCCCATATCATATTTATTAACAAATTAAAAACCCAATAGATCATAAATTACAACACCAAAGGACATTATTATATCCCTTCTCACATCCTACTAGAATTTCTTATATTATTAATATGACCTAATATGCCTTTTAGGTTAAACCATAAGATGTTTTCTGAAGAGGATGTAATGTCTCTGACTGAGTGTTTAAATTAATTTATATCTCCACCTCATAATCTTATTTCTAAACAATTATAATATAAAAACTAAAGTTTCTCACACAAAATTATATATTTTTTTCTATTATTAAAGAATAATGATATCTTCTTCCAAAAAATATGATTTGAATTCAACATTCACATGTACGAAGAAATACCGCCTCACGAAGCGGTGTAATTTATTTTACATAACCACCTATCATGAAAAATAATTATAAAGGATTATAGATTTATAAAATATATTCAGGAAATTATTATTATTAATTAAACATTAAATCACTAAATCCTTCTTTCATTTCAATTGATGGGAGTATAATAACACCGTTCATGCATATGGAGTACTACTGACTCATTAAGCAATGTGTTTCCTTCATACAATAAATGCAGATAATAAGTTTTTTTTAATGATCATATGGGATACATATTACATTAATTTTTTAATTTAATTTTAATATATTATTTTCATTTAATTATTCTATTCTTTCAGGAAAATGGAAAAAATGTTCTTGCCTATGTATGGCCTACTATCTTCTTGAATAGAATATTTCACATTTTATATATAAATTTTTGGAATCAAATTAAATACCTATATTATTAATATATATTAAATATATTTATTGGATAATATTTTAGATATATGTGAACATTTATCAATATAATAGGAACCAAAAATAACAAATCAAAACATACAAACAAAATGCACTTATTTTCCGAAATACCACATTAACATTGAATTATTAAGAAATTTTTTATTATATTTAAAAACTAAATAATATTGGGTATTATATATCTATTTATGGTTATTAATTTTATTTTTAGTAATATTTTATTTTATATAACAGATTTTGAAATGTGCATGAAATAATTCTGGTCATCTAGAATGTGATTTCTATTCTCTCTTTCATTTATGAGAGATATTTTCAAATTCAACAGTCCTATCATATATATATTGTATATACCTAAAAATTAATATTATTTTATCATTAATATATTTATTTCAATGACATTTAATGGTTAATTTTATTTTATTCTATATAGAGACTGATTATTCAAAATATTTCAAAATCTGTATGAAATTTCTATAAAAGATTTATTTTTATATTAGACAAATGCCATATTATCAACGTGTTTTTTTATTTGGTGTTTATAAAATACATAAATTTAATTTATAATTATTATCCTTATATTTTTAGGGATTTACTTATCCATTTTATAATATATATTTCATGGGATTTATATTTAAAAATCTATCGATGCGGTAAGGGGTTTTCGGAATCAATTTTCTATCTTTTGGACATAAGATATGTTATGAACCTATCATTTAATATGAGGCTTATATAAATTATATTTGTCATATAATATCATTAATTATTTTATAATAGTGATATTTAATTTTTAATTTAATTTTATTCTTTTATATGTCTTATTATTCAATGTTACTAAGGTGGTAAGGGTTTTATGGCACAATCTCATCGTTTATCAGGAATTATTATGTTTAGGATTCCAATTAAAAATTATACAATTATTCTCTCCATAAACATATGAATTTTATTATCCTTAGGTTATTTTATATTAATAAATTATTTCTCATAATATTCATCTCTTTATTTATTTATGATTCAAAAATGATTTTTTATGTAATAATATTTTATATCTATAATGGGTCAAAAAATAGTTTCTTTCCAAAACCATTTTTTTTAAAAACAATTAAAATAATTATAAAATTCATATGATGATTTATTAAATATATTTTCAATCCTTTTTTATTTTTTATAAAATAATTGGAAATTATTTCTCATTTTTTTCAAACAAATCTCATCCATCATGTAATGGAAATGTGAAAATAATAAATTTCACAATGTGTGCAGCATGAATGAAATTTTCCACCTTCCTGAACATTATTATCTTTTAAAATTTAATTATAATATAAATATTTTGTTTTATAATAATATAATGTTCAATATTTTTAATGATTATAAATTTTTTTTTTGGGTGAAAATGATATTTTCCCCATGAAATGTTTTAAATAATCCATTTTTTCCCTTTCTATAATTCTATGTTATGTTTTATATAAAATTAGTTTAATACTAATTTTTGTTTTTGAAAGTGATTTTTCAAAATATTTAGGATATATTTATAATGATATTTTCAAGTGATATTTATAAATAATTTTTCATCTATAATGAAACCTATTGATGTTAATTATGATTTAGAAAACATAAAATTGATGAATACACAACTTATTATTTTTTTGATGGATAATGTTAATGATGCAGAAATTTTTAGAAAAACCATTTAAATTTTCATGGGTTAAAATATTTTAAATTGATGAATTTTTTTAACCGAATTTTAATGACATGGGTAAAATTATGATTAAATGACTAAAAAAATATTAAGATATTGTGGGACACATAATGAGAAACAAGTGATAAGTTTGGATCAACTGTATAGAAGTACTTGTTAGAAAACCTAGATATAAGTAATTTTTTACTATATTAATGATCGCAGAAAAAATTTATGACATTATACAATTGGTCTTGATTGATTTATGATGATTTATAACTCTTATGCTTAATGATTTTTGAAATGAAAATGATTTATACCATGAATCGGGTTTGTGATATATGAATGGTTGGGTAAGAGCATTGTATGTAATGTTCATGATAAAATACTCTAATGAATTTAAATTAATTTGTTAATATAATTATACCACTTATGATTATAATTATAGAGAATCAAGTATCACCATTAACTATATTTCCTTGCCCACACTTTGGAGAATGTTTTAGGTAGGGTTTTTATAAGAGAAATGTCATGATAGATGATAATTATGGAAGTTGTTGATGATATTTCATGAAATAAAAATATTGTGTCTCCAGTCTCCAATGGATGTAATCTACTTTGGTCCCCATGCATGTTTTTATGAAAATCATCAAATATTAATCTTAATTTTTTTATTTTTGTATGAATATATATCATTAAAAAATTATAGAAACCCAAAGATAAGAACTTTTTGACATAGATTTCATTATATGGGTCATCAATTCCAGATTGTAGGGGAAACAACTCTATATGTTGTAATTTTCATACCATTTATATGAAACCATTTTATGATTAGTTTATATAAGGTTGTATATCATTCCTTAATTTTGAAAGGAATCACATAACATGGATTATTCTTTAACCCAATAATCATCTCTAAGGACCATCATATATAGCAACTATCTTTCACATCATAATTTTCTGAAATATTTCATTTTTAAATAAATTTAATGTTTTTATATATTGATTCAATAAATATGATTATTTATTTTGATACCTGAAACACTGATTTATATTTCATTGCATGAATTAATTATTTTCCCCTATAGATGGCATTACACAAATGATGGTGTTTTTGAAATTGATCATTCAATATTAACTTTTTTATAAATTGATAACATTATTGTTAGAATTGAAAATATAAATAGGATTAACTAACATATGAAAATATATAGTTTAATTTTTTATTATTAATATAATATTTATTAATACCATTTGAATAATTTAAAATATAACCAATCCTTTTCGAAAAACATTATTTTTTCTCAAATATAGATTATTCATGATTTTCACAGATTATTAAAAATTAATTTTTAACATTCTTAAAATATAAATATTAAAAATATTTTTTTGTAATAATATTTTCAAAGTTATCATGGGTTTAATATTTTGTGTTTTCTCTGATGTGATTATTTTTTGATGAATATGGAATAATATTAATTTAAATTGATTATTACTATATCATTTTAATTTTTTATAATGTTATATTATATTATAAATTAGTTTTAATGTAACATTACATATGTTACATATACAATAATCCAATTTAGATCATCTTAATACTTTAAATATTTAATTTTGATATAAAAATATATATAACATTTTTACATTTTCTCTTTCAAAACCAGTATTTTCGATGTGTATATGATATTTTCGGTCAATTGATTTCCAAAACAATCTAAATATAATTTGGATAAATAAATAACTTATTTTTAATAAGAATAATTTATATAATCTAATATTGTTAAATTAAAATTTTAAAATAAATATTAGAGGAAATAATTAAAATTTATTATTCGGAATATGCTTACAAAAGGGGTTCTGAATTAAATTAAATTGGATTAGAATTAATTTTTTAAAAAAATAAATTTATTTAACAAATATGATTTTTTTAGTTATAATAGGTAAAAATTATCTATCAAATATCATTATAAATTTTTTCTCATAAGATAATATAACATGGTAAATAAAAATATACAATTTTTTATTATAAAATAACAAATGATAAAATTGAGTATACTTGAAGACTAAGGAAAAACAAGATATTAATCTGAATAATATTCTCTTATGGTGTTATTTATTGATGGAACCATACCGCAACACCATTATTGAGGAATTTTTTATGAACATGATGTCACAAATACCTCCCAATAGTGAATATTATTGGGTTTTTACCTAAATTCCACTCACCATAAATTATAAAATGTCACTCACTCTCTTCACACCTTTACATGACTCATGCTATCTTTCCAAACCAAAACCATCAAAACTCACTTCCCAACATGAATAAAATCATCATATAAACCTTATTTTGTGTATAAATATTTCATAGGATAGAATTTTCTGTAAAGATAGCGAGGATACACAAATAAGGTGTAACGTTCAACAACAAGCATCTATTTTATTTCCCCATCCTACTATTAAAATTTCAATTTTTTCATTGTTAAAAAATATAATCAATGTCATACATATAAATAAATTTTTCTATGTTATGTTATATGGCTACAAACCTATCAACTTCAATCAAATGAGTTATGAAATCAATGTTAATGTGTATGACAGACTATAGCCTCACGATCCAAGGTCGTTATTCTTTCCCTTACCAACTCTAATGTATATTCATAATTATGTATTTATAGTTTATATATATTATATAACATAGTTATGATGTTATTGTGATTATGTAAATATTATATGGAACATACTTTCATTCTCTTCAACTTTTGGGAATACGATAAAGTCGTTCAAGTATATGATTGACTACTACCTAACGATGCAATACCATTTGGTCATGATTTTGATGGAAGGTATTAATGATGGTTTTCGTGAAAACTAATGACATATATGATATAGAAATAATTATTAAATTATAATATATCATTTAATTTTCTTCATCCCAACAATAAGATGACAAAAACATTCATTTGTACGTACGAGCTACAATATCCAAGAACATTAAATTTTCTATCACTACATTTTAGGGATTACTGTAATTATATACATACATAATGTATATAATAATTACTTAATTTATATAATTATTTATATTATTGAACCCGGATTAATATTTAAAGAAAACTAATATAAAAAATCATAACATATATGAAAAAAATGATGTTATTACCCATGACGCAACATTAACATGAAATCATAAATAATATTAAATAATAATTTACAATAAGTTCATATATTTTATGATAAATTTGAATACAGTTCTATAATAAATGTATAAGAAACACTAATATTTTTATCTAGGAGGTTTAAATGAGTACAATTTAAGTCAAAAGTTATTTTTATGTATTTCACTCTCAACTTTTATTTCATTAGATACATGCCATGTTCACCATGAGTTTATTTTATGTGGTGTACATACTACCCATGAATTTTTTTTATGATTATAATAAAAATTATTTTTATTTACATGTCAATTTAATTATATCACTTTCACACGGTTTACAGTTTGAAGGTTACAAAATCGGTAAGGGGTTTTTGTCTCAATTTTCAATCTATGAGACATTTGTTGTGTTATACTTGTATATATATTCACCATATGTCTATACAGCTAAATTTTCATTTAATAAAATGAATTTATATATCCTCGTGAGATTTTAAATTCCATTTAATGTTCATTATTTAATAGGGATTATCATTCATGGTTCTGAAAGTGGTATGGTTTTTATATTAAAGTCTAATTATATTTCATGATTGTTTGGTATTGTGTCTCAAATGATGATATATAATTCTCCCTCTCTCCAGAATTCTCTTGATCTTTCATAAACTCAAAATATTCTAATATAATATATATTTTCCCTTCATTTTTCAATATTTCTATATGAATGGAATAAAAAAATGAAGACTTTATGAATAATCATATTTTTTCCAAAAACATTTTTTATTCCATAACCTTGAATTCAAAAAATTAGTTAAAAAATGAATGAAAAATTATTTTTCAGAGATGAAATGATATTTTACTCAATAAATGATACAATTAATTTTAATATTAATCTTTTATATGTTATAATTTATTTTTTTCAATGGAAATAATTTAAATAAATTTTTATGTATTAAAAGATGATTTTATAAGTAAATATATTTCATGAAAAAATACTTTGTGATGTCATTCAAAATTATTTTCCATATAAATTAAAGTAATGGAGATTACTCCTAAATTTTTTTGATATGATGATACTATAACAATATTATTTTTTCTCAATTTGTTTTCCACATATACAGATATGATTCTTATGAAACCATTTTCCCATCAATGGGTTATACCGTGGTATAATTATAATTAATCATGAGACTTTTTCATGGTTTATTATATGATTAAATAGTTAAAATGTTAAAATCCTATCAATTTTACATAAGTTTTTATATGATTAAATATTTATGAAAACAATTTTAATACATGTGTTACGGTTTTATGAATGTTTAATGATATTGTGTCACATATGTATATGAGTTTCATTATCTGATGGGTTGAGCATATATACCCCTCTAATGGACTGGGTAAATATTTATATCTCATGAGATCAAAATTGCACAAATATAGTTTTTAGCCACTATGGGAAATATATTGGCATAGACCCACTATGGGATACATGTGTTTCCCAACCCACTATGGGATATTAGTGGGTCATAATCCTAAATTGGAAATGTGTTTCTTAACTAACTATGATGATATTACTTCATTATATAATTTATCCATTAAATGGGTTTCCATATTTCTGAGGGTGGTCACCCTTTAATGACACAAGATTATGTATCAAGATTGAATTTTAATGATTTATCACTCTTACGGACCATGTTATACGAAATAACAAATATTTATTCCATTAATCAATTATATTATTCATGATAGGTAGGATTTTAAATTTTTATGTAATGTTGAAGAGAACATAATAATATTATTATCATATTATTAAGAGTAATCAATTTTTCATGTCACTTATGTTTACAAAAACTAATAATAATAGTTCAATATTTCTTATGTTTTCTTCCCCAGATTATGAATAATGGATTTGGTCATGTATTACAATGATGAGTATTATGTGATAATATATTTTGGGGATATGTTGAAGATCATTAAAATATTAAAATATTATTATCCTGGTTTCCAATGATACTATAATTTTATAGTCCTTGAGATTTTGTTTGGCTAATTCAACGAAAATTCATCTATAAATATGTTATATCCATATATGAGAATCCTAGTTCACTATAATATCTATTGAAGGAATGGCTTAATTAGACATTGGAAATAAGTATTATAAAACCTTACTAATATCCTCTAATACATTTATAATGATAATTATAATGATGAGTCGAAGTGTATGAAAATTTCATGATATTTTTGTAAAGGATAGATTGATTATTTTCCTTTAAATACATCCCCATAGAGACATAACAAGTGTATGTGGGTTTTGAAAAAAAATGTAGTAAGGGGTAAAAACTCTATAAAATTTAATTGGGATAGACATGATCATGAACTGGTATATGAAAATGGTTCATACGAAACAACTATATTGACAGTCATGAGAGTTATACATTGGAAATTCAGGAACTATTTATGAATCATCATCCTAGATTTATGAATATGATGAATATTGTTAACCTAAGTTTAGATTAAGAATATGGTGTCATAATTTAGATATCAAATAAGATATTTTTAGGATTATTTGATTTCTCGTAATGATTAGTGTTTCCCACACAATTCTTTTTGGTATTACTGAATACCAAGATCCATAGGGTATTAGATTATAATCAATTGGGAAAGATGATTTTTACTATGTATCCACTAGGGGTTATTACAATTTTAATGTATATGGTAATTATTCCTAATTAGTTAACTTGTAACAATATTTTCAATGTGCTCCTTAACCAACTCTCAGAATTACAAAATCTAAGAAGTATAGAGTTAATTGATAGTTCTTATAATAGAGATGATAATGGAAATAAGATTTAGTTACCAATATTTATGATTCATCAATGCAGTGAAGGCATCAAATGAGAGGGAAGATGTTTTATGGGTGCATAATATGGATACAAAGAAATAAAATTCTTTTTAAAAATGAAAATATCAGTTAATAGAATTTATGTGAATATTTGTATCCCTAAGGTATTATCAATTTATGAATGTTATTAATGTTGAATTTATAGCCATTATTAAAAATGATGTCCTAATAGGAAATATAATGAATATAATCAGGAAGGTTATAAGAGTATTGGGTTTATTATCAATGATGAGGATGCTACAAAAGACATGTTAATGGTATGGGTCACTCTAACTGTACTTTTTATTCTAAAATTCTGATATGTGACAAAATGTAGGATTAATAATTTTAACGCATGATTCATATATCATATTATATGAATGTGGAATTAAGAAATATGTTAATGAAACATATTTAATTTATTAAGGATTATGTGGAATAATTAATTTTTTGTGTATTGGATTTTAAGAATGTTGAAAAATATAATGATTGTTCTATATAAGCTTATCAGTCATGATTTTAAATAATTTGTTGAATTTTACCAATGACCTAGGAAATTGATTTAATGATAGGAATCTATTTTATTATTATTGGAAGACAACCCATAATATATCATGAGTATGAAAAAATTTTGTTTCCTTTGGATTATGAGATGAGTGCAATGGAAAATTAAATTGGATCGTATTAGTGTCTATATAATAGATAAAACATTCATTGAAAAAAAATATGTTATAATTCTTTGCGTTAAGAATAGAATTATTTCATTAGAATATGACCAATAATATATTGATTTATTCATGTCAGAATGAATCATTTACTTTTCAGTGATATTTGATGGTAATTCTGGATATTACCAAGTTTCAAGAGAATATATGACCATGGTATTTAAATATTTGGAATGTGACTATTATATGATAAATGAAAATATGTTAAGGATTATTATAATGTTTATTTTGGAAAATTATGAAAACAATTGTATGAATTATGAATATGGATGTGTTATACAATAAACCATTTACGGAATGGTTTATGTTAAACTTATAATGAAATATTATATTTTAATTTATTATATAACCATTTTAAAATTTCATCATAACATGTGAAAACTATTTGATAGAAATATAAAATTAATATGTGTATAATTACGTATTATTATATTTTTTGAACTTATTATATTTTAGTACATTAAAAATAAAAAATAATCCTTCATTTTTTATAGTATGAAATGAAGTGGATATTGATCATGAAACAAACTTATGATGATATTTTTTATATGAAATAAATATTTACCACCTAAAAATGTTTTTATATTTTATCATCATAGATGGAAAAATAAATTCCCCTACAATATGAAAAGATATATCAATAAAATATAGTCATGTTATCATCATTATTGATGATATCAATGTCCTTTTTCAAAAAAATTATATATTATTATTCATTAACATTTTATAAATAATTAAATTACATTTGACCATTGATCTTCATCACTCTTGATAATTATTTTCACTATATTCAATGACCAAGTCATCACTTCTCACCCTTGTTCTTCTATGAGGATATATTCAGATTAGTTACTTTGGGTAAAAATTGTGCTTCCAACATTTCATTTTTTGAAGGTGGTTTTATTATTAATTTTAATGATGTTGGTTTCTATGAATAAAATTTAAAATATTGATACATTATTGACCAAGTTGAAATTATGGGGATTAATATATTTTATATCTTGCAGAAAATAACACCTTGAGATTTTTTTGAAATATATTTTTTTAATTAAATTTTATATGTAATATATCTGTGTCTTATTTAAAATATAAATATTATATTTGGTTACAAAAAAAATTAAGTAATATTTAGTTACCTTAAAAAGCATGTTTTATCAAAAACTAGTCATTACATAAAAGACTTACTTTCACCAAATGAAAATATAAAATTAAAATTATTATTCAATACATCTCTGAGCCATTATATTGGAATATTTTAATAGGATTAACAAACATAAGAAAAATATATACTAATTAAAAATATTTATCTATTTATTACAAATAAAATAAGATTCATTTAATAGAAAAAATAATTATGAGTTACTCATCTTTTTCTGAAATAATTGTTAGTTTTTATTTTTTCACAAAATTGAAAATTAAATTTTAGGTCATTTATAAAAAATCTTTATAAAATATAATTACTAAATATTTATTTGAATATTATTTTTTGATTAATTTTTGATTTTTTATTATGTTTCATTTTTTGATAATTAATTAAATTTATTATTTTTTAATTGAAATCATCCTTTTCATATATATTAATTTTAATTATAATTTAATGTTAAATTTGTTTTAAGATAAAATTAGTTCATCTATATAACAATTAATATAATAAAGGATGTAATGGCCGAAACTCCTCTTTTCCATCACATTGTTAGAATCTACTATTTGGGTTGTTCGGGTGGTGAAGGTGACATGTCCCCAAAAAATTTCAAAATTTCCAATTCAATGAATTGTTCCAACGGTATCCTTGTGAACAGTTCAAACGGTAGACTGCTTTGAAGAGTTCCAACAGTAGCATTGTGAATAGTTCCAATGGTAGCCTTAGTTGAACAGTGCAATGGTAACCTAATGTGAACATTTTGAACGGTATCCTTATGTGAACAATGACATCGGTAGCCTTAGGTGAACAGTGCCACGGTTACCTCATGTGAATTGTGTCAATGGTAAGCTTTTTTAAATAGTGTCATCTGTAGGATTTTGTAAATATTACAATGACATGGTCTAATGGTATCCTCTTTCCTTTTCCAAATTCCATGTTTGTGAATAGCGTTTCTAGAATGGTGAGGTTCCAATGGTGAACTCTTTCCCTTTCCCAATTTTGAGATCAAAAATAGTGTTTTTAGAATGGTGAGTTTCTAACAGTGACCTCCTTCTATTGCCAAATTTTTGAGTTCATGAACTCGGTTTCTAGAATGGTGAGGTTCCAAAAGTGACCTCATCCCTTTTCCAAATTGGGAGTTAATGAACAGTGTTTCCAGAATGGTGGGTTTCTAATAGTGACCTCATTCCTTTCCAAAATTTTGAGTTCTTGAATAGTGTTACCAGAAAGGTGAGGTTCCAAAGGTAACCTCATTCTTTTTCAAAATTTTGAGTTCTTGAACAATGTTTCTAGAATGGTGAGATTCCAATGGTGACATATTTCCTTTGCCAATTTTTCAATTCATAAATTATGTATCCAGAATAGTGAGGTTCAATTGGTGACCTCTTCCCTTTGCTAAATTTCATGTTAATGAATAGTGTTTCTAGCTTCCTATAGTTCGCCCCTTTTATATTTACATTTAATCAAAATCGATTTGAAACCTTTTTATTAATAATATAAAGCTAATTCAATGGCCATAACTCATATATATTTTTTTCCTAAGGAGAAGGATGCTTTTTACTTCGTCAAACCACATGGTTTAATGTGAACTGATTTTAATGGAAAATCCAGTGTATCTTAAATCGTTGCTCCGTTAAATCTTCTCAATGGAAGAGATATATTCCACCCTAATTCTTCCTCCTTATTCTCGTATGTGAGACGCTCAATCCTTTATTCCTTCCCGTAGGAGTTGTGTTATCAAAATTTCCTCCACGGATTAGTTACCCTCTATATTGATGCAACCAAGTCATATCGATCAATCTTCGATACAAGGTATGATATGTGGTCACTCTTTTGAGTTCATCTCATTCTACTTATCCATGCCCTTTTATTGAATGTTATCTCCATGTTCCTAATGGGAATTTCTATGGTGTTGACCGTTGTGGGGTTGTCTCTACAACCTTGGGTGGATACAACTGTCATGGGGGAGGAGATCATAACTTGTTTTGTGGCATGTTCCTGTATAATCAAGGTCCAGAAACCTTTTTGGTAGGGGATTCATTGCTTCACTTTTATTATATGTCCAAATGTATAGTTATCTTGTTTTATCCCTCTGTATCACAATGTAATTGATATATTAAATATATAAACCTGAAAAATAAATTGATATCGATCATATGTTATTGCATCCTCATTTGATTTATAGTGTGATATCTATGATTTTTTTGTTTTTATTTTTGTTATTGATGGAAAATGGTAAAGAACTTAAAGTCGATATTAATTAATAATTGTTTGGCTAAAGATAATGATGAATGTGAATGAATTTTATGGTTATTGTTGTAATTTGATGTTAACCAAATTGATGTATTAATCATGTTTAATCAATTTGTGAAATCTTATTATTTAAGTTTCCAGAATTAGGAACCCATGAAGAATAAATTGGTTAATTCAATATGGGCTAAAGAACTATTTTCATAATAAAAGATAATTCTTTGTATGGATCTGAGTTACCCTCTTCCTTTTTATGGTCAAAGAGCCCAATTGATATGATGGTTGTTTTCCTACTGCTTTTGCTGTGATGTGAGCTTGGATTGAGTTTGTGACATGTGGGGGTAAGGAGGAATATTGGTGGTGGCAGCTGTTGTTGTCTACAATGGAAAGATGCATTGGATTATACATGTTGTAGTCAGGGAGGACATCGTGGATGATGGAATAAGTTGGATGAGAATGTATGGATACTTGCTGATTCTTATTGTTTTTTAACTAATTTACTTACCCCTATGCTAAAGTCGTATGTTCTTTCGTACCCTTCATTAAAATGGGGTGAGGACACATGATGTATGCAGTATTCATTCCATGTTTAGTTAATCGAGGGTTGATGGGTCTACGCTCTTGCTATATGCAGCAATGAATCGAAAGGTAGTTCATCTACTCACCAGGTTGAGCCCCACTGTGTTTAGTAGTATACAAGGTTTTTCTATAATTATTGGGAATAATGGAAAATAATGTGGTAAATAAATAATTTATTAAATGAGGCTAACCCATGGGGTTGGAGTTGCTGGTATTCAATGATAAGGTTCTATTTTAAATTAATAATGAAATTTGGGTGTGATTATTATGAATTATATTGTTGAAATTATTAAAAGTTAATTAATGTTTAACGATTTTATTATCGTAATGTGAAATGGATAAAAGGGGAATAAATTAATGTATTAAAGATCTTTAAATATTTGTGTAATTATACGATTCCTTGTCTTAAAGTGGAATCCGGGAGTCCGAGAGGCATTAGCTACAGTTGAGTCTAAGACTAGGTTATGCATACAGTGTGGTTTTGATCTATAGTATATTCTGTACTTTTTGTGTTTCTATATGTTACCACAACCCGTCAGTTTGGGCAAATGACACCCCACGGATTTGGAGCACAAGGATGTATTTTCACCAATATTCTGGTTGATGGATGGATGGCTGACTAACCCTTTTGGCCGCGATCTCTTCACATAGTAGTTACCTGTGATGGTAGGAAAAGTGTTTAGTTTTCCCCATATTTGTGTGTAGAGGTATGTGATGTATTGTGGGTATTCTATAAGGCCCCAGCCTTAAACCTTACTTAATCTTGAGTTATTACAAGATTACACATTGAAGAACTTTTCGGGTTTAGTGTTTTAGGGAATTAGATCATAAAACTTGCATTACATTCCACATATAAACAAAGTGGTTACATAAAGATAGTATTCTTCATTCCCATCAATGGAAACATATTTAAGATAAAAACATGGATTCTTTCTTGACACTTCCTTGACACTATCATCATATAATGTACCTTTCCCTTGACCTGTGAAAATCATTTCAAAAAAACTTGGGATGAGCATAAAAAGCTCAGTATGGGTTATAAAAACATGGAAAGGAAACATGGGTACATATATACATAAGAATGAAATCATAATTTACCGATAAAACATAAGCACTTTAACATACCTCATCAAATCATGAGTAAATCATAGAAATCATAAGACATAAAGGTAACTTGATGCATTCATAACATTCTTACGTTGGGAGTAACCCTCTTGGTAACGATTGGAATAAACATCACAGTATATTCCCTAAATCTCTTCAGAAAAAACATTAATGTTTCACTCCTTCGTGTTACCCAATGCATCGGAGAGCTATATCGGGCTCACCCGCCCTTAGTTTATCACGGAACCACCAGTCTTCATAATAATGCCCAAGAAACATAAAATAATCATATCACATAAAACATGCATAAAGGAAACATAAAATGTTCACATTTCAATCACGAGATATCAATACAACACATTGATATAATAAAAACATTTTGAAAACCATTTTCAATACCAAAGTAAAACATGGTATTTATTTTTCGTTTAAAAAAAGGTATGGCTGGTAGAGGAAGCCGAAACTCAAATAACGGTCACGGCGGTGGAGAAGTCATTGTCGCCGCATATGTACGACAAAAACATTCCCTTTTTTCGTTTAGTAAACGCTTCGTATAAAAATATTCCTTTTGGATAAACGTAAAAGTCAAAGGGTTTTATACACCGTATAAAAGAAAGTTGTGTATAAAATAAAATATGCCTCAATGAAAGGAGATTGAGACGAAGTCCCATACCTCGTATCCGACTTGACCCGACCGTTCTTTAATCTCCTGAATAATAATCATGAGTTAATTTATACTTTCTTAAGAACCTTTTTCAAGTTCATTATTCCTTTTATACCATGTTATGAACACAATGTAATCATTTAAGTTAATAATGTTCATTTTGTCGGTATTTGGTTCTTAAGTCAAAAATAGACTTCTTAAACTTACATGTTGTTAATTTGGTCAAAGGTTCGTTATATCCAGAATGATATTAATGATTTGGATTACATATATATCATATATATTAAGCATATACATGTATTTATAGTATTACATCACATTTAGTGGTAAGAAATGAAATGCACCGTTCATGGAGACGGTAAGCCGTACGTACGCATGAATGCTACTTCCATTTCTATTTCGTATTTTCTGGAATGGAATCATAATTATATAAGAGTATATTATAATTCAAGTATAATAACATATATAATATCATTAACTTTATCCTTTACACATCCCACATATGGTATTAACGAATCAAATCACTTTCAGGGGCGGTAGTCCGAACTTCCTAAAATGAAGATATCGTGTTTACCCATAATGGAAACAATATTGGTATCCCATAAATGAAAAATAAATAAGCTTATGGAAATAATAAACATATTATATATCATATATAAAAATAGTGACATCATAATGGCCACCTTTTAAGGTCTTAAATGAGTATTGAACAATCATCGTTTCGGGAGGCAGAATTTCGCCATCCACGGAAACCGTATGTTCTTTAACCATTAGATGTAGGTGTGTGTAAGTGTATCTTGAATCCTTCTTATAACAACATCCTAGTATATTTATGATACTGGAGTTGTTACAAAATAAGAGAATAAAAAGAGTTTAGGGGGTTGGAGAAGTAAAATAAAACAAAAGGACTCAAAAGAAGACATTACCTTAAAATCGGGTAACTTCCTTTGGTTTGAGCTCAAAGGCTTCCTTGGAAAAGACTTCTGCCCAAAGTGAGGCTTCAAGGAGTAATTTAGGGAAGTTGAGAGACAAAATGAGAAGGGGTTGGCCGAGCCAAAGACTTTGGATGTGTGGGTAAGGAGGTAGAGGTGGGGGCCTTTTATAAGAGGAGAAGAGGGGCACTTTTGGAAAGTACAGAAATATAACTTTATTTGAAAATGAGTTTCGGTTTTAAAAGGTCTCACATTGATAAATTTCGAGGATAAGGTGACAAGGGTTCTAAATCCACTCATCCAATAGGTTTTGGACATGTGTAGATCTTAGATATTACATTATCTTTCCATTTTATTTAAATCTTTAAACAATGAGGTCATCCCTGCATCATCATGATGTCATAAATACATTTATTTATTTAATGTCAAAAAATTATAAAAAAATACTATGATGTAGGAATTTTTTTTAGATTTCCAATGAATATTTATAGTCAAAAATATGACTTTTATAACCACATATAAAAATTATTTTCGTAAAATAACTCATGTTTGTGTCATTTTTACTTTAACATTAAATAAAAAGTTATTTATGTCATTTCCCAACCAAAGTGGCTCCATGGGGTCCCCAAGTTGACCCATGGATTTTCTTGGTCGGCCATGACACATCCAATAAGGTTAGGACATGTGTCTAGGTCATTTTATATTATTAAAGCATTATTTTTACCTTAAACTACACTAATTACCACTAATCGCGATTGAGAACTTAATAAGTTACTATTCACCAAAAAATTATTTTAATCCCATTGAACCACATTTTACTTCTTAATGGAAATCATGTATGTCAGATTTTTGAAATTAAAAACACAAAAGTGGCAAAATTTCATTTAAACAAAAAATCAGTTTCTTTAACTACCACTTAGTGGTTTCACTATTCATCAAAAATTGATGTTTTTCAGAAAATTACAAAAAATTCACCCTAAGCTATATTTGATATTCCGAATTAAAAAATGAAGTCTATTTTACAAAATTCAATACATATAAGTCACATTAATTAATTTAATGAATAATTCCCGTTGTTATGACAAAAAGCGTGTTTTTATGTAACAATAAGTATCAAAAGATTGACACCAGTTTAAGTCCAATTTCAAAGTGAAATTGATTTCAATGACCACCATTGGATTAAATGGTAAATATATATTCTAATTTCACTTCAAAACCAATTCAAAAGATAATTTAATCATATAAATAAATTATATTAAAAAGCAGTTTTGATGTAAAATGCAGTATTTTTCACTATTCATTAAAAAATGAACATTGTCAGAAAAATACCAAAAATTTATCCATTGTAAAATTCAATGTCCCAATCATAAATAATAAGTTTATTTTGAAAGACATAGTTTATAAAATTGTCAAAATATAGATTCAAAAATGTTTTTCCATCAAAGGCAGAAAAATAATCTTTTAAAAATATTAGTGTATTCCATGCTTAAGATTGGATTTATTTTCATTTTAAGCCTCTAAAACACTATCTAATTCATTAATAGACATAGATAAAATATTTATTATTCATTATTACCTAGGATGTTACATCCTTCCCCCCTTTAGAAAATTGCGTCCCCGCAATTTATATACTTATTGAATAAATGGGGGTACTTATCCCTCATTGCATTTTCAGATTCCCATGTTGCCTCTTCAATCATGTGGTTTTTCCACAAAACCTTTACCTGGTGAATCACCTTATTCCGTAACACTTTCTCCCTATGGTCAAGAATCTGGACCGGTTGTTCCTCATAAGATAGGTTATCTTCTAGCTGAACCACCTCTGGACTCAAAACATGAGATGGATCTGGCATGTACTTTCTCAACATCGAAATGTGAAAAACATTGTGTACCTGAGATAAACTCGGAGGTAAAGCCACTCGGTAAGCAAATGATCCAACTCTCTCAAGAATTTCATATGGTCCAATAAACCTTGGACTCAACATTCCTTTCTTACCAAATCACATCACACTTTTCCATGGTGATACTTTGAGAAAAACATGATCACCTACCCCAAAAGATAGATCATTCCTCATGTTGTCTGCATAACTCTTCTGCCTACTCTGAGTTGTTCTCATGTGCTTCTGAATCAGCTGAACTTTTTCTACCAACTCTTCTACCAATTCTAGTCCCATCAACTTCCTTTCACCCACTTCATCCCAGAAAGCTGGAGTTCGACACCACTTCCCATATAATGCCTGAAATGGTGCCATCTGTATACTGGAATGAAAACTGTTATTATATGAAAATTCAACCAAAGAACAATGTTGGTCCCAACTTCCCTGATAATCCATCGAAAAAGCTCGTAGCATATCCTCCAAGTTCTGAATTGTTCGTTCTGACTGCCCATCTGATTGAGGATGAAATGATGTACTAAAATTTAATTCAGTACCCAACGAATTCTGAAGGCCTTTCCAAAAGTTAGAAGTAAACCTGGGATCACGATCCGATACAATGGAGAGAGGAACTCCATGTAACCTGACTATCTTTTTAAGATACAAACGGGAAAGTTGATCAAGAGAGAAAGTATCTCGTATAGCACGGAAATGAGCAGATTTGGTCAAGTGATCAACAATAACCCAGATTGCATTATTTCCTCGATATGTCTTCGGTAATCCCACAACAAAGTCCATGGATATATTCTCTCATTTACACTCTGGCACTGGTAAAGGCTGAAGCATACCTTTCGGTAACAGCCGCTCTACATTAACCTGTTGACATGTCAAACACTTCATAGTAAAATCAGCAATATCTCTTTTCATTCCATCCCACCAGTAATACTCCCGCAGATCTCTATACATCATAGTACTGCCCGGATGAAATGAAAACGGAGAACTATGAGCTTCACATAACAAATATCTCTTCAACTGTGAATCACAAGGCACACACAATGTCTTCCCATATCTCAAAACACAATCCTTATCAATTTTGAATTCAAGTAACTTACCTTTCTGAACCAGCTCTACCTTTTTCTACAAATCACTGTCTTGCTTCTGTGCTTGCTTGATTCTTCCTGATAGAGAAGATCTCACTGATACCTGAAACAAAACAGAAGGACTTCCTGCACCAACAAATTCTATTCCAAAGTTCATCAAATCCTTAACCAAAGGATCACGTTCCAAACGCAACATTGCTAATGAAGCATTACTTTTTAGACTCAAAGCATCAGCCACTTTATTTTCTTTTCCCGGATGGTAATGAATTGTACAATCATAATCCTTGATTAATTCCAGCCATCTCCTATGTCTCATGTTTAACTCTTTTTGAGTGAATATATACATTAAACTTTTGTGATCGGTATATATTTCACACTTTACTCCATACAAATGATGCCTCAAAATTTTTAAAGCAAAAACAACAGCAGCTAATTATAAATCATGTGTAGGGTAATTTACCTCATGAGTTTTCAACTGTTGTGAAGCATGAGCAATTACCTGATCATTCTGCATTAGGATGCAACCAAGTCCTTTCAATGAAGCATCACTGTATGTAACAAACTCACTATTCTTGGAAGGTAGTGCCAAAACTAGAGAATTCACCAATCTTATTTTCAATTCCTGAAAACAATCATCACATTCTTTTGTCTAGATAAACTTAACACCCTTCCGAGTTATCTTAGTCATTGGACTGGATAATCGTGAAAAATTTCTAACAAACCTTCGGTAATAGCCTACCAAACCAAGGAATCTACGAATCTCGGTTACATTTGTGTGTCTTGGCCAGTCTTCCACAAATTTTTTTTTGCAGGATCAACAGTTATTCCATCTTTAGAAACAATCTGACCAAGGAAAGAAATTTTTTGCAACCAAAACTCACACTTTCTGAATTTTCCATACAGTTTCTTTTCTTTTAAGGTTTGCAAGATAACCCTTAAATATCTTTCATGATCCTCTTTACTTTTAGAAAACACCAAAATATCATCAATGAAACCCTCCACAAACTTATCCAAGAACTCATGGAAAATTCTATTCATTAAGTCCATGAATACAGCTGGTGCATTGGTTAGCCCAAAAGGCATTACTACAAATTCATAATGGCCATATCTCGTACGGAACGCGGTCTTTGGAATATCTACCTCCATTACCTTCAGCTGATGGTACCCCGATCTCAAGTCAATCTTTGAAAAAAACTGAGCTCCCTGGAGCTGATCAAACAAATCATCGATATGAGGCAAAGGATATTTGTTCTTAATAGTGATATTATTTAAGGCTCTATAATCAATGCAAAGTCTCATAGAACCATCTTTCTTTTTAACAAATAAAACAGGTGCACCCCATGGTGATGTGCTAGGTCGAATGAAACCTTTCTCTAATAAATCTTGCAATTGCTCCTTCAACTCTAAAAGTTCAATTTGAGCCATTCGATAAGGATGTTTTGAAATTGGCATAGCATCAGAAACTATGTCAACAGTAAACTCAACTTCCCGATCTGGTATTATTCCAAGAAACTCATCAGGGAAAACATCAGGATACTCATTTACCACTGGCACATCATTAATCTGAACAGTTCCTTTATTTTCAATGATGTGTGCAAGGTAACATTCATTTCCATATTTTACAAGTTTCTCGGCCTCTTGATAAGTTATCAACAGTAAGGGTTCATTCTTGTACACAAACTGAAAGTCTTTCTGAAAAGAAAATTATTTAGCTCTACAGTCAATCATAGCATGGTAAATAGAGAGCCAATCCATACCTAGGATAACATCAAACTCTACTAGAGATAGAACAATAAGGATTGCAAGTAGGTTCTTTCCACAGATAAGGATATGAAGATTCTTATAAATTCTTTTTGCCTCAAAATTTCGCCTAGTTATTTTTACCATAAGTTCCTGAGTCATTTCTTGAGTTGGTATTCCCATTTTACTAGAAAAGTTTTCAGAGATGAAAGAATGTGTAGACCCCGAATCAAACAACACACTGGAATAATCTGAAAAAACAAACAAAGTACTTGATACAACTTCATTTGATGGCCCGACGTCTGCCGAAGTAGTTGCAAAAGATTTCACCACCCCTTTCTACTTGTAGTCTAACTGCTTCCCATCACTCAAGCTCTTTGTCGGACACTCGTTTGCATAGTGACCCATCTCATTGCACTTATAACATTTCACTAACTGTAAATCAAATTTGGTCTTACCTTCACCATGATCCTTTTCAGTGAAATCACGAGCCTTATGTCCCATCTTACCACATCTGTAGCACTTTCCAGAATTCATAAGACATTCCCCAGCATGCCTTTTGCCACATTTATCACAAACTGGAAACTTAGTTTTCTTACCATCAGACTTTTTTGAAGAATTCTCATCTTTCTCCTGCCACCTCGGTCTCTTCTTCTGTTGGTTGTTATAGAACACTTGGTCATCGGAAAACTCCATTTCCACCTTCTCAGCACATCAAAAAAGCTTTTCATAACTTTTAAACTCACGAGAAGCTAATGCCCTTCGATATTTTGTCTTTAATCCTGAGTAAAAACGATTGATTTTACTATCAAGGTCTCGGATAAAATTTGGAGCATACCTTGCCAATCGAGTGAACCTTTCTTCATAGGTAGCCACTGAGTCTTCCTCTTGCCTCAATTCCAATAATTTCTTTACCATCCTAAGTCGAACAGCCTTAGGAAAATACTTCTCAAGAAACATACCTTTGAATTCATCCTAGTCGAGAGCATCAATCTCATCAGTGTCCCTGATATTTTTAACCATCGACCACCACTGATCTGTTTCACCCTCCAAACGATAAATAACAAGACTAACCTTTTGATTGTCTGAACACCCCATGACATCGAAAATCTTCTCCAGTTCTTTAATCCACCCTTCAGCTAACACATGGTCAGATGATCCTCTAAATGATGGGCGATGTTGCCTCATGAAATGTTCCACCACTGACATGTTCCTCTGCGGTTGATCTGGCTAATCTCGTGCATGGATACCACCACCATTTATAGCCTGTGTCAACTGTGCCATCACTGCAACAAACTTTTCAGTTCCAATTCCGACCACCTCGGGATGCTGATTTGAAAGGTTATTTCCTTCTGTATTCCTTCCAAGCTCTGCTTCCCTATTTCCTCTGCAGAAAACCATTCTGAACAAACATGTCTTAGATGAAGCAACATGGTAATCTTCAAATGCTATATCATTTCAAAAAAACATTTTTTGATAATCATTTAATAGAATTCTAACTCCTAAAGTTATCTAAACTGACCTCTGATACCAACTATAAGGCCCCAGCCTTAAACCTTACTTAATCTTGAGTTATTACAAGATTACACATTGAGGATCTTTTCGGGTTTAGAGTTTTTGGGAATTACATCATAAAACTTGCATTACATTCCACATATAAACAAAGTGGTTACATAAAGATAGTATTCTTCATTCCCATCAATGGAAACATATTTAAGATAAAACATGGATTCTTTCTTGACACTTCCTTGACACTATCATCATATCATGCACCTTTCACTTGACCTATGAAAATCATTTCAAAAAAACTTGGGATGAGCATAAAAAGCTCAGTATGGGTTATAAAAGCATTGAAAGGAAACATGGGTACATATATACATAAGAATGAAATCATAATTTACCCATAAAACATAAGCACTTTAACATACCTCATCAAATCATGAGTAAATCATAGAAATCATAAGACATAAAGGTAACTTGAGGCATTCATAACATTCTTACGTAGGGAGTAACCCTCTTGGTTACATTTGGAATACCCATCATAGTATATTCCCTAAATATCTTCGGAGAAACCTTGGCGTTTCACTCTTTCGCATTACCCAATGCATTGGAGAGCTATATCGGGCTCACCCTCCCTTCGTTTATCACAGAACCACCCGTCTTCATAATAATTCCCAAGAACCATAACATAATCATATCACATAAAACATGAATAAAGGAAACATAAAATTTACACATATCAATCACGAGATATCAATACAACACATTGATATAATAAAAACATTATGAAAACCATTTTCAATACCAAAGTAAAACCTGGTATTTATTTTTCGTTTAAAAAAATGCATGGCTTGTAGAGGAAGCCGAAACTCAAATAACGGTCACGGCGGAAGAGAAGTCGTTGTCGCCGCATATGTACGACAAAAACATTCCCTTTTTTAATTTAGTAAATGCTTCGTATAAAAAGATTTCTTTTGGATAAACGTAAAATTCAAAGGATTTTATACACCGTATAAAAGAAAGTTGTGTAGAAAATAAAATATGCCTCAATGAAAGGAGATTGAGACGAAGTCCCATACCTCGTATCCGACTTGACCCGACCGTTCTTTAATCTCCTGAATAATAAACTTGAGTTAATCTCTACTTGCTTGAGAACCTTTTTCAAGTTCATTATTCCTTTTATACCATGATATGCACATCATGAAATCATTTAAGTTAATAATGTTCATTTTGTCGGTATTTGGTTCTTAAGTCAAAAATAGACATCTTACACTTACATGTTGTTAATTTGGTCAAAGGTTCATTATATCCAGAATGAAATTAATGATTTGGATTACATATATATCATATATATTCAGAATATGCATGTATTTATAATATTACATCACATTTAGAGGTAAGAAATGAAATGCACCGTTCATGGAGACGGTAAGCCGTACGTACGCATGAACGCTACTTCCATTTCTATTTCGTATTTTCTGGAATAGAATCATAATGATATAAGAGTATATTATAATTCAAGTATAATAACATATATAATATCATTAACTTTATCCTTTACACATCCCACATATGGTATTAATGAATCAAATCACTTTCAGGGGGCCGTAGTCCGCACTTCCTAAAATGAAGATATCATGTTTACCCATAATGGAAACAGTAATGGTATGCCATAAATGAAAAATAAATAAGCTTAAGTAAATAATAAACATATTATATATCATATATAAAAATAGTGACATCATAATGGCCACCTTTGAAGGTGTTAAATGAGTATTGAACAATCATCATTTTGGGAGGCAGAATTTCGCCATCCACGGAAACCATATGTTCTTTAACCATTAGATGTGGGTGTGTGTAAGTGTAGAATGAATAATTCTTATAAAAACATCCTAGTATATTTATGATACTATAGTTGTTACAAAATAAGAGAATAAAAAGAGTTTAGGGGGTTGGAGAAGTAAAATAAAACAAAAGGACTCAAAAGAAGACATTACCTTAAAATTGGGTAACTTCCTTTAGTTTGAGCTCAAAGGCTTCCTTGGGAAGACTTCTGCCCAAAGTGAGGATTCAAGGAGTAAGTGAGGGAAGTGGAGAGACAAAATGAGCAGGGGTTGGCCGAGCCAAAGGCATTGGAAGTGTGGGTAAGGAGGTAGGGGTGGGGGCCTTTTATAAGAGGAGAGGAGGGGCACTTTTGGAATGTAAAGAAATATTACTTTATTTGAAAATGTGTTTCGGTTTTAAAAGGTCTCACATTGATATAATTCGAGGATAAGGTGATAAGGGTTCGAAATCCACTCATCCAATAGGTTTTGGACATTTGTTGGTCTTAGATATTACATTATCTTTTTATTTTATTTAAATCGTTAAATAATGAGGTCATCCCTGCATCATCATGATGTCATAAATACATTTATTTATTTAATGTCAAAAAATTATAAAAAAACTACTATGATGTAGTAAATCTGTTTATCTTTCAAATTAATATTTATAGTCAAAAATCTGACTTGTATAACCCCATATAAAAATTGTTTTCGTAAAATAACTCATGTTTGTGTCATTTTTACTTTAACATTAAATAAAAAGTTATTTATGTCATCTCCCAACCAAAGTGGCTCCATGGGGTCCCCAAGTTGACCCCTGGCTTTTCTGGGTCGTCCATGACACATCCAATAAGGTTAGGACATGTGTCTAGGTCATTTTATATTATTAAAGCATTATTTTTACCTTAAACTACACTAATTACCACTAATCACGATTAAGAACTTAATATGTTACTATTCACCAAAAAATTATTTAAATCCCATTGAACCACATTTTACTTCTTAATGACAACCATGTATGTCGGATTTTTGAAATTCAAACCACAAAAGTGGCAAAATTACATTTAAACGAAAAATCAGTTTCTTTAACTACCACTTAGTGGTTTCACTATTCATCAAAAATTGATGTTTTTCAGAAAATTACCAAAAATTCACCCTAAGATATATTTGATATTCCGAATTCAAAAATGAAGTCTATTTCAAAAAATTCAATACATATAATTCACATTAATTAATATAATGAATAATTCCCGTTGTTATGACAAAAAGCGTGTTTTTATGAAACAATAAGTATCAAAAGATTGACACCAGTTTAAGTCCAATTTCAAAGTGAAATTGATTCCAATGACCACCATTGGATTAAATGGTAAAAATATATTCTAATTTCACTTCAAAACCAATTCAAATAATAATCTAATCATATAAATAAATTAGATTAAAAAGCATTTTTGATGTAAAATGTAGCATTCTTCACTATTCATTAAAAAATGAACATTGTCAGAAAAATACCAAAAATTTATCTAATGTAAAATTCAATGTCCCAATCATAAATAATAAGTTTATTTTGACAAACATAGTTTATAAAATTGTCAAAAGATATATTCAAAAATGTTTTTCCATCAAAGGCAGAAAAACAATCTTCTAAAAATATTAGTGTATTCCATGCTTAAGATTGGATTTATTTTCATTTTAAGCCTCTAAAACACTATCTAATTCATTAATAGACGTAGATAAAATATCTATTATTCATTACTTACTTGGGATGTTACATATTCACAGACATATATTCTGGATAGAGTTTCTTATGGACTATTATAGGTGTAACGTGTTTCTGTTATGATAGATGGAGGATCCTTACTTGGTGTATAGGCTATAATGGATTGAGGTTTAATACCTGGCATATGATACACGTTATGAGGGATGTGATGGATTCTAGAGATTAACTGGTTACATTTCTTAAGTGGACATGGTTGTTTTGTTGCATGAGATGCATGTTGTGGTGCTTCGCCCATGTGTCTGTTGGTAACCCTTTTTAGAGAGGGATGCTTAGGATGTGCAACGTTGGGGAAAAGTGGAAACCATATGGGGAAGTATTAGTGGGGTAATGTTGATGTTATTTTTTATATTAAATTCTCTAGTATGTGTTACATGGTGAGAGTAAACATGGTGAGGCTGGGAACATAATATACATGTTTAGGTGACGAGTTTGTTTCACTTGTTGTTCATTGTGCATTAGCATGATTTCTTTACATTAGCACGAGAGTATCTCGGGAGGATCCTATAGAGTATACTGTTATACTCACCCTATGTATATATAAACTGTTTTTCAGGTCACTTGTAGGATGTTGGAGATCAAGTTGGTTTCTACTAGCTTGGGGTTGTTGGAGTAGTTCAGGCATCATGGTCGCTTTGGTTTTTACATTATTTTTTGTACTTGCATTTTTCCCCTTTCAGATGTACTAGTTTTTCATGAAATTACATATGTATACTTGGGATTTCTTCTATATTGCAGTTAGACTTGGAGTTGGTTGGTGTCTTTATAATATCTCTCTTTATCATGTGTTCAATTAGAGGGTAATGCCTCCCATCTGTGTGTTTACTATACTCTTGATTCTAGGTGCCAACCTGTGGCCTGTTAGAGGCGGTAATCGGGGTTCATTATCTCCCTCATCACATTGTTGGCCCAGGTGGGGTACCCTTTTGGGGAGGGGGTCATGAAAGAGTGGTATCAGGAGCCTGGTTGAGTGATATGATGATGTTTGTTATTAGTCCTAGGTGAGGTTTCATGGGTTGATAAGGAAACTGTGTCAACCACATTTAGAAAGTTATGTCAAACCTATAGATAGGCTGAGACATAATAATTTAGGTCCCCCTTTGATCTGATGTACATACCTTTATGTTTATAGTGGCTACTAAATGTGGTGATACAAGTTATAGGGTATAGACCTAGGAATGGATCATGTATCATTCGTCCTTGTGCCTGTGTTTGAATGGGTAGACCTTGGGATAGGGTAACTTAAAATGAATAAATGAAAAAAATTATTTAATTAATATCGGGTCTTCTATATTACAGGTTTAAGAGATCTAAATGTTTGTTATTTTATTGGTATGGCTTTAGGTCAATGTCCTTGTCATGATAAGATAGAATATATCCGGTAGGTTATACCAGCAGGTCGTCGTAGAGTAGTGGTTGATGACAATGATACATGGAAGAGGACACTCTGTGAGTTTCAGCGCCAGAGTCTGCAGAAGTAGGAGGACTTCATTTTAGATGCAGTCATAGAAGACTGGTTAGAGGAGTTAGAGATAGGCTTCTATTGGATCGTATCTCGATAGGAGCTCTGGTTGTCCATGTTTGTGATAATTCATTGTGCAACAATGTGGAAGTGGTGGTTCTTGTTCCTTGGGGATCGCAAGGAATCAGTGATCTCATGGGTGGAGTTTTGAGACAATTTTAGAGTTGAGTTTATTTCTTCAACTGTGAAGGCATCCTATCTCCAACTGATTCTCACCATTAGACAGGGGAGCACCAGTGTGTGAGAGTTTTGAATCCATTTCAGAATCCTTTTAATATATTCTTTTGACCATTATTACAAAAAGGAAGATAGGGCGAAGCATTTTGAAGAGGCATTGTATTTAGAGATCCAGCACCGGGTCACAACATTAATGTTGTACACATATATTGAGGCACTGGCGAGGGCAATGTTCATCGAGAAAACATTGGCCAGAACTAGATCATCATGAGAGGGGAGTCATCCTGATTCCTCACGATGGAGAGTTGTGGTCTGAGGTTCCTAGTTTTCATGGAAGAAGCGTTTCTGTTTTACCCGGGTTAGGTCCCAGCCCTCAGCATCTCGTTTCTCTAGGGACAACATCTCTCAATCCTATTCCAAAAGATCAGGCATTGTTTTTATGTGGTTTTTTAGGTCATCATTATTGACAATGCCCACCCTTTTAGAGTAGTCATATCACAATCGGTGTTCCTCTCCATGTACCTCCATTGAGGCAGTTCGATCTCAGTGAATAGCAGCAGGTTGCACCATCATTACATCAGCAGAGTGTAGATGGGGTTTGCAAAGGACATCCACGTAATGTTCATTGTCCTCAGAGAGTAGAGTGGGGTCGTGGTTGTGGTAATCATCAGGGTCACAGAGGTCTTAGAAGAGGTTGTGGTCAGCTTCATGCTTTAGCGTTGCCAACACCAAGCAAGCCAGACGTCATTCGAGATACCCTTTTTATCTACCTTGGTATATTCCTTTTTTGATTCTAGAGAGACACACTATTTCATGTAACCGTCTCATTTCTATGCTTTTGGACATGTGGTACAGAGGCATCTAGTTCCCTTGGTATTGACTACACTAGTTGGAGGTCAAGCTGACTTGTTTGATGTATATAGAGATAGTGAGCTACTGCTTGGGTACCCTCACTAATGGGTAGATTTCCTATGTTTTCGAATAGAACCACAAGATATCATCCTTATCATGGATTGGTTGTATTCAGTGGAGGCTATCATGGATTACTTTAGGAGTACGCTTGTGTTATTTGATGTGGATAGAGACCGAGTGGTGTTCATTATTGAGAGAGACCCTCATATGGGTTAAAGACATGTTCCATACATGTCATCCATGATGGCTGAGCTAATGCTGAGTTCTTATGAGATTCAACAGTTGGTGTTTCCTAGGGTTGTAGGATAGTACCCAGATGTCTTTCCAGAAGATGTTGTAGCATTAACCCCAAGACGATAGATCGAGTTTGGGATCGAGCTACTACCAGGAGAGTCTTCTATATCTATTTCTCTATATAGGATGACCTCTTCTAAGTTACAAGAGATACCTATATAGGTTTATGGTCTATTATAGTGCGGTTTTGTTTGGTTGAGTGTGTCACCGTGGGGTGTAGCAGTTTTGTTCGTGAAGAAGGCTGACGATAGTTTGCGGTTTTTTGTCAATTATCTTCACTAAAACAAAATGAAAAGGATGAATCGCAATCATATACCATGAATTGATGATGTATTCGATCCAATTAAGGTTGAATGTTGGATCTCAAAGATATACTTGCAGTCTACATGTCATCAGATGCATGTGAAGGATGAGGATATCCCAACTACTTATTTTTGTTGTCGGCATGGTTATTATGAATTCTTGAAAAAGTCTTTATACATGAGAAATACTGCAGGTGTGTTCATGGGATTGATGAATGCTATGTTCTGTTACTTCCTAGACATGTTCCGAGGGGTTCTCCTCGATGGAATCCTTGGGTAATCCATGTCTAAGGAGGATCATGAAAATCGTCTACACGGTGTTTTGGGATTTCTTCGTCAACATCAGCTATTTGGGAAGTTTTCGATGTGTGTGTTTTGTGATAATTATGTTCATTTTATGGGGAATGTTGTGTCCCAAATGGTAGTAGTTTTGGATTTATCGAATATAGAAGTACTTGTGTATTGATAAGCCCCTAAGACAGTGTCAGAGGTTTTAAATCTCCTTGGTCTCAAAGGCTACTACATGTTGTTCATAACCAATTTTTCTAGAGTTGCAACTTCTCTGGAATCATTGACTAGGAAAGATCAGGATTTTATATGGACTGATCAGTGTCAAGAACCTTTCGATTATCTATAGTAGATGTTAGTAAGTTCTCTAGTTCATTTTATTATAGTAGAAGGAGTTTAGTTTGATGTTTTTTATGATGCGTCGCATCTGGGTTTAGGCTGTGTTCTGAAGCAGAAGAGATCAACTGTTTCTTATGGGTCATGGTAGTTGTGTCTCCATGAATGTAACTATGACACCCATGATCTTGAGTTAGAAGTTGTGGGGTTTCTTCTAATGGTTTGGAGACATTACTTCATTGGAGAGCGCTTTGTGGTTTCCATCGATCATAAGATCTAGAGTTATGTTTTCTACCAACGTGATTTAAAATTATGAAATCATCTATGGATGGAGTTCTTACAATAATACAACATCTAAATATCATATATACTAGGACATGAAAATGTAGTTCCAGAATCACTGAGTCAGACGTCACGTAGTGATGCAGTACGAGAATATTGTTATTTGTGGAGAGTAATGGAGGAACTCTCAGAATTACATCTTGATATAGGATAAGTTGGGAGAATAGGTTTCTTTTTTCAGATGAAAGTGTAGTAATATCTGGTGCAGTAGGTGGAAGAGACCCAGTTGGGGGATCTATAGGTGGATTTCATGAGAGATCGAGTTGTTTATGGAACGATCCTTGATGTTTGGTTTTAGGATGAACAACACCGAGTGTTGTATCATGGAAGGATATTTGTTCCTTTTTCAATGAAGATGATAGTTCCCTATGAGAACCATAGTTCACCATTAGTGGTGCATCCTGGCGTGAAAAAGATGTACCAATCCTTGAGGAGTGAGTTTTGGTTCCCAGGGCGAAAGCGTGCTGTTAGAGAGTTTGTGTGTTGATGTTCGGTATGCAATAAGGTGGGGGCCGAACATCTTGTTCCTGGTGGACTACTCAATCCATTAGATGTTCTTCAGTGGATGTGGGAGGACATCTTAATGGTCCTTGTTACTGGGTTACCTCGAACTCAGGGAGGACATGATGTTATTTGGGTGGTATTTGATTGTTTAATAGAATCTTCCCACATTATAAAAATCATGGAGTTGAGCTCACTTGGAGTTTCGTCGAGTCAGTATCTGGGGGAGGTGGTGGTACATTATGGTGCCCCCTGGATGATCATTTCTATTTTAGATTCCCATTTTAACCCCATGGTGTGGAGTGGTCTCCAACATGCTTTTGGTTCTATGCTATGCCTTATCATTGCTTTTCATCCTCAGACAGACCGTCAGATAGAGCGGACCATCCTGACTATTAAAGACAGGTTACACTCTTGTGTCTTGAATTTTGGAGGTTCATGAATGAGTCACTAACACTTAATGGAGTTCTCTTATAACAATAGTTTTTACTCCAAAATCTTTATGGATCCATTTTAAGTCTTGTATTTCTATCCTTTTCATTCTCTGTTGTGCAGGACTGGGGTTGGAGAGTTAGAAATTCTTGGACCGGAACTAGTGGAAAATATAACAGAGATGGTTCAGGTGATTCTTGAGAGGATTAAGATAGTATAGGATCATCCAAAACCATATGTTGATCAAAGGAGGAGACCCATAGTGTTCCATGTTGGGGATCACCTTTGGGAAGGTGAATCCTCGTCGTATGAAGTGATGTTTTAGTCATGGGTGTAAGATTTCACCCCAGTTTGATGGGACTTTGAAGGTGTTAGCTCGTATTGGAGTTGTGTCGTATCGAGTTGTACTCCCCAAAAGATGAGCTAGATACATCATCAATTAGGTAGAGAATGTTGTTGACGATGATACAACCTTTCAGGTGAGACCAATTGAGATCCAAGATCATAAATATAAGGTGTTTCGTGTGCATTCTATCCCCTTAGTCCTTTTATTATGGGGACATGGTGGCATAGAGAGAAGTAGAAGGGAATGTGAGTCGCATATACGTGCTCAGTACCCAGAGTTGTTTGATGTTTAACACTTTCATGTAACGATGTTCATTTTGTGGTTATATACCATTCTTAATTATGTGATGGCATTCTTTTGGTTACATCTTGTGGCTTTATTTCTTTTGATAGGTAACTAAATCGGTGGTTTTTTGGACCCCTTTTCAGTTTCCTTTTAGGTTGGTTTTGAATTCTTCTTTGTGAGAATATATTGATATGTGTATGATTTCATGTTCTAGACAACTCTGGTCAGTCACTTCGTTGGAATCTAGTGTTTGAGGTGTTCGAGTAGTCAAGGGGACATATCCCTAACAGTTTTTAAAAATTTTATATTCAGTGAACATTTCCAACAGTATCCTTTTGAACAGTTCCAATGGTAGACCACTATGAACAGTTCCAACAGTAGCCTAGTGAATATTTCCAATGGTAACCATACGTGAAATGTGCAGTGGAATCTATATGTGAATAGTGTCAATGGTAACCTTTTGTGAATAGTGTCATCAGTAGCCTTAGGTGAACAGTGAAATGGTAGCCTTAGGTGAACTGTGCAACGACAACCTTATGTGAATTGTGTCAATGATAACATTATGTGAATAGCGTCATCGATAGGCTAAAGTGAATAGTTCAATGGTTAGGTTCCAATGGTAACCTCTTTCCATTGCCAAATTTTATATTTATGAATAGTGTTTATAGAACAGTGAAGTTCCAATGACGACCTCCTTCCTTTTCCAAAATTTATGTTCATGAACAGTGATTCCAAAATTGAGAGGTTCCAATGGTGACCTCATTCCTTTTCCAAGATCCGATTTCATGAAATGTGTTTCCAGAATAGTGAGGTTCCAATGGTGACCTCTTTCCTTTGCCCAATTTGGATTTCATGAAGAGTGTTTCCAGAATGGTGAGGATCCAAATGTGACCTCCTTCAATTTCCAAATTTTGAGTTCATGAACAATGTATCTAGAATGGTGAGGTTGATATAGTGACCTCTTTCCTTTGGAAAATTTTGGGTTCATGAACATTGTTTCAAGAACTGTGAGTTTCCAATGGTTCCCTTTTTCCTTAGCCATATTTTAAGTTCATGAACAGTGATTCCAGAATAGTGAGGTTCCAACAATGACCTATTTTCTATGCCAAATTTTGAGTTCATGAACAGTGTTTCTAGAATAGTGAGAGTTCAATATTGACCTCTTTCCTTTTCCAAATTTCGTGTTAATGAGAAGTGTTTCCAACTTCCAATAGTTTCACCCCATTGATGTCTCCTTTGAAGTAAAATGCATTAAAATCCTTGTTATAAGGAATTTAAGGCCAATTCCATGGCTGTAACTCCTATATTAATTTTCCCTATGGATAAATAAGCATTACATATTCAAACCATGTGGTATAATATAATCAGCTTTCAATTGAAAATCTAGCGGATCATAAACTGGTACTCCGTTAAATCTTCTAATGGGATAATATATATTCCTACCAAATTATTCCTCCTTGTTCTCGTGTGTGTGACGCTTGATCCTTCCATTCCTTCCCATATGATTTTTTGATCAAACATTCCTCCTTGGATTGTTTTCCCTCTATTATTGATGTAACCAAGTATTATCATTAAATCTTTAATATAATGTATGATCTATCATCATTCTTTTGGGTTCTTCTCCTTCTATTTCTCCTTTCCCTTTTATGGAATTCTATCTCCATGTTTCTAATTGGAATTTTATGGGTGTTAACTTGTGTGGTGGTGTCTATGTATCCTCGGGCAGATATTGTTGTCATGGGGGGAAGAGATAGTAACTTGTTTTGTGTCTCGTTCTTGTATAAAGAATGTCTAGAAATGTTTGAGGTAGGAGATTAATTGCTTCTCTATTATTTTACATGCAACTGTATAGTTAGCATGATTTATCCCACTAGATCAGAACTGAATTGGAATATTAAATATCTAAAATCTATAGTTAAATTTGTATCTATTGTATGTTAATGACACATGATTTTCCAGATAGTGTGATATCTGTGATTTATTTGTTTTGATTTGTGTTTGTCATAGAAAATTGGAAAGAACCAAAAATTGATATTAATTGATAATGGGTTAGATAAAGATATAGAGGCATTTGAATGAATTTTATGGTTGTTGTTGTAATTTGAGTTTAATCAAATCGATGGAGTGAGCATGTTTAATCAATTTAAGATATCTTATTGTTTAGGATTCTTGAGTTTTTAATATTCGTATAATAAATTGGTTCATTAAATATAGATTAATGAACTATTTGTTTAATAAAATATAATTCCTTGAAGTGTCCCGAGTTACCCTCTTTCTTGTTTAAGGGCCAAGATCCCAATTGATATGATATTTTTTCCTACTTCTTGTGTAGTGATGTGAGCCTAGAAGGCTATCATGATATATGGGGGTAGGGAGGCCTATTGGTTGTTGCTACAGTCAATACCTTGAGTGGAAAGATGAATTAGTTTACGCATGTGGGTGTCAGGGAGGACATCGTGGATGGTGGAACTGACTGGATGTTAATGTTTCTATTCTTACTAATTCTTATTGTTTTTTATCTACATTACATTCCCCAATGATCATGGTAGATGGTCTTGCTTACCCTTTTTCCGAAATCGGAGAAGACGTGTGAGGTATGCCAGATTATTTGCGTGTTTAGTTTCTAAAGGGAGGATGGGTCTATACTCTTTCCAATAGGCGGAAAAGACTCAATGGGGAGTTCATCTACTCATAGTGTTGATCCAAATTTTGTTTATCATATAATATTTTACTATAATGCCTTGGAATATGGGAAAGTAATATTGTAAATAAATAATTGATTAAATTATGTTAACCTATGGGGTTAGATTTATTAGGGCACAATGATGAGGTTGTAATTTAATGGAATGGGGAACATTGGGTGTGATGATAATGAAATATAATGTGGGAATAGTTAATGGTTAATTTATGTTTAAAGAATTAATTATGGTAAAGTTCAACTGATAAAAAGTTAATAATGTAATGTATTAAAGCTCTTTAAATGGTTGTGTGCTTATAGGATACCAAGTCTTTGAAGTGGCATCCAGGATCTCGAGAGACATTAGCTGCAGTTGAGTCTAAGGCAAGGTTATGAAAATAGTGTGGTTGTGAGCTATATAATATTCTGCAGATTTTGTGTTTCTATAATCTACTCCACCCCGTCAGTCAGGGAAATTGACACCATGGGGATTCTGAGCCCCTTGGGGTGTTTTCTACAACATTCTGGTGGGAGGTTGGATGGCTGACTACCCCCTTTTCCCCACTCTCTTATCATGATAGTTACATGTTCCAGTAGAAAAAGTGGTTAGTTTTTCCCATAGATGTGTATAGAGGGGTATAATGGATTGTAGTTCTTCTAACACATATACTCTGTATATACTTTCCTATGGACTACTATAGGTGTAATGTGTCAAGGATATGATGTCTTGAGGATTCTTACTCAGTGTATTGGGTTTAATTGATTGATGTTTAATACCCCAACGTATGATACACTTAATGAGAGAGGTTGTTGCTCCCAGAAACAAGCTGGTTGCATTGATTATGTGGATGTGGTGGTTTTTTTCATGAGATGCATGTTGTGGTGCATCACTAAGGTGTCTGTGGGATAGCCATTTTGGAGAGAGATGCTTAAGACGTGTGATGTTGAGGAAAAGTGGAAAACCAATGGGAATTTTGTAGGGGTACCCTACATATTCATTATTATATTAAATAATCTAATGTGTGTTACATGGTGAGAGTTGTCATAGTGAGGCTGGTAACTTATTATACATGTTTAGGTGATGAGTTAGTTTCCCATATTGTTCCCTGTGTTTTAGCATTCTTTCATTACTTTTTCATGAGAGGGCCTGGAGAGGATCCTATTTAGTATACTGTTATACTCACCCTATGTATATATAAATTGTTTTTCAGGTCTGATAGAGAAGGATAGAGATCATTCTAGTTTCTACTAACTTGGGGTTGAAGGAGCTGTTTGGGATTCATGTTCGTTGTTGTTTTTACTTTATTTTGGGAACTTATAGTTTTCAATATTCTTTTGTATTTGTTTTTCAGGACATTACATCTGTGTACATGGGATTTATTTTATATTGTAGTCTGATGTTTAGTTGGTAGGTTTTTTTTCTTATCTATCACGTTGGCATGTGTTCTATTATAGGGTAATGACTCCCATCTGTGAGGTTATTATACCCACCGTGCTAGTCACCAACCCGGGGCCAACTAGAGGTGGGACTTGGGGGTTCGTAAAACCATTCACACATTTTCGGACCAAGAGGGGTAAACATTGTGGGGGGAGGTTCGTGAAAATGGAAACAGTAAATATTTACATATTTATTTTTGATATAAAAATATTTCATGACTCTGAACATTTTCTCTTAAAAACATACATTCTCATTACAACATTGAGATTATATTTAAATTAAAATATCCACATCAAATAATATAAATTTGATAAATGGATTTCATATTTAAAATAATCATAATTTATATAATATAATATGTATAAATTATTTTGTTATAAAAATTACTGTTGAAGAAAATTAAAATTATCTTTTGTGACTAACATTTAAATGGTGATTTGTTCATTTTTTGTGTCTAAATTAAAAATAAATTTTCACACACACACACAAATATTATAAATATTTTTTATTTAATTTTATTTCATATTTATAATAAAATGGTTTAATTTATGTGATAATTCTCATTTAAATTTTTTTTCAGAGGATAAATTACATAATTAAATAAAACCATAGTCGTTACGATGTTAAAAAATATGGAAAATCGATTAATTATAAATATTGAAGAATACCATGATAAAAATTTGTTCATTATTGGGTGTTTTATTTTTTGGCTATATCAGCATTCCTAGAATCTATTATTGATCCATTTTAGAGGAACATGATATAAGTACCAAGTCATAAACATTTGAAAAACTTGAGATTATTAAATAATTATTATACATTCTATTTTAGGATCATATTTGTTGTAAAGTTTTAGATTATTATGAAAAATTAATCATAATATTAAAAATGATATATTAAATTATAGACACTTATTGTTAAAATAAAATCATCATAGGTCATATATGGTAATTAAAAAGGAAATCTCAAAACTATGGATAATTATATTTATAAACCTTTATAATCATATTTCATAACTATCTAGATAGCAATCAAATATATAAGAGAATAAATTTGATTACTTCCCTAAATTCTTGTATGACATGGAATTTTTCCCAAATCATTTGAGCATAATCAGGGCACACAAATCCTTTATGCTATAATGGGATCACCGAGTGTTATTTGAAGAACCCCATCATATAATCTGTAAAGGGTGAAGTCAAAGTAATCTCTTAACCCCCTTATATATTATAAAATATTATCATCAAACTCAATATATCTTGCCCCATCGGATGTGTTTAAACAGGATCACCCGATGCTATCAATTTGCACCCATTTCACATGTATAATGCTCAAATACCATATAATAGATAAAATATTTTTATTCATGATATTTTTAGTTATAAAACACACATATAAATGATAAGTTAATTAATTTTACATATCCACATAATCTTTTCATTAGAAACCCCATTTTAATACCAAAATTCAATTTTATTTTTAAAAACAGTTTTCAATACATAATATCCTGAAAAGGGAAAATAACTTTTCTTTGAATAAAGATATAAAATATTGAAAATGAAGACACTAATAAAATAATGGTCATAGTGGTGTAAATATTAATTGTCTACATGTAGGTTGAGTATATGACATTCCTTTTGTTAATTTGTCAAAATAATCCATATAAAACAAGAAGGAATATTCCTTTTGAAAACATTTTATTTAATTTAAAAATGAATAAAAAATAAAAAATAATTATTTTATGAGAACAATAATATTCATAAAAATATTTTATAAACAAGTACTTGGATGATATGAGATATTATGGAAAAATTTTAAAAGTTCCTTTTTAAAGAAAATTCCTTAATCACTATGATACAATTGAATTATAATCCCCAAGAGAAATTAACATTAAAAAAATTAATATCGTGAGATTATATAAATTAAAAATATAAAATGTAAGTATGTATTTATATGCACATAATAAAATAATTTAGATTTATAAACTCATGATGCACAAAAAATTATAGGAAATTGAGATGATGTCCCTTATCATAATTCTAATAATTCATATTTTGAAATATATTAATAAATGACAAACATAAGTTATTTATTTAGGTTTTTATTTAACCTTTTTATATTTATTATTATTTTTATTTCAATTATTTTCACATTAAATATAATTGTCTTTTCAAATATATTTATATATGATCTTCTGACCAAATTCGGCTAATGTGAAAAAAAACATTAATAGATCAAATATGGTCAAAGTTGTAATTTTTTTTAAAAAATGTAGTGTAATAATCATGAAAAAAATTTATATTTATACAACTATTATAATTTTAAAATCAATAATTAATTATCATCATGAATAATTAACTAACATTATGATCCTGGTGACTGTAGGTTGTATGTACGCATATGTAACCCTTCTATTTTTCATTGATCATAACAGAATGGAGGTAACTAAACATTAAAATTACTGAATGAAAATAATAACAATAATACAACATTATTTATTTATATATACTTATATATAAAATTAATTTTATGTGGTTTTGAAAAAATGAATCACATCGCATCGAGGAGGTGGTATTCCGCCATACAGTTTAATGACATTGTCATATCCAATATGTATTGGAATATAAAATTCGAATATTTGATATAATGACCACATTGGTGTAAATATAATTTAAATATCATATATAATTTATATATACCTCATCATATAAAACCCCTAGAGTGGGTTACAAAAAAATGAATGACATTATTTCTCAATATGATAGTCATCGATTCGCACAAATGTTGATTTTATATCCCATATGAATTAATTTTGTGTGTTTATAGGTTTATAACTTCAAATTAAAAATATTATTAAATGGATGATACTTAGGTATTTATATCATCATGTTATTCAGATAAATTATGAGGATGGATGTTGAAATAAAACAAAAATGATCATTGATGAATGTAACCCCTTTTTAGGTATCTCCATTTGGGTTACAACATAGGATTGTATGGATGGTTTAAATAAAAAATGAAGCATTATAGGAATAGATTAAGTAACTAGATATGATATTTTTTAGGAAAATAATTATCTAATTTCTTTTAATGCTGTGAATATATTAGTGTGTGAGGTGGAATTTTTTATGTGTGGTGGGAGGCATATATTTAATTTAGTAAAAGTGTGAATAACACCCATGATTATTCATGTCAACATCACCATAAAATTATTAAATATATATCCTAGGTATTATAGGGATTAAATATGTAATATAAATCATTTTTAGTCATTTCGAGGTAATTTTTCCATTATGTTTATAGCGTAATACCTTGGTAAAAGAATCGATACATTAATTGTGTTGATTTGTTTTAATAGTTTTCTGTAAACCATTTGATAAAATATAACATCACAGATATTTAGAAATTAGAAATTAATTTCATTCCAAATATTTAGTATATTTATACAAATTCATTTAGCCAATGTACACTCTTTTATTTTAATATCAATCATAGATATGATGAGAGGCAATTTTTTCTTATGTAAAGTATTAATATTGGGAGACAATTAAATAGTAACATTATGAAAAAAAATGATTTTATGAAACTAAATTAATATTCCATTAATTATAATATATAAATTTTATTCGAAACATTCCCAATTATAGATAATATTAATTAATTAAATAAGAATAACCTTATTCAATTTAAAATAGTTTTTAAAAACCCATTTTTAAACCGCCAAACAAAGGTATAATAAAATCCAATATAAATTCAATTCAAAATTATTTATGTTGAATAAATATCAAAAAATAACTTATAGGATACATTAATAAATATTTAATGATTATTTTAATTACCCTATCATAAATAAATTACATTTAACAAAAATATATATTATTCACAATTCACTGAAAAATCAATATTTTTCAAAATTCACAAAATAAGTCAAAAATTGTATATTTATATTATGTTATCAAAAATAATAATCAAATTTTCAAATTATAATTCTAAAATTTAAATTTTATTCTTTAAAATAAAATATCTTAATAAAAGTGTTTTATTTAGCCCATTTCCATTTTTATTTAAAATTACATAACAATTTTATAAATAATGTAACTATGAAAATAATATTAATAAATATGAAACTTATTTATTCTAAAATTATTTGGATTATAAAATCCACCTTCTATATTTGAAATTACGTCATCTAAGTTTTATTCACTTATCAAACAAGTGGGTATATCCTTCCATCATACCATTTTATGATGCTCATGTAGCCTCTTAAGGCATCTGGTTTTTCCAAAACAATTATGATAGTGAATCACAATATTTTGTAACACATTATCTCTATTTTCAACATTAAAAATATTGTTTTTGGCATCATAATGTTCTTATTTATTCAGAAATACTTTATTGTTATAAATATGAGACGAATCATACAAATAAATGGCCGATATTTTGAAAATTTTTTCATTTGAAGCTATAGAATCATGATATTTTTTCCAAAAATGTAAGAATTGAAATCCCTCCAAGAGTAAAAAAACATTGGGAAATATATATCATGGATAAAATAAATAAAATATTCCCAATTCATTTCATAATTTTCATCATTCTCTCTTATACTCTTAGACACATACCACCATAGATTATATTCACATTCAAAATAATAAATGGAATGTGCTATATTTTGGCATTAGGAACTTCTAATAAAATAAATTATCCTTTCCATATAATTGATCCATCAATATGATAAAAAAGAGTCAGATAATTCACTGAATTATGGGGGATTATTCCTAATGAAATTATATAAAAATGTATATTCCTCTATAACTAATCGGGTTCCAATGTATAATTTATACCACCACAATTTATTGGTTTTCACAATTTAAAAATAATTGTATTGAAATATTATATATTTATTTAAACCATCTTTGAATTATAATTTATAAGAATAATTTTCTCTTGGTTCCATCCAACTACAACTTCCCTATTTCCACTATAGAAAACATTAATTAATTTACGCTAATTATGAGAAGAAAAAATTTAATCTTTACATTTTATAATATTTTAAATTAACCAACATTTTAGATCATTCAAGGGAATCTTATTGAAAATATATTAACCTCTAATGTTAACTAAATATTAAAATGATACTGACTATAATTTGATGACCTAAAAATTTACTTAATCATTTTTTTAGTCATGAATTTACTATCAATCACTTCTTAGATCTTTAATGGTTAATAATTTTGAGAATTAAGATATAAATAATTTATTAAAAAACCAAATAATAAATTGTGGACCAATCCTATTTTAATACATTATTCCACCATATTTTTTTTCAAACAAATCATTATTTTGTTTATAATAAATTTTCGTACAAATAAAAATTACTTCCCCCTTTTACTTACCTATCATATGTACAACATTTAAAAACCTTATAAGATCCAAATAATTTGGGTAATGGATTTAAATTTATTCAATTCCATTATTAATATGAAAACATGAATACTTATATTGTGTTTAAATTTATCATCAATTACCTAGGACAATATTAAATAAAATGATTTTAATTTAAAAATTCACCAAAAATTGTCTAAATGAAAATAAATTTATCACATAGAATATAGTTAAACCCCACTCTCCATATAGTAATGATTCCAATTCATAACGTTTTCTAATACAATGTAATATATAACTACAATTCTGCTTAATTTTAATGAGAAACCCTTATCTAACTCCATCCTTTTGGATTTTTAATAAATGTAACAATAACCTATGCATTGGATGGATGTGTGCTATAAATTATTTTTTGAGATATTATTGGACTACCCAGTGATTTCATGGCCAACCTATTATATATGTTCTAATAGGCACACTAAATTCTATATGAGCTGCCACATTGTATAGGATGTAATGGGATTATCTAATACTATATTTGATGACCAGTCGTTTAAGATTTAATAGACTCAACCTACCCTATCTGGGCGAACCCATTTCAGATTTATAATCCTCACTTAACATATCAGGGATAAATAATTTTTGTGCATTAAAATTTCAATTATAAAACAATTTGACAACTGTTAGAAACTCGTTGATAGATGAAATTTGGATATTGAAAACCAATTATCTTTTAAAATCCCATTTTGAATACAAAAAATATGTTTCATTTTTGAAAACAAAATTTAACTTCAAAAATACCCTGAAAAGGGAGAATGTTTTCTTTTTTATGACAATCTGGAATTATATAAAAAGAATAAAAAAATAATATTTTTTTCCTGGCGGAAGAAATAGTCATTTCCACTATGAATGTTAAAAATATGACCTTACATTTGTCCTTTATAAAAACTCTAGAATAAAACACATAAAAATAGACATTTTGAAAACCATTAAAAATAATAAAATACAGACACAAAATGTTCTTCTAAAATATTTTACATCCATAAAAAATCTTATTTTTCAATCCTAGGAATGGATGACCAAGAAATTGTCGTGGATAATAAATAAAAGTGGTTTTTAAATGAAAATCCCATTATCACATGGGAGATGATTGAATTTTATACACTATGAAATATTAATATTAAAAAATTAAATATCATTATAATAGGTAAATTAATGATATGCACAATAATCAGGGTTTTATATACGACAAATAAATAATACAGTTGTACCAAATAAATATTTTCCAAAATGAAATGAAATTTACAAGAATTACCATAACATGGGTCCAAATTTTCATTTGTGTATTTATCATTTTGAATAATAATATTATGATATTATTTTATTTTATTAGATAACTTTTAAATTTGTTTATAACTTTTATTTATATTATTATCATCATACATTAAATTAATTAATCAATTATGTTTCTCATCAGATGATTAGACCATATTCATCTCATGTGAGATCAATAAAATTGGTCGATCAATAATTTATAATGGAGTAATTTTAACTAACGTTTTGATCATGGAGACGGTAGGTAATACGTACGTATGAGTAACATTTTTATCTTTTAAGGACCAATTTGGAATGAAGGTAAAAAAAAATTAACTTTACTTACATATCATAAAATAAAAAAATATCATGTTATTTAATTATATGTTATTTTATATATAATTATTTTGAGGTAGTGGTGAAAAAACTAGTCACATTACTTCAGTGTGGTGGTAGTCTGTCATACACGTGATAAACATTATTGTATCACATTGGAATTAGAATATAGTAATTTTTATGTATTATAATGACAATAATTAAATAATTATTTTATTTATTATATATATAAACATAATATCTTTATGTAATGTAAAATCTTATGTGATTATATATTGAGGTGGTAGTACACCATACACATGAATGATGATTCCTCTAGTGATTGGATGGAATATTTGGTGGTTGAATGTATAAAATGAAAAAAACATATAATATATGTATGATATTGTGGTTATTATATCATCATGTTATTTCAATAATTTAATGAGCAGCGTAACAAATAATAAAAATTGATCATTGATGAACATTACCACTTTTTGGGTAGCTCCATTCTGTTTGCATCAAAGGCCATGCATGTTCATATTTCTTCCCAATATAAATCTTCTAAGACAAAAAATGGAATTTACATGTTATTTGAAAAGGGTCTATCTGATCCAATTTTTTATGGTATAATATGGGGTGGAGATGGTGTACAGTTTATAAGTAGTGAAGGTCTAAATGTTGTATTTTTTTGATCATGGGAATTAAAAACAAAATGTTTAGTGGAATTAGGCCCAAATAAAGGTCTATTATGTATTAATTTATTGATAAGGCTTTTGTATTCCCATATAATGGTTTTTTTAATGATTATATGTTGTTTTATTCCTTTATATTAATGTTTATTCCCTCGATAAACCTATTTTTACATTAATTGTTGAGTTTAAATTCACCTTGTTTCACTAATAATTATTTATAAAAAATAATTTATCATCATTATACATTATAATTTTTTCTGATTGAATATATGGAATCTATTTTTTCAAATTCAATTTACATAAATTTAAATTTTTAATTTTATATTAACCACACATACACGGAGAGAAAACATATTTTTAAAAAGTTTTATTCTTTTAAAAGATGATTTTATATATTGTCTATGAATAATAATCATCATTTTATGAAAATAACATAATATTTAATGAATTATTATCTATAACATTAATTTTAAACATTACCTCTGGGTATTAATTTAATTAAATAAAATGAGGGAAGATTATGCATTTTAAATTAGTTTTTTGAAAAAACATCATCTCTTATACCGAAAAATACATATATGAAAAACCAACATTAGGAAGGGTAAAATTTTAATTTAGTGGAGTTATAATAACTAAATAATAATTATATTACATAAAAAACATGTTCATAACATATTAATACTGTTTAATTATGTAATTTATTCAAAAAAGAATTTTTTTTAAATAATTATTTGACAATTCAACAAAAAGAAAAAAAATTCTAATAAATAACAAAATTTCAATCAAAATTATATTTTGATGTTTTTATTTAGAATAATATTTAATTATCTAAATTACAATTATTATGTCTAAAATTTTTTCATTTAAATAAAACAATATATGAAAATATTGTGTTAAACCCACTTAAATTTTGATTTAAAATTTTATATTATTTATATAAATAATATATCCATGTAATTCTTATTAATTAACGTGAACACAATTTACTATATCATAACATGGAGTTTTAAACTAGATTTTATAGAAAAATATTAATAGTGAATAAGTTTGGGTATTTACCATAATTCCGCTCCTCCTTGATTATAAAAGGGTGCTCACTCTCTTCACACCATCCCACCTATTAAAACATTTGGCACAAGGAAACCCATCAATAATCATTTCAATATTCTAATAAATTTAAATGAAGCCTTATATTTTCTATAAATTCATCCTAGGATTATTTTAGTTAAAAAATAAAGATGATACTAGAAGATTATGTAACGTTCATCAACAAGCTTTATTGTTTTATTTCATCATACACCACCCTAAAAACATTATTATACCAGGATTATCTTATTACCTCATAATATTCTATATAATAAGTGTTTTTATATAATCTGAATGACCAAAAACAATCTCTATGTCCATAAAATGTGTTGTGGAATCATTTTTCATGTGTACAATGGACAACCACATCAAAAATATATGTCATATATTTTTCATTTCCCACCTCTTAAGTATCATCTTAATGATGGAAATATCATTTATATATAATATATATGATAATTATATTTCTATTAATAATTCTAAATTATAGTATGTCTCAGTCTATAATACTCTCTATTACGTGGTAATACAATAATGTTGTTCATGTTTGGGAGGAACTACTACCACACAGAGAGATGTGATTCATTCAATCATTTCATTAAAGGAATTAGGTATGACATTAATGATAATAAGTTATATATATTGACAAAAAATAATATGTAATGTATAATATTTCAATAATTTTTAATTCTTCAACCCATAAATAAAAGGGAAAATAGTTCTCATGAGTAACTATAGCATATCGTCTCCCTAAATGATGTATTTTCTATACAATTTTATTATAGATTTCAATAAAAACTAATATAAAGAATATAGTGGAAAATTATAACATAGATATAATTATTTAGATTATATAGCCATTATAAATCTTACAGGAACAAAAATATAACAAATAAAAATATATATAGTAAAGTTCTTATTACTTGAGTGGTCAATTTGACAAGAAATCGTTAATCTGCTTGTAATAAAATGTAATGGGAAAATAATATATGGAATTATATATTTTAATACATATATACATAATATTTTTTGAATAAAAAATTATTTCATATACATTAGTGTTCAGTGATATATAATGGCAGTCAAGACTTATAATATGGGATTTCCATCTCACAATTATTTTTTCTGAGAAACATGTCATGTTCAACAAATGATTCTTTTATATGAGGTATATATATATAATTAATGTATTATATGATTATTATACATAAAATTATAGGTATTTAAATTTCAATTTTATTATCTATGTTTCATATGGTTTGATGTACAAAAGTTACCCAATCGGTATGGGATTTTTGTCACAATTTCCCTTTATTGAGAAACACATTATGTTATACACCAATAACCATTCATGAGGTTTATATACATCACCTTTAAAAGGTGATGTACTGAATTTATTTTTCCAAATGATATTTTATGTTTCATTTTATTTTATTTCTTTCATAGGTATTATAAATCAATGTTATAAATGTGGTATGGGATTTATGTTACAATATAATAATTTATTAGAATTATTTATGAATATGTCTGCAATGGCAATTTATAATCATATATCTCTCAATAATTCTGATTAATTTTCCACACTTCTATTTATTGCATGTGAATATATGTTTCAACTCATTTTTTCTCCCTATATGAACAAAAGTGTTAACAAATTATTCTTTCATATATAATCATCTTTTGTAACGAATGTACATTTTATTTAAAAAACATATTTTCTTAAAATATATTTAAAATATATTTAAAATTATTTTTTTCATATAAGAAATGGTATTTTACATATTAAAAGATTTAAATGGGTTTTAAAAAATCCATTTATATATTTCAAAGGATATTTTAAGTGAAATTAATTTAAATAATATTTTATTTTTTAAAAATTGTTTTTAATGAAAAGCTATTACCCTTAATAAATTTCCCATGTTGCTGTTTAAAATTCTTTTCAATAAAATATGGAATTATTTGATGTTACTTATTATTTAATATTTATTTGATCCAAGGATACCATTCTTATTCATTTATAAATGATTAATTTTACTGATGAAAAGATGTTTAAGAAACCAGATTATATTCAACGGGTTTTAACATTATAGAATCATTATGAAACTCTAGTATTTTTCATGGATTATTATTTTGTCAAATGATGAAATCATTCTAAAATCAGTATTCCTTCAACATTTTATGATATTGTGGAATTTTTATGAAATCCATTTCTTGGGATGTATTATTATATAATGATTGTTTTATGATCTTATGTAACACATTACTTTGATATTTCTTATCTGATGGGTGTGAACTATATCTCCCTCAATATACTTGTTAAATATTTATATATCATGAGATTAAAATGGGAAATATGTCCTTGATCATGATCTAATATGATAAATAGGTATTTCCTAATACACTATGTGAACTAGGTGTATCCTAATCTAATAGAGAAATCGATGAGTCAACACCCTCCATCGGAAAAGGTGTGTCTTCATTGACAATGTTGAATGTCATTTATTTTATCCATCACGTATGAAATTTGTTTTTATATTAATGATCGTGACCAACTTTTATGAAATTCAATTATAGATCATGAATTATTTATAAAGATTTATCACTCTTATGGCACAATATTTGTGATATGATGAGGTTTATTATTCAGAAATAATGTTTTTAATGTAATGAGGATAACAATCTTAAATAAAATTAGATTAAAAGTTTAATTTAATGACTTATTATATATTACAATTTTATAAAAAACATCATATAAATGGGTTTTTTATATCATATAAAATATTTAATTTTTTTAATCATGTTTATCAATGATAATATAGTTGTTGATCTGTGATCAAATGTTTTTTTATAAATAATAGGTTGTGAAAAATCTACTAACACACAAAATATATGTGATGACAATCAAATAGTATTTTCACACCATGTGAAGATCATTTATTATAAATTAGTATGGGGATATAAGAACTGTGATTTTCCCTTTCCCATACCCAATATGAGACCCAACAACTTAAGAATAAGAAAAATCATTTAAAAAATATGTTCAACCTCATTGAGATGATGACTTAAAACATTTATGAAGACCCATCACATGACAGTATCAACATCATGAACTATAACATTAGGGTGTTTTATGGTTTAATGAATTTATATGTATCATGAGACTAATAATATGAATAAGTATATATTATATATTAATGAATTAATTTTCAACTTATTATATTAACTTTAAAAATAATTTTCATTCAAGAAAACACTAATAGTTTTTTGGTAATATTAAAACATAACTAATGAATTTATTTTTATTATTTGATTAATTTTTTAAATAAATAATAATTTATTAATATAATTTTTATAATATATTTTCTATTAAATATAAGGGGTTGAATAATATTAATGTAGTCAAATGAAATTTTTACAATGGTTCAAAAACTATAATTGTAATAAAACAAAGAATTTTGAAATAAATACAAGTTATTATTGAAATATAAAAAATAAAACAATTTTTTCAATAAATATTAGTAAATAAATATTAATTTTAGATTCATCATATCAATTTTATCATATGGAGAAATTTTCATAATTTTCTGACATAATCTAATTTTCAGTTGAAAATTAAATACGGTATAAATATACAATATGTATTATTACACAATAATGACATGTAAATGATTTAATTAGTGATATAATATGTATCCATGAAAAAATATATATATTTCATTTAAAATAATTTAATATTAATTTAATTTTATTGATTTTATAAATCCTTTATGAATCAACCAAAACTTATAATATATTTTACCATTTTAAAATAATTTCATAAATTAAAGGACTCAATTACACAAAATAAATAGTGATATTTTAATAATTGAAGACCTTGGTTTAATAAAATAATTAAAAAAGGCTCATTTGATTAATAGAAGGAAAAACATGGTATGGTTTGTAGTTTTGATTACATTATAATATAGAGTCCAATCCCCATGTTTGATAAATAGTAATGAATTTTGGTCATTTCATGTATAAAATCATCCTAGATCCCATATACATTTAATAAAAAACCATGAATTATGTAATTATTATTCTCATAAATTTCTATATCCTTACCATCGATGATCTGACTTCTCTTGAATCTCTTACCAATCATTTGGAATTAATCATTGATGGTAAGGGATCTTATTCTTCACCTATCCATTCATGTATTTTTAATATCTTATGTTTCTTTCTAAAATTTTTAATTTTGAGATTTTTTCATCCATCTACCCCCTTACTATCCATTTAATAATGACATCACCCTTTAATTCTCATTAAATCCATCCACAAACATTTGTACTCCTCTATTTTGATGCAGAAATTTCACCATGATTTTCGATGTGAAATATTTGTATAGTGAAAACCCATATCCAATTTCAATCAAGGGTAATCACATTTATTAACATATAATTAATTTATTAGGAAAATAAATGTATGTATTAACCACTCGATTAGTGTTGATTAAAATATGATGATAAATTATTCCATGTTATATGATCTAGGTTATAAATTTAGTAATGGGAATGAAATGAATGTGACACGTGTACCCATAAATATAATGTGATCCATTGCATTGGATAATGTTTTAGTCTCCTGAGAAATCATTAAACATATTATGGAGTTATATTAATAAATCATAAGACTATTTCCATAATGATGTTTTGTCAGTTATCCTTGACCAAGGGTTGTGATAAAATGTTTTATGTTCTTGTCACATTTCACATGTTGCCTGTTTGTTATCTTTCTATATCATGCCTCATTGTTCATGTTTATTATTATCCCCCCTTTTATGATTAATTGATATTCTATTTTATAACATGTAATACATTATTCAATTTTATCCATGTTTATTCCCATACTCATATTTATAACCCAACCATTTCTTTTGTAAGTCCTCAGATAATCCAATATAGTTTTTTGTATGATGGAATATTAGGATCATGTTAACGGTGTCCTCAATATTGGGTGTGTATTACCAATTTTTTATTGTAAGTAATGTAACTAATTAAAAATGAAACTAGTTTTCTCAATATTTAGGATTTATCATGTGTATTTTTATGTAATAAATGATGAATATGATAGTAATAAGGAGAATAGTTGTCATAGTGGGTAGAAGTGGAAAAATTAGATGTTTTGGGGTGTATGCTTAGAAAAAACTAGAGAAATACATAGGGATAACACTAACAATAATATACATACCAAAATCATTGTAATGTAATGAGTGTCCGGTTTCCATGAATACTCATCCATATCTTTACTCTGTAAGTTGATGTGTCTCTAGAATAAATGTATATCGTGCAAATACTAAAAAAAAACACCAAGTTGAGATTTACTCAACTTGGAATAAGTGCACGACATCATTACATTCATCACAACTAGTTTTACACAACTAATTTTATTACATTTTTAAATTCAAAATTTTAATATGAACCATTATTGGTGGAATATAATAATGGATCGTAACTGCCTATTTTTTCAAATAGATAATGGTTAACATTTATTGAATCCTATAAATCCATAAATTAAAAAAATTAAATGTCTTGAATAGATATAACATTAATATAATTTAATTTCAATATTTTAGTTTAATATTTTATAAAATGTATCCCTTATTATCCATTTATTCTTAATATTAGATAAAAATATGAGGAACTTGGTAAAAACCAAATTTGAAGGGAAATGCGATGAATGCCCAAATGAGATTTCGAACACAATGTGATGATTCTTATAAATTTTTTGTGATGGTACACTATCGGATGACTCATTTTATGTATAGTTACACTGATCTATAGTTTCAAACAAACCCCCTATGAGAGAATAAGAAATAGTTGACACCTTTAATCAATAAAATCATGTCATTTTCAATGGATCATATAATACCTTAATATTTGACGAATTTACTATCTCAATTAAGAATATATTAACCATATATAAATGTTTCAATAAATATAAAGTTTTTTATTTTTATCATAGGTAGGGTAATGATGTTCAATGATTCACAGTGAACAAGATTATAAACCACATGTGGGAGATAAAGGATATGTGGTGGAAGAAGTTCATGAATTTTTTTTATAAATATTATCTCAAAACACTACTAATATAAAATGAAAATGTATATTAATTACATCAAGAAAAACATTGATGCATATATCAAGGAATATGCGGTATACTTCGTAGGAAATTCACAATACCCTACCAACATTATCATTAACCCAGCATGGAAGGATGAATTCTTATTTTGTGGTGTAAAACCTAGTCTATAAAAATCCTCAAAGATCTGAGACATTTATAATTATGAGGAAATTACTTTATCTTCAATCAATGTTGAAATTATGATTTTTGAGTCTCAATGGTAGGGTCTCGATATGAATCATAAAGTAAAATTTAATAATAGTGATGTTATGTAGAAGTATAATGGTTTTATAATATTTTAAAATCCAACTTGTCAAATGTGTTTAAAGAAGAACCCTGGAAATCGCCTATGGGGGATGAGAAAATGATTTTGGTGTGGGTTGTATATACACTTACCTATTGATTTAAAACTGGAGAAACCCACTATTGTGATGGATTAAAGAATTATCTATCTAATCATCAATTCATCTTATATTTTTTCAACTACATGGAATAATATAACTTTGAAAATAAGTGAACAAAACCAAGGGTTTCTGGAGATATTCAACAACCTCCAATACATCAATGCATATCTTATGTAATCACAAACACTATAGTTGTTCCTAAAAATGAAGTTGTGATAGGTAGTCAAGTTATTAATTAAAAAATAAGATTATATAATTCTTTATTATGGTTCTATTCATTCATTTATCCCATGTAATTTATGTAGAACTATTCAAAAACCATTGAAAATAATAGAAGTATAGATGTTGGTGAAAATGGATAATAGGGAAATTATTATATCCTGAATATATATTTCCTCCCCTAAATTTTTTTTCAAGATAAATTTCCATGTGAACAATGGGATAATCCCTTTTGTGTAATATGATGAGCTAAAGGGTATGGATTTGAATTCCATGTATAGTGAAAACATAAATATCCAGGGGAATGTAATCACTCTCTGTTTGTTCAATTGAACCACAATTCTATACCATTATAAGGAAGAGGTTGAATATTTTTTAGAAAAAAAATTTCAACAATATATGTTATTTTTTTCAATAATAAATATCATGTTCAAATGTGTGAGTCAAGAGAAAAATATCAACCTCAAGAAGTTCCTATTGTGAGGGAATACGCTGATGCGATTCCTAATTAATTTTATGGTCATACTCATATTAGAGATATTGAATATTCAATTGATCTTATACATGGTACACATCCATTTTCCAAGACTAAATATAAAATTTATATTATAGAACATGGGTATATTAAAAAATAACTATATATGAATCCATATTAATTGTTCAGACACCCAGGAACATCAATATGGGGTGCACCAATCCTCTTTGTGAAGAAAAAGGATGTGTCAATGTGCCTTTTCCTTAATTAGTGTGAGCTCATCAGGATCATGGTAATTAATAGTTATACACTTTAATTTATTGTTGACTTGTTATATATTCTATGTGTATCCTTTTCCATTTAAATAGGGGATATTTATCAGGATATTATTATGTATGGATGAAAAAAGAGGATATCCCCATGGCCAATTTCCTGAAAAGTTACGGGAACTGTTAATTCATAGTAATGACATCCATTATCACTAATGATATATCAATCTACATGGAAATGTTGAATAGAGTAAATATAGATTAATTCCAAACTTTATGGTAGACTATATTCAATATATTCTAATATATTCTAAAATAAATAATGAGCATGATGAGAATCTGAGCACATGTCTAAATTCTTTATGAATGGAAATGATTTATGTAATGTAAAACTAATAAGATTTATGGTTGGATGGTTTATCATTACAGGGGTATATTATGATAAGAATATTTGATATATGTGGACTCTTAATGGGAATCATAACATTATGGACTGCCAAGGGATAATTTTGGGACTGAAATCCATCATTTTTTTTAAGTTTGGTTTGGTATAGTTGTCGATTTGTGAGATATTTATGGCTATTTTCAAACCCACCAACCATGACATCTGATAAGGGGATCAAGATATTTAGTAAAAATTTAAAGTGAAGAGATCCTAATAATGTTTAAAATGGGTCATATCATTGCACTTGTAAATACACTACCAACTAGTTATAAATTTTACATAATGTGTGAAAATTCATCAAATAATGGATTGTGGTCTATGTGAATAAAAAATGAAAATGTGATAGACTATGATTTAGTGTAATTGAATATTATATAAATAAACAACCAAACACTTGATCATAGCTAGAAAAAATGATATTTGAATTGAAAATATTGTGAAATTATCTCCTTTGGGAGGTGGATGAAATATATATGTTTCATGATATACTCATCTATATATTCACATAGAAGTAGCTAAATAAGAAAAAATATATGGTTTGATTTGATCAAGTACAATAAATGATCAATCTAATAACATCATGGAAAATGAAATGATGTGGAAGATTATTTATGTAGAGAAGATCTAGAATTTGTATGACTGAAGACAATTGAGAATGATTTGATCTTATTAGACTTGAATATGATCGTAATGGGAATCATATGGTATGTGACCTCTTAATTCATTACAAAAATTATTTCTCAAAGCTATCTTATATAGAGGATAAATAATTATTAATTAATATATTTGTAAATTTAAATGAATGTTTAATACAAATGAAAAAGGAAATCATCAAAGTCTTTTTACTGATGAAAGAGTTATGATAATTTGTTACAGCTATGTGTCCCAAAATATCTTGATTTAAATAAGGATATATCAAATGAATCATAGAGCATGACCTTCTCCAAAAAACCAAAAATCACAGTGATATATTAATATCTTCTAGAGAACTATTGGATGGAGATTACGAAGATTAAGATCAACCAATATACATCATGATGTATGTTATCCCAAAATATAGTGGATGAGAGTAAAAAATCCAAGAGGATGATGAAAGAGTTACCCATTACTATATTTTCATTGGAAAAATAATAATATAATATCTCACTAGACATCCAATGACATAAAGTGGAAATGATGATATATGGGTAGTGGTAGATCTTCTTTTAATGACTATTCACGTCATTGAAATTTTTGAGGACTTCTATGTCAATCAATTTACAATTATATACATTAGAGAAGTGGAGAGGCATCATAGAACAACATGGTGACCTAAAATTTATGCATGAAGACTACTTCATTATATTTATTAACAAAAATATTCTAACCATATATAAAAATTGGATATCATAGCCTAATACTAAAAAGGATTTACAATAGAGTATAATGAAACTAATATCCAATTTGGGTAAATACTATTTTACCTATTGCAGAATCATTAAATAATGATCCTCATCATTTTTACATTAAATCACATGTTATTATAAATATATTCATGGAAATACTATTTTTTTAAAGTATTAATGAGAAAACACCTCTTTCCTCTATATTCTAAGAGCCAAAATGAATAACACGACTCTCTCTATTGATCCAATATAATGAAATCATTTTTATATCATATGTTCTAAACCAAAAGTGAATTGTTCAATTAAAAAAATATTAAATAGTCAAAAAAACCATGGGCATAAATACCATATCAATGTTTATAAGGACATCATTTCTACATAAATGTTCTTTTACCCCAATTTGATGTCTATCCTAAGATCATATACATTCATAATATTCAGTTCATCCATGTCGTATATATTAAGTAAATAGTAATGTAAATGATCTATTAAAAATATCTCACTACCCATGTTGGTGACTATGAGTAATATCATTGTCAAATCTGCACATTCCCCCAAGATTTCTTCCCATAATTTTGTTGGCTTGTAACGATAAATTTCTGGGAACTGTCTATTTGTGGGTATAATATGCTCTCATATAAGAGTAATCTGATGCATGAGAAAAACTATAAACGATAAAGTAAAATAAATAACTAAAATATGAATCAAATAGTTTCAAATAACATGTAATGAATAATATATAGTTAGGATAAGAAAACCCATACCATATATTCACTACGTTACAACTATGCTAGTTTTTTTATATGTTATGATGTAGAAAAAATAGGCTTAAAATATTGGTATACATGGCACATTTAAAGACATATGTACACAACCAAGTCATCCTACTCAATCAAGGATGGTACTTATCCAAATAAATTCCTGATACAATATTACTATCTGTTAGGGACCCCAAGTGAATTGGAGGCCTAGAATGGGTTTGAGTATGAAACCCAGTTTGATCCCAACAATAAAGTATTATATATATTTATTACAGTTAAGGAATTTTTATTTTAATTACACAACTAGTAAATAATAATCACATTAAATAGATTAATATATTTTTAATAACATATATTGTACCAATGAAAAAATTTATACAATAGTAATATCACAGATTTTTTAGAAAATGGTAGAAATACATATTAGAATATACAAAACAACATAAGGATACAATCAAAAGCCTTAAGAAACCCCATACTCACCTACTATAAAAACATGTTAAGATAAATGGTATTATTTGGACACCCCATATGTATGGAATCAAGTTGTAACTCAGGTTCCTTAAGCATAAAAATGATGTTTTATATAACTTATAGAGCATAGATGATGTCATAGTTTTCCCTCTTCGAGTACTAATCTAGATGCATAGGAATTGGTCCGCATGTAATCTAGAATCTATAAAACTTAAAGAAATATGAATTTGATGACCCATATGAATTATATTAAGAATATACAAAAGATTTGAGTTGATAAATCGATATCAATCAATCATCTGGTAAACAGTCCAACACCAACAAGATATGGAAAATGATATCAAGATGTGTCTACATATTATGAAGGACTATCCTTGTAATCATTCAAGGCTATTATCATGAAACACGGGGATCTGACAAGAATCCAGTACTATGAGAAAATGGTAACACCTGGTAACCTCAGTCATTAGTTTTATCCCTGTATTCTATGATTATAATATGATATATAAACTATGAAGGGTTTATGAAATTCACTAGACAACCCCCTCTGTATCCTGATGTAGTTAATAATATCAAAAATAAAAACCTTTCCATAATTGATTATATCAACTTTTTAATCAGGTATTCACCAATAATCATTGTCTTTGTTAGAATAAATTTCAAAATACACTGTAATATATCGATCATCTAACAGTATATAAACACAAATTTAGATGAAAATATAAATATGTTTTAAATTATTCATGTTTATAACTATATGGTAGAAAATCTTTGGTCACATTTGTGATTGGAGAAGAACTGATATTCGATGTGATATATGTGTAGGGATGGGTATTTGGTGTCAATAGATCCCATAATTAAATGTAACAGAGGGAGTAAGTAGCCTCAAGAACTACATGTTAATTTAGAATCATCTATATCAATAAATAAAAACTTAACTACTAAATGCATAAAAATAGGTCATAAATTCATAGTGTTTCATTAATGCATGAATGAGTCTTATTCTATCACTACCCTAAGTGTTCATGATAGGTAATTCGTTATTTATTAGGATACACATAGTCATCCTATCCATAATAATGATACATTACCAATATCTTAACATTATCCTGGAACCCTACATGGCCCTCCTCCATGTCTTATCATAAGGAAAAAATGCACACGAAGATGAATGACATATATAATTTTCTATCCTCTAACACATAACATCTCATAATCAACCATTCAAATAATTCAAGAGATAACTTAATTTATAAATAATTTATAGTTAATGGTTTGATTAATAAATAAAAAACAATGAAATATATTCAATTAAAAATGATTTATTAAACAAAATGATTTGAAATAAAAAAATGTTACTTATAATATAATAATATAAATAAATACTTTCATATCTTTTCCATGAAATAATAATATATATTGGTAATAAATTTAAAAATAATAAGATTTTTAACAAAAGTATTTTTTATCTAAATATTATATGAATTTGGATTCTAATATTATATAATATATACAATTAATTAATATACATTTTTTAGATTATTATATAAATTAGAATATTTTTGTTATTTAATATTACTTTTAACATGATATAAGAAATTTTATTACTCAATACATGTGATTTTGAAACTATTTTTTTAATTTTAAAATAAATTTTCCTGAAATAATATATATATATATATTAATGGGTTTTTAAAACATATCTTTATGAAATTTATCATTTAATAAATAGTATTGATATTATAGATTTATTGTATTAATATTATTTTTACCATATTATAATAATATTTAAAATTAACAAACACGATATAGATTTGTTAATGTTCATAATAGTTATAAAAAACACACGCACATATATATAAATGATAAGGTAAAACAAATTTCAAATAGAAAAAATTAATTAGAAATATAAATGTTAGATTATACAATTATTGAACAAATAGTATATATTTTCATCAAAAATTTACTTATATTAAAAAATGTTTATATTGAAAAAATGGAAAACCCCCCAATATTAGGAAATTATCCCCCAACAGCATGTATGGAATCTGTGAGTGGTCGGGTGTGACCTATGTTGTGTATAGATCCTACATACTGTGTAGTGTAAGGGACATAATTCACACATGGTTCCTCATGATGCATGAAAATGTGAGACATTCTTATCTAGGGGTATTTTAAATTGGATTGTTTTTTGTGAAGTTCACCCAATGCCCAAGAGTGACTGGAATTCGTGAGTTATTGTAACTTATGGTAGAGAAACACAAACATTCATTCAATGTGGTATTTCATAACCTAGACACTAAATATGCAATTAAATATTTCTAATTATAATATAATCATTCAATAAGATGATACCTAACTATCTAATCGAATTGGAGTATCTTCTAATACCTATGATAAAATAATAATTTCCACCTCTATTTTCCTCATCATTTTGAAGTAGTTACTATACTTATTAAGGGAAAATGACATGATTTTTCTCATCTTCATCCTCTATCATTGGAAACTAGGTTTTCAAAAGGTTATAGGAATCTTATAGTAAACAAAATTCAGTATTATTTAATTTTTCCTTTCATATTATTTTTTATAGGGATACTATTTGAAGAATCAAATAGTTGATGATGTCTCCATAAATTCTCAATTCCATATAATAATAAATTGAATTAATAATTCATTTTCATACCATGGAATAATAAATAAATTTTTATGTAAATAATATCAACATTATTGTCTATTCTACAGAAGCTTCTTAAAGAATTTCAAAAAACCATTTAGAATAATGTCTAAGTATAGATGATTATTAATTTATTAAATGCATGAACATACAAGTGAAAGATGATTTTGAATCCTTTTTCAAATTATTCTTTGGTTAGTAGAAATGGATGTAATTATGTATATATATATTATCATTCCATATTATTTGTTATTCTTATATTTCACTAAAATTGTATTTAATCTAAAATTCCATAAGCCATAAATATTGTATTTCTTTTAAATTCCATTCTAATTAAATTATTACAATTGCCATTTTAACAGATATAATTATTTTTCTATACGATTTAAAATTATTTAAATAATAATAAGCGTTGAAAAATATTTATAGAGAACGAGTTTCCCATCAGAATCTACTCTTTGTAAAATACCCTTTTTAAAAACCATTTGTAACATTAGTTTAATGTGTATGAAAATTAGTTCATGGGGAAGATGTTAATAAATTCAACAGTTCTTCAATTTACGATGTAATGGAAAATTTATTATTTAAAATCTAACTAAATGTTTAATTTTAAGATTTATTATTGTCAGAATATGTAATATATTAAATTTCTAGATTTTGGGAATAAAGTTTTTTGGTAACAGTCAAATAATTTCAATTCACAATTTATGTATTAGGAATATTATTTTATAGAATATTTTTTTTCAAGAAAATAATAAATTATATATATATTATGATATAATGTGTGGGAAAACTTTAATATCATTTTTTTTATTTCATAATACCATATTTCATGAGAAATTATTATGTTCGACTCTCTAATTTATAAAATTAAAATTGAATGGATTAATTATTTATTCAATGTAGACTTCGAATATGGGATGTAGAAATTGTATTCTAACGTCATATGATTATGTTTTAAAAAATTATTTTAATGAAATTAATTTATGATATATACTTTTATATCATCCCCAGATACAACATCATCACCATGGGTATTTAATTTCTAAAAATTATTTTTTATAATATTCATAATATAATAATTTTTTAGATACTTATTTTTTAAAAAATTAGATTCTTTATTTTAGAGGATTACATTAATTTTTGTTAATTGGGTTTTTGATTAAAAATAATCTAATTCATATACATCGTTTAATATTTTTATATGTGAATTGTTCTTAAAATTTTTTAATCGGTTAATACATTATTGTATAATACTATTATTTTTCATTTTAAATTTGATTATTTCCAAATAAATATTTCAAATGCTTAAATGTTTTCATTTATTTTTTATCTTAATTTTATTTAATTATGATGTGTTGGAAAATAAGATATTACTTTAACTTCTCTAGTTTTATTAATAATAAATCATGTAAAATCATATGTAATCATTTAAAACCTGATTATTTATTTTTTAAATATGTTTAATTATTATTATATATGATCACTTTTTCATTTAACACATTAGGAATATATTCATGTTAAATGAAATTTAATACAGAGAAATTGGAAATGTTTGAGAGACTAACACTGACAGAACAAGTGTGACACCCATAGCACAAGCTGACACACTGATAAAAAAATAATAAATATATCAATGACAGTTAAACCGAGACACCAACAGAAGGAATGTATCACCGATCAAAATAATTTCTATCTAATTTAATTAATTTTTCACGGATAGAAGTAATTTTTCACTAACATTTGGAATGTGTCGTTGATAGTACAAATTGACTCACTGATAGATGACTTAATGATATTTCAAATGAGACATGGATAGAAGAAATGAGTCACCGAAAAAAAATATGATTCACCTATGAATTGTGTCATTAACACACGTAGACACTAAATAAATGACATGAATATATAAAGTGTCATGGATATCAACAAAATTAATCATAGATAGAAGGATTCACTGATTGAATGACTCACTGACAGAGGAGTCACTAATAGACTGTTTAAAATTGGTTTTATTTTCATTAATCTCAAACAATTATATTTAAGTGTTTTAATGATAAAAATTGAATAATTGTTTTTATGTATAAATTATTAATTAGAATGTGAGAAGTGCGGGGTACAATATCTTACCAAATCATGTATTTTTCCGGGTATCAGAATATAAAATAGAAAAGAATTCGAGTTGAAATAGAAACATGTATAAATACAGTAGAGGGCTCGCACAAGACCCCAAATTAGACCTGTGAACAAAAGGAAGAAAAATACATGAGGCATTTCATTTCATGATAATTGAATATAATGGAGAACTTTATATGCACCAAATTTCCAACATCGTGGTAGAAAAAAACAGAACTGAACGAATAGATTTCAATCTTCCACGAAAACCCAAACACAATGCTTCATGAAACACTATTTTCAATGTCTGTTTTAGAAGAGAACCCATGATGCACTTATGATACATCCCAAGAATAAATAGGTGTATTTCATAACACATATATCCTTCTATACACTATCACATTATTTCCTATCCAATTCTGTGCATTTTTACTACATTCTGAGTGGTGTGTACATATGTCTGTTAAATAATATTATATCCTTTACTTAAATAATGAATAAATTATATCCTCACACAAACATATTTTTAAAGCTGTTATATCCCACGTAGTACAATGGTTTTGGTTTTGTGTGACCTGGCTATTTTAGTTTCCATGTAGAATTTTTATAGAAGTCTTTTAACCTGGACATGTTTTATGTTATTTTGTAATACCTATCCAGTGTGTGGATAAAAGCATTACATATATATATTTCATGGTGGATGGTGATAACCATGTGGAGATGACTATGTCTCAACTTTTTACTGAACCTCATATCTCAATCCCTTATGATTTAAAATTTAGTTTACTCTATTTTCTCTCATATTTTAGAAAACTACGTTTCACATTGATATCTAGTCTTGGATATTTTTTATAACTATTTTTGTACAATAAATTAGTTTCAAATTCTATATCAATATCTCATATTTTTATAACAGATAAATAATCAATCTTGTGAGAAATTTATTTAATGTTTAGAGTATTATAAATTTACTACATTGATTAACTAGGTTTTCTTGCATTTTAATTGGGGGATTCATTCAAATAATGTTTTTAACAAAAAAAATTAGTAACTCAGTTCACCACCCTCTGGAGTGTCTTTCTCTAACCAAAATTAAATATCAATGGTTGAACTTCTATTTCCAAATCTTTTCAACTGTGATGTTAGCTATATTTTGGATATCACAAAATTCCAATTTGTTCATAATTTTTAGCTTTTTAAAAATATATTCTTTACTAATCAATAATTATAAAAGATAATAAGGTTATTCTACCAATGGACCTCCATTCTTTAATGGTAAAAATTATTCACAGTGGATAATAAAGATGAAAATTCACTTAAAAAGCATGGGGTTTGATATTTAGACTTTAATAGAAGCTAAATATGATATACCGAACATTCCATGAACTACATGTAGTGATACCAAAATTATAATTACAAAAAATTTTAAATCTATATAATATACATTTTGCTTTAGGGGATAACTAATAAAATATAATATAATCTTGTAAATATGCCTATTAATATTGGGATACCATAATAGTTTCACAATAAGAAACCATTAATATTATTTAAATGAGACATAATATATAAACTATTAAGTATAATTCCATCATAAGGAAGACCAATGATACCATTTATGATATGTATATCATGTTAAATGTGGTAGTCACGAAAATGGTTAATCATGGAAATATAGTTAATTCCGAAGAAGAAATCATGTGGCTACATTGATTCTAATCGAAAAGATGGAGTGAAATATCATTATCAATTAGAGAATCTTATGATATCAGTAAGTTGCCTTTGAAGTAGATAATTGGTAGGATGATAATGTATAAGGAAGAATTAATATCCAACAAGGAGGATGAGGATAAACCAAAGATAATTTTAGTGGATTTGAAAACAACTAAATACAAATTTAAATAAAAATGATGTATTCAAACTCATTGTGATAGTAAAATTGATGCAGATTCACTATCACACTGTGATGAAGAAATGGATTAATGATCATGAAGATAAAGAAAATATAAGAAGAAGAAGTTTCTTAGGATTCTTATATATGAATGTAAATAATATAATAAGGTAAATTAGACAAAGGATTGGAAAAGAAATGATGACTAAAATGAAAATTTTGTTATTAATGTTAGAGAAGACGATATGTAATGGATGATTAGAATATGTTAAAATATAAAAGGAAATTTTTGGAAAATGATAAATGATACAAGAAGGAAATGAAGGCAACCTGGAGTGCTCATGAGGATGGCTTCAGTGAGTTAGAATCATCACATGATGATAAATATGAAAAGGAAAAAATGTGTATCATGAAAAAAATATGAGGTAACCCTTGAGTCCCGGGAAAAAAATTGTATTATTATGTTGATAAATATGATTCTGAAAATATGAATAATAAAGAAATGTTTGAATACTTCAGAATTCATGTAACTAAATGAAATGAATTAAATGATAATTATAAAACATTGATTAAATAGCATGCTCTCACCTCTACTATCAAATTTTATCTTACTATAGTGAAAAATAATAATACTAAATTGCATAAATAAATTAATGAAATTATGTTATCAAATGAAAAAATTTAAAATGAGTTATAAAATATTACCATATGAAAAATTCTCAAACATAAATTACTAGTAAAAAACTAGGTACAAGGTGTACTATGGTTATAGGATACCAATATGGATAGATGAGAACAACTGAAAATAATTTTGTATCCAAATATGGAAAAACATTTTCTATGTCCAGCATTGAATTTTTTTTCTAGTTTTAAAACTAGAAAACATTATACAACATGATGATTTTATGGATGAAAAAATGTTTAATTTTGAAATAAATTACATAAATATTATAGGATATCCATGAATCATGTATGGGTTTCCAAAGCACTTATTACTATTATTAATAGACCCCAACAAATCTAGGTACCAAAATATTCTCTTGCTTGATCATTTTGTAAGAAATATGTTTGATTAATTCATACAAAAACCTATTGTACATGGACAGTGAATGTTCAAGACACATGATAGTTTATTATACATGTTTCTGGAATATGATAATGATTAATGGTGGTTGTGTCACATTTTGTGACAATGTTAAAGGAAAATTATGTGGGTTGCACCAATTGGTAAATCTAATTCTATTTTATTTTCCAATGTTTTTCTGATGGAATAATATAAAATCATATTTTTATCTCTCTATTGTGCGATGATAGTTTTAATGTTAAATTTTATGATGAATCACTTAATGATTTTATTTATTAAAATGAATTAGTAATACTACCTTTAGAAATGAATACATGTATACTATAAACAGAGATTCTTTAGTGTCTCAAAATGTTTCATGCTTATGTACCATTAAAAAAGTGTCCTATCTGTAGAATAATATATTGTGACATTTTAATATTCATTCTCTCAGAAAGATTACATTTACTGGAGTAGTTAAGGAAGTACGAAAAAATGCATTTTCAAAGGAAAAATTCAGTAATCATTTTCAAAATTGTAAAAAAGATAAAATATATTTCAAACCAAAGAATGTTTTTTCAAAAATTAAACCTCTTATGTTTGTTCACAATGATGTTTTGGACATTCGCGAGTTTCTACTCTTAATGGGATACCCTATTTCTATGATATTGTAAATGAGATGTCTAGAAACACTGGGACATTATTTTCTTCTCACATTGTGCCCACAATCCCAACTTTTCTTCTCCTAGGACACCCTAAAATAATGGTTGATTATAAAAAATATAAATATCCTTATAAGAGAAATCATTTACTATTCTTAATGAATATAACATACCTGCCAAATTTTTGGTAGAATCTGTCAATACATATTTTTATGTAATTAAAAGACACATAATCCTACCAATTATTAAGAGACCCCCTATAAGCTATGACCTAGTATGAAACCCATAGTTATTTATACTATGTTTTTTGTTCAAATTATTGTATCCCTGATACCAAGGACAAACTTGAAAAAATTTCATCCAGAAGTGATGAAGGAATTTTGTTTAGGTTATTAAATCTCTAGTAATGACCGTAGTGTATTTAATAAAAGAACTATGTGTTTGGAAGAATATGTACCTTTAAAATTTGATAAAATATATCCACATGAACACATAACTCTATAGAAAATGTTGAGGATGATCTTTCCAATATAGAAATATGTTCAAAATCATCTGTACATGCGGCTAATAAACCAATTAAATCATCTAGTTCTAAAAATTCTCCAGACTCTAGTATTTATTAAACATAACCCGATGATGAACAAGAAATTACTAGTAATTTTTTTCTAGACCCACATGATTCATTAAGAGCTATCATTTAAATTTTTTAGTCATAGTGATAAATAAAGGGATAGGGACTAGAGTTTCTCTGATAATCTAGGTTGAACATTATGCGTTTTTTCACAACATGGAATTAAAATCATTAATAAGGAAGTCATTAATGAATTTTGGGTAATGTCTATGCAAGAAGAACTGAATCAGTTTGAATGAAATAATGTCTGGAAAATGGTGGATAGACCTGAAGACACATTTACCATAGTAACTAAATGGGTTTTTATAAAAATGTATATTAATATGGTAATATTGTATGAAATAATGCTATATTGGCATGGTACGATTTTTCTTAAGAATAATGTATTTTCTATGATGAAATTTTATCATTGGTTTCTATACATGAGGCCAATAGAATCATTCTTTCATATACATTACATAATAATTTCAAACAATATCAAATGGATATTAAATTTGAATTCTAAAATGGATATATAGTTGAGGATGGATTGTTAAAAAACACATTGTTTTACAAATCCTCATTTTCAAAATCACGTTTTTTTAAAAATTTAGAAAATATTTATATTGTTTAATGAAATAACCAAGTGTTTTGAATGATATAATTGATAGTTTTCATATTAAAAAAGGTTTTACATAGGGTATAGATGATCCTACTACTTTTATAAAACTATTTTTGAAGCTATTTTAGTACAATTTCATGTTGATGATATTATTTTTGAAAATTATAAAATTTATTTATGTGTTGATTTTTCCAAAATGATGCATATTGAATTTTATATGAGATTAATGGGGGAACTCAAATTGTTTCTTGGATTTAATCTAATTCAAAATGAGGAAGGTTTTACTATAAATCTAATTAAATATATATTATATCTTTTAATGAGGGATATTTTTTATACAAAAATAATTAGTCAAACTCTAATGAGTACCACCTATATGTTGGATCTTGATGAAAATGGTATATCTGTTGATCAAACCCCATAAAGAGGTAGGATTGGAAGTCTTTACTATCATACTACTATCCATCTTAATATTATGTTTAGTGTGTGTGTGTGTTCTTGATATCATGATAATATTAAACTATATTATTTAGTAAAATTAATATAATTTTCAAATACCTCAAATATACTAAGATCCTATGATTGTTCTATAATATAGTAATAATTTTGATTTAGTGAGTTATTATGATGATAATTTTTGTTGTGGTATGTTAGAGAGAATGAGCACCCCTTGAAAATATCACTTTTTGGGAATGTCTTTGATTTCATGTTGTATTATGAAGAAAAATATTGTTGCATTATCTACTATCGAAGCTACATAAATATCTTTTGGTTTTTCATGTGCTCAGATTTTTGGATGAAATAAACATTAATAGAATATTAATATCAATTAAGACATGTCACTATAAAATGATATGATATAAGTGCTATTAATATCTCTAGGATTCATTTTTCTAACTCTTGAATAATTAATATTGATTTAAGGGAACCCATTTTGAGAGACCATTATCAAAAATATGATATAACACTAGATTTTATAAGAACTAAACATCATATTGCTTACATATTCACAATGATAATGAACTCTAAATGAATGGATTGCATCAAACCTGAATTAGGGATGATTAATATATAAAGGCATTAATGCAAAAACACTTTATAATAAAATGGGTGATGATGTCATTCAAACACTGAAAATGCCATGCCAACAATGACACATTTTTCATGATGACACTTGGTCAGGTTGACTTCAACACATTATCAAGCCGAAATTGATATCTTCATGCTGAATCTGTCATGCCGACACCGATAGAACATGCAGTTTTATCTGTTTTATTTTTTTTTGACAAAATGATGTTGTTTAATTTATTTCTCTGAACATGGTTTAGGAATTTGTGGTATCAAATCCGAAATTGATATAAAATCATGATGAACAACTCTACTAAACACCCTCACCATTAACCCTTTCACTCTCCAGTAATTTCTCCTTTCCCTTGACCATTCACCTCCAATCCTTCAAACTAATCCATTAGAATGGTGAGAGTGAAGTGTGCACATGATGGAGGAAATATAGATGATTCGTATAAAAAAGGCCGAAAGGAGAGTCAAAAAGATCTAATCATGTTAATATAGTTATTTATAATCATCTTGTAACCCAAGAACATGACATTATTGCATAATGGTTGTTGCAAAGAAATTATTTTTTGTTAAGGGTGTTGCAGAACCAAGGATGGATAAACTATTCTTCATTTAATGAGGTGACATATTACACAAAGGTTTCCCATATATGTTTTATGAATTTAGTGTTTCATCTTGAAGGAAGTAAGGTATACTTGGTTATGTCTATTTTAAATAAGAAAAATAAATCAATTTTCCTCTTGGATGCAGATTGAGTTAAGGTACCTTATGACAGAATCAATGATGAATACCATGGAACTACTCCACATGCATGATATTAATTCCTCTATGAGAAATTTTTGATGAAGCTGACTAGAAATTTATAGAACAAAAGGCATATATCTACTAATCTAGTTGGTGAATGTATGCTACAATTTATGTTTATTCATAACTAGATTTGTCCCATGAAAGGGGAATCTACTTTGATAAAACCTTAGGTTGTGTGTTTGGTGAATTCTGATGAATAAAAGAGTTAATGTGAATATGTGCTAATATATAATAGTGTATATCAATTAAATTCTCAATCATTATTAAATGAAAATTTCCATTTTCTAACAAAAGATGAAATCTATAGTGATACAAGTGAATGGTTTTTTGATTGAAGATTAGGAGAATGTTTCATCCAATAGTGGAATATGATTTAGAAAAGAAAATTTTAAAATAATGAAAAATCATGGGAACACCAATAAAAAGGAATGGGATTGAGGTGAGGAAATTATTTATTATAAATTAAATGTTGTTGACCATCCTAATAGGCCACAACGTATAGTGGAACCCAGTCTAGGATGAGAAGATATTGAACCATTCTATTCTAGAGAAGAAGTTTCTACTTCTACTCGAGAAGAAGGTATCATATTGATGATAGTAGTGACCTAGACAGTAATGAAAGCTATAGGAGAACTACCTTTGGACCACCCATTCCACCTCTTTCTCTACCTTCAAAAGAAATAATTTTGGTTGATGATGAAGATAATGATGAATATAGAAGTGTTTAGTATGTGAGTAGATGAAAAGGCTCTTAATGAGACTCTACATGAGAAGATGAAGGAAAAAAGGAGAAGGGAATAAAGTGGTTCTGATAGTAGATAATAGGATGATGGTGAATAAGATAAGGATGAAAATGATTTAGTTGGTAAGAATGTATATTGGAGAGTAAGTGTTAGTGGATCTAATAATTATGATGATGATCAAGGTGATAATAGAGATATTTATAATAATGTGGATCAATAGTATAATGTAGAATAAACTACTCAAGTAGAAGATGCTACTTGAGAAGAAGAAGAACGGGATTAATTGGGTGATGAAACAAGAGATCATATTGTATATATAACACTATTGGTTTAGGTTAGAAGAATATCTAAAACTAACCGAGAGCTACAAGTATGAGGATATCCATTTGAGGTGGACATTTAATATAGAAGACATCATGTTGAGAGGGAATCTATAATTGGATGAGTGACAGTTAAAAATTTACTATTTTGGAAGACTGTCTATTTTTTGAATGGAATTGTCGTCATTAATATGTTGTAATTATCCTAGAATATTGGGATCCTAATGTTGAAGTTTGTAGATTAGTTCCCACGAGACCATTGGTGGTGGATCATGTACTGTTAGGGACGAATCCTGCATGTTCATCAATTACTTCTCTTGTACCTTTAGTAGTTCAAATTCCAGTTGACTATGTCACTAGAGCTGATTTTTATAGTTTCAACGAAGAAATTTCCTCCACCATCAGGAATTTTTCCATTCCAATTCACATTTTTATATTGGGATAATGTGATGATAATATAATCGCTTTCACTATTATTTCTGAAGTGCAAACTAGACTACTTGAACTCATTTAATCTATTGTGATAGATATTCTGAAGCTATGAAATGTGCTAACTGCATTGGTTTTAAATGTCAATAGTTTTTGATCTGAGTATTGTAAAACCATAGACATAATTAATAAATTACATAAGGATATAATATCTCACATTCATGACCCTGATTTTACCCAACAGAGATAGGATGTTAGAGACACTGTGCAAGGGTAATCTTACTCATTAGCTCTTGTTTCTCACCCTCCAAAAATAGAAATGGTCAGGACTTTTATTCATAAATAGATTCTATCCTAGTATTTTGGCTTATGATTATAGAGTTATTCTAAAAATGATCAAAGCATTTATCGTGTGCCTGATACAATAATGATTTACTCTAGGAGTGCTAAAACAACCAATCTAAGATCATAGTGAATGTAGTATATTACATCAAAATGATTTATTCAAAAAAATCATCTAAGGAGTGACGTTAAATATTTGGTATAGAATTTTATATTTCCCCCAATGATAAGAGAATTCAAGGATAACATTAAAAAAAATTTATGGAAATCACACCTTTTCTTGACATGTTCATGGAGAACAAGTATTATTTTGAAAAAAATACAATATTTTGGGGTGAAAATCAAGGATTTATTCAATCTTTTGATGCCATATCTCCATGTTTAGAGTGAATCCAAAGTGGTTCCAGCATCAACACCTCTCAGAATACCTTCCTCTATTCCTACAATAGTGCCTCCTCCTCCACAGAATATGTTAATTACTCAGGCTTTCAGACATATCTAGCAAACCATCACAGAGTAGATCCCTCCTTTGTGGTTCAACAAGACCTACCCTTTAACCTTCTATTCCTAATGTTGTTAGACTTCCCCCCTTGATAATTTATTCAGATCATCTAGTCCATGATCCCCTATCCACTAGGCCAACTACATGTCCTTATGATAAATGAAGGGATAAAGTAGATCCCCAAATATTGTGTGGATAAATTTTTGATAGGTTTTAATGTTTGTGATATTTTTGTTATTTCACTAATATTTTTTACTTCAACTTTAATATGTACTTTCACCATCTCTGGAAATCAGTGAACTTGAATTTCATCCCTTTGATACATATTTTCATTTTAGTAATTTCATGATGTTTTTTGGGAATTTTGATTATACAAAAAGAGGAAGAACATCCACAATGGAAGTGTCCTTACTAAAAATCATTAAGATAAAGGGGGGGATAAATTGGGAGAACATTAGGTATTATTATTTTTACCTATGAACCTTACCACTATTTTGAGAAATTTTGTTTTTTATGAAAATCCTTAATGAGAGACTGCATGTGGAATGACTATATTAATAATCTATAAATTTATCTTTATAAATCCATGATTTTTGTAAAACAAATGTGGATATTGATGGACCATATGAGATTTTTGTCCCCTCAATGGTTTTAATAATCACAAATATTTTCTAAAATTTCCAATCAAGTCCAGTCATTACAATCATGTTTCTTCATTTTATATATGCATAATTTTGATTTAATATGATAAAAAATTTAGTTTTCACATTCTATTTATATTAATAATATAATAAAGGCAAATAGAAAAATTTTCATTGTATGAGTCATTGACACCGACGGAACAGGTTTGACACCGATAGCAAAAACTGACTCACCGATATAGAGCGAGTAAATGTGTCACGAGTAGTTATACTGAGACAATGATAGAAGGAATTTATCACTAATAAAAGGAATGTCTCACTAAAATATGGAATGTCTCACAATCATATGTAATGTCTCATTGATGGAAGGAATGTCTCAACAAAAAACGGAATGTATCATTTTTAGTACAAACTGACTCACCATTGGACCACTCACCTAGAGTTCAACTGTGAAACTTTTATATAGAATTAATCACCAATAAAACAAAATGTGTCATTAATGTATGGAGATACCAACATAATGACTCACTAATAGAATGGGTCATCTATACAAATATGAGGAATCAACAATTGAAGGAGTTATTGAAATAATGACTCACTTCCAGAGGAGTCACCGTCAGACTGTTTAAATTTACATTTACATAAAATTATCTGTAATAGTCATATTTGGGTGTTTTATTGATACAAATTAAATATATTATTTTTCAAGACAATATTAATATGGGTTTCAAAAGTAGAGGTACACAATCTAATCCCATAATGCTTACTTTCAAGATGCGGAATATAAAATAGAAAAGAATTTGAGCTGAAAGACATACATGTTGAAATATAGTAAAAGACATGAACAAGAAACCATACTGAACCTCTGAAAAAAAAAAGGAATAAGGGAAGATGAGGTACTCTCATTTTTGTTTATTAGACAAAAAGGAGAACATGATCTTCACTAAAGATCCCAAACTTCTGCAACAATCAGAACAGAACCAAAAGAATAGAACTTCAACTTTCTATAAAACCAGAACATAAAGCCCCCCGAAAATATATTTTCAGTGTTTGTTTCTAGAGAAGGATACATGCTTCACATTAAAAAAATACAAATATTCTAGAGATTCATTTCAAATAACAAAGAATCATATAAAATCTATCTCTTTATTTCCTACTATATTGTGTGTATTTTTACTACATTTTTAGTGGTGTTTACATATGTTTGTTAATAATACACTTTCTCATGCACTAAAATGAAGGATTCAAGATATCCTCACACAAGAATCTTTTTACAGCTCTTATATCCCACATAGAACTATGGTAGAGGTCATATGTTACCTTCCAATTTTAGTTCCAATGTAGAACTGATGTTGAGGTCTTGCGATGTGGACAATTTGTATAATGTTGTGTAAACTCTGATCTTGGGTGTGGATCAAATCATTAAATATTATTATTATGTTGTGGAAGGTGATCACCATGTGGATATAACTATGTCTTGGACTAAGACAGAACTTATAATTTTAATCCACAGTTCTCTCAAATTTAGTTAACTCTATTTTAACTCATATTTGAGAAAATGGAGTTTCACTTTGACAGTTAGTCATGGATTTTATTTTTAAATATTTTGGTTAAGTAAATTAATTTCAAAATTTATATCAATAACTGATATATAATCAATCTTCTAATATGATAATTTAATAGACTACTATAAATTAGGTATTTTGATGAACTGGGATGTCTTTCTTTTAGATTGGGGGATTCTTCCTAATACTGTTTTTAACAGAAGATTTTATTTGAAGTCAATTTACGACCACTCGAGAGTCCTACTCAAACCAAGATCGTGGAATCATCATGAATCTAAATTGTTTTATGGACAAGAAATAATCACCTACATTCATTAACAATTTATATATTTCAATTTATCAATTTTTTATATTATTTTAATATATTACGTCTTAAATTAATATATTCATACATATTTATTCTGTAATATGTATATATAATTTCATAAATGTATGTACACATTGATGTTATTATCTTTGTAAATAAATGATCTAAAAATCTTTTGGTAAAATGGAAATGAACAAAATTATTTATAATACATTCAAGGTTTGGGCATTGTAAACTTGCTCAGTATTGTGAGATTAATAATATCCCTCAATGATAAGTATGACTAAAAGGCCCCAGCCTTAAACATTACTTAATCATGAGATATTTCAAGAATACACCTTGAGGATCTTTTTAGGTTTATAGTTTTAGAGAATTAGATCATAAAACATGCATTACATCCCACATTTAAACAAAGTGGTTATAATAAAAGATAGTATTCGGATTCTTTCTTGACACTTCCTTAACACTATCATCATATCATGTACCTTTCCCTTGACCTGTGAAAAACATTTCAAAAACTTGGGATGATCATAAAAATATCAGTAAGGGATATAAAAATATGGAAAGGAATCATGAGTACATGTATACATAAGAATCAATGAAATCATTCTTTACTCATAAAACATAAGCACTTTAACATACCTCATCAAATCATCAATAAATCATAGAAATCAAAATACATAAAGGTAACTTGATAAATTCATAACATTCTTTTGTAGGGAGTAACCCTCATTGTTACGTTTGGAATACCCATCACAGTGTACTCCCTAAATCTCTTCGGATAAACCTTAACATTTAACTCCTTCGTGTTACCCAATGCATTGGAGAGCTATATCGGTCTCACTCGCCCTTAGTTTATCACGGAACCACCCATCTTCATAATAATGCCCAAGAACCATAACATAATCGTATCAAATAAAACATGCAAAAAGGAAACATAACATTCCCACTTTTCTATCAAAAGATATCAATACCACACATTGATATAAAAACATTATGAAAACCATTTTCAATACCAAAATAAAAGATAAGTAATAAATGGTATTTATTTTTCTTTTAAAAAAATTTATGGCGTGTAGGGGAAGCTGAAACTCAAATAATGGTCACGGCGGGGGAGAAGTCGTTGTCGCCGCATACGTAAGACAAAAACATTCCCTTTTGTTGTTTAGTAAAACGCTTCGTATAAAAAATATTCCTTTTTGATAAACGTAAATGTCAAAGGGGTTTATACACCGTATAAAAGAAAGTTGTGTATAAAACAAAATATGCCTCAATGAATGTAGATTGAGACGAAGTCCCTTACCTCGTATCCGACTTGAATTGATCATTTTTAATCTCCTAAATAATAAACTTGAGTTAATTTCTATTTGCTTAATAACCTTTTTCATGTTCATTATTCCTTTTATATCGTTTATTACCATGTCATGAACACTATTTTATTATTTATGTTTATAACGGTCGTTTTAACGATCATTGGAACTTGAGTAAAAAATGAACTTCTTATATTTACAAGTTGTTCACGTTGTCAAATATCCATTATATCAAGAATTATATTCATGATGTAGATGCCATATATATCATATATATCCAGTATATACATGTATTTATAATATTACATAATCATTTAGAGGTAAGAAATGAAATGCACCGTTCACGGAGACGGTAATCCGTACGTACGCATGAACGCAACATTCATTTCTATGTCATATTAATGGAATTAAAACTAAATGAGAGATTTGTAATTTTAATTCCATAATTATATTCATCATTTAGATATAACATAAATCATATATATCTATTATATATATGTACTTATAATAATACATTACATTTGGGGATAATAAATGAAATGCACCATTCATGGAGACGGTAAGCTGTACGTATGCATGAACGCTACTTTCATTTCTATATCATACTTTAATGGAATTAAAACATAATGATACATAATAGTATTATAATTCCTGTATGGTATCATATATAATATCATTAAATCTATCCTTTATACATACCACATATGGTATTAACGAATCAAATCACTTTGAGGGGGCGGTGGTCCGAACTTCCTAAAATGAAGATATCGCGTATACCCATAATGGAAGCCATAAAGGTATTCCATAAATGAAAAATACATAAGCTTAAGGAAAAGATAAACATATTATATATCATATATAAATATAGTTTCATCTTAATGGCCACCTTTGAAGGTGTTAAAAGAATATTGAACAATCATCGTTTCGTGAGGCAGAAATTCGCCATCCACGGAAACAGTATGTTCTTTAACCATTAGATGTAGGTCTGTGTAATTGTATCTCGAATACATTTTATAAAAACATACTAGTATATTGAAGATACTGGAGTTGTTACAAAAGAAATGAATAAAAATATTTTAGGGGGTTGGAGAAGCAAAATAATACAAAAGAACAAGAGTGAAGACATTACCTTAAAATCGGGTAACTCTCTTTGATTTGAGCTCAAAGGCTTCCTTGGGAAGACTTCTTCCCATAGTGAGGCTTCTAGAAGTAATAGAGGGATTTGGATAGACTAAATGAGAATGGTTTGGCCTAGCCAAAGGCTTGATAGGTGTGGGTACGGAGGTAGAGGTGGGGGCCTTTTATAAGAGGAGAGGAGGGGCACTCTTGGAAAGTTACCAAATGTTACTTTATTTTCAAATGATTTTCGGATTTTGAAGGTCCCACATTGATGTATTTATAGTATAAGTTGATAAGGGTTAGAAATATACTCATCCAATATGTTTTTTACATGTTTAGTTCTTAGATTTTGTATTATCGTTTCATTTTATTTAAATCGATAAATAATGAGGTAATCGCCGCATCATCATGATGTCATAAATAATATAATTTATTTAATGTCTAAATATTATGAAAAAAATACTGTAATGTGGGAAATCTTTTTATATTTTCAATGAATATTTATAGTCCAAAATATCATTTATTTATACAAAATTAAAAATGTTTTACTCAGGTGATACATTCTTTGTTATATTTAACTTTCTTTAACAATAAATAGATAAAAAGTCACTTTCACATGAAACTGATTCCATGGGGTCCCCAAGTTTGGAACAAGGCATCCCATGGTCGGTAATGAAACAACCATTTTCATTAGGACACATGTTGGTGTAATTTTGCTTTTATTATGATATTATTTTATTTTCCTTAACTACCTGATTACTCATTAATCAAGATAATTAAAGATAATTATCATCGTTACTATTCATAATGTCCAAAAACAAAAGAGTCTTAATTACATAATTTGGACCTTATGATTCCAAATATGCAATCCATTTTATCAAATTCCAAACAAATAAATTGAAATAATTATTTTAAAAATAATTCCTGTTGTCAAAACAAATAGCGGGTTTTTTGAAACAATATCTACAAAAAGTTTGGCATTAGTTTGTGCCCAATTCCAAAGTGAAATTAATCCTAATGAACACCATTGTATTAAATGGTAAAAATATATTCTATTTACACTTTAAAACCAATTAAAAGATTATATAACCAAATAATTAAATTAGATGAAAAAGCAGTTTTGATGTAAAATGCAGTATTTTTCACTATTCCTTAAAAATGAACATTGTCAGAAAAATACCAAAAAATTATCCATTATAAATTTCAATGTCCCAATCATAAAGAATAAGTTTATTCTAAAAAATATAGATTATAAAAATTTCAAAAGATAGATTTAAAAATGGTTTTCCATCAAAAGGCAGTAAAACAATCTTTTAAAAATATTATTGTATTCCATGCTTAAGATTGGATTTATTCTCATTTTAAGACTCTAAAACACTATCTAATTCATTAATAGACATAGATAAGAATATCTATTATTCATTACTTACTTGGTATGTTACGCCCTTCCCCCATTTAGAAAATTGCTTCCCCGCAATTTAATTACTTATCGAATAAGTGGGTGTATTTTTCCCTAATTGCATTTTCAGATTCCCATGTTGCCTATTCAATCATGTGGTTCTTCCACAAAACCATTACATGATGAATCACCTTATTCCATAGCACATGCTCCCTGTGGTCAAGAATGTGGACTGGTTGTTCCTCATAAGATAGTTTCTCTTTCAACTGAACTACCTCGGGACTCAAAACATGAGATGGATATGGCATGTACTTCCTTAACATCGAAACATGAAAAACATTGTGTACCTGAGATAAACTCGGAGGTAAAGCCCCTCGGTAAGCAACTAATCCAAATCTCTCCAGAATTTTATATGGTCCAATGAACCTTGGACTCAGCTTTCCTTTCTTACCAAATCGCATCACACTTTTCCATGGTGAGACTTTGAAAAAAACAAGATCACCTACCTCAAAAGAGAGATCCTTCCTCATATTGTCCGCATAACTCTTCTTCCTGCTCTGAGCTGTTCTCATGTGTTTCTATATCAGCTGAACTTTTTCTGCCAACTCTTCTACCAATTCTGGTCCCATCAGCTTCCTTTCACCCACTTCATCCTAGAAAGCTGGAGTTCGACACCTCTTCCCATATAACACCTCAAATGGAGCCATCTGTATACTAGAATGAAAACTATTATTATATGAAAACTCAACCAGAGAAAGATGTTGGTCCCAACTTCCCTGATAATCCATCGAACAAGCACATAGCATATCTTCCAAAGTCTGAATTATTCATTCTTATTGCCCATCTAATTGTGGATGAAAATCTGTACTAAAATTTAATTCAGTACCCAACGACTTCTGAAGGCCTTTCCAAAAGTTAGAAGTGAACCTAGGATCACGGTCAGATACAATGGAGGGAGGAACTCCAGGTAACCTGACTATCACTTTAAGATACAAAAGGGAAAGTTGATCTAGGGAAAAATTATCTCGTATAGCAACGAAATGAGAAGATTTAGTAAAGCGATCAACAATAACCCAGATTGCATTATTACCTTGATATGTATTCGGTAATACCACAACAAAGTCCATGGATATATTCTCCCATTTACACTATGGCACTGGTAAAGGCTGAAGCATCCCTTTAGGTAACTTTCGCTCTGCTTTAACCTGTTGACATGTCAAACACTTCACAGTAAAATCAGAAATATCTCTTTTCATTCCATCCCACCAGTAATACTCCCGCAGATCTCTGTACATCTTAGTACTGCCAGGAGGAACTGAAAACGGAGAACTATGAGCTTCACATAACAACTCTCTCTTCATCTTTGAATCACAAGGCACACACAATCTTTTCCCAAATATCAAAACAAAATCATTATCAATGTTTAATTCAGGAAACTTACCTTTCTGAACAAGCTCTACCTTTTTCTGCAACTCACTGTCTTGCTTCGGTGCTTGCTTGATTCTGTCTGATAGAGAAGATTTCACTGATACCTGAAACAAAATAGAAGGACATCATGCACCAACAACTTCAATGCCAATGTTCATCAAATCCTCAACCATAGGATCACGTTCCAAATGCATCATTGTTAATGAAGCATTACTTTTTCGACACAAAGCATCAGCCACTTTATTTTCTTTTCCCGGATGGTAATTAATTGCACTATCATAATCCTTGATTAATTCTATCCATCTCCCCTATCTCATGTTTAATTATTTCTGAGTGAATATATACTTTAAACATTTGTGATTGGAATATATTTCACACTTTACCCCATACCAATGATGCCTCCAAATTTTTAAAGCAAAAACTACAGCAGCTAATTCTAAATCATGTGTAGGGTAATTTACCTCATGAGTTTTCAACTATCGTGAAGCAAAAGCAATTACCTGATCATTCTTCATTATGACACAACCAAGTCCTTTCAATGAATCGTCAATGTAGATAACAAACTCACCATTCCTGGAAGGTAGTGCCAAAAATGGTTCATTCACCAATATTCTTTTCAATTCCTGAAAACAATCATCACGTTATTTTGTCCAGATAAACTTAACACCCTTCTGAGTTAGCTTAGTCATTAGACTACATAACCGTGAAACAATTTCTAACAAACCTTCGGTAATAGGCTGCCAAACCAAGAAAGCTACGAATCTCAGTTACATTTGTGGGTCTTGGCCATTCTTCAACAACCATTGTTTTTGCCGGATCAACAGTTATCCCATCTTTAGAAACAATGTGACCAAGGAAAGAAATTTATTGCAACCAAAACTCACACTTGCTTAATTTCCCATACAATTTTGTTTCTTTTGAGGTTTCAAAAATAACCCATTAATTTCTTTCATGCTCCTCTTTACTTTTTGAAAACACCAAAATATCATCAATGAAAACCGCCACAAACTTATCCAAGAACTCATAGAAAATTCTATTCATTATGGCCATTAATATAGCTGGTGCATTGGTTATCCCAAAAGTCATTACTACAAATTCATAATAGCCATATCTTGTACGAAACACAGTATTTGGAACATCTGCTTCCTTTACCTTCAGCTGATGGTACCCCGATCTCAGGTCAATATTTGAAAAATACTGAGCTCCCTGGAGCTGATCAAACAAATCATCGATATGAGGCAAAGGATATTTGTTCTTAACAGTGATGTTATTCAAGGCTCTATAATCAATGAAAAGTCTCATTAAACCATATTTATTTTTAACAAATAAAACAGGATCACCCCATGGTGATGTGCTAATTCGAATGAATCCTTTCTCTAATAAATCTTGCAATTTCTCCTTCAACTCTAAAAGTTCAATTTGAGCCATTCGATAAGGGGGTTTTGAAATTGGCTTAGCATCAGGAACTAATTCAACAGTAAACTCAACTTTCTGATCTGGTATTATTCCAGGAAACTCATCAAGAAAAACATCAGGATACTCATTTACCACTGGCACATCATTAATCTGAAGAGTTCCCTTGTTTTCAACAATTTGTTCAAGGTAACATTCATTTCCATATTTTACAACTTTCTCGACCTCTTGATACGTTATCAACAGTAAGGGTTCATTCTTGTACACAAAATGAATGTCTTTCTGAAAAAATACTTCTTTAGCTCTACAGTCAATCTTAGCATGGTAAATAGAGAGCCAATCCATACCCAGGATAACATCAAACTCTACTAGAGGTAAAACAATAAGGTTTGCAAGTAGGTTATTTCCACAGATAAGGATAGGAAGATTCTTATAATTTTTTTTGCCTCAACATTTCCCCCATGTGTTTTTACCACAAGATCAGGAGTCATTTCATGAGATGGTATTCCCATTATACTATAAAATTTTTCAGGGATGAAAGAATTTGTAGACCCCGAATCAAACAACACACTGGAAAAATTTGAAAAAACAAACAAAGTACCTGATACAACTTCATTTGATGGCCTGACATCTACTAAAGTAGTTTCAAAGGATTTCACCACCCCTTTCTAATTGTAGTCTAACTGCTTCCCATCACTCAAGCTCTTTGTCGAACACTCGTTTGCATAGTGACCCATCTCATTGCACTTAAAACATTTCACTAACTGTAAATCAAATTTGGTCTTACCTTCACCTTGATCTATTTCAGTTCAATAACGAGCCTTATGTCCCATCTTACCACATCGTTGGCAATTTACAGAATTCAGAATACATTCCCCATCATGCCTTTTACCACATTTATCACAAACTAGAAACTTATTTTTCTTACCATCAGACTTTTTTTAAGAATTATTTCCTTTCTCTTGCCACCTAGGTCTCTTCTTCTGTTGGTTATTATAGAACACTTGATCATCGGCAAACTCCATTTCCACTTTCTCAGCACATTGAACAAGCGTTTCATAACTTTTTAACTCACGAGAAGCTAATTCCCTTTGATATTTTGGCTTTGATCCTGAGTAAAAACAATTGATTTTAATCTCAAGGTCTCAGATAAAATTTGAAGCATACATTGCCAATTGAGTGAACCTTTCTTCATAGGAAGCCACTGAGTCTTCCTCTTTCCTCAATTCCAAGAATTGTTTCTCCATCCTAAGTCAAACTGCCTTAGGAAAATACTTCTCAAGAAACATACCTTTAAATTCATCCCAGTCGAGAGCATCAACCTCGTCAGCGTCCCTGACATTTTTAACCATTGACCACCACTAATTTACTTCACCCTCCAAATTGTAAATAGCAAGACTGACCTGTTGATTTTCTGAACACCCCATGACATCTAAAATCTTCTCTAGTTCTTTAATCCACCCTTCATCTAGCACAGGGTTAGATGATCCACTAAATGACGGGGGATGTTGCCTCATTAAATGTTCCACCACTGACATGTTCCTCTGCGGTTGATCTGGCTGATCTCATGCATGGATACCACCACCATTTATCACTTGAGTCAACTGCGCCATTACTGCAACAAACTATTCAGTTCCAATTCCGACCATCTCAAGATGCAGATTTGGAAAGTTATATCCTTCTGTATGCCTTCCTAGCACTGCTTCCATGTCTCCTCTGCGGAAAATAATTATGAACAAACAAGTCTTATATAAAGAAACATGGTAATCTTCAAATACTATATCATTTCAAAAAAAATATTTTTGTATAATAATTTAATAGAATTATAACCCCAAAAGTTATCTAAACTGACCACTGATACAAACTATAAGGCCCCAGCCTTAAACATTACTTAATCTTGAGATATTTCAAGAATACACCTTGAGGATATTTTCAGGATTAGTGTTTTAGAGAATTAAATCATAAAACATGCATTACATCCCACATTTAAACAAAGTGGTTACAATAAAAGATAGTATTCAGATTCTTTCTTGGCACTTCCTTGACACTGTAATCATATCATGTACCTTTCCCTTGACCTGTGAAAAACATTTCAAAAACATGGGATGTTCATAAAAAGCTCAGTAAGGGATATAAAAATATGGAAATGAAACATGAGTACATGTATACATAAGAATCAATGAAATCATACTTTACTCATAAAACATAAGCACTTTAACATTACATCATCAAATCACGAATAAATCATAGAAATCATAAAACATAACGGTAACTGGAGGCATTCATAACATTCTTATGTAGGGAGTAACCCTCTTGGTTACGATTGGAATACCCATCACAGTATATTCCCTAAATCTCTTCGGTGAAACCTTAACGTTTAACTCCTTCACATTACCCAATGCATTGGAGAGCTATATCGGGCTCACCTGCCCTTAGTTTATCACGGAACCACCCATCTTCATAATAATGCCCAAAAACCATAACATAATCATATCACATAAAACATGCATAAAGGAAACATAAAATTTCCACTTTTCAATCACAATATATCAATACAACAGATTGATATAAAAACATTATGAAAACCATTTTCAATAAAAAAAAATAAAAGAAAAGTAAAACATGGTATTTATTTTTCTTTTAAAAAAAGGTATGGCTTTTATAGGAAGCCGAAACTCAAATAGTGGTCACGGTGGCGGAGAAGTCGGTGTCGCCGCATACGTACGACAAAAACATTCCCTTTTGTCGTTTAGTAAAACACTTGGTATAAAAAATATTCCTTTTGGATAAACATAAAATTCAATGGGGTTTATACATTGTATAAAATAATGTTGTGTATAAAACAAAATATTCCTCAATGAATGGAGATTGAGACGAAGTCCCTTACCTCGTATCCGACTTGACTTGATCGTTCTTTAATCTCCTGAATAATAAACTTGAGTTAATTTATAGATGCTTAAAAACCTTTTTCAAGTTAATTATTACTTTTATATCATTTATTACCATTTCATGAACACTGTCTTATTATTTATGTTTATAACGGTTGTTTTAACGATCATTGGTACTTGAGTCAAAAATGAACATCTTATATTTACAAGTTGTTCACGTAGTCAAATATCCATTATCTCAAGAATGATATTAATGATGTAGATGCCATAAATATCCTATATTTCTAGTATATACATGAATTTATAATATTAAATAATAATTTAGAGGTAAGAAATGAAATGCACCGTTCATGGAGACGCTAAGTCGTACGTACGCATGAACGCAACTTTCATTTCTATGTCATATTAATGGAATTAAAACTAAATGAGAGATATGTAATTTTAATTCCAGAATTCTATTCATCATTTATATTTAACATAAATAAAATATATCCATTATATATATTTACTTATAATAGTACATTACATTTGGGGATAAGAAATGAAATGCACCCTTCATGGAGACGGTAATCCATACGTACGCATGAACGCTACGCTCATTTCTATCTCATACCTTAATGGAATTAAATCATAATGATACATAATAGTATTATAATTACAGTATGGTATCATATATAATATCATTAAATCTATCCCTTATACATCCCACATATGGTATTAACAAATCAAATCACTTTGAGGGGGCGGTAGTCCGCACTTCCTAAAATGAAGATATCATGTATACCCATAATGGAAGCCATAACGGTATGCCATAAATTAAAAATACAGATGCTTAAGGAAAACATAATCATATTATATATCATATATAAATATAGTGTCATATTAATGGCCACCTTTGAAGGTGTTAAAATAATATTGAACAATCATCGTTTCGTGAGGCAGAAATTCGCCATCCACGGAAACAGTATGTTCTTTAACCATTAGATTTAGGTGTGTGTAATTGTAGCTCGAATGATTATTATAAAAACATCCTAGTATATTGAAGATACTGGAGTTGTTACAAAATAAATGAATAAAAATAGTTTAGGAGGTTGGAGAAGAAAAATAAAACAAAAGAACATGAGTGAAGACATTACCTTAAAATCGGGTAACTCTCTTTGATTTGAGCTCAAAGGCTTCCTTGGGAAGACTTCTGCCTAAAGTGAGGCTTCTAGGAGTACTATAGGGATGTGGAGAGACTAAATGGGCAGGGTTTGGCCGAGCCAAATGCTTGAGAGGTGTGGGTAAGGAGGTAGAGGTGGGGGCCTTTTATAAGAGCAGAGGAGGGGCACTCTTGGATAGTTACCAAATTGTACTTTATTTTCAAATGAGTTTCGGATTTTAAAGGTCCCACATTGATCTATTTCTAGGATACAGTGATAAGGGTTCTAAATATACTCATCCAATAGGTTTTTGACATGTGTAGGTCTTAGATTTTATATTATCTTTTCATTTTATTTAAATCATTAAATAATGAGGTAATCGTTGCATCATCATAATGTCATAAATAATTTTAATTATTTAATGTCTAAATATAATGAAAAAAATACTATAATGTAGGAAATATTTTTATCTTTTCAATGAATATTTATAGCCTAAAATATCATTTATGTAGAAAAAATTAAAAATGTTTTACTCAGGTGATACATTCTTTGTTATATTTAACTTTCTTTAACAATAAAAAGATAAAAAAGTCACTTTCACACAAAACTGATTCCATGGGGTCCCCAAGTTTGGCATAAGGCATCCCATGGTTGGTCATGAAAAAACCATTAGCATTAGGACACATTTTGCGGTAATTGTTTTTATTATGATATTATTTTATTTTCCTTAACTACCCAATTACTCATTAATCAAGATAATTAAAGATAATTATCGTCATTACTATTCATAATGTCCAAAAACAAAAGAGTATTAATTACATAATTTGGATATTCGGATTCCAAATATGTAATCCATTTTACAAAATTACAAACACATAAATTGCAATAATTAATTTAAAAATAATTCTCGTTGTCAAAACAAATAGCGGGTTTTTTTGAAACAATATATATGAAATATTTTCCATTAGTGTATGCCCAATTCAAAAGGGAAATTAATCCTAATGAACACCATTGGATTAAATGGTAAAAATATATTCTATTTACACTTTAAAACCAATTAAAAAGATAATCTATCCATATAATTATATTAGATGAAAAAGTAGTTTTGATGTAAAATGCAGTATTTTTCACTATTCATTAAAAAAAGAACACTGTCAGAAAAATACCAAAAAATTATGCATTGTAAATTTAAATGTCCCAATCATAAAGAATAATTTTATTTTGACAAATATTTCTTATAAAAATGTCAAAAGATATATTTCAAAATGGTTTTCCATCAAAAGTCAGTAAAACAATCTTTTAAAAATATTAGTGTATTCAATGCTTAAGATTGGATTTATTCTCATTTTAAGCCTCTAAAAAACTATCTAATTCATTAATAGACATAGATAAGAATATCTATTATTCATTACATACTTGGGATGTTACATCCTTCCCCTCATTTGAAAATTTCATCCCCGCGATTTTTTTACTTATGGTATAAGTGGGGGTATTTAGCCCTCATTACATTTTCAGATTCCCATGTTGCCTCTTCAATCATGTGGTTTTTCCACAAAACCTTTACCTGATTAATCACCTTATTCTATAACACCTTCTCCCTGTGGTCAATAATCTGGACCGGTTGTTCCTCAAAAGATAGGTTCTCTTTCAGCTGAACTACCTCTGGACTCAAAATGTGAGATGGATCTGGCATGTACTTCTTTAACATTGAAACATGAAAAACATTGTGTACTTGAGATAAACTCAGAGGTAAAGACACTCGATAGGCAACTGATCCAACTTTCTCCATAATTTCATATGGTCCAATGAACCATGGACTCATCTTTCCTTTCTTACCAAATCACATCAAACTTTTCCATGGTGATACTTTGAGAAAAACAAGATCACCTACCTCAAAAGAGAGATCCTTCTTCCTATTGTCTGCATAACTCTTCTGCCTGCTCTGAGCTGTTCTCATGTGTTTCTGTATCAGCTAAACTTTTTCTACCAACTCTTCTACCAATTCTTGTCCCATCAGCTTCCTTTCACCCACTTCATCCCAGAAAGCTGGAGTTCGACACCGCATCCCTTATAACACCTCAAATGGAGCCATCTGTATACTAGAATGAAAACTGTTATTATATGAAAACTCAACCACAGAAAGATGTTGGTCCCAACTTCCCTGATAATCCATCGAACAAGCACGTAGCATATCTTCCAAAGTCTGAATTGTTCATTCTGATTTCCCATCTAATTGAGGATGAAAAGATGTACTAAAATTTAATTCAGTACCCAACGACTCTTGAAGGCCTTTCCAAAATTTAGAAGTGAACCTGGGATCACGGTCAGATACAATGGAGAGAGGAACTCCATGTAACCTAACTATCTCTTTAAGATACAAATGGGAAAGATGATCTAGGGAAAAATTATCTCGTATAGCAAGGAAATGGGCAGATTTAGTTAAGCGATCAACAATAACCCAGATTGCATTATTACCTCGAGATGTATTCGGTAATCCCACAACAAAGTCCATGGATATATTCTCCCATTTACACTATGGCACTGGTAAAGGCTGAAGCATCCCTTTCGGTAATTTTCGCTCTTCTTTAACCTGTTGACATGTTAAACACTTCACAGTAAAATAACCAATATGTATTTTCATTCCATCCCACCAGTAATACTCCCGCAGATCTCTGTACATCTTAGTACTGCCAGGAGGAACTGAAAATGAAGAACTATGAGCTTCACATAACAACTCTCTAATCAACTTTGAATCATAAGGCACACACAATCTTTTCAAAAATCTCAAAACAAAATCATTATCAATGTTGATTTCAGGAAACTTACCTTTCTGAACCAGCTCTACCTTTTTCTGCAACTCACTGTCTTGCTTTGGTGTTTGCTTAATTCTGTCTGATAGAGAATATTTCACTGATACCTGAAACAAAATAGAAGGAAATCCTACACCAAAAACATCTATGCCAATGTTCATCAAATACTCAACCAAAGGATCACGTTCTAAATTCAAAATTCTTAATGAAGAATTACTTTTTCGACTCAAAGCATCAGCCACTTTATTTTCTTTTCCCGGATGGTAATGAATTGTACTATTATAATCCTTGATTAATTCTAGCCATCTCCTCTGTCTCATGTATAATTATTTCTGAGTGAATATATACATTAATCTTTTTTGATCGGAATATATTTCACACTTTACTCCATACAAATGATTCCTCCAAATTTTTAAAGAAAAAACTACACCAGCTAATTCCAAATCATGTGTAGGGTAATTTACCTCATGAGTTTTCAACTGTCATGAAGCATAAGCAATTACCTGATCATTCTGCATTAGGACACAACCAAGTCCTTTAAATGAAGCATCACTGTAGATGGCAAACTCACCATTCCTGGAAGGTAGTGCCAAAACTGGAGCATTCACAAATCTTCTTTTCAATTCCTGAAAAAAAATCATCACATTCTTTTGTCCAGATAAACTTAACACCCTTCCGAGTTAGCTTAGTCATTGGACTAGATAAGCATGAAAAATTTCTAAAAAACCTTTGGTAATAGCCTGTCAAACCAAGGAAGCTACGAATCTCAGTTACATTTGTGGGTCTTGGCCATTCTTCAAAAACCTTTGTTCTTGCTGGATCAACAGTTATCCCATCTTTAGAAACAATGTGACCAAGGAAAGAAATATTTTACAACCAAAACTCACACTTTCTGAATTTCCCATACAATTTTTTTTTTATTTTAAAGTTTGCAAAATAACCCTTAAATTTATTTCATGCTCCTCTTTACATTTAGAAAACACCAAAATATCATCAACGAAAACCACCACAAACTTATCCAAGAACTCATCGAAAATTCTGTTAATTAAGTCCATGAATACAACAGGTGCATTGGTTAGCCCAAATGTCATTACTACAAATTCATAATGGCCATATCTTGTACGAAACGTAGTCTTCGGAACATATTCTTCCTTTACCTTCAGCTGATGGTACCCCGATCTCAGGTCAATCTTTGAAAAATACTGAGCTCCCAGGAGCTGATCAAACAAATCATTGATATGAGGAAGAGTAAATTTTTTCTTTAAAGTGATGTTATTCAAGGATCTATAATCAATACAATGTTTCATTGAACCATCTTTCTTTTTAACAAATAAAATAGGATCACCCCATGGTGATGTGCTCGGTCGAATGAAACCTTTCTCTAATAAATCCTGCATATGATCCTTCAACTCTAAAGTTCATTTGGAACCATTCAATAAGGGGGTTTTGAAATTGGCTTAGCATTAGGAACTAAGTCAACAGTAAACTCAACTTCCCAATCTTGTATTATTCTAGGAAACTCATCAGGAAAAACATCTGAATACTCATTTACCACTGGCACATCATTAATCTGAACAGTTCCCTTGTTTTCAACAATATGTGCAAGGTAACATTCATTTCCATCTTTTACAAGTTTCTTGGCCTCTTGATATGTTATCAATAGTAAGGGTTCATTATTGTACACAAACTGAAAGTCTTTCTGAAAAAAAAAAACTTCATTAGATCTACAGTCAATCTTAGCATGGTAAATTGAGAGCCAATCCATACCCAGGATAACATCAAACTTTACTAGAGTTAAACAATAAGGTTTGCAAGTAGGTTCTTTCCATAGATAATTATCGGAAGATTCTTATAAATTCTTTTTTCTTCAACATTTCCCCCAGGTGTTTTTACCACAAGTTTAGGAGTCATTTATTGAGATGGAATTCTCATTTTACTAGAAAATTTTTCCGAGATGAAAGAATGTGTAGACCCCAAATCAAACAACACACTGGCATAATCTGAAAAAACAAAGTACCTGATAAAACTTCATTTGATGGCCCGACATCTGCTGAAGTAGTTGCAACAGATTTTACCACCCCTTTCTGCTTGTAGTCTAACTAATTCCCATCACTCAAGCTCTTTTTCGGACACTCATTTTCATAGTGACTCATCTCATTGCACTTAAAACATTTCACTAACTGTAAATCAAATTTGGTCATACCTTCACCTTGATCTTTTTCAGTGAAATCCCGAGCCTTATGTCCCATCTTACCACATCAGTAGCACTTTACAGAATTCAGAAGACATTCCTCAGCATGCCCTTTACCACATTTATCACAAACTGGAAACTTAGTTTTCTTACCATCAGAATTTTTTGAAAAATTATTTCTTTTCTCCTGCCACCTCGGTATCTTCTTTTATTGGTTGTTATAGAACACTTGATCATCAGAAAACTCCATTTCCACCTTCTCAGTACATCGAACAAGCTTTTCATAACTTTTGAACTCATGAGAAGCTAAAGCCCTTCAATATTTTTGCTTTAATCCTGAATAAATACAATTGATTTTACTATGAAGGTGTCGGATAAAATTTGGAGCATACCTTGCCAATCGAGTGAACCTATCTTCATAGGAAACCACTGAGTCTTCCTCTTGCCTCAATTCCAAGAATTTCATTTCCATCCTAAGTCGAATAGCCTTAGGAAAATACTTCTCAAGAAACACACCTTTAAATTCATCCCAGTCGAGAGCATCAATCTCATCTGCATCCCTGACATTTTTAACCATCGACCACCACTGATCTGCTTCACCCTCCAAATTGTAAATAGAAAGACTAACCTTTTGATTGTCTGAACACCACATGACATCAAAAATCATCTCTAGTTCATTAATCCACCCTTCAGCTAGCACAAGGTTAGATGATGCTCTAAATGAAGGGGGATGTTACCTCATTAAATGTTCCACCACTGACATGTTCCTCTGCAGTTGATCTGGCTGATCTCGTGCATGGATACCACCACCATTTATCGCTTGAGTCCACTGCGCCATTACTGTATCAAATTGTTCAGTTCCAATTCCGACCATTTCAGGATGCTAATTCGGAAGGTTATTTCCTTATGTATTCCTTCCTAGCACTGCTTCCCTCTTTCCTCTATGGAAAACCATTCTGAACAAACATTTCTTAGATGAAGCAACATGGTAATCTTCAAATACTATATCATTTCAAAAAAATATTTTTGGATAATCATTTAATAGAATTCTAACTCCTAAAGTTATCTAAACCGGCCACTGATACCAACTATAAGGCCCCAGCCTTAAACATTACTTAATCTTGACATATTTCAAGAATACACCTTGAGGATCTTTTCAGGTTTAGAGTTTTAGAGAATTAGATCATAAAACATGGATTACATCCCACATTTAAACAAAGTGGTTACAATAAAAGATAGTATTTAGATTCTTTCTTGACACTTCCTTGACACTATCATCATATCATGTACCTTTCCCTTGACCTATGAAAAACATTTCAAAAACTTGGGATGAGCATAAAAATCTCAGTAAGGTATATAAAAATATGGAAAGGAAACATGAGTCCATGTATACATAAGAATCAATGAAATCATACTTTACTCATAAAACATAAGCACTTTAACATACCTCATCAAATCATGAATAAATCATAGAAATCATAAGACATAAAGGTAACGTGATACATTAATAACATTCTTACGTAGGGAGTAACCCTCTTGGTTACGTTTGGAATACCCATCATAGTATATTCCCTAAATCTCTTTGGAGAAACCTTAACGTTTAACTCCTTTGCATTACCCAACGCATTGGAGAGCTATATCAGGCTCACCCACCATTAGTTTATCATGGAACCACCCATCTTCGTAATAATGACCAAGAACTATAACATAATCGTATCACATAAAACATGCATAAAGGAAACATAACATTTCCACTTTTCAATCACAAGATATCAATACAACACATTGATATAAAAACATTATGATAACCACTTTCAATGCCAAAATAAAATAAAAGTAAAACATGGTATTTATTTTTCTTTTAAAAAAAGGTATGGCTTGTAGAGGAAGCTGAAACTCAAATAATGGTCACGGCGATGGAGAAGTTGTTGTCACCGCATACGTATGACAAAAACATTCCCTTTTTTAGTTTAGTAAAACGCTTCGTATAAAAAAGATTCCTTTTGAATAAACGTAAAAGTAAAAGGGGTTTATACACCATATACAATAATTTTTTGTATAAAGCAAAATATGCCTCAATGAATAGAGATTGAGACAAAGTCCCTTCCTCGTATCCGACTTGACTTGATCGTTCTTTAATCTCCTGAATAATAAACTTGAGTTAATTTCTACTTGATTAAGAACCTTTTTCAAGTTCATTATTCCTTTTATATCATCTATTACCATGTCCTGAACACTATGTTATTATTTAAGTTTATAACGGGCGTTTTAACAATCATTGGTACTTGAGTCAAAAATGAACATCTTATATTTAGAAGTTGTTCACGTAGTCAAATATCCATTATATCAAGAATGATATTAATTATGTAGACTCCATATATATCATATATATCCAGTATATACATGCATTTATAATATTACATAATAATTTATAGGTAAGAAATGAAATGCATCGTTCATGGAGACGGTAAGTCGTACATACGCATGAACGCTACTTTCATTTCTATGTCATATTAATGTAATTCAAACTAAATGAGAGATATGTAATTTTAATTCCAGAATTATATTAATCATTCAGATGTAACATAAATCATATATATCCATTATATATATGTACATATAATTGAACATTACATTTGGGGATAAGAAATGAAATGCACCGTTCATGGAGACGGCAAGCCATACGTACGCATTAACGCTACTTTCATTTCTATCTCATACTTTAATAGAATTAAAACATAATGATACATAATATTATTATAATTACAATATGGTATCATATATAATATCATTAAATCTATCCTTTATACGTACCACATATGGTATTAACGAATCAAATCACTTTGAGGGGGCGGTAATCCGCAACCCCTAAAATGATAATATCGTGTATACCCATAATGGAAGCCATAAAGGTATGCCATAAATTAAAAATACAAAAGCTTAAGTAAAACATAAAAATATTATATATCATATATAAATATAGTTTCATCTTAATGTCCACCTTTGAAGGTGTTAAAATAATATTCAACAATCATCGTTTCGTGAGGCAGAAATTCGCCATCCACGGAAACAGTATGTTCATTAAATATTAGATGTAAGTGTGTGTAATTGTAGCTCAAATGATTCTTATAAAAACATCCTAGTATATTTAAGATTCTTTAGTTGTTACAAAATAAATGAATAAAAAGAGTGTAGGTGGTTGGAGAAGCAAAATAAAACAAAAGAACACGAGTGAAGACCTTACCTTAAAATCGGGTAACTCTCTTTGATTTGAGCTCAAAGGCTTCGTTGGGAAGACTTCTACCCAAATTGAGGAATCTAGGAGTAATAGAGGGATGTGGAGAGACTAAATGAGCATGGGTTGGCCGAGCCAAAGGCTTGAGAGGTGTGGGTAAGTAGGTAGAGGTGGGGGCCTTTTATAAGATGAGAGGGGGGTCACTCTTGGAAAGTTACCAAATGTTACATTATTTTCAAATGAGTTTCGGATTTTAAAGGTCCCAGATTGATTTATTTCGAGGATAAGGTGATAATGGTTCGAAATATACTCATACAATAGGTTTTTGACATGTCTAGGTATTAGATTTTATATTATCTTTTCATTTTATTTAAATCGTTAAATAATGAGGTAGTTGATGCATCAACATGATGTCATAAATAATATAACTTATTTAATGTCTAAATATTATGAAAAAAATACTATAATGTAGGAAATAATTTTATCTTTACAATTAATATTTGTATCCCAAAATATCATTTATGTAGAGAAAATGAAAAATGTATTACTCAGGTGATACATTCTTTGTTATATTTAACTTTCTTTAACAATAAAAAGATAAAAAGTCACTTTCACACAAAACCGATTCCATGGGGTCCACATGTTTGGCACAAGGCATCCCATGGTTGGTCATGAGACAACCATTAGAATTAGGACACATTTTGGTGTAATTTTTTGTTATTATGATATTATTTTATTTTCCTTAACTATCTGATTACTCATTAATCAAGATAATTAAAGATAATTACCATCGTTACTATTCATAATGTCCAAAAACAAAAGAGTCTTAATTACATAATTTGAAACTTATGATTCCAAATGTATAATCCATTTTACCAAATTCCAAACACAAAAATTGCAATAATTAATTTAAAAATAATTCCCGTTGTCAAAACAAATAGCAGGTTTTTTTGAAACAATATCTATGAAAAGTTTGGCATTAGTTTATGCCAAATTCAAAAGTAAAATTAATCATAATGAACACCATTGGATTAAATGGTAAAAATATATTCTATTTACACTTTGAAACCAAATAAAAAAATAATCTAACTATATAATCAAATTAGATGAAAAAGCAGTTTTGATGTAAAATGCAGTATTTTTCACTATTTATTAAAAAATGAACATTGTCAGAAAAATACCAAAAAATTATCCATTGTAAATTTAAATGTCTCAATCATAAAGAATAATTTTTTTTGACAAATATAGCTGATAAAAATGTCAAAATATAGATTTGAAAATGTTTTGCCATCAAAAGGCAGTAAAACAATCTTTTAAAAATATTAGTGTATTCCATGCTTAAGATTGGATTTATTCTCATTTTAAGACTCTAAAACACTATCTAATTCATTAATTAAAAAATATAAGAATATCTATTTTTCATTACTTACTTGGGATGTTACAATGAAATATATATCAATCAATGTTATAATATCCCTCAAGTTTTCATTTTCAATGATTGTGAACCATATTCCTGAAAAATAACTGGATTCTATTTATAATCAAATTATTTATAGGTATTATTAATATATTATTATTTTATTTATAAGAATCCATGATTTGAAATCAGGAATACTTTATTTTAAATAAATTTTTCTATGTAATGTGAGATAATGATACAACTCTATAAATATTTATTCTCATTTAGAAATAGCATATTTTATTATTTTATGGAAAATATAATTTATGTTTAATTGATTATTTATTAAAAATATATATTTGTTTTTAGAAAAAATTATTCACAAGTGAGTTTTTCCCTTATTATATTGAAAATAGTTTACTCGGTTTTAAAAAACCTTTATCATCCATTTTCTCACGTGAATTTTGAAATATTACCCAAAATGTTTTCAATTGTTTGAATGTTACGTAGTAAAATATTATAAAGTATGTGAAAATTTACAAAGATATATCAAAATTATCTTAGATCAGTTATAGTCACAAAACATTTTTTTGTGATAAATATTTTTTCCTAAAACTCCATAAAAGGAACAAAAAATATCATTGGATATGTAATGGAATATATCATTATCATTTTAATTTTTTTACAATATACATATATAATATTTTAGAACCCTATCAAGGAGTGTGGGACTCATGTTGTAATATTTTTATCATATATATTGATTATATGGATTAAGAAATTAAGAAATTTTAATTTTAAGATAATTTAATATTTAGAGTTTTTTAGTTTCATGTAAAAAAATTAATTCTAGGAAACATCGAGGAATATAGAAATTATATACTTTTATTTTTCCATAATTCAGAAAATTGTTATTGAAAATTATATTAATTAAATCTATAGATATTTGAAGACACAATTTATACAAGGCATAAAAATGTATGATCCCTAGATTTTAAAAATAGGCTTCTTTTAAAATGAATGTTTATGTAATTTTTTTTCAATAAATAAAACATAATATGATATGTTATTAAATAAACAAGTTTTGTGTTACAAAATTATAACATTTAATAAAAATATGTCTTTCATAAAAAAAATTATAAAAATAATTTCTTTTATATTTTTTTATGAATTTATATTTTATAAAAAAATTGTAAATATAATTAATTAATTTTTAAATTCAAATATAAAATTTTTCAAATGAAAATGTTTCATTATGATAAAAAAATTATTTATTAATGAAATCAATATGAACTTTTATAATATGTCATATTTTATTATGGATAATTTATTTAAAATTAATTTTAATTTTGTATAAATAGTTATTGTTTTCTTAACATAATATTTTCATAATTTTTTATTATAATTTTTTATTTTTTAGTAATTAAAATATATTCATAAATGTATGTTTTCATTATAACATATGATTAAGAAATGCTAATTTCGAAAAATAATAATTAAAATTATATTTTTAATGTATAAATTATTTTTATCCTGTAGTACTAATATTGGACATTACAAATTATGTTATAATTTTTCTAATGGTAAACAATTTAATATAAAATAAATATATATATATCATATGATAATTTAAAGAGATTAATAAGTTGGATATATTTATTAAAAGAATATATATTTATTTATATCATGACAAAACTATTATGAAAGTCTTAAAATTAAAATTTAGTAATATTAAAAAAATTCATGTAAAAAAATGGCTAGTATTAATGCACAATAATGGACCTCTAACGTAACCACCCAAAAATTCACCAATGAAATTTATCCCTTATTACAGAACTTTGATATATTATGATTCACATAAAATCACTTATGTACCATAAAAAATATTATACATGAAGAATTTAGGAAATAAGATGTATTTCTACATGTTAAGGAACTAATGCCGATGAGATAATAACTTGACCATAAGAATAGTTATATAAACATTATAAATAGTAAACTGGACAAATGAACGGTAATCTCATTGGTGAATGTATAAATAAAATTTATGCATCTAATAACTAGAATTATTTTTTTACTATATCATTTTCTATGTAAGTAAATGTTTAAAAAATTAATAATTATGTGTGGGGATTTTTTTTATTTCATAAAAAATTAATTATAGTTGAATGAATAATTTTAAAATATACATGAAAATAAATATTAATTAAATGTGTTTTGTAATTTATTTTTTATGTAATATGGTTTAATGTTAATTTTATTTGAGAATAATTATTTTTTAATTGTATTATAAAATCAATAATAAATTTCAAATCTATATTTTCCATGTAAATGATCAATCTCATTGAATATTAAATTACTCATATGTAGAAATTTATTTTAATAAAATTGAGTTCATTTTTGAATTCTACATGTCGAATAGTTGTTAGGGTGATATTTTTTGGATTTTTTTAAAATACATAATTTTTTGAAAATAATGAAAAATGATAATTTATAGTATATATAAATTATAAGTTCCTCACACTATTCCTTGATTAATCGCTGATGTAATCAACCTAGTCTAGAAATAACCTACGCTATTTTATTATATTTAGTAACAATTATCAATAAAATCATAGTCTTAACCAAAAATAATACTCTAATGAATATAATAATTAGAAAACACCCCGCTCCTCTATTAAAAATATCATCCCTCACCACTTCATTCCCACACACCATCAAGTTAAAGATTATTGTTCAAATTCTACCCAATCAACTCTAGAAACCCCTGTACGATGTATTGTAATAGTTTCTGTCATTATAAGACCTAAACCTACATCAAAATGAGGTTCTCAAGGAAGAAAAATTAGATAGTTAAAATCCTCTTTGTTTTCCATTTATTTTCATATTATTTTCATTTATTTTCTTCTATTATCATTAAATTTTCATATCAAAATTTCTTGATAACTACATTATGTTTGATACAGTGAAATTAATTCATTTAATTGGATTACCGAACAAAAAAACCATTTCACTCCCTCTCTCTTTTTCAATTAATTATGTATTATCCCGTGATGGTCAATTTATCGACCTCAATATAGATTATCATTCATTTTGCATTAACAGCTTCAAGAATACTAATAAACCCACTATAATGGTTTACAAATATTGTAAAATTTATGTTACAAACCTCTTCATGATTTCTAACTTACATATATAAAAAATACTAATGATAAAACAAAATGGATTTGTAATGATCAAAAAACCGCAAAATTTAACCTAAAACTATCATTATTATCATTTCAGTAATGCTTAATCATCATCGTATATATAAAAACTTCTTATAAAATTATTTAAACATATTTAATATCATTAAAAAGATATTATAAAAATTTGGGATATTTATCATCATTTTACCCAAACATCAATTCATGTATACATGTAAAGAAATCATGAAAATCAAGAAAACAAACAATCCCGAAAGATGAAATTAAACTCTACAACACATCTAAGGGACAATGAATGATATAATAAAACTAAAATGAATCATATTCTGGTATAAAATATTATGAATATTATAATTAATGAGTCAAGTGTGATTATACTGGAGGTTAAATTAAAGAAATAATTTTCACATAAGATGAGAGAAATTCTAGATCCCAAGTCTCTCTCTTTGGGGTTTCCATCATTCACCAAAATTTGAATAAGGATAGTCCCTTATTTTTCATTATATGTCATTTATTCATCATTTTCATATCATTTTTGGGATATAATAGTTACCAATCCATTTTTTTGACAAATATAATAACTCATTCCAAAGGAACCCTTCATTCAAAAAAAATAAAACATTTATGTCACTTGTGATCATTTATTATTCAATAAAGAATTATACCCATAATCATATTCCAATTTTATCATAAGAGATCTAAATTTTATGAAAATATGTTTTACTATGTGTGAACCATTCCATTACATGGTTTTTCTTATGTCTAATGGTCATATATATTCTATGTGGCATGCCAAGTAATGTAATTGTTATGAGGTTACTCGTGCAAAAAAAATTATATTGAAATTTAAATGTTCTATTATGACTCATTCATCCAAAATTATATAGATATGTGATGCGTTGGAAACTGTGATGTGTCTTATGAGATATATTTTAATATACATGTTCATGATTCTTGATTTTTTTACAACTATATATAGTAATTGACCACTAAGACATGATGTTTTACTTCATTGAATTTATAATTTTTAATCCTTTTCTTAATGCATCCCTTAATTATTTTGATACAATGCTTATATAACTATGATGAAGATTATTCTCACTCAATGATATTCTGATTCATTTTTTATCTATCCATTTACTAAGATTTTTCCTCATCCCATTCTTTGATATATATCCACTTTTGATTACATAATCTAAGGAAAAAAACAAGGACCTATAAGAACCAAGAAAATAAAGAATTATATAATTGTTTATGTTAAATTTTTCAAATGTTATGCATGGTCCAAATTTCTCCAATACAATAAACCAATGTATCATGGTGGAAAGGTTATTTTTTGTTGTCATCATTAAAATTATGTTTGAGTCATGTAGGAAAAATAACTGTCTTTATACAACAACCACAGATGTGGGAATCGTTGGTTCAACAAAATGGGATAGGTCAAGCTAACAAGAATTTGGTGATAGGAAATGAAATTTACTGTGCATATCTCCCACTAATAGTACATAGTCATGAAAATAGGACACAAAGGTGCCTGTTGTAGACCACCTTAATGAGGTAAAACCAATAAGGGATGTGTGTGAGTGGTCTGTTTTGTTGAAGATCCACCAGTGCATTGACATGAATTTATATTAGGATTGGTTGAAATATATTATAGAGATAAACCTTCAATTAATTCAATGTGTTAGTTTTAAATATAGTCATAGTAACTCCCCATTAAAATAATCAATTTTTAACTTCTTTGTATAGTCAGTAAAATCTCAACTGTCCAATTGAGAAATGATTTTTTCTCTAACCTCATGAAAAATTATGTGAACCCACCATCATATCTCTCTTCCTCTCAATGTCGATATTTTCCTATTTAATTATTCATGTATTTTCTTAATTTCAAAAAAAAATTACTATAATTCAAAACAGGTTATTCATATTATTAGATGATACTATAATATATCTATATTTTCTTGTAATATTTATAATTATATAGAATTTCATTGAGATCACACGCTATGACGACAAATGATTCTGAGGCCCAGTGAGACCAGATTGTATTTTTTAAAAAAATTTATGGTATGTTCGGTAAACATTTGAGTAGGACATTCTAAATTATGAATCGGTGCTCAAATCAGAAATATGATGGAACAATTGATCTCAGAATGCTGGGATTCTCAGAGAAAATACATAACATCGAATGAAATGGGTTAGATAAAAAAGAAAATTTTTGGAACATTTTGGAGAAATAGTAAAATTACATTGAAAAGTTATTTTATTTTTCATTTTCACTGTTGAGAAGTGGACAACGATGCTGTAGTGTGGAAAAAAGGTGATGACAAGGTGTAATTATGGAAATACCATAATGGATAATTTTGCTAGCATAGTCGCTATGTTGTATCCTAAATAAAATAGCGTAACATCGAAAAATCACAGCGTAATATAAATACTACTATATTAGTATTTTTATAAAGAAATCATTTTGGAGAGAGGAGAATTAAACTGTGAAGATTCATTGATGAACTTATGATGAAATTCCTCACCAATAATGAATGAAAAATATCGATGGACCTCAAACATATTAGAAACAACTTGAAGACCATATTTGTACGTGATGAATGATGTGGACATCTAGAAACCATGATGTTGTAATGTTGTTCAAACGAATGTCAATGCGGTATCAGTTTAATTTTTACAAATTATTTTCCATTCTTATTCAAGAAACGAAAAACGCATATCATCCCACGAACATGATGATATTCAAATCGTGTGTCTATTAGGGAGAGTTAATTTTCATTTTGGACTTGTTATTTGGGATTATATTATCTCCAATTTTATTACAACACAATCCCCTAGCATCCCTATGATTATAAACATCTTTCAGGGAGGGCAAGTGCAAACACGAACAATCCATGAGCCCCTCCGCATGTGTGGACCATGGGAACATTTTGTTTATATCGAATACAATGTGGGGTTTATATAATGGTGGGGGAGAGGATGCTCTTTGGAGTCCATAGACGTTGGCGGCCTGTTGAACAGAACACTAGAGAGCATCAGATGGTTCATCGATGAATCTTCCAACAACGATGGTCGCGGTGGAATGTAGCAGTGCTGGCTGCGTGCCAGATGGTAGGACAACAGGTCATGATGCAAGGATTATTGTTGAGGCAGTAGAAAGATGAAGAGATCCCTTGGGTTTTTGGGGAGGGACACCATGATCCTGGGCAGTCTGGGTGGCTCGGAGATCTGCAATTGGTCGACCGAGGCAGCAGGTCCACGTGTGTCCGCGAGGCTAGCAGAGGTTGACCGCAGCTACCGGCCGCATCCCAGCTTGGTAGTGTGCCACTGGCCCACACCGCATGGGCTGGTCTATGGGCTGGCTGGCCGCGCCCCTATATAGTGAGCTATACCAACACTGGATGGCCATACCCATGCCTGCGGGCTTGGAACACACCCTTCAGGCCATGTAGTCTATACCGGGTCACCAAGCGACCTAGTGGGCATGACCCTCTGCCTAAATGGGTCGGGTCTAGCTAGGACTGTTGGGTCAGCCCCACTAACCTAGTAGGATCAGACTGACACAGTACCGAACCAAGTCTAGTCTGTTGGTCAAATTAATCCTGGGTATGTGGGACCCCCAAGCCGGGTACGCCAGGTCGGTCCAATCGGGTCAGACTGTCCCAAGATGAAACATCAAATTGTTTACTAAGATGCATGTTTCTATCAAACTGAGCATCCATATCACATGTTTTCAGTAGTTTTAGGACACTTTCAACAATTATGTCTATATAAGAAACATTGATTTTGTTTTGGTGGATGTTGGTAAAAAACCGGGGTGGATCAAACTTGATTCAAAACATTCCCTTTTTACAAAAATGTGCATATGTTACACACTGTGCGTCTGTTTGATATTCTGTCAATTTCATTGGAACCCTTATGGTAATAGGGTACATTGGGGATAATCTATGTGGGACATAGTGGATGTTGATTTATGACCAATGGTATGAAGAGAATAACCCCTAGAACCATTTGTGCTAATTACAAGAGTCCATTGGTTGGATCCGACATGAAAAATGAATAACATTCCTATGTGGGTCAGCACCTAGTGATCCTATGTGTGTCAACACCTAGTGATCATGTGTGTGTCCACACATAGAGATATGGTTTGCTCAGCACCTGATGATCCTATTTGGGTCAGCACCTCGCGACCCTATGTGGATCACCAAGAGAACCTCTCAAAAGAATAAGATGATCTAGATCTATGACTGGTCATATTTAACTATTTAATTCTGTTATACCTAGTGTAAGTTGTGTTATTTTCATTATGCGATGTTTTTATGATCATTCTTGGGGGTATTACATCTACGGTATTTTCTTTGTGGTGTTTTCCTTCATGGGTTATTGAGAGACCTTTAGATGTATGGTGTCCCTATTGAGTATTGTTGTACTCACCCCTACACGGGAATAACCTACACATATTGTGTCTTGTGTTGAGGATAGGTAACATTGACTGAGACTTTGGGGAGCAAGGACTATAAGGTTTATGGAGGTATATCCATAGACATTGTGTTTTTCAGCAACACACGACTACGAGTTATATCGACTGTTTAGGTAAGATCCTTTGAGTAAAACCCTTTAGGTATGAATCTAGCCCTTTTACAATCAGTTTACACACATTACACTAAGTGGTTTTACATCATGGTGGTTTTATTACATATATTTCATTCATGGTAAGACTTCTGTAATTTTTCCTATTTGTATTTGTACAGGTTTAAAGGGAATGCCTTCCCATTTTAGGATATTATTTTTCAGTGCATGTCAAAAGACCATGGCCTAAGGAATGAGGTCTTGGGGTAGTCACACAACGGGCATGAGGGGATGGGTAAGGAAAACATGGTATCAGAGGGACATCGATTATAATAGAAGAATTATGTGGCTATATTTTCAATCAGGGTAATAGTGTCAATTTTCTGGTGTTTAGCTATCAGTCTAGGGAGTCCAATGTTGGTATTTTATCGGACATATCCACACACTAGGGGCCTAAATTCTATTTTTCATCTCTGTACACGAAAACACTCATTGCATGGGTTCTGGAAATGTTTTTTTCGTTTGATCTTTTTTGAGTCAGCTCACCAGGTAAAACATATCGACTGTGGCACAACTGTTTATCTATAGGATTCATCTGCAAGACATCCTGCTAGGATTCCAGTTAGAGATCATGATGATTGACCACCAAGTGATGAGGTGTCAACGTAGGGACCACATAAAGTGATAACATCTTTGGTTGGTGTACCAGAGGCCCCACCTACTGGAGAGTAGAAATATCTACCATCCTAACCATTGGATAGTGCACATAGATTGAGCACATTGTACAAGTTTCAAAGATAGAGGCCTATGAGGATACGAGGTGAGATAGATACATGGGCAATTTAGTATTGGAAAGAAGAAATTACTTGAGTTTGTTTCCTAGTAGTGACACCTACATACTAGATGGTAGTCCTAGAAGCTAGATTTTTTAAGATGAAGGCAGATAGATGGTGAATATTTATGCACTAGGCACACGAGAAGGCAACCCTTATCTAGTTAGTCTTAGAGATCCCCTTCAGTGAGGATTTCATACCATCGACACTACACTTAGTGTATATTTAAGATTTTCGGCACCTATAGTAAGGCTTCCTGACTATGGCCCAACACATTGTAATGTTTACTAACCACTATGGATAATCGATTGACATGGATCAAGAACCATTCATTAGTGCCCAATCCTTTGATTAGGGGCTCTGATGGTATATTAGAGAGTCAATGATTTAACATAGCACCCCGACCTAGTATAGAGTGCTAGAGTGAGCCCAACAGTTTGAGAGATTCCATCCTGAGCAGGAACTAATGGTGAGGGACCCCACTAGATGATAGGTGGTCAAGTCATCTATAGTGAGTATTAGGAAGATAATATAGAGTCCCAAATGGCAAAGACTCTTCATAGTACGATGCTAGGACATATGTTCAGAGGTGTGATGCTCGTGAGGTAGAGGAGGTCATATGAGGGATAGAGTTTTTTAAACTTATGGCGGACATGGGCACATGGCATGTAGCATTCCAAATAACCACATGTATGAAAATATGGTTATTGAGGGACCACTGAGAGAGTAAAAGAGGTTCAAGTGAGGAGGAATGTAGGGCGGCAGATGTGGCTGTGGAGTGGGTCGAGCAGTAGATGGTGGATAATGGTTCAAGGTACTTCCACCACCACAACTAGTAGGTCCACCACGATCTTCAAGTGTAGGTGGACAACGGTGAGGCCAGCTTCGTGTGAAGGAATCCTACGGTCATGATACTCTATAGATGATTTGAGGTATGATTTGAATCTTAACCAACATAGTTGTAGTTCATATAGACATAGCTGTCAGTCCCTCCTTCATTGACACAGACCTCATCTGTGGCTCGGAAATTCTAGTGTATTTTTTGACTCGATATTTACAATTATATACTCATACAGGAGGGGATTTAATGCATACACACTGGTTCTGGTAGAGTAAGATTAATCTAGGATGCAATAAATTCAGTTTGGATATCTTAGTAGCAGCATTGAGGCCTTATGACTTCATTGTGGGTATGGACTGGTTATCCATAGTCTATGCTCAGAAAGACTTTTTTTTGTGTAATGTGTGATCTTTCCTTGATTATGGGACCTGTTTTTCCCTCCCTGATGGGAAGGTAACCTTTTTTTTCATAAGATGGACTTTCTTGGATGATGGTGTGGCCGATCACTCACCAGCTAACTATCCTCACCTTTGGTACTGTGGACGAGGTGAGTCCAAGATTTCCTTTAGAGGTGGACGAGTATCAGGACGCCCGTCTAGAAGATGTCCCAATACAACCTCATCATATAGAGGTAGACTTCTACATTGACTAATTCCTAGGGAAAAAAGATTTCTACACCTACTTATCGGATGGCTCCTGTGGAGTTTTGTGAGTTTCGAGTACAATTGGAAGATTTTTCAATAAAGGGGTTTGTAAGGCCCAATGATGTTTTCTAGGAAGAAAGATGGTATCTTGAGGCTATACATAGATAAAAGGATTCTAATCTAGATGACCATGAAGTATAGGTTTCCACTGCCAATGATTTATGAACTCATCGATCAACTGAAACGAGTGAGGTTGTTTTAGAAGATTGAACACGGATCATGCTATCATCAGCTTCAATTGTGGGATGAAGACATATTGAAGATAGACTATATAAGCTGATACACTCTCTATGAGTTTTTTTAGATTCCCTCTAGCATGACCAATTCCCCAGTAGTGTTCATGGGATGCATGAACAAGATCTTCCAGCCTTACATGAATCGTTTTTTGGTAGACTTCATTGATGACATCTTGGCATACTCATTATTAGAAGAGGAGCACATAACAAACTAGCGAATGTTCCTAAGAGAAATTTGAGAGCACCAGCTTTATAGTAACCTAATGAAGTGCCAGTTCTGGATTCGGGAGGTCCAATTTATTGGATATTTCATCTTAAAGGATGGAGTTGTAGTGGATTCGGCAATGAAAAAGGCATTGCATTCATATGAGCCACAAAAGAGCATGACCAAGGTGCATAGATTCATGGGGTTGTCTAGGAACTACAAGATGTTCGTACATGATTTTTCCAAAGTAGAAAAAACCTTTTTTATTTGAAAAATAATGTACAACCCTTCATGTGGATAGTGAGGTTCTAAAAAGGTGTCTAGTAGTTGTGGTAGAGAATGAAGAGTTCCCCATTCGTGAGGCAACTAGAATATAGTGTTGGGTATGTTGTCTTCTATGATGCATTAGGAACCAAACAAGGTTTTTTCCTGATGCAGGAGTGAGCAGTTACCTTCTATTGCTCAAAAAAGTTAAAGAATCATGATAAAAAACTATGTAAATCATGACATAGAGATAGAAATAATGGTCATTTCCAGGATGATGTTGTAGTACTACTTGAAGGGTGAACGATTTATCATCTACTCTGACAACAAGAGTCTTATGTATATCATCTCACATACGTACCTAAACATGAGAAATCAGCAATGGATGGAGTAGCTCAATGTCTATGAAATTTATATAGTCTATTCTCTTGTGAAGGAGAACATTGTGGCAGACAGACACAGAATGTGATGTTATTTACTAGTATTGTGTGAGGTGACTGAGTAGCTAGTCGTGATGCAGATATATTTCGTTGATAGTGATAGAGTATCTTACCACTAGTCTATGACTGTCACTCCCCAACACTTACAACTATTTAGGGAGGCTCAACATGTGAATATTGACTATGAGGCATGACGTTCTTATCTATCATTAGGACATGATCTTTATGGATTTAGATATGTGAGGAGCATGTCATCATTTTTAGAGGATGCACCTTTATACTGTTGATGTTGTGGGTGGAGGGGTTTAGGGTGTTCCATAATTCTACTTTGGTTGTACATCATGGTGTTGGAAAGATGTATCAGGACCTCTGATGTCAGTACTGGTGGCCAGGAATGAAGAAATGTGTGGTGGAGTTTACTTCACAATGCCTCACTTTTCAACAAGTGAAGGTCGAGCATCAAGTCCTAGCAGGCATGACAAAGCCACATGAAGTACCCAAGTGGAAGTGGGATGGTATCTCCATGGAATTCATAACGGGGATACCATGTACGTCATGGGGCTATGATTCAATCTGGTTTCTCATTGACCGAGTCACCGTGTCATCTGACTTCCTACCCATCGGAGAGCTGGGATTGGTAGAGGGACTGGAATGCCTCTGTATCAAAGAAATAGTGCTGCTTCACGGGGTACCTTCGATGATCGTCTCAGACCGTGATGCATGTATTATATCCCTACAGTAGAAGGGGTATCCATTGGTTTTTGGTACTTATCTGTGCTTGAAATCCGCTTTTCACCCCCAGAAAAATGTTTAGATGGAGCAGAACATATAGACCGTGGATTACATGCTTCGTTCTTCTGTCCATGATTTTTGTCAAAATTGGGGGGACTACATTCCACTGGTAGAATTTTCTTAGAACAATAGATATCACTCCACCATAGGTACATCACATTGTTGAGGCCTTGTATGGGAGGACTTATAGATCAACCCTTTGCACGACAGACCCATGGGAGTTAGTACTAAGGGGTCTCGAGTTTGTATAGGATACCACCGAGAAGGTGTAGATTATACAATAGATGATGAGGAATACATAGATCAGTCAGAAATCTTATACAGATAGGATATAGATACCCATGGAGTTCTAGAAGGGATACCATGTTTTCCTTCGGGTCTCTCCCAGACGGGGATTGTAGAGATTTGAATGGGGCAACATGTTATCTCTGATGTTCATCAAACCATTCCAAATCATGAGAAGAGTTGGTGAGGTGGAGTACTACCTATCTTGTCCCCATATATTCACCAGGTGTAAGATGTTTTACATGTGTTTCAGCTGATGTCGTATGTTCATGATCCATCACATATCATTAAATGGGGAGAGATAGTCTTTGACCTTGGGTGATGTTTGCAGAGTCACAGGTGAAGATTGAGGATTGACAAGGGCGGGTATTATGGGGGTGGTCAAATCCCCTAGTGCAAGTTCGGTGATAACTTGAGAATTTCCAAGAGAGAATGTTGGAGCCATAGGCTATAATTCATACTCAGTACCCCAACATATTTGATTACACATGTTATGTCATTCAGGGACATTAATCCCTATGGTTTGTAAAATTTAATATCTCATAATTTCCATATATTTTTTAAATCATATTGAATTATTTCAAAACTGGACGCTTTGACGACACATGATTCTAAATCCTGGTGATCCGAGAATGTATTTTTGAACTTATTTTTAAGTAAGTTAAGTAAACGTGTGAGTGAGACATTCTACCTTTTGAAACGCTACTCAGATTGGAAATATTACAGCACCGTTGAACTCAAAATGTTGTGAATCTCCTAGAAAGGATGTAACATCTGTAAAGACCCAGAAATTTCAAGGAATGTTTTTTAAATACTTTGGAATTTTACAAGACTGTGGCTTCTAACGACACTCGATTCAAAGGCCTGGTGTTCCTGAATTCATTTCCCTAAGTTTATCTTGGGTACGTTCAGTAAATGAACGAGCAGGTTTTTCGATATTTTGAAAAGGTTCTCGGAATTGAAATCTGAGGGCACCGATGAACTCGCAACGCCTATAATTTCTTAAGGGGACCTTTACCATATATGCATTTGCAATGGAGGAGTAGTTAAAAGTTGTGGATTAAATAAGAAGTGAATATAATTGTGGACCAATTTTATTTTATATCTAATGTGGTTATATCCTACATGGGGGAGTTGGGATGGGACCCATAAGAACCTAACAACCCATGTGAGGATAATTGTGAGGTGGGGCCCACACGGCCCCCAAACTTTCACATTCCCTAAACTCCTTAAACCCCCTCATTATTTTTTAAATCCTCCTAACTTGTGTAACCCTTCCACTTCTTCTCTCTCTCCCTCATTAACTCTTGCCAACACACCTTAATCTGTTAAATGAACCACTTCAATTAATTAATTAAGTGTTATGAAATTGAAATTTTGAATACTTGAAAAGATTAAATAAAATAAAGAGTATCCTTATTTTATTTGGGTTGGCAATTGATGTGTGAGGAGGATTTGGGAGAACTCTATAGTTTTTGAAGAACATTTCTTCTCTGACAAAGAACATCGACTCTTCAACTTAGAACGACTCGGTGACCACGGTTCTCAATCCCCTTCTTCCTCCGTGATAAGAGAGGAAACACCGACATGGGGAATTCCCCAACGACGATGCGCCTTATATTCTCTTCTCTGTGACAAAAGAGGGAACACCGCTTTTTCCTTAGGGGTGCTCCAACGATGTCCATGAATCCTCACCTCATGATGTCATCTTTCGCGACGCCGACGTTCGTCATCAATTGCTGAAGTAGGGTGAATTTTTCCAATTTTATTTGAATAAAATTGTACGTTGTGCTTCATGAAACGTTTTTCATATTCAGCCGATTGTTACAGCCTAAAGAAGAGGGCGCGGGCCGAACAAACACAGCCCAATGACATTCCATCATTTCTTGATCTTTTTGGAATTGGTGACAGAAGGTGGAGGAAGCACGGTGTCGTCACGCCATGCCGGGAATGTGGCGGAGGAAGCCAGCGCCGACATGCCGGCAGTGCGGAAGGAACCGCATCCCACATTGTCGGCTGCATCGATAGATGAACCGACCGGGTGGAGGCGAGCCGCTGTTCCATGAGTACGTCTCGCTAGAGAAATTGGCGGGCCCGTCGGCCGACTGGATGGAGCTGAACCATAGCGCTAGGAGGGAATCGCGTTGGAAGACCCGTGGCCCGCCCATGTGTGCCTCTTAAGACAGAAGGCCGGCCAGCCCAGCCAGCTGGTTTGGGGACGGCGGCGCTACTTTGCGCCACCGGTTTAGGAAGTCGGAGCCACACCCCCACCTCGGATTGCTTGGCATTATGGCTGAGCCAGCCCAGCCGCGCCCGGTCGGGTCGCGTCCTTCAGGCCAAGTTGCATTTTTTTCTTCAGACTGGTACGACACCCCTGCCTGGTGGGACCCGTCAAACTGGGTTAACCCGACCCGTCATCCCACTAGGCTAAATGGGTCGGACCCGTTATTCACTTAAATGTGAATAACTTAAAGAACGCGCATCCGATCGATACATCGTCTGTGGCACTGGGAATCTTTTGACGAGACAGTAATTTTGTGATACTATAAGTGTGTTTTGGACAGATTTGGTAAATGACGGAGTTTGGAACAAGCATATTTCCAACTGGGCACCTGGAATGAAAAATCCAATATCTCTCAGACCGGGTGTCCGATTGACGTGCCTTCTATCCCGTTGAGTCCCTTTTGACAAGACAAAACTTCAGGATACAACAAATCTGTAATTCATGATAGTTGATGTATTGAACCCCCTTTACTCGAGGAGCAGACCCTCCCGGAATCGAGTACGGAGTGTGTGAGAAACCTAAAGCTGGTTGCGACTCAATGACTACTATACTAGAATCCTCCATGGGTTTGACAACGATGCCTACCATACTGGGATCATCCGTGGATTTGACAACGATTACTACTATTCTTGTATCCTGTGTTGTTCCAGCGGTATTGACCTCTGTACTTGTATCCTGTGTGGGTCCGGTAGAGTAGCTGGTCTTGTATCCTGTGTGGGTCTGACTGCTTTGCTGCACTTGTATCCTGTGTGGGTTGACAGCTTAGATGAATCAGTGACTAGAACTGATCATCTCTATCATTATACAACAGATGTATTCATGTGTGAGCTGAGTCTTGACTATCAATCATTATCAATGGTATGATTGACATCTTTCCTGTGTGGACTGGTTGTGCTTGGGCTCAGAAGTTGGTATCATACTGAGATTGATGACATAGGTATATATATGGTCATATACCTAAGTAGAGTTGGTTTATAATTCATGTTTGTATCTTTCATTTTTTTTAACCTTTGTGCATTATGGGAGACTTTTGGAGGTTTCGGGGTCCCTACTGAGTATCATTATACTCAACCCTGCATGGGAATTTCCCGCACTACGTTGTGTTGTTTGTAAACAACTTAGATCATTGATTGTGGTCGAGGCTTGTGGATCTAGAAGGTATCTGGAGGTGGACCACCTGGAAGGATGTACACGGAGTGGACATACGATCTTGAGGTACCGACGAGACTATATGTACCCACCCTTCAGATGGGATTCCCAGAGGATGACTCGGTGATTTATACTTAAATTTTTAGCTGTTGTAATTCCTTTCTCAGTTGTACTGTACTTTCAGTTTGGTTTGTATACAAGTGAATTTACTTTCTAGAACTTACTTTTGTACTCATTTTAATTTGTGTTTACTCAAGATTGTGTACTCTGTTGTGTTTGTTTAATTATATAAATGCAATACCTTCCCTTTTATCGGTATTTATGACTTTGGTGCTAGTCTCTTGCCCCTGGCCTGTGGAAGGCGGGATTGGGGTAGTCACGACACGATTCCCGAGGGCGGGTCATGAAAATTGGTATCAATGTAGTCGATTCTACCATAGAACATAGGACTCTGATCATTCTTTCTGGGAAGCAATAGTGTTTAGAGTATTGAGTGTTGTTATAAGTCCAGGGAGTCCAGTGATGGTGTAGTGGTCGACGTATCCATACACCAGGACCCTGACTTCTGATTTCTAATTCAGTGCCCGAAAACATTGATTGCATGTGTGTTTAAAATGTTTTCTTGGGCTTACATTTTGTCAGCTCACCAGGTATACTGTATTAACTGTGGTTCACCTGTTACATTTAAGGATGGCCCCACGAAGGCAGCCAGCTAGCGTTCCGAGCTACGTGCAAGATGGCAGCCCGCTGAGTGACAAAGCCTCAGTGCAGGGCCCCAGTACAGTGGAGGCACCTGCGGTACCACTACCCGCTGGGCCACCCATACTACCAGCCCCAACAGCGGAGAGTTCACGCCGCCTGAGTGTGCTGCACGAGTTTCAGCAACAGAGGCCGCCCAGGTTCCGCTGAGAGAAGGACCCTCAGGCAGCCGAGGATTGGCTGGAGGCTATCTCCATAGTCTTCAGATTGATAGGGACACCAGCATATCTTATGGTGATCCTTACAGCGAGTGTCCTGCATGAAGTAGTAGGGAGATGGTGGAGCCTGATGCTCTAGGTGCACGATGAGGAATCTCTACATTGTATGGACTTTGAGAGCCTCTTCCGTTCAGAGTTTGTTCCATCCACCCTCGGTGTGGTGCACATCTAGGAGTTACTATAACTGCGGAAGTGCAGCATGATAGTAGCCCAGTACTCGGAGAGATTTAGTGACCTCTCGTGCAACTCCACAGACATGGTACGAGACCTGTTCTTCAGGGTCCAGACCTTCAAGCAAGGACTAAGGAACGAGATCAAAGCCTCGATGATTCCCCTCAGCATCCCGTCGCAGGCATGGGTGCTGGAGCGAGCCCTTATAGTGGAGAGATTCTTCGTCAAGCAGCCACGGGCAGCGAGACCTGCCACAGGGAGACACAGAGTGGAGTCTTCTGTAGCCAGCATTCGACAGACATCGCAGAAGTCCAACTGGACTAGGCCATCAGGTGAGTGACCTCATGATACTGGTTCGGTTGTGCGGGGAACCCAAAACAGAGCCAACAATATGAGGGGCAAGCAGTTCTATTCATGCATTGGGTAGGGTTACATGTCTCGAGACATCCCGACCGGCCATGCAGATGAGAAGCAGATAGTAGAGGGACCTCCCAGGCAGAGGCAGAGGTTCGACCATGGTGGTCTGTAGGGAGCAGGCGAACGAGGCAGAGGAGATGGCCGAGCAGCGGGTGGTGGGCGATGCTTCGAGGCCCTACCACCACCACCACCAGGAGGTCCACCCCGACCATAGGGAGATGGCGGACATAGGAAGGCTCAGCTCTAGGCAATGGAGGCTTACGACCACGACGCACCTGAGATGATCTGAGGTACTATCTGTGTCTACTCCACCTTTGCTGTAGTTCTTATAGACACTAGAGCGAGTCATTATTTTATTGTTGTTGCCCTTGTTCGGAGCTCGGAGATTCTTATGGAGCCGTTGGCTCGATCCTTATGGCTAGAGACTCCTACTACAGCAAACTCGACAGTTACACACTAGTGTCGGTAGTGTGAGATAAATCTAGGAGGCGAGAGCTTCGGCTGGGATCTTATTGTTGCGGCGTCAAGGCCTTACGATGTCATCTTGGTTATGGATTGGTTATCTAAAATACATGCCTCTAATGACTGTACAAGGCGCAAATTGCGGTGTTTCCACACAGATTGGAGCAGGTTCTCCTTCACCAGTGAGAAGGGAGCCTTTGCAGCACAGGATGGAATTATGCAGATGAGAGGGAAACCGATCACACATTAGTTGGCTAGTCTCATCCTCGAAGCGGTTGATGTGTGGAGTCTGAGTTTTCTTATTGTGGTGGAGCAGTATACTGGCATTTTTCCAAAAAACATTCCAGGACTTCCTCCTCACAGAGAGGTAGACTTCTACATTGACATGTACCCCGAGACACCATTGATATCTACTCCAGCATATCGGATGGCTCCAGGTGAGCTTCGTGAGCTGTGGGTACATCTGGAGAACTTACAGGGAAAGGAATTCATCCGACCCAGTGATTCTCCCTGGTATTCTCCGATTTTCTTCTCCAAGATGTAAAATGGGAGATTACGACTATTTGTCGACTACCGTCACCTAAACTAGGTGATCGTGAAAAACATGTATCCACTCCCGAGGATTGAAGACCTCTTTGATCAGCTCAAGGGTTCACGATGGTTCTTGAAGATACACCATAGTTCATGTTATCATCAACTCAGATTTTGAGACATGGATGTGCAGAAGACAACCTTCAGGTGTTGGAATGGCCACTATGATTTCTTAGTTATGACCTTCGGTATAACCAATGCATCGGCCGTGTTCATGAGTCTCATGAATAGGATCTAACAGCCTTCCCTGAATTTTTATTTCGTGGTCTTCATTAACGACATACTGATTTATTCAACTAATGAGGATGATTATGCCTATCACTTGTGGGTTGTTCGGGACACACTCCGAGAGCATCATCTTTATCGTAAGCTCTCGAAGTGTCAGTTCTGGATTCGAGAGGTACACTTTTAGGGGCACGTCATCACTGAGATGGTATTTGCAGTGGATCCTATGAAGATCGAGGGAATACTTTCTTAGGATCCACACAGGAGTGTGACGGAGGTGTGGAGTTTCCTAGGTCTGGCCGGGTAATACTGGAGATTTGTGCCAGACTTATCCAGAGTTGCAGCGCCACATTCTGCTTTGACGAAGAAGGGGAAACCCTTCGTGTGGTCACATAGATGCTATCAGAGCTTCCAGGAGCTGAGGTAGAGATTGACATGTGTGCCCATCATGAGGCTACTGGAGGTGGGCGTTGGGTATGTGGTTTACTGTGACACATTGGGGACTGAACATGAGTGTGTCCTCATGAAGAAGCGAGCGGCAATCACATACTGTTTATTATAGTTGAGGTAGCACGAGCATAACTACTCTACCCATGACCTGGAGTTAGCAGTAGTAGTCTTCGCCTGGAAAATGTGGCGGTACTATCTATTGGGCGAGCGCTTTACAGTCTATTCTGACCACCAGAGTCTCATGTACATCTTCTCGCAGAAGGACCTAAACCTGAGACAATGATTATGGCTCGAGTTCCTCTAGAAATATGTCATTGAGATAGTCTATACTCATGTGAAGGGTAATTTAGTAGCTGATGCTCTCAGCAGTAGAACGATAATTCATCTACTTGTAGAGGCGACTGAGCAGCTAACCACGTTGTAGATATCCTTTGTGGATAGAGATGGATTAGTCTTTCTACAGTCAGTCACAGTCACACATCCACTGCTTTAGCGGGTCAGAGAGGCACAACATTGGGACGTTGATTGTGAGATGCGACCTGCTCATATTTCCATAGGATAGACACCTGATGGATTTCTTGAAGGAGGAGAGCATGTCATCCACTTCAGGGGACGTTCCATGGTACAAGTTGCATTACAGGAGGAAGTGCCGATGGAGTTTCACACATACCCTCTGGAGATACATCCATTAGTGGTGAAGATGTACCAGGGCCTCATATGACAGAACTGGTGGCTGGGTATGAAGAAGGTTGTAGCAGATTTTGTTTCACGATGCCTCACTGGCCAGCAAGTGAAGGCAGAGCACTAGGTACAATCAAGAATGGTACAACCCTTAGAGGTTTCGGAGTGGAAGTGGGAAGGAATATCCATGGATTTCGTGATGGGGCTTTCACGTACTTCCAGAGGACATGTCTCCATATGGGTGATCGTAGACCGACTCACCAATTAGGCTCAATTGTTACCGATTAGAAATCATGGCTCAGTATAGGTCTTGGGACACCTCTATGTTAATAAGATCGTAGGTATTCATGGTGTTCCATCATCTATCATCTCTGATCGAGATTCTTTCTTTACTTCCGGAATTGTAAGGGGTTGCAGGAGGCATTTAAGATGCATCTATGCCTGAGCACAGCCTTTCATCCTCTAACGAATGGCCAGATGGTGAGGACCATTCAGACTCTTGAGGACATGCTTCGTGCATGTGTCCTCGACTTTGGTCGCAGGTGGGAGGATCACCTACCCTTGGTGTAGTTTTCATACAATAACAGCTACCACCCCACCATCAGGATGGCACCATACGAGGCACGGTACGACCGGGCATGCAGATTACCTCTGGGCTGGACTAGCCTTGGGGAGTCATCACTTATAGGACCAGAGATTGTCCAGGCTATGATGGAGAATGTGTAGATCATCCAGGAGCGGATGAGGACTGCACAGAGAAGACAAAAGTCCTATGCTGATAGGAGACAGAGTCCACTGGAGTTCGAAGATGATGACTATGTTTTCTTACGTGTCTCACCTCGATGTGGATTATAGAGATTTGGCCGGGGCGGCAAGTTATTTCCGCGCTACATCAAACCATTCCAGGTCCTCATCAGGGTAAGCGAGGTGGATTACCGCCTTGATCTTCCACCTTAGTTTCACCAGGTGCATGACTTCTTCAACGTATCTCAACTAAGGAGATACGTGCATGAACTGAAACATATCATTGACCACATGGAGCCGGACATCGATGACGGGGTGACATTTGTAGAGGTCCCTATAGGGATCAATGATTTACAGGAGCATGTCCTACGTGGACGGTCGATTCTGATGGTGCATATTTGGTGGCAGAACGAGAACCTCCAAGAGAGCACGTGGGAAGAGGAGGCCAAGAAGCGAGCTCAGTACCCTCATTTGTTTTCCAAGTTTATATTTTAGCTTTACGGGGACGTAAAGCCCTTCTGTGGGAGTAATGTAAAGTCCCTTAAATTTAAAGGAATTTTTTTTAAATACATTATAATTTTTCGAGTCTGTGGCTTCTGACAGCACTCGATTCTGAGGCCTGATGTTCCCGACAACAATTTCCGAAGTATAGATCAGGTACGTTTAGTAAACGAACTAGCGGGATTTTCTATCTTTTGAATTGGTTCTCAGAATTGAAATCTAAGGGCACTGATGAACTCACAATGTCGATAATTTCTTTTGGGGAACTTTACCGCAGATGTGTTTTCATGGGACGAGTAGTTAAAATATGTTGATTAAATAATAAGTGAATAAAATTGTGGAACAATTATATTTTATATCTAATGTGGTTATATCCTACATGGGGGTGTTGGGATGGGACCCATAAGCACATAACTACCCATGGGAGGATATTTGTGAGGTGGGGACCACATGAGCCCAGACATTTCATATTACCTAGACTCCTTAGACCCCATCATTATTTTGAAACTCCTCCTAACATGTGTAACCCTTCGACTTCTGCTCTTTCTCCCTCATTAACTCATGCCAACACACCATAATCAACTAAATGAACAACATCATTTAATTAATTAAGTGTTTTGAAATTTAAATTTTGAATGCATGGAAAGATTAAATAAAATAATGTGTAGCCTTATTTTATTTGGGTTGGCAATTGATGTGTGAGGAGGATTTGGGAGAACTCTAGAGTTTCTGAAGAACAGTTCTTCTCCAATGAAGAACATCGACTCCTCAACTTAGACCTACTTAGTGACCACGGTTCCCCATCCTATTCTTCCTTCACGACAAGGGAGGAAACACCGACATAGGGAATTCACCAACGATGATGGGACTTATATTCTCTTCTCTGCGACAAGAGAGGGAACATTGTTTCTTCCTTGGGGGAACTCCAACGACGTCCACAAATCCTCACCTTGTGACGTCGTCATCGGCGATGCCGACTTTCTTCATCAATTGTTGAAGTAGTGTGAATTGTTCAAAATTTATTTGAATAAAATTGTTCGTTGTGATTCGTGAAACCTTGTTCATCTTCATCTGATTATTACCACCTAACGCAGATGGCGCTGGCCGAACAATCATAGCTCAATGACCCTCCATCGTTTCTTGATCTTTTTGGAATCGGCTACCGGAGGTGGAGGTAGCATGACGTCGTCGCGCCGTGCCGGGAACGCAGTGGAGGAAGTCGGTGCCAACACGCCGGCAGTGCGGAAGAAACTGCGGCCCTCTTTGTGGGCCCCATCTGTAGAAGAACCGGCCGGGTAGAGGCGAGCTACGGCGCTGGGAGTGCACCGTGCTGTAGAAACCGGCTGGCCCGTTGGTCGGTCGGGCAGAGCTGAACTGCGGTGCCAGGAGAGCGTCGCGTTGGAAGACCCACGGCCCGCCCGTGAAGGCCCCATGTGTCAGACAGCCGGCCGGCTAAGCCTGTTGACAGCGCCGCCGGTTCGGGCAGCTGGGGGTCGCACCCCCTCCTCGGACCGCAAGGGCTTAGGGCCGAGCCAGCCGGGCCGTGCCGAGCCAAGCCACGTCGGGCTGGGTCGAGCCGGGCCGCACCAAGCTAGGTCGGGCCACACCTCGCCAGGCCGAGCTGCGCCCCGCTGGGTCGGACCACCCCACTTCGGGCCAAGTTGCGTTTTTCCTTCGGACCAGTCTGAAACCCCTACCAGGTCGGACCTATCAAACTGGGTTAACCCAACCCATCGACCCACTGGGCTCAACGGGACAGGCCCGTTATTCACTTAAAAGTGAATAACTTAAAGGCCTCGTGTCCGATCAACACGCTGTATGCAGAAATAGTACTCTTTTGACACGACGGTCCTTTTGCGACACTCTAAGTGGGTTTTGGACAGCTTTGGTGAATGAACGGGTTTGGAATGAGCATATTTCCAACCGACCCCTTGCAACGAGAAAGCCAATATCTCTCAGACCGGGTATCCGATTGATGCGTCGTCTATCGCGTTGATTTCCTTTTGATGGAAGGAACTTCGGGATACATAAAATCTAGACTTCGTGATAGTTGATGTATCGACCCCCGATTACTTGAGGAGCAGACTCTCATGGAATTGAGTACACTATGTGCAGGAAACATAGAGCTGGCTGCCACTCAATGACCACTATAATGAAATCCTCTGTGGGTTCGACAGCGACGACTACCGTACTAGGATCCTCCGTGGGTTCGACGACAATGACTACTATTCTTGTATCCTGTATGGGTCTACCAGTATTGACCTCTATACATGTATCCTGTGTGGGTCCGGCATAGTAGCTGGTCTTGTATCCTGTGTGGGTCCGACAACTTAGCTGGACTGATATCTTCTGGGGGTCCGACAACTTAGATGAATCAGTGACTACATCTGATCATCTCTATCGCTATACTAAAGATGCATACTTTTGTGGGATAAGTCTTGACATTCAATCATTATCATTAGTATGATTAAATTCTTTCCTGTGTGGACTGGTTGTGCTTGGCCTCGGTAGTTGGAGTCGTACTGTGATTGATGACTTAGGTATATGTATGGGCATATACCTACGTAGAGTTGGTTGATACTACGTGTTTGTATCTTTCCTTTGTGGTTTAAATTTTGTGGATTCTGGGAGACCTTCAGGGGTCTCGAAGACCCTACTGAGAATCATGATACTCACCCCTCTGCGGGCATTGCCCGCACTACGTTGTGTTGGTTGCAGACGACGGACAACTCTGATCGTGGTCGAGGCTTGTGGAGCTGGACGGTATCCGGAGGTGGACCACCTGGTGGAACGTACACGAAGTGGACAGACGAACCCGATATACCGAAGAGACTATCTGTTCCCACCCTTCAGGTGGGATTCCCGGAGGATGACTCGGTGGTTGTTGCTTTACTTTGGAGTTGTTGTACTTCCGTTCTCAGTTGTACTGTACTTTGGAACTGTTGTACTTTTGTTATCAGCATGATGAATAGAAAACTGAAGTGTGTTCGATAGTCTATCGAAGAATCTTCTGGAAATGATGGTGGTGGAATCACACAGTGGTGCTGGCCGTGAGTCAGAAAATGGGACAACTGGCCTCGACGGTATGAGGTTGCGGTGGTAGGAGACTATGGAGGGAGCCGGGAGATGCAGCACCCGCCTTGTGCCATGTGGAGCGATGTCCTATGTCTGGTCCATCCATGTTCCTTGGTAATTCTTGGTCCCTCGACCACTGTTGGAGGCCCCCACATGTTTTTAGGGCCACTGGAGGCTGAAAAAGGAAGCAACATGCATCTTGTCTAGGAATCGCACCATAGGCCCACACCGAATGCATTAGGCTTTGGGCTGGCAGGTCGCGCCCCCTTACTATGAGCCGGACCAGTGCCAGTGGTTCAGAACTATACCAGTAGGCCAGTCCCATGACCTTTTAGTCAAGTCGGTATAGATTGGGTCGATGGACTTGACCCTTGACGAAACTAGGCCAGGTCCAGCGAGGCCCATTGGGCATGGTCCACAAGTCATGTTGGACTGGACCAACCAATACTTGAACCGTGTCTGCTCGAGTTAGTAAAATTAAACTGGGATATATGGTACCCCCGATTGGGTTGGTCAGGTCAGTCCAATAGGATCTATTGGGCCATGACGCAACAGACCAATATTTACTAAAATGCTCGCATTTCTCAAACTGGGCATCCATTTGACGCGGTGTTACTGAAATTGGGAAACATGCGACGCAGAGGTCCTTTTATGAAACTCTATATGAGGTCTTTTTGAAGTCAGAATACTGTTATTTTAGATCAGACATCAATCAAAATGGGCCTTTTAAAAAAATCCCATATATTACAGACCAAGTGCTTGTTCGATGCGCCGTGTGTTGCATGGGACCCATATGATGAGATGATCATTTGGGGTTACACTATGTGGTACTTTGTGATGGTTGGGATATGACCGATGTGTTGAGGATTTTAACCTTTTGGAATGAATCGTGCTAATACAAAAATCTAATGGAAGGCTCTAACATTAAGAATGAATAGTGATCATGTGTTGATCAGTACCTAGAGATCATGTGTGGGACATCACATAACGACCGAATGTGGGCCATCACATGGAGATCCTGTGTGGGTAAGAACATGGAAATCATGTGTCGGTCAGCACCTAGCGAAACTATGTGGATTAGCAGCAGAGCCTCTCAACAGAATAAGATGATCTAGCCTTACAACTAACCCACTTCACTTCTCAACATAATTTAAACCTAGTGTAAGCTACATATTTTACTTTATGCTAAGTCTTTGTGTAATTTCATGGTGGTATTACCTCTCCATTATTTCGTTTTTTGGTGCTTTCCATCATGGAAATCTGAGATACCAATAGGGTCTCAGGGTCTCTACTAAGTATTTTTATACTCACACCTACATGGGCTTCGCCTACACCTGTTGTGTCTTATGAAAATGGTAAATAGCTTTGACTGGGACTTTGTGGGGAAAGGACAAGATGGTTCATTGATATAGACCGATAGACGTTGTGTTCTACAGTGACATCTGACAAAGATCTCTACCGACCCTTTTAGTAGCATCCTTGGTGGACGACCTCCGGAGCTTGTACACTTTTGCGGTACATTTCTTTAAATATGTATTGTATTATGGCCCATTAACAATCATTTTATACAATTTACTCTTAGTGGGTGTATTATTTGGCGGAAGTATTAGTTTTCTATCCTTCATGGTTAGGTTTTTTTAGTTTCAATGTAAGTGTGTGTATAGGTTTATAAGAAATTCCTTACCTATTATGGGATATGCCTTCTTGGAGTGAGTCCCCAAGCCCAGACCTGTAGAAGAAAGACTTGGGGTAGTCATGACACAACCACCAAAGGATTAGTTGTGGTACATACTTCATGAATCGAATAAAATAAAAATTTCTATATTAAATTCTACTATAGTTTTACTAGGCTACAGTCTACCAAGAAAATATTGATGACGAATCTCTCAATTATCTATCAATATATATCAATAAAAAAAATAAATCATTCATGTCAATATCATGGAATTAAAAAAAATTGGAATATTAAGTATATTAGCTGTATTTTCATTCCCCATTATTGTTCATAAAGATACTCATCAGACCACATGGACTAATATATAAATATTAATATATTAATCAGTGTATAGAAAATGAATTTGGAAGATGACTTATACTCAATCGTCTTCCTTGAAAGATTCTACCAATAACAACTATGATATATAAAAATATATATTCTATTTTATTATGAATACTCATTATTAAGTTACACCCCAAGTTTTGATGAACTCAAAATACCCAATGCTACAACTTTTTATTTTTGTTATTGGTTTTTGTAATAATATTTCAATAAATTTTTAGTTTTCTTGGGATGAGGATCCATTTATACCCATTCATATAATATAAATATGAATGAATATTGAAAACTATGCATCTATAAGGATCTTAACTTTTTAGGATTCACCATATCTAACTGTAGTTGTATCATCCTATTTTAAAATATTATTGTAGATTAAAAAAATAATATGGTTGGGTAACTGGATTAGAAATATTTTGATCCCTATGTATATCATGTAAATCAATAATTTATTTTAAAATTCATATTCAATATTTTATTTTAAAAAATCATATTGTAATAGTACATGTTAATTAAAATTTTTGTTTTATTAAACACCTATTTTATTAAACATTTATGTAATTTCAAACACCTATTATTATAATTTGTTATTTTCTTAAAAAAATATTTTTAAAGAAACGCCTCATTTTTTTATATTTTGATTTTTTAAGGAAAATTATTTTTTCAAATGTATTCATTCATTTATTATAACTGTGAGGTGAATGGAATTTATTATTTTTCATTAAACAATATTCAGAATAAAAATATTATTTATAATTTTTTTTTCAAGGTTGAATTTAAATATTTGATTGTAATATTATATTTTAAAGGCATTTGTTAATTGATATAAAATTATTAAATTGAATGTAAATTGGATTTTATTTTTTAAAATAATCCCCAAAAGGATATTCATCATAAATGGATATGGATTTTAAAAAATAAATCATTAATATTATATTTATAATTTACATATTTTTAAAAAACTCAATTTTTTTAAAATTATAATTTTTTTTCATTGGTATATTTTGCATAAAGTTAACAATGTTTATGATTTAATGTATTTAAATTTATATTGACCATAATATATTATATGTTTGAACATTGTTTATTATTTTATAATGGTTTATTATTTTTTTATAAAATATATTTTATATTTTATATATAACTATTTAAAAAATGTTCATTATATTTCTAAATGTTATCATTTCATGTGATGATAAATTTAGTAAATTATCATTTATGATTTCAAAATGTAAATTACTATACAGATAAAATAGAATCAATCTGATTCTATATCGTTATATTTTTTACATAATAATTTATAAGAATTTTGTTGGATATTGATTCCTCATTAGGAAAGTTATATATTCTTGTTTAAAAACTAGTTTTATATATAAGTTTATATATTGATTCATCAATTTTTATAATTATATTTTTAATGTTATTATTTAATACACATTTTGTAAAAATGTAATAACAAAACAACATTTATAAAAAAAATCATCACTTGGCCTTTGTAAATATTATGAGGATTTTGGGAGTAAACATAACCCTCCATCCCACATTGGCCATATATACCCATCTAATATCAAAGTGGCCTCATGGTTTTATTTTTCTAATATGTGTATCATTTTTATGAAAAATATTAGATTCCTTAAATAATAAAAGTATATCAATTGAAACATAATGTAATAAAATTTTATTTGTAAAAATACTTTTTTACTTCATGAATTTTTTATATAACATAAAAGTGGATTTCTAAGGCCATTTCATGAAAAATTAAATTAAATGTTAATTTTATTTTCGAAATCACTTTGAAAATTATTAAAAGGAAAGGTTATTCATATTTTTAAATGTTGTTTAATTAAAAATAATGTATTTCTTCGATTTTTTTAAAAGTTGTTTTTGGGGATCCTTTTAATAAATGGGTAACTTTATTTTAATGCCCTATACTAAACAATGTTCTCACACCATAAGTTAAATAATTTTCACAAGGTATTTAGTTGAATAAGGGTTATATAGAATATATGAGTATTTAATGTTGATGAAGATGATGTGGAGTTTCTATTATTATATATGATTTTTATTTTAAAAAATAATTAATTTTTTTGCTGAGGTATTTTCATTTTGTTTTCCATCATTATCTGAAACCTAGATTAGATTAATTTTTCAATGTGAAAAACAAATTATATTGAGAAGATTAAATTTATATTAAAATATGTTAAATCATATTTTAATCACAAGATATAGTAGTGTGGGTCTCGATTGGTCATATATAAGACCATAATAAAATTAAACAGTAAGTCTTTTGGTAAATAAAATGCACAAATTTCAACCGTACAAGTTAAATTTACAAAATCAAAAAAAAAATACAAAGATTTTGTCAAGACCTGGGTGCATTAGGCCTCTCTTTCCCATATCAATCCAGGGATACATCTATATACCTAAAGTAAGTTTTTTTACTACTACGTGTCACTCCAGCAGCTATCCACACCTCCAAAATATCGGGTTACCTCTTTCTATTTCTCTCCCAACCCCGCCTATATCGACCTTCATCTCTCCATCGCCTTCGAATCCCTCAATACATAGGGTTTCAGATCTCCCAATTTCTGCAACCTCATTTTTCCTATTCCCTCCACAATCCGGCGATACCTCTCCCATTATCTCCCACAAACCACGCCACTCTCACGCGACTCTGATACCGTCGAGGAGTACGATTTCAGATCTGCAGTCATCCGCAACCTCCTTCCCTTGTCTTCGCTCCAGCATCTGTCTCCCATTATCTCCTACAAACGCTGACCACTTCATTGTGCCTCTCTCTCATGACTCTGACACCCTCGGGCTTACCCTCGCCGACATCTGAGGCCTCGACGACCGACTCATCAACGAACTGGCGACTACAGTTTCTCTATATTCCGTATAAAAAATCCTCACGTTAGGTTCTTAACTCGCGAGTAGGGTTTCTCTGTACTCACAGCTATGGTTTCTCTGTACTCGTGACTAGGGTTTCTCTGTACTCGCAACTATGGTTTCTGTCGACTATTCTAGGGATTATTGGGTTTGTAATTTCATTTTCCAGTAGGACATTCCCTCCCGCAACATCTTCACACATAAGGTACGTGATTACATGCCTATCCATGAACCTTAATCCTTGATTATGCATTACTGTTAGCACTTTGATGGTCTTGGCACGGTGACTGCTTATGTGTTATTTTGAAATTAGAACTGTGTAATGTGTTACTTTTTAATGTGTGCTTGTGAGGTCATGACTTGATGCTGGAGGAAGATCGGGAGGTTCACACTTACCAAAGTGGCTTTTCAATTATATATAAAAAAATGGATTGTGGATGGTCACATTGCATACTATTCAAGTTACGGGACCAAATATATTTTAAATTCAGATTCCTATATGTTTCTTATTCCTTTTTAACAATGTTTCATTGACTTTTGTTCAGATTATGCAGTCTGAAAGGAAGTTGTAAGGGTTCTTTCAGACCCTTCATGCTTTGGGAAAAACACTTGGTTGTAGGTATATTACTTTTCTCTATAGTTTCATCATTATTTTTGTTAAAAAAATTATGTAATGCATTTCATGGACCTTGGAAACAGGCCAACTGGGGTTGATGTGCTGGAACTGTCCAGGTGTGAACATGTTATGATCATTTTCAGATTCGATCATGATTGAATGAAAATTTAATCCTTTGTGAGCTCAAAGACAATGATTCAGGTGATTTACATTTCCTAGAAAGTGATAATAGTTGTATTTCTTAGCCTGTTTCAACGCGTGTGGACATGAATTGATGCTGGAGGAAGATCGGGAGGTTCACACATGTCAAAGTGGCTTTTCAATTATATATAAAAAAATTGATTTTGGATTGTCACATTGCATACTATTCAAGTTACGGTACCAAGTATATTTTAAATTCTGATTCATATATGTTTCTTATTCTTTTTTAACATTGTTTCGTTGACTTTTGTTCAGATTATACGGTTTGAAAGGAAGTTGCAAGGGTTCTTTCAGACCCTTCATGATTTGGAAAAAAACACTTGGTTGTAGGTATATTACTTTTCTCTATAGTCTCAACATTATTTTGGTTAAAAAAATTATTTAATGCATTTAATGGACCCTGGAAACAGGCCAACTGGGGTTGATGTGATGGAACTGTCCAGGTGTGAACATGTTATGAACATTTTCAGATTTGATCATGATTGGAAGAAAATTTAATCCTTCGTGGGCTCAAAGACGATGATTCAGGTGATTTACATTGCCTAGAAAGTGAAAACAGTTGTATTTCTCAACCTGTTTCAACACGTGTGGACATGACATGATGCTGGAGGAAGATAGGGAGGTTCACACTTGCCAAAGTGGATTTTCAATTATATATAAAAAAATGGAATGTGGATGGTCACATTTCATACTATTCAAGTTACGGGACCAAGTATATTTTAAATTCTGATTCCTATATGTTTCTTATTCCCTTTTAACAATGTTTCTTTGACTTCTGTTCAGATTATGCAGTTTGAAAAGAAGTTGCAAGGGTTCTTTCAGACCCTTCATGCTTGGGGAAAAACACTTGGTTGTAGGTATATTACTTTTCTCTATAGTTTCATCATTATTTTGGTTAAAAAAATTATGTAATGCATTTCATTGACCTTGGAAACAGGCCAACTGGGGTTGATGTGCTGGAATTGTCCAGGTGTGAACATGTTATGATCATTTTCAGATTCGATCATGATTGGAAGAAAATTTAATCCTTCGTGGGCTCAAAGATGATGATTCAGGTGATTTACATTTCATAGAATGTGCTAACAGTTGTATTTATCATCCTGTTTCAACATGTGTGGACATGACTTGATGCTGGAGGAAGATCGGGTGGTTCACACTTGTCAAAGTGGATTTTCAATAATATATAAAAAAATGGGTTGTGGATGGTCACATTGCATACTATTCAAGTTACGGGACTAAGTATATTTCAAATTCTGATTCCTATATGTTTCTTATTCCTTTTTAACATTATTTCTTTGGAGAAATAGTATTTTTTATGTTTACCTGTCATGAAATCTGTCTGATTAATTCATTTTTTAGCAGTGACTTATTTCTTGGGGTAAGCTACTTCAATATGGTTACCAAACTGGTCGTCCTTGTAAACAGGTTCTGTATGCTTTCTCCTTTTACAGTTTTTCTTCTAACACCTTTAAGAACCAATTCAGTTGATGGATTCCTCATGTTGTCTTAATTAAATCCTTTCCCGTCAACCATTGCAGGTATGCAATTCTTCTCTTCAACTAGGGGGCTGCGGATTAGTACAATATAGTCATCATGTCTGATTTTATCATGTGAAGTGAAAGAAGTTACTTAAGGAAGAAGTGGCAATTAAACCAAGGGATGCGGATTGTTTTTCTATTTTGACCTATTGTAGTGTGTAAATTATCAGTGCAATTTATTTCACATTTGATCTTAATTGAAGGGGAATAATCAGCAGGCATAATTTCTGTGTCTGTTCCAGTAAGATTTTCAGTACTATCACCTTCTGATGTTGAGCTCTTAACCCCATTAACATTACCGTCACCTACTGTTTATGTGTTTTCTGGGCAGTAAAACAGTTTGCAAGCATCACATGTTCCCGTTGAAGATTGTATCTTATTGTTTTCTAAATCATAAATAAACATCCAATTTTCTGAGCAGGAAAACTGAATTGCATGCAACATGAGGAAGCAATGATATTGGGTACGTTTTCATTTTACTGTTCTAAAATGTAATAATCCATTTGATTCATTTTGTCATTAATAATAAATTTATCTATCATAAATCCAACGTTTTCCATTACTAACTTTTTTGTATTCCATGGTGACTTGAATTTGAATGTTTCAATCATTATACAATTACTTATTTGAAATGTATGATACTTCATCTATTTTATTTCATCTATGTTTCTTATATCAACTTCTTCCATTCCATTATGTCTTATTGGGAAAGTCTGTTTATGTCACTTTTATAAATGATTGTTCTAAACTAATATATATGTATCCGTGATGTGTTTTCATCTGATGTGTTTCATGATTTATTCTTCTAACCTAATTGAAAAATAGACGGAATAGATGAAAAATAATACAAATACAGCTCAACCATAGACTGAAGTGTTGTGCAAGGGAGCTGATATGGTAAGCCTTTCATTGAATTCATGAATTAAATTACTGAAAACAAATCAATTTATGTGTTTCATATGTTTTAAACTATTTTTCAACTAAGATAATTAATTTTTTTGAACAATTAAATATGATTTTGTAGTGTATAAGTTCAATAGTATTTATGTACAGGAAAAATACAAATACTCTGCACTGTATAAGTTCAGATACATGTATCTATTTTTAGATAATTTATCAACAATTCCAATTCATGAAAACTATCAAACCATATGAATTGGTTTTACATATTTGTGAAAATATAATCATATATATACATAATAGTTAAGCGCTTAGTGATTGACAATGCATAAACTGATTCAATAAAATAATTGCACCTTGACTGTAGATTAACAACATTACTGTCACCTACTGTTTTTGTGTTTTCAGGGTAGTAAAATAGTTTGCAAGCATTGTATGTTCCCATTAAAGATTGAATCTTATTTTTTTCTTCATCATAAACAAACATCCAATTTTCTGGGAAGGAAAACTGAATTGCATGCAACATGAGGAAGCAATGATATTCAATATGTTTTCATTTTACTGTTCGGAAATGTAATAATCTTGTAGATTTATTTTTTCATTAATAATCAATTTCTCTATCATAAAACCTCATTTTTTCCATTACTAACTGTTTTGTATTCCATAGTTATTTGATCTTGAATGTTTCAATCATTATACAATTACTTATTTGAAATGTATGATACTTCATCTATTTTATTTCATCTACGTTTCTTATCTCTACTTCGTCCAATTCATCAGGTCTTATTGGGAAAGTCTGTTTATGTCACTTGTATAACTGATTGTTCTAAACTAATTTATATTTATCCATGATGTTTTTTCATCTGAGGTGTTTCATGATTTATTCTTCTAACCTAATTTATAAACAGATGGGAGAGATGATAAATAATATTAATATAGCTCAACCACATACTGAAGTGTTGTGCAAGGGAGCTGTTATGGTAAGCCATTCATTGGCTTCATGAATTCAATTACTGAAACAAAATCAAGTTCTCTGTTTCATATGTTTTAAACTATTTTTCAACTAAGAAAATTTATTTTTTTGAACTATTTTATATGTATTCGTACTATATAAGTGCAATAGTATTAATGTACACGCAAAAAACAAATTCTTTGCACTATATAAGTTTAGATACATGTATCTCTTTTTAGATCATGTATTAAAAATTTCAATTCTTGAAAACCATCAAACTATATGCATTGGTTTTACATATTTATGAAAATATAATCATATTTATACATTATAGTATTACGCTTAGTGATTGACAATGCATAAAATGATTCAATAAAATAATTACACCTTGACTGTAGATTAACAACTATAATGGTTTCTACTATTTTAACGTTTCCAAAAAAATGGTTACAACCCAAATCTCTGGATTGAAGGCATCAGCTGTAGGTACATTAATAATCTTGCATGTTATTTATTCTTTACACTTTCATGTGAGTTATGTTTTTCTTCTAAACAAGTCATGTGATATTCTATGGTATTCCCTCGACCATGCAGCGAGTACGACCAGGTATAAACCACTTCCGAATGTATAAACCTTGATTTTTTACAAGATATTTAAGCCAAACATCTTATATTTCAGTCATGATTGCATTGTAATCTTCAATACAAATCAATATCTACAAAATCGAGATTCAACTAGATCCTTGATCTAGGTCGGTATATATGATATACTATGCTATGTTGGGACATCCAATTTTCTACGAAATCAGGCCACATTGTTCCTTCAAATGGATTGCAACTGGAAAGTCATCCTATATTGATGTACTCCACATATAAATTGACAATTCTTAGATTATTAACAGTACACTTTCTTTTTGCTCTGTCTCTATCGACTTCACATCAATCTTCTACTACATTTCCAGTACAGTTACTCTGCATACAATGGTAAACTACTATAGGTGGAACAATGTAAATTTTCCCAGTTTAATTATCATCTTTCTACTATAAACCTTATATTGAGTAGAACACATTAAATTTTTTTCGATCAATGATGTATAACAAAATGATTTGAATGAAAACTAATTAGTCCCGTGTATTTGCACGGGTGGAGTGCTAGTTTCAAATAAAGGAATCTATTTCTTGTAAATAATAGTACTGTTATGGTTGAGGAATTGATTTGATGACCATGGGTCCGATGTGGTTCTTAAAACATTTCCATATATATTGTTCAAGGATGTATATTTTTTTAAACCAATTAAGTAGACTAAATAATTAATTCAAATAAATTTAAATGAAATATAATATTAATTATGGGCCTATCTTTATCTACAGAATCTTTTTAGCCCAATACATAGCATATTCAAAAAATAATATTAAATAAAGGAAGGTATGAAAAACTATATACCATTTACCAATGCATTTTCATTAGCCTCTTAGACTCAAAAACAACTTCCAAGGATATTTCAATAAATATGAGGATCTTCATGACAACCGAACCAAAAAATAATAATTTTAACATATTATAATAAAATATAAAATTCCAACATGTTATAAAAAACTATTTTTTTCAAATAGGAATAATGTCCAATATTCTCAATATAAGATTTATTCATAATGTAATGAAGAAAAAACACATTCATGATATCCTTGAAATAGCAGCGACCCTAAAACTGCTAATATATGTAACACATTTCATCAAATAAATTAAAATAATAATTTAATTTAAGGCAATATAATTGAAAAAAATGAAAATATAACAAAATTAATGAAGCCCCATCGATTAACATGGAGAATCTTTAGATTCCCTTTTCCATGGAAGGTAAAATGTCTCAGAATTTACATCAAATTCCACTATGATTTGTGGAATTAGATTAAACAAATATTACCGAAGAATTAGGAAATATAATTACTTTAAGGGAAATAATATGAATTTGAGTGTTTAGTGGAATTTAAAACAATATATTTAAGAAAATCTCGATTGAGAACACCCTTGGGACCATGCGAGGGAAATGTGGAAGGACCCTTGGCTATGTAAGTGAGAAATGAGAGTGTAACACCTCAAGAATTTATTAACATTTTTTTGAATAAATTTTATATTTTTATTTTCTTAAAATGAAATAAGTTAAATATTTCTTTCACATGGAACTAAATCAACATATGTTACACACAACACTAACATGGCATAGGATACACAAGACACATTGTTTCTAAAAAACATCATTTTAATGATAAATTTATATAAATGAGATAATTATGATCTAGCCGTTAAACATAATAATATTAACATTTATACATTGAAAGTATTTTTTATAATATTTAATATAATTAATACATATTGGTAATGAATGATATGAATTTTGTTAATGTTATTTTACGTTTTAAAATTATGTTTTAAAAAACAACCACTTTTGGTGAAAAAAATTAATTTTAAAAACGTACTAAAAATTCATTTTATAAAACAAAAATCATGTTTTAATTTAGAACATTTAATGTATATTAGAGTGAATTTTTGGGATTTATCGATGAAAAATTATTTCTGGTGAATATTTAAAATACTAATTTTCAGATAAAAATTTCCTTTTGGTTTGAAGAATTATTAATTATAAATGATATTAGAAATTTATTTTAAGGTCCCCTAAGAGAAAATATTTTATATATTAATACATTTTAACCCACAATAATAAATTTTATTATGATGTTGAAGATAAAATATTAACAATTTTTTTGAACATGTTTCAACTTAAAAAATCCAGTTATTTAATCCTGTCTATGGGATTAGCATTTATCATAATTTTTATTTAGTTGTGATTTTAATTTTCCAAAACATATAAAAACCATTTTATTCACTATACTATTTGGAGTCTAATAATAAAAATTTAATTTTTAATTTAAATTAATAGTAAAACTGATTAAAATTAATCATAGTGATTAAGGGTAAATTAAGATTAATTAGGGACTAAACCATAAAATTAAGGGCACAAATGACCTAGAAACTATTCCAACAACCATTTTATGTAAATTGTTCTTCCTTAAAAAATCCATTTTGTATTTTGTTTTTGGCTTTTTAGGACATCTTTTATGTATGAACTTGTTTACACCTTACTTGTTTCTAAAAATTTCATGAATGTCCTTTTCCTTCCATATAAAAATCCACCTCCTCCCCAACATCATCATGCCTATAACACCTCTTAAGATCATAAAATACCTACCTAATAAACTTCCAGAGACCACTATATTCATCATATAATCCTTAACATGACTATAAGTCAATCCATGGTAGCATTCTGGTATAAACCCAAATGAGTTACTTGATCAATATATTACATCATATCTCATGTCCTTTCGTTTATTTTCATTCTACATCCATCCACCTACTTTTTCCCATTATTATTAAAAAACCCAGTATCCTCAATATAATATGATTCTATTTTCATATGGAATAAACAAACTTTTAAACACACCTACATCTAATGGATAACCTACTGTTTATGTGTATGATGAACTACCACCTCACTAAACAATGATATTTCAATTTCCATTACCTCCTATCATAGAAGATATTATGACGGATTATTTGTGTATTTTTTAATACAATACATTTATTATTTCTTTATGATTCATTATTCATTTTAACAATATAAATTTTTTACATTCCATTTGGTGTTAATACAGTTATATCGTTAGAGGAAGTGTGGAGTACCACCACCTCAATGTGATTTGAATCATTCGCATACCACAGAGAATGTATTATGGAGTGATTAAGTGTAATTATATTATATATATGATATAATAATTCTTCAAGAATAATGATACATAAATATATATGTATATACAAATAATTCCTTTGCAAACATTCTTTCAATACAAAAATCCAAACAGAAACAACATTCATGCATATATACGACTTTCTATCTCATTGAACACTGTATTACATTGAATACATTGATAATATATAATTTATTTTTAAAATAAATATACTAAATATAAATGATATTTATATCATGGTTCCAATTTTGTAATAATTATATATGTATAAAGTCTACTGAAATAATAAATTAATTCATATATAAATAATAAAGCGAATATTACCCAGTGGAAAAACTAAACATAGGATCGTTAACTAGAGGGTATTATAAGTTCATCATAATAACATATATAGTATTATATATAATGATACTATTAGTAATAGTATTTACAATAATATTATATTTATTATATAGGTGAATTGAATGAGTATGAAAATATTCAAGATATAAGGTAAGGGGTTTTCTTCTAACTTATTATTCCCGTGAGACATATGGTATGGTCTCCACTCTTTAATTTTATGTGGTGTATGTAAATTCCATGATTGAATTATATATATGTTTTAACTAAATTTATGGTTATTATCATATACATTTTATGAACTTTCATTCACTGGGTTTACCTTTCAAATGTTAACAAATTAGGAAAAACATGTTGTCTCAATTTTTCTTCTTTATTATTCGTGCTTTTTTATGCCCCTATGTTATTTTTAAATATGAATAAAGTTATGTTTTACTTGTTAAATCATTAATATCATTATTTTTATGATATTCTAAGATTAATGTAATTTTTTTCTTACATGTAGAGTATTATCCCATGTTACTAAGTTATATGATAATATTGATACAATCTCATCACTTTTCATGAATGTTTACATTTATGATTACTTTGTTGAAATATTTTTTTTATCCCTCAAGAATAGTCATGAGTTCTAATTCTACACGATTTAATAAATATTTTATCATGTGTTAGTTTCATTTTTAGTACTCTTTGGTACTTAATATAAAATATTCTTGTGAAATATAAACATCACCCTCATGGGTCTAAAATTAATTTTATTCACAATCAATGTTTTTAAAAATGTTTTAAAGAAATCATTCAAATGAATTTCGAATCTCATTTTCATGAAAAATGTTATTTTATTTAATTTGTTTTCATATATTCATTTATATTTTTTCAAATATATTTTAAAAGTAATATGATTTCAGATGGTTTTGTGTTGTAAAAATAATTATTTCGAAGAAGATATGATATTTTCATTAAGACATTTATTTAAAATATCATTACCAAAATCACATCTAAAAAAATATCCATTTGTTCTACGAATGACTTTACATGGAATTTATTCAATGTTTACATTCATATTATTTATCTAAATGGATTATTTTTTGATGGAATTATGTCTATGGAATATGTTTTACATTAATGGGTTATATCCATTTGAAACCCACTTATTTTCATGAGTTATGTTTATGGTGAAATGATTATGAAACCTATTTCACTACACATGTTATAATGTTATTACATGTTTATAATACCCATTTCACTTCATGGGTAATGATATGAAGATTTATTATAATGTGTAACATTTATGAATGATTTCATAGTAAGACTGGTGGGTCTTATATCTCCCTTTAATGCATTAGATGATGATTTATATATCTTGATATAGACAAATATGGTCTTCTGAATGTTCCATGACTACTAAGTTTTCTATGGGAGAGATCCATTAATGAAAAGATGGATTGAGTGATCTCATGGTATCAAGATGGACATAGGATAGAACCAAGTCTGCATTGATGGTATGGGTAGTGTACCTATACGACAAAGATGGTCTTGGAAACGATTACTAAAAACTATGAAAATCAAATTATTTTGGTATGTGTGTGCAACAATTCCATGTTTTATTACTATGTTATGCTTCCATGGATAATGTTATTTACTTATTTATTATTCATGCCTTACAAATTGTAATGATATATAACATGATTCTCATATATTATTAGTGATATGGAAGGATTTATATTATATTTTTAGGATCATGTTATTGTACCATTATCCTCATGACTATTCTTAAAAGTCCCCCATATATACCCTTATTATACATTTGATCTGACCAAATTTTATTATTTCTTCCTCAGGTTTTGAATATGTGTATTATGATTGATGTGTCTAATAAGGATTCAAGTCTAGTAGAACATAGTGTGAAATAATGTATCTCATTTATGCACATGTGTTTATGTTTCTATGATTCCAAATTAACTATACTATTATGATCTTCAAGAATTTGATTGTGTAATGTTTTATGTATTCCACAAAATTTATGTAATGCTAATGTATTTTAGGAGTGGTTCATTATAGTTAGTATGAGATGGAATGTTTAGTTATCCTTTAGAATCTAGGTCTTGAAAACCATAGTGAAACCTTAAGGACATATCTAATGAATAAGTATAATGATAAGAAAAATTTTAATAAAATGTCCTAGAATTTTGGAGAATGATATTATGGATACTTTCACAGAAATACATCCATGAATTAATAATATAAGTGGATGTTGATCTAGATTATATGTTATTATTGGTAACAACTCTAAGAATATGTTCCCGGCCTACCTCATGATAATCTAGTGTAACAAAATGGGCCTTTTTACACACTAATTTTATACTCCTGTGGGATATTAATTAGAAATTAAAAAACTCATCATGAACTATCATAAAATATTTAAATCGATCTTTTCAATGAATAACCCATGATAAATCTATAATGTCTTATATTAATGATGTTTTCATTACATAGAAAACTTATTAGTGATTTTTGATGAATATGTGGTTCCACGTTATGTTAACTATTTCATACATTATGATTTCATTTTTAGTAAGTGGATAGAACCTGAATGAACCAAAATTTAGGGTTTTTGCGATGGAAATTTCAATGATTTTCCTCCTGAACAACTAAAATAAATCTATTCTAGAATTTATAATACTTTTTCTATGCTAACATATCATTACTAATCTTGGAATCATAGAGAACATAAAAATGAGAAAAGGAGGGAACAAAATTTTATCGAGTCATTCATGTGGAAACATCCTTTTTCATTTAAATAGACTTAAGGTAAAAAAAAATACTAAGAAAATGATCAAAACCACTGGTAACATAATCTCTATTCTGCAATGTTCAGATCATGACAATGTCAATCTTGCAGTTTGTTGGTTAGAAGTCGAAGTAGATCAATAGTGGACTCTGGTTAATAATATGAGGAAGAAAAGTGATTTTGAATCCATGGATTGAGATTATTTGAGAAACGTATCATTCAATATGTACTTTTCTTGGATTTTTCATAACATGAGGGAGAAATAGGTAAAGGATTTTAAGTAAAAGTGTGATGAATTTGTTGGAACATATGATGCTAATTTCATGAGACATGTGAGGGATGCTTTATGAATTATTATCCAACCCAATATTAAAGCTGATAGGTTCTTCAGTGGATTAAAGACATGTATTAGAAGGAAGTTGTCCCTATGATACATTAGTATCTAAGATGATAATTTTTATTATACAATCCATGTTGAAATGGAGGTTTTAGTCATGTATCAATCTCATGGTTTTGATGAGATGTTCTAGATGTATTTTAATGGAAAATCTAAAAACCATGATGAATAATATTAGAATATTATTTTTTCTATATGTTGGAAGAATAATGGAGGAAATTTACATAAGTGGTACAATAAATGTATTATGTGTGGAAGGGAAGAATATCAGACATCTGATTCCTTATGTGATTGAAAAATGTTATCAAATGTTGTGAATGGTGAAATGTGTCACAGAATGCACCTCTAACAACTCATTGTTATAAGTGTAAGAAGAATATGAATTATGTTTACCACTATTCAAAAACATGATATGATAATGATAATCAGTGTTATCATCCTCTTAAGCCGCGGGAAAAGGTGAAATCTCATTAAATTGTTATTTCTAGTGAGGGGTGAGATAATTATGTGATTAAAGGTACATTTACCTTCTACTATAGAACTTCTAATGTCATTTTTATTCAATATCTACCCAATCATTCATATCAGTGGAATTTTAAAAGGTTGTTATTAATCTAAAAATCTATAGATGAGGAATTAACAGTGAAAATCCCTAATGGTTTGATGATTGAATCTCAATTATTTGATTCATATTAAGTTTATGATTGTGGGATTGTGCTTCCTTCCCATCATTTCGTTCTTCCTTTGGTTTTATTTGATGTCACCTTATTCATGGATTGTATTTATCTAAAAAAATAATACATTGTTTTCATGAAAGGGTAGTTGCTTTTGATATTTCAAAACATACTGTGACCATCCATCCATGTGATGATGAGTATGAATGTCCTATGTATATTAACTCATGTTTATTGGTATATTTCCCATTAAAAAGGTGCGATTATCTCAACTTCATGTGGAGGGAGTTGGTATCGATGATATGCCTATTGTGTGGGATTTTTTGGGTGTCTTTTTTGAGGATATTCCTAGTTGTCTTTCAAGAGGTGAAGTTGAGTTCTCAATAGAACTCATACATTGTTCAACACCAATTTCAATGAATCATTATATAATGGCATTGATTGAGATATATCATTTTAGGAACCAACTCCAAGAAAAACATTATATTGGATATTTTTGGACTTCTGTGTCACCTTTGGGTGAAGCAATTATTTTTTTGAAAAAGAATAATTGGTCAATTCGGCTAAAATTAAAATTTTTGGAGTCGAATTTGATCACATTGAAGAAAAAGTATCATCTTCTTATAATGGTAACTTGTTTTAAAAACAACACGGAGGTTAGTATATTTCCATTATTGACCATTGTTTTGTATATCATTAATTGAGTGTTGGTAAATAGGATATATAAATGTTGGAATTCAATTCAATGTAAGGAAAATATTAATATATAGTGGGGACATTTGGTATTACTAATTCTCCAATTATAATAATGGGTTTAATAAACAATGTTTCTAGAATAAATCAAAAATCAAAAATTCCAAATGAATTTACATTATAAAATAGATTACAAGGATACTAATGTGGGGTGAATTGTAGAAATTTCCATAAAAATAAATTAAATAAGTCGAGGGCACATTAGAATAGGTTACCGTCTCCCATATAAATAATCCCATCTCCAGTCTTGTTAGCCTCAAAAAATAATAATAGTGGAAATATGGTTGGGACTCATGAATGTATTCATGAAATAGATTCATTTAATATCAAGTCTCTAAGATATAAATACCTTTAAATTTCTAATTTCATGGACAATAGTAGTAGATTACCTTTTATGAAAAATATAATGTCAACCATTAATTTTATCAATAGCCAAAACATTAATAATTCCAATAATATCCACTAGAAAAAAAGTAAAACAAAATGATCCATAAAAACATACCATTATATTATCCTATTTTTCCCAAAAAATGTCCCCACACCCTGCGGGGATAGGGTTCCCAATAGTACCACTATCCATGTGAATCTCAATCCAACATGGAATTAGAGGTGACCAAAAGACCACAATGATACCCAAGAATGAATTTTTTTTACAAAAACATCAAATATTTTAATAGTATTAATGCATTCTTTGTTTTTATCACAAAATCTACTTTGAATCACATTTATATCCTTAATAGAATCTTGGACCTTCCCCATAAGAAACTTTGAGCAGAGGGCCTTCCCATCAAAAAATGTAGAATTGTGACTTTGTGGGATGGAGTGAAAATATTCATCCAAAAAACAATAAAAGGGAAAGCATGAAGATCACTAGAGAATTTTAAAAATGTCCCAATGGATGGATAATCAATATGAAAAATTTAAAATGGGTAAATTTTGGATGCAAACAGATATATTATTGGTCTTAGAATCTCCAGAGATGTTTGAATAGTAGATCCATCATTGGGGTAAGCTATTCAATGTTGTCCAATACTTTCCATGATGATTCATATCTTTTTATTTCATGGTATATCCAGATATTATTGAAATTATTTCATGAAATTATCACGAAAATCTAATCCTATGATATTTTATTCTTGAATGGGGGTCACATTCCTCAGGATAGATGAATATAGAGAAAATATTAAGGAACTGATGAGTAGGTAGGTTGCTGAAACAATGCATACATTACTTTGTAGTGGAGAAGGGGTTTTAATTTATAATGATATATCCAAGAAGCAGGTTGGGATTTACTCTTATGCAAACTAACATGGTCGTAGCCTTTATGACATGAATTTTGATGATTAATGAATAGAATTACCCAACACATAATATGGAGTTTTCCATGGTAATTCATGCAGTAAATATATGGTGGAATTATCTATATAGTGAAGTGTTTGATAAAAATACCAATAATAGATGTTTAATATATATATTAACATAGAATGAGTCGAACATGCACCTGTGTAGATGGTTAGAGTTGATGTCAAATTATGAGTGCTCAACACATTATCATCCTTGGAAAGTTAATGAGGTTGTTGATGCTTCGATTGGAAGGATCATGTTAGCTAAAACATTATGAGGAAGAAAATAAGACTCAATATTAATTGGTTAGAAAATGTTGGATATAGAAAGACTAATGTAAGGGGAATGTTTTTTTATTCTTAAATTAATGTTAAACCCTCTATGTGAAAAATAAGGCGGCGTAGAAGGAAGACGAACAACTTCAAAATAAATTCATTAATTATTTTGAGTTTAATCTTGGTCAGTATTGAATGATAATATTAGAGAAAATTGTATTCCATCTATCCATACCATATTTAAAGAAGGATATGTTCGAGGAACCTCATATTTCCTCTTCCTCAATTTATTTGGGAATTATGAATATGTATAGGTACATGAATGATTACATATGAGGGTATGACATAAAGAGATATATCATTGAATATGTGTCATAGTGCTTGGTATCCCATCATAATAATTCAAAAAGACAAAAGTCAAAGAGTATGTTACATACATTACCCATAATTGAATGGAAATTGGATAAGATAACTATTTATTATTTTTAGACTACCTAAACCCCTAAATGGTTACATGCTACATGGGTGGTAGTCGATTGCCTTACTAAGAAAAAACAATAAATAAATATCAGAGAATGATTTTCCCTATATCAGAATTCTATGTTATAAATTAAGGACGTGGAATGGTTGCATGGAGTACGACATTCTATTGTATCAAATTGGGTTTCGAGGATTAAATCAATGTTTTGGTGAAGTCTTCATAAATAATTGATTCAGAATTGAGGTTTAACAATTCTTATCATCCTCATATAGATGGTGAGTCTAAAATAAATATTCAAAACCTAGAGGATATCTTGAAATATTTTTCTCTATATTTTAATGTTTTATGGGATCAACAGAACCTCTATTTATGTTTTCATGTAAAAATATATTTCACTCAAGATTTCAGATGGAACCATATGAATCCCTTAATGGGATGAAGTGTAGATCCCAAAATTGTGGGGATGATGTTCGAGATAGAAAAATATTGGGACCTAAAATCATAGAAGAATGGTCTAGAAGGTTAGAACAATTCATCATCATATGAAGGTAGCACAATGTTGGTTGAAATGTTTTTATGATAATAGTCACCGTGATTTAGAATTTGAAGTTGGTAGAAATGTGTTCTATGAATATCACCCTAGAAGAATGTGATGAGATTATGGAATAATGGGAAACAAATCCATATGTATATCGGTTCCTTTAATATTCTTGATCATATCTGGATGATATCATATCACAATGATCATACTAAAAATCTCTATCAAGTCCATCATGTGTTCCCTGAATATCTCTTGATGAAGTACATACCTAAAACATCACATGTACTGAACTCAGATGTCAACCCACTGGAAGAGGATCAATCATATGAATAATAATGAGTTGAAATTCATGAAAAAACATTTAGTGTTCTATGAATATAGATAAATAACATTGTAATAGTCTTGTAGAGTAATCCCAATTTAGTAGAAGCTTTGTCCGAACATGAGGATATGATCATGTTGAAACAATGCCATATTTTTTTACTTGAGTGATGAATTTTTATGGGGAAATTCATTTTAAGTGGGGAAAATGTTACAACCAATGTTTTTAGGGACATTTTTTTGTAATAAATTAAATGTCCTTGTTTTTCATTACATAAATAAATTCAAAAATTCCATTCACACTTATAAAAATCGGCATACGTTATATACAACACTGGAGTTGTGTATTTTACAAACAACATTGAGTTTCGAAAAAATATAATTTTCAAGATAAAATTATTTAAACTAGATAATCAAATCATATCCATTAAATATAGTTACACGAATAGTAAGAATAATTTTAAAAAAAATTATAGTTATTTTACGTAAATAAAACATATTGATAATGAAAGATATGATTTGTGGTAATGCCCTTTTACGATTTAAAATACATTTTTCTCAAATGAACCAATTTTAATAATAAAATTAATTTTAGAAAAATTTAGAAACTGAATTTTTTAAAATAAATTTCATTTTCTAATTCATAACATGGAAATAATTTTATATTGTATTTATGGTTTTTATGAGAAACATTATTTATTGATGAATAGAAAAAATAATGTATTTCTGTAAAAACATGTTTTTTTGTTTAGTTAATCAATATTTTAAAATAATATTATAAGTATTTTAAGTTCACATTAGATAAATATTATATCTATTAATACAATTTATTTCACAATATTATGTTTCACTTTGAAATTGAATATAAAATCATTATAATCTTTGGATCAATTTTCTACTTTAAAAACCCTTTAATTTATCCAATCTACAATATTTTTGTTAATATTAATTTTTAAAATTATAGTATTTTACATTATAAATAAAATAATAAACAATTTTATTTGGTATACTATTCAGAGTTTAAAAATACAAAGTAAATTTTTTACTGAATAGATTAGTAATAGCGATTAAAATTAATCACAATGATTGAGTCCAAATTAAGATTAATTAGGGACTAAACAATAAAATTAAGGGCATGAGTGACTTATAAACGTGTTAAAAAATATTTTATATCCATATAAAGTCCATAAACCATTCCATGTTGATATTCTTGGTTTGGTATGTCTTTTAATATGCAATAACATGTGTACACAAAACATATCTAAAAAAATTCTATGTGTGCCCCTTTCCTTCCCTATAAAAGGTACCATATCTCCTACTTCCTAAAACCTCTCATACTACACTGGTCTGGCCATTAAATTTAAAATAATATTCCAAAAATACCTATATTAGTCTAAGAATCCGTTCCATGGATTGAAGACAATCCAAGGATTCCTTTTGGCCAAAACCAAAAGTAGTTTCTTGATCAAGAGGTATTGTATTCTCTCAAGTCCATTCTTATATTTTCACTCTCAACATCATCAACATACATTTTTTCCACGATTATGTAAAATAATAGTATTATCAATATAATTAGACATTGTTATGCTAAATATTTAAACTAAAATTATACACAACTCCAACTAATTGATAATGAACATGTTGCTTATTTATATGATGAACTACTGCCTCACTAAATGATTATTGTTCATCTTTCATTACCACCTTTCACTGTGTCAAGTACGATATAAATAGTATTTAATAACATTATATATGATTTATATTATATACCTAATATTTTTATTTCTTTTTACAAAAAATAACTATAAATTTCCATTTGGTGTTAATATGATAATCTCGTTTGAAGAAGTGTGCACTACTACCCCCTCAAAACGATGTGGTTTGTTCACACAACACATGGAATGTATTATGGACATGTTTAGTGAAATTATATGATATATATGATGTAATAATGATAATAGAATAATTATGCATATAAATATACAAATATAATTTACAGAAGTTATTTCAATATGACAATAAAAAAGGAAACGACATTCATGTGTATGTATGACTTACTGTATCTATGAATGGTGTATTCAATTTCATTATTCCATATTATATCAATTATTTTAATAAAAATATACTGAATATAAATAATTTTTATTTAATTTTACACATTATAGAATCATGATATATGTATACAGACCAACAATATAACAAATAAATACATATTCAATGAACAAAGACAATATTAACCGAAATGAAACCTTAACAAACAATCATTGAAAAGTTGGTAAAAAAAGTTCATAATTAGAATATATACTATATTATATAAAGTTATATGGTTCTGTAAAATATTTATAATTAAATTATATTTATTATATTGTTTTTTAATTAGTAATATAAGATTCATGAAATAAGGTATGGGTATTTCATCTGACTTCATATTCTCGTGAGATAAATTAAATGTTCTCCACTCATTAATTTTAGGTGGTGTATTTAATTTCCTTGATTGTATTAAATGTATCATATAACAAAATTTATCGGTACTTACATATCAATTTTATAAAATATCATTCCTGGTTTTTATGATTTTGATGATATCAAATTTGTAAAAATATTTTGTCCCAATTTTTCTACTTTGAGACTCAAGCTTTGTTATAGAATTATATTATTTCTTGAAGTGTATATAAATCCATTTTTTATATTATAAAATGAATCTAATTATTTTAATTCTATTTTATTATTAATGCCATTTAAATTCTTTACATGGAGATTTTGATACATTTTTAAATTGTTTTAATATATTACTAACACAATTTCATTACATTTTGAGATTGTTTACGTTTATCCTTACATTGATGAAATATTTTAATCCATTCTATTGAATACTCATTAGTTTAATTATTGTATGTTTATAATGGATATCATCTTGTTTTTGTATAATTTTTCCACACTTTGGTACTTAAGATACTATTTCTAAGTAAAGTCTGATTTTCTTCCTCTTTGGTCGAGAAATCTATTGTATTCTAAAACCATGTTTTGGAAAAAAAATTCAAAAAATGTTTTCAAATGAATCATGGAGATAATTTTTAATGAAAATTAATTTTTAATATGCCTTATTTGTTTCAAATCTTATATTATATGTTTTCAAATATATTTTTTAAAAATGGGTTTCAAATGTTTTAATGTTTTAAAAAAAAAATTAAAGAAGAAAGGATACTTTACTCAAAAAATGTTTTTTAATTTTCTTTAGAAATTATTTACCATCTAAGATAACATAAATTTGTGTAAAACATGCCTTTGTGTGGAATATATTCAATATTTCCGTTCATATTATTTCTCTATATGTATTTTTTTCGTTGGCATGATTTTTCTAGAACCCATTTCACATCCACTGGTTATATGCTTTTGAATCCAGCTTCATTCCAGAGGATATGATAATGATGAAATTATTACGAATCCTATCTCATTCCCCATGTTATTATATTTTATCATGTTCATACTATGAATTTCATTACATTGGTTGTGATATGATTATTGATGATCTTGTGGCTTATTTAAATTTGATTTCACTATGAGATAAGAAGAACATATATCTCCCCCCAATTCATTGGGTAATGATTTATATCTATTTAGATAAACAAAGATTGTATTGGGAATGAACTTTGACTTCTAAGATGTACCTGAGAGTGATCCATGATTACCATGTTCGTATGATGAGTTAAATAATGCAACCAATATGGCCAGGGGAGTGAACCATGACTACCATGATGGTTTGGGGAGTGAAATAATTCTAACATGATGGTATTGAAATGATATATTGCTTATCTAGAAGTCATATTATATTTTTATGTGTCTATCATAATTCCTTGATTCATTCTTAATATATTATTTCATGCTTTGTGATATTTATTTCCTTTTTATTCATTCTTACGGACAGAAAATCATTATGAAATGATTCATGTATATGATCATCGATATACCTTCTATGATATTCAATTTTCATGATAATGTTATCACACCATTATGATCATGTTTATGCTTACATTTCTCATTTTTTACCATTCCCAGGCACTTGAGATCTCCACATTTTCTATTTCTGTCCCCAGGTTATGAAGATGTTTTTTATTTTTTATGTTTCTGAGAAGGATTCTTGTCAAAAAGAACCTACTAATACATAATGTAGCTCATTTCTGTTCATCTATTTAGGATTCTACGTATCCAAAGTCACCAGACTAGTATGGTCATCATGTGTATAGTTTTTTAATATTTTATGTATTAAAAAAATGTTATATAATATTAATGTATGAAAAGACTAGTTTGTTATATAGTGGGATATAAGGAAGTTCCTTTAAATAATTTTGCGGAAATTTTAATACCTCAACACCAAATTATCCCACAAGCTAGCGGGTAGAGGCATCCGAACACCTTGTGGATTCAAGAATATGCATCTTCTACTAATATTCACGACCATAAATCTATTGAAACTAATACATAATTTGATGTTTTATCCCATGATTCGTCACAAGGCTCTATTGAACCCATAGGATGACTCTTGAGCCTCCATTCACTAGTAAATACATTTCCTTAGGTGAAATATGCAATGCAACTTAGTTCAAAATCTCAATTATCAAATTGATCCATCAACATTTTCATAAATTCAAATTCATATTGAATATTAGAATAATATATAAATCATAAGACCCAAAAAAAGGATTCCAGAGAAGATTTGAAAAAAATTAGGGATTTATATCCTCAAACAATTGAAGGAATGTAAACAAATGAAATTAACAAAAATGATTAAATACTATATATTAATATAATGGTTATTGTTTTTATATGTGGCTAGAATTTCAATTCTATGATATGAATATGATTTAAATCCCCACAAAATGAAATATGGAGTACTTGAGGTTGTAATATAATCCTTATATTTTGGTTAAATCACCTTTTTAATGAATTTAAAAGTTAATAATGATTTTATCAATCATAAAGGGATATAACATATCATATAACGTAGAAAATGTTCTCCCAATTGTCTGTATGATATAATTTTCAACCATTTTTCATCTTACATAAGATGTTCTCAATTTTCTGATAATTGAATATAATATTATATGTCATAAAATATATATACATTCTTTATTACAACTATTCATTTAATTTTCTATTAATTATAAGAAGATAATAAATTATTTTAAATCAATACCCTATAACCATATCAAATACATTATAATTAATTGTAAAATTATGTTAACATCAAAATTACCCCAATCAAATTTATTTTTATGTTTTTTAAAAATTTTCATTTTTTCATCAACTTTCATAATAACTATTTTTGAGTTGTTAAATAATTTTTTGTAATTATTAAATAAATAATTATCATTAAATTTAATTGATATTGAAAAAATTACATTTTCAACAACCATTTCCAACTAATCATAGATCCTTTTTACATATGAAATTTTTTAGAGATATTAATATAAAAATTGGGAAAATTTAAAGTTAATATTAACATAATATAATATAAATATCATCATCATGTTAAAATATAACTAAACTACATTATATTCAAATTTGGGGTGGATATGTTAGAATTCAACCAAAAATATGATTTAATTTTAACTATTGGGTTTATTTTTATGAAATTTATTATAGTTTTAAACATAATTTACAAGTTTTACACTCCCCATGGTAAATAATATTTTCCATATTTACTAAAAAATTATTAAAAATATTTACTGGACCTATTTATGAAATTTGACCATCATAATTAAAAATATTGAATAAATATTTTATAATTTATTTTATATATATAGAGGATTTAATTATTAATATAAAATCCTAAAAAAATAATAATAGCTTTTTGAAAAATGTGTGTTTTCCCTAAAAATGACTTTGTACAAAAATAATGTACAATGATGATTCAAATATATTTAATTTTATTATATATAAATAAATTATTGTTATTTAATGTTTTGATAAAATACATAACATAGTGATATACTTAAATAATATGATTTAATGAAAATAAATGAATGTTGTAAATGAATTGATATTTTTCCTTTTTCACTTGGTAAAGAATCATTTCTAAAAAATCCAAATATTTCATAAAAAGATAATACTTACATGATAATTTTATAAATAATTAAATATTTATAAATTAAAACAAATAAATATGTTAAAATTATTTCTAATATTCTTCCAGTAAAATTCCACATTATTAATTAAATAATAATTTTGAAGCATAAATTTACTTCAGAAAAAAAATTTGTTATTAACAATTAATATATAGATTTGTATTTATTATGACAATTGTAAATATATTTCATTATTTTTTACTCATTTTATGTTATGTAATTTATAAGAAATGATATAATTATATCGTCTTAATAATAATATATCAATTGTATATCACTATTAGCTTAACAGTTGGAGCTCCTTGTTCAAAATGATATAATGAGTAATAATTAGTTTAACTATTTTTTAGATGTGTTAAACATTAAATGTTGGATTTTATATTATCACAGGATACCGATGTTATGAATTTATTTATTTTGCCTAAATTTCATAATGTTAAAATTTAAAATCTAAAATATTACCACAATCCCAAGAAGTAGTGATTTTTCGTCCCTCAAAACTCACTACATATAAAACTTATAATAGTTAATGAAATTTCACAATATTAAAACATCACTTGAACCACATAAAAAATTTTGATAGTTTATACTCATCATTATCGTATTTTTATTGGAATCTTAAGAAAGAATAGATTAAAAATTCTCAATAAATGACCATTTATTAATAAATTAGAAAAGTACGATCATAATCATTGGAGAAAAAATAGATGACCATGAAATATCTAATTAATTATTTTTTAATCATTAGTGGTAATAAAAAAATTTCCCAATTATTAGGAATCATATTACTATAAAATAAGACCATATAATGTATTAAAATTTGGATATGTCTTAGATGAATATAAGGAAAACTATCAACCATGGGAGAATGAAATAAGAATTTACGATATGATAGAAAAATGGAAAAAACATTATAATAGTGAAAACCCACATGTGTGAGTTACTCAATAACACATACTCTTTAATATAAAGAAATAATATTTAAAAATATTCATATTATGACATGAAAATAAAATGGGTTTCAAAAATTTATATAATCATATCACATAAATAATATTCATGAATTATAGAAAATAGTATAAAAATCTCCATTCATAAAAAAAGAAATTCATAATAAATTTAATGTGTTATTTATATAACATATCAAAATAAGAGATAGATCATTATGGGTTGTTTATAAAAATTGAACTAAAATTTATGAGTCTATTGAAATAAATTCTCAACATCATTTAATAGAGAAGTTGTTAAGAGCTTCATTTATAAATACAAATTTTTATATATATTAAATTTATGAAATTTTTAAATATATATATATATATATAATGAAATAGTTATAATAGATCATAGGAAAATGAATAATATTTATCCAGATAAAATGTTCATTATTTGAAAAAAATTTATAAATAAGATTTGTAAAAAAAATTTCCAATATTTTAAAATTTTGTTCAATGAAACACACATCATAAGTAAAGTGATAAATAATAATTTTGAAAATATGAAATATGAAATATAAATATAAGTAGAATTATAATATATATTTATATCAATTTATAAATTTAGAATATTGAGGAATATATTGAAAATGTAAAATTTAATGATAGAGAAAATTCGGTGAGAATGAAAATGTATTCTTAATATCATTAAATACTATGATGAATTAAGTCCCTCAAATAATTTTTCTTTAATGTGAATAAATAATTGCATATAATATAAGTAGGAAATAAAATATGATATCATCACTTTATAGAAGATAATATCTTATAATACTATCATTATAGGGGAATAATTTTGACATAGGAAAAGACATATAGTCAACAAATCATCTTTTGTATATCATAATAATGGATGTGTTGGTCTTCTAAAATGTTAATCAAGAGAAAAAATATTAAATAAAAATAAAGTAAATGGGAAAATAAATTTTATAAAATCAATGTGTAAAGTAATTCATTATAAAACATTTATGTTCTTGAATAATCATTATAATTGAAATAACAGAAATAGAGTTATGAAAAATCCATTCAAACATTACTATATTTTTTTCAGAAATAGTTGGAGGGATTTTTCAGAATGAAATTTAAATATCAATAATAAATGAATGAATAAAACATAATATATTGTTTTGGAATAATGTACACAACATATAATAATAAATTGTATGATGAAATTTTTTTAAACTGTTAAAGGCTTAAAGGGTTAAAATATACCATTTAAGTTATATTTACTCCTATAAATAATATTTGGTCTCCTATATCAAAAAAATTGAAATCATATTTTTTTAATAACAGAAAGAACATTCATAAATGATAAAATTTAACTAAATTATCTATAATAATTCATTATACATTGCTTATCAATTTAATAATTTATTTTCATTGTCAAATGATTAAAAATATTTACAATGTCCCATATGTTTTCTAAGGGAGATTTTAAAACCCATTAAATGATACCATTTTTACCATTTATAGATTATAAATTATATTGATATAATTTCTATTAAATGATTTAAAAATACCCATGTTTATCTTATGGAAACATTGTTATTGGTTCTCATGATTGAAATAAATGACCATCTTGTTTCAGGATGTTTACTGATGATTAAATATTTCATAGAAAAATGTTTTATTTTTTACCAATTCAGAACCATATTTGTACATTTATTTCCATGTTATATAATATATAGTCATAAAATATATATATTAAAATAAAACATGTTTATAGGTGATGTGAAATGGAACATGCCGATCCTTGTAATAAGTAGTTCGCACGAACACACATACAACTTTTTCATTTTCCGTAGAATGGAATAATGGTAGTAACTGATTTACATTTTAAAAATAATCATAAAATTACAATTTTAATATTAATCAATTATTTACAACATTTTTTCATTTTGAACAACTTCATTTTTATATATAGAACTAGTTTCACCATGGATGTGGTTGTCGACACATATATATATAATTATTTAAGCTTTCTAATGAGAATGTTGTAGTATTATACATGTAGTCAAACATAATATAATATGTGGGTATAATGAATGTTATTTTATATTTAATGAAATAATTTTTTTCAATTGAAGTAAAAAATATACCTTATAATCTACAAGGAAGATAGATGTCTTAAAATGGGTACTATAATGTTTATAAGAAACAATATAAATTTATTTGAAAATATGAACAATAGAAATATGTAAAATTTTACAATACATATTTATATAATATGATATATCCATTTACATATAATATAGGTGAAAATATTAAATAATAACAAGAACTGGACTAAAATATATCAATTAATGTGATGTCTATCTGTAAATTAGACTTAAGGTATATATGATTATATACATATTTATAGTTCTGTATTTGTATCTTCTGAATACCTAGCTAATAACTGATATAAAAAAGCTACTTTTCAATTCTTTTGCAACCTCAAACAAGTCAATAGATAAAACATTATATCATTATCCACAAGATACATAACTACACTATAATTGAAAAAAACCCAAATAACTTAGAAAAATAATAAGGAATTTATAATGTAAAAAATGACAATTTTATCCTTATAAAAACTCCCAAATGATTGAAAATGAATTTATATCAATTATAAAATGCTACAACTATTTAGTTAAAAACAATTGTTCATTTACTATGAGCTATATCTCCTTTAGGGTTATTTCCATATTTATAGAAAAAAATCTAATGATTTAATTGATAATTTCTTGAGATTATTTGAAATTATATCAGTGAAACCCATTTGTCACGTATCCTATAAAATGAAGATCATTTTATATAAAGGACAATATTTTTTTCTCCGCTACAATGAATCAACTGTTCTATAACATATAATTTAAAAACCACTTCTAATAAGTATTGTAATTTTGTTCTTTTAGTTATAATAGGTTTTCTCTAGAAATAATTTTTAGGTATCTATCTGTTTAACTAATTTATATAAATTTTTTATTACTCCATCATATATATATCACAATACTAAATTTAATGTCTTTAATTAATCATCCATCTGATTATTTTAGTATACAAAAATATTATGCTCATTGTATGTGTTCATCCATTATTCTATGTAAATATTTTTATGATAGAACTACTATATACCATACAGTAAAACAAAATTCATTCCTACAACAAAATGATTCAAAATTAGGGAATAATAAACATTAAAATAATATAAAAAATAATTTGAGTTGATTGTGATTATCAAATATATGGTTTTAAAGTGATCATTCAATAGATAAATATATTCCTTTTTTAAAATAAAAATAGATACAATAGTTCATAAAATTTGAATTTAGTTTTCTGAAATAATAACACACCATTAGTTATATAAATTTTAGTAGTTTTAAATTTATAAATTCTATCTACACCTAACATTCATTTGATTTTATGCCCGCCCTTTCTATTCCATAGTGGTTTCTGGAAAGAACCAAAAAAAATTCATAATTATGTTGAAATAAATTCATTAAATTATATAGTCACACTCTTTAAAAAAAATATGATGTAAAACAAATTTAAAAAATAGTTTCAATAATTAAAAATCATTCCTAAAAAAATGACTAATGACATTCATCCAAATCATTTAACAGTATTTTTCCAAATAGTTTTGTGAAAAATATATACATATTTTGAAGTTTTAGGAAATTTTTTTTTCTTTCTTATATATTCATAATTGTACTTGTAATATTTCTTATATAATCATAGTTATATTCACATTAATCTACTATTGAGTAATAATTTTCCACATTTTCTTCTTTCTGTCAAATCATCTTATTCTACTAAAAAATATCATATATTTTTTTTCATGTCTATATATGTCATATAATAAATTTATATATAAAAATTTATAACATTAATATTCATATATCTTTAATAAAATATTTATTTAGCCTGAAAACAATAAAAAATATTTCGATTGAAATCATTAAATTCTCCCTCATTTTGAATAATGGTTTAAAACATTTTTAATATGAGAACATGTAAATAATTTAAATACTTCCATATATATAAATACATCTATATTTTATTTCGATAATAATTTCAATTATATTTTTAGCCATGTAATTAATGAATCTATGTAATTTAACTTCCTCTTAACCTATATTGATTATGCATTTGGAGAATATTTAGTAAAATAAATAGAATCATAGATTTAGATTGACTCAATAATGTTTTGTGGGATAAGATATTCGATTTTGATGAATCATGATTAAAATATTTCTATAATATCTACTGCATCATCAATCTAAGGAGATGAAGAGATATTAGAGGAGGACTGTTTTCATTAATCATCGAAATATTAGGATTATACATTAGGTTTTGAAAATTTTCCTTTCTAATTTTTAGTTAATAATGATATTTATATTTTAGTATAGAATTAATACATATCAAATGACCATTGTAGCTCTTTTAAAATTAAATATTTCATCCTCAACATATTTCTCATTCCATGACCAATAGAATATTTTATGTGATGGTAGGATATCTTTTAATAACTATTTTATTTTATCCAAGATCTAACATTCTAATTTTATATACACATTTACCCTAACTAAAAAATACTACCAATTTCAATAAATATGGGAACATAATTAATTTCATCAAGAATGAAAAAATATTATGAATGAGGATTTTACATTAGTGTTACAAGATATGTTAAAATATATATAGGAACCTATTAATCATTTTCTATTAAAAGAAACTCTTTTTCATTTATTTTATCCTTTTTATGATATTTTTAAATATCCCTATGGAAAAATCAAGAATTTTTTTCATTATTCTCCATTTTATATTTTTCTACTTTTATGCATCTTATTTCATGTTATCAACAATTTAATATTCATATTTATTGATTATGTTGTATACTAATATAAAAAATCTTGTTATCTTCTTCCTCACGTTTCAAATCCATGAACCTAATCAAAAAATCATTATGAATTATTTTAAGCATTTTCATGGAATTTTTATTGATTTTAGAAATATATAACTCATCTTCCCCAATAAATGTATACTTACTTAATGATATTTTCATCATCTGTAGCTAAATCTCTTAATATATTTTCTATAATCAAATTTCAAACATAATGTCGGATAAAACTCATTTTTATAGTTACTTCATAATCAAAATAATTTTTTTTATTTGACTATAAAAATAATATTATTTATTACTGGTTCATTCATTATGTTATCCAATAATTTAATGAAAAAAAGTACCTAAATATGAATTTTTCTTTGGATGTTCCCGATATGGATTTCTTCATTAAAGTTGAATATGAACTGCAATATAATGATCATTTTTTTGTCAAAATATATGTAAAATACAGATATAATAATCCATTTACACGTACCCATTAAATTTCATATGAATAATAATATATTGAACCTATATAGACACAATTATTTTATTTGGTGAGTGATGTAAAAATTTCCCTATCTTCTCATATGAAACATTAATATTTTATCATTAAATATTAATCTAAGGAATCATTAATTTATAGGAGATTATTTTCATCAAAATTGGATTCAACTTATTGAGATATGTCAACTAACCCATCATTATTCATCACATTAATGTAATAAGAACTTTCAAAAAAAACTAATGAATCATTATTTTTGCTGTATATTTCATTAAGCATTTTTGTGACATAAAATTCACTTATTAATCGTATCAAGTGTATAGAAAAATAATATTTCAATGAAAAGAAGAAATTTTCACCCCCATTAAATTTAATGGATGATTTTAGTATAGAATCATACATTCATAACCATATTCATTAGATAATCCTTAGTTTTATAAGATCCAATGAAGAGAAATCATATGATGATGTAATGTATGAGAATAATTAAAAATAATTAAATTCATCAAATGTACCATTTAATTGAAAAAAATATTGATAAATCCAATATCAAATACATCCCTTCTAATATAAATAAATAAATAGAAACTATAAGTGGATCATAATATTTATATTGAAGGTTATAAAGAAAACAATGTTCAATATAGTACATGATATGAAACACTAAACCCAAACTATCCATGATTTTTTAAAGATGACCATTATATCATAATACTAATATTTTTTGTAATTAATATAATTAATTAAATTATGAAATATATATATTTCCAACTCAACAAAAATTTATCGAAAATTTCTATGTAAATCATTACTCTATATTTTTGTAATTTCATTAATCCCTTCAAAATGAGTTTTGATTATAAATTATTTTTATTTATTTTTATGAAAATATATATATATTTTTTCTAGAAGATTTATAAAATTTAATTGTCGACAAATCATCTATTATTATAACAGGCAATAATATTAATCAAACATGTAAAGTTTTTGATTTTTCAAATAATATATAATATTTTCATAGAATAGTGATAAAAATACAATTTTCATAAAAAAATTTCATTTCTTCTACAAAATTCATTTGTATAAAAATAATCATAAATGTAAATTATTATTTTACTATTTTTATATTTATTTTATAGTTTAATTAAATATTTTTAATCACATTTAAATGTTCTTTATACTAGATTTTAAGATATGTTTATTTTTGTGACAAAAACCCAATATTGTACAAAATAATTTTAAAATTAATAATGTTTCACTATTATAATGACATAAAATAACCACAAGTGAGAAATTATTTAAATGAAAATTTTTAGAAAATATATCTCTTTTAATGAAATGAAATTATTATAGTGGAGATTATTTTTTTTACAGTTAATGTAAAATAATATTTTCCATAAAACAATTTACTTTTTCAAAAATTTGATATCCATCATGATTGTCTGTTTTAAATTTAATGAAATTATTCCACCTATGTGAATTTATTTTGAAAAAAATTATATTATAATTATAATCATCATTTTTAATACCACTTAACAAAGGAAACTTATTTTTTTAGAATATGAATAGTTAATGTAAAAACATTAAATTACCATTGAAAAAAGAAAATAAGTTAATTATGGGTAAAAATAATATAAAATTTACTATAAAAATGAAAAACATATAGAATGAATATTTATATTCCATTTCCAATAAATTTATTATTATATATCTTCCTTATGGATTTTAATTTATAACTGACGACCAAATCAGTCTGATAAAATAATATTTTGCTACAATAAAAAAGAAATTGTATTTTTTGTCGTATTAAAATTAATTTAATTATTTTTTGGATGCATTAATTATATTTTGAAATAAAAAAGATTTTATAATATATTATTATTAAATATTTATTATAAAATAAATATTACCATACCATTTGTATGATGTCAAACGAAATTGTTAATAGTGTATAAAATAATATTCATAGAAAACCCCAACATTTATCAATAAATTTTTATTGTTATTTTAAATGTGAAAATAAATACATATAAAAAATTATGTTCATAAAATGATGATTATTTTTTAAAATTCATAATGTTGATATTTTATAATAGCGACGTATTTATAATTTATTGAGATAGTATATTTTTTTGGGTAAAAATTAAATTTTGAATAAATATGTAGTTCTCTTAATGACCATATAATAAACCAAAAGTGATTTAATAAATAATATAAAGGGTATCTATGATGTAATTTGTTTTCCCTTTATTATAATGAGATTTTATTTTTATTTGATTTATTTTAAAAAGCCTCTTTGAATCCACCAAAACTATTAATATATTTTAATTTTGTGAAATATTTGTTTAAGAGTATGACTAACTTAAACATCATAAAGGGTATTATTTTATTATGATCAGATAATAGAATTATAAATGAATAAAATCCACTCCCCTTTGGTAGAATCCCCAGGAAACCCCATTGGATGGTGTATGGTTTTGGTTATTTTCTTCTATAAGTTCCAAAACTAATATTTTTGAAATGATAAATAATTCCACACTCATTTCATTTATATACCCACCCTTATATCCATTTTATTTTACTAAAAATAAATGTAAAACATCATTACACTACCCACATTGTTGGGTAGTCCTCTCATTGTTTAGGCCATACTCTCAAGAATCCCCTCCAGAGCATTTTATTTCACACTCTCAAGGTAGGGGACCTCTCCCTTTTCAATTAAATCATTTTATTTATTTTATTGAATATTTTTGTAAATAAAAATCATGTGATATTTTATAACATCTTCCCTATACTATGATATTCATTTAAAAAAGATGAGATACCATTTTCTCACTCCTAAAACCTTCACCTAAACCTCAATATACATCGATTACCATGACGAATTATAATAAGGTATCCAATCCATTTACTCTTCATTAAAGTGTTTCATTATATGATGTCTTTTATTTCCATTACTATTGTTGGGATATGATTTTACAGCTCCCAATTAGTTTCATATTATTTAAAAAATTTGATATACATCTCTCTCTCTTCAACAAATTTTATGAATCATTATGTAAAATGTTTGTGCTACCAAAATGATTGATCATGATATTTTCAAGAGTTGACTCAAATTTTTTTATGGTAATATTTTGTCCTTATTTGAGTATCTTTTGTAGGGATATAATGTGGTTTGTTTTTTAGTGTAATCTTCAGAAAAATTTACAGAAAAAATTTGTTAATGGTTGTCTCATGGTTAGGGAAAACACTGAACCCCATCCTAGAAATCCGTTTTACACTTGATTGTGAGTAATTTCATGGATAGAACTTATTTTTCCAAATCGTAGAGCCTATAAGTTGTAACCGTTCATAACTAAAATAATAGGTTCATGTTTGATACAAAATTATGGAAATTTATGGGCCCCAGACCAGCTATTATTGAATGGAAATTTAAATCAACTAAAAATGATTTTTCCAAATTCATGGATATCATAATTATCCACATATCATCCCCATTCTGGACCTATGTGGTCTTTCATGATTTTGGATCTCACTGAACGAATTACATGCCTTCCAGGCCTCCATTAATTTTAACTTAAATCCTATATCAAATTTCTTATCCTCCCACTGTTAGTGGATCCTATACGGTTTCTTTCCTATTCATCCACCTTTATCTATCATTTATTTTATGTGATATAATCCTATGATTTATTAATCCTATATCTAGATTTAGTTAATATAGATCTATGATTCTAGATCTATTTTAATAATAAAGATAACCCTTTAACATTAGTGTTTATTTAGGGTTTTGAAAACGGTATCTAGATCTACATCAATGTGCTACTCATTTTTTTGGAGACTTAAATTTGAATATTGTTATAGGAAATTTTGATGTATGTGGTCCAATATTCAATTATCATTGTCATGATTTGTATTTGTGTATGGAAATTGTAGAATTTATTTCCTTCTTCTGAAATTGTAATTCCTAAAATGGTTTAATTAATAATTCCTTTTTTCTAGATGATGTATTTTTTAAATGATGATTAAATTTTTTAATTAATTATGACTGTTATATGCTTGAAAATTAGATAATTTAGTTTCTTATTTAATATAATATTTATTGATTCTAATTTATTTAATTATATAGGTATTTAAATATGTGACTTTGATATCATGAATTGAGATAATTAACTGTGGTTTAAATTATGTGATATAAATATCGTAGAATTATATATTTAATTGAGTAATTAAAAAATATGACTTCTTATTGTTAATGAGATTATAGATTATGAATGTTATTTATAGAATTTTGAGTTACATGTATTGATTAATTAATGGGATTGAAAAAGATAATTTATTGTTGAATTATTAATGAAAAGTAACTGATAAACTAATTTTTGAATTAGTAATAATGATTATGTTTATAATTAATGAAAGAATTAATTATGTTTTTATGAATTGTAAAAAGGTCATTCAAGTGTGATTTATAAAATGAGAATATAGTCATTCTAATTTGTGTTGTGTAAATGAAAATATGGTCATCCGGGTATTATTTAGAGAATATGAACATTTTCATTATATTATGTTATGTATGGTTGGAAACACGGTCAACAAATTTTGCATTTGTGAATGGGAACATGGTCATTATATTTTCTGCAGTATGATTGGTAAAATGGGAATTCCGGTATGAACAAATGAACGGTAAAAAGGTACTCAAGATTTTATTTCAAATGAAAATACATTAATTTCCAATATGAGATGAATGAGGTATTCAGATATGATTTCACCATAGAATACATCGAGCTCTAGAATAATCAATTTCAGGTATCAAGTTATGATAATTCTGGTGAACACTTCCAGCTCAGACATGACACGAAGTTATCATTGAGGTATAAGTGTCATTAAGAATCTAGGAGTTAATGTTGTTATGTAATGAATAAATGATAATGTGGTAATTCATTACTTATTTATTGTACATATTTATTAATCTAACTACATCAAATTATTGACATGATTTGTTTTAGACATCATTGGGGGTGGCAAGTGAGTCTTACTCACAAACTACTCAGGATACATGATCTGAACCAAAATATACATCACAGTTGTAGAACAGATAATGGGGAATGGATTTTTCTTAAATGGATGAGTTAGGATGGAGCATGGATGAGGGAACGAGACGTGGTTTGGGACTTACATGGGAGTCAAAGAGGTCTTCATTTTATGTATTAATTTAAGACACTTGGAACATATATTATCATGTAATGTATTATTCAGTAGTTTGATATTATATTTTTCAACATTGATTACCTTGAGAATTTGGTTTATTTTTATTTTTATTTATTATTCTTCTATTTTTCATTTTTTATACCATGGTAGAAATCTAAAAATATATTTTATAACCTCACTATGATTGAATTATCAGACCCTTGCTACTAGTAGACACCCTCTGGCATAATGGGAGGCATGAATGAGGTCACATAGAGATGAATATTAGGTAATAGGTGTGTGGTACCTAGGTCGAGATGTTACTATGTGGGATTAGAAAAAATTTCAATTTCATTCCATTTTGTCCTACTTTTTTGGATTGTTCTATATGAGACTAAGAAGGGGTGGTGATTAGATATTGTGTTTTTTAAAGCTGTTTCCAACCCATATATGAGGGAAAATATATTTAATATTGGTGGTATTTTTGTTATTAAAGTTTTTTATTATATTTCTATATTATTTTAGCTTCGATGATGAACATGTTCTGAGATATGATAATTGTGTTGATATTTTATGAGAATTCACATATTTCCTGAAATGGCATGAGAGTTGATTCTTCAAGAATCATTCATGGAACATTTGATTATTTTAGGAAATTCAATATTTTATAAATATAGAGGAAAATGGGTTTTGATTTTAATGTTGAACGTAATTTTTTTCCTTTCTTGTGAAATTGAACTAAAAAAGAGCCTCTAATGAAAATTTAAAATTGTAAAAAGATTAAAAATCTAATGAAATTGGTGTATAATGGAATTTGAAAAATTATAATGAGAATACACATTAATAAACAAGATGTATGTGTAATAATGATAAGGGTAGTGTAAACACCATAGTTTGGACCACAAACACATATGTGTGTAATTGATTATGTGTTACTTGTTAGGATTTTCTTCTTACATAAATGTGGTATTGTTTTATAAGGAGTCCCAAAATATTTGTTTGGAATTGTATAGATATGAATCCATGAAAAAGATTATTGAAATCACAATAAGTGGATATGGATGGTAATAATCATCCATTTGTGGATCATGAGGAACTGATAGTTATAGGTGATGAATAAGGGGTAAATTTCTGAGGGAAAATTTCCCACTAATTTTAATTCATGGGAAGAGTCTCGTTGTTTAATTTGAAATGTATGTATGTCCTAATGTGGGTGTTTATGTTTATGATCACTCTGAATATCAATATTGTGGTTGGACCAGAGGGATTTTTCATCTTGGATAATTACATCAAAATAATACATGACCATCATGGTACTCTAGTTGAGAGGAGGTTCATGTACGATTCATATAAGAAATGAGGATCATCGAAACCACAATGGGATGTTTAGGGACGAACTATATAGAGTTATGTTTGGTTTAGGAACAAAATCTTAGAGTGTTTTTGGGAGAATTTCTATTGAATGATGTTAAATAATTATATAAAGTCATAGTTCGAATGGCTAACTTAGTAGAGCATATCAATGATGGATTATGATTTACAGTTTCAAAATATCATACTATTTTCTCTAAAATTGGTTGGATATGAGATAAATTCTACGAGACTCTTTCTAAATGTAATAAACTGTGATATTAAGTCCTAAGATAACCTCATTCAGTTATGTATGTTTTCTATGGTGGTGTATCAAGGTCTCTTAGATGTGTGGATCCTAAATAAGGATTCAATTGAAGGAAATATAGTTTATACAGGGTAATCAGGAGGTGAAACATCTAAGAGTATGGATGGCCATTATGAAAACTTTAACATGGGTAGTGGGAAGAAGTGTGCACAGAATGATAGTTATATTGAACATGACTTTATTAGTTTTTCTCCGTAGTGAGGTTGGCTACGACAATATCTTTGAAACCTTCCCTAAAAAATAGTGGAGTGAATATTTTTTTGGGAATATGGGACATCTATAATATTTATGTTGGACACATCAACATTTGGTCATTTTTTGCAGTGTTAGATAGTTCTAGGGAGCGAGAAGGGGACCTTCTTCACCATATCAACCTAGAAGCTGTATTTTTACTAGAAGAGGTGTTAGTGGAACTCCAAGGGGTGTTTTTGGAAAAAATATCTATTATTTGTAGAGTGGGGAAATATAGGGGATTCAGACTGCATCACATAGAAGTGGTGTTTGAAAAATATGCCAATTTGATCCTAAAATTATTGATGGTGGGGTTGGATGTTCATAGTGATATGTACTATTCTTATAGACTCTATATAAGACAATAAATTATTACATACCAGTTCCTCTCATTCCTTTATGTCTGCAAAATGTTGTTAATGGAATGAGCATGGAAGTGGAGGTCGTGGTTAGAATAATGATCCTAGATACAACATTAAGAGTATGATATATATACACCTATTTATATGGAGGATGTTCTCTAGAGATTAGGTAATATAATTTTCTATGGGAGGATAGATGGTTTATCATTCTTAGTAAACCTCAAGGAGGATCACATATGTTGTTGAAATGGAGGTTAAAATGAGATGTTTCTTCTTTATCGATTGATGAAATTTGGACAAGTTTAAAGTGATGAGCATATATCCCCTTCCACATATCGACAATTTATTGGACCTATTGAAAGGATCTTGTCTATTCACAAATATTTACTTGATATAACTATATCATCAGCTAAATATTTGGACTTATGACATTCCAGGTGATACATTCAAAAGATTTTATTTCCTATTAGAGTTATTTTTAATTATATTTATTTTGAAAATTGAACTAGAAGTATTTATGGGCTTGATGAATAGAATCTAACATCCTCATACGGATCAGTTTTTAGTTGTGTTTGTGGATGAGATCTTGGTGTGAATCAATGCACATGATGATCATGGATAACACTGTGAAATCATCCTGAGTACATTGAGATATAATTTTCTAGAAGATAATAAATCTATATGTATTTTTTAGAATGATCTAGTAATTTTTTTAGATATATCTTCTCTAATAATGGTATGTTAGTGGACCCAGAAAAAATTGATGGTAGTGGTTTCTTAAGAAAATCCCATTAGTTTTCTTGATATCTGTAGATTTATGGGGTTAGATGGATATTATTAGAAAATATTCTATGACATTTCCCAATTTTTTCACCTCTTTTGGGCCTGAAGAAAATTGAGAAGAAATGTGATTGTTCAAAAGTATGTGATAATTCCATTAAAGAGTGGAATAAGTTCATGGCATCAACATTGATATAAATCCAACTCAAGCCAAGAGGGAGTATATAATGTATTGTGATGCTTCCTGGATTAGACTCAAAAATGTGTTGATGAAAGGGGTTGAGTAATGTCATATGGGTCTTCTATGTTGAGTCCAAATGAATAGTAAATTCATATAAACAACGGTCAATTGGAAACATAGTTTTTTTTATTTTGATGTGTTTTCATAACTTTCTATTAAGTATTACGTTTACTATTTTTACTAATAATAGGAGCTTGAATTTTATCGTTCATTAATTAAATTTGAATCTCTTACAATTGATATATGTTATGTAATAAAATCATTTAATTTTGAGATAGTATATATATATAGAAAATGAAAATGTGAAGATGATGCATTGAGGAAAAAAAATCAAACTCATATTGTTCAAGATTCTAGGGTGGAGTATATGATGATGATTCTTCTTGTTGATATTCATGTGGTGGTTTATGGGAGTCCAAAACAGCTGAATCATGTGTCATTTTTAGTGGAGTATACAATTTTTAGCTCGATTAGTGATGTGAAATATGAGGATCCAAAATGTTTGGTTTCGATTCAATGCATTGATTATTGAGAGTCACTATCATATTGGATAATATATGATGATGAGATAGTAAATTTCGAAAATCATATTGTTGTTCATATGATTGCGGAGGAGGATTTGAAGCATGAATTTCATTCTTGGAAGTGATAGATACATGCTTGTGTAACTAGAATGTACCATTACCTATAATGATAGTTCATATGTCTGAGCTAGAAAATGGATATATCAGGGTTCAAGACGTGATTCTCTGACTATCATAATGATAAGGATAAGAATCAATAAGCTAGTGTTTTTCTGAAGCCGCTTCACAGTCCATAATAATGTGGGATGAAGAGAAAATTGATTTTTTGGTGAGTCTTCCAAAAATTCCAAATAAAAAATGAATCTATCTGGGTTAATGTTGATGTAATGAAGTATTTAGTAATTTTAAATCATATATTTGAGTATTTTCTAGTGTACAATCTAGGATATTTTTATGTTTGGCTTATAGGTTGTCTCCTTGTGGTACCAAAGAATATAGTTTCAGATCTGGAATGACATTTCACATTACATTGTTGGATGGTTTTGAGTATATAATGAGGTATAATGGTATTATTGTGTACATCATATCACATGATAGATTGGTTGTCAGGTTGTAACAGAACTATGAATGAGGATATATTATGATAATGTGTTCTTGAATTCATTGGGTTTGTGGAGAAACACTAGGCTTTAATGGAGTCCTATAAAAAATGTTGTCATGGAACTATAATGATGTAACCATACGAGGCAATATATCATAGGATATACAGATCATCATTATTCTAAATGGTGGTATGTGAATTATAATTTATGGGACCATGTTTCATATATGAGACATCAAAATAAGTGTGGCAATTTTGAAAAGTTATAGTTGTGGGTCATAGTAGACAAAACTTGTATGTTGATAAAAATCGATAATCCCTAGATTTTACAGATGGTGATCATTGATTCCTTCAATTTTCCCCTAGATTAGATCACCACTGGATATAGATATAGAAAATGTATTCACACATGACTGTCGAACCATTTTTTGATGTCAAGAGAATCAGACCAATGTTTTACTGATTGGATCCTCCATAAAAATAATGTGTTATACATGATTTTTTTCATTTATCACAATAAATATAGTATCACCCCAAACAGTCTCATATGATAAATGATTATGATGTGTATGTTGAGTTTGATGTGCCTTTTATTGATCATCCCATATTTTTGTTGGATTTCAGTGAGAATGTGTTGTACTGAAAGACTTGGATGATATATCATTTGTTTTAGAAACATGTGAATGTACATTGGGACACATGGGAAAGGGAAGCTGATATGTGGGCTCGATGAACCAATTTTTTGGGGTTGGAATCTTAGAAAAGCATGGGAGTGTATCTAGAGGACAAGAGGTTATAAGGTGGGGAGATTATAAGATATCTAACCTTTCTAGAATTAACTCAGGCCTATTTTTATGTACTCTCTTGTCCATAAAAGAATATTTGTTTATGTTATAATATGTGTTGGGTTTGGGTTAAATTTTGAATAAAATGAATGAATAATGGGGTTTTGAAAATCTGGAGTGTGTTTTTCCAAATCACACACCCTCATATGAGTTACATGCACCAAAAAAATAAAATTTTCATGATTAGCACACTATTTCGAAAAACTTTGTACCCCATCTAAAATTACCATTCATTAGTATTGATGTACCCAGAAAACTAATTTAAAAAATGATCTGCTTCAATAATTAACCCATAATAAACCCCATTTGACCCAAGGTGGACTTTCATGATTATGGATCTCACTAAATGAATTCCAAGCCTTCCCAACCATTTATCATCGTGTTTTGAATCTCATTTTGATGATCCTCTCCAATCCCGGTAAGTGGATCCTATTTCACAACATTCTAGTTCATCTATTTTCATTATTTGGTTCTGCTGGTCTATTTTATTCCTCTATATTTTATATGTAGATCTAGTTTTTTTTCAATCTAGATATGACTTAGGATCTAAATTTTGAATTAAGGGATCATTTTTTATTTAATCTTGATTTATGGTGTTTAAATTCTGATCTTTATATACATCATTTCACTATAAAATTTTTGGGTTTCTGTATTTGGAGATTATTTATTGACATTTTTAAGTTGGTGGTCGAATGTTCAATTCTGAAAAGTGAATTCAAATTTTATAATTTTTAATAGTATTTAAAAATTGGATTTCCTAAATGGTGTTAATTATTTTTCATATTTGATTAATTAATATATTGTAAAAATAAATAATTAATTTCAAAATTTAGTATGAGATCCTGGGAATGTTAAATTAAATATATATTTGGGGACTAAATATGTGATTTAGGGATTAAGTTATAAATAACGAATTGGGGAACTATTTTTATTCTTTTTTTCATGAATTGAGATAAATAATTTTGGGATAAATTATATAATATTAATATCATTGATTGTGGTAATTAATTGTGGAAATTATTTTCAAGAATTGAGATTGTGAATATTATAATAAATTATGAACATTTATAATTGAATGTTGAGTAGTGAATATTTATTAATTTATTTTCAAATTAATTAATTTGGTTGCTATAAATAATTAACTGGGGAATTTTTTAAGGTAAATTTAGTGATAATTTAATTTTTTAATTAGTAAATAAATTTAACTAGATAATTAGTTTATTAATTAATTTTATTTTTATAAATGTTAATATGTGCATCCAAGTGTGAATTAAAAAATATTAACATAATAATTCTATTTTATGATATGTGAATGGTAATATGGTCATTCATGTATAAATTAGAAAGTGAAAACATGATAATTCTAATGTGTGATTTATTTATGAAAAAATCACCATTCATGTATGAATTAAATAATGGGAACATAGTCATTCTATTATTTGTAGTATAAGTTGTAGCATGGGGAATGAAGTATGAAATGAAGAATAATAAAAATGGTACTCTAAGATTTGACCTAACATGGGAATTATTTAGGATCCTACATGATCCAAATCTGGTATTGAGACAAGATATAACCTTAGAATAATTCTAGATCTAGCATGATCTAATGTAGGAATTAATATATGATATTATTAAGGAACACGATAGGATCTGGAATGATCCAATGCTGAGGATGAGGTACAGGTGTCATCAAAACCTAGGTGATAAGGTGTTGAATTAAGGAATAAATGATAATGTGGTAATTGTATGCTTATGAATTTTACTTATTTCATTATACAATGACATATAGTGTATTAATTATTTTGTTAGAGAAACCATTGGTGGTTTCGTAATGAGTTGTACTTAGAGCCTACTCAGGTTCCCTAATCAATACCTGAATTGACATTAATATTACATGAAATGGAAAGGGAAAAGGACATGTGTAAAATAAAATATTTTGGATGGATCTAGGATAAGGGAACCATATATGGTTCAGGTCCCACCTGAGAGAGATCAGGGTCATTACATTCAATTTTTATTGACACATGAAAAATATATTATAATGGCATGTTTTCTTATTTAGTAGGATATTTTTTTAATGCAATGATGATAAGGATATATTTGTATTGTTTATGGTTATTAATAATTTATCAATTATTAATTATTCCTCTTTTGCATTAATTTTGTACAAGAGGGTATAATCTCCCCTGGATATAATTATCATTCCATCTCTATAAGGTAGATGCCCATGGAATATATGGAGGAATGAATGAGGACACATTGCCAATTGGATCATGGCTAGGTAACTTCCCGATTAGGCTGAAAAGTTACATAAAATTTCACCACAATTTTTCAAATCCAAAAAAATTTGTAGGGAATACCCATTCAACATTCCTATCCTTTATTTTCACCATTATGGACCTAAAAAGGTTATTGGGGAAGTACATGTATATATTCCATACTTCATGATAATGGGATAAATTTTGATAATGAATGCGTCCATGTTTTATGATATATGAGGGAATCATTTACATCAAAATGAAATAATATTTATTTCTATGCCCATAAGTATACAACACTGTAATGAATTGGGTAATGTTTATCCTAATGTGACATCAAGTTATGGAATGGGGTATTCTTAATTCTTTTATGGGACTTTTTTCCATCATGATATCTTAGAAATTATTCTTTAACTATGTTTATTATGGGGTGTCTTAAATTGATTTGACGTTTCCTATGTTCCCTAATGTTATCATTCAACAGTATGTCTCATTGATAATGTTTATGATTCCCACACATTTTATGCCCCATTGATATTCCTATTGACTAAAATTTATTACTTTATTCATGTTATCACTTTTTTATTCCCATAATGGGATTTAATGAACAACCCTTTCTTATATATGCCCCATGGATATCCAATTCAGTTTTAGTTATCTACAAGTTAAGGATATTTTCGATTAAGATGATGAATTTTAGGTTTTATGTAGTTATCTAATTTAGCTAATTCCCCATGAACCAATACTTTTATATCATATATATTGTATTATGGGTAATTTTATTCAATAAATCTTGTATTGATGTGAAATAAATATAAGGGAATTTATTTTCTGTATCATTTGATAATTGTAGTTATTATATGGATTTAATTTAAAAACTCTAGTGAAATCTTTAGGGATAAGACTAAGCATAAGAAAAAACCACTATGATTTTGTTATGTATTAAGTAAGTTGTTTTCGAAGAAAAAACATCCATATATGGATAATACAAGTGGGTGTTTCCCTATCATAGATATACCTATGGGTAACGACTAGGAATAACATGTTGATCTAGACTACACCTTGAAATGGTGCATGACAACAGGACCTACTACACACATGGTTCGATGATCCCCAGTGATATGATTTGGTAAATTTAAATTCTAATTACAAAAAAGAAATATGGGAATAATAATATCTATAAGAATATATTATTTTAAATAGATAATAATTAACATAAAATTATGCCTAGAAGTTTATATGATAATGAACTCAATATCATTTATATGATACCCTTTTTGAATCATTTCCATTGAATTGAGGATCGTTTTACACATAACTGACTTATAGTTTTTTAGTCACTGGCATTCTCGAAACCATTTTATCTATAACAGAAAAAATTGATTTTTTTGTGTTAGTTTTTACATACATAACTATGTTTTTAAATAGTAATAATGTTCACCTATTAGGAAAAATAGTTGTGTTATTACATTCAAACATGACTTCCAACCTCTATATGTGGATGATTTATAATCCCATTTTATGATGTGGATTTTCAATAAAGATATATTCATTTGTTGAATCATTTATTACTTTATTGATGTTTAAATTGAAATTATTGAATTTATTAATAATGTGATGTGTGTAATGCCCTCTTTTTTTAAGAGAGAAAACAACATTCGTGTGCATATGTCACATGCAACAAAAAACCCAAAAAAAACTGTGATGATTTAAACAATACCATTATAACAAAGACATTATATTATTGGGTTTTAATATAATATGAAGCATTATGGGATAAATATATTTAAAAATAAATGTATGTGTATTTTAAAATTAAAAGATAATATTCACTCAATATTTAGGTTATTAGTTTTTTTCATTAAAAATATGATTTCTTCATAAATGTTTTTTTATTTAAGAAATAATATATAATTATTATTTTCTAAAACAATTATATTTTTTTTAAATGAGAACATATTTTACATAAATGAATTAAAATTTTCATATGTTGAAAGTTTTGGATTTTTTAGAAAATATTGATTTTTCAATGAATAGTGAAAAAATCAATTTTGAAGTAAAGGTATCATTTGTTATGATTAATTATGTAATATAAAAGTCCCAATATTTATTTAATTTTATACAAATGTAAAAAAATTCTTTATCTTTAAAAAAACAATTAATAACATTTTTAACAACTTCATACAAGATTTTAATAATAGTTTATTTTATGAATCAAAACACAATTTTTTATAAAAACTATATTATAATTAATAATCTTCCACCAGTATAATTATATAAAATAACCCCTTTTAATATATTTTTTAAAATAATTTTTTAAATTATAAATCTAACTTTTTAAATTATTATTCATATAATGATCATAACATGTTATATAGTTAATGTAATATCATATGATCAATACGAAATATATTTTTTTAGAAAAATTATATTATCATGAATGCATTTTTTTCTATTACACTAAATTCACCCACCTAGTTTGATTTATGTTGATATAATTGATTCCATGTTTATAATCTTAAAAATTAATATTAGGGAATAAGGTTAACTTATTTTTTTTAAATATGATTAATAAATATAGTAAATATAAATTACCATGTTAAAAGGAATAAATGTTAATTACGGAGTTAAATATTTTTATGAAGACTATAAACAATGTAACCCTAATCATTTAAATATATATATTTACTTACCATTAATATTACATATATATATATATATATATGTTATTTCTTTTAATTTATAAATCATTAAGTAATATATATGTCAAATACACTTTTTTATACAATAAAAAAATATTTTTGTTTAACAGTCATATTCAATTAATGAATTTAAATTAATGAATTAACGGATTTTTTAAGAAAATAATATTTCAATATAGTTTCATTATAATATAATTATTATTTAATATAAATGATCATATATTTTTTTAAGGAAAATGTAATTTTTATAATGGTTCATAAACTCATGTTGTCAAAAAACCTTGCATTTCCCAATTAATATCAGTTTATATCTTTAATGATAAAGCTACATATTTAAATTTCCTTATAAAAAAATTATATTATATTTTGAATTATAACATTGAAATTATCTAATGGTGAGTTTCTCATAATTTTATGTGTCAAATGAATATTCGGTTAAAAATTAAATACCATATAAATATACTATGTGAATTATGACTTCATAATGACCAAAAAAGAAGTAATTAATACCTAAAATCTTATCCAAGACCACATACATTAATTAACATTAATATAATGTGATTTTATGTTTCATTAATAATATAATAATCACATTATGCATCCTTCAAAACCATTAATATATTTTATTGATAAAAAAATAATTTCATTAAGAGCGTGACTCACTTCCAAATCATAAAGGGTGTTATTTTATTACGTTCTCATATTAGACATTTAAAATAATGAAATATTAACACAATTTTTAGAAACCATGGACCAATTGAATGGGAAGTCTTGTGGTTTTTTTATTTTTTTTTATGGGTACCTAAATAAATGATTGAAAAATTATAATAAATTCCCAACTACTTTTCTATACAAAACTCACATGCTCCCATTTCCCTTCACTCAATATGAACTAGAAACAACCTAATTTAGACATAACCTATATGGAGTTCTCCTATGGTTCAGTAAATCTATCATGAATCCCTAATAAATAATATTAACTCACACTCTATAGGTAAGGGACCTTTCTGACATTTTTTCAATTAATTATTCTTATTCATTGTATGATTTTTTTTTCATTTTAAAATATAATGATATATTATTCTATAACCCATTACAATTAATTTTTTGAATAAATTATTATATACTATTTACCTATCACTAATCCCTCCAATTAAACTATATGGAAACCTATTACAATGATAATATTTATTAACGGATTCTCTCCATATATTCTTTATTCAAGTATTTTTTATTATCTTATTCATTCTATTTGAAATTACTATTAATGAAATATATTTTTTCCATGTATCTATTGATCTCAACATGATTTAGTAATTGTGATATTCCCATTTCTCTCTTATCAACAAATTTTAATTATAATTTTGTCATTACATTATGATACTGAAATTTCCTCTATTTTTATCCATTATGAGATATTTTGAGGTGAATTCTAGAACCTAGTTCTACTCAATGATGTTATCATTTATTCAGACATACTTTTGGATTGGTAACATATATTTTTATATTCCATAATACATTAACATGAAATAAAATATTATAATGAATAAATAAATGATTTTTTGTTTATGTGGAACATTTTATAATTCTATTACAATGAAAATGATGTGTTCACCTATAATTATATGGCACTCTAATGAGTTTTTGAAATAATTAGGACACAGATATATAATGATGGGATATGGAGTAAACATAATTCTTTATAAATTTTTTTCCATCATTATATATTGAATTTTATCCATGACCTCTATTTATGATTTAGTTTTTCATTTTGTTTCAACCATTCAAATGTTCCCATATATTCTCATGCTATATCAAGTATCATTATTTGTGTTATTGATTGTAAATATTTTTATGCCCCATTTATATTCATATTATCTATAATATTTTATTTCTTTAATGACATTCCATTTTAATTACCTTAATGGATGTTATAGGTCATCAATGACATATAAATTTCCCATGTTTATCCCATGGAGTTTTACAAACATTAATACTAAAGAATATATATATAATATGATGTATTTAATGTTTTATCTTGTTTTGTAATGTTCCTAATTCCAAAGATACAAGAAATATGAATATCTTGGGATGTATTATGTTTAATGTTATGTAATAAATCATATATTAATGATAAATAAATAGAAGGGTTTTTAAGGGATACAAACCACAAGAACCATATTCTGATTAAATGAAATAATTTCATACAATTTTTTTGATAAATTTATATTCATTGATTTCTATGATTTTTTTTATGAAAACGGAATTTCAAATGATATTTTGGAAAAATTACATTACAATTAAACATAAATGTTTCTAAAAAATTATCATTAAGTTTATTTTCCTATACGTAATATGAAAATCATAGTATGGAAACTAACTATGGAATAATTACCATCCCCATTCAAAAGGCTTTTTTTAATATAAAGTGATGGGTAAAAAAATTTAAAAAATGATCATTTTATATATTTTATACAATTAATCATTTATAAGTATTTGTATCATTTTGAATTTATATGTATTTTGAAAATTTTACAATTTTTGTAGGCATTTTGATAAACAATAAAATAAAATCACATTTTTTTGTATTCATATACGAAATATTTTGATGGGCGAGCACTTTATAGTCTACTCTGACCACCATAGTCTCTGGTACATCTTCTTATAGAAGGACGTAAACTTGAGACAGCGATGATGGCTCAGGTTCCTCCAGGAATATGACATTGAATTAGTTTATACTCCTGGGAAGGGGAACGTTGTAGCTGATGCTCTCAGCAAGAGATCGGACATTCAACTACTAGGAGAGGAGATAGAGAAGATAGCTACATTGCAGATATACTTTGTGGATAGAGATGGATCAGCCTTTCTACAGTCACTCATAGTCACTCCTCCACTCCTTTAGTGAGTCAGAGAGGCAAAGTGTGGGAATGTTGACTGTGAGATGTGACGTGCTCAGATATCCAAAGAGCAGGCACATGATAGATTTTCTGAATGAGGGGAGCACATAATCCTTTTCAGGGGATGTACTATGGTACCAGTTTCACTGCAGGAGTAAGTGCTGAGAGAGTTTCACACTTCCCCTCTAGTGGTACATCGAGTAGTGGAGAATATGTACTAGGAACTTAGACAACAACACTGGTGGACGGGTATGAAGAAGGTTGTAGCAGACCTTGTTTCACAATGCCTCAATTGTCAGCAGGTGAAGGCGGAGCACCAACTACCAGCAGGCCTGGTACATCCCTAAGAGGTCCTAGAGTTGATGTTGGATGGGATATCCATGGATTTCGTGATGGGGCTTCCACGTACATCCAGAGGAAATGACTCTATATGGGTGATCATAGACCGGATCACCAATTCGGCCCACTTCTTAACGATCAGAGAGAAGGAATCAATAGACGGCTTGGGACTTCTCTATGTTCCGGAGATCGTACGGCTTCATGGTGTGCCATCGTCTAACATTTTTGATCAAGATGCACATTTCACTTCCCAGCTGTGGAAGGGGTTACATTAGGTTTTTGGGATGCAGCTAAGTCTAAGCATCGCCTTCCATCCTCAGACAAATGAATAGACTGAGAGGACCATTCATACTCTCGAGGACATGCTCTATGAATGTGCCCTTGACTTTGGTCACAGCTGGGATGATCACCTACACTTGGTGGAGTTTACGTACAACAACAACTATCACTCCACCATCGAGATGAAACCTTACGAGGAATTGTACGACCAAACTTGTAGATCACCTCTGTGCTGGACAGACCAAGGGGAGTCAGCACTTGTAGGACCATAGATGGTTCAGGCTATGATTGAGAAGATTCAGATCATCCAGGAGATGATGAAGACTGCACAGAGCTGACAGAAGTACTATGATGATAGGGTACAGAGACCACTATAGTTAGAGAATAGCGACCGTGTTTTCCAACGAGTCTCACCTCTACGAGGTCTATGGAGATTTTTCCAGGGTGAAAAGTTATCTCCCAGATCTGTCGGACCATTCCAGGTCCTTAGCAGAGTAGGTGAGGTGGTATACCGCATGGCCCTTCCACCTCAGTGCACCATGTGCATGAAGTCTTCAACTTATATCATCTGGGGAGATATGTGCACGACCCTACCCACATAATCGACCATAGGGAGCCAGGCATCGATGACGGGTAGACATTCACGGAGGTCCCAGTGGAGATTGATCATGGACATGAGAGGGTCTTATGTGGATGATCGATTCCTCTAGTGCGCCTTCACTGGCAGCACGGGAACCTCCTGGAGAGAACTTGGGAGATGGAGGTTCTGATGCGAGGTCGGTACCCCCATTTGTCTCCCTAGTGTGTGTTGTAGCATTACGGGGACGTAAATACCTGTGGTTGGAGTAATGTAAAGAACCTAACATATCACGGAAATTTTTTTCTTAATTCATTCGAATTTTATGATTATGCAATTTCTGATAGCACCTGATTCTGAGGCCTGTTGTGCTTGGAATTAATTTCTGATGTTTTGTTCAGGTAGGTGCAGTATATTTACATGCAGGTTTTCCAATCTATTGAACTGGTGCTCGGAATTGAAATCTACGGGCACTGATAAACTCACAACACCGGTATTAATTTTAGGGGACCTTTACCACAGTTGCGTTTTATGCGGGTTAAGAGTTAATATATTGGGATTTAGAATAAAATTAATTAAATTTGTAGTACAAAAATCTATTTATGGATGTAAGTTATTTCCTCTAAAGGGGAGTTAGAGGTGGGGCCCAAACCCACATAACATCCCATGATAGGATTTAGTATGGTGGTACCCACACGTGCCCTAACCTTTCATCTCACCAATACTCCCCTTAAACCCCCATTAATTCCCCCTTAATTAATTTCCCACCACTCCCCTTAGTCAATGTGATCTCCTCACCTCCTTCTCTCTCCCATTAATTTTTTTCTAACACTTTTAATTAATGAATTTAACCCTTAACTAAATTAATTAGAGTGATTTAATTTTGAAAATTCATCCGTGAATAAAATAATAGACATAGCTATTATTTTAGTTCGACATTCGTTGTGTTGATATTTTTTTGGGAGATCTCTAGATAAATATAAGAACATTGTTCTTCTCTTGACGAAGTATATCTCCGATAAAGAACGTGAAGTCACCAACGATGCTTCTTCTTCGGGTGCACTCTGACATCAATGAAATCTACATCCTTCTTCTACGACGCCTGAACTCCACGACACTAATCTTACCCGACTCGTTGACGTGCTCTGCTCCTAAAATCAAGGTAGGGGGTAATTATTTGATTCCTCAAAATCTCTAGTTTAATTTCCTCATTCTTGGGAAGCATGGAGGATGTGGATCAACCAAAATTAGTTGACCCACGATTCATATTTAATTTTAATGTTTGAAGATTCTTTATTTATGAACATGATGAGCCACTTTCTACTTCTCTAACATGTAATGGTGTGGGCCAAAAAAACATGGCCTGACCCCTCCACAGTTCTTCTTGAATGGTGTGAGCATCACGATGAAAGGTGGCGGCTTTGTGTTGGGGTGATGAATAGAGAACCCCCATTTGATCCACCAAGAAACCCCTTCGATGTGCCTCCAAAACGAGATAAGGAGCTCCCCAAACCAATGAAAACATGTTTTTTCCTATAAGGTATGAGTGGTAGGAAGAACGTGGAAAATATGTGAAATCCTGAGTGGCCCAGGACTTAAAACAATAGTTTTAAGTGGCTGCACAGTTTCGAAAACCATGCGCCAACTGTGCGGTAGCCACTGTCCCAATTGGGGAATTCGCATGGTTAGGCCACACAGTTTGTCAAACCATGAACCAAACATGTGGTAGCCACTATCTCACATAGGGACGTCACATGACCTAGCTGCATGGTTTTTATAGACCATGCGCAAACAAAGCGCCCCTGCACAAACCTCCATAACTTTTGCACCGGAAATCCGTTTGATGAACCGTCTATGGCACTAGAATCCTTGGAGAGAGATAGTTCCTTGAGTATACCCCACTGGGGATTTGGGTTGAGATGGAGTATGGTAATGTTGGATCATTCATGAATCCAACTGAACCCCGAAACTAAAAGGTGAATAACTCTCAGATCGGGCGCCCGATTTACGCGTCGTATGTCACTTTGGTTTCTTCGTGACGAGACAAAACTTCTGGGTACATCAACTATAGACTTTTTTATAGTTGATGTGATGACCCATTTTCTCGAGGAGTAGACCATCATAGAATCGAGCATGCTATGGGCGGAAACACTAGAGCTGGCTGTGATGACGACTTCTACCATACCAGAATCCTCCGTGGGTTCGGGTAGGATGAATACAGTACTGGAATCCTCTGTGGGATCAGCCATGATGACTACTATACTATAGTCCTTCATGGGTTCGACGATGATGACTGTTGGTATTGTATCCTACGTGGGTCCAACAATTTGACTTCTGTTCTAGTATCTTTCGTGGGTCTGATAGAGTAGCTGGTCTAGTATCCTACGTGGGTCTGACTGCTTAGCTGGTCTAGTAACCTACATTGGTCTGATAGATTAGATGAATCTGTGACTACATCTGATCATCCTTATCACTTTATCAAAGATGTATACCTGTGTGAGCTGTGTCTTGACTTTCAATTATTACCATCGGCGTGATTGCCATCTTTCTTGTGTGGAGTGGGTTGTGATTGAACTCAAGAGTTAGAGCCGAACTGGAATTGATGACATAGGTATATGTATGGGCATATACTTAAGTAGAGTTAGTTGATACATCGTGATTGTATCTTTTCTTTGGGTTTTATACTTCGTGGATTCTGGGAGACCTTCGAGGGTCTCGGGGTCCCTACTGAATATCGTTATACTCACCCCTACACGGGCAATGCCTGCAATACGTTGTGTTGGATATAGATGACGAACATCGTTGATCGTGGTAGATGCTTGTAGAGTTAGATGGTACCCTGAGGTGGACCACTTGGCTGGACGTACATAGAGCGGACAGATAGATTTGAGGTGTTGAGGAGACCATATGTACCCACCCTTCAGGTGGGATTCTCGGAGGATGACTTAGTGGTTTCTACTTTACATTACTTCCGTTGAAATAGACTTTCATTTGTACTATACTTACTGTTGGGCTTGTATTTGTGGCCCCTTTCTTTTTAGAACTTACTTTTGTATATATTTTTACTTTGTGATTACTTTAGTTGTGTACTATGTTGTGATTGTTTACTTCTATAAAGAAAATGATTTCCTAGTATAGGGATTTATGCCTTTAGTGCTAGCTGCCAGCCGTTGGCCTATGGAAGGCGGGCTTGGGGTAGTCACGACACGGGCCCTGAGGATGGGTCATGATAGTGTCTCTCATATTATTGAAATTTATCTCACAGAAGTGGTAAATTTATGTTTTATGCAATTTCCAAATGCTCCTAGAGATGGGTAAAAGATGGTAAATGTTCAATAAGATTTTTATATATCTAAATTTATTATAAAATGACTCCAATAAATTAAATTGAACATATATAGTTATTATTTATATATTTGGATCTAAAATAAATAATTGTTTAAATAAAAAGTTTATTTTAATAAAAATTGCAGTGTTTTCACTATTCATCATAAATTGAATGTTTTCAGAAAAATAACAAAAATTCACCCTATGCTAATTTCGATATTCCGAATTCAAAAATGATGTCCATTTTGAAAATTAAAATTTATAAAATTTCAAAAAGTGGGTATTACTATTCATAACAGCTAGTTTGATTGGTCGCGGTGTGTTAGAATCACAATGTTTTTTAAAATTGAAACTATTGAATTATACCAAGGGAAATGTACCAGTCAAGTTTGGGGTGTTACATCTGTGGTCTTCTATGTTTAGGGTGTATAATTTCCCATGCCTATTGAATGAAACAAAAAAATGACATTATGATCATTGAACTATAAATTTGTCGTTCCTAATGTTCAAAACTATATCATTACTAACATAATTTATCTATGCTTATGAGTAATTTATTAATACCTCTGATTTAATAATCATTAGAAAATAATTACTTTCAAACAAATTCAGTGTAATTAGGACCATAGAATTTAACTTTATCATTGTCTCAATATTCCAACATACCACCAATAATCATTACTATCATGTATGAAAAATTTATATTAATATTAATATGTCTATTGAAATATGTATTTATGTAACATATGTTTTGGATGAGGACACAGATCCATTCATACTGATATTAAACAACCAAATTTTGGTGCAAATGCATTAATCGGTCACAAAATATTAGGGAATAAATAAATTTGAATCTATATATACACATCATTATAAGGTTGAACGATTATAATTTCTTTATAAATATGTTCATAATAAAAATAAAATGGTAGGAAATTATTCGAAGAAAATAATATTTTCCAATTACCACTATTTTAACATTTCTAAAAATCACTACAGCCTTCAGAATAAGGTAGATAGTAAAAACATGTTGTTTTGATGAAGAAAACCTATTCTATTTTTATTTCTATTCATTGTCAACTATATTTAAATATTATAAAATATTATATTTTTGTGATGTAATATATTAGAAACATTTCAGATTAAGTATCTTATAATATTATTTAACAAATATATTATCATAATATTTTTTAGGGATACAATTAATTTTTTTTCAAAGGTTATAGTAATTTTTCAATAATATTATGTACATATAGAAAACGAAGATGTTTAGTTTTAAATATCTTTTATAGTCATTCATAGTCATAGAAAAATATTTTATTCTATTTCCCATGTAATATGTCATATATATGTATCTCTTCAAAAAAAGTAAAATATCCTCATCATCATTTTTTACAATATTATTCTCTTATAAAATGATGAATGACATTAATCTTTATAATATGGATAAATTTAATTTATTGTATTGATTGTACTGGATTAGTTAGAAATCATCACCATGTACTAATTTTTATTCATTGAAATTTAAATATATGAACACTTATCCTACTTGTCAACATTGTTATCATATGGGGGAAGTTGTAAGAAGGATCACATACTTTATATGTAAAACCCCCGTAATATATTTTATAATTCTAAAAAAAATTGTGTTATGAAAAATATAATTTAAAATTAAGTGTGTTAGTTAATAATAATACTAAAAAATAATTATACTTCCAATTTATATCTGTAAAATTAATTTTAAATTAACGATCCAAAGAAACTATTTTAATATATTATTTGGTGTAAAAGAATATTTTAATATTAACATAGGTATTTGAGTATTTTTATAAATACATTATTTTTATCAAATGATTATTTAATTAAATATTTTATGATCAATATATATTGACTACTATTATTTTTTTGGTAAATACTAAATAATGTTATGAATATATTAATGATTATCACGATATCCACAGATTTTATGCTATGTTCCTCATAAATAATTACAATCCATTATATATCATATATGTACACAACATAGTGTCTCAATTTTTGTTATTATTTTATAATATATTTAGTTACATCCTACAATTAAAGATAATTTTTACACCACTATTAATTGTGTATCGAATAAACAGACATAAACAGTTGTTTTCAGTAATTGTTTTAGAGTCTGATATGATCAACATAATTTATTGTGATTTCAAACATACCCTTATGAATTTTAATGTTACAATTATGAATAGTTATGATTGTTTTTGAATAGTACAATGACCCTAATGAATAGTAACATTGCCCAAGAATGTATAAATAAAATTAAGCACCTTATACATGAAATAGAACATTATAAAAATTAGTAATTAATTGTTGGTATTTTGGTAAGTAATAAATATTAAATTACAATTTTATAATTAAATAATTTATTTAAAATATTTTTCATTTGTGTAAAATTTTTTCCGAAATTAATATATTTTTTCCCTATGATTTAAAGATAATGTATTTAGTCATTAGTTAAATTTTAAATGTGTTATAAAACCAGTTTGAATTTTTTAAACTATATTTTTTGAGTAAAAGATGATTTTATTTTCATTTTGAATTTTTTTAATTAGAAAAATATTTAGATAAAATAGTGTAAATTCATGGATTATACATGTTTCAAAATGGTTAGGGTGAATGTTTGGGATTTTTTTGAAACATTTAAATTTTTAGTGACTAGTAAAATGTAGTAATTTTCTGTATAAATGAATTATAAGATAAATATACAATTAATCACATCACAATTGATGTAATAAACCAGTATTTAAAACCAATATAATATTATTAATATTTCTTCATAAGAATCAAACACAATTACTTATCTTAAGTAAATTAATAAAATAATGAATATGATATTAAAAAATCTCCCATGTCCAATATCGTAAAAAATACACCTCACTACGTCTTCTCATAAATTTTTAAGGAAATGATATAAGGTCTCGACCTTAAGACATTACATAATCTTTAATTAAATGAATAATTCACATTGAATATTTTTTCATGTTTAGAGTTTTATAGAATTAGGCCATTACTATTACATATAAACATTAAAATTACATGTAGATAAAACTAATCAGTATCCATTGTTTCATAAAATAAAAAAACTCATAAAAAGAAACATGAATAGTATTATGTTTTAGACAGAATGACAATTACTGGATCCCATCATTTTCCCTATTCACTTTTAAGTCATGTGGAAAACTTTTTAAAAACAAGGGATGAGCATAAAATGTGAAGTCAGGGTTACAAAATAAACAAAGGAAACATTAACCCATCAATAAATACAAATAAATGAAACCATTCATTTCAATAATAACATACTTAATGAAATCATATAATTTATGAATAACACATATAAATCATAAACTATAAAGGTAACATATGGTATCCATATCATACTTACATTGTAGCTATCACAACTTCATAGGGAGTTATTTTGGAATACCCCTTACAATATATTTTCTAAGTCACTTATGTGAAACATCAACGTTAACCCCTGTCACGTTACCCAATGCATTGGAGAGCGATCTCAGGATCAACCACCCTAGGTTTATCACGGAACCATCTGTATACAAAAACAATGCCCAATATTCATAACATGTTCATAACACATAAATCATGGATAAATAAAATATAACATTTCCACATAGCAATCACAAAATATAATTTCATGATATAGACTTAATCAATGCTTTATCTAACCATTTTCAAAAACCATTTAAAAACTTATATAATTTTATTTTTGAATCAAAGTGTCTCAATCCACTTATCATATTTTAATGGAATTAACATTTCAAAAATTTAATTCCCATAAAAATAAATCCCTAAAATGACTTTTAAATCATGGAAATTAATGAGAATTATTTAGAAAAATAAATATTTAAAACAATATTTTAATTAAGGAGTTATTACCCAAATGAGAGATGATTAAATTATAATAATTGAGGAATAAAATTTAATCAAAATTTCATAATCTCATAAAAATAAAGAAATTAATGATATAATATTCCAAAGGATGGTATATACACAATATAAAATTAAATTGGAGCATAACAACAATGAAGTCTCAAGGGAATGTAAATTGAGGCGAAATCCTTTATAAATACGGTATCCTTATATTAAGGATAATTAATTAAAAAATGTGTGTGAAAACTATGAATACAATCAATATAATAGGATATAAAGTGTGAATAAATCATAGGTAATTCACACAAATTTTTAACATGACATAATCAAGAAGTATAAGTTTAACCCAAATAATTGAAATTGGGTGAAGAAGTTCCCTTACAGAAATTCGACATTCTAATGACATTACTTTAATATTAAGAAAATGAGTTGAATAGAGAGAAAAGGTTATATAATCACTTGAATTTTTTTTCATCAATAAGGATATATAATAACATACCCTGACATAAGAAAGTGGAAATTAATGGACATAACATTAATGAAGCCTTTTAAAAGGAGGTGGGTGAAAGATTCCCTCACCGATTTGGTAACTAACGATACATACACCCCATTAAAGAAGGATCATATGATGAAGATTTAAATACCAATAAATTTAATTATATTAAAAAATTAATACAATCGTTGGCAGTACATGCACCACGTAAAAGAAAATAGTGGAAAATATGACATGAATCTCACGGGAATAAAAAGTGACATGAAAACCCCTTACCAGATTGTAATCAATCGACTCGTATGAAAAAAAGTTAAAATACCACAAATTAATCACAAAATACAATGAATATAAAGAGAATCATGAAAATATATATCAAATGTAAGTATACAATACACCACATGCAATAAATAAGTGGTGAACAATGGAAATCTTACGGAATTATAAGTGAGATAAGAAACCCCTTGCCTCATGTCCTATTTGACACGTTCATTCTTTAATCTCCCGAATAACATGCTAAATTTAATTTATAATTTAATAAGATCATTTTTAAAATTTATTATTCCTTTTATATCACTTATTACCTTGTTATAAACAATATTTAATTATTTATGTTTATAAAGTTTGTTTTGTCGATATTCGATTCGAAAATGAACATCTTATAATTACAAGTTGTTCATGTGGTCAAATGTCCATTTTCTCAAAAATGAAATTAAGGATTTAGATATCATATATATCATATATGTAATTTATATGTATTTTTTATTATATTACATAACATTTGGTTATAATAAATAAAATGCACTATTCATTGAGACGGTGTGATGTACGTACACATGAACGCTACATTCATTTATTGTTCATATTTAAGGGAATGAAAACAAAATGAAACATATGTATATAATAATTATAGTATAATATAATATGATATATATGTTCCCTTATTTCATTAACATAATCCTTTATATGTTTCATGTATGTCATGAGTGCGTCATATCAACTTGAGGGGGTTGTAGTCCGCACTTCCTCAAATTAAAATTATCGTATTTAAACATATTTGAAAGAATAAAGGTATGTTTTTAAATAAAAAATAAATAAGAATAAAGAAAACCTAATCCTAATATATATCATATATAAATACAGTCCCTTCATAATTTATACCATTATAGTTGGTAAAAGAAGATTGAAAAATCATAATTTCGTGAGGCGTTAGTTTTTCGTCCAAAGAAACAGTATGTTCATTACCAATTAGATGTAGGTGTGTTTAAGTGAAGTTCTAATCCTTCTCAAAAAACAACCTAATATATTGAGGATATATATTTTGATATAAAATAAAAGAATAAAAATAGTTTACGGGGTTGGAGAAGTAAAATAATACAAAAGAACTTAAGAGAAGATGTTACATTTAAATCTGGTAACTCCCTTTGGATTGAACAGAAAGAATTTTTTGTAGTGCCTTCTGCCTAAGGTAAGGCTACTAGGAGGAATAGAGGGATGTAGAGAGCTTAATTAGGAAGAGTTTGGGTGAGAAAAGGGGCTTGAGAAGTGTGAGGAATGGGTTATAAGTGAGGGATTTTTATAAGTGGATGAGGGGCTCTTTATGAATGTGTGAAAATATTATTTTATTCTGTAATGATTTTATTTTTATAAATGTAAAAAAATTGTTAAAGTCAAGGATAAGATTACTCATGGTCGAAATAAAGTCATCCAATAATAATTTGAGAGGTTTTTTATATTATTTTAATATTATTAATCTTATTAATTCAAATCATTTATTAATGACATAACACTACATCATTATTATGTCATAAATAATTTAATTTATTTAATGTCTATAATGTTTTCAAAAATATCATAATTTAGGAAATATTTTTATCTCTCTAATGAATATTTTTAGTCCAAGAGGTAATTTTTATAAACCCAAGTAAAAATTAATTTACTAAAAGATATGTTTTTAAGTCATTTTTGACATTAGATTAAATAAATTAATATAAATTGTCATTATCACTCTTAAGTGGCTCCATAAAGTCCCAAAATCCACTCCAGAATGCCCATGGTTGAACATAACTCATACAATAATTTTTTCAAGTTTTAATGTAATTTTGTATTATTATAATATTCTTTTTACCTTGAAATACCATATTTACATTTATCAAAGATTAATAAAAGTCAAAAGTTTCTATTTGCCCAAAATTATTTTCATCTTATTGAACCACATTTTACTTACTAATAACAACCATGTTTGTTCGATTTTCAAAATTCAATTCACAGAAGTGGTAAAATTTCATTTAAATGAAAAATTTAGTTTTAACTACTACTTAGTGTTTTCACTATTCATTTAAAATTAAAGATTCTCTGAAAAATACCAAAAAATCAGACTAATCTATATTTGATATTCCGAATTCAAAAATAGTGTCGATTATTCCAAATTAAAAACATAGAAGTTTCATTAAATAATTTAAAATTAATTTCCATTGTCAAAAAACCCCTTTTAAATAATAATAACTATCAAAATATTGACACTTGTTTAAGCCAAATTTCATGATGAAATTACACCCAATGAAAAACATTGGATTAAATGGTATAAATAAAATCTAATTAAAATTTAAAACCAATTAAAATTATAATCTATCTATATAAATAAATTTAATTAAAAGGCAGTTTTGAATTAAAATGTTTTATTTTTAACTATTCATTAAAATATTTATTTTATCATTAAAATACAATAAATTTACCCAAAGTAAATTTTGATGTACATATTCTAAGGAAGAATTGTATTCTGTCAAAAATAACATATAAAATTTCCCAAAAATAGACTTAAAGAGGGTTTGCCATCAAAAGGAGTTAAATTGACCATTTAATAAATATTTTAGTATTTATGCTTAAAATCGGATTTTTTCTTATTTTAAGCCTCCAAAATTTATTGGGTAAATGTAAAAACATTTAACAAACATGTATATTCATAATATTGTTTGTTTTGTCCATTCTGGTCAATAAAACAGTTTGGTGTTAACTACAATTTAAAATAATATTATATTATTATTATTTAGTATGACTCAGCCTTGTGTGCACCATAAGATTTCAAAGAAACGGGTTGTTGTGTATTATGTACTCCATAGAACATAACATCCCCTTAAAGAAAAATTAATATTTAATTCACAAATTTTAATAATTTTTAAAATTTAATAATTTTTATTTTCTTGGGATTTACATCCTTCTCGCCTTTTTGGAATTTCATCCTCACTATTTTAAAATTTGGCATAGAATCATCATTGACAGTCCCACATATGAAAAAGAGTGAATAAACTATCACTTTAAAATGAAGGAAGAAAAGTACAAAAGACACCTAAGACAACAAATACTAGGATTCCATGAAAACATGGATATAGAGAAGAAAAAAAACCATCATGAACTGATAGAGAGTGATAGAAAACATGATTGGGAGAATGTTAACCAATATTAAATCATAAAATTGTGATGGGTTATACGGTCTTTGATTTCTCAGTAACAATATTTAAAGGACAATTTTTTTGTTTTAAGTTAATTTTCAAAATGTTGAAGAACTTATTTGTGGGAATATATAAAAACATAAAGAAACATACCTATCATGTATACATTCAAACTTTACTAAATTTCTTCCAGAAAATCATTATTTCTCCAAATGATTATATTTATACTGTAATGGTAATATAGTAAGTGATAGAATCAACTATAGAGTATCACATAATCCACAAAATATGAACAATATATTTCCTCTATATTTAGTCATCAACCCAAACCAAAAGTGTAAGTATGAGATCAAATAATCCCCTAAAAGGATAATCCATAATAAAAAGAAATACTACTCTTAATCTCAACAATTCAACAAGAATTTTCCAATGTTCATCAAAGACCATGAAATACACAATTTTCCATAAACTTTTTCAATATAATCCAAACTAAGATTGTAACATAAAACAGAGATGAATTTAATCACATAATATTGCACAATTAATCTTAACATTTATCTCCAAAAAGAAACATCAACTACTATTAGAGTCTCATATTGATGTTTAATTAACCTAATCACATATTTTCTATGATAGGTTAATCATATCCATAAATAACCTAAATCACCATATGTTTACAATAAATACATAGATTCTTCAGAAATAAAAATTTGAACCATTACTCAACTAATAAGATATCATCTTATTATAATTTTCTTAAGCATATAATGTTCCCCAAGAGAGAACATCTTCCAAAATATACTTTATCCTGTAATCAATAAATCATTATCCTATATTAAGGATTTCAATTTGATAAAACATATTATCCCATATCAACTTATTTGTGATCAATAAAATAATTTAGCTAAAAAGAATATTTCATACTAACCATGGACTTCACATAGTCCAGTGGTAGGTGATAAATCATAATCACACTTTGGTTGGGGGTTCGATTCTTGCAGCATTTTCCAACGTGACGGGTTGTCATAAGGTATGTGTGTTGTCTTTTTTATAAAACAAAAAAATCACCCTGACATGTTTTAACATCAATAGTTTCCTTATAACATTAATTTTCATCCCAATACATTAAGACCTCTACATCTTAATTCATGAAGCATTATATATATTTTCCATTTTCTATTTAACCTCTATATGATAAAATAAAACTATTCATAATATAAGGAACAACATACCTTCGTTATACGTGTCCATATGATTTCATCATCATATTGTTCACATATGTAGAAAGTCCATGCATTGGAATAATGATTTATAGATCCTTAAAAATCATTTTCTTCCTTCATCCAAATATTCCTTGTCCATCTTGGGTTATATGGGTGTTTGCAGAAAAATTGTTTTGGAAAATAACCTTGAATGACATATAATTTCAAAACAATTTATAAACTTGATTTTTATAAAACAATCAGAACAAATTTGAGTTGAAACTTTCAATCAATGGTCCTTTTAAAATACCATAAGTATGTACTGAGAGAATATATTGTAAATTCATATATAAATAAGTTGTGCAAGGGTATACATCTTCATCACAGTTTTTAAAATCACAATATGCTTCAAAATCTCGTGATAAGGTAAAATATTTGAAAATTCCTTGATAATATTTAACTTTATTGAAAAATATGAGAATATGGTGAATATATGATTTGATAAAACTCAACACATTATCCACGATGATATTGAGTTATATAGGAGGTGTTTGATATCTTAAAAAACTTATTGCAAGTGAGTTGTATATTGGAAAATGATTCACAATCATCTGAATAGAACATTGCAATAATTATCGAAAGCATGTCATCTGGAAGAGATATGAATTTCATTTGAGATCCTCTTAATTTAATTTGTAACAAACCTTCCTTGAACTAAAAAAAGTTATAAAACAAGTATTTAACTAAAATAATATACACAGGGTCTATCCATGTGTTTAACGAAAACTCATAATCCCTAATGTTGTATAAACTGACCTATGATACCAACTATAAGGACCATACCTTAAAAAATTACATAACATGGAATTAAATGAGTAATTCACATTAAGGATCTTTTTAGGTTTATAATTTTAGAGAATTATAAAATTAAAATTACATATCAACTTTAAAATTACATCTAGATACTACTACCCAGTATCAATTTTTTATAAAATAAAAAACTCTTAAAAAGAATCATGAATAGTACCATGTTTTAAACAGAATGAATATTCCTTGATCCCATCTTTGACTCTATTCATCATTATGTCATGTGGAAATTTTTTTAAAAAAATTGCATGAACATAAAAATCTTGGTAAAGGTTTCAAAATAATGAAAGTAAACATTAATATGTCAATAAATACAAATAAATGGAACAACACTTTTCGATCCAAACATTCTTCATGATATCATAAGATTTATGAATAACACATAGAATTCATAAATCATAAAGGTAAATTATTGAATACATATAATAAATACATTGTAGATATCAAAAATACAAAGAGAGTTACATTGGAATACCTAGTACAGTGTATTCCCTAAATATATTAGGAGAAACTGTAATGTTTACCTCCGTCACATTACCCAATGCATTAGAGAGCTATCTCAGGCTCACCCGCCCAAGTATTATCACGGAAGGACCCATATACATAAACAATGCCCAATAATCATAAAATATTCATAACACATAAATCATGATTAATGTAAATAAAACATTTCCACATTGAAATCACTACATTTCATTTCAAGATATAGACATAATAAATTCTTTATCAAACCATTTTCAATGACCATTTAAATCATTTAATAAAGATATTTTTGAATCAATGTGTCCCATATCACTTGAACGCTTTTAATGGTATTAAAATTTTAAGACCTTAATTCCCATATTAATAAATCCTTAAAACAATTTATAAAACATGGTCATTAATGAGAAATATTTAGAAATATAAATCACTAACATAATATTTTAGTTAAGGAGTTCTTAACCAAATGAAAGATGATTGAATTAAAATAATTGATGAATAACATTTAATAAAAACTATAAAATATCATAAGAATAGAGCTATGCATGATATATTATGCCAAAGGACACTATATAAACCATATAAATGTTAATTGGTTCATAAAAACAATGATGTCTAAAGGGAATGTAAATTGAGGCGAAATCCCTTATAAAGACAGTATCCTTAAATTAAGGATAAATCAATTAAATAATTTTGTTTGAAAAATAATAATATACTCAATATAAGTGGATATTATGTGTGAAAAAATCTATAGACATTCACACACAATTATAACACTACATAATCAAGAAGTATTTGTTTAACCCATTGAATTTAAATTGTGTGAAGAAGTTCCCTTAGAGAAAATTGACAGCCTAACGACATCACTTTTAAATTAAGAAATTGAGTTAAGGAGATAGAAAAGGTTCTATCATAACTGGGACAAATTTTTTTTCAGAAATAAGGATATATAATTATATATCCTGACATAAGAAAGTAGAAATTCAAAGGCATAACATAAATGAAGTCTTTTAAAAAGATTAGGGTGAAAGATCTCCTCACTGATTTAGAAACATACGAAACATACACCCCATGAAAGAAGGCTCATAAGATGAAGATTTAAATACCAATAAATTTATTTATATACAAAATTTATACAATATTGGGAAATTTATACACCACACAAAAGGAAATAGTGGCAAATATAAAAGGAATATCACAGGAATAATAAGTCACATGAAAACCCCTTACCACATTTTTATCAATTGACTCATATGAAAAAATGTTTATAACCACAAGATGAACCATAGAATACAATGAATATAGAGTGAATCATGATAATATATATCAAATGAAATTACACAATACACCACATGCAATAAATAAGTGATGAACAATGGAAATATCACAGAATTATAAGTGAAATAAGAAACCTCTTACCTCGTGTCTGATTTGAAATGTTCATTTTTTAATCTCTGGAATAATATACACATGTTAATTTCTACTTTATTAATAAATTTTTTCAATTTTATCATTCCTTCTATATCACTTATTTCTTTGTTATAATCATTGTTTAATCCTTTAAGTTAATAATGGTCATTTTGTTGATATTTGAGTAATAAATGAACTTCTTATAATTACCAGTTATTCATGTGGTCAATGTTCCATTATCTATAGACTGATATTCATGTTTTAGATTTCATATGTATCATATATATATAGTATATGTATGTATTTATTATATTACATAACAATTTGAAGATGTTAAATGAAATGCACCGTTCATAGAGATGGTAAGTTGTATGTACGCAAGAAAGCTACATTCATTTATATTTCATATTCAATGGAATGAAAACAAAATGATACATAGATATATTATAATTGTAATATTATATTATATTATATATATGTTACATGATTTCATTAAAACCATTATTTATAGGTTCCATGTATGTCATGAATGAATCATGTCAACCTAAGAGGCGGTAGTCTGCACTTCCTCAAATCAAATTATCATATTTACACATATTTGAAAGCATAAAGGTATGTTTTTAAATAAAAATTAATTAAAATAGTGAAAAAAAACCTAATATATATCATATATAAATAAGGTTCCATCATAATGGCTACCATAAAAGGAGGTTTGTGAAGATTGAACAATCATAATTTCATGAAGCATTAGTTTTCCCTACACAGAAATAATATTTTAATTACCCATTAGATGGAGGTGTGTTTAAGTGTAGTTCAACTACTTCTCAAATAAAAAACCTTGTATAATTATCATACTAGTTTTTTTATAAAATAAATGAGTAAAAAGATTTTAGGGGATTGGGGAAGTAAAAAACACATAAGAGAAGACGTTACCTTTAAATTGAGTAACTTCTTTTGGTTTGAAGCAAAAAATGTTTGTTGATGTGACATATGCAGAAAGTAAGGCTTCAATGAGGAATATAACGATGTAGTGAGCTTAATTGGGTAGAGGATGGATGATCCAAGGGGATGGATAAGTGTGAGGAATGGGATAGAATTGAGGTCTTTTTATAATGGGTGAGGGGCTCCTTAAAAAAGTGTGAAAATATTATTCAATTATATAACGACTTTTGGTTTATAATGTAAAAAACTTATTGATGTCAAAGATAAGATGAGTCATGGTCGAAATATATTCATCCAATAAGAATTTTATAGGTTTTTGATATTATTTTAATCATTATATTCTTACTTTTTTAAATCATTTATTAGTGAGGTAAACACTACATCATTATTGTGTTATAAATAATATAATTTATTTAATGTGTAAAAAGTATAAAAAAATACCCTAATGTGAGAAATATTTTTATATTTCTAATGAATATTTATAGTCGAACAGATAGAATTTATAACCCCATGTAAAAAATGACTTAGTGAAAGATATATGTTTAAGTCATTTTTGTCTTGACTTTAAATTTATTAATATAAAGTGTCATTATCATTATTATGTGGCTCCATGGGGTCCCAAAATCGACTCAAGGATTCCCATTATAGTACATAACTCATCCAATAAGTTTTTTTTACAATTGTTAAGGTAATATTGTATTATTATATTATTCCTTTTACCTTTTATTACCGAATTTACCTTTAAATTCAGTAATTATAAGTCAAAGGTTTCAATTCATCAAAAATTATTTTCATCTTATTGAACCATATTTTAATTATTAATGACAACCATGTATGTTGTATTTTCAATATTCTATTCACAGAAGATGTAAATTTTCATTTAAATGAAAAAGTCTGTTTCTAACTACTACTCAGTGTTTTCACTATTCATCAGAAAATGAAGGTATGCAGAAAAATAAAAAAATATGCCTAAGCTATATCTAATATTCCAAATTAAAAAATGAGGTCTATTTTAACAAATTAAAAACATAGACACTGAAATAATTAATCTAAAATTAATTCACATTGTCAAAACAAAAAATGTGTTTTTATGAAATAACAACTATCAAAATATTGACCCCTATTTATGTCCAATTTCAAATAGAAATTACTCCCAATGACCAAAATTGGATTAAATGGTAAAAATATAATCAAATTACACTTTTAAACCAAATAAAAATATACCGTATACATATAAATAAATTAGATTAAAATGTATTTTTGAATTAAAATACTGTATATTTTAATATTTGTTAAAAAATGAATTTTATCAGAAAAAAATTAAAAATTTATCCATATAAATTTTTATTTCATGATTCTAAATAAGATTTTTATATTGTCAAAAAGTTCATATAAAAGTGACCAAAACATGATTTAATGAGGTTTCTCCATCAAAAGGTGGTAAATCAATATTTTAATGAATATTAGAGTCTCTATGCTCCAAATCATATTCTTTCTTATTTTATGCCTCTAAAATTTATTAGGTAAATGTAAAACCTTTTAAAAAACAAGTATATTCATAATGTTGTTAGTTCAATCCACTCCCTCCAATATAAAATCTGAGCGTTAACTACCATATAAATTAATATTATATTATATATATTTAGTATGACTAAACAATGTGTGGAACATAAGATTTCAAAGAAACATGTTGTTTAATATCATGTATGCCATCAAAAAAGGCATCCCCTTTAATGTAAAATGAATATTTAATTCCTAAATTTTAATAAATATGAAAATGTAATATTCTTTATTCAACTGAGATGTTACACAAGAAGCATTAAAGGTTCTTCCCAAATACTCTTACCAATCATCTCTTCACATCTAGGAGATCATTGTCTATCTAAAAGAACAAAATATATCCCGTCAAGTATATTATCAAGGAATAATATACACGAAGAAAAAACTTATTCCTTTTCCTTTAATTTTCTATTCATGTTTTTTCATTATTTATTATTATCTCCTCAGCTCTTTTTTAAAAATTATCATGATAACTCCAGTATCATATCTATACTTTAATAATTTCATGTTAAATCAAGGTACATAATCTCCCTTCTTAATCCCTTAATTTTATTTTAAAAACAAAATCATCATCAAGTAGGTTCCAATTTCAATCGTTAGTGGATGATGAATCATCATTATTCAATTTATCCTTCAAGTATGTTCATGAAAAAATATGAATAGATGAAACATATTCTAAAATATATAATATATCTTATTTAATTATTTTTGAATCATCACATGTACATGATACTAAATAATAGATCTAAACAAGTTTGTTTTGATCCAAAATCCGCAGTTAAAATATAAACAACTATCACTAAATGAATTATATAAGGAATAATCCTAGTAAAATGTTACCCAATGATAAATATAACCATTTAAACTTTTATATATTCATTAATAATATATAAATTCATTCCTGGAAAATTGTATCCATTCCAAATGAACCTCCATATTTATAATCAGGTGAACCGATCCTAAATATAATGAAATGATCACTGTGGAAAGGCAGAATTAAATCTTCTAACTTATCAAAAGGTCAAAAATGAACATAATAAAAATATAATAAATTATTTAAATTTACAAAATGTTCTTAATTAAATTACTAAGGGTACTAATTTTATATTCCATGGCATTAATGTCTTGTGATGAAAACATTCATACATAAGGTAATGGTTATCTTATCTCACTTCCATTTTTTATAGATATTCCTTATTTATCACTATTTCACCTAAATGGTTTATTTATACATAAAATGTATGTATCATAACATAAATATATTTATTTACACAGTATTCATTGTATACATTGAAAAATGATAATTTTGGGGAATATGACTCAATTGATTACAAAGTGGTATTGGGTTTCTCATGTCACATTTATTTCTACGAGATTTCCCTTATTTCCAACTTATTTCTTTTATATAGATAACACATATAGACATTAGTTATATAATACCATAAATGTCTTCATATTCATGGTATTATATAATTCATTTGATGATTAATATTTTTTGGGCAACGATTTGACTGATTATAATGTTGTAAGGGTTTTCTCAATTGACATTCATTTCTATTAGATATGCCTTACTCACCACAATTTCATGAGTGAGGTGAATGCATAAATACCATTTATTTATCATATCATTAATCATATTATTTTAATTATATTTAATGTATCATTTTATGGTTATTAATTTTTTGTTATATGATTGAATTCATTACAATCTATTAAGGGATTTCTTACAGAACCACCACTACCATTCAAGTTACTTTTATTCTCAACTTATCTCAAGGAATTTTTTATTTATTATTATATAATCATCATAAATTTTATGGTAATGTTCTATATATTATTAAATATCAAAATAATTTTTTATTTTATGTGTATTTACATGTTTTAAAAGTATCATTAAAATATTATTACAAATAAACATGCTCTTTTCAAAGGAACTTCTTAAATTCTTATCTTTTTTCAAATTCACTCTATATTATATTTTTAGAATCCATTATGTTTATAAAAAACATATTTTATTATTAAAAATAACCTTAAATCACTTATAGTTTTAAACAAATATATTTGAAAATATAATATTATTTCAATATAAAAGAGTATTTTTATCAAGAATTACATGATTATATTGTTAGAGTATTTTCATCTATTTCAATACTCTTAATGATACATTTGTTTAATTGGGATAAATATTTTATGAAATCATCTACCAAGTTTTATTGAATAGTTTGTTATTAGTTTGACTAATAATGTTCCTTCTTGAAACCATTCACCATATTATTTGGAATAGTTATTGTGATGTTTAATGATTTGAGAAAGTGATTTTCATTTCATATATTATTTTCAATATGAATGTATATGTTGTTTATAATTGAACCCATTCATATTAGGAATACATTGGACTTTTTATGTGTTGGGTGGGTTCTGTTGTAGCCCCTTGGTACGACAATAGGTCTTGTTAGACATACTAGATTGGGTTTTGGCTGAGACATTTCCCTTTTAATAGGTTATAAACATTAAACCTTGATGATAATATATTCATGGAATCTATCCATGAAAATAGTATATTTCAGAAAAATGCTTTGATAGATTCATATAATGAAACATTGAGGGTTTGTTTATGATATCAATTGTTTTTAATATCCCCCATTATGAAACAAGTATTTGATTGTCCCTGTGATTAATCGACCCGTTGAATATACATGGTCATGTTTTATTGTGGAATTATTTATTCATATTTTATTACTACCAAATTATGCTCAAGTGTATTTATAATGACATGTGTTTTTGGATTCTCAATATGCATAGTGATTTTTTTTATGATTACTTCTATTATATTACTTATATTTTCAAAGAATCTGATCTCACCCATTTCATATGTTTTTATTTCCCATAGCTTTTGAAGATGAATACCATGATGACATTCAACAATAATATATGATGTATGGATGTTTCTTATAGAAATTCTATTTTTTCCTTTTAATTTGTTATGTTGAAGTTATATAGGTATCTAGTTCTCCAAAACTAAAAAAATTATCCCTAAAAAAGAATTTTATTCCACGTAATCATACCTATGTAATAAAATAATGCACCAAATATAGTCTACTGGGTTGGGGGTGTTACAGTTGGTATCAGAGTAATTTTTGTAGAAACATTGAGAAATGGAATTTGAAAACATTTTTTTGGGAACATAACCATATGATATATTATGATAATAAGCATAAAATAACAATTTTGAATTTTTATATGATATAGATTATGTTGGTATTCCATGAAAATACATCTATATCTAGATACAGAAAGTGGGAGTAGGTCTAGCATGGTTGTAACTAGGTGTATGAACTCTGAAATTTGTTCTGCGCATGACTCTGGGTAACTTAAAACATGACAACGATATTTACTATGAAAATGGTTTGACACTATTGGAATATATTCTTGGGATAATCCACATTTTCCTAACACCCAGTTGAGATGGATTTAAAGGTAAATAAAAACCAAGTTTCATATAATGGAGAATTGATCTAAAAATCAATGATGGTTAGATATCGTCATCTAATATTTAGATTCTATAACCTTAGTAGTCCATGTGTTTTTTAATTATTAAGAATTTTATTAAGAATTATTTGTATTCCGCGGAACAAATTCCAAGGACACAATTATATTAAGGGAGAATAAGGTAACACCTCGATAATTTTTTTTAAATTCTAAATACATTATGTTATTGAAAATAATAATTTAAAATTATGTTGTTTAGATAATAATAAAAATTATAGATAAATATTTTTAAAATTTATAGCTCTCAAATTAATTTTAATTTAATATCATTAAAACAAATGCTACTTTAACGTATTAATTTATATAAAAGAATACTTTAATATGGATATATGTATCAGAATATTTTTCTTGAAAAATTATTTTTATCAAAATATTATATAATTAATTATATATATATATATTTAGTATTATAATTATTCTGATAAATACTAAATCATGTAAAAAATTTATTCACTATTAATATGTCATGCAAATATTTTATGTTATGTTCCATCATAAATAATTTCAACTCATTCAATAACTTATATTCTCACAATGTTAAGTCCCAACGAAACAATACATTTTTTTATTATATAATCTATATAATTATAACCTCGCAATTAATCTATATTTTTCTATCATTATGAATTTAATATTGAATAAAAGTCAAAACATCGTCGAATTCAGTAAGTTGTTTAGATTTAGATAGGATTAACATATTTTTTTGGTAAATAGTAACATACCCTTATGAATAGTAAAATACCCTTAGGAATTTTAATATTAACCTTATAACAAGGAACCTCACCCATATAATTATAACAAAAATTTTAGGAACTTATAAATGAAGTATATTATTTTTAAAATTAATAATTATGTGCTGTAATTTTAATGAGTAATATATATTTAATTAAATTTTATAAGTAATAAATTTATTAAAATATAAATTAATTTTTTTTAAATATATTCCTAAACAATATTATGTTTTAATGAAATATTAGTATAAATAAATAAAACCTTAACAAATTTTTCATGTTGTTATAAAATCAGTATTAATTTTAGAAACTATGATTTTCATGTAAATGATGAATTTAATTAAAAATATATTTCCAATATTTAAAAAATTATTCTGATAAGATGGAGTCCAATTATTGATTATACAAATCAGTAATCATAATGGTTATTATTTGGAATATTTTTTGAAAAGCTTAATTTTTCGTGAATTGTATATAATGCAGTCCACTGTATAAATTCATTATATGATAAATACACTATTACTAGAATCATGGATGATCTAAAAACCAATTTGTTCATACAAACATTAAATTACTACTAATCTTTGTCACAATAATCCAACATTATTTGTTATGTTGATAAATTTAAGAAATTAATGAATAATATATTAAAAAATCACACTCCCCTCCACAATAAAAACAACCTCTCACTCCCTCTTCTCTGCACATATATAAGCCATATTGCTTGCCAAAGTTACATGAAAATACTCATTCTTATACTATCTCATAATCCATGATATCTAGGTCTTCCCAATAGATGAAAATAATTTCACTTATTGAGATTCTAATGGTGAAATTTCAAAGAGGTAAAATCCAATCCCTTTTCCTTTTATTTTTGTAATGGCCCGGACCTCTCTGGTCCATTACTTTGTGGAATTTTGGTGTCGGAGGTGTTCTGGGAGGTCAAGGGGACTTATCCCTAACACTTTTCCAATTTTCCAGTTCTGTGAATAATGTTTCCAGTTTTATGAACAGTAACATATCGGTCTCACCGATCGATCTGACAGATCGGTCTCACAGATCTGTTTCACAGATTGGTGTGACAGATCGGTTTTACAGATCGGTCTGACTGATCGGTTTCACAGATCGGTGTGACAGATCGGTTTCACAGATCGGTCTGACAGATCGATTTCACAGATCGGTGTGACAGATCGGTTTCACATATCGGTCTGACAGATCGGTTTCATAGATCGGTGTGAGAGATCGGTTTCAAGGATCGATCTGACAGATCGGTTTCGCAGATCGGTGTGACAGATCGGTTTCACAGATCGGTCTGACAGATCGGTTTCAGAGATCGGTTTCACATATCGGTGTGACAGATCAGTTTCACAGATCGGTGTGACAGATCGGTTTCACAGATCGGTGTGACAGATCGGTTTCACAGATCAGTTTCACAGATCAGTGTGACAGATCGGTTTAACAGATCGGTCTGACAGATCGGTTTCACAGATCAGTGTGACAGATCGGTTTCACAGATCGGTCTGACAGATCGGTTTCACAGATCAGTGTGACAGATCGGTTTCACAGATCGGTGTGACAGATCGGTTTCACAGATCAGTTTCATGTACAGTAACAGTGGGTGAACAGTGTTTCCAGACTCCTACAGTTTTGCCCCTTTTGACGTTTCCTTTGACATAAAATACATTTAAAGCCTTATTTTTAATGGGTCTTAAGGCCGTTTAAAATGCCATAAATCCTATATTAATTATTCATAAGGCTTGGAATGTTTTACATGGTCAAACCGCGTGGGTTAATGCGATCCGTTTTTAATGGAGAATTAACCGGATCTTAAACCGTCGCCCCATTTAATCTTCAAAAAGGGATGAGATATAATTCTCCCTTGTTCTATCCCATTTTTCTCAACTAGGAGGCACTAGAACCTTTCAATACATTCCATAGTAGTTGCACAATCATTCTTTACTCCTAGGATTGGTTCTATTCTGTTTTGGATGCAACTGAGCTGTGTCGATCAATCATCGATATAAGCATCCTCCGATGGATGCAGTTGTCGTGAGGGGAGAATCGTGACCTGTTGTGTGGATAAAGAATGTGAGGAACTATTTGAGGTAGGGGATTCATGGCTTCTCTAATTGTATATGTGCAATCGTAGAATTAGCATGATTTATCCCTTTGGATCACAATGAAATTGACCTAATTAAATACTTGAACCGGATTAAAATAATTGTTTGATCGCATGTTGTTGCTTTATACCGTGATAACAGTTTGACTCATGTTTTCCTAGATATAGTGATATCTATGTTTTCATTGATTTATTGTTCGTTCATGATAGAAATTGATAACGAATGTAAAGCCGGAATTAATTGTTGATTAATTGGCTAAAGATAAAGAGGCAAGTAAATTAATTTGGTTATTGCCGTTGTTGTAGTTGTTCTAATTTGAGGATAAAAAAATTAGGGAAGTAAGCATGGTTATTTAATTGTGATAGCTTACTGATTAGGTATCCCGTAATTGGAACCTACGAATAACAAATCATCCAATTCAATATGGATTAGAGAACAAATTATGTGGGAATTTCTAAAAGGTTTCTGAGTTACCCTCTTGTTTGTTAAAGGGTCAAGAGCCCATGATGTGATTATTGTTTTCCTGCTGCTTGTGCTGTGATGTGAGCTTGGATGGCTGTTGTGATATGTGGAGGGATGGATGCCTTGTGGTTATGGCAGCAGATGACGCCTAGTGTGGCGAGATGCATCGGTTTATTCATATGGGTGTCGGGGAGGACACCAAGGATGATGGTATGAGATGAATGTGACGGTTTGATGTTGGTGGTTTGGTTTGGTTGTTTATCTGATTTACTTTTCCCCACTGCTCAAGGAAGTTGGTCTTGCTTACCCTCTTTCCGAAGGAGGTGAAGACTTGCGGGGTATGCCACGTGCTTTCCGTGTTTAGCCTCTCGATGGAGGATGGGTCTATGCTCTTTCTATAGGTGGAAAAGACTCGACGGGTAGTATATCTACTCACCGTGTTGAGCCTCCTTTGTGTTTAGTAGCATAAAATTATTTTCTAGAATGCCTGGGAATGTGGGAAAGTAACTCTATAATGAATTTTTGATTAAATGGTAAAATCCACGGGGATGGAGATACTGGAATTTAATGGTGATGTGAATCTTAAAAAGGAGTAGTTGTTTTTGAACGTGATGCCAATTTAGTTTAATGTGGTAAATTGTTCATGGTTAATTAATATTTAAAGAAATAATTAACGTATAGTGGAACTGCTAAAATGAGAATGGAGTAATCTAATAAACCTCTTCAAATGGTTGTGTGCTTATAGGATACCTAGTCTTAGAAGTAGCAGCCTAGAGTCTGAGAGACGTTAGCTGCAGTTGTATCTAAGACTAGGTAATGCCCATTGTGTGGATGTGAGTTACATATATATTCTGTACTTTCTGTGTTTCTATATTCTACTCCACCCTATCGGTAAGGGAAACTAACACCCCGGGGATTTTGAGCCCTGGGGGGTGTTTTCCCCAACATTCTGATGGGAGGTCGAATGGCTGACTACCCCCTTTTGTCCCCGCTCTCTTATCTTGGTAGATACTTGTTCCATGAGGCACATCGGTTAGTTACCCCATATATGTGTGTAGAGGGCTGTAATGGCTTGTGGTTATTCACACACATATATTCTGGATATAGTATCCTATGGACTACTATAGGTGTAACGTGTATAGGCTATGATGGCTTGAGAATCCTTACTCAGAGTATGGGCTGTAATGGCTTGAGGTATTATACCCGACGTATGATACACATTATGAGAGCTGTGGTGGCTCCCAGAAATTACCTGGTTACTTTTGGTTGTGAGGACGGTGTGGTGCTTCGCCTAGGTGTTGGCCGGCAAGACTTTGTGGTGCACGAGGTGCAGATTGTGGAGCTTAGCCCAGGTGTCTGCGAGCAAGCCTTTGGAGAGAGATGCACAGGACGTATGTCGTTGGGGAAAAGCGGAAAACCAGTGGGGAAGTAGTAGCGGGGTACCCTTGATATTCTTTACTATATGCTATATTCATGTATGCGTTACTTGGTGAGAGTAGCCATGGTGAGGTTGGGAACATAGTATACCTGTTTAGGTGACGAGTTAGTTTCACTTGTTGTTCACTGGGCTTTAGCATTCTTTCATTACTTTTGCACGAGAGGCTTTGGGAGGATCCTACTGAGTATACTGTTATACTCACCCTATGTACATATAAACTGTTTTTCAGGTCACTTGGATCAAGTTGGAGATCAAGCGGGTTACTACTAGCTTGTGGTTGGAGGAGGAGCTGTTCGGGCTCGTGGTCGCTGCCGTTTTTTCTTTCTTTTGGGTACTTTTAGTTTTCCCTTTCAGTTGTAGTACTTTTGCATGACATTTCATATATGTACTTGGTTTTCTTTTATATCTCAGTCTGAGTTGGAGTTGATTGGAGTCTATTCTATCTATCTCTTATGCATGTGTTATCTTAGAGGGTAATGCCTCCCATTTGTATGTTATTATACCCTCGGTGCTAGTCGCCAACCCGGGGCCTACTAGAGGCGGGACTCGGGGGTCATTATCTCCCTTTTCACATTGCCGGCCCAAGATAGGTACACTTTGTGGGGAGGGGGTCGTGAAAGAGTTGTTTCATAGGTCTGGTTGAGATATAGGATGGAGTTTGGAGATAGGCACAGGTGAGGATGCATGGGATGTAGGGCAATGGTGTCATTCATGTTTAGAAAGTGGGGTAAACACTAGAGACTGGAAGAGACATAGGCGTTCAGGGCCCCCTATGATCTGTTGCACGGACCATTAAGTTAACGATGGCTACTAAACAAAGTGATACTGGTTGCAGGGTAGAGAAATAGGAAAGGATCATGCATCATTATTCTTTGCGCCTGTGTTTGACTGGGTAGACCAGGGGATAGGTAACTGGAAATTAATAAAACAAAACAATTAATTAATTAATGTTGAGTCTTCCATATTCCAGGCTTAGGATCTCTAATGGTTGTTATTTTACAGGTATGGCTCCAGGTCGACCTCCTCGTCAGGTTTGCGCAGAAGATTCCCAACAGGCTATTCCAGCAGATCACCGCCGAGTAGAGGTTGACAAAGATGACACTTGGAGGAAGACACTCCGAGAGTTTCAGCGCCAGTGTCTACAGAAGTACGAGGGCTCCGTTTCAGATGTAGTCACAAAAGACTGGTTAGAGGAGATCGATATAGGCTTCAGTTCGATTCGTGCTCGGAAGGAACACTGGGTGTCCTTGGTTGTGACGATGCTGTGTGGAGCAGCGAGGTAGTGGTGGTTCTTGTTCCTCGGGGATCGTGAGGAGTCAGCAATCTCATGGGAGGTGTTTCAAGACAGGTTTAGAGTCGAGTTTCTTTCATCGACTGCGAAGGTGTCCAGTCGCCAGGAGCTACTCACCCTTCGACAGGGGAGCTCCAGTTTTCGAGAGTTTGGATTCCGTTTCAGGAACCTTTTACGATATGCTTCAGACCTGTTACCAGATGATGAGGCCAGGGCGAGGCATTTCTAGGAGGCTTTGCGTCCAGAGATCCAGCGCCAGGTCACCCCATTTATGCTGAAGACATATCTTGAGGTGCTGGCGAGGGCAGAGGTTGTTGAGAGGACTTTGACCAGGACCGGATCGTCGCGAGAGGGGAATCTTCATGATTCCTCACGAAGTAGAGCTGTGGTCCAGGGTTCCCGGTTTTCAGGACAGAAGAGTTTCCGTTCACCTGGGGGTAGGTCCCAGCCCTTCCCATCCCGTTTCTCTAGAGGCAGCAACCCTCAGGCCTATGCCAAGGGATCAGGCACTTGTTTTTCTTGTGGTGGTCATGGTCATCAGCATCGGGAGTGCCCGACTTTTCAGAGCAGTCATCGTGCACCAGGCGCTCCACTCCAAGTTCCTCCGTTGAGGCAGTTCCAGCCAAGGCAGCAGCAGCAGGTTGCACCAGCTTTAGATCACCAGAGGGTAGATGGAGCAGGCAGAGGACAACCCCATGACGCTCCCCGTCCTCAGAGAGCAGAGTGCGGCCGTGGTGGTGGTCGTCATCAGCGTCAGAGAGGCCGTGGAGGTGGTCGTGGTCAGCTTCATGCTCTAGCGTTTCCAGCTCCAGGCGAGCCAGACGTCGTCCAAGGTACCCTTTGCTTGTTTTCTACCTTGGTGTATGCCTTGTTTGATTCAGGAGAGAAACACTCCTTTATATCCCCTACCCTTTTCCATGCTTTGGTACTTGAGGTAGAGAGGCTTTCAGTACCCTTGGCATTGACTACGCCAGTTGGTGGTCGAGCTAGCTTGTTTGAATTATGTAGAGACTGTGAGCTAGTGTTGGGGAAGCACCGCTCTTGGGGAGATTTCCTATGTTTACGAATAAAACCATATGATTTCATCCTCGGCATGGATTGGTTGTATTCGGTGCAGGCTATTGTGGATTGCTACAGGAAGAAGGTCGTTTTCTTTGATGAAGATGGAGAGGAAGTAGTGTTTGTTGGTAAGAGAGATCCTCAGATGAGTCATAGACGAGTTTCGTCCTTATCATCCATGATGGCTTGGATGATGCTGAGTTCTTCAAAGGTTCAACAGTTGGCGTTTCCTAGGGTCGTAGAGGAGTACCCTGACATCTTTCGAGAAGAGGTTGTATCCTTACCCTCTCGACGAGAGATCGAGTTTGGGATCGAGCTACAGTCGGGAGCGTCTCCTATCTCTATGTCTCCGTATAGGATGGCCCTTTCTGAGTTATGAGAGCTACGTATACAGATCGATGGTCTGTTGTAGTGTGGTTTTGTTCGGCCAAGTGTGTCACCGTGGGGTGCACCAGTCTTGTTCGTGAAGAAGGTCGACGACAGTTTGCGGCTGGGCGTCGATTATCATCAATTAAACAAAGTGACAATAAAGAATCGCTATCCTCTTCCACAGATTGATGACCTATTCGATCAACTGAAGGGTGAAAGTTCGTTCTCAAAGATCGACTTGCGGTCATGATATCATCAGATGCGTGTAAAGGATGAGGATATCCCGAAGACTTTTTTCTGTTGTCGTCATGGGCATTATGAGTTTGTTGTAATGCCATTCGGCGTGACGAATGCTCCAGCTATTTTCCTGGGGTTGATGAATGCTGTGTTCTGTGAATTCCAGGACAAGTTTGTTGTGGTTTTCATCGATGACATCCTTGTGTACTCCACATCTGAAGAAGAGCATGCAGAGCATCTACGAGCTGTTTTGGGAGTTCTTCGCCAACATCAGTTGTTTGGGAAGTTTTCCATGTGTGTGTTCTGGGCTCGAGAAGTTCATTTCTTAGGGCATGTTGTGTCCCAACAGGGAGTAGCTGTGGATCCTTCGAAGATAGAAGCTGTAGTGTCTTGGGCAGCCCCCAAGACTGTGTCAAAGGTGCGAAGTTTCCTTGGTCTCGCAGGCTACTATAGGAGGTTTGTAGCCAATTTCTCCCGAGTTGCGACTCCTCTGACAGCTTTGACCAAGAAGGATCAAGCGTTCATATGGACTGATAAGTGTCAGGAAGCTTTCGAATATCTAAAGGAGAAGTTGGTAAGTGCTCCAGTCCTTTGTCTTCCAATAGAGGAAGTCCAGTTTGATGTTTTCTGTGATGCTTCACATCTAGGGCTAGGCTATGTTCTCATGCAGTAGAGGTCAGTTGTTTCTTATGGGTCTCGGCAGTTGCGTCCACATGAATGCAACTATGCCACCCATGATCTTGAGTTGGAAGCCGTGGTGTTTGCTCAAATGTTGTGGAGACATTACCTCATTGGTGAGCACTTTGTGGTTTTCACCGATCATAAGAGTATGAGGTATGTTTTCTCCCAACGTGACTTGAACTTGAGGCAGCGTCGGTGGATGGAGTTTTTGCAGGAATACGACTTTGAAATATCGTATACACCTGGAAAAGGAAACATTGTAGCTGATGCACTAAGCCAAAAGTCACGTAATGATGTTGTGTGTGAATCTGGTGATTCATGGAGAGTGATGGAAGAGCTAGCAGCTTTTCATCTTGATATGGAAGAGGTTGGAGGTAGAGGTTGTCTTTTCCAAATGATGGTGCAGTCATCTCTGATGCAGAAGGTGGAAGAGTCTCAGTTGGGTGATCGAGAGGTGGATGTTTGGAGAGACAGAGTTTTGTTTGGTGAGGCCCTTGATGTTTGGTTGGAGGATGAACAACACCGAGTGTTGTATCATGGAAGGATTTTTGTTCCCTTGGCGATGTGCAAGACGGTTCTCCGAGAGTTCCATAGTTCACCCTTGGCGGTACATCCTGGTGTGACGAAGATGTACCGATCCTTGAGGAGTCTGTTTTGGTGGCCTGGGCTGAAGCGTACAATTGCATAATGTGTGTCTCGATGTTTAGTCTGCCCGAAGGTAAAGGTCGAACACCGTGTTCCTGGTTGTCTTCTCTAACACATAGAGATTCCTCAGTGGAAGTGGGAGGACATCTCAATAGACTTTGTTACATTTTTACCTCGAGCTCCGGGAGTACATGATGTTATATGGGTGGTAGTGGATCGTTTAACTAAATCGGCCCACTTCATAGCTATCAAGGAGTCGAGCTCAGTGGAGGTTTTGTCGAGGCAGTATCTAGAGGAGGTGGTGAGACTTCATGGAGTACCTAGGACGATCATTTCGGATCGAGACCCTCGTTTTACCTCTAGGGTGTGGAGAGGTCTCCAACATGTTTTTGGCTCTCAATTGTGCCTTAGCACTGCTATTTATCCACAAACGGATGGTCAGACAGAGCGAACCATCCAAACTCTTGAAGACATGTTGCGCTCTTGTGTTCTTGATTTTGGAGGTTCATGGGTGAAGCACTTACCCTTGGTAGAGTTCTCTTACAATAATAGTTTTCACTCTACCATCGGTAAGGCACCGTTTGAAGCCTTGTATGGCCGGCCATGCCGTTCTCCGTTGTGCTGGACTGGGGTTGGAGAGTCAGCAATTCTCGGACTAGAACTAGTGTAGAATACAACAGAGATGGTACAGGTGTTTCGTGAGAGGATGAAGATAGCACAGGATCATCAGAAATCATATGCTGATCAAAGAAGGAGACCGTTGGAGTTTAATGTTGGGGATCATGTGTTTTTGAAGGTGACTCCCCGTCGTGGGCAGCGAAGGTTGGGTCATGGAATTAAGCTTTCTCCCTGGTTTATTGGGCCTTTCGAGGTGTTAGCACGTGTTGGAGTTGAGGTATATTGAGTATCACTTCCCCCTCAAATGAGTCGGATACATGATGTTTTCCATGTATCGCAGCTCCGTCGTTATCATCATGATGAATCTCATGTTATCGATTGGGGAGAGATCGATATTGATGATGATGAAACCTTCGAGGAGCGACCTGTGGAGATCCAAGACCACAAGGAGAAGGTGTTGCGTGGGCGTTCTATCCCCTTAGTTCGTGTCTTGTGGCGACACGGTGGCATGGAGGAGAGTACCTAGGAGCGCGAGTCACGGATACGTGCTCAGTACCCAGAGTTGTTCAATGTTTAACTCCTTTCATGTAATGATGTTTCCTTTATGGTTAGACCTTTCATGTTTTATTTATGTACCTTTGATGTGATGTTATGAATGAATTGTTTGGGTATGGGTTGTTTGTTCCCGGATGTCGTAGTTTTGTTCCAGCTTTCGAACAACTCATGATGGTTTTCCCCTGAGAGGTATCTTATGGGGTTGTTGTTCGGAGCCCTCTTTTTTTCTGGGTTGGTTTTTAATTCTCGAGGACGAGAATGTTTTGATAGGTCTCTGATTTAATGTACCGGACCTCTCTGGTCCATTACTTTGTGGAATTTTGGTGTTGGAGGTGTTCCGGGAGGTCAAGGGGACTTATCCCCAACACTTTGCCAATTTTCCAGTTCTGTGAATAGTGTTTCCAGTTTTATGAATAGTAACAGATCGGTCTCACCGATCGGTCTGACAGATCGGTCTCACAGATCAGTTTCACAGATCGGTGTGACAGATCGGTTTCACAGATCGGTCTGACAGATCGGTTTCACAGATTGGTGTGACAGATCGGTTTCACAGATCGGTCTGACAGATCGGTTTCACAGATCGGTCTGACAGATCGGTTTCACAGATCGGTCTGACAGATCGGTTTCACAGATCGGTGTGACAGATCGGTTTCATAGATCTGTCTGAAAGATCAGTTTCGCAGATTGGTGTGACCGATCAGTTTCAGAGATCGGTCAGACAAATCGGTTTCACAGATCGGTTTCACAGATCGGTGTGACAGATCGGTTTCACAGATCGGTGTGACAGATCGATTTCATAGATCAGTTTCACAGATCGGTTTCACAGATCGGTGTGACAGATCGGTTTCACAGATCGGTCTGACAGATCGGTTTCACAGATCGGTGTGACAGATCGGTTTCACAGATCGGTCTGACAGATCGGTTTCACAGATCGGAGTGACAGATCAGTTTCACAGATCGGTGTGACAGATCGGTTTCACAGATCGGTTTCACAGATCAGTTTCACAGATCGGTTTCACAGATCGGTTTCACAGATCGGTTTCATGTACAGTAACAGTGGGTGAACAGTGTTTCCAGACTCCTACAGTTTTTCCCCTTTTGACGTTTCCTTTGACGTAAAATATATTTAAAGCCTTATTTTTAAGGGCTCTTAAGGCCATTTAAAATGCCATAAATCCTATATTAATTATTCCTAAGGCTTGTAATGTTTTACTTGGTCAAACCGCGTGGGTTAATGCGATCTGTTTTTAATGGAGAATTAACCGGATCTTAAACTGTCGCCCCATTTAATCTTCAAAAAGGGACGAGATATCATTCTCCCTTGTTATTTCCCTTTGTTCTCAACTAGGAGGAACTAGAACCTTTCAATCCATTCCATAGGAGTTGCACAATCAATCTTTACTCCTAGGATTGGTTCTGTTCTGTTTTGGATTCAACTGAGCCGTGTCGATCAATCTTCGATATAAGAATCCTCCGCTGGATGCAGTTGCCGCGAGGGGAGGATTGTGACCTGTTGTGTGGATAAAGAACGTGAGGAACTTTTTGAGGTAGGGGATTCAAGGCTTCTCTAATTTTATATGTGAAATCGTAGAATTATCATGATTTATCCCCTTGGATAACAATGAAATTGACCTAATTAAATACTTGAACCGGATTAAAAGAATTGGTTGATCTCATGTTGTTGCTTTATACCGTGATAACGGTTTGCCACATGTTTTCCAAGATATAGTGATATCTATGTTTTCTTTGATTTTTTGTTCGTTCATGATAGAAATTGATAACGAACGTAAAGCCGGAATTAATTGTTGATTAATTGGCTAAAGATAAAGAGGCATGTAAATTAATTTGGTTATTGCAGTTGTTGTAGTTTTTCTAATTTGAGGATAATAAAATTAGGGAAGTAAGCATGGTTATTTAATTGTGATAGCTTACTGATTAGGTATCCCATAATTGGAACCTACGAATAACAAATCTTCCAATTCAATATGGATTAGAGAACAAATTATGTGGGAATTTCTAAAAGGGTTCTGAGTTACCCTCTTGTTTGTTAAAGGGTCAAGATCCCATGATGTGATGATTGTTTTCCTGCTGCTTGTGCTTTGATGTGAGCCTGGATGGTTGTTGTGATATATGGAGGCATGGAGGCCCTGTGGTTATGGCAGCAGATGACGCCTAGTGTGGCGAGATGCATCAGTTTATGCATATGGGTGTCGGGGAGGATACCAAGGATGATGGTATGAGATGAATGTGATGGTTTGATGTTGGTGGTTTGGTTTGGTTGTTTATCTGCTTTAATTTTCCCCACTTCTCAAGGCAGCTGGTCTTGCTTACCCTCTTTCCGATGGAGGTGAAGACACGCGGGGTATGCCACGTTCTTTCCGTGTTTAGCCTCTCGATGGAGGATGGGTCTATGCTCTTTCTATACGCGGCAAAGACTCGACGGGTAGTATATCTACTCACCGTGTTGAGCCTCCTTTGTGTTTAGTAGCATAGGATGCTTTTCTAGAATGCCTGGGAATGTGGGAAAGTAACTCTATAATGAATGTTTGATTAAATGGTGAAATCCACGGGGATAGAGATACTGGAATTTAAAGGTGATGTGAATCTTAAAAAGGAGCAGTTGTTTTTGAACGTGATGCCAATTTAGTTTAATGTGGTAAATTGTTCATTTTTTAATTAATATTTAAAGAATTAATTAACGTACAGTGGAACTGATAAAATTAGAATGGAGTAATCTAATAAATCTCTTCAAATGGTTGTGTGCTTATAGGATACCTTGTCTTAGAAGTAGCAGCCTGGAGTCTGAGAGACATTAGCTGAAGTTGTATCTAAGACTAGGTAATGCCCATAGTGTGGATGTGAGTTACATATATATTCTGTACTTTATGTGTTTCTATACACTACTCCACCCTGTCGGTAAGGGCAACTGACACCCCGGGGATTTTGAGCCCTGGGGGGTTGTTTTCCCCAACATTCTGATGGGAGGTCGAATGGCTGACTACCCCCTTTGGCCCCTCTCTATTCTCTTGGTAGATACTTGTGCCATGAGGCACATCGTCTAGTTACCCCATATATGTGTGTAGATGGATGTAATGGCTTGTGGTTATTCACACACATATATTCTGGATATAGTATCCTACGGACTACTATAGGTGTAACGTGTATAGGCTATGATGTCTTGAGGATCCTTACTCGGAGTATGGGTTGTAATGGCTTGAGGTTTTATACCCGACGTATGATACACGTTATACGAGCTGTGGTGGCTCCCGGAAATTACCTGGTTACTTTTGGTTGTGAGGACGGTGGGGTGCTTAGCCCAGGTGTCTGCGGGCAAGCCTTTGTGGTGCACGAGGTGCAGATTGTGGAGCTTAGCCCAGATGTCTGTGGGCAAGCCTTTGGAGAGAGATGCATAGGACATATGTCGTTGGGTCAAAGCGGAAAACCAGTGGGGAAGTAGTAGCGGGGTACCCTTGATATTCTTTACTATATGCTATATTCTTGTATGCGTTACTTGGTGAGAGTAGCCATGGTGAGGTTGGGAACATAGTATACCTGTTTAGGTGATGAGTTAGTTTCACTTGTTGTTCACTGGGCTTTAGCATGATTTCTTTACTTTTTCATGAGAGGCTTGGGGAGGATCCTATTGAGTATACTTTTATACTCACCCTATGTACATATAAACTATTTTTCAGGTCACTTGGAACAAGTTGGAGATCAAGAGGGTTACTACTAGATTGTGGTTGGAGGAGGAGCTATTCGGGCTCGTGGCCGCTGCCGTTTTTTCTTTCTTTTGGGTACTTTTAGTTTCCCCTTTCAGTTGTAGTACTTTTGCCTGACATTTCATATATGTACATGGTTTTCTTTTATATCTCAGTTCTGAGTTGGAGTTGATTGGAGTCTATTCTATCTCTCTCTTCTGCATGTGTTATCTTAGAGGGTAATGCCTCCCATTTGTATGTTATTATACCCTTTGTGCTAGTCGCCAACCCGAGGCCTACTGAAGACGGGACTCAGGGGTCATTATCTCCCTTTTCACATTGCCGACTCAGGAGGGGTACACCTTGTGGGGAGGGGGTCGTGACAATTTGATTTTCCTATCCCTTCTTAATATATTATTATATACTCACAGCCACTGTAAAAATGATCCTATTAAATCCTATATCATCTATATGCTTTAATTTTATCATGTATATAACAGAAAAATCATAAATTTACTCACTCTCAGTATTTTATTTTAAAAATGAAATTACTGTCCAGGAGATTCTAATTAGCATCCTTTGTGGATGGCGAACCTTCATTGTTCAATATCACCATCATGGATGGTAATGAAACCATTTTATGGATTAAAGAGATTCAATAAAAATTCAATAAAAACCTAAACTATTATCAAAAAATGAATTATTTAATGATTTTTACTCCTACCATGTAACAAAATGAAATATAAAACCATTTCAACAACATTATGTTCATTAATAATATATAAATTCAATCCTTTAAATTTATATATATACGACTTGAACTTCCATACCAATAATTATGTAAATAATATCAAAAACGAACCCTCTAAAAGAAAAAAAATTTAATCTTATTACTTATAAAAAGCGAGAAATGAAATTAATATAATTATGAAAAAGTATAAAAATTTACAATCGAATATGAATAAAATTATTAATGGGTCTAATTTCATATTATAGTAACTTAAGGTCACCTTTATAGAACATTCGAAAATAAGATAATGGTTTACACATATAATATCCATTTTTGAGATATTTGTTATTCAAAAGTATTTATTTTGTATGGTGTATGTATACTTTTCATAGATGTATAATATCATTAATCTATTTATTTTCATGGTTTGCAATGTATACTATGATTATTATAAATGAGAGGTATAAGGACATGGACTTAAACATTTACATAATCTTGAATTAAATGAATAATTCCCATTGACGATATTTTCAGGTTTAGAGTTTTAGAGAGTTAGGTCATAACATTTACCTAACAACATTAATATTACATGTAGACACATCTACTCAATTTCTATTTTTTTCACAAAATAAAAAATCTTGAAAAAAAGAGTCATGTCTAGTTCTATGTTTTAGATTACATGACATTTCCGTGATCCCATCCTTGAATCTGTTCCATTATATGTCCTCTTATAAAAATTTTTAAAACATCGGATGAGAATGAAAAGCTCAGTAAGGTATACACAAAGAAGGAAAACTTTTTGTTTTTCAAAACAATAAGAATACCATAAATATTTTATCACAACTAATACATTTCAACTTTATGAAGTAGTAAATTCTCTTCACAAAATAAAAGATCATTTCATACCCTTTTGTAATAAAATGACTACCATAAAACCCATATAATGATCACATAACTTATAAAGGTAACATGGGGCATAATCATTCTTAAGTGGAATAACCATATGGTCGACCTCCAAACATATCACTAAATGAAATAGCCATACAGATGACTTCCATACCAAATGCATTGGAATTTTTAATGTTACAACCCATCCTAGTTTATCATGGCACCACCCATCATTTGGTTTATCATGTAACCACCTTTCAATTGTCCAAGTATCGTTATAAAATAATAACACATAAAATATTTCAAATATAAACATTTCACTGATAACATTAAATTTTCAATCACAAGAAATATTTTCAAGATATCAAAATAATCAATCCATTTCAAAAAACATTTTCAATACGAAAACACCCAAAAATAGAATAAGGGATTTCCTTTTAATTTTATAAAACATTAAGTCTTATAGATGACTCCAAATAATGATTACGGCGGCAGAGAGGGCATTGTCGCTGCAAACGTTAAAAACATTTTGTTTTTAATTTAGTAAAACTCTTCATGGAACAAAATTACTTTTGAAAAAAGTAAAAGTAAAATGGTTTTTTGACATTGTGTAAATGAAAAAGGTATATATTATCAAAATACGCCTCAATGAATGGAGATTAAAATGAAGTCCATTAACTAATGTCCACCTTGAACCTTTCATTCTTTAATCTCCTGAATAATAAACAAAAGTTAATTTCTAACTGCTTAAGAACCATTTTAATGTTTACTATTCATTTTATATCACTTATTACAATCTTATAAATAGTATGTAATCATTTAAGTTAATAATGGTTTTTTTCGATATTTGGTACTTGGGTCACAAATGAACACCATATAATTACATGTTGTCCATGTGGTCAATATTCCATTATGTGAAGAATGATATTCATGATTTAGATAACATATAAATTAAATATATCAATTATATATATGTAATTATAATAGTACATAACTTTTTGGAGATAAGAAATGAAATGCACTGTTCATGGAGACGGTAAGCCGTACATACGCATAAATGCTACATTCATTTCTATTTCAAACTTTAATGGAATTAAAACATAATGATAAATAGGTAAATTATAATTCCATTATAATATCATAAATAATATCATTAACACTATCCTTTATACATCCCACATATGTCATTAACAAGTCGTATCACTTTGAGGGGCTGTAGTATGCACTTCCTCAAATGAAATTATCGTGTTTAACCATAATGGAACCCATAAAGGTATGATTTAAAAGAAAAATACCAGAGCATAAAGAAAACATAAAAATAATATTCATCATATATAAATATTGTCTCATCATAATGGATTCCATGAGAGGAGTTAGGAGATAATCGAACAATCATCGTTTCGAGAGGCGTTAGTTTTCCATTCACATAAACAATATGTTATTCACCCTTTAGATGGTGTTGTGTGTAAGTATATATTGAATACTTCACATAAAAATATCCTAGTATATTTTGGATACTGGTGTTGTTAGAAATGAAAGAAATAAAAAGAGGTTAGGGGTTGGAGATGTAAAAAAAATGAAATAAGATAAGAGGAATCATTACCTTTAATTTGGGTAACTCCTTTTGGTTTAAACCAAAACGAATTCTTGAAGTGCCTTCTGCTTAAGGTGATGGTTCTAAGAGGAGGACATGGATCTTCATATATTATTTGGACAAGGGTTAGAAGATCCATTTGGATTGAGAGGTGTGAGGAATTAGTAATAATTGAAGGCTTTTATAAGGGGGATGAGGGGCTCTTTAGGAAAGTATTTAAATATTATTTTATTATATAATGAAATTTGGTTTCTAAAGGTCAAATACTAATTAAAGTAGAAGATAAGATGACTCGTGGTCGATATAAAATCATCCAATAATAATTTAATAGGTTTTGGATATTGTTTAAATACTTATAATCTTATTTATTTAAATCTTTTATTAATTCGGTAAATACTATATCAATATTATGTCAAAGATAATTTAATTTATTTGATGTATAAAAATAATACAAAAAATATAGTAATGTAGGAATAATTTTTATATTTCCAATTAATATTTATAGTCCAAATTATATCTTATATAACCCTAGAGAAAAATTAATTTACTAAAATATATTTTTCTGTGTTATTTTTATCATTACATTAGGTTAATTAATCTAAAGTGTCATTATCACTCCCAAGTGGCTTTATAGGGTCCCAAAATCGTCCAAATGGTTTTCATGATCATAAATGACTCAAAAAATATGTTTAGAACAAGTGTTATGGTAATTATTGTATTATTATAATATTATTTTTACCTTGAATTACAATATTTATCTTTAACCGCGAGAAATAAAAGTCAAAAGTTACTATTCAACAAAAAATATTTTCATATTATCGAACCAAATTTTACTTAATAATAAAAACCATGTATGTAGGATTTTAAAATTTTAATCCAAAAAAGCAGAAAAAATTTCATTTAAATGAAAATGTCATTTTTTAACTACAACTTAGTGGTTTCACTATTCATAAAAAATTGATGTTTTTCAGAAAACAAACCAAAAATAAGTATAATCTATATTTGTTATTCCAAATTTAAAAATGATTTCTATTTTACCTAACTGCAAGCCTAGATGGTTAATTTATTTATTTTAAATTAATTACCATTGTGAAAACAAATACCGTGTTTTTAAGAAACAATAACAATCAAAAGATTGAAACATGTTTATGTCTAATTTCAAAGTGAAATTAATTTAAATGACCTACATTGTATTAATGGGTAAAAATATAATCTATTTAAACTATAAATAAAATTAAAAAGATAACATATCCAAATAAGTAAATTTTATTTAAAGGTACTTTTGAATTAAAATACAGTATTTTTCACTATTCATTGAAAAATGAACTTTATAATAAAAATAAAACAATTTACCCAATATAAATACTAATGTCCCGAATCTAAAGAAAAATATTATTTTGTCAAATAGAACATATAAAAATTACCAAAACTATATTTAATGAGGGTTTACCATCAAAAGGAGGTAAATCGACCCTCTAGTGAATATTATATTATTTATGTTTAAAATTAGATTCATTCATATTTTAATCCCCTAAAATTTATTGGATAAATATAAAAAACATAACAAACATGTATAATAATATTGTAGATAGTTCTATTCATTCCCTCCAATACAACGGGTGGGTGATAACTACCATTTAAGATAATAATATTATATTATTAGTGTGAAACATAAGATTTCAAAGAAACTCGTTGTTGCGTATTGGGTTGTCCATCGAACATACCAACCCCATTAATGTAAAAATAAAATTTAATTCAAAAAATATTAATAAAAAATAGAATGTATTATTCTTTATTTACATGGAATGTTATATCCTTCCCCCCTTTTTTGAAATTCTATCCTATAAATTTTATTCACTTATCAAATAAGTGGGGGTATTTATCCATCATACATTTTAATATTTCCACATTGCCTCTTCAACCATATGGTTTTTCCACAAAAAATTTACCTGGTGAATTACATTATTCTACAACACTATCTCTCTACGCTCAAGATTCTGGACTGGTTGTTCCTCAAAAGAGTGATTCTCTTCCAACTAAACTACCTCTAGAATCAAAACAACAGATGTATATGGAATATACTTTCTCAACATTGATACATAAAAAATATTGTGTACTTGGGATAAACATCGAGGTAAAGACACTCTGTACGCAAATAATCTAACTTTCTCATGGATTTCATAAGGTCCAATGAACCTCAGACACAAACTTCCCTTTTTACTGAAACACATCACACTTATCCATGGAGAAACCTTGAGAAAGTCACTATCACCTATCTCAAAAGATAGATCCTACTTCCAGATATCTGCATAACTTTTCTTCCTGCTCTGAGCTGTTCTCATGTTCTTCTGAATCAACTATACCTTTTCTACTATCTCTTAAACCAATTCTAGTCCCATCAGCTTCATTTAACCTACTTAATCCCCAAATGGAGGTGTTCGAAAACGCATTCCATATAATGCCTTATATGGAGCTATTTTTATAATGTAATGAAAACTATTATTATATGAAAATTCAACCAATGAAAGATGTGGTTCCAAAATTTCTTGGTAATCTAGCGAATAAGCACGTATCATATCCTCTAGGGTCTGAATTGTTCGTTCTGGATGCCCATATGATTGTAGATAAAAATAAGTACTAAAATTTAATTCAGTACCAAATGACTTCTGAAGGCCTTTCCAAAACTTAGTAGTAAACCTAAGATCATGATCAGATACAATGGAGAGGGGAACTCAAGGAAACTAGAATACGTCTTTAAAGAACTACCAAGAATGTTGATCTAGTGACAAAGTATCTCGAATAGGAAGTAAAGAGATGATTTAGTCAACTGATCAACAATAATCCAAATTGCATTATTACCTCGAGATGTCTTTGGTAATCCCACAACGAAGTCCATGGATATATTTTTCCATTTCCACTCTAGAACTGCTAAATACTGAAGCATCTCATTTGGTAACTATCACTCTTCTTTAACCGACTAACAAGTCAAACAATTAATAGTAAAATCAACAACATCTTTTTTCATTCCATCCCACTAGTAATACTCCTGAAAATCTCATTTTCATCATTGTACTACCAGGATGAACTGAAAATGGGTAACTTTAAGCTTCACTTAATAGCTCATTCTTCAGCTGTGAATCACAAGGCACACATAAACATTTTCCAACCCTCAAAACACAATCATTATCAAAGTTAAAATCAAGAAACATACACTTCTAAACAAAATCTTCCTTTTTCTGTAACTCACAGTCTTCTTTCAATGCATACTTTATTATGTCTGATAGAGATGATTTCACTGACACCAGAAATAAAATAGAAGAATTTCTAGAACCAACAACTTCTATGCCAAAGTTAATAAAATAAAAAACCAAAGGATCTCATTCCAAACGTATCATGGTTAATGAATCATTACATTTTCGACTCAACTAATCAGCCACTTTATTTTCCATTCCTGATTGGTAACTAATTGTGAAATCATAGTCCTTGATTAATTACAACCATATCCTATGTCTCATGTTCAATTCTTTTTGTGTGAATATATACTTCAAAATTGTGTGGTTAGTATATATTTCACATTCTACTTCATGAAAATATTGTCTCAAAATTTTTAAATCTAAAACAATAGTAGAAAATTCCACATCATTTGTAAGGTAATTAAACTCATGCGATTTAAACTGACGTGAAGCACAAGAAATTACCTAATCATTCTGCATAAGGTGACATCCAAGTCCATTCAACGAATCATCACTGTAATTAACAAACTCACCATTGCTAGAATGTAGTGCCAAAATAGGAGTATTCACGAATCTTCTTTCCAATTGCTAATAACAGTCATCACATTCTTTTCTCAGAATGAACTTAACATCTTTTCAAGTTAACATTGTCATTCGGCTGGATAACCATGAAACATTATCAACAATCCATTGGTAATAACCAGATAAACCATGAAAACTATGGATATAGGTTATATTTTTAGGTCTTTTCCATTCTTCATCAACCTTTGTTTAAGTAGGAACAACAGTCATGCCCTCTTTTGAAACAATGTAACCAAGGAAGGAAATTTTTTGTAACCCAAATGCAAAATTTCTGAATTTCCCAAAAAATGTATTTTCTTTTAGGGTTTTTAAGACAAACCTAAAATGAATTTCATGATACTCTTTTATTTTATAATAATCCAAAATATCATCAATGAACACAAACACAATCTTATCCAAGAACTCATAGAAAATTATATTCATAATATCCATGAATACAATAGGTGAGTTGGATAACTCAAAAGGAATAAATAAAAATTCATAATGGCCATATCTAGTACGAAATGTGGTATTTGGAATGTCTGCTTCCTTTACTTTCAACTGATGGTGCCCTGACCTCAAATAAATCTTCGAAAAATACTAAGCACCCTAGAGCTGACCAAACAAATCATAGATACGAGGAAAATGATAATTGATCTTAACAGTGATGTTATCCAATGCTCTATAAACAATGAAAAGTTTCATTGAAACATCTATCTTTTTAACAAACAAGAAAGGATCACCCCATGGTGATGTGCTAGGTCGAATGAATCCATTATCTAATAACTCATGAAATTGCTACTTTAACTCTAAAAGTTCAATTTGAGCCATTCGATAAGGTGGTTTTGAAATTTTCATAACATCAGGAATTAAGTCAACATTAAATTAAACATCTAAATCAGCTACAATACCAAGAAAATCATTCATAAAAAATCAATATACTCATTTACCACTGGCACATCATTTATATAAACAGTTCCTTTGTTGTCAAAAATTTGTGCAAGGTCACAATCATTTCTATCTTTCACTAGTTTCTCAGCAACCTGATATGTTATCAAAATAAAGGGATCATTCTTGAATACAAACTAAAAATAAATATGAAAATAATCCTCTTTAACTCTACAGTTAATCTTAGCATGATAAAAAGATAGCCAATCCATGCCCAAAATAACCACCAACTCTACAAGAGGCAAAAAAAATAAGGTCAGTATGTAGATTTTTTCTGCACACAAGGACATGAAAGTTATTATAATTTCTTTTTTCTCAAAATTTCCTCCAGGAGTTTTTACCATAATTTCAGGATTCGTATATTGAGATGGAATTCCAAATTTACTAGAAAACTTCTAAAAAATAACTGAATGTGTAGACCCTGATTCAAACAACACATTGGTGTAATCTGGAAAAACAAACACTATACCTGATACTACTTCATTTGATTTCCCAACATCTCCTGAAGTAGTTTCAAAGGATATCACCACCCCTTTCTACATGTATTCTGGTTGCTTTCTCTCATTTGAGTTCTTCGCATGGTAGTCATTTGAAAAATGAAAAATTTTATTGCACTTGAAACATCTTACCACAGGCTATTCATTGCCTGCTTGATCATTTTCTTTATAGTTATGAGAAATATGACCAGGATTACCACACCAGAAGCACTTCCCAGACATTGATAAACATTCTCCATGATTCTTTTTACAACACATCTCACAATATAGATATTTAGTTTTCTTATCATGAGGCATCTTTGATAAATTATTTACATTTTCCTACCAACTAGAACTCTTATTCTGTTTTTTCCAAATAACACCTGATCATCAGAAAACTCCATTTCCAACTTCTTCGCACATCGAACAAGATTCTCATATCTTATCAACTCATGAGAGGCAAATGCACTTCGATATTGCAGCTTCAATCATGAGTAAAATCGATTTATCTTATTATCAACATCTCTGATGAAATTTGGAGCATTCCTTTCTAGTTGAGTGAACTTTCCTTCGTACACAGCCATTAATCCTTCCTCCTACCTCAATTCCAAGAATTGTTTTTCCATCCAATGTCGAACCACTTTATCTTAATTTTTCTAATGGAACATAACTTTGAATTCATCCAAAACTAGAGCATAAATCTCCTCACTATCCCTAATAATTTTCACCATCGACCACCACAATTCAGCTTCACCCTCAAAATGGTAAATAGTGAGACTAACCTTTTGATGTTCTGAAAAACCCATAACATCAAAAATATTCTCCAATGCTTTAATCCACACTTTTGATAGCACAGGTTCAGATGATCCTCTGAATGATGGGGGATGTTTCCCCATGAAATGCTCCACTAATGACATGTTCCTCTGTGGTTGATCTGGCTAATCTCATGAACTAATACCACCACCATTTGTAGCATGAGTGAATTGTGCCATCACTGCAACAAACTATTCAGTTTAGATTCCGACCATCTCAGGTTGCTGATTTGGAAGGATGTTTTCCCCCAGATATCGTCCCAACATAGTTTCCCAGTTTCCTATGCAAAAAACCATTCTAAACAAAAAAATATCTTAATCCAAGCAACATGGAAATCTATAAATGCAATACCATTTCAATATTAACAAAAATTAATTTATGGATATTAATTTTACAATACCCTAACCCCTAAAGATGTCTAAACTGACCTATGATACCAACTATAAGGACCCATCCATTAACAATTACATTTTCTTGAGTTAAATGAATAATTCTCATTGAGGATCTTTTCAGGTTTATAATTTTAGAGATTTAGGTCATAACATTTACATACCAACCTGAATATTACAAGTAGAATCATCTACTCAGTTTCCATTTTTTTCCCAAAATAAAAAATCATGAAAAAAATAGTCAGGTCTAGTTCCAGGTTTTAGATAGAATGAAATTTACTTGATCCCATGATTGACCCTATTCCACTTCATGTCTTGTAAAAATTATTTAAAAAACTTGGGATGAGCATAAAAAGCCAAGTAATGGATACACAAAGAAGGAAAACTATTAGTTTCTCAAAAAAACATGTAAACCAAAAATATTTTATCATAAGTAATACATTTCACCTTTATGAAATAGTAAATACTATTCATAGAATAAAAGATTATTTCATACCATTTTGTAACCAAAATATTACCATAAACCCCATATAAAGAACACATAACATATACAGTTAACTTGGGACATAAACATTCATAATTGGAATAACCATACGATTGACTTCCACCCATATCAGTAAATGTAATAGCCATACGAACTACTTCCATACCAAATGAATTGATCATTATAACGTAACCACCCATCCTGGTTTGTCATGGCCCCACCCGTCATTTGGTTTATCACATAACCACCCATCAAATATTCATGTTCCATTATAAAATCATAACACCTACAATATTGTAAATATAAATATTTCACTAATAACATTTCATTTGTAATCACAGGAAATAATTTAAAGATATTGAAATAATCAATCCATTTCAAAACCATTTTCAATACCAAAACACCCAAAAATAGAATAAGATATTTCCTTTTCATTTTAAAAAACATTATAGCTTATAGAGGAAGCCAAATAATGATTACGACGGGGGAGAGGTCATTGTTTCCGTAAATGTTAATAACATTCCATTTTTCATTTAGTAAAATGCTTCATAGAAAAATATTCCCATTGAATGAAAGTAAATTCCAAAGGGTTTTATTAAAAAAAATTTAAAAGAAGAAGGTATATATTAATGAAATATGCCTCAATGAAAAGAGATTGATATGAAGTCCCTTACATCATGTCCGACATGATCTATTCATTCTTTAATATATTGAATAACAAACTAATGTTAATTTATACTTTCTTAAGAACCATTTAAAAGTTTATTATTCCTTTTTATTAGTTTTTACCATGTTACAAACATTATGAAATCATATAAGATAATAATGGTTGTTTTGTCAATATTTGGTACTTGAGTCACAAATGAACACCATATAATTACAGGTTTTCCATGTGGTCAATAGGACATTATCTCCGGAATGAAATTAATGATTTTGATATCATAAAAATTATATATATCCAGCATATATATATATATATATGTATTTTTAATAGTACATAATATTTTGGAGATATGAAATTAACAGCACCATTCATTGAGACGGTAAGTCGTATGTACGCATGAACGCTAACTTCATTTCTATTTCATACATTAATTGAATTAAAAAAATAATTATTCATAGGAATGTTATAATTTCATTATTTTATAATTTATAATATCATTAACACTATCCTTTTTATGTCCCACAAATGGAATTAACGAGTCGTATCACATTGATGGGTGGTAGTCCGCACATTCTCAAATAAAATTATCGCGTTTACCCATAATGGAAACCATAAAGGTATGATATAAAATAAAAATAAAGAAGAATAATGAAAAAATAAAAGCAATATATTTCATATATAAGTATAGTATCATCTCAATGCCCAACATGAGAGGCGGTAGGATATAATCGAATAATCATCGCTTCGTGAGGCGTTAGTTTTCTATTCACATAAACAATATGTTCTTCACCTATTAGATGGAGGTGTGTGTAAGTATAGTTCGAATAATTATCATAAAAACATCCTAGTATATTGAAAATACTGGAGATGTTATAAAATAAAGGAATAATATGATTTTAGAGGTTAGAGTTTTAAAATAAAAGAAAAGAAGTTAAGAGGAATCGTTGTCTTTAATTTGGGTATCTCCCTTTGGTTTAAACCAAAAAGAATTCTTGATGTGCCTTCTGCCTAAGGTAAGGCTTCTAGGAGGAGGAGATGGATCTACAGAGATGATTTTGCTAGGGGTTGGATGAGCCAAGGGGCTTGAGAGGTGTGTGGAATTTGTAAAAATTGAGGGTTTTTTATAAGGGAGAGGAGGGGCTCTTTATGAAAGTGTGAAAATACTATTTTATTAAATAATGATATTCAGTTTGTAAAGGTCCAAAAAAAATTATAGTCGTAGATAAGATGAATCATGGTTGAAATAAAATCATCCAATAATAATTGGATAGGTTTTGGATATTTTTTAAATATTTATAATCTTATTTATTTAAATCATATATTAATGAGGAAAATAATACATCATTATTGTGTCATAAATAATTTAATTTATTTGATGTCTAAAAATTATAAAAAAATTACCATGATGTATTAAATCTTTTTATTTCTCCAATTAATATTTATTGTCGACAATATAGCTTATATGACACCATGTAAATATTAATTTACAAAAAGATATTTGTTTATGTCATTTTTATAATTACTGTATGTTAGTTAATCTAAAGTGTCATTATCACTCCCAAGTGGCTCCATGGGGTCCCAAAATCAACCCAAAAATGAACATGGTCGTAAATGATCAACCAATATGTATAGAACAACTATAAAGGTAATTTTTTATTATTATAATATTTCTTTAACCTTGAATTACCCTATTTACCTTTAACCACAGAAAATAAAAGTCAAAAGTTACTATTTAAAAAATTATCTTATTGAACCAAATTTTATTTACTAATACCAACCATGTATGTGATATTTCCTAAATTTAATCCACAAAAAGGAAAATTTTCATTTAAAAGAAAATTTATGTTTTTAACTATTTCTTAGTTGATTCATTATTCATAAAAAAATGATAATTTTAAAAAAACTACCAAAAAATCAGCCTAAGGTATATTTAATATTCCAAATTCAAAAATGTTGTCTATTTTACCAAATTCAAAATATAGAAGTTTTATTGATTATTTAAAAAATAATATCCATTGTCAAAAAAAATAGTTTGTTTTGAAAAATAAATAACTATCAAAAGATCGTCACTTGTTAATGTTTAATTTCAAAGTGAAATTAATTCGAATTACAAAAATTGGATTAATTGGTAAAAATATAATCTAGTTACACTTCAAAAACAATAAATAAGAATATATAACCATATAAATAAATTATACTAAAAGTAACTTTTGAATAAAAATACATTATTATCACTATTCATTAAAAATGAACATTACCAGATAAATTCAAAAAATTTACCAAAATTATATTTCAATGTCTCAAAACTAAAGAAGAATTTTATTTTGTCAAAATGAACAAATAAAAATGATCAAAAATTGATTTAATGAGGGTTCACCATCAAAGGGAAGTAAATCGACCTTTTAGTGAATATTCGAATATTTATGATTAAAATTAGATTCATTTATATTTTAATACCAAAACTATTATTAGATAAGTTTAAAAACCTTTAAAATACTTATATAATAATATTTTAGTTGGTTCTATTCATTCAATCCAATACAACGGCTTGACATTAACTACCATTTCAAATAATAATATTATATTTTTATTTTGCAACGTAAGATTTCAAAGAAAGTCGTTGTTGTGTATTTGGTATGTCATCGAACATAGAAACCCATTTAAAGTGAAATTAATAATTAATTCACAAAATATTAATAAAAAAATAGAATGAACTATTCTTTATTTACTTGGGATGTTACAATAGGTCATTGAATTAGATTGATTATAAAGTGTTATGGGGTGTCTTATCACACTTTTATTTCTATGAGGTTCCCCTTATTTACCACCTATTTATTTTATTTTGTATTTATACTATAATTTGATATATAAAACCATTAATCACATTTTATTACTGTCATAATGTATTTCATTTGAAGATTAATATTTTTTTGGCATATGATTTGATTAATTAAGAAGTGGTAAGTTTTTTCTCAACTCACATTCATTTTCATGAGATATGCCTTACTCACCACTATTTCTTTGGTGTGGTGTTTGTATAATTCCCACTAATATGTCATATATTGATTAAATTTTATTATTAGTATTTAATTTTACATATATTTATTTTTATATTAGGTTTATATGATTTAATTGATTATAATGAAATAAGGGTTTTCTACCCGAACCACCACATTCATTCGGGTTACTATTATCCTCTACATACCTCCAAGAAATTCTATTGAACACTTTATAAATTTTTTTTAATGTTCTGTATTTAATTCCCAATTAGAATATTTCTTTATTTTATGGGGATTTGCATGCTTTAAAAAGTTCATTAAAAATTTCTTCTCGATAAACAAGCCTGTTTCAGAGGAACTTCTCGAAATCTTACATATTTTGAAATGCACAATATAATATGTTTTATGACACCATTATATTTTATAAAAACAATTATTTTATTAAAAAACAAACTTAGTTCCATTATATATTTATAGAATTTTTTTCCAAAGAAAATACTTTTCAAACTAACATAGTATTTCTATTATGAATAACATTGTGATTTTATAAGAGTATTTTCAACTATTTCAATACTCTTATTGATTCATATGTTTAATTGGGTCAAAAATTTTATGATAACATCTACCATGTTTTTTTATTTTTTATGATTAGTTTCACTATCGATGTTCTGTATAAATACCATTCACCATATTAAATTGAATAGTTAGTGTTATGTTTAATGATTGGGGAAATTTATTTACATTTCATATGTTAGTTTCAATATGAATGTATATATTTTACGAGTCACGCCTTTAATATGAGTAATGCATTGGACTTAGTATGTTTCGGGTGGGTTCCACTATATCCCCTCAGTGCATCAGTAGTTATCATGAGACAAACATGATATGGTTTTGGCAGCGGCCTTACACATTGAATCGATTCGTGTTATGAATTCTTCAAAAGAATAATCTTTTGTCATGTATGAATTAAAATAATAGATTTTTTGATAAGGCCTTGAAATATTCTTTTCATAAATCCTTGATGGTATGCTTTTTATATCCATTATTATGCATTTAACTCAATATAAAAACATATATTGATAGTTCATGTGATTATTCGACTTGTATAATATACATAGTTATGTTTTATTAGGTCCTTATTTATTAATATTTTATTTCTTCCATTTTATTCTCATGAATTTTTTTGAAGAAATTTGTTTTCATGTTCTCAACATGCATAGTGTTTTTGTTTATCATTAATTAGTATTTTTTACACACCCTTACTAACTATTTAAGCTCACCCATTTCTTATGTTTTCTTTCTACCGAGTTTGGGAAATAAATATAATGAATTAATTTAAGTAAAAATATAGGAATTATGAATGTTTCCAATATAAATTATATATTTCTTTCTTTTCAAGATGTTATATTGAACTTCTGTATTTGTCTATTTTTTCCAATAATTCTAAACTATCTAATCCTTATAGATTGTATTATTTCTAATCAAACCTTTGTAATAAATTAATAATGTATCTATGTTATTATATGATTTTGGTGTTACATTGGAATTCCATGTAGCCAGTTATTTTAAATTATTATTTCAATTTTTAGAGAACATCCATTATATTTAATGAATCTAATTTATTCGTAGAAAATATGGACATAGATTAACTACTTTCATAATACTATAATAAATAAATTTATATTTGTAGGATCAAAATAATGATGTAGATGCTCAATATACAAGAGGGGGGGTGAATTTTATACTTTAAAAATTTCCTTATACAAGGAAGAAATCTAAGTTTAACAAAGTTAAACTAAGATAATTCAAAACACCTATAATCACAAATTGGAGAATTGGAACCATAGTTTACAATATGAGATTCTACCATAAATCCTATAGAATCTAAACTAATCAAAGTACCAGTGTAAGGAAATATAAGAAGATTATACATTCCTTAGAATACAAAAGTGCAGCGGAAAACAATTAGTAAAACTACAAGTAGCAAGATATAAGACTTTTAACCCAAATAGAAGGGTATCCAACAACCTTGGATAAAGGTCCCTTGATTTATACTTTCAAGCAAGTCTGTCTTACCCACACCAGGGTAAGTCCTCGATACGAAGATCCGAATCTCTGCCATGCTACCCCCGCAAGCCCTCAACATTAAGGTATTTGGAACCTCTGTCTTCCTCAGCAAGGAAGGCCTCGAACTTCAATGTAGTCATCACCTCTGTCTTCCTATCCCCATAAGTCCTCGAATATAATCGCCAACATTCGGAGTCACCCGAAGCAATCTGAACAAGCAGTTCAGTACGCACAAGGCATGATAATATTCTCTCTCTAGAAATCACCTTCACAGCGTGTGGTCTCTAGATCGATCAACTTGTTGTTGAGCTCTTTCAAATGAGATCCTATTTATAGGTAAATTTCCAATGGTCGGCTCCCTCCTCCAACGGTCATATTTTTCATGAAATTTGGAGGGACCTGTACACGTGTAACTCAACCAACGGTTAATTAGAAACAGAATGAACGACATCGTTTGATAATAAATAATGTATAACTGAATGGACGTCATCGTTTTGAAATGGAGCATATGTAAGTAAAATCCATTCAAAATTTCGGAGTGTATGAAAATTAAAAGTTCGGAGTCTAACCAAAATTAAATCCGGAGTCTATGCTAAGAAATTTTTGGATTCTGTTTTATAGGAATTTAGAGTCTGGTTTCACCAGATATCGGAATCTGAACTTGCAGAGTTCGAAGTCGAACTAGTAAAATTTTGGAGTCAAACTTCCCAAGAGCTTGGAGTTTAACTTCATAAGATTTTAGTGTCGAACTCATGAATGTTCGGAGTCGAACTTCATAAGAGTTTGGAGTCAAACTCATGAAATTTCAGTGTCGAACTTCATAAGAGTTTGGAGTCGAACTCATGAATGTTTGGAATCGAACTTCATAAGAGTTTGGAGTCGAACTCATGAAAGTTCGGAGTCAAACATCATAAGATATCAGAGTCAAAATCATGAATGTTCATAGTCGAACATCATAAGAGTTTGTAGTAGAACTCATGAATGTTTGGAGTCAAACTTCATAAGAGTTCTAAGTCAGACTCATGAAAGTTCGGAGTCCAGAATTTGGATTGGAACTTCATTTCAGTTCACATCTAGATTTCAGATCCTAAAAACAGAATTCTCCAAATATTTACATTATACGACTTCTGGGATTTTGGGAATGAATCTGGTTTTTGTACTTAAGAAAAATAATTCAATGTATATGCAAATCTAGGTTATGGTAAATTTCCTTAAAGAAGTAAATTTTCCATATGGTGGTAAAATTTATATTTTCTTAAGTATAAGGTGTTTGTGATTTTCAAAACAAGAAGGAATGAAAAATTCATAAGGAAAACCTTATTGACTAAAAAATCTCCCCCTTTTTGGAAAGCACAAACATCCTTTCAAAAAAGAATATAAGGACATTGAGAAAAATTTCATTAGAATTTGAAATTAAAACTTATCTCCTTTTTTTCCTGGATGAAAGTGAATACAACTAACTCCCCCTTAGGCATTGAAACTCTAAGGATTTTATTCTCACTTTTCGGAGTGGATTTATCATTATTGTAGGAATGAAAAACTTCATAGAGAGAAACTCCCCCTATCTTTAAGGATATTTCACATATAAAATTTTCTTTCTCCTCCTTAGGAGTTATTCTTTTTCCTTCTCCCCCTTAGTGATTTTCAAAAAGAATTGAAGGGAATGGAAAAAAGTATGTTACTTGAAAAATTAGTACATGACAAGATACAACCATCCAAATAATCATTTCATTAGAGTTGGAAAAATTTTACAAAGAAAGAAAATTACAAAAAAAGATGGGACTGGCTTTATTTGTATTCCTTTTCCTTCGTGATGAGCTTCTTTAACACGGTTTTGACTTTCTTCAATTCTCTTTGGACTTCCTCAACTTTCCTCTCCAAGGATTTTACCTTTTCCTCATGGACTTTTAAAGCTTCTTCCTAAGCCTCCATGGCTTCTTTCTATAACTTTATTACCTCACCTTGTTTTTCTAACTTCTCCTTTAACTCAATAGGAAAATCTCTTTCTGTTTCCCAATTTTGAGATACTGAGTTAATCATCCCATTCAGGTCCCTGACCTGTTTATTCCGAGAATTTAGCTCTTGGGTCAGCTTTTCATAAATCCCGTTAACCATTTTATCCTCCATTTCAAAATCATTTTGAACTTCAGCCTGAAAACTCTCAAACTGATCTAAATCTTCATCAACTCTCTTAGACCACTTTGTTACCTTACTGCAGGACTTTCTATGCACATCATAATCGATAAGAAAACTTTTCTATTCAGCTTAATCTTCACAAACTTATCCATGACCATGGATAAAGAATCCTATTTCTGATTCATACTTTATTGCATCATCTAGCATCTGAAATCTATAGTTGGAAAAATCGGAAGGGTCTCCACCAACTTCTTCAGAGATTGAACCACAAAATCATGCCCATGAGATGATGATTCCGAATCAGAAACTTTACTTGTAGATTGATCTTCTTCATCTTGCACTAAATTTATTCTAGAAGTGCCACCAATATCTTTCTTCCTAATGAAATCTTTTATAGGTGTCTCCATGAGAGTTTTCTTCCCCTTATCGGCTCTCGGAATGGGTTGCTCATCAGAAGATATATCCACGGAATCTGAAACATGAATAATCTAGTATTCATCAATTTTCTCCTTTTCTTGTCCTTCCTCAAGGAAATTCTTATCATAATATTATTCCTCGTCATACAAGATATTTTATTCTTGTTCTTATTGATGTTGCTTATCATCATTCTTACTAGCCTCATCACCTTCCTTTCCTAGAGTAGCTAACTTAGCAGATTCTGCCTTATCTTTATAAACCACTACTTTCTTGATCAAGGCATATAAATCATCACATACATCTTCTTCTTCTTCTTCTTCTTCCTCTTCCTCTACTTCTTGAGAAACTTCTTTTTCAGCTTCTTCAACTACTTCTTTACCCTTGGATTTTTCTGGAGTAACATAGTTCTTGGCTGGAGTCTCTAGTAAAGAAGGATTAGAACCGAACGTTTCCAGAACAGGAAGCATTCTGGATGCTAACTCTGTAGCTTTCAGCAAAGATTGCACCACTTCAGCTTCATAAATTTTCTTTTTCATCTTCTTTTCTTTTGCATGTTTCTCTAGCTCTTCTGCAGCTCTTTTCTTTTAAAGCCTTAGCCTCTGCAGGGTCCAATCTGAATTATGGATCCCCTTCTTTTCTCTTCTCTTTATCTTCCCTCCAATTGGCTGCCACTTCATCTGTATATGTTTTCTACTTTTTTGGCTTGGGAGGAGCAGACTGAGTTTCCATATCCGGGTGATTTTCTTCATCAACAACCACTTCCTTAAGCTTTCACTTTTCCTTTTCTTTTTGAATGGTTCCAGATTCTGTGTTTCTTTCAGAGCTTCTTCAAAATCTTCCACAGATGGAGGGTACAATTCTCCGAATTCACTGTAAAAACCCATCTTCATCCTCTTCAAGTAATCATCACTAACCAACATAAGATTGCAATTCCAGACGTTTGATTTGCATGCAACCTTGAATGATTATAATCACCCAACTATCAGCCTAGATAATTAGGTAGGGTACATGATAATATGAGCTCTCAAATCTCCTTCTGTGATGCTCTTGATCGTAATCAAGACATGCCTCATCAAATTTATATTTCAAATATTTACCAAAAAATCTAAAACATAGATATCACTTTTCTTCTGGTTATCTTTGTCACCTCTTCTTGGAACCATAACTCTTTTCACCCAAATATGATGAATTCTATTGTTCATAGTGAGATGAGAAATCCTAATGGTTTAAGCATCCTTAAGACCAAGACATTTCAATGCCTTCTTCTTGTTGAAACTTCCTTGCTCATCTGGAAGTTTGTGTGAGAAGAAATCAGCTTCTCCTTCGTATGATAAACCAACCAAGCTCGCGTCCTTGGTGTAAGAAAGCTTATAAGTCTTCCCATAAAACTTGAATGAAAACCAATCTCTTCCATCTTCTATCTAGAAGGAAACAGACTCATAGAACTCGATCAGAAAATCAATATAAAACGGATCCTGTTTATCTGAATTTGATATGTAAACACCTTCCCATCCGCTCAGTCTGATATTCTTTGAAATAAGAGAATAAAGATTGTAGAAATATGGATGTACCAACCTTTCCATGAAGACTAACCACTTAGAGATTGGATTTGAAGTTGACATATCTTGAGATGTTTCTTCAACAGGAATTCGGAGTGATTAAATCTGAAAGATTCGGAACAGATTTGCAATGTTCGGAACCAGACATAAGAAGAGAAGCAGGGCTTCCAGACGCGAAGGCTTTAAAACCATATGTGGGACGAGTCTTGGGGTCCCCTTTTTATAAGAGATGTATGTGACCTTTAATCATCCAAAATCCATCTAACAGTTGAAAAAGATTTGATCTGATCTGACGGTTGAAAACACTCCCGCAAGGAAAACATGACTCCGATCTTTTGAGGTATTAAAAAAACATTCGGTTTAGAAGAAAACTAAAATCTTAACTTTCAAAAACTCCGGAAAAGTACCAGTAAGAAAAATATGTTTACAAAACTATATGTAAGGAAATCATAGCTCTCGGATTAGATAGAAATATTTTTCGTAATAGGTAATTTTCTTTTTGAAGAAATGAATTTAAAAACAAACTCATTATGAAAGTTCCAATATGAAAACATCAGTACGAAAATATCATTACGAAAAATCCAATAGGAATATCATGTTATGAAAACTCCAGTACGAAAATCTCCATTACGAAAACTCCAGTACGAAAATCTCCATTTTGGAAGTTTTCATTCCTAGAATTTCAATCCAGAAAATTTCAGTTCCAGAAATTCCCATTCTGGAAATTTTAGTTTCAGAAATTTCCATTCCGGAAACTTCAGTTCCGAAAAGTTTGAAAAACTAAATATGAAAATTTTAGTTACGCTAATTTTAAAAAACAGATTATGAAAATTTTAGTTACACTAACAATCAATTTTACTCCCCCTATGAAAAGGAGTTTATTACTATTAGGAGAATTGTTCATTAAGAAGTTAATGAAGAATTATTACATTACGATTATCATTCCTAAATTTTTTTTAATGTATTCAAATCTATCGGAGGGTAATGATTTTGTGAAAATATCAGCAAGTTGATCTTACATCCCGATAAACTAAAGAATGATATATCGTTTATATGTGATCCCTAAGAAAGTGATTCCTAATATCTATGTGTTTTGCATGAGAGTGATGTGCAAGATTCTTACATAGGGTAATGGAACATGTGTTATCACACAAAATTTGAGTCTTAGTAAATCTCAGGCCATAGTCTGTGAGTGTGTGTTGCATCCACAACACTTGAGAACAATAACTTCCAGCTGCTACATATTCAGCTTCAGCAGTGGAAAGTGCTACAGAATGTTGCTTTTTGCAGGACCAAGAAACTAATGAATCTCCTAAGAAATGAAAAGATCTAGATGTACTCTTTCTATCCATTCTACATCCACCAAAGTCAGCATCCAAAAAGCTTTTTAGAATAAAATCATTTCCAGAAGTATAAAATAATCCTAGATCCATGTTTCCATTTAGGTAGTGAAAAATTATTTTTACCGCCATTACGTGAGATTCCTTAGGATTGGATTGATATCCTGCACATAACCATACTGAAAACATCAAGTCCGGTCGAATAGCTGTTATGTAAAGTAAACTTCCTATCATACTTCTAAAATATGTTTTATCTACTCGTTTCCCAGCTTCATCAAGATCTAATGAGTTTGAGGTAACGATTGGAGTACTTATACTCTTAGTGTTGTCATAACAATAATTTTTGAAAAGATCTTTAATATACTTATGTTGAGATATATTGGTTCCTTTTATTCATTGAGAAATTTGATAACCCAGGAAAAAAGTTAACTCACCCATCATACTCATTTAAAATCAGATTTCATTAGACTTGCAAAAGAATCAGGTAAAGATTGCTGAGTTGAACACAATATGATGCCATCAACATAAATTTGAACAATCAAAAAAAATTCTTATATTTCTTTATAAAAAGGGTTGGATCTACATTTCCCTTAACATAGTTATTTTGAAGCACAATTCCTATGAGTCTATTATTCTAGGATCGTGTGGCTTGTTTATGACCGTACAAAGCTTTGGTAAGTCAAAAAAACATGATCATGATGTTTTCTATCTTCAAATCTAGGAGGTTTTTCAACAAAAAAAATCCTCTTGAACATAACCGTTAAGAAAAGCACATTTTACATCCATTTGAAAATTTATATAATTGAAGAATGCTGCAAAGGCAAGTAGAATACGAATAGATTCATGTCTAGCTACTGGAGTGTAGGTTTCTTCATATTCTATTCCCTCATGCTAGTTATAGCCTTTAGCAACTAATATATATTTATTTCTTACTATGACTCCATTTTCATCACACTTTTTTCTGAAGACCCATTTTACTCCAATGAAAGATGTTTCCTTAGGTCATTAAACCAAGGTCTAGAATTTATTCCTCTCAAATTAATTTAGTTCATCTTGCATGGCTTTGATCCAATTATCATCACCTAAAGCTTCATCAGTTCTTTTTTATTCTAATTGGCAATGAAATTCTAGATGTTCAACTTCATTTCTTAAGGAACTTCTAGTCCTTACAGGTTGATTTACATCACCAATGATACTATCACTGGGATGAATCTTAAGAAACACTTGATTTGGGTTTTGTAAAACATTTTCATCAACATAGGGTACAAAGTCTTCTGGGGTAAATGTTTCAGAAGTATCCTCTTGAACATTTTCCTTATCAAAAGGAACTTCTATCAAAGTTTGACAATCAGTTTTTTAAACACATCTGAGGATATAGGTTGGGATGGTTTGAAAATAAAAGGATCAGTCTCATCAAATTTTACATGTACTCTTTCTTCAAAAGTACAAGTGTTTTTATTGGAAACTCTATATGCCTTCGAATTTGTGGAGTAGCTTAAGAAAATTCATTCATCAAATTTTGGTGTGAATTTATGTAGATTATCATTAGTATTCAGAATGAATACATTGCAACCAAAAACCTCGAAGTAGGAAGGTCTTGGTTTTCTATCATTCCATAACTAATAAGGATTTATATTATGAAAAGGTCTAATCAAAACTCGATTTATAGTATAACAAGTAGTACATTCCGCTTCAACCTAGAAATGTCTAGCTATAGAATATTCACTCAACATGGTTCTAGTTATCTCTTGAATAATTCTATTTCTTCTTTCAACTACACCATTTTGTTGAGGAGTTCTAGGTGCTGAAAAATTGTGAGTAATACCTTTTCTACGAAAAAATGTTTCAAAAACAGAATTTTGAAATTCTCCTCCATGATCACTATGAATAGTTTTTAGTGGAATTTTTTTCTCATTTTTAACTTGTGCTCTAAAACATTTTAAATAAGAAAAAACTTCATACTTCTTTTCTAGAAAATAGACCCATGTAAATCTGGAGTAATCATTAACTAGCACAAACACATATTATTTGCCTCCAATACTTCCAGTTTGTGTTGGAACAAAAAGATCCATGTGCACTAACTGTAATGCATCAACCGTTGAGACTTCACTTATTGATTTAAAACTATATTTATGTTTCTTTCCATATTGACAAGGATCACAAACTTTAGAAGAATCAAATTTAAGCTCCAGTAGATCCTTAACTAGTTTCTTCTTAGAAATTTTACATATGTTTATAAGGTTACAGTGACCTAGTATTCTATTCCATAACCAGGAATGATCTTCCATTGCACTTAGGCAAGATAGGTCTTGGCTCCTGATTTCTTCTAATTTCAATGTGTAAACATTCTCTTGCCTATTGGCTGAGAGAATAAAATCTTCCTTGGAATTGTGAACTAAGCATTTATCATTCCTAAAATTCACATGGCATTCTTCATCTCATAACTGACTTATACTAATGAGGTTGTGCTTAAGACCCTTAACAAATAAAACATTTGAAATCAATGTTTTACCAAGAATAACAATATTACATATACCAACAATTTCTCCTTGAGCATTATCTCTGAAAGTTACCTTTCCTCCTTTCGTTTTGATAACCTTTTCTAAATAAATTTTGTTACCAGTCATGTGTCGGGAACATAAACTATCCATGTATCATGAATTATTGTTGGTACTTCCTCTATCTTCCTAAAAACAAGAAAAGAATTAGACTTTCGAAATCCATACTTGTTTGGATCCGAGATTCCCAGAAAACAAAATTTTAGGCACCCACACTTTCTTAGAAAAATAGGATTTATGAAAACCTAGAGATTGGGTTTTATTTAGAGAAAAATTCTTTGCCCAGTGACCACCACATTGACACTTGGTACAAAATGGGGCACTTTGTGGAACAAATTAGTTGTTACAAAAAATTGGTTTTGCATGGGTATACCCAAATCCGGATTTGTTTCTTAAAGGTCGTATCTGTGAATACATTTTATCAAAATTTTCATTATCATTGGTAAAGTTTAATAAACACTTCATTAAGGAAAAAATTTCGGACTTTAATTTAATAACCAAGTTTTATCTCCAAAATCATTAGATTTAGAACTAGAGCTAGGATCGAGAAATATTTTCTCAGAAATTACTTGTTCTAACTCATTAGAATGTTTGTTCTTCTCAGAACATACTTCCTCATGATTTTCTGAAATACATACAAAATCATCATTTTCCCTATCAAGATCTTTAGAAAGATTTTATATTTCTTTTGTAAGAATAGAATTCCTAGAGTTTTCCTTATCATGTTTTTTATTGAGTTTACAATTTTCAATCTCAAGAAGTTCAGAAAACCTAGAAACTTCTTAATAGGTAGGTGAAGTATTTTCTTCATCAAAAGAGGAATCATCATCTGAAGAGTTATAATACTTATTATCATTATAATTTAAAGGTACATTGTTCAATGATTCATCATTTCGTACCTTATCCATAAAGAAATGATTGGTAATGGGTAATCTGGCTATAAGACCAAGATTCTTCTCTCCTGAAGATTCATAATCAGAAGACTCATATGAAGAGTCCCTACCACTGGCACTCCAGGTGTCATTTTCTTTCAGAACATTCTTAGCTTTGATTATGTAATACTTCTTTCTATTCCTCTCAGAATGCATTTATTTTCTTTCTTTCTTTTTTATCAGGGGGTAATCTGGTCTAATATGTCTAGATATCTTGCATTCATAATTAGTAACTTCACCATCTTTCCTGTTTTTCCATTCCTTTTTCTTATACTTGGATTGGAAATTTCTCTGGTCAGCTATCTTGTTCCTCCTTCAAGCAATATTTTCTAACTCATTTTATGAGATTTCACATTCACTAGATTCTGACTGAATAACCACCATCTTAGACTTGGATCTGGTTACTCTCTCAAGAGATTTAGCTTTCATATGATTTGATGTTATTGTAAAATCAACAGTACTATTCCCATTCTTCTTTTTGATGTTGTTAGAATCTCTCTTCATTCTTGTTTCATGTTGGAGAAGAGTTGTGAATAGTTCATGATGAAAAATTTGAGTGACCTTCATGTTCTCATCTATTGCGGTTCTCTTTGATTCCCACTAATTGGGAATAATATCAATTATCTTATCCACAAGGGCTTCATCATCTAATCCTTTTTCTCCCATAGACTGTAAGCTGTTGACTATAGTCATAAACCTCTGTTGAACTTTACAGATTGGTTCTCTATATGGAAAATTGAATCCATGATATTTAGATCTAATCATAGCTCTCCTAGTTTCAATCACTTTAGAAGTTCCAAAGTGTGTAACTTCTAACTTCTTCCAGATACAATTAGCTGCTTCACAAGAAGAAATTTGGCTATATATATTTCTAGTCATTAAACATAGTAAAGTATTATGTAACTTATAATTGAGTTGATACTCTTGATTTTCCTGGTTAGTGAAAGTTCTAACTTCCTTATCAGGAATTATATAATCACCAGTAAGCATAACGAAATTATCCAATCTAGTATTGATAACAAAAGTATCCATTACATCTCTCCAGTACTCATAGTCATTACCATAAAATATTGGTGTTCTTGTAGGGTTTAGATTGTCAATAGAACCAACATTGATTCCTGCCATTATTAAAAAAACTTTGGAAACCAAACTAGTTAGTAGAAAAAGTTCGTAACCACAAAGTTCGAAATGAAAATTTGGAATGACAAAGTTCGGAATGACAATTCGGAAAGGCAAAGTTTGGAATGACAAAAAAAAATTCTATGCAAGGATGAAGAACAATGATAAAATGAGCAAGAAAAACTTATATGTGAATATAAGTATTTCTGAGACCTCATCTGATACCAATTATAGGATCGAAATAATGATGTAGATGCTCATTATACAAGAGAGGGGTGAATTGTACACTTTAAAAATTTCCTTAGATAAGGAAAAAATCTATGTTTAACAAAGTTAAAATAAGCTAATTCACAACACCTCTAATAACCAATTGGATAATTGGAACCAAAGTTTACAATATGAGATTCTACCTTAAAGCGTATAGAATCTAAACTAATCAGAGTACAAGTGTAAGGAAATATAAGAAGATTATACTTTCCTTACAATAAAAAAGTGCAGTGGAAAACAAGTAGTAAAACTACAAGTAACAGGATATAAGTCTTTTAACCCAAAGATAAAGGTATCCAACAACCTTGGATAAAGGTCCCTGATTTATACTATCAAGAAAATCTGTCATACCAACACCAGGTTAAGTTCTCGATATGAAGATCGTAATCTCTGTCTTGATATCCCAACAAGCCCTCAACTTTAAGGTAGTTAGAACATCTGTCTTCCTCAGCAAGGAAGCCCTCAAACTTCAAGGTAGTCGTCACCTCTGTCTTCCTATCCTCGTAAGTCCTCAAATGCAATCTCCAACATTCAGAGTCGTACGAAGCAATATGAACGAGCAGTTCAGTACGCACAAGACATGAAAAGCTTCTCTCTCTAGAAATCACCTTAACAGCGTGTGGTCTCTAGATTGACCAACATGTTGTTGATATATTTCAAATTATCTCTTATTTATATGTACATTTCCAATGGTTGGCTCCCCCCTCCAACGGTCATATTTTCCATGAAATTCGGAGGGACCTGTACACGTGTAAATCAACCAATGGTTAATTAGAAACAGAATGAATGACATCGTTTAATAATAAATCATGTATAACTGAATGGACAACATCGTTTTAAAATGGAGCATATGTAAGTAAAATCCATAAAAAATTTCAGAGTGTAAGAAAATTAAAAGGTCAGAGTCTAACCAAAATGAAATCTGGAGTCTATGTTAAGAAATATTCGGATTCTGTTTTATAGGAATTCGGTTTATGGTTTCACCAGAGATCGGAATATGAACATGGAGAGTTTGAATTCGAACTAGTAAAAGTTCGGAGTCGAACTTCATAAGAGTTCAGAGTCGACTTCATCAGAGTTCGTAGTCGAACTCATGAATGTTCGGAGTGAAAATTCATAAGAGTTCAGAGTCGAACTCATGAATGTTTGGAGTCAAACTTCATCAGATTTCGGAGTCGAACTCAAGAATGTTCGGAATAGAACTTCATAAGAGTTCAGAGTCAAACTCATGAATGTTCGGAGTCGAACTTCATAAGAGTTTGAAGTCGAACTCATGAAGGTTCAGGGTCGAACTTCATAAGAGTTCGGAGTCGAACTCATTAAGGTTCAGAGTCGAACTTCATAAGAGTTCGGAGTCGAACTCATGAAGGTTCGGAGTCAAACTTCATAAGAGTTTGGAGTCGAACTCATGAATGTTTGGAGTCCAGAATTCAGATTGGAAATTCATTTCAGTTCACATCCAGAATTCAGATCCTAAAAACAGAATGCTTCAAATCATTACATTATATGACTTCTGGGATTTTGGGTATGAATCCGGTTTTTGTACATAAGAACAATAATGTTATGTATAAGAAAATAAAGATTATGGTAAATTTATTTAAAGAAGTAAATTTTCCTTATGGAGGTGAAATTTATATTTTCTTAAGTATAAGGTGTTTGTGATTTTCAAAACAAGAAGAAATGGAAATGTCATAAGGAAAACCTTATTTACTCAACAATATTGTATTTCTTGTCACATATCTCATTCAATCATTTATTATAATTATAATAAATGTATTTCAACCAAAATGTTCTATTAATATATTTTAAAAGTGGATATTTGTCATTATCATGTTCCTCTATGGAACTATAAACTATATAAATATTCACATTTATCCCATATTTAATTGTTTTTAAATATTTTACAAAATATTTATCTTTATTATCTGTAGTAGTATAAGATGAAGACTAATAAACCCCATTATTTATTATCTAATTCTAAGAATCACATTTCAACATACACTCTTACTAATCATTAGTTCAAAACAAATCATCAAAAATTATCTGAGTTAGATGTATTTTATTTTATATAATTTTTCTCATAGATTCCAATTCCATTTGTATAAAAACATTGAGCTTTTTTATCAACTAAAAATCTAATAAATCAATTTCACCATGATATTGTAAACTATCCACAATATTAAAGAATTTTTTTAATCTATGAAATAAAATAATGGAAAAATAAATAAACAAATAAATAATATTTACCATACATATCTTTACATGTTTCCAAAACCATTGAGATCACAAAATGATTAATTTATAATATTTTAAAAATATTTTTATTTTTTTAACAATATAAAATTTTAAATATATATATATATTTTACTTTTTGTTGAACATAAAAGTATATTTCAAAAATTGCAGTTCACCTAAAATTATGAAATTCCAACTCTAGTAAATATAATAAAATCCTTATCTTGATTTTTATAATCCCCCTTTATCAGATTAATGTTTTCAACATCAATGTTAAAAAATGTATTCATTCAATCATTCACACCTTAAAATTCATCACCATGGAATGTTGGAGAATTTCAAGGAATAATATTTTCCAATGTCCTGACTATAAAACATTATATTTAAAAATAGACATAATCATCTATAAACATTAATCTTGTAAACATGATATATATGAGGAGACATAATTTTATAAATAAAATGTATGATGAATTATTGTTTATATATAAATAAAAATTATATATTTTGAAAAGTTATTAATGAAATATTACTTAACAAACTAATATCATGATACACATTGTAACAAGAGTTAGAATCCTCTTATAAGAAACAATATAAACTTTTTTAGAAAAATTCATAGTGGAAATATGTAAACTATTCAATACATGAATCATAATATTATAATATATTTTATGGAGAAGATACAAAAATAAACATTATAAGAAATGGTATCTACTCAAAACATGAATATTAATATAGAATGTCAACCTAACCCTATATATATCGGATTATATACCTATCATAATGAACGTATTCCACGCAAAAGAAATAATTGACTACATAAAAATCCTACAATCACTATTTCTTTATCCCTATGAACACTAGACCCAATATATCAAAAAACTCTACAAATATATCCCCCTGGCCCCTACCAACCAGATCAAATGAACAAAAAATAAAATAGATATATCAAAAGGAAATTAATAATTAATCCTCACAAATTATTCTTTATGAAAACTCTCAAAATATAACAAAATAAACGCTCCATGTAACATAATGATATAACTCATTAACCATAACTTTTTATCCAATGACATCACCTATTTATCTCATGAGTTATCATTAAAATTTATTGTTAAACTACATAACTAAAATTATGTATTTCATGGTATTAGTTTAAACATAATATTAAAAATTACATATTCACCTATTAAGTTCAGTATAAGCACATTATGTCTGATTTTTTTTCTTTATTACACCATTACAAATAATTAATGGCTCCATTGCTTAAAAATTTTAAAATACATAAAATTTTATACGTATGTCTTCATTTGGTATGATTAATTATTTTTTTATCTTTTAATATATTTAAGTCATCATCCAATAAATTCTGTCAAAAATAATTTTTATTACTTTTACACATGGATGGTACTCAATGAAATTATAATCATAATCCTTAAATTATCATTAATGTCATTATATTTTTTCCATTATAAATTATTGATATCCATCTCATATTACTATTATTCTCCAACTAATATAAATAAATAAAATCATATATAATAACATTATAATATAAGGAAGATAATTATTAAAAACATTTTAGAATCTATTAAAAATGATTTTGATTTTATTATTTAATGTCATAGAGTGATCATTAGAATCTATTTAATATAGAAGATATATAATAATTTTTAATAAATATTATGAATTCAATGTAATAAAATTTTATTAGTTTTATTATTTTTGCATGGAATAATAATTTTTTTTGGAAAAATATGATGACATATTAAAAATATATTTAAATGATGTGATTATTATTTCTTACATAACTATATGTAATTGATTTTCTAAAAATTTCAAATTACCTTCCAGTGGTGGTATTTTTAGGAGTACAAAACAAATAAAATATAGATAAGATTGTTTGTGAGGGTCTTTGGTTGTACTACAATAATATAATTGAATTTTGGGGTTAGGGAATGTATGTTGGTGAAGTAATCCTACTATAAAGAGAAGAATATATTTTCCTAATATTTTACACTTAAATAATTGTTTACCATAATATTCATCTTCCATGGTAACTCATTTTTTACAGCGGTAACTTATTTTTTATCTAAATAACCCATTATATATAAATAATGAAATTATTGAATAAAATTTTAGTACCTAATTTTTTATCTTATTTCCAATATTAATTAATTTTAATTTTAGTTTAATAAATTAATAACTAATTGAAAAAAAATTTAGAAAAAATATTACTAATTTTTTAAAAGGTAATATATTTTTTTCCATTTTAAACAAATTATTTTTATGTGTATATTATTAATTGTAAAATATATATTTGTTCATGAATAATGTTATAATAAAATTATAATTAATAAACATATCTTAATCGTTTAAAAAAATCATTATATTTTAAAAAAAAATTATTTTCCACAAATAAAATAAATAACATTTTCCAAATATCAGAAAAATTAAAGAGAATCAATTTTTTTGGTTAATATAAAAATGAATTTATTTTTTCAAAATTATATTCATTAATTTTTCATTTTATCACATTAATCCTATCATAAATCCTAATGAAAAAATTACTTTCTATTAATAAATAACAATTTTAAATATTAACTATTATTATTCATATTTTCTAGCAATTAATAATTTAAATTCATTAAATATACCATTCATATAAATTATGTATTATATATATATATTTATCTAGAAAATATTTTTTTCTTAAAATAATATGCATAAATAGATTACATTATTAATAAATATTTTTTAACAAAATGATATTATTTTTTGTTTTGTTATACAAATTGAATTTTATAGATCCTTTATTATAAAAAAATATCATTAGTTTTTTATAAAGGATTTATTACAATATTAAATATATATTTAGAAAAAAAATCAACATTAATTTAATAATATTTATATTAATAAAATGTGTTGTGTTATTTTTTAATATTATGTTGTGTGGGGAAAAATAATTGAACGCATTGTATATAATATTGATGTATAATGACTAATATCAAGTGTTGTCTAATTTTATCCCCTTAGGTATATTGTATCATTTAAATTTTATTTATTTTTACTTAGTGAAATATACAAGTGAATATATATGATTTGAAGTAATAAATAAAAAAAATTTAAAAATATATAATTCTCGTTATCAAAAAAATAATAAGAAACATAAATTTACCATTATAATAGGAATATATTGATATTTAAACCATTAATTCAAAATATGTATCACGGTCCATCAATATGAATTATGAGTTTCTTGAGTAATAAATTTCATAAAATAATTTTATTAATATGATTTTCATCTAAATTCCAAAAACCAAATGGATTTGATAAAATAAAATAGAATTAGAATTAACGATCACATGATTATGAAAACATATTTATAAAATGACTTCTCCTATAATACTATTATTTCAACAGATGGTACACATGGTTTAATAATTCTATAATTTAATGAACATAAAAATCATTTAGTTTAACTATGTTATCCAGGTTTATTATTCCATTATGTCTTATATGCAGACTAAGAAAATATTTTATCTTTAAATTCTATATAAATCGTACATAATGGTTCATAATGTGTTAGTGAATGAAGAATTATTATCCCCTAGGAGTATCAAACTATGTGTGTAGTTTGTAAATACCTTCACATATTACATGAATGTAAATGAATTATCCAGTAATGCAATTCATTTTTCAATAACATCATTCGATGGTCATAGCATAGATGTTATATTTAATAGTCATCCTCAAATCGAAATATCATTGAAATATTTTCAATCTCTAGGTTGTGAAATATTAATTCATAGAAAATTTAATTTTGAATTTCCAAGGAATAATCTTTCCTCAAAAGTATCTACCTCACAAATGAGGAAAAAAATTACTAATTTCACTCCATCATATAGTCATGATTATTTACCATTTATAAATGTCCTTATATTTTAATGTCTCCCATTTTATTAAGACTAAATGAGGCTAAATTATCCTATAAAATATAATATGTATGGTAATGAATCAATTATAGTTTCTAATACAATTTACACATATTATGCCATTTGAAATCATTAACTGTTATTAAAAGACACAATAATTGTTTTTTATGATAGTATACTATAGAAATAAAAACATCATTTTAACTATTATACTTATAATGGAATAAAAATTTATATAAATGTGGTACCAATAATTTATGAGTACAGGAAAATAAAATATGAAATTATTAAAATTTCATGTTGGTTTTTAATATATTCATGTACAATTTGAAATAAATACTATACATATGAGTATGGTTAAAAAACTCATTAAAATTGGTGAATAATGGATGTGATGATTTTAAATGTGTTGTATGAGGGTAATCATATGTTTCTATAGGATGCATAAGGGTAATATATATCCTAAAATTTGGTCATTGAAGAATGCCTATGATTGTGTAATAGAATTTCAATTGGTGTGTTATGTTAATCATTAAAATTAAAATGAGTTATATTGGTATCCAGGTATTATGGTAAGTTATTGTTGAATCTCAACATAATATTTAAGGGTACACTCTAGTTTTTAATGTTGTGTAAGGTTATATCCCTCTATCTAAAATTGGAGATCTATGATTATAAATGTTATTTAATTGTATGTTTGAGTCATGTATGGGTAACTCATTTGGTCCTAGTGTTTTTTTAGGGTATCATGGTAACATTAAGAGGTGCATAAGAGATTCATCATGGTAATACCATGTTACCATTATGAAATATTGTGTTTGGGAGTTATGTCCTCAAAATACAAATTAAGTCCTCTTTGTCCATAATATTCTCCTATAACATGTTATCGTGATTTTAATGGAAAACCATATTGGAAAATAATTACTATTCCACATTAAAAATTTAATTCCTATTTTGAATGATTTAAAACCTTCACATTCTTGAATAATTTATAGGATTAAAATAAATAAAGAAATTTACTTTAAAATATCAATGTTATGAACCACCCTCGACATTCTATTTATAAATACCAAAAACCATATATTTACTTTATTTATTATATTCCATCTAGTTTTTGTAGTCTTGAAATTATCATACAAAATATTTTTTATGTATCCTTAACCAAAAAAGTTTTCATAATGGTTTTTGGGTTGGAAGTTCCAACTATCATTCTTTTCATTTTGCAGCGGACTATTAAAGAGGAAAAATACTTAGGAATGATTTTTTATTTTTTTCTTCTTTTTATGATAAATTGGGAATATTGATCATAAAATCCTCTTGTATATATTGAAAAAATTAACCTTAAATGATAATAACATGGGAATCATTGAAGATTGATATTGAATTATTATCGTGAGTTTAACTATGATTATTCCGGAGAGATTAAATTAATACCTCTTATAAATTATGATTTTTATATAGAGGAAATTTTCATATAATGATATAACATAAAATTAAAAAAAATTACAATATAAGTACGATAAAAAAAATTGGATTTATTTATATTATTTGAAAAAATAGCACAAAATGTTCACTGGATTTCATGGTGAGATGTTGAAAGTGATTAATAATTTGATGATATTTTGGGTGAAAATCCATGACAGTCCTCAATGATATTTCTTAGAAACATTATAGTAGGAATATATTAACCATTTAAGGCACATTTATAAACATTTCACCCTTGTAATAAAAATATTTATTTCATAAATTCATTAACAAGAATGATTATGATTGAATGTGGTTGTGTGTGAGTGGCCAATGAGATCATTCTTACTCTTTATGCCCAAATATTTTAATTGATATTTTTTCATCTTTAATTTTTATCATATATATATGTAAATATGTTTAGATTTTATTTTCATGAAGGAATAGTTTCCATTTAAAATATTTATATTTCATATGTTAACCTTCCTTCAGTGGTATCGTTCTTGGAATACATGATTTATCATCATATGACTGTCCCTTGGAGGGAGAGTTTCCATGGCTTGCGATGATGGTGATGATTCACATAGACTCATAGTAAAAATATAGTTATACCTTGAAAATTATATATTGATAATGAAATAAATACCTAAATGAATATACTATGTTATTTATTTCCATTTGAATAACTGAATATTGTGCTCCATTACTACTTTCATGTACACATATATCAATAAGAGAACACTATTGCTTCATTCGCAAATTGGTTATTGCGTGACTACATAGTACCTGAATGTGTCTCCGTAAACTTGTAAACTCATTTATATTAATAATAGAATACACCTATTATAAATTATCAAATATTTAATTAATGCAATAGTATTCTATTCTTGTATCTTATTTCACACACATGATGTTGAAATGTTGTTTTATGTGTAGACATAATGTATATAGAATTCAGTAAATCCAAGGGGTCTCTAGATGAAAGAAGAAAAGTGAATCATGGAGGTGGTGGTGGACCAAAATGGACTCCAAAGTAATCTGATGTTTTTATTTATTTATTTACATGATTTTAATATACATTGTGTTGTATTGACACTATGAGAGCTTAATTATTTCTATTAATTTTGGTATTCAATATAGATAATTTCTACTTGTTTACTCAGTTTTTTTTCATATTATGGTATATATATTTTTTCAATGATTTATAATCTATGTATAATTACCCCAATGAAGGAGTGAGTCCAAAACTCATAGTCAACATACTTTTTCATATATTGAGGTGCACCTATGGTCTTGAGAAACTTTTGTTCTGAAACAGTGGTACAAATTAGGGAGTTACTATGTAGTATCTAAGTCAAATTTTTTATACTATTTTAGACTATCATATAATATAGAAGAAATGTGGTAGGCGTGTAGGAATAAAGTAAGGGAGGTGACTTTTCCCTTTATGTATCATCTATAATAGACCTTATAGTTTCCATGGACAAGAATACAAAGAACATTTTTTTTATTTTTTTAGTTGAATTCATTCATAATGATTAGGACTATAGTTATACATTCCACATATATATATTCATATTAGGAATTATAATTCTTTTAATTAAAAAATTAAACAGAAGATACCATTTTGTTATGTTTGTACATATTTTACTATGACTAACCTATAAGTTTGTTTACATTGGTTTGTTCTAAAAGGGTTATACCATGGGTTATAGTTAAATCATAATAAAAACATTGTTTGATCCAATATAATTATTAGAACCTATTTTAATGGTGTATGTTTATTATGAGGTTCCATTATGTTAATGAAAAGGTCTCATATGGGTACTGTTATTTGAATAATTATGACATGGGGATGGTAAAATCTCATAATGGAAAATTTTCATGATCTTCTAGTGATTATATTTGAGTATTTATTTATGATTTATCAAACACTGTATATATTTTTTAGATTGAAATGATATTTTATATATAAGTCTATTCATTACATAAATTACTAGGTGTATGTGTTTAAGAAAATATTCAAATATTCCATGATTGTCAACACCATCATAATTCCCCTTTCATGTACACCATAATATAATAGGATGCTGATAAATCGGTGGAAATTATTTTCAGAACAATCAAACTAGTAAATAATAAGATGGGTTAGAATGTAACAACGATGTAAATGTCAATCCTAGTGTTAAACCTAGTTTCATAACCGAAATTCAGAAGGAAGTATCCTTTTTTAATGGCCTCAAAGTGTATCTCAATTAAAAGGACAGTATGGAAGTTATTTGGATGATGTATCCATATATTGGTGTAATTATATAATTATACATGAACATTGATTAGAGTATTTAATTGTGCATTCATTATCAAAAGTTGGACCCAGTGTAGGTGAACACAAGATATGATTTTCTCTATAATTGATGACCTTTTTGGTTAGTTTTGGGGAGACTTGTGTTTCTCCATTATTGATCATCGATTTCTATACAACCGGTTATGGGTTAAAGAGGATGACATCCTAAAAACAATATTCGAATTTATGTATGAATTATAAGAATGCCTAGTGTTTGTAATTGGATTATTTAATGTTACAATACTTTTCATGGCTCTCATATATATTAAAATCCATCCATATATAGACTCGTTAACCAAGGTCTTTTAATGATATACTCATATCATCATCGACACTAAAGAATAATTTTAGGCACCTTATCATTATCCAATGATATCTTTAAGAACTTCAAAATTATCCCAATCCTAAATAACAATATTTTTAGGATTATAAATGTTAATATCAAATGGAATGATTTCACTAAGACAAGTACATCTATTGATGTACCTAACATATAATCTATTATGTCTAGGAAATGTCCCAAAAACCTGTTCATTATCAGGAAATTATTTGGTTTGTAAGGATACCATTTAAATATAATGAATTAGGGTTTAAATCTATTTAAACCTGTGACTATACTGATGAAAATATAATTGATGATTGATTTGTCATATATGTTTGAGGAATTATTTTTTGGTAGAATATTATTTTGACTATACCTACAGTGGAAATAATCTCTTGGGTAGGTATTATTTACATTGATTATTGGGATGCATCCAATGTTGGTTTGGTAGTAGAGTAGATCCCAGGGAAGAATGTAGTTGCTTATGGTTCACAATAGACACGACCCGATGAGTTGAAATAAAAATCTAGTGATTCCGAGCTGAATGTAATGGTCTCTGAATTTATGTTATGGATACACAATCATATCATTGACAAGTTTGTTGTCTGTAATGACCATAATTGCTGCCATTATTTCTCAAAATTCGTAACCTAAAAATTTAATAGATGTAATGGGTTGAGTATCCACAAGTTATTTAAAATTATTTGGATGTGTTATTCTAGTACTGTTAAATTCATAGATGATTCTCAAATTCAAATGACATTGGTAGCTTAGGATTATAGTGGGATGCATTATGTTGATATTCAAGAATCATGAGTTTATTAGCTGGCTATAGGATGGATGATTTTGGGTATTATAGTTCGATGACATGTTCTCAAAGAGTGGTCACATATATATAGTATATTTAGTAAATTCTAAACATGTCACATAGTTATATTGTTATATAATGAAATACCATCATGATGAAGGCAATATGATACCTATGTTCTTAATTGGAGATTTTAATGTTTTCATTGTACATGGGAGATTAGTAGTCCAACTATCCACCATGAATGTGATTATTGGAGACATACATACTTTGAATCAAGAGCTAAATCCATGTGTAATAATGATGCATCATGTATTTTGTAAATTGTTCTTGAGAACATAAATATTAAAGGAAATTTCATTATTTATTTCCAAATTCCGTACCTAGTAGAGGATAATGGTCGATCATCAGTTTCCTAGTGGTTTTCAACAACTACGTCCAATGCCAATTTAAATGTTTTATGAAATAACTATATGGATATTGAAGGGGTTACAAAGGACCCTATGGATTCGCTACTCAATATGGGTGGTAATAAATGGGATAATCAAGTCTTATTCCCTCTTATAGATCCAAGATACATTCTAAGTGGATTAACATAGAAATCATTATATTAGTGGTATCATATTCCATCATATAAAATTAATTTTAAATATTTTTTATATAAAAACAAATTTTAGATCATAGTTTTGGTGTGGATCAAAAAAGTACATAGGGAATCATATGAGATTGACAACAATTTATTATCCTCATATAGATTAGAAATCATAGATTATGTTCCATATATATGATGATAATTTTCATTATTCCATCATATACATGTTTAGTGTGTGGGATGGTCATATATGATCGATTCTTCTTGCATTCAAGAAAAATAATAGACCACGTACTTATAAAATATTTTTATTCATTCTAGAATTAAATTTTTAATCACATTAAAATTTTAAAGTGAAATAATTTGTATTTATATAAATTAATGAATTCTTACTGATTGAGTAGTAACATGACCTTAGGAATAGTAACACGAACATTAGGAATAGTAATATGTCCAATAGAATAGTATCCTCCCATATATAAAGTATAAATAAAATTTATTTATTTTATAAAGGAAAATATCATATATATATATTATGTAATATGTAAATAAATATTTTGAGAAAGATAAATTATGTGTTGGAATTTTTTGGACACAAAAATATTTATTCACAATTTTATAATTAATATAATGATCTCCAATAAAATATATCTTCATAAAATAGCATAATAAATTATTATTTTATTTGTTTATTATTATAGGATAATTTGATGATAACTTAATTAATTTTTTAATGTGTTATAAAAGTAGTTAAAGCTTTATATTGATATTTTTAGAAAAAAATTTGATTATTTTTGAGAATTCAGTAGGTAAAATCTTCTATCCTTTTCATCATGGGTGTTCACAAGGATGAGAATTCTATAGGTAAAATCCTTTATATTTTTCATTAAATTTCATTTCAATTTTATTCTTTTATTATTATATCCTCAACCCCCCCAATATAAGTGAAATTAAAAAAATTACCTTATATATAATTTAAATTTATCATGTTATTTGAAAAATTCATCATTATACTTATTCTAATCTACTTTTTATTATATAAATAAAAACATCATCCATGATGTACTAATTTACTACCTTCACCGATGATACACATTCATTTCCCTTTAATACCTTGATGTATTGTCATAAATCCTTTATTATGGTTAAATAATATTTAATTAAACATATAATAAGTTATTTAATGTTATAGTACAATTATTTATAAATGATATTGAATAAAATGTTATATTTCTATGATCATCCCAAAAAATACCAAAACTATTTAAATCATTTTCATTACTATTTTATCTATTGATTCATCATCATATAATAATAAAAATGATATTTGGTATCATTTAAAATTTTGGAAATATATTACCCCCAATTCAATCAACTTATGTATTTTCTCATCTATTCGACAAGAAACTCCATAATCCACCAACTGTGGAAACCAAAAAATAATAGAACCCAAAACAATAAAAAAATATTATTAATAAATGGGTGAAAATTGATATAATAAGATCACCTGGATAATTATAAATATTAATAGAATTCTTAATATACTATTAATATACAGTAAAATATTTTATATTTGGTCTAGGAACATATGATTTATTACATACATGAGTTAATGGAATTTTCATTAAAATACATTTTTTAAAAGTTTTCTTACAAAATAAAAATGTATTTTTTAGGATCCATCCATTCATGCTTGATGATTACGATTTGGATCTTGTTAAAATTTATAATAAGGGGAAAAAATATATCCTACAAATTCATTGGTATGTTTATATTGGTGGTCGATCATATGGTTACACCATGTGTAATTGTTATAGTTTCAGACTAATGTACCTATGAGGGTTACATTATAAGGAAGCAAGAGGGTTACACTGTAACATAACTATGAGGGTTACAAATCATATTATAGTCATGAGGGTTACAATATGAAGTATGTAATTTCCCATGTTACCATTGTAGTTTAATTTAGGTTTTCACATTTTTATATGTATCCCATGATTTCACAAAGTATATGATTGTTTTTGGTTGAGATGTTTGTATTTTTTATAATTATTTAATATGTTCATAAGTATTCATGGACTAACATTTACGTAATTTTTTTATTTCCCTTACTGGTCATTTTTTACTCATCATATGATTATAAATCTATTTCACATGGTTTAATGGACGGGTTAGAGAAGATACTATGGTAAACTCAATGATGCAATGATTTTTCATGGAAGAAATATGTTTTATTAAAAAAAATTACTATGGAGGAATGGATACTCTATTAGTATTTCTCACTTTTTATTCATTTGTTTTGATACGAATGGATTATTTCATAATCCTCTAAAATTATAAATTTAAAATATCTATGGGATTTCAAATAGTGTATTGTACCTAAAATAAATATATTTTGTAATGATAATTTAAATTTCCTTATAGTTTGTGTCAGATCACCATTTAGATTAATTTAAGGGTTAATATAATGTAAATATAATTCCATAAATTATTTACACCTTATGGTAATTTTTAAATGATGTATCATATAAAGATTAAGATTTTTCTTCACCTAAAAAATATCTGTTAATAAATTGTTCTCCACATTAGTAAAAGGGATGTTGATGTAGGAAGTAAAAAATAGTATGAGATCCTTCGAAATTCACAACCTGTAATGGTGTGATTTGGAGCCAACTAGATAGTGAATGTAATGGATCAGTTCATATGGGTTATAAAGTATGCGGGCATCCATGCAAGAGAAAAGTTAGATCATCCACAATGGAACATGACAACAATTCAATATTTTATGAGAAAAAAACCATCCTAATATTAGTGGATTGTTTGTCCCATTGAAGGATAATGGAAGGATTAAATCCCATAAAAGTATATTCATTTTTATGGGGTGTACAAATAATCTAAATTTTTTATTATTATTTACCGTTTTGAAGGTGAAGCTGACAAGAGGTGGAAAATGGATAATAATTTTAGTTTCAACAATGAGATTAATTTCATGGAATGTAATTAATTTGATAATCATTTCCTTGAATTTTTTTCCTATGGTTGTTTGAATTAGGAAAAAAAATCTTACTTAAATTTGAACAAAATGAGAATGATTTCCTTTTCTTGTATGAAGCAACATTTAGTAGTTTATAAAGGTATTATCTAAATCTTATTCAGGATATTGAAAGAAAAATAAATTGTTTTTCAGAGGATTAAAGCCATGATATCGAAGGGAATTGGGATCCTATGAATTAAAATGTTATGAGAATATTCTCTAATGAACTGATAGTATATAAATGGAGTTTCATGATGATCACATGAACTTTGAAAATATTAGAAGAAATTGTCCCTTAGAAAATAATAAGTAATAATAAATCCAAAATATTAAATGGTAATAAATTCTTGTTTCCTGATTGTGAAAAGTGTTTTAAAAAGAACCTTTTGAAATGATATAACAAAACATGGAGGTGTTTTTGAGGTTTCAAGTTTAGAAATGTGTCCTATTATTTTAATTAAAATTTTCATAAGATTAATCCTGATAAGGAATCTATAATGTTTTTTAAATGTTGTGAGATTGCTAATTTTGATAATGAAAATCCAAGGAATGTTATGAATTATCGGAAGATGGATCATAATAAGAAAAATGTGTATTGAGATCCTTTAGGACTACATCATTATATTTTGTTCCATACAATGATGTAGTCGAAGGTATAATGTTGTTTACATGATTTTTTCAAATATTTTGATTGATACGAGGTCCTCAAATAACATTAATTTTGGCAAATTTTTAGATAATTATAAATATAACCTCATGAAATGAAACTTTTATTTATCATTAAAACACCAAGAAAAATATTACTGAAGAAAGGAATTATAAAAATCTTTATATTGTTTTTATGGAAGGAAATTACCCAAAAACCATATTGTTTATTCTATACAAGAGTTTGATGTACTCTGGGAAATGAATGGTTTTCAATTTATCATTTTATGACTGATTATAGTGGTGAAAAAGTTTTTTTTGAATTATTTTAGATATTATACATGAATAAACCCATACCATTAATTAAATAATATGATTCATAGAATCAATTACAATATGGAAACGAATTTTATGATTCAATTATTTTTGAAAAAATAAATGTTCATATTAATTATGTGATAGTGGTTAACGAATACCTTAAAATTTTTCATGATGTTTTTCTTGGTGGCATTCATAATCGGGAAGATGAATTTTTTATATATCTAGTTACTTATGCTAGGAAACATTTGAAACCAATTTATTGAACTGATCAATTGGATCTCACTTAATCTCATAATTATTTTTATGAGTTTCTTAAACGAGGATACATTTTCCCAAGCATTTAACCATGGGGACCTCATGTTTATTTCTATAAAAATAAATATTGATCCCTTAGAATGTTCATTAACTATAAATATTTGAATATAATTATTATTTAATAAAAGTATTCACATCCACATATCATTAGCATGATTGATCAGCTTTGGCTATCCCATTACGTTTCCATGATTTACTTAATCCACATGCTCCATCAGGTAAATGTGAAGGAGTATGGAATTATAAAAACATTTTTTCAATTTTGATATTGTATTGATGGTTTATTAGTCCTGATATTTGGTATAAAAAATTATACTATTGTATTTAGGGGTTTATGAAAAAAAAAATCCTAGAATATTTGTATAAGTTTTTTTGTAAATTTTATTGATTATAGAAAGGCCATTTAAAAAAGTTATGAGTATAATGAAAATTTTTACAAATTGTTCTAAAAAATTTCAAAAAAGTGATATTATACAAGTAATATAGAAAAAAAAATTTTAGTTCCACCAGATTTCATTTCATGGGAACATTGTAATTCATGATTTTATAATATTTGATCCCATAAAAAAACTGGTTGTTGAATTTAAAAACCCTATAAAAGTAAATGATATTCATAGTATTATTAGATTAGAAGTTTATTAATGATGATTCATTAATAGAATTTGTAGTTATGTATCCCACTAAATTAGTTATCCAGAAAAAAGTGTTAATTTGTTTATAAATTGCGATGATGTATATTTTGAGGAACTGAGAAGAATAATGGTTAATGATGATGTATTGGTTCTACCTTCTAGAAATTGTGAATTATTTTTCTACAATGATGCTTCTTTAAAGGGACATGGTTCTTTTCTAATGAGGAATGGACAGGTTATTGGTTATTCTTTCAGACAACAAATACCTCATGAGTTAAATTATAGAACACAAGAATTTGAATTAAAGGAAATGGTTTTCTCTAAAAAAATATGGAGGCATCATTTTTATTATCCAAGTGTGAAATATATTCTGACCATTAATGTTTTATGAATATATTTACTAATAAGAAATTGAATATAAGGAATAGAATATAATGAGATCTGATAAATTATTATGATTTCATGATGCAATAGTATTATTTTGTTGTATTTTATTTTTCACACGCGATATTGAAATATAGATTCATGTGAAGACAAAATGTATATGGAATTGAGTAATGGCAAGGGGTCTCTAGATGATAAATGAATAGTAAATAATGGAGGTGGATGAGGAACAACACGTACTCAAAAGTAATATTATGTTTATATTTATTTATTTATATGAATTCAGTATACATTGTTTTGTATTGACACTACAAGAGATTATTTATTTCTATTGATTTTTGTATTCAATATATATAATTCCTTCTTGTTTACTCTGAATAATTATTTTTATTATATTATAAAATATTTATATTTTTCATTGATTGATAATCTTTGTATAATTTCCACACTGAAGGAGTAATACCTGAACTCATAGTCATAACACTTTGGCATACGATGAGGTGCACCTATATTCCTAATAAGCTTCTATTCTGAAATGGTGTTATAGATAAGGGTGTTAATATGTGTTATTTGAGTGATATTTTTTATTTTATTATATACTATCATATAATATGGAATAAATGTGGTAGGTGTGTTGGAAAAAACTAGGGGAGCTAACTTTTCCCTTTCAATATCATCTATAACAGTCCATAGAGTTTCCATGGACAAGAATACTATGAATATTTTTTATTATATTTTATTTAAATATATTCATCATTATTAGAAACATGGTTTTACATTCCATATATATATATATATATCTATATTAATAAATATAATTATAGTAAAGAAAAAATTAAACTGGGGATACAATTTTGTTTTGATTGTATATATTTAACTATGACTAACCTGTAGGGTTATTGGAATCAGTTAGTTCTAGGATGTATATACCATTGATTTTAGTCAACTGATAATATAAACATTGTTTGATCAAATAGAATTTTTAGAACATATCATTATGGTGTATTTTTTTATGTGTTTCCATCATGTATTGAAAAGGTCTCCTATGTGTACTATTATTTGAATAATTATAACATGGTGATGGTAAAATATCAAAAGTGAAGATTTTCATGATCTACCAATGACCATATTTGAGTATTTAGTTATGATTTATCTAACACCATATCATTGTTTTAGAATGAAATGATGAATTATCCAGTATTCTATTTTTACATACATTACTAGGTGTTTATGTTTTGAAAAATAGTAATATATTCCATGATTTTCAACATCATCATATTTCACCTTTCATGTTAACTATAATATATTCGAATGATGACAAATGGGGTGACATAATTTTGGGAACCTTCAATCTAGTAAATAATAAGATGGATTAGAATGTTATAATGAGTTAAATGTCAATCCAAGTGTTCAACCTAGTTTCATACCCATGCGTCAAAAGGATGAATCCATTTTTAAAGACCTCAATGTGTATCTTAATGAAAAGGAGTGTATGGTAGTTATTATGAAGATTTATCCACCGTAGGATTTAATTGTATAATTATACAAGAAAATTGATTGTAGTCTTTAACTGTGGGTTGATTATTGAAAGATTGAATCAGTGTAAGTGAACACCTGATATGATTTTCCCTTTTGTTAATTACCTTTTTGGTTTGTTATGGGAAGCCTAGTATTTCCCCAATCATGATCATAGATTTTTATACAAATAGTTATGGGTTAATGAGGATGGCATTCCAAAAACATTATTCAAATGTATGTATGGATTATAGGAATATATGGTGATTATAATTTCATTTATTAATGTTTCAATAGTTTTCATGGCTCTGATGTGTATGAAAATCCACCAATATGTAAACTCATTAATCAAGGCATTTTATAGATATCCTCATCTCATCATCAACACTAGAGAATCATTCTAGGCACCTTATCATTATCCAAGATTATCTTTATGCACTTATGCATTATCCAAATCCAAAAACTATATATTTATGATTATAAATGATAATATCTAATGGGATGACTTCTCCATGACAATTATATCTATTGACCAACCTAACATTGATTCAGTGATGTCCTAGAAATGTCCCAAAAACCTATTCAATAACATTAGATTATTTTTTTTAGGGATACCATTGGCATTTTATGAATGAGGGTTTATATCCCTTTATACATGTGACTATACTAATGAAGATAGAAGTGATACTGGATTTTTAATATAATTTTAAGGAATTATTTATTCGGAAGAACATTATTTTGAATCTACCTATAGTGGAAATAATATCTTCGGTATATATTATTTAAATTGTTTATTGTGATGCATCTGATGTTGGTTTGGTAGTATGGTAGATACTGGGGATGAAATTATCTACTTATGGGTCATATTTTTTATGACCCCCTAAGTTAAAATAAACACCTCGTGATTTGGAGATGAATGTAATGGTCTATAAATTGATGTTATGGATACACAATCCTATAATTGACATGTTTATTGTCTGAAATGACCATAAGATCTTCAATTTTATCTCACAATGTGGAACCTAAACATTTTATAGAAGTAAAGGGTGGAGTATCTACAAGTGTTTCAATATTATTTTGATATATTAAACTAGTACTTTTAAATTCGTAGATGATTCTCATATTCACATGACATGTGTAGGATAGGAGTATAATGGGAAGTATTTGGTGGAGAATTCAAGCATCATGAGGTTATTATATGGATGAAGGATGGAATATTTTTGGGATTATGGCTCGATGATTTGTTCTCAACGAGTAGTCAGATATATATATAGTATATTTGGTTAATTCTAGACATGTCACAGAACATGGGTTCTATATAATTAAACAAACTCAAGATGATGGTAATATGATACCTAAGTTGTCCATTGGAGAATGTGATGATTTATTTCAACATGGGAGAGTAGTAGTCCCATCATCCTTCATGAAAGTGAATATAAGAGACATATATTCTTCGAATCAGGTGCTACATCCCGGTGTGATAATGATGGAATAGGTGTTTGGGAAATAGTTCACGAACCCGTAGATGTAGAGAAAATTTCAATATTTTTTTCCTAATTCAATAAATTTTAAAGGATAATGGTTTATCACTAGTTTCGATGAGGTGTTGAGAACCTACGTCTAATTCCAATTTAAAAAGTGTAATGAAATAACTATAAATATTTTGTAGGGGTTAAAAAGGACCCTAATTATTAGTTACTAAATATGGGTTATTATAAATGGGATGATCAAGTCATATTCCATCATATAGATCCATGATACATCCTCAGTGTATGAACATAGAAATCACTATATCAATGATATCTTATTCCAACATAGAGACATAAAATGAAATATATTTGATATAAAAACACATTTTATATCATAGTTTTAATATGGATTAAAAATTTCCATAAAGACTCATATGATATTGATAACAATGTATTATCCTCATATAGATGTGTAATCATTGTGGATGGTCCACATATATGAGGATAAATTTCATTATTCCTTCATATACATTATTATTGTATGGGATGGTCATATTGGATTGTATGAGCTTGCATACAAGAACTATAAAAGAACAAGTATGTATAAAATAATTATATTCATTATAGAATTAATTTTTTAATCAAATTATAAATTTAAAGTGACATTATTTTTATTTGTAGAAATTAATGAATTCATACTGATGGAGTAGTAACTTGACCTCGGGAATAGTAACAGAACCTTTAAGAATAGTAATTTGTCCAATAGAATAGTATCATTAACTATGGATGTATAAATAAAATTTATTTATCATATAAGGTAAAATATCATATATTTATATCATGGAATATGTAAATTAATATATTTAAATGATAAATTATGTGTTGCTATTTTTGGGACACATTAATTTTATTCACAATTTTTTAATTAATATAATGATCTCAAGGAAAATATATCTTCATAAAATAGTTCAATAAATTAAAATTTTATTTTATTTTTATTATAGGAAAATTTTATGATACCTTGATGAATTTTTCAATGTGTTATAAAATCTTTTTTAGTTTTAAAATTGATATTTCTAGAAAAATTTATGATTTTTATTGAGAAATCAGTAGGTAAAATCCCCTATCTTTTTCATTAAATTTCATTTCAATTTCTTTTTATTTATTATTATATCCTCAAACCCCTCCCCCCCAATATAGGTGAAATTAAAAATAAATTATCTTCAAAATAATTTAATTTTCTCTTCTTATTTTAAAAATTCATCATAAAACATATTCTAATCTACATTTTATTCGCTAAATGGGAACATCATCCATGATATACTGATTTAACACCAATGTCGATTCAACACTCTCATTTTCAATTAATACCTTGAAGAATTGTCGTAAAACCATTATTATGGTTAAATAATATTTAATCCACCATCCTTGGAAACCATGAAATAATGGAACCGAAAACAATGAAAATAGTAGCATATTATTAATAAATTGGGGAAAAATGATATAATAAGATCACATGGGAAACTATAAATATGAATATTATTCCTAATATATTATTATCATACATTAAAATTTTTTATAGTCAGTTTGAGAACATATGATTTAAGACAAACATATAGTTAGGGTATTTTAATTAAAATGCCTCTTTAAATTTTTTATTTTTATAAAATTCAAATGGATTTTTTACGAGACATGTTTTCGTGTTTGATGATTACGATCTGGTTGTAGGTAAAAAAATTACTGAAGGGAATAACAAATATATCTTACGATTCCATTGGTATGTTTATGTTGGTGGTCGATGGTATGGTTACACCATGTGTAATTGTGATAGTTATCATACAATTTACCAATGAGTGTTACATTGCATGGTATAAATAAGGTTACACTATAACATAACTATGAGAGTTACAAATCATATTTTAGTCTTGAGGGTTACAATTTGAAGGCTGTAATTTTCCATGTTACCATTGTAGTTTAATTTATGTTTTACCACTTTATAGGAATCCATTTATTTGACAAATTATATTATTTTTTGGGTGATATGTATGTTTTAACAACCCCCACCCACCAATGATGCCCCTCCTGAGCTGGCAATGGTGAAAGGGAGATAATGACCCACGAGTCCTTCCTCTAGTAAGCCCCGAGTTGGCGACTAGCACCAAGGGTATGAGTTTTCACAAATATGGGAGGCATTACCCTTTTTATTATTTTAAGATCGAGAAATAGGACAAGTCAACCACCAAAAAGGAAAGAACAAGTGTATAGAAATTATTCCAAACCAATCCCACATGCAGGTTTAAATAAATTTATAAAAAGGTGCAAGTAAAAGAAATTTCAAAAGTACAATACCAAAAGAAAACGAGAGTACAACAACTGCAACAACTCCAACTATCCAACTAGTAGGGTCCCTCACGACCCTGGTAGTCCTCCTGGAAACCTAAAAGTAAATGTAGGGTGAGCATACAAGTATACTCAGTAGGGAAACCTAAAGCTCTCGTGCACAAGTGGGGAGACATCCTAATGTCCCGTGAGAACAACAGAAGAAACCTAGCAAAGAATTCTATCCACCCCACCTCACTGGCCACATTCACCAAAAACACAATCACCACAGGTAGTAGTATATAAGAACAAGAGTATTGGGTACCCCACCCCATTTCCCTTTAGTTAGATTCTCTTCCTATCAACGAATGTCCTGACGCTGCCACACTCTCCCCACCCGCACACACCTGGGCCTCACAACCACGTATCCTGCACGCACACACCTGGGCCTCACAACCATGTATCGTGCCCACACAGAGATAGGCCTCACAACCATGTATCCCGCCTGCACACACTTGGGCATCACAACCACGTATCCTGCCCGCACTCACCTGGGCCTCATCCCGAAGATTCTTGGGAAACAGTAAAACCTGACCGAAGATTCTTGGGCTAGAACCCCCCAATAAAATCCTACCTAAAGAGTCTTAGGTGTAAGGTCACCTCAAGCCATCATAGCCTAGGGGAGAAGGAGCAGGAAGGAGCTAGTAACTAAGGAAAAGACACCCTCTCACATGAAATGGGAGTGTTCGACACTATGTGCTCAACATTGGTGGGGTACGATAAAACACAAAAGATACAGATATATATATGTATACCAAACACACTACCCAACCTATTTCTTCTAAACATAGAAACTGAGCAGGTTCCTCAGGACTTCTACTACGAATCATGCATAAAACAAACAAGCCCAACCCCATTTAGGGTTTCGTGTTTCAGCAGAATTATTTTATTTAGTTCCATTACTACTGGGAAACTATCCACAACCATCCACATTGATCGTTTGTAAAACATATCCCGGCCATCCAAAAATCAAGTTAGGAAGACACAAGAAACACAACCAAGTCCTTCTTATCAACCAACCAACCCATTGATTATTATTCTCATTTCATTACCACGCCCCACCATTCATTAACTCTTCCACTTTTTATTATTATTTACAATGCACTGTTCATTCACCTCAAGCCCATCCCTACAGCCCCGCTGCCAGCCACCATAACCACAACTACACCTAACCCCATACATCATTATCCCTTTAATACCATTTATCGCAGCCCCGCTGCTCATCTGATCCACCACAACCCAGAAAAAAAGATTCATGCCACATTATCGCCACTTTAACATCATTTACTGCAACCCTGCTTCCCGTTCTATTCGTAACAACCCAGGATTCACCCCACCCTTTCACACACCAGTAAACAAGCCAAAACCCACATGTTCATTATTCTATTTTGTTTAACCAGGGTGATCACACAAGGGGTCCATATTTTAAACATCCAACCTTACTTGATTAATCAATTTCCACATTCCACAATGTTTCCATCCACAAAATTGTCTAGAAAGATAGGGCAACATTTAATTGTGCAAGAAAAGGACCCCAACGACCGCGATTTTCATTACGCATATGCATATTCAATTCACAACATATCAATAGGATAAACAAAGATAAACATAACAACTTCCCCATACTTGTTCTTTAACCAGTTATTATCTTTATTTAATGGTTCAACTGTTTCTCATGAAAACAAGAGGATACCCACCCCACATGATGAAAAAATTTGAAAGATGAAGGTAAGATCCCTACCTCAACAGGTTCTGATCACAATGCTCCCCCGGATCAACTTTAGAAGACGTCTGTCGGCGTCCTTCACTTCTGTCGGGTCCTGGAAAAACCTCATCATGTGGAATTTGGAAAGGAAAGGCCGAAGGAAAGACAACTAATCCAATCTCAGAAGTTCTGCCTCGTCATTACGATCTCGTGGCCGCTAACGGATCGTAAATCGGAGCTCGGACGATGAAGTTATGGATGAAAGAGCCTTCGAGTCTCTTGGGAGAGATCTGCTCAGAGGAATGGGGAGGAGAGGGGTGAGTTGAAAAGGAGGAGGGGACCCCTCCTTTTATAGGATAGAAAATAAAAAGTACACGGCGTGTACTTTATGGTACATGACTTGTACTCGGTTATTTCACATGGTCTCCACGCGGCTTCCAACATGGTTCTGCGGCCATTGACTGGTCAACACATGGTTTGAGGGTAACACATACGCGGGGAGAGATTACACGACATGTAGTACTGGACACATGGCGTGTACCCATTTATTTCACCCAGCAAGGACACGGGTCCAACACGGCACATAACTGTTGACTGGTAATGCGTATGTGGGTAAGGACTACATGGCGTGTAGTACTGGACACACGGCGTGTACCCATTTATTTCACACAGCAAGGACATGACCTTAAACACGGGGTATACCCGACAAGGGGGTACACGATGTGTACTCTCACTACACGGCGTGTACTTTCAAAATTCTGGAAAGTGTGGGAAATTCCATTTTACCCTCCAGAACACTTCGTGGCCTTCTTTTTGGAAAAGGAATGGGCCGGAGAGGTCTTGGCCATTACATCAGATACCTCTTAAAACATTCTCATCCCTGGGAATTCAAAAACCATCCTTGAGGAACCCAAAAAGATACCTCTTAGTGTTATCGTTATAACTGGAACCCAACCAACAACCCTAATCATATGTGTTAGTAATTCCTTCTCCTATGTCGAGATATTATCCGCTTTAGGCGGCACTGACTCGCCTACACGGGTTTAACCACATCCTCATTAATGTGTTTCGATTAATAATTGGGTCTTCCCACTTTCATACATTAGGATTTTCCAATTTACACTGCCCCTAACACCGTACAACCAACACATTGCCCGAACACATGGTTTGGTGAAAATTCCTTCTTGTATGTCGAGATATTATCTGTTTTAGGCGGCACTGACTAGCCCGCACGGGTTCAATCGCATCCTCATTAATGCGTCTTGATTAAGAGTCAGGTTTTTTCCCTTTCCGCACACATCCGTACATGCTACACACTTCCAGAGAATAAGGAAACAAAAGGTATCACAACTGACAAGCCAGGAATTCCATATATCAAAGGTACAGAGTACAACATCAACCCAAAGCTCAGAAGAATAAGGGAAAACACAAGTCAAAACAACTCCAGGTACTGAGCGTGTATCAGGGACTCCTGCTCCCAAGTTCTCTCCTCGAGGCCGACATGCCTCCACAACACACGAACCAATGGAATGGTTCATCCACGTAGCACCTTCTCTTTATGATCCTCGATTCTGACTGGTTGTTCCCCGAAGGTCACGTCGTCTCCGATATCTAACTCTCCCCAGTCGATAACATGAGAGTCATCGTGTAAGTACTGACAAAGCTAGGAGACATGGAAGACGTTATGGACCTTCTCCAACTGAGGTGGCAGGGCCAGCTGATATGACACCTCGCCAACTCGCCTCAGCACCTAAAAAGGTCCGATGAACCTAGGTGAGATATTTCTCCCTTTCCCAAACCTCTGCTGCCCCCGTCGAGGGGAAACCTTTAAGAACACATTATCTCCCACCTCGAACTCCAAGGTCCTCCTCTAAAGATCAGCATAAGTCTTCTATCGGTCCTGAGCCGCTTTCATCCTCTCACGTACAAGCTGGACTTTCTCTGTGGTGCTCTTCACTACCTCTGGCCCAAGAGAACCTGTCTCACCAACCTCTTCCTAGCAAATGGGTGAACGAAATGGTATTCCATACAAAGCCTCAAACAGTTCCATGCCAATAGTAGAGTGGAAGCTGTTGTTGTAGGCGAACTCTACTAAAGGCAAGTGTCTTACCCATGGTCCTCCAAAATCCAGAACGCATGCTCACAGCATGTCCTCCAACGTCTAGATAGTCTGCTCTGTCTGCCCATCATTCTGGGGGTGGAATGCAGTGCTAAGGCGTAGCTGGGTGCGAAAAGCATGCTGTAACCCACTCCAGGGTCGTGAGGCAAACCAAGTATCCCGATCTGATTCGATAGTCTTTGGAACTCCATGAAAACGCACCACCTCATCTATGTACCTCTATGCTAAGGTACTCACTGGGCCTGACTTCTTAATCGCTAAGAAGTGAGCTGATTTTGTCAGTAGATCCACCACTACCTTGATAGCATCATAACAACACTGAGCTCTGGGTAGTCCGGTGATAACGTCCACTGAGATGTCATCCCACTTCCACTCGGGGACATCTAAAGGATGCGACACACCACTGGGAACACGGTGTTCAGCCTTCACAAGCTGAAAAACTGGGCATTTAGCCACAAACTCTGCCACTGCCCGTTTCACCCCGGGCCAACAAAATTGTTCCCTCAGGCCTTGGTACAATTTTGAAACTCCTGGATGTACCACCATGGCTGAGATATGGAACTCACAGAGAACTCCCTCATGCATTGTCTCTGGGAAAAACAACCTTCCATCGAAAAGCATCTGATGTCGGATGTCCTATGACCATCCTTCCAGAGCATTCCCCTGATCGACACGATCCCGTATCACATCCGCCTTGGAGTCCCCCCACTGAGACTCTTCCACCTGCTGCAACAAGGAGGACTGCATTGTCATCTGAAACAAATAGCCTCTAACACCTTCTACCCTGGCATCCAAGTGCAAGGTAGCCAACTCTCCCATTGCCTTCCAAGCATCAGTGGATTCCTGAACCACTTCCTTATACGAATTCCTGCTCAGGGAATCAGCCACAACAATTCCCTTACCTTCAGTGTAATAGATCTCAAAGTCATAGTCTTGGAGAAACTCGACCCATCTCTACTGCCGCAGGTTCACGTCACGCTGGGAGAAGATATAATGCAGGCTGTTGTGATATGAGAAGACCACAAAGTGCTCCCCAAAGAGGTAATGTCACCACAACTTCAGTGTGAATACTACCGCTGCAAGATCTAGGTCATGGGTGTCATAGTTACACTCATGAGGGCGTACCTGACAAGACCCATAACAGATCAATACCTTATTCTTCTTCAGCACGCACCCCATACCAAGGCCAGAAGAATCACAAAACACCAAATACAACAACCCTTCCTCTGGAAACTAGAGTATGGTAGCACTGAAGAACTTCTCTTTTAGGATGTCGAAAGCTTTCTGGAACTACTCGCTCCACAGGAAGACCTAGTTCTTCCTAGTCAAATCTGTCAATGGAGCATCAACTCGAGAGATGTCCAAAACGATCCTCCGATAGTAACATGCTAACCCCAGGAAACTACGAATTTTTTCCACGCTCTTGGGTGATTCCCATGAAACAACTACCTCCACCTTCGACGGGTCCACTGACACTCCATGCTGAGACACTATATGCCCAAGAAACAACTACCTCCACCTTCGATGGGTCCACTGACACTCCATGCTGAGACACTACATGCCCAAGGAAGTGTACTTCTTGTGTCAAGAACATACACTTGGACAATTTCCCGTAAAGCTGGTGGTGTTGAAGGACTTCTAAGACTACCATGAGATGCTCAACGTGCTCCTCCTCTGATCTTTAGTAGATCAGGATGTCATAGATAAACACAATGACAAACCGGTGCAGAATCTCTCAAAAGACAAAGTTCATAAGTCCCATGAAGACAGCCGGTGCATTCCTAACTCCAAACGGCATCACTACAAACTCGAAGTGCCCATACCTGCACCTGAAATCCCTCTTAGAGATGTCACTATCCTTTACCCTTAGCTGATGATATCCAGATCGTAGATAAATCATAGAAAACAAACTTGCTCCCCTTAGTTGGTCGAAGAGATCATCTATCCTTGGAAGGGGGTAACGGTTCTTGACCCTTAACTGGTTCAGCCTTCGGTAGACTATGCATAGCCTGAGACCACCATATACCTTCTTCACGAAAAAATGGAGCACCCCATGGTGATATGTTGGGTCGAACAAAACCTTTCTCCATCAGATCATCAATCTGAATCTGCAACTCCCGCAACTCCGAAGGTTCCATTCGATAAGGGGCCATTGAAATCGGACGACCACCAGGTTGTAATTCTATCCCGAACTCAACGTCACATCGGGGGGGGTGGTGGTAGAGTCACATCCTCCTCAGGAAAAACATCGAGGAAATTCACAACAACCTCCGGGACATACATCATATTTGTATCAGCTGGAACCACTGATAACCCGCCTAGTAAGGAAAGGAGAGGCTTCACATGCCAGCTTCCCACCTGATAGCTCCTCTCCCCAACAAAAGATATGTGCTTCCCATCCACGTAGGAGAAAACTACCCTCCTTAAGAAGTAGTCGATAACAGTAATAATAGGAAACAACCAATCGATGCCTAGGATGACATCGTATGGCTGCATCTGTAACAGAAGATGGTCCCCACTAGATTGATGTGGTCCCAACGTCATCCCACTTCTCTGGAAAACACAAGATACGCTGGTCTGTCCTCCAACTGGTGTACTCAGCACTAGTGGTATGGAAAGTCTCTCTACCTCTAGTCCCAAAGCATGGGCTAGACTTGGTGCAACAAAGGAGTGCGAAGCTCCCGAATCAGACAAAGCAGAAAAGAGAGTGTTGAACAGACAAATCGTACCTCACACCACCTCTGGTCCGGCTGGAGCTGTCAACTCTACGGCGTGAAACTGTCCACGCCCGGGTCTTCTGCCACTCTAATGTCATCCACCTCCCTGACCACGACCTGTTCGAGGTCCCTAAGGATCACCCTGAGGTCGGCCTCCTCCTGAAAATCCTGCCCTCGGAGGAGCAGGGTCCTGCTGCTGCTGGAAGGGCCTCTCTGGAAAACTGGTGCTGATGAGGTGGGCGCTGAACCTTCCCACCTCTACCGTACTAAGCTCGGGTCAGGCACCAACTCTGAACATCCCCAAAACCTCCACAAGAAAAACACTTTTGTCCTGGGCTCGTGAAAAAGGGATGAGGACCCGAAGATCTAAACTGGAACTGCTGGGGCCTGCTCCCCACCGGCCTGAACCTAGAAGGTCCTGTCACAGGAGACCTGCTACTGACTGCCATCCCTTTCGACGAGCCCGGCTGGAACCCCTCTCATGGCACAACTCCCAGCGAGTGCATCCTCTCTAAAACCTATTCCTTCTTCTGTACTACCAAGTACGTCGGAAGGGTGAAGGGGGTAATAGCATACTGGAGCGAAGGATGAATCGCCTCTTCCAAACGTCTCGCCCGAGACTCCTCATTCTGAAAGTGATCCGGAGAAAAGCACACGAGATCCTTGAACTTGATCCCAAACTCTCATACTGACATGCTCTCCGGCTGAAGGGAGATTAACTCATGCCGCTTCTCCACCTTGATCATGGAAGAAAGTAATTCCTCTCATAATTCCTTCTCAATGTCAGTCCATGGAACCTCTGCCTCTATCCTTTCTCTGAGGTAGATCGTCCACCACTGTCACGCCACACCTCTCAGTTGATTGACTGCTAGGGGAACCCAGTACTCCCTCAGAGCACTGATCAAGGTAAAAGTGATCCCTATCTCCTCAAGCCACCCCCCCCCCCCCCCCCCCGTCTCCGTATCCGAAGTAATTCTCTCATACTTCTTGAGGGTTTGCCACTGGAAAGAACGGAGAGTCTTCTGCCTCTAGCTATATTCCTCCTCTCGGTCAATCCTTAGCTGATCGACCACCTGAATCTGCTAGGCCTCGGACATCTGAGCCACCCGGGGATGACGTCCACTTTCCATAGTTGTATGTTAAACAAATATCTCCTAAACCAAATTATCAAGGAATTTCTGAAGGTTTCATTTTATCATTTTATTTCAATTACTTTCCCAGAACACCCAAATCAAGTAAAACACAATAATGATGATGGATGTACCTTCCCTAGGGTCTCTACCCTACAATCAATGTAGTCTCACTTGGTCATTCGGTAAGCTCAGAGTCCTTTCATGAGATCATAGGGGGCCCTAAAATCTCATGTCCTAGCCGGTCTTCCCTGGCCTATGTCACGCACCAAGATTAATTAACACTGTTTCCCTACCATCCCATGAAATCCTCACTGTGCCTAACTCCAGAATCCATCATATCTCTCAACTATCACCTCTGATACCATCCTATCGCGTCCCCCTCCCACCAATGATTCCCATCCTGAGATGGCAATGGTGAAAGGGAGATAATGACCCCCGAGTCCCGCCACCAGTAGGCCCCGGGTTGGCGACTCGCACAAGGGTATGATTTTTCAAAAATATGGGAGGCATTACCCTTTTTATTATATTAAGATCGGGAAATAGGACATGTCAACCACTAAAAAGGAATGAACAAGTGTATAGAAATAAACCCAAACCAAGCCCACATGCAGGTTTAAACAATATTATAATAAGGTGAAAATAAAAGAACGCTGAAAAGTTCAATTCTAAAAGAAAAAAATAGTATATGAACTGCAAAAACTCCAACTGTCCGACTAGTAGGGTCCCACACGGCCCTGGACGTCCTCCTAGAAACTTGAAAGTAAACATAGGGTGAGCATACATGTATACTCAGTAGGGAAACCTAATGCTCTCATGCACAAGTGGTGAGACATACTAATGTCCCGTGAGAACAATAGAAGAAACCTAGTAAGAAATTCTATCCACCCCACCTTACCAGTCACACTCACGAAAAACACAATCACCACAGTTAGTAGTATATAAGAACAATAGTATTGGGTACCCCACACCATTTCCCTTTAGTTACCTGCTCTTCCTAACGGTGAACGTCCTAACGCTGCCACACTCTCCCCGCCCACACACACCTGGGCCTCTCAACCACGTATCTCGCCCGCACACACCTGGGCCTCACAACAACGTATCCCTCCTACACACACCTGGGTTTCACAACCACGTATCCCACCTGTACACACCTGTGCCTCACAACCACGTATCCCACCCACACACACCTGGGCCTCATCCCAAAGATTCTTGGGAAACAGTAAAACCTGCCTAAAGAGTCTTGGGCTAGAACCACCCCATTCGAAACCTACCTGAAGAGTCTTAGGTGTAAGGTCACCTCAAGCCATCACATCCTAGGGGAGAAGGAGCAGGAAGGAGCTAGTAACTAAGGGAAAAATACCCTCTCCCATGAAATGGGAGTGTTCGACACTAAGTGCTCAACATGGGTGGGGTGCGATAAAACACAATAGATACAGATATATATATGTATACCAAACACAAAGCCCAACCTATGGAATCTAAACAGAGAAACTGAGCACGTGCATCAGCACTACTACTACGAAGCATTAATACAACAAACAAACCTAACCCCATTAATGTTTTCATGTTTCAGTAGAATTAGTTTATTTCGTTACTTAACTACTGGGAAACCATCCACAACCAACCACATCAATCATTCGTAAAACATATCCCTGCCATCCACAAATCAAGTTAGGAAAACACAAGAAACACTACCAAGTCCTTCTTATCAACCAAAGAAACCATTGATTATTATTCTCGTTTCCTTACCATGCCCCACCATTCATTAACTCTTCCACTTTTATTTATTATTCACAACCCACTATTTGTTCAACTCAAGCCCATCCTTGCAGCCCCACTGCCAACCACCATAACCACAACCACACCGAAACCCATACATCATTATCAGTTTAATACCATTTATCGCAGCCCCGCTACTCATTCGATCCACCATAACCCAAAAAACAAGATTCGTGCCACATCATCGCCCCTTTAACATCATTTACCACAGCCCTGCTGCCCGTTCTATTCGTAAAAACCCAGGATTCACCCCTCCCTTCCACACAACAATAACCAATCCAAAACCCACATGTCCATTATTCCATTTTGTATAACCGGGGTGATCACACAAGGGTTCTAGATTTTAAACAGCCTACATTACGTGATTAATCAATTTCCACATTCCACAAAGTTTCCATCCACAAAACGTTCTAAAACAATAGGGCAACATTTAATTGCACAAGAAAATGCCCCCAATGACCTTGATTTTCATTAGGAATAGGCCTATTCAATTCACAACATATCAATAGGATAAACAAAGATAAAAATAACAACTTCCCCATCCCTGTTCTTTAACTTGTTATTATCTTTATTTAATGGTGGAACTATTTCTCATGAAAACAAGAGGATACCCACCCCGCATGATGCACAAATTAGAGAGATGAAGGTATGATCTTTACCTCAATAGGTTCTGATCACAATGCTCCCACGGATCAACTTTAGAAGACATCCATCGGCGTCCGTCACTTCTGTCGGGTCCCGGAAAAACCTCCTCTGGTGGAAGTTAGAAAGTACATGCTGAAGGAAAGAAAAAAGATCCAACCTCGTAAGTTCTTTCTCATCGTTATGATCTCGTGGCCGCTGACAGATCGTAAATCAGAGCTCGGACGAAGAAGTTATGGAAGAAAGAGCCTTCGAGTCTCTTGGGAGAGCTCTGCTCAGAGGAATGGGGGGGAGAGGGATTAGTTGAAAAGGAGGAGGGTACCCCTCCTTTTATAAGTGAGAAAAGAAAAAGTACATGGCGTGTACTCGGTTATTTCACATGGTCTCCACGGGGCTTCCAACATGGCTCCGCGACCGTTGACTGGTCAACACACAGTTTGAGGGTAACACATACGCGGGAGGGACTACACGGCGTGTAGTACTGGACACACGACGTGTACCCATTTATTGCACACAACAAGGACACGGCTCCAACATGGCACACGAACGATGACTGGTAACGCGTATGTGGGGAAGGACTACATGGCGTGTAGTACTTTACACACGACGTGTACCCATTTATTTCACACACCAAGGACACGACCATCAACACAGGGTAAACCCGACAAGGGGGTACACGGCGTGTACTCGCACTACACAGCGTGTAGTTTCAAAATTCTGGAAAGTGTGGGAAAAGTCCATTTTACCCTTCAGAACACTTCGTGGTCTTCTTTTTGACAAAGGAATGGGACATAGAGGTCTGGGCCATTACATATGTATTTGTGATAATGAATTAATATGTTCATAAGTATTCATAGAATAATAGTTCCTTTATTTTATCTATTTCCGTTATCGATCATTTCTTTATCATCGCATGATTATAAATCTATTCCATAGGATTTAAAATATGGGTTAGATAAGATAGTATGATAAACTAAATGTTTCAATGATTTTCATTAAAGAAATGTGTTTTATTATTGAAAAACATTATTAAGGAATAATAGACACTCAATTAGTATTTCTCTATTTTTATTCATTTTTGTTGACATGAATGAATTATTTCATAATTCTATAAAATTATGAATTGAAAATATCAATGGAATTTCAAATAGTATATTGTAATTGAAATAAATAGATTATGTAATGTTAATTTCCATGTCCATATAGTTGTTTTTATATTAAAATTTAGATAAATTTAAGGGTTAATATGATGTAAATAGAATTCCATAAATTATTTATACTTTATTGTAATTTTGAAATGATATATCATTTAATGATTATGATGTTTCTTCACCTAAAATATATCTATTATGAAATGTTTCACCACATAAGAAAAAGGGGTGGTGATGTTGGATGCAATAAATAGAATGATATCCTTCCAAATCCACTACCTGTAATGGTATTATTTGGAACCAACTAGTTAGTGAATGTAATGGATCAGTTGATATAGGCTATAAATTATGGGGACATCCCTGAAATAGAATAGCTAGATCTACCATAATGGAAGATGAAAACAATTACACATTATATGAGACAATAACCTCCTTTGTTTAGTGGATATTTGACCCATTTGTGGATTATATGAGGATTAAAGCCCTTGAAAATATATTCGTTGTCATGGGGTGTTCAATTAATCAAATATTTTAGATATTTTAGGTACTGTTTAGAAGGTGATGAGGACAGGATTTAGGAAATGGGTAATAATTACAGTGAAAATGATGAGATTGATGCCTTGGAATTTAATTAATTTTAGAGTAATTCCCTTGAAATATCTTCCCGAAGGTTGTTTGAATTAGGAAGTAAAAAATCAAACATGAATTGAAACAAATAGAGAATGATTTAATTTTCATGAATGAAGATACCTTTACTAGATTGGAATGGTAGTATCTAAATCTTATTTTGGATCATAATAGTAAAATAAATTGTTTTACAAAGGATTAGAGAAATTAAATAAATGGAATTTTGATTCCTATGAATTAAATTGTTTTGAGAATCTATTCTGATTTGCTGATAGGGTAGAAATGGAGTTTTCTGATGATCACATACACATTAAAACAATTAGAAGAAAATATCCCTATGGAAAACAATAAATAATAATCAAGACCAAATATCTGATGGTAATAAACACTAGCTTCATGTTTGTGAATAGTTTTGTAAAAAGAACCCTTTTTAATGCTATAAAATAACTGGAAAGTGTTTTTGATGTTTTATGATTAGAAATATTTCCTGAGATTTTAATTAAAATTTTCATAATATTAATCATGATAATGAATCTATAATGTTTTTTAAATGTTGTGAGAAGGTTAATTATGAAAATACATATCCAAGGAATGTTATTAATGATGGAATGAATTATGATTAAAAAAAGTGTATTGAGATCTTTTGGGACTACCTCATTAAATTTTTGGTGATCAAACGATGTTGTAGTGGCTACAATGTTTGTCCATTATTTTTTCAATTATTTTGTTTGATACAATGCCATCAATTAACATTAATTTTGGGAAATTATTGGGTAATTGGATATTTAAACTCATAAAATTAATCATTTCCTTTTCATTAAAACAACAGAGGAAATATTATAGAAAAAAGAAATTATAATAATCTTTTTATTGTTTTCTGTGGCAGGTAATTACCCAAAAACCATACTATTTATTCCATACAATAGTTTGATATTACTCTAGGAAAGGATTGGATTTCTATTGAACATGCTATGACTGATTATAGTGATAAATAGTTTTTATTAGAAATAATTTTTTTATACATGAATGAACCCATCCATTGATGAAATATTAAGAAGCATAGAAACTATGACAATATGGAAATTAATGTTATATTTCACATATTATTGAAAAAAATGTTCATATTAATTATGTGCTAGTGGTAAAGTGGTTAATGAATACCTTTTCAATTTTCATGATGTTTTTCATGGTATTATTGTAAATCAAAAAGATGAATTTTCTATAGACCTAGTTAAATATTCTAGGAAAATTTTGACACCACTTTATTGAACCGATCAATTAGAACTCATTTATTTATGAAATTATTTCGATGTGTTTCTTAATAGAGGATTAATTTGTTTGATCATTTAACAATGGGGTGATCATGTTTTATTCTCTTATAATAAATATGGTTCCTTTAGAACATTCATTATCAATAGAGATTTTAATATCATTACTATTTAGTATAATTATTCACATACAACTATCAATAACTTGACTGATCAGAACTAGTGAGCCTATTATCATTCCATGATTTACTTATTTTCCAGGTACCAACCACGAATGGTGAAGGAGTATGACATTATAAAAATTGTGTTTCAGTTTAGATATTGGATTTATGATTTTCTTCTCATGATCTTTGGCTTAAAAAATTATACTATTGTATTTATGGATATATGAATAAAATTGTCCCTATGCATTTTAATAAGATTATAGTTATTTTTAATGATTATTGTAATTCCATTTAAAAATGTTATGAGTATAATGAATAAAGTTAACAAATTTTTCTAAAAAATCACAAAAAATGTGACGTTATACAAGAAAATTTGGAACTGTTATTTTTAGTTCCACAATAATTCATTTCATGGGAACAATGTAATACCTAATTTTATAATTGTTTATCCTATAAAAAAAGTGGTTGATGAATTTACAAATCCTATAAATGTAAATTATATTCATAATTTTATTTTAATAGAATGATATTATTGATGATTTATTAAAAGAATTCACATTTATTTATTATACTAATTAAGTTATCATGGAAAATGGGTTAATTTTTTTTATAAATGGCGGTCTTGTATGTTTTGTGGAACTAAAAATAATAATGCTTAATGATGCTGTATTGGTTCTACCTTTTAGAAATTGTCATTTTTTTATCTATAGTGATGCTTCTTTAATTGGAAAATGTTCTGTTCTAATGAATAATGACCATGTAATTACATATTATTCCAGAAAACAGATACCTCATGAGTTAAATTATACAACACAAGAATGGGAATTAATTGAAATGTTATTCTCTATTAAAATATAGAGGCATCATTTTAAGTATCAAAATGTGAAAAATATACAGACCATTAATGATTTATGTATATATTTACTCTTATGCTATTGAACATAAGGAAGAGAATATGGTTGGATCTGAAAAATTATTTTTATTTCCTAACACAATAGTATTATCTTCTTGTATTTTATTTCTCACACGTTGTATAGAAATGTTGATTCATGTGAAGACATAATGTATATGGAATTTAGTGAAGCCAAGGGGTCTCTGGATGAGATATGAAAAGTGGATCATGGAGGTGGTAGTGGACCAGAATGGACTCCAAAGTAATATGATGTTATTATTTATTGATTTACAAGATTTTAATATATATTGTTTGTATTGAAAGTATGAGAAGTTTTTTATTTACGTTAATTTTTTTATTCGATACATATAACTTCTACTTGTTTACTCTGAATAATTAATTTTATTATATTATAGTATATTAATATTTTTCAACGATTGATAATCTTTGTATAATTCCCCAACTAAAGGAGTTAGACCCTAAATCATAGTCGTAATACATTGTCATAAGATGAGGTGCACATATGGTCCTGAGAAACATATGTTATGGAACGGTGGTACATATTAGGGTGTTACTATGTAGTATTTGAGTGAATTTTTGTTATTCTATTTTATACTATCTTATAATATGGAAGAAATGAAGTAGTTGTGTGGGACTATAGTAGTGGAGCAGACTTTTCCCCTTCCATCTCATCTGTAATAGACCTTAGTGTTTCCATGGACAAGAGTACTATGAATAATTTTTTTTATATTTTAGTTGAATAAAATTATCATGATTGAGAACATATTTTTATATTCCATATATATATATTCATATTAAGAATTATCATTATAGTAATTAAAAATTAAACTGAGGATACTATATTTTTATGATTTTACATATTTAACTATGACTAACTTATTAGGTTGGGGAGATTGGTTAGTTCTAGGAGGGATATACAATTGATTTTAGTTAATTCTTAATGGAAACATTATTTGATCAAATAGAATTATTAGAACCTATCCTTATGGTGTCAGTTTTTTATGTGTCTCCATCATGTTATTGAAAAGGTCTCCTATGTGTACAGTTATTTGAATAACGATGACATGGGTATGGTAAAATCTCATAAGAAATGATTTTCATGATCTACCATTAACCATATTTGTGTATCAGTTATGACTTATCCAACAACATATCTTTGTTTTAGAACTAAATGATTATTTATCTATAATTCTATTCTTTACATAAATTACTAGATGTATGTGTTCCAAAAAATAGTCAAACATTCCATGATTTTCAACACCATTATAATTCACCTTCCATGTTCACCATAACATATTTAGATGCTGATAAATGGATTTAAATCATTTTAGGAACCATTAAACTATTACATAATAAGATAGATTAGAAGGTTACAATGGGGTAAATTTCAATCCAAGTGTACAACCAAGTTTTAGACACACACATCAAATGGATGTCTCCATTTTCAATGACCTCAATGTGTATCTTAATAAATATGACTATATGGTAGTAATTATGAAGAATCCTCCACCGTAGGGTTTAACTGTATAACTATACATGAAAATTGATTATAGTTTTTAACTGTGCGTTGATTATTGAAAGACGTACTCTGTGTAATTGAACAAAATATATGATTTCCTTGTGATTGATGTCATTTTTGGTTAGTTATTGGAAGGCTACTGTTTCTCCAATATTGATCGTCGATTTTGATACAAGTAGTTATGGGTTAATGAGGATGAAATCGCAAAAAAATCATTTGAATTTATGAATTTATGATAAGAATATCTGGTTATTATAATTGTATTTATTAATGTTACAATAGTTTTCATGGATCTCATATATTTGATAATTCACTCATACCTAGACTCATTAATCAAGGTGTTTTAAAGAGTTCCTCATCTCATCATATACACTAAAGCATAATTCTAGGCACCATAACATTATCCAATGTTATCTTTAAGAACTTATGCATTATCCCAATCCAAAAAACAATATATTTAATATTGTAAATCTTAATATCATATGGAATGAGTTCCCTAATTCAAGTATATCTTTTGACCCACCTAAAATTGAATCAGTGATGTCCTAGAAATGTCCCCAAAACCTATTCTATACTAGGAGATTATTTGGTTTGTAAGAATACCGTTGACATTTTATGAATGAGGTTTTATATCTATTTAGAACTATGACTATACTGATGAATATATAAGTGAGGCTCTCAATGTCATAAAAGTATGAGGAATTATTTATTCGGAAGAATATTATATTGACTATACATATAGTGGAAATAATCTCTTGGGTATGTATTATTTACATTGTTTATTGTGATGCAACTGATGTTGGTATGGTAGTATTTTAGATATAGGGGAAGAAAGTTTCTACTCATGGATCAAATTAGTAATAACCCCATGAGTTGAAATATGCATCACTTGATTTGGAGATGAATGTAACGGTCTATGGATTAATGTTGTGGATACACAATCCCATCATTAACATGTTTTTTTTCTGTAATGAAGATAAGAGATGCCATTATATCTCATAATGTGGAAACATAACAGTTTATAGAGATATTATGTGGATTATCTAGAAGTTTTTTAAATTTATTTGTATTTACTAAACTAGTACGGTAAACTTCATAGATGATTCTCATATTCAAATGACATGGGAAGCATATGAGTATAGTGGAAAGTGTTTGGTAGAGAATGCAGGCATCATGAGGTTATTAGCTGGCTTAAGGATAGAATATTTTGAGGATTATATATCTATCATTTGGTCTCAATGAGTGGTCACATATATATAGTATATTGTGTAAATTCTAGAAATTTCACAAGAATAATTTGCTATATAATGAAACATCATCAAGATGAAGTTAATCTGATACCTTAGTTGTCTATTAGTGATTGTGATATTTTCTTTTTACATGGGAGATTAGTAGTCCCAACAACATCATGAACGTGATTATAAAAGGCATACATACTTTGAATTTAGTGTTACATCCCACCGTGATAATGATGCTTCATGTGTTTGGTAAATAGTTCGTGCTCCAATATATTTAGAGGGAAATTTCAATATTTATTTCCGAATTCATTGCATAGTAGAGGGTAATGGTTGATCACTTGTTTCGAATAGGTTTTCAACACCTATGTCCAGTGCCAATTTTAATGTGTGATGAAATTACTATAGGGATTTTGAAGGGGTTATAAATGAACCTAATGATTTGTTACACAATATAGGTGATTATTAATGTGATGATAAAGTCTTATTGTCTATTATTGATCCATGATACATGATCAGTGGGCTATCATAGAAAGCATTATTTCAATGATATCTTATTCCAACATAGAGACTTAATAGTAAATATTTTTAATATAAAAACACATTTTATATCATTGTTTTGGTATGGATCAAAAAATTGCCAATGGACTCATATTAGATTGATAACAATGTATTGTCCTCTTATAGATGAGTAATCATAGAGTATGGTCTATATTTATGATTAGAAGTTTCATTATTAGTTCATAGACTTTATTAGTGTGTGGGATGGTCATATAGTATTGTTTTATCTTGCATAAAAGAACTATAAAAGGCCAAGTACATATAAAACAATTTTATTCATTCTGGTAGTAAATTTTTAATCACATTATAATTTTAATGTGAAATTATTTTTATTTATAGAATTTAATGAATTCATACTTATTGAGTTGTAACAGGACCATGTAAATAGTTATATGTCCTTTAAGAATAATAATATGTCTAATAGATAGGATCCTCACTTATGAATGTAAAAAAACAATTATTTATATTATAATGGAAAATATGATATATTTATTACATGGAATATGTAAATGAATATTTTGAAAATGAAAAATAATGTGTAGGTATTTTTGGGACACAAAAATTTTTATTCACAATTTAATATTTAATATAATGATCTCAAAGAAAATAAATATTCATAAAATAGATTAATAAAATAATATTTTCTTTTATTATTATTATAGAATAATTTTATGGTGCCTTAATTAATTTTATAATGTGTTATAAAATTAGATATAGTTTTAAAATTGATAATTCTACATAAAATTTAGATTTTAATTAAAAATTAAATTTCTCATATTTATAAAATTATTTTCATAAAATGAAGTTCAATTTTTTTTAAACATAAAAAATTGTTTATGATGAAGTTTTTGTGGGTTTTCTAAAAATGATGAATTTTTTCTGAATAGTTAAATATTGTAATTTACAAAATTTAAAAAAATAAAAATTTATTTATTCATAGAGGACATAAGGATATAAAAAGCCCAAAATATTGAACACTAATTATTTATACTAATATAACTAGAGATTACTCTCAAACTATTCATATTCCTGATCCATAACAATAAACTAATGTATATAATTATGTTAAAACACACCTCTTATACACTATAAATACCATCCACACCACCTCTTATGCCCACACCTCAAATCCTTAAATAAAACTATATTTATTCCAAATTAAATTCCTCATACACTTACCCATGTCCAAAACCTACCGGTCTCATGAAAATTACAATACCAAGTGGATTATAAAAGTTCTCATGGATGAGAATTCAGTAAGTAAATTCCAATATCTTTTTCATTAAATATCCTTTCATTTTCAATTAATTTATTTTTATATCCTCGTCCCCCCCAATATAGGTGAAATGAAAAATTAATTATCTTATATATAATTTAATTTTATCATATTATTGGAAAACCTCATTAAAAAACTTATTCTAATCTACATTTTATACTTTAAATGATAAAATCATCCCTAATGTACTGATTTACTGCTATCATTGATGATAAGCTTTCATTTTCCATTAATACCTTGAAAAATTGTCATAAAACATTAATTATGGTTAAATATTATTTTATTATACCTATTTAAAGTTATTTAATGTTATGTTTTCCAATATGTATAAATGATATTTAATAAAATGTTATAAGTTCATGATCGTCATAAAAAATAACAAAATTCATTATTTCATTTTCATTACTATTTTATCTATTGATTCATCTTTATATAATAATAAAATGATATTTGATATCATTTAATATTATAGAAACATATTAACCCCATTTCACTCCACTTATCGATTTTATCACCAATTTTATAAGAAAATCCATAATCCACCAATTGTGGAAAACATGATATAATGAAAAAAACAATTAAAAAACAACATATTATTAATAAATGGATGAAAAAATGTTATCATAAAATCACATGGGTAATTAAAAAGATGAATATTATTTCTAATATATTACTGACATTCATTAAAATATTTTATAGCTAGTTTCAGGACATATGATTTAATACATACCTGAGGCAAGGGACTTTTTTTTAAAATGCCACTTTAAATTTTTTTTAACAAAATTCAAATAGATTTTTTATAAGGCAAGTTTTCATGTTGGATGATTGGTATTTGTATCTTGGTAATTTTTTATAATGAAGGGAATAACAAATATATCCTACCAATTCATTGGTATGTTTATGTTGGTGGTCGATCATAAGGTTACACCAAGTGTAACTGTGATAGTTACAGTATAATGTACCTAGGTGGGTTAAATTGTAAATTAGCAAGAGGGTTGCACAGTAACATAACTATGAGGGTTAAAAATCATATTATAGTCATGAGTGTTACAATCTTTTGTATTTAATTTCCCATGATACCATTGGGGTTTAATTTCTGTTTTCACAGTTTTATATGAATCTCAGGATTTCACAATGTATATGATTATTTTTCGGTGAGATGTATGTATTTGTGATAATGATTTAATATGCTCATATGTATTCATGGAAAAATAGTTCCTTTATTTTTCTATTCCTCTCACCGATCATTTTTTTTCTTGTCTCCGGATTATAAATCTATTTCATTGGGTTTAAAGGATAGGTTTGAGAAGATAATATGATAAACTGAATGTTGCAATGAATTTTTATGGATAAAATATGTTTTATTAAAATCATTATTATAATGGAAGAATGGATACATTATTAGTACTTCCCACTTCTTATTCATTTAGGTGGATATGAATGAATAATTAATAATTCTCTAAAATTATAAATTGAAAATATCAATGGGAATTAAAATAGTGTATTGTACGTGAAATAAATATATTATGTAATGTTACTTCCAATGTCCTTGTAGTTGGTGTTAGTTCACCATTTAGATAAATTTATAGGTTAAGATGATGTTAATAGAATTCCATAAATTATTTATACCTTATGGTTATTTTGAAATGACATGTAATTTAAGGATTAAGATGTTTGTTCTCCTAATATATATATATATAGTAATAAATGGTTCTCTGCATAAGAAAAAGGGATGATGATATTGGAAAGAATAAATATAATGATATCATTCCAAATCCAAAACCTGGAATGGTGTGATTATGTACCCACTAGTCAGTGGATGAAATGGATTATTTGATATATGATATAGATTTCGGGGACATCCAAGCAATAGAGTAGCTAGAGCTTCCACAATGGAACATGAAAACAGTGGACCATTTTGGCTTTTCTTATGTACCGTTTTAATGGTGAAGTTGAATATTTGGGGGAAATGGTCAATAATTTCTGCGATAATGATGATATTGATGCATTGTAATGAAATTAATTTTAGATTCATTTCATTGAAATACTTTTACTAAGGTTGTTTGAATAAGGAAGTAACAAATATTACTTGAATTGAAACAAATGGGGAAATATTACATTTCCGTGTATGAAGCTACCTTTACTTGTTTGGAAAGGTAGTCTCTAAATCTTATTCCGGATCTTCATATAAAAATACTTTTTTATACATAGGATTAAAGCCATAATATTGAAGGGAATTGGGATAACATGATTTAAAATGATATTATAATCTATTTTTAAGTGTTGATAGTGTATAGATGGAGTACTCTGATTATCACATGTGTAACACCGCAAGATTTCATATTACGTTATTTCTTTAAATTAATGCAATAACATGCACTACACACAGCACAAAGTTTAAGCGCACCACGACTTACCAAACTACCTGTTAAAAAGCTATTAGGAATCATATTTACTAAATTTTGAACTTTATATAATAATTATAATTTTAGAATCCATATTATGAGTTTCAAAGACATAATTTAAAAACAATATCATTTTATTCAGATAAAAGAATTATTTATCAAAAAATTCAATTTTACCACTTTTTAATGGTGATACCTTTTTAAATCCAATATTTGAAACTTTTAAATACTCAATTTTTTAAAATAAACTTCTTCTTTTGAATCGGTGTAGAAGAATTTAGTTCTAAAAAAATTGTTGTTTTCGGATAACTTTCATATTTGGGTGAATAGTGAAAAATAATATATTTTAAAAGAAAACGACTTTTTTAATCAAAATGATTTATAATGTCTAATTATAAATTATAATTGTTTAGATGAATAATTAGATTAAATTTCTTACCATTTAACCCAATGATGGTCAGTGTATGTAATTTTAATTTAAAATTGGACAAAAACAAGTGTCAATCATTTTATAGTTATTATTTCTTAAAAATAAGATTTTTGGTTTTGAAAACATGATTTAATTTTAAACTAATTAATGCACCTTCTATGTTTTGAAATTGGTAAAATATAATTCATTTTTTAATTCATAATATCATTATTATCTTAGGTTCAATTTTGGGTATTTTTCTGATAACATTCAATTTTTGATAAATAGTGAAAAAAACAAAGTTTTAGTTTAAAACCAAATTTTAAATTAAATTATAATTTATTTAATTTAAATTAATTTTATCTCAAAATTGATACATAATAAAAATATATGTTGAATTTAATTCATTGAAGTATGTTTATAATAATTTTATTTATACAAAAAGATTATTGAACTTGTCAGCGTCTTTTACCCACCTCATAGAAGAATTTGCAAATTCACATAAAACATAATTTTACCACTACTGTGAGTAGAATTTAAGAAATTCGAGAGACATGGTTGATATAAGTCTGAAAAATGTGGTTCAATAAGAGTAAAATAATTTTGGGTGAATAGTAACATTTTACTTTTATTTACCACAGTTAAAATTAAATAGGGTAATTAAGTGTAAAAATAATATTATTATTACTCTAACACATGTCCTAATACCATTGGATAAGTGTAATTCGACGAAAAACAACCTTAGGTATAAAATATGATCCTTTAGGTCCACTTGGTTCATATTAGGACATTTATTATAATTTTATTTAAAGAAAAGTTAAGAGTTAAAATCAATGTTTAATAACTAAAACATTATTAATATAGGGAAATTAAAAAGATAATTTGATACATAAATTTTAATTAGAAAGGTAAAAATTTATCCTATATAATGGAATTTTTTTTATAATTTTTATACGTTAAATAATTAAATTTATTTATGACACAATGATAATTTAGTAATTACCGTATTAATGAAGGATTAAAATAATTGACATTATAAATATCCAAATAAATGTAATTTGAGACTTTTTATGAATTAAAGTAAATTTTTAGGTTAATATGTCATGTTAGGGTTTGTTAGATGAATTTTTTTCTAAGTAATAATTCTTTTATGAATTTAGAAAAAACAAAATACCAAATACTGTCAAAATAGAAATAAAAGTGTCTTTAAAACAAATATTATATTATTAATTGATATTATATTCCTAGAAATTTATTAATCTGAAAAAGTAATCATATAATGATATGTGTATCATTAATGAACCTCTTGGGTTTCTCTTGTAAGTATATAGTACTTTTATTAACCATAAAATATAAAAATTCAAAGAGGAGTGGTTAATATCAAAATATTTAACGAAGAGTTAAATCTAAAAGACAAAGTTAATATAGTGACACAAACCTAGATAAAACCTATTGGATGAGTGGTTTTTGACCCATCCCCACCTTAAAATTTAAATAATTCATTTTGGATCCATTATAAGGAGAAAATTATTTTTTTATAATATAATATTTCAAACCTTTCCTTAGGATTCCCTCACCCCTCTTATAAAAGGTCACTCCACCTTCTCTCCAATTAAAACCTTCAATGAATATTGTATTGTCCATACCTGGCCCAAATACCCTCTCAACAGTCCTCCCGTAATTCTAGAGGACTTCCATTAGTCATAAATCCAATTTATGGATCCCTTTGGATCAAATCAAAAAGAAGAACCTCAAGAAGATGTAAATATCTCACCACCTCTATCAAGTTCCTTTCTTCTTCCACTTCCTCTTTCATTATTTTTTCAATTATAATATAATAACTCCAGTATCTTCTATATACCTATATGTTATAACAAACATGGTACAATAAAATTCATTATTATATCCATCCTTTCAATGACATGTCACAATACGTGTGTACATACGACTTACCATCTCCACGTCGTGGTGTAATTGTTATTCAATATATTATTATTTAGATTTGTATAATAATTATGTGTAATTGTTGTAAATGATAAATTTAAAATGATAATGATTATTTATATATGATATACCATCATATTATATATTGTTTTAATAACATAAGAATGATATTTTCATTTATGCGTACGTACGGACTACCGTCTCCATAAACGGTTTTTCCATTTCATATATATGACTAATATACATATTTATATTCTAAATATATATGATATATAAATAATGTTTTATATTCTGGAATTATTTAAATCTTGATCTATGTTATACAATAAAGAGTAACAAGTTAAAACATGTACGATAAAGAAAGCTATTATTACACGAAATGTTAATTTAACCTGGAAATTATTAATAAATGGGAAGTATAAAGTCATAAAAGAATAATTTATGAGATCATAAATAACAATATGGATTTGGTATAATTTAATAACATACTATGGTCTTTATACAAGATTTTAAACATGCACTTTACTAAACGAATGTGCAAGGTAAGGGTTAATTCTTCAATCTCATTATTATCCGATATTGTTTATGGGTAAGTATCTATAGGGACATATTCATTATACATGTTTATATTTCATAAAAGAATTTTCAAATGGATTCTTTTAAGGGACTTTTTACTAAAACATTATTTTGAATGTTTTAAATATTTATTCAACTAAAACATTCTCGTTAATTTCCATGTATTCAAAATAGTTTTTATGGATATATTTATATAGACATGAATGTTTTTATAATGTTAATTCCCTTCAAAAGTTTCATTGTGGTATAGGACACTTTGATTCAAAAAATTAATTAAATTTATTCTTTTCTAAATTTTGTGACATGTAAATGTTTTTATGAAAAATGGATATTTCTCTCATAGATTTTTACAAATAATTTTCATCTATATCAACATCCCTTAAGGGGTTTTAAAGTTGTAGGATGTTGATTCATTATGATAAAAATATTTCATATTTTATTGAAGGTTTGGTGAAATGTTTGAATATGGATGTGTAATGTTTATACCATTCATGGTTTATGGAAAAGGTATTGACATTTTGTGTACTTTTTTTAATATGAATGTTTATGTTATGTTTAAACATTTTCATATGAGAAATGAACTGGACTTAGTAAGTGAGAGGTGAAGTCCGATAGAGCTCCTTGATGTAAATGTGGGTCTCATGAGACAAACTAGTGTCTTGGCACAGGGCTCTAACAATATCTTATTTGTAGTCCTGTCACAAGGCCTTGACTATGTGGTTATAAAGGTCTGGAATTATGCATTCCATCATTATGAATGTGGCTATTGATATTTCAAGTGATTATTCTTCTAGTAGAATATCCATGTGTATATGTAAATGGAATAATTTGATTTTATCTTTTCTATATTATGATAATGTTCAAGTTTATAAGGCTTTTGTTTTATTTTTATACATTTCATTAAATTTTTATGCTTATTTTTGAATGTTTCGGTAATATTGTTATCCTTACTAAGCATCTGAGCTCACCCCCTTTCTATGTTTTAATTTCCCCAGGATTCTAAGAATAGTATTATGATTGATAATTAGGGTTATGATATGGGATTAATGCCATTATCAAAGTATAATTTATGTTGTGTTTTATTTTCTAATGTGTAATGTATTGTTCATGTATGTAATTTTTTTCCAAGACTGGTAAACTGATCGGTCTTTCAGGACATGATTCCTTGTTATAATGCCTGTTTAATAATATAATGCACTGACTCTAGGCCTCTAGGGTCGAGGCGTTATAGATGGTATGAGAGGAAGTTTATTAAAAACCCTAGAAACTATATTTAGATAATCTCTGTTAAGAGTCCATTGCCCTAAGATAGACTTTGAGGATTAGTATAGAAGAACATACTAAAATTTTGGTATTGTAGAGATTTTGTGAGTTTTCCAATAAATACATCCATATCTGGATACAAGTAGGTAGAGGCGGCTCTGGCACAGATGTACCTAAGGATAAAAACCGAAAACACCACTTTGAGCTACACTTGAACGGGAAGTGGTGCATGACAACGGGCCTTGCTTCACTATTGGTTACGAAAGACTTGGGGGATATGCATAGGATAATTTTTATTTTCTTTACAAATAATTATGAATGATTTACGAGTATATACCTCCTCAAAGAAAATATTTTTGTGATTATAGATTATATCTATAAACTATTCAATTTACATTTTTTATATTACAAGTTTGGGTTTATTAATTGCATTTAATAAACTTAACTAGTGTATGAAATTTTATAGAAATGGAACCCAATAGATAGAATGTGAACTCTAACAATATGTATGATCCAAAGATTTAAAAAGAACATATATTTCAGTGTATTAAGCCATCATTTATAAGCGAAATAGTCTCCCATGTATTCTCACCATATGAAGAAATAATATAATGTTTTAATAAGTTATGTAAAGAATTCTCTGAGACCTATTTCTTTGAAGGGAAGAAAGAGAAGAAAAGGATGGAAGAGAGAAATATGGATAAAGGGAAGTGGGAAAAGAAGAATTTTCCCATATGTTACAGTTGTGGAAAGAATCAGCTGGGTAAATTCTGGAAAGGTAATGAGAGTTTTTTATAAGTGTGTAGAGAAAGGAAACCAAGTATGTGATTGCAAAGGTACGAAAAAAGTATCAAATGTACAATGCCTCACATGAAAGGAGTTGTGACACTATGCGAATAATTGTCCAAATCATCGGTGTATACCCCAAATGCAGCTATTGGAAAATAATAATGTTATGATACCAATAATGATGAAGATGAATGATTAGATTTCTTACGATGTCATTAAAGTATTGTGTCATTTGATTATTGTATTAATGATGTACATGTTATAATAATTATAGAGTATATAATCATTATACTCCAATACTATTTCATTAAGGATTTAAGATTTTGTGGAACCAAGAAAAGTGACTCAATAGTAGGTTAAATTTTTGGAAAATTTATGATTGAGAGAAAGATAAACCATAATATGGTTTTGATATCGAGGTAGTGATTTTGAAATAATACATGATTGATTTTTAAAAACTATATTGGATATTTTTGTCTAACTTGAAACATATTAATGATTTTTATATTCCATAATGGTTGGATTTGACAACATTTTTTGATAGAATGATTATATCATGTATTCTATATGGAATAAGGGATCATAAATGTAATCAATAAGGTTTTATGGTAATTCAGGATGTTGTAGTGTTTTAAAAGAAATCATGATGAAGGTGTTCACATGTTATTACGTGGAAAAATTGATCTTCATTGTGTTTACCCTCCTTATAAATTTTGGACTGTGAGTTTGGAAAAAAGTTTTTTGGATAATTCTATTTTGAGATTATTTTTGGATTGCCATAAAAGGACAACTTGGAGGTCAGGTAGCAACTTGTCGCATCCGAAAAGGTCGCTAGACTTAAACCCGCAACTGAAGGGTGACAAGGGTGTATCACCTATCACTAGCCCACGTGATGTCTGGGATTGAAAAATCTAGTTTTTTAATGATTTGGTAGATTAATTATATATTCATTTTTTTGGAACCCTATATGAATAGGATAAATAGAATATATTTTAAGTTATATTATCATTTAGAGTGGAAGATGAGTTTTTGGTTGAAATTATTTACTGGATGAAACTCTACATGTCAAGTATATATATATATATTCATCTATTAGTCTATGAAGAAATTAATTCTTAAACATTAAGTAAGGGATCTTAAAAATAAAAAAAGTGTTATCTTAATACCTTTTGTTTTGTTGAACCGATGATATTTTAAATCATCATAGATTGATGGCTTTGAGGCCCTCTATTCAACATCTATTTGTAAATGATGACCTCAATCACACCCTTTAGGTATTTATGTTTTTCCTCTAATTAGGTGTCTCTAATTTCCACTAATGTTCTTCTATTCGAGATCATAATTTGGTGGTGACTTTTTCATTCCCAATTTACTCTTATTAAGCAAACATTTTATTAAACCAATTTCTGATATGGGTTTTCCGAAAAAGGCATTTTATATTTTCAAACCTTTATTTTTGAAAAACAATTTCAAATTCTGAGGACACAATTTATTTATGGAGGGAAGATTTTAACAACCCTATATATCATAGTATGTTATTTCTTCAATGTAAGTCAATAACTTGCACTACACGACATGCTGAGTTCTAGCGCACCATGACTTACCAAACTACCCGTTTAAAAGCGTTTATGAATAGTACTAACTAAATTATAGAACTTTATATAATAATTATAATTTTAAAATACATATTATGAGTTTCATAGACATAATTTAGGACCAAAATCATTTGTTTCCATATAAAATAATTATTTTTAAAAAAATGTAATTTTACCACCATTTAATGGAGAACCCTTCTTAAATCCAATATTTGAAACTTTTAAATATTCAATTTGAAAAAATAAACTTCTTCTTTTTAATTGAGACATAAGAATTTAGTTTCAATAAATTTTTTGTGTTTTCTGTTAACATTCATTTTTGGTGAATAGTGAAAAATACCATATTTTAACTGAAAAAAACTTTTTCAATAAAAATAATTTATAGTGTTGATTTGTAAATTTAAATGGTTTATAAGTATAATTAGAATATATTTTTTAACCATTTAATACAATGATGGTCATTTTAAGTAATCTTCACTATGTAATTGGAAATAAACAAGTGTCAATATTTTTATAGTTGTAGTTTCTTAAAAATATGTTTTTTTATTTTTACAATGGAAATAAATTTTAAATTAATTAATGGAACTTAAATGTTTTGAAATTTTTAAAATTGAATTCATTTTTGAATTTAGAATATCAAAATTATCTTTGGGTGAATTATTTGTATTTTTCTGAAAGCGTTGAATTATTGATGAATAGTGAAACACACTGAGTTATAGTTTAAAACCGAATTTTTATTTAAATAATTATTTATTTTATTTAAATTTATTTTAGGTATAAATAGATACTTTTTTGAGTGGAATTACAAAAATCTGAGAGACACGGGTTGATATTAGTATGAAAAATGTTGGTCAATCGGATAAAAATAATGTTTGGTGAATAATATCTTTTTTAATTTTATTTACCATAGTTGAATGTAAATATAGAAATTAAGGGTAAAAATTAAATTATTATTACCCTAACACATGTCCTAATTCTATTGGATAAGTGTAATTAGACAAAAAAAACATAGCAATAAAATATGATCCTTTAGGTCCACTTGGATTAGATGAAGACATTTATTATTATTTTATTAAAAGAATAGTTAAAAGAGTTTAAATTTATGTTTAATAACTAAAACATTTTTTAGAGAGGGTTATACATAAGATATATTCAACTATAAAAATTCATTAGAATGCTAAAAATATTTCCTACATAATGGTTTTTATTTATAATTTTTAGACATTAAATAATTAATGTTATTTATGACACAATGTTGATGCAGTAATAACTGTATTAATGAAAGATTATAATAATTGATATTATAAATATCCAAATAAATGAAATTTCATACTTTTAATGAATTCCACAAATTTTATAGGTTAATATTACAAGTTAGGTTTGGTTAGTTGAAATTATTTCGATGTAAATACAACAAATATTTCTCCACGCGTGGGTAAAGTGAGAATGGGTGCAGTGATAAGCCTTTTTTTCAACTCTTTAAAGATTGTTTCGCATTCCTCAGTCCATGAAAGCATTACCACTTTCCGAGTTAGCTTGGTATGAGAGTTGGAAAATTGTGAGAAATTTCTCAAAAATCAGTGATAATATCAAGCTAACCCTAAAAAGCTATGGATATATATTAACAATTATGGCCTTAGTCATCCCTCAATTGATGTTGTCTACGTGGGATCCAAAGATATCCCATTGATTTCGATGATATGACCCATGAATTAAGCCTCCATCAACTAGAAGTAGCACTTGTTGTACATTTCATTGAGATTATCCTTTCACAATTTCTCTAGATAAGTGCTTAGATTCTCCACCTAATACTCCTTGGTTTTAGAATATATTATAATATCATCTATAAAGTCTTCCACAAATTTGTCGAGGTAATCTCTAAAGACTCTATTCATCATGTCCATTAATTTTTCTGGATCATAAGTGAGTCCAAATGGAATTACTATGAATTCATATTTCCTATCCCTACCCAAATACCCTCTCAACTATCAAGACATCATCCTAGAGGCCTTCCTTAAGTCAGAAAACCAACCTAAGGATCCCTTTTGATCAAATCAAATGGAATAACCCAAAGAAGAGGTAAATATCTCACCACCTCTTTCAAGTTCCTTTCTTCTTCCGATTTCTCTTTATTTTTTGTTTCCATTTTAAAATAATAACTCTAGAATCTTATATATAACATGATGTTATTATAAATATGGTACAACCATATTCATTATTCATTCCATCCTTATAATGACATGTCACCATACGTGCATACGTACGGCCTACCGTCTCCACGTCGTGGTGTAATTGTTATTAAATAAATTATTATTTAAATGAGTATAACAATGATGTATAATTGATTTAAATAATAAATATATCATTATAATTATTCTTTTTATATGATATACCATCCAATAATATATTATTTTAATACCAAAAGAGTGATATTCTCACTCGTACGTACGTACAGATTACCGTCTCCACCACTTGATGAGATTCATTTCCTTGTTAACCATTCATCGATGATTATAAAATATATATCAATAATAAGTATGTAATATATGACATAATAATTCTAATGGATATATATATGTGTACTTACATATATCTTATTCACTTAGTTCCGTTCAACACAATATGATAACAGAAACAACATTTATGCATACGTACAGACTACTGTATCCATAAACGGTGTTTTCCCTTTCATATATATATATATTATTCGTATTTATATTCTAAATATATATGATATATAAATCTTGTTTTATATTCTGGAAGTATTATATCTTTATCTATGTGATACAATCAAGAGTAATAAGTTAAAAATGTTTGATAATGAAAGCGATTATTACCTGAAATGTCAATTTTACATGGAAATTATTATTAAATGTGTAGTATGAAGACATAAATGAATAATGTATGATATAATAAATATTAATATTCTTCTAGTATAATTTAATAACATACTACAGTCTTTAAACAGGAGGTTAAACATGCCCTCGACTAAAGGAAAGTGCAAGGTAAGGGTTAATTCCTCAATCTCATTATTATCCGAGATTGTTTATGTGTAGATATATACTGAGACATATTTATTATACATGTCCATACATCATAAAAGAGTTTTCAAAGTGATTATTTTAAGGGAAATTTTACTAAAACATCATTTTAAAAATTTTAAATATTTATTCTTCTAAATCATTCTCATAAATGTGAATGTTTTCAGAATGGATTCTTAATTATTTATTTATATGGACATGAATGTTTTTAAAATTTTAATTCCATTCAAAAGATTAAAAGTTATATGGGACACTTTTATTAATAAATGTCTTTAATTGTCTTCCTTTCAAAATTTTGTGACATTTAAATGATTTTATGAAAAAAGTATTTTTTTCTCCCAATGCATTTTACAAATCATTTTCATTTATATCAACATTCCTTGAAGGATTTTAATCCTATTTGATGTAGATTTATTATGATACAAATAATCCATATTTTATCGAAGGGTTTTCGATATGTTGGACTGTGGATGTGTTATTTTTATACCATTCATGGTTTATAGATAATGTATTGACATTTTGTATGATAGTTTTAAAACGAATGGTTATCTTATGTTTGAAACTTTTCATATAAGGAATTCATTGGACTTAGTAAGTGACGGGTGGATCCTACTATAGCTTCTTAATGAATCGGTAGGTCTCATGAGATGAATTAGTGTCTTGGCCCAAGGCCTTGACAAAATCTTATTTGTAGTCCTGACACGAGGCATTAATTATGTGGTTATGAAAGTTTGGAATTATGCATTAAATCATTATAAAAGTCTCTATTGATATTTAATGTGATTATTCGACTAGTAGAATATCAATTTGAATAAGTAAATGTAATTATTTGATTTTATATTTGCCATATTTTGATGAAGTTCATGTTTTTAAGGATTTTGTTTTAGTTTTAAACATTTCATTATATGTATATACTTATTTGTGAAAGCATCCGCTATATGTTTACCCTTACTAAGCATCTACGATCACCCATTTCAATGTTTTAATTTCCCTAGGATTCCAAGAAGTGTATTATGATTGATATGTAGGGTCATGTTAGGGAATTAATGTCATTATGAAATAATCATTTATGTTGTGTTTTATTTTAAAATGTGTAATGCAGCATTCATGTATATAATATATATTCCAAGACTGGTAAACTGATCTTTCTTTCAGGACATGATTCCTTGTTATCATACCAATGTATTAAAATAATGCACCGACTCTGGGCTTTTGGGGTCGGGGTGTTACAACATGATCTTTTAAACAATTAGAATAAAATAACCAAATGGAAAAGAATAATTAATAATCAAGACAAAATATTTGGCGGTAATAAATTCTAGATTCATTTTTTTTGAAATGTGTGGTAAAAAGAACCCTTTAGAATGCGATAACAAAACTGGAATGTGTTCTTGAGGTGGTTAGTTTAGAAATGTGGCCCGATGTTTTAATTAAAATTTTCGAAAGATTAATCATGATAAGGAATCTATAATGTTTTTTAAATGTGTTGAGATGGGTAATTATGAAAATGCTTATCCAATGAATGTTATGAATGATGGAATGAAGGATCATTATAATAAAAAAGGTGTATTGTTATCCTTTGGGAATACATTATTAGATGTTGGGACAAGAAATGACGTGGTAGTACTTAAAATGTTTTTTTACATGACCTTTTCAAATATTTTGATTGTTATGAGGTCCACAAATACATTAAATTTTGAGAAATTTTTGGGTATTTGGAAATTTAATGTCCAGAAATGAAACATGTTCTTATCGCTAAAACCCTAGGGGAAATATTACAACAGAAATGAATTATAATAATCTTCCTATTGTTTTTTATGGAAGAAAATTATCCAAAAACCGTATTTTCTATTCCATTCAAGATATTCATTTTACTATAGGAAATGATTGGTTTTTTTATTTATTATACTATGACTGATTATAGTGGTAAAGAAGTTTTTTTAGAAATAATTTTAGTTTTTAATCATAAATAAAGCCATGCCATTGATGAAATACTAGGAAGAATTATTATAATATGGAAATGAATTTTATGTTTCACATATTATTGAAAAAAACAAATCTTCATATTAATAATGTGCTAGTGGTTAATGAATAAATTTAAATTTTTCTTGATTTTTTCCTGGTGTTTTTCATAATCTGGAAGACGAATTTTCTATTGAACAAGCTTCTTATGCATTGAAAATTTTTACACCACCTTATTGAACAGATATATTGGATCTCATTTATTTTCAAAATTATTCCTATGAGTTTCTTTATAAAGGATTCATTTTTTCGAGCATTTAACAATGGGTTGCTCATGTTTTGTTCTCTAAAAATAAATATGGTTCCATTAGAATATTCATTAACTATGGAGATTTGAATATCATTAATATTTAGTATAAGTATCAACATACACATATCAGTAACATGATTTTTTAGCTCAAGTGAGCCCATTATGTTTCATTGAATTACTTATTCTCAAGGCACCCTCAGCTAATAGAGAAAGAGTCTGACATTCTAAAAATAGTGTTTTAATTTAGATAAGTGATTTATGAGTTATTTGTAATGATATTTGGTTAAACAAATTTTACTATTTTGTTTTGGGATATATGAATTAGGCTTTCCCATAACATTTGGATAAGTTTTTAGTTATTTTTATTTATGACAGTAAGTACATTTCAAAAAGGTATGAGTATAATAAAAAAATTTAAGAATTTAAAAAAAATCACAAAAAAGAGATGTTGTATGAGAAATTTAGAAAATATTAATTTTAGTTCGACTAGATTTCATTTCAATGGAACATTGTAATTCATGATTTTATAATAGTTAATCCCATAAGAAATGTGGTTGATGAATTTACAAAACATATAAATTTACCTGATATTCATAATTTTATTGGATTAGACGACTTTTTTTGATGATTTTTTAAAATAATTCACAGATATATATCCCACTAATTATGTTATCATGAATATATGGTTAATTTTTTTATAAAATGTGGTGATGTATGTTTTGAGGTATTGAAATGAAAAATGTTATTGATGTTGCATTGTTTCTATTATCTAGAAATTGTGATTTTTTTTATCTATAGTGATGCTTCATTAAAGGGACATGGTTTTATTTTGATGAAGAATGATATGAAAATTACTTAATCGTTAGGAGAATATATAACTCATGAGTTAAATTAAAACACACATGATTTGAAAATAAATGAAATGTTTTATTTATAAAAATATAGATGTATCATTTTTAAGGATCCAGATGTGAAATATATTCAGACCATTAATGTTATATATATATATTTACTCATAATAAATTTAATATAAGGTATAGAATATGGATGGATATGATAAATTATTCTGATATCATAATCATTTACCATCATTGAAATGGAAAAAATGTGGTGGATTCATTGAGTGGAAAATATCAGGATACATTAACAATGTTATGATTAAAACATGGCCATTTAATTAATGATTGGATGAATATTGTCCTGGAAGTTGTGAGTGTGAGAAATTCTTATGATTCATTTTAGGTGACAGTGCAATCGCATCTACCAGGATTAATTTAGAAAGACTATAAAGAATAATGTGAGTTAAAAAATGGTAAAATTGGTTAAGGACGTTAAATTTCATAAATTTAAGTCTGATATTGTTTGTTTCTTTATAGATTCAATGATATTATTTATGACTTATTATTCTCATCTGATGAATGAATTTTTATGTCAACATCACTATTCTCTATCTTCAATAAATCATGGATGCAATAAGATGTATATAGTCCTTGAGTAGTATCACCAGTGTGATGGAATGAAAATAATTTTTTTTATTTTATCAAGAAATGTTTGACATGTAAAATTGGTAATGTAGGGAGAAAAATAAAAAAGGGGATACTTTATCCTTTTCAATTTTGATAGTTGAAATGGAAGAATATATCTATGGACTTCATTGAGTTATTATCAAGGTCATATTTGGGTAATAATGTGGTTTGTATTACTCTTGAGTGAAAAAGTAAATATGTTCATTACCTTCCTATTTGAGATACTTTGTACTTGTAACATATTTCCTTTTTGTTCCTCAATGATATTGTCAATATACATGGAGCTCCACTATCTATTATATATGACCATGATCCCAGGTTCACTTCTACCTTTTTGAAGGGAATTTATAATTCATTGAGAATTGATTAAATTTCACCACAACATTTCATCCACAATATTATGTCTGGCCTAGAGAGAAATTAAGATCATTGATAACATAATGTATGCTTATTAAATGGATTACCAATAATGTGGTTATTATAATATTTCTTATGATGAGTTTTCTTAATCAAATAGTTTTCATTTATATATATTTATAGAACCTTTTGTGGAATTATATGGAAAGTTGTGTCAGGATCTAAAATTTTGGAATGATGGCAGGGAACTGATGATAATGTGGGTGAAATTAGTAGAGGATGTGGATATGAATGTGATTATGATAAAGTAAAAAATGAAGATATCTCAGAGTATGTAAAAACATTATGAAGAAAATATAAGGAAATAATTTTCCAAAATGGTATGTAATTATTTTTTCTTTAAAATCTCTCCATTGAAAAGTAATATGTGTTTTAGTAAAAAAAAATAAATCTATGTTAATGGTTTATTAGACAATTTTAAATACTAGAGAATGTTAGACAAGTTTTCTGTCAGTTTTTATAGCATCCATTTATATAATAGTTATACTTAGTTTTTCATGTCTTCATGAGATAAAATTGTGTTCAAGATTCATGTCATGCTTGGAGCCCAGAAGTAGTTTGGTTAGAAAAAAACATTTTGTATGAGGAATATCCTATTTATATTCATGATTGTAGATATAGTTTATTGCAAAATAATTTAATTCATCATGTAATGGTTGTTTGGAGAAACCACATGTTTGAAGAAGTAACATGGGAATTTGACAATGCAAATTGGGAAAGGTATCATAACATATATAATAAGCAAATAAAAATTATATGGATGAAATTTCCAAAAATTCGAGAGAATGTAACAACCTAGGTAATTATAAATTAGTTTTTTCATTATGTAATTATATAGTTAAACTCAATTTAAAAGTGAAATGAAATAATTTGTATTAATGTAAATAAACGAATTCATAATGATGAAAAACTTACTTTACCTTAAAAATAGTTACAAGATAATTTGGAATAGTAATCTGTCTAATATAATATTTACCATACCTTTGAAATTGTCAATAAAATTTATGTATCTCTTAATTGAAAATATGTTATACAAATAAATATATCCTGGAATTTTTAAAATAAATACATATGAAATGATAAATTAATTGTTTGTATTTTTGTGACACAAAACTTTTTATTTACCATTTTATTGTAAATATAATGATTTATACAAAATTTTATCTACATAAAATATAGTCATAAATTAGTATTTATTTATATTCTGATTATAAGATATTTTTAAGAGACCTTAATTAAATTTTCACTCTTTTATATGATTAGTTAAAATTTTAAAATTTTAATTTCTATAATAATTTAGGACTTTAATTAAAAATTTAAATTTCAGAAATGAAAACATATTGTTCATAATATATAGTTCATTTATTCTTCAACATGTTTAAAAATGGTTAGGATTTTTTTTATAAATTATTTGAATTTTTGGGGAATAATTAAATATATTATTTTGTGATATTTAACAAATCTATGAACTATTGAGTCATAAATGATGTCTGGATAATGTAACCCCAAATTCCAAAAATCACAATTATTATTTTTATATATTTGGTTATAAGTCTAGAAAAAATCATAATATTGAGACATAATATCAAAGTAATGAATATAATAATGGGAAAACACCCCACTCCACTACTATGGATACCATCCCTCACCATCTCAAATCCTCACACCTCAAATCATTCTATCATGCTTAATATCTCCCCAATTACCTTCCCAAGACACTTACCCACTTCCATGTCCTTCTAGACCCCCAAAAATGCGAAAAAAAAATTCTTTAATGAGGTTCTCATGGTGGATAATTCAGATGGTAAAATCCTCTTTCTTTTTCATTTATTTTCATTTTAATTTAATAACTTTTATTATTTTATCCTCACCTCTAGTAGTCCAAGTGGTATAAATACAGCTATAGATTATTTATAATGTAACATTTTAATTTTTATGGTATTTTCAACATCAAACTTCTTCTCATATACATTTTTTCTATAAATGAGAACATCACATGTGATGTGCTAATTTACCACTATTAGGAACAATACACTTCGATTTTCTATCTGAACCTTCATTAATCTTAATAAAACCATTATTATGGTTACATTATATTATATTATACATATTATTATTTAAATGAAGTTATAGAAACAATATATAATCATTAAAATGAATAAAATGATATATGTTCATGATCATCATAAAAACCTCTAAAATAATTTACATAATTCTCATTAATGATAATATAATGACTCATACTCATATAGGAAAAGATGATATATGTTATAATTTAATATGATAGAAACATATTAAAATTATTTCATTACGCTTTTGGTGTTTTCCTTCCACTATACAATAAAATACATAATAATCCTACCATGGAAACCACGAAATATAGACACCAAAAACAATTAATAGAACAATATATTATAAATAAATGTGAAGATATATGTCATAAAGAGATCATATACATAATTAAAAATATTAATATTGTTCATTAATATATTAATAAAACTCTTTACATCATTATAATGTGTGTTTAAACACATTTGAAGTAACATGAACCCGATGAATAAGACTTTTTTTTATAAATTTCCTCTTTTAAATTTATATTTTTAAAAAATTAAATGGATGGTATATATGAGAAAATTTAACATGTTTAATTTTTTATATTTTTTAATTTTTTATAATTAACTGTGGGGACTGTATCTCTGTTCAATGTATTGGATCTATTTATGTTTGGGGTCAACCATAAGGTTACCCAAAATACAACATCAGTTATTAGACAATATTTTATCCATAACGGTTACATTGTATGGTAGTTGTGAGGGTTCCACTAAAAATTATAAATGATTGTTGAAAATCATATGGAAGTAGTGAGGATTAAAATATTAAATATGTAATGCCCAATTTTGTCTTTATAGAATAATTTATATTTTCTTGGTTTTATGAAATGACCATGTTTAAAAAGAGTAAGAATATGATACTATTTGGGTTGGATGTTTTTCATTATGATATTTATTTCATATGTTTATAATTATTCATTGACTAGAGAAAGAATTTTCTACAAGTTAGGGTGATATAATTGATTAAAAATTTAAGGAATCAATGATGTGTTAATAAAGAGATGTGCTAAGGGGATTATGATGTTTCGGCTTAGCAGTCGCAATTATTTTAGAAAGGATACTAGAGATACAACATAGGGATGATATATTGTTAAAAAGGGATTATTACAATAGTTTCATTCATTAAATGTTCATAAAACACTATATTATATTTTTCTATGTATCTTGAGTGAATATTTAAAAAATCTCACCATTACATAGGAACAATGCTTTGCACAAGGCTAATCACAATGCTTCATAAGCTGCATAGAGGTAAAATTTAAATTATATGAGTTTTATAAGGGGTTGTAAGTTGTTAATTTGTGGTGTAATATTAGTACTATAAATTTTTATTGGTAAAACAATATTATTAATGGTTATATAAAGATATATCCCTATTCTTATGGGTCATGAAAGGGTAGAAAATTGATTTTAAAATGTTAGGGCACCCCATGCGCTACATCAGTGTTAACCAAGAATCAATAAGCCCATATAATGGTATTTCAATATCTTCCTATAGGTAAGATGTAATTTCCAATGGTTATTTAATGGTAACATGGTTTCCACAAAAGTTTTATATGAATATCCATCAATTGAATTATGGGTTCTTCATGTTTCCAAATATATTGTATGAGTATTCCCCTCATAATATTGAGTATCTAAAAAATTAAACTATTCATGAGATGTTAGGGTTGAATTTTGTAGGGGTATAATAATAAATAAAAATGTGTATTAAGTTTAACACATTAACCTCACACGACACATGGCATCTAGGTGTTTGTAAAACTATATTACCCTTAAGACTAAACTATTATAAAAATGTGTTTCAAAATTCATTATTTATTTTTCTTCTTCCCCAACATTCTCTTGTAACATGTTGTCATTATATTAAAGGGCCAAAAATATAGAATTTAATTCCATTAACATGTTTACTGTTTTAATTATAAATTTAAAATATTTAAAAGTATCTCATTCGAGATTAATTTCAATGACCTAATCAAACTGTTAATTTAATTTGGTATTGTCAATGTTGTGAGCTACAATTATTGTTCTCATAAAAAATACCCAATCCTTAACTAGTTTTTTAAATAATTGATTTTCAACAATTCTATTAAATAGCATACATGAGATCTATGTAGTCTCTCTAATCAACCATTGTTTTCATACAGTATCAAATCAAGGAAGAAAAAAGTGTTCCTCTTCTAAATATGATTTAGTACATTAATGATGAAAAAATAAAAAATTAATAATTTGAATCCATTTTCTCTATTATAATGATAAAAGAAAAAATATATTTATTTATTTTAACCTAGTGATATTGAATGCATATATCATACATTTCAATTATTTTTAATTAATATAAGAGTTATATGGAATTATAATTGTGAGTTTATCCATGATTTTCTAGAGAGTGTAAAATATTAACACAACTGATTTTTTTTGTTAATTATATAAATAAATTATGAAATATTTCTATAACATGAAAATATAATTTTTAATCTATTATCTAGTTAGAAATTAATATTTCATATGGTGTTATATTTCTATTTTTAAATACAATAATTGTATTTGGTTTGAGAATTACTTATAGAGCGGTTAGAATTGACTAATACATGGAGTATATTTGTTTAATGATTCCAGGATGAATGTTGAAATGTTACATCAATTAAATTGAGGTATTTAGATCCATAAAATCTTGGGATCATCACTATATAGTGTATCCATTGTATAATTCTTCTATTATAATATCTATATTGTTGTGATTAATTGTTATCACATGTGGTTGTGGGTCTGTGTAGTTTTTAAAAACACAATGATGCTTGATGCACTAAGTTTTTCATGTTTTATAATGATTTTAGCGGATCAAATGTATTTATATTAATATTTTTTATTAATGATCACTTTCTTTCATTATATTATCCACAATGTTATGTGTGAAAATTTTCATTCATAGGTACCATTCATGTTGTATGGAATATATGAATGGTCATGAATTTTTTTCACATAGAGTATGAGTTTTCATGATGTTAAATGATTGGAAGTTGGAGCTAATCGTAGGTATGATATGAAATGATACCTTGTAAATGACTTGTTGATGATCCACTCAATGTAAGAATACATTTCCGTGTTAATTGAATCCCAATGAAATATTGAGTAGAGCACTTGATGCTTTATTTTTTAATGGGTAAAATTTTATAAAATATGTCTAGGGAAGTTCTAGTATTTTTTACACAAGACTATATAATTTAATAAATAATTTGTTTTCTATATATTTAAAAATATGGATACATTTTACAAGTAACAATTATCCATTTGGGATGGATCCAAATCATGTACGACCAAGAATTTGTAAAATATATTTTTGTGTTTGACTACTCGGTACATGATTGGTTATTTTTATAATTTTCATAATATATATTATTATATAATAATCATTCTCTAAATTTTTTATTTTTTATAGTTTCCATGGTGGTTTCCAACAATGTATTTACTGATACCCAGTACCAACATCTTAATCTTCATGCATAATCCATATATAAGGATACATGTAAGGGAATGTGGTCTATAGATGAAGGCTTTATAATCTATCATAAATCCATTTATGGACACAGATAGAATTACATTGTCTATTATTTTTTATTTTCTACATTTATAATCATGAATTTTACACTTCATTAGCTTTCTACACTAAGAGCCTATTTTCCTCATGTATGATTGGAATTCTATATAGATAGTCTCGACATGTTTAATATAATATTATATTTAATTATATAATTTTGTATAAAATTATATGTTCATGGACATTGACTTATGATTCAGTCTCCAACATGAAAGACATATATCGTAGCAGCTAGTACATAGCCTCTTGAATATGATTGGTTATACCCGAAGTCATATGGAACTCTCATTTGGATGCATGATATTAGGACATGGAGTTACCCAACTCTAGTAAAAATATTATAATTGAAATATATATTTTATATAATAATATTCTTATTAAATATCTTTTCCTCATGAATGATCAATTGGAATTAATGAAAACCCATATAAAAGGTTGATTCTATTTTATACTAATTTCACATCACCATTCATGGATGTTATTAAATTATATAGACTCTCAATAAATTTACACTATCCATGTCTCATTGATTAAATCAATTATAATATTCACACTAATGTATCATCCATGAATATAATTTTTATTTCCTCATTTTTTGAGTAATGGGACAAGTCCCGAGAAAATGAAAAATTAATTTCATTTGAGGATATTGTCTATAATAATTATTGAATACCAAATTACTAAATTGTATATTTATATGAATATTTATTCGGACGAATTATTCTTGGAATATCATTACATACATGAATATATTTTGGAAGTGTGATGTACTCTATAACAGTGATATATTCTATCTTATATTCAAATAAAAGATCTTATCATGGGTATTTTTGAAACTCCCAGATATTGATGAATATAATCTCACATAAATTAATTATATGATTGATAACATTTGTTATATTCAATGAAAATAATAGTATTTTTTCATAATATATCATTATTTTTAACTGTATTGAACATATAAGTTGATTAGCTAATATAGTATATTAACATTAGAATATAAAAATTTCATAAGATTATTTATTTAAATGTATCACCTTGAAAAATTTCAATCAATATTTTATATTTCGTTTTAAAAAATATCATTTGGAATTTTTTAATTTTATTTTCCTAAAAAATTATTTTTGATTTAAATGTTCCAAAATAATCATTGATTCACATTTTGATGTTTTTCTAAAAATGTTTTTTTAATAATATGTTTTTACACAAATTATAAATTCTATGCTTTGTTCTCTATCTATAATTAAAGAATATGACTAAAAAATATTTAATGTTGAAAAATAATTTTTTACAAATAATGATACATATTTTAATATATTCTTTTAAGTTTGAAAACATGTGATATTTTCTTAATTAAATAAAAACATTAATTAAATTGCATGTCTATTATTGGTGTCATCATTTAATTTTGATTTATATGGTGAAATTAGATGTTACATTATTTTGAAGGCCAAAATAAATTTATTTAAATTATTATAGTTAAATTGATTCAATTTATATCACTAACCTCTAAAATTTGTCAATTTTTTTTATTTTCTATACATATAATTGATTTATTAATATAATTTTTACATGATTATATATGGTTATTTTATAATAAAAAATTTACAACATAAATTTCTTTATATGATATAATTAATGTAAATTTTAAAATAAAAAGTTCAAATTATGATCTAAGGATGAAATTATTTGTATTTATGAAAAAAATTAACTAGTTTAAAAGTGTCCAACCTAATAAAATGTATACCTTGTAATGATACTATTACTAAATAGAAAATTCCAGACCATGTTAAATACATGGTTACAAATTTATATTTGAATTATTTAGAAACTAAAACTTACTCACTTCTTATTCTATGAATTTTTTGACCCCATGAACCATTAAATTGGATTTAACAATATTGAAATTCAATGGGTATTTAATGATCAACGTTTATCAGAAATTATAAAAAAATCACAAAACATCTAGTCTCAATTAAAATTAGAATATATTATTAAATATATGTAATTATTCATGTCCCATAACTCTATCTAACATCTCTATGATTCATGCAACCTTATTTTTTCTTATTTAATTCATCTCCATGGAGTTTTCAATGTGAGAATTCAAGTGGCCAACATGATTATTACATTCACTTACTTTTTTTCACTCACTATAAACCATCCTAATAGATCATCTCAATATAAATATAATAAAATAACTATAATTTTAAAATTAAATGTATTCATATTTAATTAAAAAATAAATGAACCCTTTATATTCATAATGAATGAAATTAACAACTATTGTGTATAATTGCTGACTATTGCCTATTAAAAGTGACGTCATTAATTGTTTATAATAACCAATCATGGGTGGTTTTAATACATTGATCGATGAGTATATATTTAAAATAAAATACATATATTATTGTAAAAATTTAAATTAATGCTTACATAACGTCCCTTTCATTCATTGATAAATGGAGACATTAGTCAGGAATTTGAGAAAACTACCACGACCCTCAGTAATGATTTTTTTTCCCAAACCAGCTATAAATTGGATTAAAGAATATTGGTTAATATATATATAATTAAATAAATAAAACATTATTATTTTTTATAAAATGAAGTTATTTTATGTATATTTCAACTATTATCATCAAATGTAATAAAGGATGTAAAAATTTACTAAATAACCTCAAGTAACCAACATTTGAATGATATATTAATTTAATGATTACTAGAATAATATAATAAATTTTCCATGTTAAATAAATTATAAAATAATACTATTTAATTTAAGGTATATAAATAATTATTATTAAATATTTTTAACATGTTCGTAGATTATATCGTGAACAATGTTAGGGATTTTCATCACAATTTCATTTCATTTAGATATGATTTATATTTTTCACATATGTTATTTTATTTTTTATATATGATTAAAAATAGAGGCGTTATATCATGAAATAACACGTATTCCAAATAAATTATTATTTAAATTTAAAACTCACTCTCTATTTATAGTATTTATGTAAAATTGTTCTCAAATAATATGTGGTTTACTTTACTAATTTTTTTTCCATATAACATAATCACTCATATTTCACAATAATATATCATAATTGATTTATTTTATCATATGACAATGTTATGTTATATTTTCACCTTATTTTATTTGGAAATTATGTTTCATAGAAAATTATTCTTCTTTCTATATACTACTATCTCATGAAATATAATTTTTTAAAAAAATAATTACTTTTTATTTTATTTTTGTTATTTTATATCCCTCTGTTTATATCCCACCAAGGTTCTCTTAATCATTTTAGAAACTCAATTTTTATTTCCACCATGAATCCATTTAACACCATTTATGAATTTAAAAAAAATTGAATTTTCAACCATTGAATGAAGAATATTTTCAATAAAATAGTTTCGAAATAAATCAATGCCTTTTTTAATGTCGTTATTCCGTTATATATCACATATTGACAAATGTTTTATTTATTTTGAGAAATTGTTTATTTGAATGTTTATAAAAAAAAATTTAAATAATTTTATTTATAAATAATGTATGTTTTTAAATGTGACAATAAAATAAAATCTTTTTGATATAATAATATGAAATTATTAATATTTTTTTTTTAATTTTTTAGATTTTCATCAATTTTATATGTAATTTTCTCCATTAAAGTAACTATTAAGTCCATGAAATAATAATTATATATTATAGTTAAATTAAATTTGAATTTATAATAACGTTTTTCCCAAAAAATTAACTTTTTTATTGTTTTATAGAGCTTTCTCATAAATTATACATAAAAAATATATACATACAATTTATAAAATTATAGTATGTATATATTTTCACCTTAATATAAAACATTAATAATTTTCAGGGTTTGTTTTCAGGAAAAATCTTCACGAATTTTAGCATGACGTATTCCTTTCACCCACCCATACTGAAACACTAGTAAATAAAAGTTCGAATATGGGATGAGAACAAAAGTCCTAGTAAGGGAAATATTACAATAGAAGGAAACTAGTATGTCCATGAGTAGTTATAAAAATTATCATTTTCAATGTAATATATCAGATGAATGTAAAAATATTATCCATAAATAAATCGCATTCCATTTCCAATTATTTATAAAAATCAATTTAGAGTAAAAATAAGGGAAAAATAAAAAACATAATAATATCATTAATACTATGAAATCCTGTTGAATACATTTTCATGTAGTTTTAATTTTGAGACTAATTGATTATTAAATTCATTCTTAAGAAGAAGGATCAATTTTTACATTTTTTTCATTAATAATATTACTATAATAAAAAAAATATTTTCAGAAAACATATTAGTACTTATAGACACCATATTAGATATATTAGTTCTAAATAAATGAAAACTAAATTCTTATTCAATACCAAATACATTTGAGGGATTTGAAGGACCCAAAAACCCTTGGTTAAAACATCAAAAATTGTCCATGGTTTATAACATAACCAACCATCATTGGTTTAACAACGATAACCCCTTGTTTTGTTCAAAATGAAACCACCTGTCACCATAATTAATTTAAACTGACAAAAAAATATTCTTTAATATATAAAATCATTCCATTTTTAATGTTACACTCATGAAATAATATTTTCTCCAATAAGAATCAATTATGCATTATAGAAATATCTAGACTCTATAAAACCACATATTCAATACCAAAATAACTATAGAAAATTATTATGGGGAGTTCTATGATATTAATAAGAAATCATAAAAAAAAATTCAAAAATAAAATAAATGTTATGATTGTGGGAAATTTCATTGCAACCGAATTCCATAAAATAGAACAACATCATTCTCTTTTTGTTAAAAAATTCCATACAAAACATATAAAACTATACCTTTAGAAATTCGTTGAAATAGCCAATGAAGTTTATTTTATTGAAAAATAATAATCATTAATGTATTAAATAAAATCCTTGGAATAACATGTTCATGTAATAAAATGAATCTAAGAGAATATTAAATTAGTATTATCTTTTGAAATGAAAGCCTGAAAAATATTTAGAGACATTTAAATCCTATGACACATAAAATAATAACATTAAAAATATAAAATATCATGTGAATATCTTAATTAATTTAAAAAATGTAATAGGTTATTTTTATAGACCTCAAAAAATAATATAGCTGCATAATATCAAATTAGGATTTAATTAATGAAATTGATATGAAGTCGCTTACCTTGATCCGTACTCATAACAAACATTCTATATCTCCCAGAATAATAATAATATGTAAATTATTTAAATTTTTAAGAAAAATAATTAACAATATTATTTCTTTTATATTATCACATTCCATGAAATACATAATTATTAAATAATTTATATTCACCTTAAATGTAGTGATAGTATTCAGAATATATGATAGAAAAAGACATTGGTAGGTTGTCTATAGTCAAAGTGGTCATCACTTAAAAGTCTATATAAACAATATTATAACATATTTATCATATTAATACATAAATTAAACTTTTAAAACCGATAATGAATTCTAGTTATAAAAAATGATCTATGTCACTATCATATAAATTGTAGTTCACATGTATATATGTGAAATGGTTTCAATATAGAACTATCATTTTTTAATGAATACATGAAATATTTTAACAATAAATAATTATAAAAATATAATAAATAAAATTTTATTTATTAAAATTTAATTATACTCATAATCTAATTTTTTATCATAAAAATCACATCACATCATGGAGGTGGTAGTCCAGACATATTCATGAATGAAGTTATCATTCAGAAGTGAGTGTAGAGGTATGAACAAAAATGATATGTTATCTTTTTTAAATGTTAGTTATGTAATTAATATGGTTATTATTTATTTTATATCACATGTATTCAAAAAATTTGTTTTTATTACCAACCATGTAATGTTTTAGATGAAAATAGATCACATCATTTCAAGAAAAGGTATTCTAATGTACAAATGTATGACGTTATCCTATCCCACACGAAATGGAAATTATAAAGTTATTTGTAAAATAATTACAAAAGAATTATAAAAAATTCGGTAAAATCCCAATATAATTTAAAATCATCAATATAAAATGTTGTGAGAGGAAATGATGAAAAATTAATTACATCTCTTTACATGGTGGTGTTAGACATTATACCTAAATGATGATTTTGTTACCCATTATATGGAAGAGGAAGTGGATAGGGGTTTGATAAGTTAAATAATAAAATATAAATATATAGGTTTAAATTATAATACCATATAATCATATTTTATGATGATTTCATTGGATTTGGAAGAAGAAATAAGACAAAAATGACAAGTTAAGAATGATACATCTTCTTCATAAAAACCCATTAGGATAGCACCAATAGGATTCCAGTGATAAAATTATTATAAAAAACGTTCTCTATATCTTGGGATATGAAAAAATGCAATTTTTTCATTTATAGGATGATCTGAATAGATTTTATGGCATCAAGATGAGAAGATGGTGGTATCCTTTTATAAGTGACGTTAGTGTCACCATTATATTTTTTTGAAATGAAAAATGTGTACCCACATTTATCCCCAGAAACATGGAATAAAAAACTATTATCAATAATTAGACATGATAAATCCAATATATGTTTTTTAATTTTTTTTATTTCATTTTATGTTTTATTGTTTTAGTTTATCCCTTGGGTTCATCTATTTTTATTGTAACTATGGTAAAAGATAGTTTCTAATTTAACATTTAATAAATAAAAAAACAATGTTGAACTTATTTTGTTATATAAATTATTATTATTCAAAAAATGGAATCCATTTTACCATAATAAATTAACATAATATTAGCAATCTACATTAATATTACTTCTATATTCATGATGAAAAAGAATCTTTTCATGAAGTGTATTATCCTAAAAATTGATGAATTTATAATATATCTATGTCAAGTAAAAAATACATTAATTTAAATAAATATTTATTTATAAATAAAGTATAAAAATAATTAAAATATTTCCTCATTGTTTGTTATGTATTTCATTAATGTAGAAAAAATTACACTGAAATAGTAAATAGAAAACACAGCTTTTTACCCAAAAAATGAGCATATAAAAAATTATATATAATTATGATTAAAAATATTATGAATGGGTTAAATATAAATAATGAATAAAAATGTCACATGAAATTTATTAAAACATTATTTCAATTTTAAATAAATTTAATTATTCAAAAATAATATTTTAATAAAAATTTCGTTATTTTTCAGTATTCATAAAAAATATTATCCTAAATATTAAAATTTCCCCTTAGATTTGTTTATTTTTGATGATTTATTTTATGAAATTAATTTTTTACATTTAAATTAAACATTTAATAAATTAGGGTTTTAAATAAAAATAATTATTATAAATGAGTATAGTTATTAGTATTTCATTTTTAAGTTATGAATTTCGTAATATTTTTATAATGAATATAATAATATAATTTTAACTAAATAACCCGAAAATGATTCATTTTATCATTACATTATTATTAAAAATAAATATTAATAAATCCACAAACAATTTCTATTTTTAAATATTTCATAAGGGATATCATATTTTTTATCAAATTTTCATGAATTTTATTTATGACAACATTAAGACAAGTTATTAATCCCATTTTCATTCAATCGATTATATAATATATGATGAATGATTTAATATTATGTTCAAATAATATGAATCTACATCAATTGGTGGGCTCATATATCACTATATATATTATATTTTATTGTATAATATCACATGAGATTATGAAATGTTTTATGAATTATATACCAGTACATTCATTCTCATCTTTGATCGTTGAATCTGATATGAGAAGCCAGGTTCAAATTTTGTTGTATAAATGAGATACGTGAATAATTTTTCCGAATATGTTGTGTTATCATGATATCATTAGGACTATTCACAATGTTTTATATGCTTATATTTGTGCCATAATATTATTTAAAAAACATTCAATGAAATACCATATTCTGATATGCCTGTAAAAATCAGATTTAATTCATATTAAATTTCATAAGATTACATGTACATTTTCCATGGTACATGTTAGTTATGTTTTTATTACACGTATTTTAACATTACATATGTAATCCATATAAAATTTAATGTTATTTTTATTTATAGAATTTCCCCACTTCCATGTTATTTATAATCTTAGGATCTAACCCTTGTTGATATATTGAAATATGTTCTGTTTTTATGCTTTTGAGGTCATCCTATTAATTTATATTCCCTTACACTAATTATAAAGATAATTATATTATTTTGTAAAGTAAATATGATAGTATAAATGATTAATTTCTTGGAATAAAGATTGTACAATATGAAAATAATGTATATAATCTCCAAGACACTAATCTATTATGTCCTTGGGTTGTTTGACTATTTTTGAGATTAAATACCAAAAAATAGTGTAAATATATTATTCGAATATGATAATCATGGATATAAATATTTTTTCTTATATATGGTTTTAGATATATTTTAGAAATATTATGAAGAGAATTTGTGGGAACACTATCTATAAATCTATGTGAAGGATTAAATCATTTTTTTTGGCAATGTATATATTGTATAACATCTCAAACAGTTGCACCTAGGCATAATAAAGTAAAAGAATGAAATTTTGGTATTTACTCAATTATCATCGAGTGCAAAAAATAGGGCCTAAAAACAATCCTAGTCTAATATAATCTTGGGCATTTCAAAAGTAAATTAAACAATCTTTACAATACCTATTAATGGATTTGAGTATATTTGAATCTAATAAGCAAACTAAACAAAATAATTTAAATTTCATAAATAACCTATATTTTATTATATAGTTTTATAAATTTGGGTATATATTTCATTTATGATTTATTTATATTAATATCACTGAATTCCCATATTCGGTTTATTGAATATTTACTTATGTTTTTTTAATTAAATATTTTAAAAGATTATAAAGGATGTGAGAAAACAAATAGTTCGATGGATAATTTGATTATTGTCCAAATAAACTACCATACCATAAATGTTCCAATGTGAAATCCCCAAAAAATCCTTATCCAATTCACAGAGTCTACTAATAATAACATGAATCCTACTAACCATAAAAAAACCAATGACGGAGATACTTTCTATCATGAATGTCATTAGACATTCATCAACCTCTACTTGTGGCTCTTCAAACCCCCTTATTTAGGAGAAATGGGTCAATGTATCCACACACACACACATATTTCGTTATCATCATTTATTCATATGTGAATTTCATTTTAGATGTCTATCTTTGTGATAGATATTTTATGTAATGGTTGGACACATTTAGAATTCCATGGAAATGGGGGAATTAAAATTTATATAATTGGTGGAATTCAAGAGAGTATTATATATCTAAAAAATTTGACAAACTCTGTAAAAAAAATTTGACATGGAATTACAATTGATGAAATCAAATTATGGTGAGTATGATAGTAAATATAAAGAATGCATCCCAAGGACCAGGATTCAATCTTCTCCTTATATATTCACCATTGAATCAATGATCAACTATTTCATTAGTAGTTTAAATAAATTTCATTGACGGGAGTTATCCATAAGTGATTATTTAAGAAAAAATGATATTATTATGTTTTTATTAAATGTATATATAGATATTAGGGTTTTCATTTTCTAGAATATTAAATAATGAAGAGTGAGTATCATGGATGCTCTAATGATAGTCCAAAATGGGGAAATAAATTCTAACCACCTATACAAAAAATGACTTCAATTTTATCCCATAAATTATGAAAAAGGAATAATTGATTGGATTGTGTGTTTGAATAATATAAATTGATTATTTTATTATTATTAGGAGTTAAAAAACATAATGACATAAAGAATGTTCTATAAATTATATTGAAATGATGATGGAAATTATTAAAACTAATTCCATAAATGATGGGATATTGAAATAATAGACCTTGGAAACCAATAAAAGTTGACCAATGATACTCATTTGTTATTAATACCACCAAGGTAGATTATGGTAATTAAGAATAAATCATTATTGATTCCTGTGTTTTATGTGTGTTATTGTAGTTTAATATTTTAGACACTGGAATATTTGGGATATATTTATGTAACTATAATCACCTCTATGATAATTTTATTCACCAGGAAAACTCAATGATTATAGGATATTTTATCCCTATATGATTTTAATTGAAATAATAATTTATGAGAGTGTCATTAATTAATACTTATTAATATTTTAATTTATATTTTTAAATTGAATATCACTCTCTACATGGATCCTAATAAAATAGTCACAATAAATAATTCACCATTCATATTTCTAAACAACCAATAATCATATGTCATCTCTATGATGTTTATTCCATATATAAGAGAATTAATTGTCTAATATGTGTCATAATAAAAAATAATGATTGGTTTTTTGTTTAAATAATATGAAAAAACTAAATATGTGGATGTAATGATTCAAAGAAAAATAGAGAAAATTTTCATATATTTTAATGATTTAAATATTTCTAAAAATTATACAATTAAAAATATATATCATTTATATACCATCAATTTTTTTATAATTCTTCAATAATTAAAATAGTGAAAAAAATTATTTAATTAGGAAATGTTACTCTATGAATTTTTTAATATTAATTTCACTAAATTAATAACATTTTTGATAGCCTCTATTACAATATACAGCCAATGTAATGCAACAAAACATATATAGTGGAAATTATTAAGAAATCAATAACAAACACCAATATATTGGAATTTAAAAAGTGCTGAAATTAGAAGATAAATAATTTATATATATTATTATTGAAAAATGGTTCTTTAAATGTTTAAATGAGTATATTTTGTATATTCTAATAAAAGATAAATTCTAAAAATTTATATTATAAATTTGATAAATTAGTTGTATATTTATATTTTATTAACAGAAACAATATTATATGAAATTATAATAATTTTTTGTAAGTGATAATTTCTAGTAAAAAATATATATATTAAAAAATTATGATTTTTGTTATTTAAAAAATATGTAACCACGAAATAAATGTGTAAAAAATTCTGTAATATAAAATATTTGTTTGGTAATGAATTTTTTCTTATAAAATCATTATTAAATATTTTTATATGTAATTTATAACCTTTCTTAAATTATGAAACTATCATTGTGATATTAATTAATTCCATATTTTATATGGATAAATCTTGTTTTTTAATTATTTAAAATTAATGTATGTTTCATTTTATTACTAATAAATATATTTAATCCTCTTAAATCAATAAGTGTGATAAATTTATGTTATTCATAAATTTTAATAAAAAAAACCATGTTTTTTATATATGAATTTTTCTATGACTACTTGATTTTAGTGTATTATTAAATTTTTTCAGCATTAAGAAATTAATATCATGATATATATTTTTAAATTCATATTAAAAGGGTAAAAATAATTAATGGGATCAATTTATGTTATGGATGTTAAATTAATAACTAAATTGATCAATTAGTTACCCAAATAAAATGAAAAAATGGTAAAAATAAATTTCTATAGGAAAAGTTAAGAATGAGAATAAATAATTCAAACCTAATTGGTGCGCTTTGGTAAGAAAAACATCACTATTGTTCCTTATATTTAATTTTTAATCCTTGTAATCCTCATTTTTTTGTATGATTGGTGAAAAAACATGTGGATTTCAAAAACTACTCTTCTCTTTACATATAATATAGAAAAACATACAACACATTATAACTTACATATATAAAATTTTAATTAAAAATAAAAACAATTTCCCCACCAATAACCCTCCAACATCGGTAATATTCTACTCATAGTTAAGAATCTTTAAAACATAATCTACACTAAATTTTAGAAGATATTACACAAGTATCCCACGTCAGTTTCGCATTACCATAGTTTCTTATTTTATTATACTACATTAAATTATTATATAACATTATAAATATAATGATTTAAATAACACTAGTACTCCAAAATATCATTATATCAATTGAATAAAAAAATAAATCAATTAATTAAAAAAATAAAAACAAAATATCATTGATCGTGTAAACATGTGTAGTAACAAGTCTACAAAGAAATGTTGTTTTTTCATAAACTCCTCACATGTACTTTTTTAATAATGTTATTGGATAATAGAGATGAAATGAAAATTATTAATATTATTCATAAATGTAAAATAATTACATAATTTACTTTCCTATCATCTATTGAGTAATAAAATCATTAATAATGAAAACATAGAGAATACCACATCATTGAGAAATGAGTTTAGTTTTCCATCACCACCCCGCATGGATTAGTTGAAAATATATCTAATATTTAAAACAATTGTATAAAACTATTATAATTATGGAGAGAATTATTCTCTTTTATTATGTCCTAATCCTAACTCAATGTTTATGTAAATTTATGAAATAATCAACCAAACAACAACATGATACAATTGTTAGTAAGGATATTTAGTAAAAAATATTCCAATGATAACAATTGGTTTATATTAACCTATATATAAGAAATATTTAGGTCCCTAATATAAAATATAACAGATTTATTTTTTTATTTAAGATGTTATGGAAGTGCGGAAGAAAAATACAGAACATGGTTTTCTTATTTATTCTCAAATTATTATCATTAATAATAGATTAGTATTATTTACATAATATATTAAATGTGTCATATATTATGACTAATTTATATGAGATATGATAAAATACTTGTTATTCATTTTCATTAATGTTAAATTTCATATTGTCAAATTTGTAAGATGTTTTGATTTATTTTCTACTAAATCTATAAAGGTTTTTCATGACTAAAATCATTTAAATGGGTTATAATGCATTATATTTCTATAAATTCTTTCAAAATTGAACAATAAAAAAAGCTAATTAGTTTCCAAATTTTTTTTATATGGATATTATTTTTAAATTAATTATTATTCATTAAATATTCTATGGTTTCATGAAAAAAAAAACATTTTTATTTTGAAATATTCCCATTTTATTTAATGGAATTTTTTGTCATATAATTTTGTTTTGAACACCAATGTCATACATTTCCAGGTACATATCAAAATCATTATTTTCTATAATCATAATTTTATAAAATTTATTCTTTTTTAAATAATGTTATTATCACCATTTTTATAATGTTGGTTTTTAATAAAAGAAAATTTAAAAAATTTAAAGCTATTTAATTTTAATTAAGTTCTTACCATCAACAAAAAAATTTTACATATGAATAATTTATTTTCCATCTATTTTTTTATAATTTTTTTAAACATGATTTAAGAAGTTTTCCATTTTTCAAAATAATTATTTAATGATTCTTGAAAATATATACTAGTTATAATGTTATTTATAAAAGTTTTATTGATTTTTTTTGCAATGATGTAATATATCATATGTCTATATATATATTCTCATTCTATATATTCTATTTAAGTGATCATATTTTTTGTATTAAGTGAAAATGGTTTATTTTTAAATCATACCATTTTGATTAGTTTTGAAACATCTTTTCGTTCCATAAGTTATTTTTGATACGGTGAATGATTTCATTTTTTATGGAACTCACATGTATGGATTAAGATGTTTGTGGTACTATATCACCGTAAAATGTAATTTACATTGGTTTATATCATAATTAAGGATAAAATGTTTCATAAAAGAGATACTGATTTTTTTAATGATTGATTTGTGAATAACATTCCTGAATACTTGTTAATATGTTTTTTGTGAGAATGATAATTTAGAATTTTTTGAATACATTTTATTTGAACATGATCTATGCATATTTTATCAATGTATTTATTTATCTTATATTTTATCTGAAAATCATTTTGACATCAAATATCAACAATAGGCAATATTTCTATATGCCTATGAATATTTTCAATGCTTCATATGTAATTTCAGGTTACATTCAACAAAATTTCTAATATATATATATTTTTTATTTTATATTACATGTGATTTTATCATGAATTCTTGATAATATTTTTTTAAATTCTATTTAATTAAAAAATTTCCCTTTTCCATGTTTTCTCATACACTTATTATATAACTAGTAAAGATATGTGTATATTTTTCCCCTTACTAAGATATTGATCTACCCTCATTATTATATATTCCATTACATAGGTTATAGGGATGTGTATAACTAACATATAGTCGAGAAGGGACTTCAATGGAGTTTGATTACAAAAAAGGATTCTAGAATACTATTCTTATATATCTTATCTACACGTAACAATATATCTATGTCCATATTTTATAAAACTATTTATAAGATGTATAATCTAAATTTTAGAATCACTATATTATTTATGTATGTATAGCTTAGGTCACCAGACTAATATATTTGTAAGGAAATATCTGAATTGAGAACAACACTTTATTATTTTTCCCTTAACATTATATTAATATATCAAAAAATCATGAAGAGAAGACATAAATTCCTTTACAAATTACATGATATGTAAATTTCCATGAATCATAGATAATTTATATTCTATGGATATATTTTTTATAATGAACTTTCATTCCCTATGTACTAACATTAGTTTTATATAAATCTTTTTATTCTATAAATATGTTATGGTTCTGACACAAACCTCATATTAATTATTCATAGGTTACCATGCTTTAATAATTATATAGTAATTGGAAATTATATGGTGGATTCAAACCTTTAGTTGACAGGGTACATGGCAGGATATCCCATATCTATCAATTTTTCAATTTCTATATTTCTATTTCCATTTTATTAGATAAATCAATATGAATGATTCTCTATTCCGTGAATGCGTGATTAAAAATTATTTCAAACATAAATATACAATTTATCATTTTCAGTAGTCCCACATAAAAACATTAACTCAAATGAGGATATATATTGACTAAAGGAAACATCCAACAGTGAAAAGTGATGCATGTAATACAATATTATTCTTCTATGATGTCCCGTTTAATCTTATAAATGAGTAGGACTTCTCCGCTGCATTAAAATTATATTAAAAAGAATCAACTTTTTCTCATAAATACCCTAACTATATTTTTTTATATGTTACCCCGCTATTCCACTGTCATTGAAAATAATCATCAGATTATGAATGAGGTTGTTAATGATGTTTTTGTTACCCTCTTAAGGATGATAGTTTATTCCATATTTTATGGGTTCTTTGAACATTTCAATGAATCTCCATGCAATGAGATATATAATGACTCCTTATAGAACCGTATTTCATTTAATATAATTGTGTAATTCATACATTCACATATAGAAACCACTAAATCTATTAAAAATAACTTCCATCATATTTATTCATTTTATAATATAATAATTATGGTGAGGTAAATTTTGTAATAAGAAATATATATAAATAAAGTTAATCATTTAATATACCATCATAAAAATAAATATATCACCATAGGATTATTTTAATCCATGAAATATATCAAACTAATACATGAAAACTAATACATCGAATAAACCCTTATTAAAAATATTCTTTTAAGAAAGATAAATAAAAAATTCTATATTTGGACAGTCAAACTGGTTTGAATAAAAAATAAAGTCAAATATCTATTAATTTATCAATAAAATGCTACCTCAAACCACTAATATGACAACATATTAATCATGAAATAAAATCCCATGAACTGTGTTTCACATCGATTCCTACCCCATAATGATAGGTTTATACCTTTTTACAATCCCACAATAAAATAATATCGTTTTTCAAGTTACATGATTGTGATTAAAAATATCATATATCAAAAATTAATGAAATAATTATAATGTGAATTTCACATAAATTCTCATTAAATCCAATTATTTAGTTAGTTAACCACCACCACAATAAATTAACACTAATTGGATAAATCATTTTATGAAAACCATCGCCTACAAAAAGGTAAATGAGTAAGAGATAATGGTCTTTTCCATTCATTAAGGATATTCATTAAGAGACAAGTGATGGTGTATAAGAGATTCACATTCCCCAATCGAGAGTCTGAGTACTTCGCATCCTTCATGGATATCCTTTTGTTTTCAAAATCCTTAAATATAGTAATATAAACCCTTAAATTATCTCCCCAATGAATTCATATATTTTCAGTTCTACGACAGGATTTCAAATCCAAAAACACTATAATTTATTCAATGATAGTTCTATCTCTGATATTTTTTCATTTAATAGAGAAAAAGGCATTCCTCATTTTTTTTATAAAAATATGGATTAAATTTCTAGTAAAATATTACTTATAATTGAATCCATTGATATGTTATTTTGGGAGACTCTCAAATCGAGTTTTAGGTATCTCAACATTCTAAATGTTGATGGATACTAATCTATATCTCCTAACATGGTCCTTCAAAATCCCATTTCATGATATAAATATATGGTTGTGTGTCTTTTTGTGTATGTGTCTATTTGAAAATTAAATTTTTATTTTGTGATATAAACAATCATAAATAATTATATTCAACCCAACTATTCCTATCAATCAAAATTCTAATCTACCGTTATCATGTACGATTACTCTGAAAACCCTATACAACACAAAATGTTCACTTAACATAATGGTGTCATTGAATACGTATTATAAAAATATAAATCTATAGTTTTAATTTTTCTTATAAGGAAACATAATCTTGAATGTGGAGTAATAATTTATTGTTGAAATTTCGTACTAGATAATGATAATCATGGAATAAAAAATAATTTCCCTTCAAAAAATATGAAAACATAAAAATGCATATATTGATCAGAATTTTCATTCTAATTAAATTAAAGAGAACCATTAAATCAATATAAATATACCCACATAAATGGAAGTGGTTAAATAGTTACAATTCATTCCCTTAACCACCACAGATAATAATCATTTGTGAGATAGGATTATTGATGAATCCTATTTTCCCATATATGGGATGAGATTACATCACATTATTCATGGATATTGGTACCTTTTAAAAGTATTTACATGTTTTCATACAAACCCTATCTCCAAATTAAAACATAATTCCTATGATATTGTTTCATTTTCTACGGAGACATGTCTTTATCATACGAAAAACAAATTTTTTCTAGGTCTATTACTGTTAGATTATCTATTAAAAGAAAATCATATTTTAGAATTAAGATTTTATCAAAAATATATCAACCAACTTAGTAGTATGTTTTTTTATATCCATATTCATCTTTCTAATGGTTTGTTATACCATCATAATTGATAGTTATTATGTAGCCATTTCAATTTATTTAGGGTGTCAACATCTACCATCAATGTTGTTCTAGAGTATACACATTCAAATAGGTTAATTTCATGAATGAAAAAACTAATGTAGCATCTATAACCACATATTGAATGATATTTTTCTTCATTTTCATGTTTATTTATTATCCATCCATAATTATTCAATATCATTATTTAGCACCCTCTTAGTAAATAACCTTGTCCATGTCCTGGGGGTGTCACATACTCCCACACCCTGAAAGAGAAATTTCTATATTTTGATCATGCCCACTTAGAAATAATATTATTTATCAATACACATATGATCATGTGAAAATAACCATTGTAATAAGTTAATTAATGGAATAAAAAATTAATTTCAATGGAATCTCCACTAAAATAAATCAATATGTTGATTATCCAAAATGAAGTTCTCAACATGTAGATGATATCCATCATTTCATGAAAATAGTACCCCAAATGTGGCTACTTTTGGAGTTGGTGGCCTAGAACCAAATACTTCGTACTTTATTCATTAATACAAGCCTTATCACATCTTGATTGTTCTTCTGTGTGAAAATTTATGTGATAATGTCCTAAGGACAACTGTTGCATTAAAGGGTCATAGCGGATCCCAGCTATGATGAGAACCCGTAAGTTCCATAACACTGTTCATGAATAAATGTTCTATGGCTGGATGATATTATTTGGAGGACATAAATAATACAGGTCATTAGGGGTGAGTACACATAAAACATTGAGGAACCTTCTCATGTTGTGCACCCTTGGATATATCTAGGAGGATATTATGAGAACAATACCCACCGGTAGAAAATCATCATTTCATAGTGTCATTGGATGTTATTATCTGAAAAATTGTGCATCGATCCTTAGACTTTAAGATTTTTATTAATGGGTATTATAACTTGCACACTTAGATGTATTGACAAAAATTGGGATGACACACTGTTCGCAATGAGGTAGGATACGTTGGGTGCATCACGAGTAATACTGCATTAATAGATAATGCAAGAATGGATTTGACCCTTCTATTTCATAACAGAAGTAGATATCTTAGGCCCATTGATGGAATTGATATAGCCTAAATAAATCTATGGCCATGGTAAGGAATGGGCGAGTTCAGTTCAGGGAAGTCAAAGAAAGAATAATCGAGCACATGGGTTGATGGCACAAGCATGATACCCGATTGATTAGAGATATTGAGACAAAGAGATTATATTACACGGTAAGCATTCGTAGGTGGTGACACGTCATTGTGGCATTAACTTCTTTCTCTATGGGTGCCATGGCGTGTTGCTAGATGTTAACCTTGGACTTTAGGCAGGCTCTGCCTAATGCCACTGAGAAAGGGGCCTAGAGGGTCATACACTATGTGTGTCAATGTATCTCAGTTAAATATTAATTTAACATGTTAAATAAATATTATTCCCTACTGTGGTTTAATAATTATTTAAGGATTCCTGATCACATTTATTTTGACACTAGTTATTTGAGAGAATATATTGTGGGCGAAATAACATATTTATTATCGAGTAATGCAGTTACATTTATTTAAGAAATAAATAGTCGTTAAACAAGGTCTAATAAATGTGGTGGAGAGAAATGGATAATAAAAGTACACGCAGTGTATATTAAATATACACGCCGTGTATTAATTATTACACGCCGTGTAGTTTTCCAGTAGGGATTTTGAAGATATAATATTGTTTTATTAAATGATATTAATTATAATCATCATGGGCACATGTCAAGGAATTAATAATTTTACATGGGGTTTCAATAAGAGTTAATGAAATAAATATAACATGTAACACATTTATTTATTTTCATTACTCTATTAACCTCAAACCCGATTATAAATATCCTCACAACCCCTGCACTTTTCCTAAGCCATTTTTGTGCACAACAGATTTGGAAATACTCTCAATCCAAGAGAGAATTACCTTTCCACCATGAATGACCTCAAGTTACGAGAGCGAGATCCTCCACCGGATTAAGGCGGTCGAAGGCGGACATCGCAAGCAATGGTTCTTCCGCGCTAGCACCCGGAGACCCCTTCGGCGACATCCAGAGATACGTGGAGCACGTGTGGATCACAACTAGATAAATCCTATACTTGGATTATATGACGCAACAATAGATCATAGGATCATGACTGGAGACATCGACGAAGAAACAATTCCACTGAGGTAATTATTGGGTATTAATTAAATTAATTATAACCAATATATGATGATCCTATTTCTATGGTTCTGGGACTCTTCTTTTCATTTTTTTTCTTCGTTCTATTCCAAAGATCCAGCCTTTTATATTGTGATGGATCTTAGATTGAACGTTGTATAAATGTAAAATTAAAGATGGGAAAACCCATCAACGCGCATCCGCTGTGCCCGGAACCTACAGTTACTAGAAAATAAGAATCAAAATTTTCCAATCTTAATTTTTGTTTTCATTGATGGGGGTCATAAATATAAATAATTACCTTATTCACTATACATGGGGGAGATCTAGGAATATCCTCAATAGATTTCATTCTATATGATATACACTCTATAAAATAGAAGACTTACCATAACACCATTTCAAATAAATGTTTTTATTATTACTTTCAATGTTATTAAATAAATCAATTCAATAAATTATTTTATACACAACAACTCCATCCCAACAAGTCTGTGTGTGAATAATAAGAAACTTTTGGTTGAATACAATTTGGGACAACAAAATGACTAAAACTATAATTGAATGTGTATATTAAAAAAATATCACATTCTATCACTGTGGGATATATTCAATGTGTTGTTATAATTAGATTGATTCAACCCTCAATAGTCATTGATTCCATAAAGCTATACATCCTGAGATTCATAGTATTTTATAGGGTAGTGTGAAGTTGGGTCCTAGATATCTTGTTATAATGGTATTTTTTTCTGTTTACTCATTATAAAAACTAGCAATCCATCATTATCCCAAATAATTGGTAAGAAAATACTACATCATCATTTCCCTATTCCATTTACTAAATGAGCCAACAATTCCCCCATGGATCGAAATTAAATTATTTTAATATATCCCTCTTGGAAAAATATATTTTTGTACTAAACATAATAAATGTTGAAATTAACAATTTATCAAAAGAAAATGTCAGAATACAACAAATGTTTCCAGATAAAACCCCTGAAATTATATGAATGAGTGGGTCACGAACTAAAATAATCACTTGTCATGAGTGGTAGTAATTGTACTATGATAACGACTACCAATAGGATAAGTTAGAGCACACGTGAATTTATTTTTCCTCAATCACCTAGGGTAATTGATTAGGGATGAATGATGGATTCTATGGGATTTAGGTTCCTCATACATGGATGACAGTCCCTTATATACTATATAGATTTACAGTATTTGTTGAGAATATTTTCAAAACCATTAAGATTAAAAAACCATTACATCTACCAGGACATAACGATTATATCCTTTAATTTATTATAGTACCAAGTTCACTATATTATATATTGGTAGAATTCAACCCACACCTCAAAAATCATCTATAGAATAAATATCATATGATATGACTACTAATATAAACGGTAATGAGAATGGGTGATTTTTTTACATATTTCTAGGGATATTAGACTCTATTTCCCTTATCCAAAACTTTTATATTACATTATAACCATATCCTACTAGTAAGTTAATACCCAAGGATTGAAACATCATCCCGTATTAGGGTTTTAATATACTCTTACCCACATAGGACTAATTCATAAATTTCTAATTAATCCTCCTAGATATATCATCATTTACTAAGAGATATACAATGGTGTAAGAATTATGTATATGAAAAATTAATGCATGAATAACATCATTTATTTCCCATGGAATCACCATAAACACTTATGATTGACTGTGTTGACCATTGAAAATTACTATTTAAAATAATGTCGTAACATCATGACTACCATCTGAGATACTAAATACAATTTCAATAAACACCATTAATTTAGTTTACCAATATGTCAAATCATTATATAATAAATTAAGGTTCCAAAATATTCCATTCCTTCTTCTAATAGATGATAAACAATCGAATCAACCATGGGTGACAGTTCTTTTTACCAAAACTCTTTATATTATGAAACTCATATTGATTCCAATTGTACTCACGATTACATTGATATCCTAGTGTATTCCATGTGTCAAATCCTAATAACTTGATATTTAATTGAAATATATAGAAACCCTAGAAATCTATGTATCACAAATAGAAAAAATTAACTGGAATATTTTTTTAACATCATTGGGGTTACCATTAGAGAAAAATATCTTTATCCCCATTAGATAAGTAAAGACACACCAATGGGACCTTTTCATGTATTTTGGATAATTAATGGATTTCAACCAACACCACCGATGTGTTTAAAAAGATTCCATTTCAAAGAGGATGTCATTGTAAATAAGATTGAATACGATGGATCCAGACATGTAGATTGATCGGGATCAAACATAATATCAATTTTTATATATTATTAATCAATAGTGTTCTTATCTTTTAATTTAGAAAATATTGTTGTTTTCTATATATAGACCATCTTTTAGAGGTATCACCAATTCCTCCATTGAAAAATTCCTATAATATGAATTCTCCCACTAATTATTATCGACATATCATTATACACTCAAATGGGTGAAAATTAACCCTAAACCTAACTGTGGGAAGGATTAAACAATTTAATTTCTCAGGTTTCCCTATGAAAATATATAATTTTTTTGTTAAACCAAAACCAATTTACTTAACATATAATTTTCTCATTGTTCCATGCCAATGGTCCATCATATATATGGAGTTCTGATTATTAAATATAATTTTCCATTATAAATAGGTGAAATAATCAAGGAGACAATCCAGCTACAGAAAAAGAAAAAATTCCTTTACTAATAATATGATCTTGATGTATCCTAAATACATGTTGTTCATTATTACAGTCTTCCCATATTATATGTGACTGACCTAGAATCCAAGGGGAATCAAATCCCCATGAATATCATTATCTATTTTGATTGATAAAACTTAGGTTTTATAATTCCATTCATTTCTACATTCATTATAGATATACCATGTATGAATAGTTAAAAAACAAGAGTAAACACATATTTTAAAATGAATATGGATACCAACTGGGATAAATGAAAATATTCACATCACATCCAACATGTTATTACCAATGGATTCATTCAATTATTTATCAATTATAGGTTGTCTACACACCATACAAATGTATGCCTCAATATTAGAATCCGTGGATGGAATTCTATTTAAATGGTAAATGAAAATTAAATATCTTTACTCCCTACATGATGGGAATACAACCATATCAGTTGAATAAATGGATTATCAATCCGTAAGTATTTCATCCCCGTAATAAAAAAACTATTAAAAGATTCATCACTGGACCACGTCTAGGGGTTGTCACTATATCTGGATAATTAGTCATTTAAACATATCCATATATACCTTATGTAAACATTTTCATCTATGTGGATATATATTAGGGTGAAAATATCGACATTCCTATGAAAAGGATGAAATCCAACATGGATTTCCATGGATACAATATAAGAAATTTTAAAATCAATTGGATCATTACCACAACATTATCATCACATGGAATAGAGGTATCAAATAAAGAAAACACTCCCCTATATAAAATTTAAAAAATATTTCTATACCTTCCCTTCATCATCTTGTACAATAATTGATAATGAATGAGGGTTTCAATCAGTATCATGATCACCTCTTGGGCATAATTGTATAACATATCTTCCATATATGGAATCACAATAACAATGACTTTCAATTAAATTAAACTAATAAAATATCAAATTTGAATCATATTTTATAGGATTTCATTTTCTATGTCAGGGGTAAATATCCTCAAAACATGAAAATCCATTTATATATTCATCCCCTAGAACATTACATGGTTTAACAGAAAAATATGTGTGTTCTTATTCAATTGATAAAAAAATCTACCAGGAGGGATGAATATCAAATTTAAAATCAAAATAATTTATACATCAGTAAGGGATCCATCCATAATAAGTTGTAATAATCCTTACATTATATATATTGTATTGTTTCAAATCATTCCTCAAAATGTATACCTCATTGTGACCCATTCAATCATTTGTTCAATAGCATTGACCTAAAAATAGGGAATCTATACCATCAACATGAATATTGGATTAAATTAAATATAAAATCATGAATATTATTTCTATTATTGAATCATAAATCATATTGTACAACACTCTTGGAAAAAACCCCATACCCATGACCTAGGTGTTTCACAAAATCCTCCACCCATAAGAATATTTTTTCATAATTTTTAATATCATGGTTAGAATCATCCACACATGTGACACAAAATTATAATGTGTATAAGGAAACTAAAGGGAACAAAATGAATTCATTCCTTAATTAATATCGTCAAAAAACCAATTAAATATTTTTAATTATTTGGATAACTAAAAAAATCAATCAACAAGGTTGTAAGTCATAATTTCAAAACAACCATTCCTCACATGATGTAATATCCACCAAGATACATTGATAGTCTATCGTCACAAGGGACAATCACAAAGGGGAGAATGCCAGTGTATATGATGATAACACTCCATTCATAGGGATGAAATTTCTATCAAATCCTATTGGTATTAAATTTCATTAATTGTCCTCTTAATGTAATTTTGGTAACTATAACACCCTGACAATAATATTACTCTGAAAAAATTATTTTATTTTATTTTTAAAATATACCATAATTAAATCAATATTTTACTTTTTTCCATTACATTTAATATAGTATTTAAATTAAAAACATGATTGGACTCATGTCTTTTAGTTGAATATGAGTACCTTTTGTGTCTAATATATTATTCCACATTTAATCATTTTGTGAACCACTAAGGGACCCATTCAATGACGTATTATAGTTATCCACTTTATAAATCTGATGTGGTTCCATCTCACACCATCCTACATATTAATCAAATAGACCCATCCATAAGGGAAAATTATACAATTAATAGAAATTTATAAATGAGTTTAGGCCTGTATATTGATGGGTATGAATCTCATTTTGTCTATTATTATTGGTCTTTCGACTATATTTTCATCATATTTAGAGGGATAATTAATAACTCACATGAATCATACACACATTTTTTTATTTCATCTAATCATAATTCTTAGACAGTTGATTTAATTATTTTCAACTATCCATCTAGGAGTCCTCAATTTAAATGTTGAGACCAATTGGGTTATCTAAATTACTCAACTGGAAATATAAATTCATATCTATTTATATTAAATCTTCGAGAAGATGCATGAAAATAAATAAATTAGTTGTTATTGCATTAGTAATGTTTCATTAACACTACTGGGAGCCATTATTCCATGAAAATAAATCCTTATTGGCTTTTCCATTGCAAATTTCCCTATGAATTTCATTATTCGTTAGATGAAAGAATTTACTGCTAAATGAGGGAGAAACTTTGGCCTATGTTTCAATATAAGGATTATATCAAACCATACATTCAATATATTTCGTTTATTTTTTTTGAATTATTTAGTATGAGTGATACTATATGTGTTATCATTCCACATATAATATATATATTAATTCATATTTAGTGTAATTCATTAAATTTGGTAGGAACTACATTCTTTGAGTCCCGTGTCAAGACAAAACCATATATTTTTTTATGTATTGAAATTTTAGTGAAGGAAAGGAAATCTATAGTGCCTAAGAGATTTATTAACAAGTATAATTTTATATATCATTTTACGTGTATTATCATTACATTTAAGAGGTTCTTGAGGAACTCAAATAGATACTATATGAATGATATTTTCCAACCTAAATTTGTGTTAATGTACAATTATTTGATTACATTATATTATATGGGATATCATATAATTGAGACTACTCCCATATTATTGATCAATTTGGAAATAATATATTTAAATATGAAATAATATTAAATTCAGTTAATCATATAAGGGAAAAACTCCATGTAATGAGACTGGAATCAAGTTAGTGTCAAATAATCTCCATTTAATGTCATTTTATACAATGTATATTCAATACTTTGGTGCTAATATTAGGGTGACCTAACATAATTTCAAGTATTAATATGAGATAGTGTGAAATCCAAATACAAATCATTCCTTAATGATTTCTTTTCTAATAGGAATGAAACAATAATTTAAAAAATGAAGGGGGATTTAGACCAACCACTAATGTTTTATCCCACTATATTTCCTTTATCAATTTATTTTTAAATATAGTATTGTCTTTTTTGAATTTTATTTTAATACTCCATGGAGACATCACAAGAACGTGACCTTTTGATGTTGAAAAACTATCCATATAGATATATTTATATATTTTAAATGTCCCTACCAGTAAATATTAACATATATATGGTGGTAGACAGAATTGTGGAAATGAATAAAATATCTTCTATAATAATATTTAAAATGTTGAATTATCCATCAATCACTCAAAAAATATAATATTTTATATGATTGTGACCAAAACCTTGTCTTGAAATAGTTTGGATTCATTATTTCATAACAACCCCCTATATAGAGAGTGTCAGTGCACATGTTTGTATTCATTTCAAAAATCATCAGGGGATGTCATCGAGGGATGAATAATGATGTCACTAAAGTCAATTTTCCCATGTCTAGGTTGAGAGTCCCTTGTATAATTCAAAATTGTCCATAATTTTCATATAAACTCTATATAATGATACAAAATCTTACTCCAAAAAATCATCTTTCTATAGATGAATTTTTCATATATAGTAGTGAACACCTTATTATTCAATAAACCATTCATAAGTACATTTATCAGTGTTATTAATACAAACATGTAATGTTATACATACATATTAAAACATTTTTTTGTATAATTATTACATTACCCAAACAAAAACTTAAGAAAATCAATTGTTTTGTAGCTTTGGAATTAGGAAACATAAAAAAAGTCACCAAATGAAAAATATTATATCCCACTATTTTTATTACAGATAGAAACCTTCATATACATATCATACATGATACATATCTTCTTATCCTATTGAAAGGAAACATATTATATGGGGATATCAAATGCTCACTAAGGGAAAAAGGGAGATGCATAATCATTACATGAACACATGTTATGATATAATAGTCATAATATTTCAAAATCATATCCATGATATAAATGAACATAATCAGGTTTAATGGAATACTGATTTATAGTTCATAATACATGAATTATGACGTAATCAAATAACAAGATCCATGAGATAATAAAATAGTAAAATGGAACATATTTTTTCATACACATAAGCATATAAAATCAATTCCATATTAGCTAATTAATTATCACATGTGACTCATATTAGAGAATTACCTTTATTGAAATTGGATAATTCGTTCTTCCATACCTATCTTGTTGATATAAGTTCACCCCCCCCCCTTAAATTTTTTTTCTTAAAACATGGTTCACAAACCATTCCATTCATATTGTGTGGAATGAATTTCACACCACAATCCAACCATGTATTACAAAATTGAGATCACTCAATATTACTTCCATATCAATATCAAAAGATATATATTATTACAAATTCCATTTACGGGAGGTATATGTCCCACCCATCACATAATGAAATAATATATATGTGTGAGATATTATCATACACACCCATCATATATTAACATATTATAAGTAATGGTTATAATAAATAATTAAGTGTATCATAACCTATTGAAAATACCTTGGACTCACATTCATTTATTAATTTAATTTACTATGAAAATAAGTAGATTCTAGTATGAATTTTATCTTCGTACAAATTTGGGAAGAGATAATGGATTCATAAACAAATCTTCATCATAAAATAAACCATTTAGAGAAATAATAACAAGATTATTCTTATATTATATCCCTACTATGTTATATGTACCATCATTGGTTATCATCATTGATGGAAAATATTTTTGAATGACCATTTAAGACATTTCATGGGGAAAAATCATTTCATCATTGAAATAATATTTATAAATCATTAAACATTTATAAACATTTTTTCATTGAATTAAACCATTAAAAAATATAATTTAATAATTTATGAAATGTTTGGACATGAGGATTGACGATTCAATTCATGACATACAATATAAAATAATAGCATCACTCACATTTTTCATAAAATGAAAATGGGCATTGATTGGATTATGAAATTAGTATTCCAATCAAAAAATAAATAAATAATCTTACAGGTTTAATTTTTTTATAAATATAATAAATGAATAATTGTTTAAAATTATACATACAAAACAATGTTTTGGAAGAAAACAAATTTCCAACTAAATACAAAAAATAAATTATAATTTTTTTAAAAATATTCGATAATTTGATTATCCAGGTGTGGATAATGGTACAATTTCATGAAAAATAAGTAAATAACTAGAAGAGAATGAAATTCCTAATAATCACAAAATGGTCGATCATAACAGTTTTCGTTGTAATCATATTCCTAACCAATCCCAAAAAATGATTAGATAGTAAAATAAAATCTTATCATTTTTGGTAACAATGGTACAAATACCCATGCAAGTAGAAAATAAAATGAAATATGAAATATAATCAGGATGAATACATTCTTGGAATTACATGTCAATGAAGATTCATATACACCTCATGAAATAATAAAGGTGCATAGTGTAACATACATATAAAAGAATGAAAATTGAGAGAGACATCCATTACCTCATGTCTTGACTTCTATCACACATGTTCCAACCATAAAAGGAGTATGAATAAGATTATTGCATAAATATAATAGAACCATATTCATATATATAATATCACATATAATTTTCTTATAACCACATATTACCTATTTTTTAAAAAATCCATGTTAATGTTTAGCGTCAGTTAATGACAACATTTTATTGGTTGAGATTTTGATTTGTTATATTATAATCACATTAATCTAATCATGGTTCTATCGTATCCATAATTATAACCCTTATTGGAATATAATATATATTTATTTATAGTAATGAATAATATTTTGTTATATTAATGAAATTCACCATTCATATAGATTGTAGGTCATATGTATGGATGAACATTTCCATTTAATTTTGTGTGGCGTTAAAATATAAAATTTAAATTACATATTATCATACTAGTATCATTTTTAAACCGAATATATGAAATTTATTTATTCAACCCTTTTTTATACCTTGTAAATTTTGAATGAATCGGATCACATCGCAAGGTAGTAGTATGTCGTACACATGAACTACATTATCATATTACTGAAGAAGGTAAAAATGAAGGTATTTTTTATATAAAAATTCCAAAATCATAATTATCTCATAAATATATTATATATGAAATGAATCCATCATTATTAATAACCTACATAGGTGGTAATGTAAAACATTACATTGTTTTGTGAGACAGTAGTCCACTGTATGTAAGAAATGTGATTTCATAACCCATTAAATGGAAGTGGATATTGTAGTAGGTCATTAAAATAACATTAAAATATATCATTATATATAGTTTTAGGAATATATTATACAATAATTTTTAAAAAATTATTTTTTTTGTGGGGGATGAATTAAAGTAAATGTTCTTGTTAATGAATGTTGCCTCTTATTCAGGTATCCTAAATTGGTTTACAGTTACATCTATCATAGTATTGAATTATACCCAAAATAAGGCATTCAAGATTAATTCAGTTATGCTGTGATGTATTTTGGGTATGTTTTTTCGATAATAAGTGATGTGAAACTATGAAAATAGAAAGATAGGTGGTATCTGTTTAAATGTGTGGGAGAGGAATACTGGGTACTTTTGAATATAATTGAGTAATAAATTTTTTTCCAAATATCATAGGGGTACACAATGGAGCATTATATAGCCAAAGTGGATTAAATGTCTTAATATTACCATAATATATTTTTTAGACAATTTTTAATGTTATTTTTACACTTATCATTTTACATTAACCAATCGGTCATCCCATTTTTACAATAACAGATAAAATTAATATGTAATGTATTCATTATTAATTTTTATGAAAAAAATATGTTTAATTATAAAAAATTATAAACTTATTATATTTATAAATATGTTATAAATTTTTTTCACATTCAATTAAAATATGTAGATGAATTCAATATAATATCAATCATATAGATGTGATGAGAGAGAATGTTTTTAATGTGAATATGATCGAAATATTTCAATACTATTATATCCAATTTTTATTTGAAATTTATTTTAATTAACTAAATTAGTGTAATGTATTTCTCTTTAAAATAATTATACCTTAAAATAATGAAAATATATAATTTATTACTATAAATAAATTTTAAAAAAATGTTAATTTTCAATTAAAAATCCGAATATTTCTATATTAAAAAATGATCCTTCATGAAAAATTCTAAAAATAAAACCTATGCTAATTTAGATAATGTGAATTCCAAAATTGAAATTTATTTTAGGAAATTAACTTCTTAGATTTTTTAGAAAATAATGTTATTATTTTTCACAAATAGAATGAAATAAATATATTTTTTGAAATTACTATTTTGGAAACTAATAATGACTTTACCAAAAATTATATATTATATTATAATTTTTTTTCACTATTTCAATAAAATTTAAATAATATTATTTGTGTTATAATTTTTATTCATATCATTATTTTTAACATCTATGTTATAATAGATTTCTTTAAATAACTATACAAAATCATATCATTATGGTAATATCACCTCTTTTTTTAGGTATGTCAATATAGATTTTTTTTGTAAAATCATCTTTGGGGTAGGTATTTTGTAATATTTATTCCAAAAAATATAAGTAGAATAGAGGTTATATATTGGTATATTTTTTTGGTAAAATGTCCTAAATTTTAGGTATATATTTTAATTTGAATAAATGATCTATGAGTGTAATTGGGTATCATGTTATCATGACATTTGTTAATTTTGGAATCATTAAAGGGGATTGAGATTGATTAAATTGGAAATTTTATGAAAAACATTTTTCATAATTTTTATATGTGATGTAAATGGATTATATTTTGTTTAAGTTAATTTTTTATTCATAAAATAAATCTTATGTGATGGGTTTTCCATTTTATCCCATTAAAAATAATTTACCGACTTGTATGTAAATTAGACACTATGTAATTCCCCAAAAATGTATTTTAATCAATTTATGAGGCGTAAGATTCATTAAATTCAGATGTAGCCTTCTCCTATCACACATAGGGAACCCTCCAGGTGATTCTGGAGTTCCAACATCCTTTCTGGACCTCCCCTTTTTATGAGATATCCCTTGTATGTTGTTTTTTCCTTAATTATCTCTTCACTCACAACTTTTACCTATAGTTTTTGTGAAATTTGAACTCTGTGAATTGATGGATTTAATATTTATCTATATTTTTATAGTAATCTCATGGATATCATCCATACCTTCTTCCCCATGATTTTTTTCATTAAATGCATTTTGTGAACATTAGATAACTATAGTGGGCATAAGTCATAACCATAGGTTTTGATAATTTCCTTGTTTATGAAATATTTTGATTACGCCAATGTTTCATGTTCCAAAATCAATTAAAAAATCAATGATATAATTCCTTGGATTCGTTTTTCTTATTGTCTTGGAATCGGATTATTAGTACACATTGGGTGATAAAATGTGAAAATTATTGAATAGAATAACGATTTAAAGCGTGCCATCATGACAGGAGATTGTATGTTCATATTTGATATAAAATACCTGGGTTATTTAATATTTCTTATTGATATTATTTTGGGTCAATTGTGATGTAATTGAGTGTGGTATAATAATTATAAATGGTAATCCACCTAATTATCCATTGCGATATATGATGTAATGAATTTATATCCATGATGTATAATAAGACTTGTGATTTATTATTAAATTCCTATATTTTAGGCTCAATCCTACACCATGACCATATATATGCCATTGTACAGATATTTAGAGGGAAATACCCATTCACATGATGTAATCCTTATAGAGAGCGTGTTATGCCATGTGACTTGTGGTAATTCTTATATGTATTTGACATAGATATTGTAATTATTATAAAACATTGAACAATATGGTTTTGAGTGTAAGAACCCATTTTTTTCTATAAAAGACTTTGGAATATTTTTGATGTTATACCAGAGCAGCGCCTTCAGACGGTGTGCAATTCCGAGCCTCGGTGTGGCCGGAATTAAATTTTCAGTGCGTTCACACATGGCACACCAAATAAATGGGATAACTCCTAAACAGTGATTTGGATCAAAAACCTGAGTGTACGGATGGGTCTGAAATGAGGTTTTTACCCTAGGAATGACATAAAGAATGCTGGTGTAGGGAGTTTGGACCCCTCGCACTCTATCGTAACGTGAAATGGATAAATTAAATAATTAATTTATCAGGTTAATGACTTAACTCAAGTATTTCTTAAACGGTTGCACGGATTGGAAAACTGAGGGCACTGTTGAGTTTGGACCATGTTGTTTACCCTAGGAGGGGTGTAACTTTCGTGGGTGTGGACCCTCTACGGGAAACGCCATGAGGGGAGTTTTTGCAATTAATTGGCATCGGACGTTACATTTTATATCTTTTGAATAGTGCCACGGAATAAATTTCAGAGACTACAGTGGTGAACAGGACATGGTGTTTACCCTAGGTGAGACCTAACTTCGACTGCTTTAGGGGTTTCAGACGTGAATTTAATTTGGGTTGAGTTTTTAATTAATTAATTGTTTATTTTTTTTATTTATTTAAACCCTCATATCATCTCCCACATACTCTCCGTAGCGAAGAACATATCCATCCCTATATACTTATCCCCCAAACTCTCACCCTCCTCCAACCACCCATCATCCCCTCTACTCTCTCTGTTGGAAGATCGAAAATGAAGGTTTGGATTTAGGAAGAATCATTGACAGAACTTCGGTTGATGACAGCGGAAGCAAATTGAACATGTCGTGCACGCTTTTAAACGGACTTGGTCCATGACGGCAACTTCTGAATGCGGAATCTTGAGTAGGGTATCCAACGATAGATTCTTGTTATAATAGTACCCTTGGTCATTTCCACTTATTATGGGGTGCTAGAGCAGGAACTGCTGATAGAGAGCTTCCTGTCACGTTCTACAGTTGGTGGTGTCAGTAGGGACGGTGGAGCCGAGACGTCTGCCGCAGCTAGCGGGCGTCGGCAAGCAGAACCTCGATGCATGTGGATTTCTGACAACTGGAGTCAGGGTCGTGGTCGTACACCACAGTGGCGTCGGAGGGCACCAGTGCATCCCAGAGAGAGTCGGTGTTATGCTTTCAATGGGCCAGGTCACTTGGAACGAGACTGCCCGACGAGGCATGCAGATAGCTTCGGGCAGGCAGCTGATGTACCACCACAACAAAGGTAGTGTCGTGATCGGAGTAGCGCCTAGAGATATGGTGCTAGAAGAGATGCGGGGGAAACTGGTAGTGGGGGACGACTTTTCGAGGTCTTACCATCACCACTAGGCGGTCCACATTTGGCTTCGAGAGCTAATAGTTGGGACCGCGGACAGTTGTGAGTTTTAGATTTCTACGATCCTGTAAATCATGAGGTGGTAAAAGTTAAACTCTACAAATCTTCTACGTTATTCAAGTAGAATTGTTAGAATCTTTTTGTGAAATGATTTCCTCCCTGCTCCTTGCATGAGGTGTTACCAGGGTGATGCGGGGCGTCGATGTATCCCAGTGTCAGTAGAGTAGAAGACATGGAACCTTTCTCTTCAGTCGATGGTGTTGAATCCTTCACTCTCCGAGTGTGCAAGAGTGTCTGGGTCATGGGACATCGACTATGAAATATTGCATAACCCGATGTCCTTGGGTGTTTCACCATATGGATATTCTGAAGGATGGAATCACCAGGCCTTGTTCCAGGTGCGGGTGGTGATTTCAGTTGCAGCGTGCAGTGTAGGGGTTAGGTCAGGTAGGTGAGCTACCCCAGAGAGCCTTCGGGCTGTTTGAGACTATGCAGAGGAATGGAGATGTTCCCTACCGCCTTTCCCTAACCCCAATGTCGTGAGTGGGTGCATGACGTCTTTCAAGTGACTAACCCGAAAAGGAGTGTTTGTTCTCCTATGAATGTCATCGGAAAGGGAAGACCACACGTGAACATATCAAATCCTTTGGTCTTTTTGCAGTGATGCGGGACTGTGCAAGAGTTCTTCTGGGTACGGAAGAGTCAAGTGTGGGCTTAGTACCCTGAGTTGATCCCTAGTTTGGTTTTCGGGGATGAAAATATTGAAGGATAGAATTATGTAAGAACCTAGTTTTTTATATAAAAGACTTTGTAATAGTCATGATGTTATACCAGAGAAGCACCTTCAGATGGCGTGCAATTCCGAGCCCAAGTGTGGCCAGAATTAAATTTCCAGATCGTTCACACTAGGCATGCCAAATAAACTGGATAACTCATAAACAGTGATTTGGATCAGGAATATGAGTGCACAGATGAGTCTGAAATGGGGTGTTTACCCTAGGAACGACATAAATCATGTCGGCGCGGGGCATTTGGACCCCTCGCTCGCTATCAGAACGTGAAATGGATAAATTAAATAAACAATTTATTTGTTTAATGGATTAACTCAAGTATTTCTTAAACGGTTTCTCTGATTGGAAAATTGAGGGCACCATTGAGTTGGGAGCATGTCGTTTACCCTATGAGGGGTGTAACTTTCGTGGGTACGGGCCCTCTTTGGGAAACACCACGAGATGTGTTTTCGTAATTAAGTGGTCTCACGCGTTAGATTTTATATTTTTTTAACGGAGCCTCAGGATAAAATTCTAAGACCACTGTTGTGCACGGGGCGTGGTGTTTACCCTAGGTGAGACCTAACTTCGATTGTGTCGGGGGTTTAGGATGTGAATATAATTTGGGTTGATTTTTTAATTAATTAATGGTTTAATATTTTTTACTTATTTAAACCCTCATATCCTCTCCCCCATACTCTCCATAGCGAAGCACTTGTACATACCTATCTACATCTCCCCCTACCTCTCATCCTCCTCCGACATCCCATCGTCCCCTCTACTCTCTCCATTGGAAGATCAACAACGAAGGTTTTGATTGAGGATGAATCTTCGACAGAAGTTCAGCGGATGACAGCGGAAGCAAAAAAGAACATGTCTTCAATGAAGAACATATCCTAATTCAGGTAGGACCTTTCTTGGTGATTTCATCTCCAATCGGATTTTAATATGAATGTGGATTAAATTCATTAACATTAATTCATGGATCAAATAACAAATAGATGGTTCCATTTCAAATTTTTTTTCTGAAATTGGAGATGTTTAATCATTCTGTTACCTCTTCATAAATTTTTTAGTACATTCATTACCGATATTCATTGAGTCCAGCAACTAGACAAGTATCAAACATTAAATCATTGTGGAACCGAATATGATAAATGATCTGATTCCATGTATACGAGTTTGAGATCGAGACCACATTTGAGGTGCGATACGGTTTGATGAGGGATTTCGAATAGATCTAAAAACCATATTGAGAGTTTCGTTTTGTGGTTGTGCGCAAGGGGTCATAGAGGCTGAGCCTGGTTAACGTGGTGGTGCGCAGAGGATTTTCGGCATGGTGGTGTGCAGCGGGCCGACTGGAGTATGGATGGTCGGTGCGAGCAGCCCCGGAGAAGTCCGGCTGGGCGTCGGATGGGAGTCCAGGCGGGGCGGCCGTGTGCGGCCGGAGCAGGCCGGTAGAGTCGTTGGGCCGGTGTAGCGGAAGCAGCTGGACTGCATTTGTGCGGCGAGGTAGAGCTGGTGTATGGCGCCCGAACGACCGGACGACCGGAGGCTGTGGCTGAGCGGGAGGGGTGACCTAGGTCATGCGGGATGAGGGAAAGTAAGAGCTGCATGAAGACAAGGATTAGAAAAAAATAAAAAAATGAAAGGTAAGGGAGATTGGTGGGAGGGTAATATAAAAATAATAATAAAATAAATAAAAGAGAGGGAGAAGGAAATAGTGGGGCGTGACCCACCTTATTTTGCTTTAGGTGCATGGGAAAAGAGGGAGGCATGAGCCACCTTATTTGGGTACCTTTATGATTAAAATAATAATATAAAATATTATTATTGCTTTCCTTAGGTGAATAATCCTATCAGTTATATCTTTTATCAAAGGCATCTGTTTGACATGTTGTTTGTGGCAGCATGATCCTGACCTTTAGATGGTCTTTTTGATTCCAATATTGGATAGTTGATTCGGGGTCGAGGCGTGGTCCCCATGGGATGTCGTTCGAGCGGGTTGGGACATTTTATAACTTTTTAATTGGACATCCGTTCGGGGTGAATGGGTTGTCGATTAGGGGAGTTTTTCTGAGGGCGTTGCGATGGCGCAACCCGCCCGCTTTAATTTATCACGGTGGTGTGAGCCCCACAAGGGTCGGTTTGGGCATTGACGGTGGATTTCTATATCCTTCACCAGGAGTCCGTTTCAGACAAGTTATTAGTCAATATTGTATACTTTTCCAATAGGATCGAAACGGTGCAATCCGTTGGTAGCGCTTCAGGACCGGGATGCGGGTCCCATGTAGCACCTCTCATGTTCAGTATGTCAGAACACATCTTTTTTTCCGGATATCGGTTCCACTCAACTGAGTAGTACTTTTGACATTTTTTCCCGAGGGGATCGAAATGGTGCAATGCGCCTTGATTCTTTCAGGGCCAAGTCTTGGGAAAACGGGATTTCGATCGGGCGTAAGGCGGTGTTGGCGACATTTCCATCGGATATCCGTTGGAGGTGAGTGAATTGTCAATAACGCGTTTTTTTCCACGAGGATTGTAATGGTGTGATCCGTTTGGATGTGAGGAGTTTATTTCGAGGCCTCATTTAATGTGGAAGCATGAAAGGTGCTTCGATGGTGGTTTTTTTTGGTGTGTTCGGAAGCGAACCATTGGTGCGTGATCACGTTCAATCCCCTGTGAGTGGAGTTGAAGTTTGAAGAGATGTGGTTGGCTGTGCTGGAGCCGTGGAGGAAGCTGGTTGGCGAATTACGTTTTCACCTTTCGCGTGGACGTTGGGTGTCTTGTGCATGATATCCTTTGGTCTAGAGATGTGGTATACTCTGGGAGTATACAGGAATTCTTGGAGGTACATGATGTAGTATGTTCCTGAGAAAGTTTGTGCTTGGTTGGGAGATGAGCTGGGGCCACACGTCATGTGGAACCCGTGTGAGCCATGTTCTACTTTACGTACCTCTGACCTCTCGCGACATAGAGGGTCCTCCTATTCACGATGGTTTAGACCAGTAGGTTTGAGTGGTTTCCCCTGATTTTGTTCTGGAGTTGGGTGGTTGCACGATACCCACCCCGAGTTCTATGGGCCAGTGTTATACCATCCAGTAGGGATGACCATAGCAGTTCTGGGTTTAACCTCTAGTATAGACTGGGCAGTGTGTTTATTGTCGACCTCTAAGGGTCTACCCTCTAGCAGAGACTGGGCAGTGAGTCACCCGACACTATTAGGATCTACCCTCCAGCAGAGATAGGGTAGTGGGTCTCCCGACACTCTTAGGGTCTACACTCTAGAGGAGACTGGGTAGTGGGTCACTCGAAACTCTTAGGGTCTACCCTCCAGTAGAGACAGGGCTATGGGTGGCCTGTCGACTTATTTCAGGTTTACCCACCACGTCTACCATCCACGTCTACCCTCCCGCTAGGCTGGGCAATGGGTCACCTGTCGACTTATTCCAGGTCTACCCTCCATGAGGGCTGGGCAGTGGGTCACCTGATTATGTATTAGGGTTTACTCTCCAGTAGGGCTGGGCAGTGGGTCACCTAATATCTTATTATGAATTACCCTCCAACAGGGCTAGGAAGTGGGTCACCCGTTGGCTTTTCAGATTGTCCTTTATAATAGTCTAGTATGTGGCTACTCCGTGACCACCGGAGTAGAACCCTTGTTTGTTTGGTTCAGTGATGTGATAGCATTGACTTTGAGCAGACATCTCGAATATGTGACAGTGATGAGGTGCGGTTTGACTTAACATGGAACTCTCATGTACGAGGGGCACTTTCCCTACCGAGATGTGTCCTTGTGACGCGTCCTAAAACCATGCTGGAGATTCAATGCCACCCAAAGCGGATAGTGTCGAGGTGCGGTGATTTGAGCCCCTTGTCCTGCAATTCGGGGGTAGACAAGTGGGATGCTAGGAATCGATGATGGTTACTTTTGGGACTGATGGCAACTCACTTTCCTGGGTTGAGCTACGGGATGGATATCCCCTTTACGATCTTGTTTGGGCTTTTTGATTGAGCATATGGACATATATTTGTATACCTTGTTCTATTAGCCACTCCATGGGTTTTGGCTACTCTCCTTTCTGGGAGGCGAAGACGCGTGAGGTATGCCACGTGCTTTCTGTGTCTAGATTCTCGTGGTTGGATGAGTCTACTATCCTTCTATACGTAGTGAAGACTCGATGATAAGTTCATCTTCTCACCATTTCTAGCTCCTTCTATTTGTATGAGTCTACATCCTTTCTCTTGGTTGGTTGAGTTGATACTCTTCCATACCCCTTTACTTTTCCTTGTTTGATCTACTGCTCACCTCTTCAGTACCTCTTTTGTTGCTCACTCGAGCCTTCGGGGCATCTTACTGAGTATTTTTATACTCACCCCTGGTTGCACTTTGCCCGCACATGGTGTGCCCTTGCAGACGACAGAAAGGTTGGTCATGACTTCAGTAGAGCTTAGGAGTTTGGGAACTTGGACCGCATGTGGTGGTCGTAGTCGGGTTCCAAGTGTGGGACCCTCCCGGCTATTTGTTTTTGTTTACCTATTGCCGGGTTGTGGCACTTTTCTGGTTGGGCGCGTGTTTGCCCCTATTCATTTCAGTTTACCTTCAGCTTTCACTTTGTACTGTTTAGAGGTCGATGCACTCTTGTGGATTTTTATAGCAGTTGGTACATGACTTTTCTTTTTTACTATACAATTTTTCATTGAGTGTGCTGCATGTGTGTGTACAGGTACTCAGGAAAAGGCCTCCCCGAGTTGTTTAGCATTCGGCACTTGTCGCCAGCCCCTGGCCTATAGAAGCAGTCTTGGGGTAGTTGCGGCTCGAGCCCGGGTAGGGTAGGGTGGTGACATTGAGTTTACCATGGATATAAGGTGGTGGATTCCATGTTCATAATACTATTTCCCAGATATTCCAGAAGGTATATAGAATGTGTTCTTTTACCATTGTTAAATGGTGGTAGTTAGAACTGCCATAAGACATTTTCATATATATTCTATCATGGATATAATGGAGGTTGTTGTGTTTTATAAATTTTTGAATTAATTAAAAAGAATTCCTATCATTTATTTCATATTCATTTTATTTGAGTCTTTATTTTATACATGGTGGTTTCAACCTACTACATTATACCAACACCCAATTTGGGAATTCATTTGGTACTCGATATGATTACATGGATACAGGATTGCACAAGGGAAACAAGATTTTCTATTGATTATTTTCTGGTTGAATGAGAATGGGATTTTTTGTGGGACTAATGTGTTGCTTGGGACTAGAGATTTTTTATTCGTTATTTATTTATAAAAATATTTTATATTTATTTTTTCTATCATGAAATTTAGTTACTTTTGAGTAAGCAATTATATTATTATATTATTATTTATTGGATTATTTTGTTTCCTTTTATTGTAGTCTTCTGTTTCATCTATTCATTAATTTCATTCATATATATGGTTTACTTCTGAATCTATGACACTACATACTAGGGGGTATAGTCTTCCAAATATACTATTCACACCCCGCTACTAGTCATAAGACTCTAGTTCATGGGATGTATGCTTGAGACCTGTAACCTGACATTTTTAGACACATGCTATAGTGACTCATTAGTGGATATTACAAAGTTCTATCAAAGGATTGGTAATTCCTCTACAATTATTCACAATTAGGGAAACATAGAAAGAAGACTAGTGTTTTTAGGACATATTAATCAGCTTCATCATTGGTGTTGCTAACACATTCAGGAGGGAAACATTGATTTTCCAATGATGGGATTATTTTTGTGTTGCGTTCATGTTGAATTTGATGTTATTTCACATTGAGTGGTCTATATGTTCTATGAGTTAATTGATTTATGTTGTTATTGGTTCGTAATTTTTGTGCTCATGTCCCCATACAACATGGGATGTGAATAAATGTATCATAATAGATTCTTATAGATATTTTGACATTCCATTTTCATGATATGGGCATATCTATTTTATAATTTGATGTATACAGGATTAATAAATAGTGATATGAGATATTTTATTCACTACATAAATTAAATAAACTGGCTTGTCAGTATTAAAGAATTGTAATCCATGTTTAGGGATACTAGGATTAAATTTTTATCTCATGTTTTCACATGTTGAGGTTTTCCAATTTTTTAATCAATGATCAAACGTATACATTTGTATTGTGTAGAAAATGAATCATCAATATTAGTGATATTTGAATCCAGAGATTTAGAATCAACATTCTCCCAACAATGATGAATAGGGAATAATGTTCTTTTCTAGGATTCCATGTATGTTCATCTTCATTTCATCTTATTAGAGGTCATGTAATCCATGAAAAGGATATAGTTTGTAAAGTTAATCCGATTCTTATGATAACAAGAGGGTTTCAACTATATAATATAAAAATGATTACTTGGGATGTAGCACTCCTAAATCTGAGTTCTAGAACATTTTAGTCTTTAAAATATTAAATAACAATTATACACCCATGGATAAGAGGGTGGTTCTTCAAGAAAATACTCATCGAGGAAAAACCAACTATTAGTGTGATATTATGGAAGAGGTTCAGAAGTATGATTATATATCATGGATGGAATTTAAGACAATCATCCTCAGGTATTTATATTCTAAGATGATGATGGATTAAATATCTCATTAGTTCATCTATCTGATGTAGGTTGGAATTTTAGTTCAAAAATACTCTAAATGTTTCACCAACATATGTAGAACATCACCATAATTGGAAGATGATGAGATCTAGATGTGCATATTTTTTACAGATGGTATTAATAATGATATCAGGTGGAAGGTAACTATATTCTGTTTTACCAGCTTTGAGGACATAATGTTCCCAAAACTCTTCAGATAATCTAATATAATTGGGGAACCATGTAGAAGACATGATGCTTCATCACAACAATTTGGGGGATCTTTATCGAGTGGAATAATGTTCTATTGATCGTGTTTCCACCAAAGTTATAATGGGAATCTCACCTTGTTAAATGTAGAACAATCTGATGACTACATTCCATTCCATTTCTATCATTGTGGAATGTTTTGATACATGCAACCAATGGGCCCTTACCCCATAGTTGTGTTTCTTATTTATGGAAGAGTGGGAATTCTTTAAGGTTCTGTGTGAAAATTCCATAGTATACCAGTTGAAGGGGATCAGCACAGAATATTTAACTAGGAAGGGGCTCAACTACCCCTCAATAATGTTATTTTTTGAGTTCAACTAGAAATTTAGGTCAAGTTTGGGGACATTGTACATTAGTACATGTGTATCAGAACTTGGAAAGGGAAACAAAAGAGGGTATTCACAATGGAAACTAGGGAAGAGGGATAGATTAGAAACATGTTACAAATACTACTCTAGTTATTATAAATTTCAGACAATCTATCATCATATGTATGATTGTTATATACTAAAACATAGATTATGTTCTGTTTGATATTTTAGGATCACATTCTATTTTATATTATATACATTAAAACTCATTTGGAATGGATGTGGAAATATTCGATGGTTTTTTGAATATTGAGACTCCAATTAGTGTGTGGTCTGATAATATCATATGTAGAATGTTGTGTTGTCATGCGATTGGTGGTTACCATTTATATAAAGAATAGTTCATATTAATATTTAATGAATCTAACTTGATTGATAGTAATGATTGGATTGTACCATAGTATTATCTTAATGAATTTCTCAGAAGGAGAGTTACATATCATTATCTAAAAGGAGTTAGTTAATTTATCCATGTTTTGTGGGATCTTCCAACTAGTCATACATTACTAATTAAGTGTAGATATTATAATCACATTGATCAAATATCCATACATTGACTAGAAAATACAATAATGACAATGTATTATTTTAATCATGTGATTTAATGGTTTCAAGATGTTTTACCTAATGTGTTTTATGTATTACTACCTATGTGATATATTGATTTCATGATCGAGTTATTGTCTTTATCAGAGCCAGTTTCTATCCCACATTATAGAATGGAACCAAAAGAGATACACGATTTTAATGAATTGATGTTGATGTGGAATATAAATGATTCATGGAGCCTAGTGTATATCCTCATGTTTCTCCAATTCAATTTTCTAAGAATACAGATGTGTATATAAACTTATTTGTCATTTATAGGAGGTTGAACCAAATAAAATTCAATAACATATATCATCTTTGAGGCATTGATGGTCATTTAGTTTAATTGAGAGGTTATAATACCTTCTCCAATATTTATTATAGGTTTTGTTACCTTTAATTAATGGTGACACCATAATATATGCATCAATATACTATTTTTAGTAGATATGGCTTATATGAATTTATAGGGATGTCATTTGGTTGGAACAACACACTAGTGGTCCTCAAGGGCTTAATAAATAAGATCATAAATCCATTTGATAACATATTTATGGTTTTCTTCAATGATAAAACAATGTAACCCTGGCCAACATAAGATCATTCTAACAATATTTACAATTTTAAATGTGATTTGAAACAACATTTCCTTTATGCCAAGAAAAAATAATGTAGATTGAGGATTAATAAATTACACATAATAATCCATTAAATCTCATATGAAAGAGTGTGAGTAGAACTAGACATAGTCATAACCATTGTATTTTAGGTACAAATAATGAACATATGAAAATTGGCACATTATCGGTTTATCTTGTTATTATCGGTGATGTAATCGGGGATTTCTCTGGGTTGGATGCACAAATGATTGGGAAGACTAAGAAAAGGTTGATTTTTATTTTGACTATGGATTTCTAGTGATATTAATTGGAGAAACAATGTAGACATACCTCATCTCCTATCTTCACATTTACTATGTATGAAAAACCAAATACCATATATTCTGATGCATCCCATGTTCAAATTGATGTTGTTCTATTGAAGGAGGATCAAGTGGTTGCTTCTGAATTTTTGAAGCTAAGTCCTCCTCATTTTAAATACATTTATTGGGGTCAGTTTTGATAATTATTGGTACATTCTCAAGGGTGTTGGAGACAATATCTCATTGGTGATATGTTTCTCGTATTAATGGACCACAAGAGACTCCAAAACATCTTTTATCAGCAATACCCAATCCTTTAGTTAAGGAGGTGGTTAGAATATATTTAGTCTTTTAAAATAGATTTATCTTATTCCACACGCTATAGAAATGTCAAATTAGAAGCATTCATCCAAAAGACATATAAATTGGAAGTACGTGAGTCATGTGATTAGTGGATGATAATGGACCTCTTTGTAGACATGAATTTAGATGATTAGGATTCTTAGAGATGGATAATTGTTACATAAAAATTATGACATGCCTGTGATTTTTGACCCATATTATCATCGAGTAGTTTTTTTGATATGGAGGGTTGATTTCTAAGATAAAAATTATATAGTGGGGAGACAACATCATGATGGTCTCTTGGTAGTGGAAATTATCTTATTCTCCCAAGCAGATTATGTCTTTATACAAGCTTTGGTTAAGAGATAATTATGAATTTTCAATATTCTACATGGGTAATACATCAAGGTTAAATGAATAAGTATTGTAATATTCATAGTTAATTATGGTGTTCAAGAATGAAGTAGGAGGTGGAGATCATTGTGGGAGTATTTTTCACTTGTCAATAGGTGAATGCCAAGAATTAAAGGACGTCATGGATTTTAAAAAAAAAATAAGTTTCTTCCTGAGTTGAAATTGGATAACATCATAGTTTATTTCAAAAATATATTAACTCGGAAAACCATTATGTAATATAATATATTATTTTTTGTGGATCGAATTAATTCTTTGAATAATTTTTCATATTATGGAAACCATCATAGATGATGAACGGAGAATAATTTACATGGGAAAGGTTGTTCAGTTTCATGATGTTCTGAGGAGTTCCAATTTAGACCGAAAATATGGTTTCACATAAAGTTTAATGATTGGTATTTATAATGGTTTGATATCAGTAGATTTTTAGGCATATACAATCATCCACATATTGATGAACAATATGATTGGAAAATTCAGGTTTTGGAGGATTTGTTAGGAGATTTTTTTGGATTTTGGAGGTTTATTGGAGAAATATATGGTACTCATGCAGTTGTAGAAAAATAATATCATCCATGCATAGATCCAAGTTGAACCATTAAAGGATTCGTATAGAAGGGTGTGTCATTAACCTCTTGTTTGGTATTATATAGGTGATTCATAACTTGATCTGCATAGTCTCACGAGATATTCATATATGTAGGTTCAGTTGAATAATAAATAGTTGGAGACTAGGAAAAGGAGGAATAAATCTTATTATAAGAATCAGAGATGCCCTATGGGATTCATGTATAGTCACCATATTTTCCTTTGGTTGTCTCCAAGGTTGGGGAAATGTCATATCAAGAGAAAGGTACTGCGAGAGCCTATGTTAGTCATGCCATTCTAGAGAGTTACATGGGATAGACCAGTTTCATATCATATATCCCATCCATAGTCCAAAATTTTCATTCATGACATGTTCCACATGTCTCATATATGGATATATCATCTAGATGCATCCTATGTGATGAACGTAGAAAAATCCAAAAATTGTGATGATGCATACTTTTAGGTGAATCAAATACATGTTTTGGACCATTGTGAGAAATATAATTAGACTATGAAAATATAGTTGGTTTGAGGGTAGTGGATGCACGAGAGATTTTAGGAGGAAACTTTGTTGAGGGAGTCTGATATGCTAACACAGGGGCCTGACTTTTCATTGAGAACTATTAGTGAGGTAATGAGAAGCATGTGGAAGTCCAATTATTTGGGGGGGGGGAATTCTATATGATCCAGTATTTTTCCAGGTATGTATCTATCTTATATTTTCATTAACTTTTATTTTGGGTATGTTTTTCCAATTCTTTATGACATAAAAAGAAAATCCAAAGTTGATCTATGTGGATCAATTTATTAAAAAAATGACCAAATGTTTAGTGATGTATTTTTAACTGAATTAATGGATTCCTTGTGTATATGGGTTTAGTCTTATCACATTTTCATTGTACATTATGAATCATTAAAGTGGGACTAGTTTATTTTAGGGACAGTGTGCTGACAATCAATCAATTGAACATTTACCAACATTGAAAATGGATTAATCATTATGTAATTTTTTAATTTTTTTATTAAAATAAACATAAGGCAATATTTCTTCATCATATCCTATTTAAAAACAATTACACATCATGTTAAAACATTAAAAACTATATAATTCCCAAATCCTCTATTTTAAACAAGCTATTTGGATTAATTTTCATTCTATTTTGCTACAAACTCCTCCTATCAATTTTTGGACACCATTCAACTAAATTTAGATTGAAATCATCATTAACAAACATATTTTTTGTTATAAATCCAAAGAATTTTGTTTTTTTTTCAAGTTTCTACCATCTCTCCCTTCTTCTTCCAACCATGTATATTAAATTCAATGATATCATGCATTGTTGGTTTTAAGGATTATTTTATTTATTTAGGATCAACTTAGAAATCATTTTCAAATTCTTCCTCATTTTAATATTTAGTTGGTAGTATTAATTTATCATCAGTTAATGGTAGGGGTGTAAATAATAAACTTGTGGTCCTATAATTTCTATGTTTTTGTAAAATTTTGAACACACAAGCGTATCATTCACAAAAAAAGTGAAATATTTATTGGGAAAATTCCTTGGAACTCATTTTTTAATTAGTTTCTAAAATTTATTATGACAACCTTATTAGTGTGGATACTATTAAAATAATTTAATTTATTCATAGTTTAATATGTGGTAGCATCTCATGAGACCTTAGGCGGTTATTTAACATATACTCCCTAATTTTAGGAATTTTTATTATTGATATAATGATTTTTCAGTACTGATTTAGTCATATGTGATATAATAATGATAAATGGAAATTAAATAATTATTCAATGAGATATTAGATGTTATATTGTGATATCCATGAAGTGTTGGAGGACATGTGTTCCATACTAAAATAATTTCATATTAGGACCAAACATGGGACAAGATCACATATATGATGTAATGCTTATATTTAAAATCTCAAGTTAGTCCAATGTTGGAATTCTTTTTAAGATAGGGTTGTGTGAATACCCATGATGTAATGTATATTGGTCTTTGTATTAAATGTTTTAACTCTTATCGAGATCTAGCTCAGATTTTTTTCAATTTACCAAAGTTATATGGTGGTGGTTAGCCAGGTCATAACACATGATCTTTTATAATAAAGAATTCCACTGTATAAGGAAATTTTACCCTGGTTATATGCATGTCATTGACATGGTCATAAGACATGCTTAATAATAGTTTGACATGATGTCGTACCAATTTTTTGTTGTATTGTATTAATTGTCAAATTAATTAATACACCTATTTATCACTTTTTTAAATACGCTTATTACCAGTATTTATATTTCACACATAGTGTTGTTGATCTAATGAGTAATACCAACACATAATTCTAGATATCATTTGGTAACTGAGTAGTTTACATGGATACATGTTTGGAAAAATGGACAAGGACATTTCAATTAATTTATTTCTTACTGGTTAGGTTGGAGTTTGGAGGTTGCACCGATAGGGTATGAGAGTGCTTATTTTTTGTCATTAGTATAATATTCTAGTATTTTAATTTTATTAGTGCTATAATGAAAATTTGTCATATTGCAGCCTATGATTAGATAATTTAGATATTATTTATTTTATTATTCAGTTGGATATTTTTGTTTCCTTCTATGTTTTCTATATATTTATTTTTTTATTTGTTTGGATTAATTATACATATATGACATTTAATACCCTGGGTTACAGTCTCTACACTATTCATTTCACACCCCCACTCCTATTCATCAGCCTCTATCATATGGTTTGGTGTGCTTGATTTCTATAAGCCATTCATTTTGGCCATGATAGATAGTGTTGAATCATGGAATGTTATGAATATATTGCTAAAAGATAGGGTTTTATCTTACAAATGAAAAATAATTACTTTATTTAGTGAAATATTAACATATTTTTGGGTGTAACACAAGCTTAAAAAAATGTAAAATGATCCACAATAAATTAAATTAATTTAATTTATTTGAAAAATATTATTTTATGTAACCCAGGGTGTTACACTCTACCAATTATAAAATAATTTTATCCCCAAAAATTCACTGTTATGATACAAATAAATGATTATAATTATGACTCATGTTACCATCAAGTCCCACATAGGTTCCTAAAATTATTTGTTTTCTAAAAAAAATTACTATGGGAGTGGTCTTGTTTTGTAGATATTTATACATATGGCCAATAATCTCAACCAGTTGATTTGAATTAGAATGATCATGTTCTAGAGTTATGACCTCTAATATTAGTACCATTGAAGGGTAATGAATGTACTTACATAAGAGAGATTCATGAAACATTTTTTTGTTAATAAAGGTTTAGTGGAAGAACTAAGAGATATGATGCCATATCGATACGATCATGAATTTCTAATGTACTTATATACCTCATGCATATATTTCCTCTATTTGGGAATCTCAAAACAATTTTTCTAGTAGATATCAATAAAAAAATCAGGACCAAAATAAAATTGTAAATCATGCTGGAATTTGTTAGTATGACATTTCATATAACTCTGACATTCATTATTGTGTTGGTATATTTATTTATACTTCTATGTCATTTCTTCTCTATCTTAGGCGTTGATATCATTATTTCTCAAACATCATTCCATCTTGATTAAAGTCTATATTTATTTCCATAGAGTGATTTATAAGGAGCCATATAAATTATTTATTCAAATCAACTATCATATGAAAACTAAAATATGTGACAGTGTTGATACTAACCCCCATTAAAATCCACATAACAAGATATTAAAAAATCCACATGGGTTTTAATTTCTCTCTCAAACTAATCATATATTTTTGTATGATGTAAATTTATAAAAACTATCTCAATATATAGATGTTGTTGAATGATTCCCTGTAACAATGTGGGAATCCTCATATCTGAATTACATGAAATGGAATGTGGTACTCCTTAAAACCATGATTTTCATTAATGTAAATCCTAGATAGCTAATCCAGATATAATTCATATCTGATAGAAATAATATTTACGAACTTATTGAGGCATCCCACTACAAAAAATATATTATTATTCCCAATAGAGGTTTTGTGGAGGCCAACACTGAAATCTATAGTGATGTATTTAGATTTCCATTTTGGTACAGGTAATGGGTGGAACATCTTCTTAGACTTATAACTATTAGCCTTAGCATTTTGTCATACCAACAACATAGATATTAACCCTCTGATATCCCACATCATGACATCCCATAAGAATTACTCTATAAAATCTGTATACCTCATTGTGCATCCAAGATGACTTGAGAATGAAAAAATATGAGCTTCATCTAATAGCCTATTCTTCAATTTTTTTACGGTATGAATGCATAAATAGTTCAAAAATATTATCATTACATCATAATAAATTATGAATCCTGAACATTATTAAGCTCCATTGCAGCTCTACATATTATTTATAAACCTCGATAATATTCCCATTGATATATTTGTGAACAATAAGTTGATAAAGATAATATTTTTCCCTTACATCCATATTAAAAGGTCCATCCATTGAATATCTAGAATTATTTGATCTGTTTTTATCATCATCATCATCTATATAGCATGATCCTTTTGATTCAAAGTATCAAGGACCTTGTTGACATTCTCTGGATGGTAATGTATTGAGCATTCATAATCCTTAATCACCTCTAACCATATTTGTGGCTGATATTTGAAAACTTCTTTGTGATTATATACTTTTAAAATATGTAATCATTATATAAATCTAACTATTACCCATAAATCTATTTCATCCATTTCATTAATGAAATATTTATAATATCTTAATCCAAATAATTTGTTGTGTAAATTTTCAATAGAAGTATTTGTTTTGAGGATTAAAAATAAATAACAATGTAATTTTTCATAAGAGAACATCCCAAATATTTCATTCCTACTTCCTTATATATTTCAAATATTTCAAAACTAAGGGTAATATAAGAATATAAATACATACTAGTATTTTATCAATTCCTTGAAAATTTCCTCCACTTTATATTTAAGAGGTACATGGACCCATTATATGTTAAATTTTTTTGTGGATTAGATATCCGAGGGATATTATGCACAAAATTTCGATAATATATAGCAAAAAAATGGTAACTAGTTATCCCATTAAACCAGTTTGTCTAGGACAAACATTTGATATCCAATTCCATTTATAGTTCTACAAATTCAACATCAATTTATCTTATATTTCCAAAATATGAATAATTTTTCTGAAAAAATGCACACTCTATAAATTTTTCATAGAGTTTCTTCTTATTTATATAAATTCATAAAATTGACTAGTGATATTAACTATCTTCATTTCCAATTTAGTTGATATGAATATCATCTATAAATATGTCCACATACTAATGAATGTAGTCTATAAAGAATATATTAATCAAATCCATGCTGATAGTGAGGGAATTCCAAAGATTGAATGGAATCGTTTTATAGTCTTTCTATCAAAAATTGTATTGAATTACATCATGTGTATATCCTAATTCTCAATGTTAAATCCATGATTTATAAAATTATTCCCATTCAACGAGTATTATTGATATCCATGAAATTGATCAACAAGTCTATAATAATGGGAAGATGATACTTCTTCGGAAATGTGATCTATTTCATTACTTGGTAGTTAATGAAAATATTCATTGATCCATCATTATTTTTAACAAAACTAATAGGTAAACCCCATTTTTACACAATTGGACAAATGAATCTAATATTATGATTTTCCTAGTGTTTCAATATTAATTCTTGTAACTCAATTATGACCTTTCAATATGAAGTTATTTAAATTGGTGTGGGACTAGGTATGAGTTCTATTTAGAAATATACATCACATATTTGGGGATGTATATGTGTCCTTTCATGAAAGGAATTATCTATTTTTTACATAATAGGTATATCATTGATTTTATGTTTCTCCACAACCATTTCATATAAACACCATTTCTGAATGGGAATCAAGAGATATACAGTACATGTGATCTCCATCAGAGTTTATAATAATCCTATCATTAAAATAAATTCATACGTTGGGTTTGAATATTATTATTTAAATACATTAAATGATAATTGGTTTTAGAATTATGCATTTAAATGTAATACAAATCTATTATTACATCAAATTACACCAGTGCGAGAATTTAAAAAATTATATGAAGCACATTCCAACCATCATCAACTTGAGAGGAATCATATACATGGGAGGATATCATTGTGCTTGTAGGGGGATCACTGAAAATTCCACAACATATGATATGTTTGGAAAATTCTTTCCCCAAGAAATAATTTTATATATGAAAAAATTGAATGAACTATTGTTAAATTTTAGATTAGTAGATGTAGAGTGGAATGAAAATGTTTCTTCCACCAGATCATTATGTCTTACCTCATCTGAAACATTGATCACATGTAATTTCCCTATGACCCTCACCTTAAGATGTTCATGAGGTAGATCATGATCATTAAACATAGATTGTGTGAACTAGATATCATAGTTATCAATAGCATTAAAGACGAGGAACTAAATTTTGTGGTTTTCAGTATTTATAGATTTCCCCATATTAAAATAGTTAGCTAACTTACTTCAATAATTTGGTTAATCAATTGACTGATTACCATACCATACACAATTAATCCAATTTATTTTCCAACTATGTAAATCTCCACTATCATTCTTCCCACACGATGAACATAATGGAATGATCATATTCTTTGTCACGACCCCCTCCCACCAAAGATGCCCATCCTGAGCAGGTAATGGTGAAAGGGAGATAATGACCCCTAAGTCCCGCCTCCAGTAGGCCCCAGGTTGGCGACTAGCACCAAAGGTATGAGTTTTCACAAATACGGGAGGCATTACCCTTTAAATTATTTAGGATCAGTAAATAGGACAAGTCAACCACCAAAAAGGAAAAGAGCAAGTATATAGAAATAAACCCCAAACCAATCCCACATGCATTTTTAAACAATTTAAAACAAGGTACAAGTATAAGAAAGCTGAAAGTACAATACCAAAAGAAAACAAGAGAACACCAACTGCAACAACTCCAACTGCCCGACTAGTAAGGTCTCGCACAACCCTGGTAGTCCTCCTGGAAACATGAAAGTAAACGTAGGGTGAGTATACAAGTATACTCAGTTGGGAAACCTAAAGCTCTCGTGCACAGGTGGGGAAATATCCTAATGTCCCGTGAGAACAATAGAAGAAACCTAGCAAGGAATCATATCCACCCAACCTCACCAATCACAGCCACCAACACCCAAGCACAACGGGTAGTAGTAGTATAAGAACAAGAGCATTGGGTACCCCGCACCATTTCCCATTAGTCAACTGAACGTCCTGACGCTGTCACACTCTCTCCACCCGTACACACTTGGGCCTCACAACAACAGATCCTGCCCACACACACCTGGGCCTCACAACCACACATCCTGCCCACACACACTTGGTCCTCACAACCACAGATCCCGCCCGCACACACTTGGGCCTCACAACCACACATCCCGCCCGCACACACCTGTGACTCACCACCACGTATCCCACCTACACACACACCTGGGCCTCACAACCACAACCACATCCCCGCCTGAAGACAACTGGGCCTCATCCCAAAGTTTCTTGGGAACAGTAATAGTAACAGAACACTCGCCCGAAGACACCTGGGCCTGAAATCAAAACCTATCTGAAGAGTCTTAAGTGTAAGGTCGCCTCAAGCCATTATAGCCTATAAGCCTGCCCGAAGAGTCTTGGGACTAATCACCCAAATCGAAACCTACCCGAAGAGTCTAGGGTGTAAGGTCTCCTCAAGCCATCACAACATAGGGGAGAAGGAGCAGGAAGGAGCAAGTAACTATGGGAAAACACCCTCTCCCATGAAATGGGAGTGTTCGGCACTAAGTGCTCAACATGGGTGCGGTGCGATAAAACACAATAGATACAGATATATATATATATATTTATATATAGAAACCACTCAGCCCAACCTATGGCTTCTAAAAAGAGAAACTGAGCACGTGCCTCGACACTGCTACCACGAAGCATACATACAACAAACAATCCCAACCCCATTAAGGTTATCACGTTTCAGCAGAATTAGTTTATTTGTTCCTTAACTACTGGGAAACTATCCAAAACCAACCACAATGATTGTTCATAAGCATATCCCTGCCATCCACAAATCAAGTTAGTAAAACACAGCAACAGGACAAGTCCATTCTTATTAACCAACCAACCCATTGATTACTATTTCGGTTTCATTACCAAGCCCCACAATTCATTGACTCTTCCACTTTTATTTATTATTCACAACCCAAAGTCCGTTCACATTTAAACCCATCCCTGCAGCCCCGCTGCCAACCACCATAACCACAACCACACCACAACCACATATCCTCATTCCTTTAATACCATTTATTGCAGCCCTGCTGCCCATCACCATTAAACATTCACACCTTCCCACAACTAATCCAACCGCAGCCCCGATGCTCACCCATTTCACAACAACCCACAAAATACCCCCATCACATGCCACGTAACTAAGCCAACACCCACATGTTCATTAATACATTTTTGTTCAACTGGGGTGATCACAAAAGGGTTCCAGATTTTAAACAACCAACTTTACGTGATTAACCAATTTCCACATTCCATGAAGTTTCCATTCACAAAACGGTCTAGAAGATAGGGAAACATTTAATTGCGCAAGAAAAGGCCCCCAACGACCGTTATTTTCAGTAGGCATAAGCCTATTCATTTCACAACATAATATCACAGGATATAAAGTAACAGCAACCACAAACATCCCAACCCCGTTATATAAGCCAGTTATTATCTTTATTAAACCGGTTCAAATGTATTTCACGTAAACAAGAGAAAACCCACCCCGCATGATGCACAAATTTGAGAGACGAAGGTAAGATCCCTACCTCAACAGGTTCTTGATTGCAACGCTCCCCGGATCAACTTTAGAAGATGTTCATCTGTGTCCCGGCAAAACCTCCTTGGGTGGAAAGTAAATCCAAAGGAAAGACAAAAGATCCAAGCTCAGATGTTCCGCCTCGTCGTTACGATCCTGTGGCCGCTGACAGATCGTAAATCAGAGCTCGGACGAAAAAGTTATGGAAGAAAGAGCCTTCGAGTCTCTTGAGAGAGCTCTGCTTAGAGGAAAGGGGAGGAGAGGTGTGGGTTGAAAGGAGGAGGGGACCCCTCCTATTATAGGCATGAAAATCAAAAGTATACGATGTGTACTTATGGTACACGGCGTGTACTTGGCCGTTTTCACACGGTCTCCATGTGGCCTCCAACGCGGCTCTGCGGCTGTTGACTGGTCAACACACGGTTTGAAGGTAATGCATACGCGGGGAAGGAATACACGGCGTGTAGTTTAGACACACGAAATGTACTCATTTATTGCACATGGCAAGGACACGACCTTCACACGGCACACGGCTGATGACTAGTCATCACACGGTAACGCGTACGCGGGGAGGGACTACACAGCGTGTAGTACTGGACACACGGTGTGTACCCATTTTCTTCACACGGAAAAGACACGACCATCCACACGGGGTATACCTGGCAAGAGGGTACACAGTGTGTACTCAGACTACACAGCGTGTAGTTTCAATATTCTTGAAAGTGTGGAAGAAGTCCATTTTACCCTCCAGAACACTTCTTGACCTTCTTTTTGACAAAGGAATGGGCTGGAGATGTCCGAGCCATTACATCAGAATCCTCTTAAAACATTCTCGTCTCCGAGAATTCAAAAGCCAACCCAGAGGAACCTAACAAGATACCTCTTAGGGTTCTCATTATAACAGGAACCCAACCAACAACCCTAATCATATGTGTTAAGAATTCCTTCTCCTATGTCGAGATATTATCCGCTTTAGGCGGCACTGACTCGCCTGCATGTGTTTAATTGCATCCTCATTAATGAGTCTCGATTAAGGATTGGGTCTTCCCACTTCCATACATTAGTATTTCCAACTTGAACTGCCCCCCAACACCGCACAACCAACACACTTCCCGAAATCTTGGGTTTGGGAAAACTCCTTCACCTATGTCGAGATATTATCCACTTTAGGCGGCACTGACTCGCCCGCACAGGTTCAATCACATCCGCATTAATGTGTATTGATTAAGGTTCAGGTTTTCCCTCTTCCCACACATCCGGACATGTTACACATTACCAGGGAACAAGGAACCAAAAGGTCTCACAACTGACAAGCCAAGCATTCCATATATCAAAGGTACATAGTACAACATCAACATAATGATCAGAAGAACAAGGGAAAACACAATTCAAAACAACTCCGGGTACTGAGCGTGCATCTGGGTCCCCCGCTCCCAAGTGCTCTCCTCGAGTCCGCCATGCCTCCACAACACACAAACCAAGGGAATGGTTCGTCCACGGAGCACCTTCTCTTTATGATCCTCGATTCTGAAGGGTCATTCCTCGAAGGTCGGGTCGTCTCCCATATCCAACTATCCCCAGTCGATAATGTGGGAGTCGTCGTGTAATCACCGACGAAGCTAGGAGACCTGGTAGACATCATGAACATTCTCCAACTGAGGTGGCAGGGCCAGCTGATATGCCACCTCGCCAACTCACCTCAGCACCTCAAAAGGACAGATGAACCTAGGTGAGAGCTTGATCCCCTTCCCAAACCTATACTGCCCCCATCGAGGGGAAACCTTCAATAACACATGGTCTCCCAACTCGAACTCCAAGGGCCTCCTCCGACGATCAGCATAAGACTTCGGTCGGTCCTGAGCCGCCTTCATCCTCTCACGTACAAGAAGGACTTTCTCCGTGGTGCTATGCTCTACCTCTGGACCAAGAGAACCTATCTCACCAACCTTTGCCCAGCAAATGGGTGAACGACATGGCCTTCCATACAAATCTTCAAACGGTGCCATGCCAATAGTAGAGTGGAAGCTGTTGTTGTAAGAAAACTCTACTAAAGGCAAGTGTCGTACCCTTGATCCGCCGAAATACAGAACGCATGCTCGCAGCATGTCCTCCAACTTCTGGATAGTCCACTCCGTCTGCCCGTCGATCTGGGGGTGGAAAGCAGTGCTAAGGCATAGTTGGGTGCCAAAAGCATGTTGTAACCCCCTTCAGACTCATGAGGTAAATCGAGTATCCCGATCTGAGAAGATAGTCCTTGAAACTCCATGCAAACGCACCACCTCGTCTACATACCTCTGTGATAAGGTACTCACCGGGCCCGACTCCTTGATTGCTAACAAGTGAGCTGATTTTGTGAGACGATCCACCACTACCCAGATAGCATCATAACCACCCTGAGCTCTGGGTAGTCCTGTGACAAAGTCCATTGAGATGACATCCCACTTCCACTCAGCGACATCTAAAGGATGAAACAAACCACCGGGAATACGGTGTTCAGCCTTCACTTGCTGACACACTAGGCACTTAGCCACAAACTCCGCCACTGCCCATTTCACCCCGGGCCACCAAAACTGATCCCTCAGGCCTCGGTACATTTTTGAAACTCTTGGATGTACCGCCAAGGCTGAGCTATGGAACTCACGGAGAACTCCCTCACGCATTGCCTCCAGAACAAACAACCTTCCCTGGAAAAGCATCTGATGTCGGCTGTCCTTTGACCACCCATCTGGAACATTCCCCTAATCGACACGAACCCGCCTCACCTCTGCCTTGGAGTCCCCCCACTGAGACTCTTCCACCTGCTGCGACAAGGAGGATTGCACCATCATCTGGAACAAACAGCCTCTAACACCTTCTTCCCTTTCATCTAAGTGCAGGGCAGCCAATTCTCCCATCGCCTTCCAAGCATCAGCGGATTCCCGAACCACTTCCTTATGTGACATCCTGCTCAGGGCATCAGCCACAACGTTGCCATTACCTTCAGTGTAAGAGATCTCGAAGTCATAGTCTTGGAGAAACTCGACCCATCTCCGCTGCCATATGTTCAGGTCATGCTGAGAGAAGATAAAACACAGGCTTTTGTGATCTGAGAAGACCACAAAGCGCTCCCCAAAGATGTAATGTCGCCACAACTTCAATGAGAACACTACTGCTGCAAGCTCCAGGTCATGGGTGGCATAGTTCCGCTCATGAGGGCGCAACTGCCTAGACCCATAACAAATCACACCCTTCTTCTGCATCAGCACGCACCCCATACCAAGGCCAGAAGCATCGCAAAACACTTCATACAACAACCCTTCCTCTGGAAACCTGAGCACGAGAGCACTAACAAACTTATCCTTCAAGTAGTCGAAAGATTTCTGGCACTGATCGCTCCATAGGAAGACCTGATTCTTCCTTGTAAATGCTGTCAATGGAGCAGCAACTCGAGAGAAGTCTGAAACGAACCTCCGATAGTAACCTGCTAACCCCAGGAAACTACGAACTTCTGCCATGCTCTTGGGTGCTGCCCAAGAAACAACTGCCTCCACCTTCGACGGGTCCACCGATACTCCATGCTGAGACACCACGTGCCCAAGGAAGTGTACTTCTTGTCTCAAGAACTTACACTTCGACAATTTCCCGTAAAGCTGGTGGTGTCGAAGGACTTCCAAGACTGCCCTGAGATGCTGAACGTGATCCTCCTCTGATCTTGAGTAGATCAGGATGTCATCGATAAACACAACGACGAACCGGTCCAGAAACTCTCGGAAGTCAAAGTTCATAAGTCCCATGAACACAGACGGTGCATTCGTAACTCCAAATGGAATCACTACAAACTTGAAGTGTCCATACCTGCACCTGAAAGCTGTCTTCAAGATGTCACTGTCCTTCACCCTCAGCTGATGATATCCTGATTGTAGATCAATCTTAGAAAACAAACCCGCTCCCCACAGCTGGTCGAATAGATCATCTATCCTTGGAAGGGGGTAACGGTTCTTGACCGTTACCTGGTTCATCCTTCGGTAGTCTATGCATAGCCTGAGACCACCATCTACCTTCTTCATGAAAAAAACTGGAGCACCCCATGGATACACGCTGGGTCGAACAAAAACCTTCTCCATCAGATTGTCAATCTGAATCTGCAACTCCCGCAACTCCGAAGGTGCCATCCGATAAGGGGCCATCGAATGTTGACGGGAACCAGGCTGTAAGTCTATCCGGAACTCAACGCCACGTCCGGGGGGTAGAGTTACAAACTCCTCAGGAAAAACATTGGGGAACTCCCCCAACAACCTCTGGGACATCCATAATCTCTGTATCAGCTGGAACCACTGATAACCTGCCCAACAAGGAAAGGAGAGGCTCCACACGCCGGTTTCCTGCCTGATAGCTCCTCTCGCCAACAAAAGATACGCGCTGCCCATCCACGTCAGTGAACACGACTATTCTTCGGAAGCAGTCGATAACGGCCCTAATAGAAAACAATCAGTAGATGCCTAGGATGATATCGTATGGCTGCATCTATAACAGAAGAAGGTCCCCAATAGATCAATATGGTCCCAACGTCAGCCCACATCCCCAGCAAACAAAAGATACGCTAGTCTGGCCTCCAACTGGTGTACTGAGCACCAGTGGTATGAAAAGTCTCTCTACGTCTAATCCCAAAACATGGGCTAGACCAGGTGAAAAAAAGGAGTTCGAAGCTACCGAATTGAACAAAATAGAAAAAAGAGTGCTGAACAAACAAGTCGTACCTCGCACCACCTCTGGTCCTGGTGGAGCTGCCAACTCTACTGCGTGCAACTGTCCACGCCCAACTCCTCTGCCTCTCTAATGTATTCCACTTCCCCGACCACGCCCTAGTCGAGGACCCTGACGATCACCCTGAGGTCGGCCTCCTCCTGCAAAGTCTGCCCTCGGAGGAGCATGGCCCGGCTACTGCTGGAAGGGCCTCGCCGGCAACTGGTGCTGCTGCGGTGGGCGCTGAATCTGCCCACCTCCACCGTACAGATCTCGGGTCGGGCACCGACTCTGAAGGTGCCCGAAACCTCCACAAGGAAAACACCTCAGTACCGGGCTCGTGGAAAATGGACGAGGACCCGAATATCTGAACTGGAACTGCTGGGGCCTGCTCACCACTGTCCTGAACCCAGAAAATCCTGTTGCAGGAGACCTGATGCTAACTACCTTCCCCTTCGACGATCCTGGCTGGAACACCTCACACGGTGCACCTCCTAGTGAGTGCATCCTCTCTACGACCTCTGCCTTCTTTTGCACTGCCATGTACGTCAGAAGGGTGAAGGGTGTGACAGCATACTAGAGCGAAGGACGAAGCGCCTCCTCTAAACGTCTCGCCCGAGACTCCTCATCCGGAAAGAGATCCGGAGCAAAGCGCTGGAGATCTTTGAACTTGATCCCTAGCTCTCACACCGACATACTCCCCTGCTGAAGGGAGAGTAACTCCTGCCGATTCTCCGCCTAGATCATGGAAGAAAATAATTTCTCTCGAAATTCCTTCTCAAAGTCAGCCCACGAAACCTCTGCCTCTATCCTCTCTCTGAGGTAGAGCATCCACCACTGTCACGCCGCACCTCCCAACTGACTGACTGCTAGGGGGACCCGGTACTCCCTCGGAGCACGGATCAAGGTAAAAGCAGTCCCTAGTTCCTCAAGCCACCCCTCTGTATCCGTATATGAAGTACTACCCTTGTACTTCTTAAGGGTCTGCCGCTGGAAGGAACGGAAAGTCTTCTGCCACTGGCTATCTTCCTCCTCTCGGTCAATCCTAAACTGATCGACCGCCTAGATCTGCTAGGCCTCGGTCATCTAAGCCACCCGGGGACGACGTCTAGGTTCCATAGCTATATGGTAAACAAGGATCTCCTAAGCCCAAGTAGTAAGGAATTTTCTCAATGTTTTAATTAACATTTTATTTCAATTTCTTTCCTAGAACACCCAAATCAAGTAAAACACAATCATGATGATGCATGTACCTTCCCTAGGGTCTCTACCCTGCAATCAATGTATTCTCCCTTGGTCATTCGGTAGGCTCAGAGTCCTTGTATTAGATCATGGGGGGCCCTAAAATCCCGTGTCCTAGCAGGTCTTCCCTGGCCTATGTCACGCACCAAGGATAACTAACACGATTTCCCTACCATCCCATGCACTACGGGGAAAATGGGTATTTGCGACGGGTTATTTGCGACGAGGATAAATCCCGTCGCAAATAGCTTCGTTAAAAACTTATTTGTGACGAGGTTATTTTCCCGTCACAAATAAGTAGTCTTTTGCGACGGGATTGCTTTTCCCGTCGCAAAAGAACTGACGTGCGTGCGCGCCACATCGCGGGAAACTTATTTGCGACGGGCGGTTTTTGCCCGTCGCAAATAACCAGCGGCGGTAAAAGGTATTTGTGACGGGAATATACCCCCGTCGCAAATAGTATGTCGGCAGATGGTTATTTGTGACGGGACCCGTCGCAAATAACTATTTAACCGTTGACCGTAATAAATGATGGCTAAGGTATTTGCGACGTGTACCGTCACAAATAATCTTATTTGCGACGGGTATCCCGTTGCAAATGGACCCGTCACAAATAATCTAACCTATAAATACCCCCATCCGTTTTTTTCAAATCATTCTCATTCTCCATCTTCTCCTTCTCTCAAAATTATATTTCTAGAGTTCAGTGTTTCTCAAGTTTAATTTTTTTCTCCGGAGTTAATATTGAAGTTTTCAAGAACTATCAGAGATCAAGCTCAGATCAATTTTCAAGGTATTTATGTTCATTTTAATTACTATTTATTTTAAATTTTTTATTAGTTTCAATTATTCTTAATTAGTTGTTATTTAATTATGTTTACATTGCTTTGTTAATAAATGTAAATTATTAGTATTGTTCATAGTTAATGGTAATTAGGAATAATTAGTAATAATTTTCAATAATTAAGAATAAATATTAATAATTAATAATAAATACCAATAATTAGGAATAATAACATTATTAAATTATTAGTATATTTTATTATTAATATTAAAATAATATAATTTTTTATATAATCTACAATTCTCCTTTCATCTGTGTGTTTTCTCTCTCCACGTGTATTATTTGTATGTGGAGACCGAAAACACACAGATCAAAGGAGAATTGTATATAATATAAAAAATTATATTATTTTAATATTAATAATAAAATATACTAATAATGTTATTATTCCAAATTATTGGTAATTATTCATAATTATTGGTAATTATTCATATAATTACTAATAATTAGGAATAATTAGCAATAATTAGGAATAATTAGTAATAATTAGTAATAATTACCCATAATTAGTAATAATTACCAATAATTAGTAATAATTACCAATAATTAGTAATAATTACCAATAATTAGTAATAATTACCAATAATTAGTAATACTTACCAATAATTAGTAATACTTACCAATAATTAGTAATACTTACCAATAATTAGTAATACTTACCAATAATTAGTAATACTTACCAATAATTAGTAATAATTACCAATAATTAGTAATAATTAGTAATAATTAGTTATAATTACCAATAATTAGTAATAATTAGTAATATTTATCAATAATTATCAATAATTAGTAATAATTATAAATAATTATTAATAATTACCAATAATTAGTAATAGTTAGTAATAATTACCAATAATTAGTAATAATTACTAATAATTAGTAATAATTAGTAATAATTAGGAATAATTAGTAATAATTACCAATAATTATCAATAATTACCAATAATTATCAATAATTACCAATAATTATCAATAATTGCCGGTAATTACCAATAATTAGGAATAATTACCAATAATTAGGAATAATAACCAATAATTAGTAATAATTACCAATAATTAAGAATAATTACCAATAATTACAAATAATTAGTAATAATTATCAATAATTCGTAATAATTACCAATAAATAGTAATAATTACCAATAATTATTAATAATTAACAATAATTAGTAACAATTACCAATAATTAGGAATAATTACAATTAGTTACCGATAATTAGTAATAATTAGTAATAATTAGGAATAATTACCGATAATTAGTAATAATTAGTAATAATTACCAATAATTAAAAATAATTAGTAATAATTAGTAATAATTACCAATAATTACCGATAATTAGAAATAATTACCGATAATTCGAAATAATTACCGATAATTAGGAATAATTACCGATAATTAACAATAATTAGTAATAATTAACAATAATTAGTAATAATTACCAATAATTACAGATAATTAGTAATAATTAGTAATAATTAGGAATAATTAGTAATAATTACCAATAATTACCCATAATTACCGATAATTGCCAATAAATAGAAATAATTACCATTAATTCGGAATAATCACCAATAATTAGGAATAATTACCAATAATTACCAATAATTAGTAATAATTACCAATAATTAGTAATAATTAAGAATAATTCGTAATAATTACCAAAAATTAGTAATAATTAGTAATAATTACCAATAATTAGTAATAATTAGTAATAATTACCAATAATTAGTAATACTTAACAATAATTAGTAATAATTACCAATAATTAGGAATAATTACCAATAATTACCAATAATTACTGGTAAATAGTAATAATTAGTAATAATTAGGAATAATTACCAATAATTAGTAATAATTACCAATAATTAGTAATAATTACCAATAATTAGTAATAATTACTAATAATTAGTAATAATTAGTAATAATTATTAATAATTTGTAATAATTACCAATAATTAGTAATAATTACCAATAATTAGTAATAATTACCAAAAATTAGTAATAATTACCAATAATTAGTAATAATTACCAATAATTTGTAATAATTACCAATAATTAGTAATAATTACCAATAATTCGTAATAATTATTAATAATTAGTATTAATTACCAATAATTAGTATTAATTACCAATAATTAGAAATAATTACCAACAATTACCAATAATTACCAATAATTACCAATAATTACCAATAATTACCAATAATTAGTAATAATTAGTAATAATTAGTAATAATTAGTAATAATTAGTAATAATTATCAATAAATAGTAATAATTATCAATAATTAGTAATAATTACCAATAATTAGTATTAATTACCAATAATTAGTATTAATTACCAATAATTATTATTAATTAGTTATAATTAGTATTAATTAGTAATAATTATCAATAATTACATATAATTATCAATAATTAGTAATAATTACCAATAATTAGTAATAATTACCAATAATTAGTAATAATTAGTAATAATTACCAATAATTAGTAATAATTAGTAATAATTACCAATAATTAGTAATAATTACCAATAATTAGTAATAATTAGTAATAAATATCAATAATTAGTAATAATTACCAATGATTAGTAATAATTAGTAATAATTACCAATAATTAGTAATAATTATTAATAATTACCAATAATTATTAATAATTACTAATAATTAGTAATAATTACCAATAATTAGTAATAATTACCAATAATTAGTAATAATTAGTAATAATTACCAATAATTCGTAATAATTAGTAATAATTACCAATAATTAGTAATAATTACCAATAATTAGTAATAATTACCAAAAATTAGTAATAATTAGTAATAATTAATAATAATTACCAATAATTAGTAATAAATAGTAATAATTCGTAATAATTACCAATAATTAGTATTAATTACCAATAATTAGTAATAATTACCAATAATTAGTAATAATTACCAATAATTAGTAATAATTACCAATAATTAGTAATAATTACCAATAATTAGTAATAATTACCGATAATTACACATAATTACCCATAATTACCCATAATTACTGATAATTACCAATAATTAGGAATAATTATCAATAATTAGTAATAATTAGTAATAATTACCAATAATTAGTAATAATTAGTAATAATTACCAATAACTAGTAATAATTACCAACAATTAGTAATAATCAGTAATAATTGGTAATAATTTCCAATAATTAGTAATAATTAGTAATAATTAGTAATAATTAGTAATAATTTGTAATTATTAGTAATAATTACCAATAATTAGTACTAATTAACAATAATTAGTAATAATTACCAATAATTAGGAATAATTACCAATAATTACCAATAATTACCAGTAAATAGTAATAATTAGTAATAATTACTAATAATTAGTAATAATTAGGAATAATTACCTATAATTAGGAATAATTACCAATAATTAGGAAAAATTACCAATAATTAGTAATAATTAGTAATAATTACCAATAATTAGTAATAATTAGTAATAATTAGTAATAATTACCAATAATTAGTAATAATTTCTAATAATTAGTAATAATTACCAATAATTAGTAATAATTACCAATAATATTGGTACTATGAAAATAATAAAAAATTTATATAATATTAAAATTATCAATATTTGTAACATGTTTTGCTTTATTCTCAACATATTTAATTCTTAAATGGTTAATTTTTAGGTCTATCTCAATAAAAAGTTTGTGTCAGTCGTGTATGATGTAAACTCTATAATTATGCTAGCTTGAGTGTTTTTTCTAACAAATTATTCAAAACCAGTAATTCTTTTATAATTTACAGAAAAATATGGAACAACGAGGTCGTCAAAAATCATTATTAGGTGACCGCATATGGATAAATCAACGTAGAAATCCAAACGGTTCTGGTTTAAATCCATTATATGTAGAGGGTGTGGAGACTTTTTTATCATTTGCGGCATCAAATCCAGAATTTGTTTGAGAAGGAAAAATAAAATTTCCTTGCAGAAAATGTGCATTGAGAACGTTTGACACCTTTGACAAAGTGGGGGAACATCTCTTGCGTTTTGGTTTTCAACCAGATTATGTTTTTTGGTATCAACATGGTGAACGCAGTTCCAGAGCAGGTGATACCAACTTGATTCCGGATCCATCCTGGTTTCAAGATTTAGTACATGATGTTGCAGGTTCATCTGTTCAACATACAGAAACTCTAGCTGATATAGCTTCAAATCCTGAGTTGGCGCCGTCAGAATTTTATGAGTTGTTGAGGTCTGCTGAGGTTTCATTATATCCTGGCTGCAAGATGATCAAATTAGAAGCAGTTGCAAAATTTATGGCTATCAAATCAGATAACGGAATGTCAAACACCTGTTTTGACCAGATATTTTCTTTGCTTAAAACACTGTTACCCGAAGGAAATGTTTTTCCTGCAAATTACTATGAGAGTAAGAGGCTGGTTTGAAATTTGGGACTTACTTGTCAGAAGATTCATGCATGTTCGAATGACTGCATTTTATATTCTGGGGAAAATGAGTCATTGGATAGTTGTCCCACATGTGGGCAACTGAGATATAAAGAAGGAAAACACGGGAAGTCTGGTTTGATTCCCATAAAATAGTTGAGATATTTTCCGCTTACATCCAGACTTCAGCGTTTATTCATGTCTAAGAATACAGCGACAATGATGTCATGTCATAATGCGAATATTTCAACCGATAAAAGATTGAATCATCCAGCCAATGGTGATTCATGGAAACATTTTGATAGAGTGCATCCATCATTTGCTTTAGAAGCTAGAAATGTTCGACTGGGCCTTTCCACTGATGGTTTCTGTTCGTTTGGATCTTATGGTAGTCAATATTCATGTTGGATTGATTTTTAACTCCGTACAATTTACATCCATGGATGTTGATGAAGGAGCCATATATCTTTTTGACTTTACTAATTCCAGGACATCCGAAGAAAAATATTGATGTTTATTTGAAACCATTGATTGATGAATTAAATTTATTGTGGAGTATTGGTGTCAGTACATATGATGTTGCAACAAAACAGAATTTCATACTGAGAGCAGCATTGATGTAGACAATTAGTGATTTCCCGGCTTATGGGATGTTATCTGGCTGGAGTACACATGGTCCGAAATCATGTCCTTACTGTATGGGAGAGAACAAAGCATTTATGCTCATTCATGGAAAGAAACCTTGTTATTTTGATTGTCATATCAGATTTCTTCCAGCTGATCATCCTTTTCGCAGAAACAGATCTCATTTCAGAAAAAGAACAGTTGAAAGGGATGGACCTCCAAAAATGCTATCAGGTTCGGAGTTAAAATCAGTTTTATTTTCATTACCTCCCATCACTTTTGGTTCCACAATAAACCAACAGAAAATTTCTGGTTTTGGGAAAGAACACAATTGGATTAAACGTAGCATATTTCGGGATTTTCCATATTGGTTTGATTTGTTGGTCCGACACATGTTAGATGTCATGCATATTGAGAAGACCTGTTTTGATAATTTGTTTCATACTGTTTTGGATACACCAGGAAAGAGAAAAGACAATGTAAATGCACGTTTAGATCTTTCCAAAATTTGTAAGCGTCCAGAATTGGAACTATTTGAGAATGTTAGAACAGAAAGGTTACTGAAACCAAAAGTAGCTTATACACTGTCTAAAGAAAACCATTTATTATTTTGTCAGTGGATTGCAGATTTGAGACTTCCAGATAGATGTGCTTCCAATTTGGGTAGATGTGTAAAGAATGGTCATATTACTGGATTAAAAAGTCATGATTTCCATGTTATAATGGAAAGACTTCTACACATTGGATTAAGAGGTCTGTTGAATTCTGTGATTTGGGATTCCATAACAGACATGTCTCATTTTTTTCGGGAAATTTGTGCGGCCACATCAGATTATGATGCTCTAGGAAAACATGAAAAAGATGTTGTTGTAATTATATGTAAATTGGAAAAAATATTTCCACCGTCTTTCTTCGACTCAATGGAACATTTGTTGTTACATTTGCCATATGAAGCCAAATGTGGAGGTCCAGTACAGTTTCGATGGATGTACTCATTTGAAATATGAACGCAAAAATTGAAAAGAAAAGTACATAACAATGCATCTGTTGAAGGATCTATTGCAGAAGCTTATTTGCAAGAGGAAATATCTTTTTTCTGCTCCCATTATCTTGAATATGAGTATCCTTCAAAACACAACCGAATGGGATGGAACGAGAGGAATATTGATGAAATAGACAATCAATTATATGTTTTCAACCAGCCAGAGCTTGGTTTGGTGGAGTTTATGAACGCTGGCTTTCGGATGATGAACATCATAGAGCTCATACGTATGTTCTTCTCAACTGTGAAGAGATGACATCAGTTGTACTGTAAGTGTTTATATCACTTACTCTATCATTTATGTTACAGTAAATAACTTTGGTTTTTATATGTTGTATGATAATCATATCAAGAAACAAATTCCACAAATTACAGCAGCTGCACTCGAAGAACGTCGACTGAAAAATTTCTCTCAGTGGTTTCAAAAAATGGTAACATAAATTCTTTATCTTTTAGAAACTCATTCAATGTATAGTTTACTATATTGATAATTATTTCACAAATTTTCAGGTGTCTTGACATGCTGATAAAATTGACAAACGACTGTGTGTATTATGTAAACCACCTTCCAAACTTGTTAAAACTTATAATGCATATGTGGTGAATGGATTTCGATTTCACACACATGCATATGGGGAATCGAAAAAAACAATGAACAGTGGAGTTAGCTTGAGAGGATCTCATCATCGAGAAAATGAAGTTGACTTTTATGGCATACTTGATAAAATCATTGAACACTGTTATCTTGGACAACATTACATAACCATGTTCAAATGTCGGTGGTTGGATACAGAGAGAGGCATGCGTGTTCATCCATCTCATGGAATCATCGATATTAAAATTAAAAGTGTTCTCACAGTAAATGAACCATTCTTATTGGCTCAACAGGCACATCATGTTTATTATGCAAAGTACTGTGCTACATCAAGAGACTTGACTGATTGGTGGAGTGTAATAAAAATCAAAATTCGAGACAATCAGTTTAGTCAAAGTGAATGTACTTCCACTGATGTGAAAAGAATTGAAGTTTTTCAAGAGAGTACTCAAAATCATTCTTTTTTACAAAGAGACATGAGTATCGATGACGACACCCCACATTTAAGAGTCGGTGATGATGATGATGTTAATGATGTCACATATGAATTTGAAACGGTAAGAGATGAAGCAACTGTAACTCGAATGGATATCGATTATGTTGAGTAGGAATATGAAGATGACATTGAAATATATGAAGATGATGATGAAGATGAACACTGATAGAATTCCATGGTATTTATATACAATCATAATATGTATATATTTATATATAATAGTAATTATCAATTATTTGCTAACAACATTATCATTTTCTGTTTCAGATGGACGACGCCACATTTTGTGAGTTGGCGGATGCTGACCTGCCTTTCGATGCGGATGAGTTGCTAGCAGATGACCCTCAGTCTGCAGGCACTCTAGGGTGTACACGGAGAGGGCGCGATCTTGCACGATTGATGATTTATGACCCCGTCCCCGAGCGACGTCCATGTCTTGGGTTTGATCCACGCACACGGAGGTGTGATAACCTGTGTGATAACCTGTGGATTTGACTAAGATTTCATTAATCTATTCACATAATAATTGTTTATTATTTTTACAGTTTTCAGCATATAGCAGTCGGACAGGGCAGCGCTATTTTGCGCAACTATTTTCTCAGCCGTGGACCACATGGGAGGAGATTCCCATTGATGTGCAGCAGGCCATGTTCGGCCATTGGTTGGTACGTACGTAAATAAATAATTTTTATTTTGAAAATTATTTCATTTCTAACTTGATATTTTGATTTTTTTTGTAGGGTTTATGGTATCCGATCGAGGATACCATGCGTGACGCCATCCACGAGGCATGGGAGGTGGCCATGCGTGATCGCCTTCGTCGAGTTTTGCACAATTTAAGAAAAGCAGCCATGAAGAAAGCAGGAGTGTCAGATTTTGACGAGTCATGTAGAGCACACTGACCAGAATACATTTCATACCATGTATGGGATGGATTATGTGCACACTAGTTGAGTGGTGGCTTTCAGAGGAGATCATCGGTGGGGATGCAGAATCGGGGGAGACAGGAGGTGACTCATCGAGCTGGGAGTCGTTCTTTCAGTACTCATAGACAACATCTGGTACGTACATTATTTATAAATATTTTATATAACTATAAATATTAACAGTTTTTTTTATTCTTATAGGCTGTCGAGCACCCCGATATTATAGAGTACGACGTATATCACAGCATGTATAGTGATCCTGCTACTGAGGAGCTCAGAGGTGATCGTCAGCATCACATCGTGGTCAGTATTATTTGTTTTCCAGTTTAAAAATTAACTGCATATAATATATTCACAATTTTAATTTTAAATTGCAACTACAGGTGTCATATGAGGCCGCAGCGTCACAGGCCCGGCCTGAGAGTCAGGCCGAGTCATCAGATCAGACCACTGGCCGTCAGTTTGATGAGGCAGCATGGATGCAGGCCACCCAGTATGCCTTCGCGAAGGGCCGGGTAGTTGGTATCAGCTCTCGACTGACTCCCGGAGATTATTATGGAAGTGCTGCGATGTCGGTGTCCAGTTCGAGAGGTGCTCGTGCATCTTCTTCTGCTACACATTATGAGGATCAGTTGCGATATCAGACTGCACTGATAGAGAGTCTCTGACAGGAGTAGGAGCAGATGCGTCAGCAGCATGAGGAGGAGCGTCGACGCCAGCAGCAGCTGTACGAGGAGCAGACGAGTCGGTGGCAGCAGTAGCATCAGGAGTAGATGGAGTACATGCGCCGAATCACTCATTCTTTAGGGATGGATTTTCCTCCACCACCATCTGCAGATCCCCCCCTCCCCCACTCCTTCATATTAGAGTTTGTTTTTATGTTATAAAATTTGTGAAATCAAAATATGATATTTTTTTTCTATTCGTAGTTTCTGTCTCATTATAAAATATTAATAATATTATATTTTGAAATAACAATATTAATATGAATAATATTATTATTTATATTTTATAATATTAAATTTTATATATATATATTAAAATTTTATAATATTATAATTTAATTATATTTTTTTGTAATACTTGAATTATTTTAATATTTGAATGTAAAAAAATTCTATTATTTTTATATTAATTAAAATAACTTATTAATATTTTTTTTATTTATGAATTATAATTATAACATTATTATATAAAGTAAATCATTTATTAATATTCTATTATTTTTTATTTTTGAATTATAATTCTATTATTATTATATTAATTAAAATAATTTATTAATAATTTATTATTTTTATTTGTGAATTATAATTCTATTATTATATTAATTAAAATCATTTATTAATATTTTATTATTTTTTATTTTTGAATTATAATTGGATTATTATTATATTAATTAAAATAATTTATTAATAATTTATTTTTTTTATTTTTTTTATAGTATTTGCGACGGGATACTATGCCCATCGCAAATAGTATTATTATTATATGCATTAAAATAATTTATTAATAGTTTTTTATTTTTTTTAAAAAATAGTTTTTGCGACGGGACCCGTCGCAAACACTATTTTAAAAGTTTTTAACCAATATATGGAGTACTATTTGCGATGGGGAGAATACCCGTCATAAAAAAAGGCTTTAGCGACGGGCCTGTCGCAAATAAGTGTTGTTGCGACACCGTTTTCAGCAACGGGCCATTTGCGACGGGCCCCCATTGCAAAAAGCCAATTGCAACGAGATCCCGTCGCAAATGACCCGTCGCAAATGACCCGTCGCAAATACCAATTTTTCTAGTAGTGATGCAATCCTCACTATGCCTAACTCTAGACTCCATCCTATCTCTCAACCATCACCTCTGATACCATTCTGTAACAACCCCATCCCACCAAAGATGCCCCTCCTAAGCTGGTAATGGAGAATGGGATATAATGACCCCCGAGTCCCACCTCCAATAGGCCCCGGGTTGGCGACTAGCAACAAGGGTATGAGTTTTCACAAATATGGCAGGCATTACCTTTTTTATTATTTAGAATCGGGAAATAGGAAAAGTCAACCACCAAAAAGGAAAACCGAAAGTATATAGAAAGAAACCCCAAACCAATCCCACATGCATGTTTAAACAATTTATAACAAGGTACAAGTATAAGAATGCTCAACGTACAATACCAAAAGAAAACAATAGAACAACAACTGCAACAACTCCAACTGCCCGACTAGTAGGGTCCTGCATGGCCCTGGTAGTCCTCCTGGAAACCTGAAAGTAAATATACGGTGAGCATACAAGTATAATCAGTAGGGAAACCTAAAGCTCTCGTGCACAAGTGGGGAGACATCCTAATGTCCCGTGAGAACAACAGAAGAAACCTAGCAAGGAATCCTATCCACCCAACCTCACCAGCCACACTCACCAAAACACATGCGCAACAGGTAGTAATAGTATAAGAACAAGAGCATTGGGTACCCCGCACCATTTCCCATTAGTCAACTAAACGTCCTGATGTTGTCACACTCTCCCCGCCCACACACACCTGGCCCTCACAACCACAGATCCCACCCGCACACACCTGGGCCTCACAACCACACATCCCACCCGCACACACCTGGGACTCACCACCACGTATCCCGCTCGCACACACACCTGGGCCTCACAGCCACAAACTCATCCCTGCCTAAAGACACCTGGGCCTCATCCCGAAGATTCTTGGGAACAGTAATAGTAACAGAACTCTCGCCCGAAGATGCATGGGCCTAAAATCAAAACCTACCTGAAGAGTTTTAGGTGTAAGGTTGCCTCAATCCATTATAGCCTATAAGCCTTCCCGAAGAGTCTTCGGCCTAATCACCCCAATCGAAACCTACCCGAAGAGTCTTGGGTGTAAGGTCGCCTGAATCCATCACAGCCTAGGGGAGAATGAGCAGTAAGAAGCTAGTTACTATGGGAAAACACCCTCTCCCATGAAATGGGAGTGTTTGACACTAAGTGCTCAACATGGGTGCAGTGCGATAAAACACAAAAGATACAGATATATATATATATATATATATATATATATATATATATAGAAACCACTCAGCCCAACCTATGGCTTTTAAAAAGAGAAACTAAGAACGTGCCTCGGCACTGCTACCACGAAGCATGCATACAACAAACAACCCCAACCCCATAAAGGTTTTCATGTTTCAGCAGAATTAGTTTATAAGTTCCTTAACTACTGGGAAACTATCGACAACCAACCACAACCAACCACAACGATCGTTCGTAAGCATATCCCTGCCATCCACAAAGAAAGTTAGGAAAACACAGCAACACAGTAAGTCCCTTCTTATTAACCAACCAACCCATTGATTATTATTTCCGTTTCATTACCAAGCCCCACCATTCATTAACACTTCCACTTTTATTTATTATTCACAACCCAAATTCCGTTAACATTTAAATCAATCCATGCAGCCCCTCTTCCAACCACAATAACCACAACCACACCGCAACCACACATCCCCATTCCTTTAAAACCATTTATTGCAGCCACACTGCCCATCACCATTAAACATTCACACCTTCCCACAACCAATCCAACTGCAGCCCCGCTGCTCACCCATTTCAAAACAACCCACAAAACACCCCCATCACATGCCACATAACCAAGCCAACATCCACCTGTTCATTATTCCATTTTGGTTCAACCGGGGTGATCATACAAGGGTTCCAGATTTTAAACAGCCAACTTTACGTGATTAACCAATTTCCACATTCCTTGAAGTTTCCATTCACAAAATGGTCTAGAAGATAGGGAAACATTTAATTGCACAAGAAAAGGCCCCCAACGAATGCTATTTTCAGTAGGCATAAGCCTATTCATTTCACAACATAATATAACAGGATATAAAGTAACAGAAATCACAAACTTCCCAACCCCGTTATATAATCCAGTTATTATCTTTATTAAACCAGTTCAATAGTGTTTCACGTAAACAAGAGAACACCCACCCCTCATGATGCACAAATTTGAGAGACGAAGGTAAGATCCCTACCTCAAAAGGTTCTTGATTGCAATGATCCATGGATCAACTTTAGAAGACGTTCGTCTGTGTCCCAGAAAAACCTCCTTGGGTGGAAAGGAAGAGCCGAAGGAAAGACAAAATATCCAAGCTCAGAAGTTCCGACTCATCGTTATGATCCTGTGGCCCCTGACAGATCATATATCGGAGCTCGGACGAAAAATTTATGGAAGGATGAGCCTTTGAGTATCTTGAGAGAGCTCTGCTCAGAGGAGAGGGGAGGAGAGGTGTGAGTTGAATGGAGGAGGGGACCCCTCCTTTTATAGGCATGAAAAGAAAAAGTACATGGCGTGTACTTATGATACACAGTGTGTACTCGTCCATTTTCACATGGTCTCCATGCAGCCTCCAACGCAGCTCCGCGACCGTTGACTGGTCAACACACGGTTTGAAGGTAATGCATACGCGGGGAAGGACTACACGGCGTGTAGTTTAGACACACGGCGTGTACTCATTTATTGCACACAAAAATGACACAACCTTCACACGACACATGGCTGGCGACTGGTCAACACACGGTAACGCGTACGCGGGGAGGGACTACACGGCGTGTAGTACTGGACACACGGTGTGTAACCATTTTCATCACGCGGAAAAGACAGGACCATCCACAATGGCTATACACGGCAAGAGGGTACACAACGTGTACTCAGACTACACGGCATGTAGTTTCGAAATTCTGGAAAGTGTGGAAAAAGTCCATTTTACCCTCCAAAACACTTCATGACCTTCTTTTTGACAAAGGAATGGGCCGGAGAGGTCTGGGCCATTAAATTCTTATATGGTTGTTAGATTTCCTATGACTCTAACATAGTTTTACTATCAGAACAATTAGTTTGATTGGAAAATCCAACATATATTTACACCATGATAGCACACTGATCAAACTATGAATATTAATTGAGTAATTTTATGTATAAATACAATCTATGAATTTATATTAATCCATTGATGAATCAACCAACCTTTATTTCTGGATGGATAATAATGCAATAATCATACCACCTAAGTCTTGTAAATATTCATCATAGGTTCCAAAATATTAATCATTCTTTCATGATTTTGATCATGGAACCCCTTCCCCATCATTATAAATATAATACGGAGATTTTAATTCTTAAAAAATAAGGCCACACACTTTTCCGAATCTATAGTGTCAATTTCAACTTATTTCCTCATATTCCTTATAATATTCCACCATTGATCAACATAGAATTCCAAAAATTAGATAACCAAAATGTCTTCTTCATGATCTAAATACTTTAGAATATAATATATCATTTTAATGGTAATATACCGTTTCCCAAAACATATCAGACCCTTAGATCCACTATGGGAAGGTGGTTGTTTCCTCATGAAAGACTCAATAGAATGGTTTTCCCCCTCTGTTTGTTGGTATATATAACATGATATGTTGATTCTCAAAGATTTGATAGGATATTAATGAGAATTTTCTATCCCCTAACCTAAACAGATGGATTCTCATGGGGAAAATCATTCCATTAATTTTCACACTCAAAATTTAGATTATTCATTAATGTCCAAATAAATAACCAAAAACAAAAATAATAATATAACAAAATCATGTTTGTGAGACACATATTCAGGAAAAAAAATTATGTGACGTCTAAATAATGTAAACATATTCATTACTCTATGACCCAAAAGATTTAGACATGTACCATCATAGGAAATATCTATTTAAATCCTTTTGGATGGTTTGTAATGAGATAGTGTTTTTATAATATTATCAGTAGGGATATGAAAATAAGGTGAGTAGTATGCCCCATCATCATGAACTGGTTCCAGATCACATGTAACGCTACATAGTGTTTTTAGGGTTTTTCCCCTAGGTATAGTAATTCCAGAGCCACACACACATTTAATGTACATTCCAGGATGTGTTTCTACAAAATATCTCTCTCAATATAATAGAAAATTTCATTTATGTTTTCCTATACAATATTTCATCCACATACTATTGGATAGTGAGATTATAAAATGACTAAAATATGGAAATGAATTATTGTTTAAAAATAAATCTAACACTATACATAATACAACATAGTAAAAAACATATGACGGAAAAAATGACTAATGACCATTGTGTTTATATAGGATACATAAAAAAACAAAATTTCACAGTTATTAACTTTTATTATTTAGAGTATTATAAAAAAATATTAGAAATATAAGTATGAAATTATTCAAATATTAATGAAGATCCCAACCTAATGTTATAATTTTTTAAGAAAATATTATCATAATGTAAGAATTTAGAAAACATTATAAAATATTTTTTCTCTTTATCCAGAATATATAATGATGTAATAAATATTGACCTAAGATTTCCATATTTTTACACCTTACTATAAACATATATCATAACTTAATAAGAAATCCCATGATACGGTGGTCACAATGGCTCTGTATTCCAATCCCTGTGAATCTCTAAATATGATTACCAAAATGTCTCTTTCACACATGAAGTAGATTCCCTCATCCCATTGATTGGATTCACCAATATTTTTATCCCTATAATCCCTAAATCTAAACAATAACAATAACAATGTCAATGCAGAATAAAACATTTCTAGAGAAATAATATTCCCACTTGTATTTAAAATAACTAAAAAACTCTATGAAAATAAAACACATAATAATGTGGTTCTCACAAAGGGAAAAAATGATATATGTGTTGAGATATAATTCCATCTGCTCCCAACTCAAGGAATGACCTCTTATTTATAAAAATTCCATATATGGTTATATTTTTTTATTCGAGGTGTTGGTGTTAATAGCCTAGAATCAAATTCACATGGCTTCTTGAAAAAATTCAATTATATGATTCTATGATTAGAACCATCAAAATTATATTATCTATTTCATCTATTATATTTAACTAAAATTAATATAATTTTAAACAGTGGATAGTCTGTTAGAAGATAATTTTTTAAAAATACAATGAATTGAAAAAAAATTATGATGTATCAAAAATATTATTAATATAATGGTTTTTAGATTGGTATGTGTTATAGACATAACATTAGTCAATCCCCTGGAAATAACTCCAGTCAGACTGACAGACCATATCCATTTTTAGTTTGCTGGATCATATTGAATAATAAAATGTCTATATGATGTTTATATTTTTTAAATTTTAATGTTTATTGTAAAAATATATTTTACAAAAACATTCATATTAACTATTTCTATAAAAGTATAGTTAAATTGAATTTTATTAATGTGTTAATGAAATTATGATTATCAAAAAAAATTATTAGAATAGTTGCTATTTATGACATTTGAATCCACAACCTTCACTTTTTTAGAAAGAACAAAACCCCACAAAATAATTTACAAAATATTAAATGTTATTTAATTAGAAATATCTGTTCTTTTCTAACCATAAAATAGAATATTCCTAGAATTATTTTCTATTGTAATATCATAACTCCCACTTAGTAAACTATTCCAGTTTGTTTAGAAATTTACATCTTATAGGATATTATTCTCCAAACTCTCCCCCTTAATTAATTATCTCTCTTAAATAGACATCCCCCTTTAATATATTCCTCCCTTTTGAAACAATCTCCCACATTGTATTATTTCAAAACCTCTATAATGTTCTTAATAGAAATGAAACAGTATAATACTCCCAAAAAATGTTAGAAAAATAATATGTGATGAAATTTAGTGTAAATAAATTATTCATCCCATAATTAATTAATATACATTCATCCATAAAGTATGGGATGGAATTAAGAAAAAATGTGTATGGATGGAAAATAATTCAATTAAATTTTCATACAAAATATTATATTACATTATTATATATATATAAAGAGGTTAAATTTTTATATATTTCTTGAAAATAACCAACAATTTCATCACAAATTCATGTTCCATATTAGTATTGTCATCTGAATATTCTTGATTTGAAATCATATCCTTCCTGACTTATTAACTTAGAATCAATTATTATAGAGAAGATACATGTTCTTATAGTACACTAAAATTATTATTTTACACAGTAAACATGAGAAACTCTTTGTTAATAGTATGAAACATTATTATATCCCTTTACTGCATGTAAATTTCTTGTTTATAATATTTTATTTTTGCATTTTAATTATCTATCTCTTCATTGATCTATTTGAGAAACATCAATCTAAGAGATATATCAGAAGATATATTCTCAAATGATTATTAAATTTTAATGAAAAAAACACCAATTCCACATATGGTCATCATGATCTTTCTATTTATCATTAACATGCCTTGAATACCTGAGAATCTAATTGGACATTATTTTGGGAGCCTTGGATTTCCCACATGTTTTATTATATATTCAAAATTTTGTACTATATATTACATTAACAAAAATAAAGGATTGAACTTTTCACACAATATATTCAATATTTTTTACTCATTTCACAATTATAAGAAGATACATTGCTGATTTTATTTTTTATTTCAATTATGTAAAATAAAGTGTAAATTTTTTTGATATTTTGTGGCCAATGACACAGATCACTCTGATGTTTCATCTAATTAATATGGTCTTAATGGTCCAACATATTACATTTCATTTCCTTCATCATTATATTTTATTAATATTTTATCCAACTCAAAAACTATTTTGGTTAATACCTTTATGATGAATTAGTGTCTGAATGACGATCATCCAAATAATCATTTTGTTATAATAAATGAATATCCACACATAATCTACAACCTTATTAATTTAATATATTGAAATTTATGAAGACGATGAGGATTATTAGAGTATAATTTCATCATCCATTGTTTCTTTGTTGATTTTTAAATTATTCATTATATTCGTATTATTATTTTAATTATTTTTCTAACTACTACACGGTTCCCATAAATCCTTATCCATCATTATTAACATGTTTTTGTTTATTATAATTTAAAATTTTAACTTATGTTTGAACTAATTATTGAACTAATTTTTTTGTCTTATCCTCTCCCAAAATATCCTCTACAAAATATTTTTTTATTTCATTATCAAGAAATAAAATAATGACTATTAGTAATAACGAATAATTATTTAATTCAAAACCTGTATTAAGAATAGTTTGTTTAGAATAAAAAATAGTTTTCTATAGTAGAATGGGATTTACTATATATAAGGTAGAATCTATTAATAATGGATATTCATATGCTCTTTTGACTCATTTAAACATTTCTTTTACCATTCCTACCTCATAAAAACTATTATTTTTATTTTTCATATTCATTTTCTTTTTTAAATCATTAGCATTTTGGATCATTATGGATAACACTTTATTATTACCTAGTAGGAAAATATGATCCCTTGGTTTCATCTCAGACTTTTTAACCTTAATTTTCATAAATTCATCATCGATCATTTCATTCTATTTGTTTTATAATATAGGAAGTAAAGGCTATGAATTCCACTTACCTTTATGTTGTTCATTTTATTCTATAAGTTGGGGATGAGATTATGTGTTGTCAATTTTAATAATAAATATAATTTTATATAGAATTTATGATTTATTTTATCAATATTGATTTCACTTCACCAATATTAGATTAATTTATTCTGATATCATTAGTTTTATTCTTCCTCAAGAAAACATCCATAAATTCACAACCTTGTTGTTAATTAAGTATTGAAACATGCAGATTTTGGTTTTCATCAATGCATTATTTATAAATTCAGTGGAATTTTAAAAACCACTACCATGTTGATTTATCATATATAAACATGAATCTCAAGAAAATATTTTTATACCCTTTAGAGTATCCATTTATACTGTCCTCATAATAATGTTCCCTTGTATCAAAAGGGTTACCATTTTGAAAAATGGATATTAAATATAATATAATCAAATATTTTCTAATGAAGAAGTCAAATATTATTAATGTTTATAATTATGAAACCACCCATGACTATCTAGATGCTCTTGAGAAGATAATTTTTTTAATATTGATCTATGCTTTTCTAATAAGGTTTTTAAATAATCATTTCAATAAAAGCATATTTTTTCATAGTTTTCAACAGAAGACATTTTATGGAAGGAATATTAAAAACATACACTGTTGAATCATATCCGATGAATGGAAATTTATTAGACTATGGAATATATGGAGTGATGAGGGTCAATATTGGAAAGACTAGAAACCAATGGGGGATATACATACACTCCCCCATATATAAGAACTAATGTGATATTTTTAACTCTGTCAAATGAACTAGTCATATTGAAATCCAAAACTTGATCTAACGATTGTGATTTAATCATTGAATGCTTTAATCATAATTTTAAAATCTTAATTATTTTAATAATAAATATATTCATATGTGGTATTATCTGAGTATAATAATTTTATTATTTTTTTAAAAAAACAATGTATATAAAATGTAAAGAACATGTAATTCCAAATTTTAAAAATATATATCTACAATTATACAAAAAATTAAATTCTATAAGAATACCATTTATTGTATAATTTTAATTTTTTTAAATTTTTATATTAGGTAACCTATTCATAAACGTTTTTGTAATGGAAATTTATTTCAATAAACATTTAAAAAAATATTACTGTATAAATCATTATTTGAATGACTTATTTTCTATGAAAAACTGACGATAAAAAATAATTATTTCAAAAAAATATTAAGGAACAGTAATCAATGAAACAAAAAAAATATATAAATTGAATTTTTTTTAAAAAAATCGTTTTATAAAAAAAATTAGAAAAATAACAAGTACTAACCCTTTTAGAAAACGTTAATAATTTTTGTGAGATTGTAAAAAAAGATATATATGTGAATGATCATTTGATATTTATTATTTTTAGATTCAATTTAATATTTTCAAGTCGATCGATACATATAGGATTCGTCAAAATATCAGAAATTGTTTCTTTCGTTATTTTAAATTTTAAAATTATATATAATTTTTATGTTTTATCCTAAATTAAATTTTTTATATACCTATCTTCATTGGTCATGAGTGATGTTATATTATTTAACATATTGAAATTAAATTAGTGTTATTTCACAATATTTTAGTATTATCTAAACTAATCCCATAACAAGTGAGTGTGATTTTTATTCACAACACACAAGCACCACAACATTAAAATGCAATATATTTATCATTACTAGTGTAATGTGCTACTATACATCCTTTCATAAAATACTGATAAACTAAAAATTAACTTAATTTTGACATATCCCATAAATAAATTTTTTATATTGTCTTTTTCCTCCCAAGTAAGAATGTAAAAAATGTTTTGACTCTAATTGATTTCAAATAAAGTTAAAAAATTATCAAAATCCACAATTAACATAAGAAAAATAAAAACTCATTTAACAGCTTTATGAAGGTAATATTTTTGGAACTACATGATATATAAAACATCAGATTTCAAAATTCATTTAATCAGGTTGACTAGATTTTATGTAATGTACATATATAATAATTCCACTAAAAACCCCTAAATTGACCAGTTTCTTTGATTAATCAATATCTACAATATTTGATGATCTAATTGGACTACTATAACTTTTTATATATTGAAATAATATTTTTTACAACTTTTATTTATTTACTTATGATGAATTATAAAATATCAATATTTTTTAGAATGATTTGAAAAACATGAAAATATTTCAACTCACTGATCATACTCATTTCAATATCAGATATTATATGATCCTTAAAGGAATTTGTTAATGACATTTCAGTTTATCTGAATATAATGTAATCAACATACATTTCATCATTCCAAATTTTATTACTAACAGATTTTGTAAAAATTATTGGATCCAAATATTCCATAGAAAAATGTCTATGTAAATAAATATATTTAACATATCATCCTCCACTATGATATCAATTATTTCCATATAGGTCTATTGAATTGTGAGAGACACGTTCTGGATGTTTTTCTATTTTCAAACTTATGTGGTTAATATATTTTTAAAAAATCCTAATCATATCCATTATGTATAACACACTTCACATCCAATTTGTAATGACTATCCTTAACATCATAGTTAGAAATAATTTCTTTTCAATTTGAATTTCTTTAACAACCCTAATTTTCACTTTTAATTATCCCAAGGATGTCACTGTTGTGTCCGGGGATCATTTGGATCCCGGAGCCCCAAAATAGGGAAAATAGGTCTGGCCACATTATTTGTCTACAACCATGTGAGATAGGGTTAACAACCTACTAGCCAGTTGTAGGTGGTGGGTAGGGTCATAATGCATGAAATTCATGGGTGTTGTCAATCCATATGACAAACCATGTGTCCCACTCATAGTAGAAGTGAATTGATCATGGATTGAACATGGTTTGGAAATAAAATACTTTCAAAGCATGAACCACTGTATATTGAAGTGAAATTACAATTTCAACACTCAAAAAATTTTTAATCCTTTTTTTGATTTCCATTCATCCTCTATAAGATCATCACCTAATTATATTTAATATTTAGCTCGGAAATCCATCATGCTAGGAATTGATAGAACTCAATCATGAGGTTTCTTTTCACTGATCCTTCATAATCACTGGATCAATCATGGAAATATCCCAATGGCTCTTACCTTATCTCTATGTTTTCCTTCAGAACCATTTTACTATTTAAGACAAATAACTTTTCAAAATTTCATTTGAGTTGTGATGTTGTTCAAATTTATCCCATCCTAATTCAAATACGATTATGATATAAAGAGAGGCATAATCTACATAATAGAGGTAGGTTGTCACATTGTTTCCCATTATAGTAATCATGTTTCACGATGATGATATCATTCCACAATTTCTATTTTTATATGTGTTACCAATTTATTGGTTGCCTAATATCATGTTGACTATTGTGCCTTAATACATGTCTATTGATCCATTCTATAGGATTAGAAGTTGTACAAACCTAATATGGTCACCCCATGGTTGTACTAATTGGAGTTTATTATTTATGGATAAATGTTTACATGTACAATTGGCCTCATCATAATTTGACATAGATTCTATTAAAATCTACCTTTGAAAAATAAATGATTGAATGAACAAAAGGTCTATCCCATGTGTTCCTAATCCTAGACATTGAATCTCTCAAGTCACATACTCAATTTTTGACTATGTAACTTTATTCAAAAACATTATGATCCATATAAATAAAATTTCTATTATAATTTAATTTAATGGTATAAATCTGATTGAATATGTGTGATGAGAAATTTGTGGAAGTTACCCTTTATAACATGAATTTCATGTATAATATGAAATGGTCCATAAAGATTGGTAAGACAACCCCATTTATTTTTTATATTAAATGAATACCTAGATATCTTAATTATTTTATATTATGGTAAACATATGGTGTGACATGAGTGTGAAATATAACCCAAGGCACCTCTTAGGTGATTAACACAATTATGGTTCAAATTACCCCAGTATGATATTTCATTTAATTTCAATGTAAAATTTTAAGTGGCTCTTTGATTCTTATGAATTGAGTTGTCATGAATTAGTAAAATTAAGTCCTAAAATATATTTAAGGGAATGATCATTATAATTTAAACTCTATTAAATTTAATAAATGGATTAAATGGATGAATCTTCATGGATGGTGAAACCATTTCTTTTGGATATTCATAATCTAAATGGTCTATTTGAATTGAATTTTTTAAAATGTCCTCTAAAAATGGATTATGTGTAGAAAGAAAATTCATATTGTATAATGATTTATAAATATTTATAATCACATTTTTGTTCCATGTTTACATATTTATGGGATACATAGTTATGTCTAATGATAGATTTTTTCTCATGAATTTTGTTATAAATGTGATTATTACTCATTATTATATATGTGTGATGGATTTAAATGTATCAGGTGAGGCTATGACTCTTGAATTATTATAATTACCAATATTCATATCAATTATTTGTAATGTCTTTGTAAAATTTATGGCTGTGAGGCAATTCCACGTTCCAATTATAATGACAATACTACTTCATAGAGGATGTGTAAGATGTTATGGATTGTGAATCTATTATGGAAATCCCACCCCCTTACATATCATGTGGAGTTATTGTCATGTCACACTAGTGATACTATATTATAATTGTAATTGACATACCACATTAAATAATTTGATTTTTTTAATGAAGATTCACTTTCTATCCATAGTTTTATTTCATAGTGTCTCTCACTCTATTTGGATATAGGTACTACACCATACTGCATGAGATTTTAGGACAACATAAAACTAGTCATTGATGTCAAAGTTACATAAAGTCAAACTAGCAGCTAGTATTCCATGTTTATATCCATTAGGCCTCGTAACACACATGGTTCATATAGGAGGATGAAATATATAATTAATATATATATATATATTTAATTCATATATATAATAATAGTCTATACATCCCTTCCAACATTGATTAAACATATATAGGTAAACACAACATTGATTGCACATAGACACCGTTGTTGGTGCCCCGTAATGATTTTCATGTCACACCCTAATTAGGAAAACCATGGAACATGGGAAAATAAATTTATTGTAACTTTTATTATAGAAAATTACCCAACTATAGGATATTGAAATTTATTTCTTTTTGAAGGATTTTAGAAGAAGGTTTTTGGGAATTATCTAAGGATGCTTATGTAGATGTATTTTCCTTTTTTATTTTGGCCATTAGATAGAATTATTATTCCATGGTTCCTTTTTGTATTATATAATTACATGCATATATGTTCTATCACTACATTAATGTATTTTTATTTTATTATTCCATTTAGTTTATTATATTATGCTACCTACCTTTTCATCAATTTAGTTACCCTTTCATTGTCTATTAATTTTGTTTGTTTACATTTTCGTTCACATTGTTTTATTAATTTATTATATCAAATGTGATGATCTGAATTGAGGGTCACCAATTTATAACCTTTACACTCATTATTTTTTGGGAAGAATATGAAATTTTGGAATGAACTCTTAAATCCATGTGACTAACCATCTTAGGGAACAATTTATATGGACCCCCAGTCAAGACATTAAAAGGTGGGATCAAAGCCTCTATTTTCCCTTAGTCTTAATATATTTGTATTATATTGGACACTATGAGTTGAAGGTATTTTTAATTGACCTATTTTCTCTATTTAGTTAAATCATGTAATGGGGAAACACAAATTTCATATGATAGGAAATTAAAAAAATTTATTCTTCTTTTTATTGAAGTCATGACTTCACTATTGGGTGAAGCACTATATTAAGATATTATTAAAATTGTTAATTTTTAAATAATTTTTATTTATATAAACCATATTAAATGAGGGATGTTAATTCCATGCATCATCATAGGAATAATATGATTAATATCTAATGAATCATACAATGTCATGTTTAATTTCCAACGAGCATTGATTGTGCATGTTGGTTATGCCTTGAATATTAACTGAATTATGATGAAACATATTTTAGGGATTGGAATATAAATAATGGACTCCTAATGTGAATTAAATAACTAAACTATTTTCTTCATTAATATGATAACTTTGAATCCATATGTAGTGAATTATAAAATGTTGAGCCATGGGAAATTATTTATGTATGCTTGAACTTGTTATTGTGTAGTTCATGTGGATACCAAATTTTGGTCAATAATGGGTATGGTCCCATATAGATATGAAAATTTTAATTCAATGTATTAAATTAATAATATATTTACATTTATTAACAAGAAAAAACAAAAAAATGGATGTTTCTACTAATGTTAAATTAAATTGTCAATATATTTTCATGATAGGTAGTTATATGTTTTACTTCTTGTTATCTTATGACATTTTGTCTATGTATCATGATTATGAACTTATTTATATTATTTCTATGTGTAATACTTATGATAAAATGATATTTATGATATTAATATATAATCGGTTTCCTAGGTAGAACATATAGGCTATGAACAATAAGGATTAATTATTCAGTTGTGTGGTGTATGTGAACATTATTAATGGGGAAATAGAACTCGTGTATTCAATATATCATTGAGAAATTGACATATTTAAAAACATTTTTTATGATACAGATGTAATTGTATTTTAAATTTAATATGAAATTGGTTTTTATTATTTGGTGTGATATACAAATTTTTATGTTTTGTGGGTGCCTTATATGCAGGGGATATAAACCCATATAATCAAACGATTAAATATGAAAATGATATATCATGAAATGTTACAAATTAGAAAATATATTTAAATTTAATTAGTATTACATTTGTTTAATCTAAAAATTATTGATAATTTAACACATGATCTTGGAGGTCATGTGGTTAAATTTTAAAATGCACAAATGTACCCAAGTGGGACACTTGGGGCATTTTTCTTATTATAAAACACCCATGGGAGCTCAAAATAATTAAACATAGAAGACATATTTTTACTTATAATGGATATTAAATATTCATTTTTAAAATATTATATATGTTTAATGACCAAATGTGAATAAATTTAATGGATTAAAAATTCAACCTGATGTGGTTTCATTTGACTAACCCCTTATATATGGGTAGTTGATGCGACTCCTTGGGATTCCTTGCAATGGAAATGCAAGGGTTTCCTACAAAACATCAAATTTTTTAATGAGATTCAATGTTAGGATCTTGAGACTAGTTACATTAATTTGGAATGACCTAGTGGAGTGATCTATATTTATGTTTTCATAAGGAGAAATCCCATGGTATGTATAAATAATGGAGAAATTTGTTTTTATTAATGATGTGATTTTTCTAAATCAAGGTGTCATTTGTGTATTGTTCTCCCTTATAGGACTCTTAACATAAATATGACTCCCTTGGTTGGATTGGTGTTCATGGTATATTTGAAATTTTTCATGAGAATCAAGTAGTTCTCCTTTTCAGCATGTTTGAAATGAAAAGAAAATTTTTATCCCCTATGTAGGTATCATGAAAATTTTTTCTTTCCATTAATGGATTAGGAGGTCATCCTTCTAATTTGTAGTCATGGGGGACAATGATAACTAACCCAATTTTCTTCATAGTCCATATGATACATGATTTATAGACCTAGAAAGCCTATGGATAGTTTAGAGGATGTACCTTACATTCCACTAATCTTCATGGTAGTGAGTGGTTAATTTACACAATGCCATTTATGTTTCTAAATTCTGTAAAATGAACTATTTGATTTTGATGAAATTGTGGAGCCTTTGGATTTAGACTATGGCCTCATGTCATCCCTATATTAGTGTATACTAGGATTTAATGTAATCATATTCATCTTAATTCATAGGATGATGTTTTAAGGGAATTATGGGAATTAAAACACCAACTATTTTGGTTACATTTTTCATTTCAAATTATTAAATATTTTTTATTGAAAATATGATCTACAAAACATAGGTGTGGATAGTCTATCTCTCCCGTTGATGTATAGGGAACCCTAAGGTGGGTAATTTCACGTCATTTCATAGAAATTCATATCATTTTTAGTTAGAGGAATTTAACCAAATAGTTCAATTATAAAATTTCAAGATTTATTGAATAAATATGATGCTTTAATTTTTTTAATTGTGTCAGTGCTATCTCGAGAGAATGAAATAGATGTGGTTGTCTCTATATGAAACCTTTTGGAAAACACTGTTAGTATGGGAGGGTAATTTTTCGTGGTGCTTGAACGATCATAGGATGACTGATGTGAAAAAAATAGAGGCCTTATATTGACAATCATGGATATTATGTCATTTTAGAAGAATATTATATACATTACAAAAACACATGTCTGAGGACCGTAATAGTTTGTTGTATATGGAATATTGGAAACAAAATCATCTATCGTGGTGAATAATAATCAATATCCCTCACAATGATTTCCACTTTTAGTAATTCTTCCAAAAACCATTCATCATAACATAGGGAAGGGAATCATAAGAGTGGGGGTGAGGTCAATTGATTAAAAAGGGTAAATAAGGGAGATATGTAAGCATAATCATTATCATAACTGTGTGATAACATGATCATGAAAAATAATATTTTACTATCCATATCAAATATCATTTACATTAATAATGGAATTAATATTGGGAGCAAATAAGACATGAATCATAAAGAAATAATGAACATAATCCATGAAATAATATCATAGAAACAAAACATGGAACTCTAGCAGTTGTAGATGAATATAATATGATTTCTATATTAGACAAGGAATTGCTAAAGAGACCATAAATATGGACACAGTTCGATACTGAATTGGGTTCACACCCTATTCTATCCATTTATTATGGAATCAAGTTCATTCCTCATTCCATCCCCGTAATACTCAAGTTATTTAATTTCACATTCAATCCCTATATTAGTAAACTATGTCCATTTCTCATTCCATACATGTCTATCTCATGAATATAAATCTTTTTTTAATGCATTTGTATAAGGTATAGGTCCCACCCATCCCATAATTATTTCATACATACATTTTCTTCCAAATAATAAACAGTGATATCATAAACCATGAAATGAAATGGGTATGATAATCCTGTAATCATATCATAAACTATAAAAGAAGCTCCATGTTTCATAAATATTTCATCAAAAGAATAACCAACGAATGTGAAATGGATTCATAATAATATAACTCATGACAGATAAATTTATTTCAAAAACATAAAACCCTTGAAAGAGAAATGGGTTTCATAAATATATAACCCATGAAAGAGAAATATGATTCATACAACCACGAAATCAATCATAACCCAATTTTAGAATGAATAATAATTAAACAATTATAAATTTTCATATAATGTTCTGAGTATCATCAAAAAATGTCATTTAATATGGGAAATAATTTTTAAATATCATTCAAAATATTTCCATGATGAAAATAGCAATTCTTCTTAAAAAAATATATATTAATACATAAAACCAATCTAAAATCATATTCTTATAAAATTTATTAATAACATATAAATTATAAATTAAATCATTTTAAAAAAATTATTTACAACTTATAAAAGTATCATGAAATCATTTTGATGACCCAATTACTTATGGACATATAAAAAAAGATAGAAAACATTTAAAAACCATTTTATTTAAAAACATATAAAATATTTATCAAATTATTTTAAATCATTTTACATTGAAAAAATGATTAAAATCTATATTGATATTTTTTAATGTAATTAACCCATTAATTAAAAGTAATTTTAAAATTTATTAGAAAATATAGAAATCATTTTAAAAAAAATTGCTCCAAACTTATAAAATAAGACTGATAAAGTTTTTAAAACAAATTATTTGAAAATAATTTTAAAATAAAATTTCTAAAAATAGTAACCTTTAAATAATAAAAAGTAATCTTCACCGAAAAAGTTTTTGTTATAAATATACATTTTATATGAGGTAAAAATAACATTCCTTTTTCATGAAAAAAATGGTTGAAAATTTTATTTTTCACGATATGAAAAAGAATATTCACATAAAAATATTGATAATTTAAAAAATGGGTAAGAATTAATTTGATTATAATACAAAATTATAAGAATAATCAAGGAGAAACTTTCTAGAAAACATGGTTTTGAAGGAACCCGTATTTCTGACTGAATAGAGGGTAAATATTGAAATTCGTAAAAAACATTATTAATTATCTCACATTGTGAATAGTGTACAAGTGGTACTAATACTAGAATATATCCTGTATTTATAGAGTAGAATAAAATAAATGTGTTCTCTTTTGGGGTGGATTATAAGATTTCACCAAATCCCACATAAAAAAATAAATATCATTAAATGATGAGATTGTTTCAATATACACTTACCACTTGGAAACATTGAACCATAATCCCAATGTATAAAAGTTGAATTACATGATTCATAAAATATAATTAATTATAATTCATGATAAAACATGTTAATGGTAGTATTTACTCCTGATATGATAATATTGGTGCATAACATTGCATGTGTCTCAATGAATGTAAAATGAGACAAAACACCACTTACTGATGTGGAATGTTTTGAATATTAAATACCTATAAATAAAGATCATATAATGGTTACCAAAATACCAATGTATATATTTATGTAAATCATTGAATATATCCATAGATACTATACACATCAAACAAAATGAATTGGTGTCCAATGAAGCATGTATCTCACGAGAATAAAAAGTGAGATAAAATCCACAAACCTTTTGTCTTCACACTCATCATACTCTTTCAAACATCCATTTTAATAAATTTAAATTTATTATATGCCATTAATAGATCCCTACTATCACATTTAATATGATATATGGTTTTATAGTGTCTTTAAATTACCCTCTTGTTAACAATTCGTTGCTTTGGTATCACTTTGAGTGACATCCACTAGGTTTTCACATGTTTCTTAATTTGTTATGTGTTTGGTCCCAATACATATGTATGGATTTTGAAAATGTAAAAAATGATTTAAATATAATTTATATTTTTTATTTTTATGTTATAATTATTCATATAATATATAATTATGAATTAGAATACACTATTGATGGAGATGGTAATCCATTTGTATGCATGAACTCTATTTCTATTTATTTATTGTGTTGATGGAATGAAAGTGAATGACAAATATATATATATGTGTGTGTGTGTGTGTGTGTGTGTGTTTATATTATTTCATTATTATATAACATAATTTTCATATATATTTGATCAATTCATCCTTAATACATTCCTTGATTTGTATGAAGAAATCAAATCGCATTGAGGGAGCTGTAGTTGACACTTTCACAAATGTCATTATAACTTTAACAAATAATGGAATGAATAAGACGTGTGTTGTAAAAGATTTAAATAACCAAAAAAATTCTAAATGTAATATTTAAATATATATATATATATATTTATTTTACATTATAATTTCTAATATGATATGTGGAAAAGTATAAATGATTAATCATCATTTTGTGAGCCAATAGTCTGTCATACAAGTAAAAGGTATGTTCGTTATCCATTTTATGGAGGTGTGTGTAAGTGTAGCCAAATCTTATAAAAATAATATTATATTAATGATACTAGTGTTTTTATGCAATAATGTAATAAATAGATTTAAGGGGTGGAGAAAGACAATGAATGAACTGTCCCTAAGATAATTTATCATCTCTTAATCCGGAAACTCCCTTTGGTTTGGGTGAAAATGCTTCCTTGGATAGTTTTATATTAATAGTGGTTCTAGAAATAACAGTTGATGGGTGTTTTTAAATATATTTCGAGTATATTCTTTAAATATATATGGATTGGGAGGTGTGAAGAAGAGGGAAGGGTGGTGGTATTTCATAGTGGAGGGAAAAGATACACTTTGCATTTTTCAATCAATTTAGATATTCCAGTGTTTTAATCTAATGAATGTCTTACCAAACAACCAAAACTCAATAATGGAAGTTTTATAATAGATTAAAATCCATAAAATGGGTGTGGTATTAGTGACATAATTTGTCACAGATTTAAGATTTAGTACTTAGTTAACCTTAATTTTACCTAAATTAATGTAATAAGTATTAATTACATTCAATAATTTATTTGGCCATAATATAATATTCCATTATTTTTCATTATAAATTATTATAATTCAAAATATTAAATATATTTTCCGTAATTCAAAAAATAGAAGTGGAAGAAAATAATTTAAATATAATCTCATAGTAGGGTTGATAGTGTGGGTTTTCAAAGTAAAAACATTCATAGGTTTTCTATTTTTTAGTAAATTTAAAAGTAAAATTTACTCCAATCACCTCAATTGGATTAATTGATAAAAATAATCTCTAATTTTAATTTTAATCCAATTTAAAATAATATTTATACTCATAAATTTAATTTACATAAAACAAGTTTTGAGTTAAATCCCCTTATTTTTACTATGTTTTAAAAAAGAAACCTAAAATAAAAAAACCAAAATTTTACATGACATTTTTTTATTCTTGACATAAAAATAATAAATTTATTATGGCATTTTATATCTAACAACATTCCAATAATTGTATATAAACTAGGTTATCCAATAAAAATATAAAAAAATATCTTTTTAAAATTATATATTATTAAGCATAAAATTTGTTTGTTTTTATTTTGTGTCTTCAAAATGTATTTCATCAATATAAAACTATTTTATTGAATATATACCATATATATTAAATTAATATAACTTACTAAATATAATTAATTTAATATTTATGGTAAAACTGCCTTTTGACATTAAAAATAATAATATTTTCATTATATTAAATCATTTTTTATTTTTTTATAATTAATTAGTAATATATGAATTCAAATAATTCTTTTAAACAATATTTTTTCATATATTAGTTATTAATATTAAAAAAATCTCATTTCATGGCTAGTTTGTATCTTATTGCATTATATAAAAATAATTTTATGATATACTATTGTGTAGTAAAACACGTTCTTGCATGTTAAATAATACATCGAGGAATGTCATTTTTTCATGTATCAAAAGAAAACATTGGTATTCACTATAGAGACAGTTAAACTTTTTATTGAGGGTAATGCACAATTATCTGGGTGTTGTATATAATTCAAGCCACACATTTTTCATTAATATAAAATAATTTATTTTCAAGATTAAGTAAATGAAAAACACTAAAAAGTATAATTTTTAATCTAAAAATTACAATTCATTAAATCTTGGGGAATTCTGTTCTACACCCTTTAAATTAATTTCTCCCTCAATATTCATATATTTTTTCAAAATGTTTAATACATCAAATTTTTATGAACCAAAACACACATCGTAATTATGTATTATAAAACCACCCCAAAAATTGGAATGTTTGAACCATAATTGTTACCCAATGTAACATAAAAATAGGTTTACAAATTTGAGAACATAGATGTTAAATGAGAACATGGAAATTGAAGAAAAATACAACTATAACTTTTTAAAGGATAGTGATATTGAAAAATATCAAGATAAACATAAGAATTTGAAATCCATAAACCTACGATGAACTAATGGACAATCTGATTCATTTGATTCAGAGGTACTAGGATAACATTTTTTGTTTCGCAATGCATTTTTATAAAGTTGAATAATTTTCATGAAAAAATATACTTCTATGATTAAAATCCTACCCCAACCATTGTTGTTATTTTATCCACTTATATCCATTCTTCAAAAAGGATGTTAAATTTTATATTCAAGAATTATTAATCAATCATGAGATCCATGATTTTCCATCTTAGTTATTATCAGTTATCATGAACACAACATTTTTATAACATGTTATAAAATATGAATAAATCCTAATGTGTTAAGATTATACATTATTCTCGCTAAATTCAAATAATGATTCACTTAATATTTCCAAAGTTTCTTAACCTTATAACCCTTTTAAGAAATTAAAATTGATATATTTATAAATATTTTTAGGAAAACAGTTTTTAATTTATCCCCTATATATCAAATATTTCAACATTGTTTTCACATTATAAACATGAGAATATGTTCATTGTATATTACATTTAAACATGGTAATAACATTAATTACCATAAATCCATTCAGAATACATGCATTATTCCTTATTCAAATGATGACTAGACATATTGATTATTTCCAAGAAGCCTAAAACATCATCCACGATGACATACAACACATTATCAATAATCACTTCTAGGTTAATATTTACCATCCAAATTATTTATTCATATCCAACATATAGTTATCCAAAGAACTTTTTTTTCAATTTAAATCAATAATTAGGGGTTACCATCCCTTAAAAAATATATCATTTCCACGAAATCACATTTATTTATCTTAATTCTCATCAAACAGGTCCTTTTCAATCCTAAATGAAAACATATTTGAAAACTAATTATACATATCATGATTCATGATCAATGACTTCCAAAACACAAATTCATCATTAATCAAACATTTTTCATAAAACATTAATCATGCTTCATCAACTTATTCATTAATACATCGTTCCTAGAATATGTAATATGAATAATATTTTATTTTATTTTACCCTCAATTTTATCATGATTCATGTAATAATAAAAAAAATATTGGAAGAAAAATATAGAAAATTCAGATGATAGTTGCATTTTATTTATATTCATAAGTACATCTAATTATAATACATCCTTACAAATTCTCTTTATGAGATTTCCACATTGGAATGTTATTTTCATAATTAAATTAAATTAAACATATTAAATATTGAATATTAACCATGTTCCTTTTTTTAATCCCAAATTAATAAAACTAAAAGTCCCATGGTGATAAACACATATCATATAATTAAGCCACATAATGATGAAAAATTACATTGAATATGTCTAAATGATGACACATAACTATTTATTGAAAACACCTTAGGTGTATCCTAGGTTATTAATAATATTTATATATTAAAATCACTCCTGGTGGTTTGGGAGGAGGTTGTGAATTTCAAAAGGATATCATCAGGGAATCTCAAACTAGATGTACAACAAGGCTCATTGTAAGTTAATAGATTACTTGAATCATTACCCAAATTTATTGTTGGATTTATTACTCCCGGGTAAATTGTTTCTAGAGGAACATCAAAATATAGTTTCCAGGAAATGATATATTTCAAGGAAACCACTCGCTCTCTCCTTTACCAAAATTCATTGACCTTTTTGTACAGTTTTCTATTATTTATAGACATATCCTAGGAGAAACCCATTGACATATTTATAGAAATTCCAATACGTATCTCACTATGGTTATCTAATCATAATTTCATATGTTTGGAAAACCATTTCTTGTATACAAACAATACTGAACCAGTATTAAAATATAAGGATTTTACATCATTTTAAATGAGTATTATGTAAATTAAAAAATTATATGTCTGGGAACTATAATATTTTATTATCTATGTAAACATGGAGTCAGAATCTTCTATGATGGTGAAATATCAATAGCATCTCCCATAATGATCACCACCTTAAGTGCTTCATCCTAAATCTTTTCATCATAACCTGGGGAATGGAATCATACAAAATGGGTGTGCTAAAATGATCACTAATGGTGAATAAGAGATCTATGCAAGAATATTAATGAGAATACTGTAATTAGAACTTGATAATGAAAATAAAATATCAAACACTACATGTCAAGTATCATATAGATAAATCATGGCATATATCATACATGTTTATAAGGAACGACTCATATGGAAATAAATAACATAATAAATAAAATCAAAACATAGGGAAAAACATGGAATTATGGTAGACACATCAGTATATAATATGGTCTCCATAATTTCCAAGGCATAGCTACTGATACCTTCTTAGTGGACTAAGTCGTGTACTGAATTTGGTATATACCCCATTACAACACTATATAACACAACCGTGTTCACTCCCCATTGAAGACCAGTAATACTAAACTGAGTTCATTTCACTATCTATCCCTGTAACAATTGATTAATTTCATTTCATGTTCTATCCATGTCAATATCAGGATATATAAAGCATTATCCAATGAATTATAAGTAGATATAGTTCTGACCCATCTCATACTAAAATCATATATACATGTTCCAAAAAATCATAATGAATCATATCCTAAACAATGAAATTAAATAGGATTAATTAAAAATTAAGAATATAGTAACCAATGGAAGATGATATATGTTTCACAATCATTTCTTCTAATCTATTAATCGTGAATGGGAACATATTCAAAAATATAGAAACTACCTAAGAGAAAAATCTTTCATAAAAATATAACACATTAAAGAGAAACCAGATTCGTAAACATATAACCCCCAAAGTGAAATTGGTATCATAGATACCCTAACATCAATAATAACACATTTAGAAAAATAATATTAATAGAACCATTAGAAAATTTCCATGAAATCCAAGAGTAACATTAAAGAATGAAATATTTTAAGGAAAATATATTTTAAATATCATTCAAAATTGATTCATTTATAAATTATCCCTTGTCTTTGATAAATTCCTTTTTAATAAAAATAACCATTATGAAATTATTTTCATATAATATAGATTCAAAACATATAAATTAACCTTGAAATTCATTTGGAAACACATTTTCATTTCAAATATATTAATGTAGATTGAGTACATTTTGAAAACATTTTCACTTTAAAAAATCGAAAATTAGATTTAAAAAATATTCAAAACATATTTCAATGAAAACATATAAAATAATCATAAAAAAATTTACACACTTTCTTTCATTGAAATCACATTTAATACTTATAAATAAATCCTGAAAATGTTTTGAAACCCATTTTATTGAAAATATATAATGAAATCTTGCAAACATTTTTCAAAACATTTTTATTAATAAATATAAAAGAATATTGAAAAAATCATGAAAACCATTCAATTGAAAATAATTTTAAAAAAATCTTAATAAATAAAAAATAAAAAAATGAAACAGATGATTTTTTGAAACGGGGGTTGGAAAATCCATAGATGTCATAGGAGGTGGAATGGACATTGTTTTTGAACCAAAAAAAGGTTACAACAATTCCATTTTGGAAAATGACAATATGATTACATTGAAAATTGTGGTAAAATAAAAAAATTCATAAAAATTATTTTAATTTTAATAGTATAAGAGTATAATATTATTTGAAACATTTTTAAGAAATCATTTTTTTGAAGGAACATATATTTCCGACTAAAGAGAGGGTGATGAGATAATTTCTAAAAATCATATGATTAACTATATTATCTACCCATGAGTGATAAAATACTACCAATACATGAACTTTTCATGAATAATATCACTAAAATAATGTATGGATCATATTATTTCATCAATTGAATCATAAATATAAACAATATCGTCAAATGATCTGATTATTTTAATAAGATCATAAAACATTGTAAAATTGAACTATACACCCCATTTAAGAAAGTAAAATTAACATAATATAAAATATCATTAAAAGAAGGATATTTGTGATATAAAATTTCAAATGATTTATATACACCTCATATGAATATTAAGGTGCATAACATGGCATCTGTCTCACTGAAGGTAAGCTAAGACAATATTATCTTACAGATTTGGAATCTTGTGAAACTGATATACCATGAAATAAAGATCATATAATAGATATGTAAATACTAATAAAATTTTATATATTAATCATTTAATAAAAACAAGTATAGTATAAACACCAGAAAAAATTAATTAGAGGTGAATAAAGTATGTATCCCACAGAAAAAAAGAGTGAGTAGAAGTAACATCAAATTGTGTCTTGAATATCATCCTACCCTTTAAAACCTCCAATATAATAAATATAAATTAATTTAATATCTCTAAAAGAACAATATTATTTTTTATAATACCATATTGGTATTTATTATGTCCTTATATTTCCATCTAGTTAACAATTCTATGTTTAAGTTTCACTTCAGGTAATATCTACATTGTTTTCTGAATGTGTCTTAATTTATTATATCATTAGTCCTTATACATATTTGATGATTTCTATAATGTAAAACACAATTAAAATATAATTAATATAACTTTTTTATTATAATTATCCTTATAATATAAAGTTTTGAAATTGAATCCACCATTCTGTGAGGCATTAGTCCGTGCATACACATGAACACTATTTTTGGTAAGTAGTCGTCATCAAAGAAAAAAAGAACATGAAAAATATTTATATGTATATATATAATATATTATTATTATAATTTATTTATTATATCATTTATATTTCATATATATTTACTAATCCCATTCTTAATTCATTCAATTTAGTGTATGAATGAATCACATCACATTGAAGGGGCAGTAGTTCGCACTTCCTCTAACAGAATTTTCACTTTAACAGAAAATGTAATGTATTAATACATGTGTTTGAACATAATTACATAATATCAAAAGAATATTAAACATAATATAAAACATATATATGTATTGTTTCTATAATAATCTCCACCAATGGGATAGGGTAAATGAATAATGAAGAATCATATTTTGGTGATGCAATAGTTCTCTATACCCATAAAAAGTGTGTATGTAACCCATTAGATGGAGGTGTGTGTATGTATTGGTCAAACCCTTATAATAAATACATCATAGTTTATTTAATACACTATGTTTTTTATAAAATCATGTAATAATGAGATTTTAGTGATGGATAAATAAAATAAATATAACAAGCATGAGAGAATAAATTACCTCTTAATTGGTTAACTCCTTTTAGATTGTGGCAAAATAAATTCTAGGATATTTTATGTTCCCAAGGAAATTATTCTATGAGGAGGGAATGAATGTTATGTAGTTTAGGGGGAATATATATTTTTTCTTTTGTTTTTTAGAGGTGTTATGAAGAGGGAGAGCAGGTGGCCCTTTATACGGAAGGGAAAGGACACAGTTGGTATTTTTTAAAAACAAGATTGGTTTACCAATGTTTTTATCCAAAAGATGTCATACCTAACCAAATAAAATCAATAATGTATGTTTAATGGTTGAATCATGGCTATAAAATGGGGTTTGGACTTGGTACATAGTTTTTGTTGGTCTAAAATTGAATGTTAAGTCCTTAATTTAGCTTAATTTTCCATTATTAGATGTAATTAATTTTAAAATGGGTCATCCATTAATAGTTGATAATTCAATCATTATAAAAATATTTGTTTTTAAGAATAAAATTTTGATTCTTATTATTTTATTTTAATAAAATATTTTTGATTAATATTTTAAATATTTGATTTAATATACAACATATATATTAAAATAATATCACTCATTAGTTATAAATAATTTTTATCTACTGTTGTAAAAAATCTTGGTGACCAATAAAATGTTTCCCATTACATATAATCTATTTTCATATTCATTTCTAATTAATTATTAACAGATTAAATCATTTTTTATTTGTGTAAACGATGTATTTTTAAAAATTAGTTAATACTATTCATACATGCTAATTTAATGAATATTTAATATCATATTATATTAAAAATTATCATTTCATTGATATAATATTATTCAGTTAATCATGGTATTGTGTGTTATGATTTTTTTCAAGGAAAATTGTTTTTGCATGTAAAAAATTATTTCCACATTGTTCTATATAGATAAATATAAAATTTATTTTTCATGTAGTGCATGATTAGTGTGGTGTTTTATACAACCCATGAAAATCATAGTTCTTTAATTTAAAATAATATTTTTTTTGTCTTGTGGGAAATGAAAAATTTCAAAATGTGTAACATAAATAAAAAAATTTTATTCATCAAATAAAATGGTTTTACATTATAATAATTGTGATTGAATAATAATTATGTGATAGATTAATAATTAAATATTCATCTATAAAAATGAATAGTAATTTTTTTACCGGTCGTCTCTTATATTATGGTTATCCTCTTAGGGTGATATTAATTTTTTATGGCCATGATCCATATATTGGAATCATCTTAAAATAATAAGAGAGTTTAGGTCATATTCCAAGCTAATTTTATAAATGATTTTGATCTCAATAAGTGATATTTATCATATTGTGATTTGGTAGAGTGGTTATGTTCAAGGCTCGGTTAGTCCAGAGTGGCCATTTGTTCCCATGTAGGGGAACCAAAAATGGACTATTGGAAACGAGCAATTTCTTTTAATATGACCACACTGAGAATGTCTCAATAGGCTCAATAAATTTTTTAATGATGACATCATATCCGTGTAATAACATCTCATATATTAATTTTTATGGACTATAATGTGTTGAATCCTTGGAATTCATGTTTTGAAGTGATGATATCCTAGACTTGTTGACGGGCTCAAAGGTAAAGATATATTATTACCAGGATGAGCTACAACAAATAACTTAATTATTTGATACTCATATAGAGCTCCTAACATCCTTTGATCCCTAACCTCTGCATATATTACCATAGGTAACACATGAATAATGGGATTAGCTAAAACATCCCTATAAGGGAATCAACATATGAATAAAGCATAAACACATGAGTTAGGATTCATAAAATAATGATATCAAAATCAGGGTACATATTGATTCAAAAAAAATTACCATGGGATAATATAAAAATGGAATGATAGAACTGTGGCATAAACATAAAACATGACTTTAGTATGAGTGAAGGCTTACCACCAATCCTTTTTCCCATAGTAGTACGGGTCATGGCTAACAAACAGTCTTGTTTCACATAGTAGTAAATCCAAGGATAACCACTATGACCGTTGCACATAGAATTTCATGATACTTAAATTTAGTCAATACATTATAGAGTTTTCTAGGAACACCCATTAGACATTTCTTGAATATGATTCCCACATAATGATTCATACATAATCCATCTTATTTAAACACAAGGGTTAACCATGGAATGAATTGGGTACCACAATCATGACATAAATCATCAAAAATGGTCATATTATGAATTTTTCCATGAAATAAAATATTTATAACATACATTGAAGTTCATAAGGAATAATAGTCATGTATCATGGAAAGTGATATCAAATAAAAGTGAAAACATGTAGGAAATCTACATGAGAAATTTTAGCATTATATCATTTTTGTGTGGTTTTATGGAAAATTCATTGGAGCATTTAATATAGAAAATTGAAAAATATTTTATACAAAACTAGAATTGAACAAAGAGTTTTTTTCATAATAAATAGATATATTTTATAAATGCAATAGTGGCTTAAAATAGAAGATAGACTGCACTTAAAATTGGGTAAAATTTGGGATGTTCTCTTAAAACAAGAATGCGTGATGGGAAGTATCGTCGAGATAATCACATAAAAACATGTATATACAAGATATAAAATGATTTATGGGTATTGAAAACTGAATTTGAATCATATAAACATTATGTATACGTTTTACATAAATGTACAAGATAACTTCTTTTGGAAAAAAATAAAGATAGGGATACCCAATTGAATAATGGTTATTCAGGTAGAATTCCATATGGATTATCAATATGGTATCAGGTAATCTTAATGGGGTTTCATTAGGGATAAATGGGTTTATCATTACCTTTAAATCAAGTGGGAAGTAACGAGGAGGTGAAAAATCAGACCCCCCCACCCCAACATTAGGGATTACACATAAACTAGCATAACACAGAGGACATTCTTGAATAGAGGTGAAATGGAGAGGACCCCTTACCTTATAATTGATGGTGATCTTTTCATGAACATAATAACCTGAATCATAAAAGTATATTTATTAATTAATAACTCAATACCTAATTATATATGTATACTATTTACTATAATCATTTTAAGATCATTTATAATTATTTTCATTGGTTAAGAGGGTTGATTTCATTGTTCGGGTCAGTTTGCTAACTTGGATTTAATGATTGGTTCACTTATATTCATGTTCTGATAGAAATTATTAGTGAAAGTTTTTTTAAAGAATTTTATTTTTATGATATTAGTGAACATACATGTGATTACGTGGTTATAAAATTCATTCAGTTAATGGGAATGAAGATAGTTATTATTTAAAACCATAGTGATAACTATTTTGGTTAATCTGGGGGTTTCAATACGATGATCATGTTTTCCTTTATAAAATCATATTATTTTTACAAATGGATTATATAATTGTAACTAGTTAATATTACATATATAATAATTAGTTTCATCCATAACACAAATGGTTTCATGACCAGAATTAGAGATGATTATTGAAATTGATAAATTGTTGTCCTCGAATGTGCTAAATTAACACATCTCAAACTGTGTATTCATTTCATTTAAATAAATGATGGAGAAAAGAGAGATGATAATTAAATATACCATTAAAATAACAAAATTCTAGTACATTTTAGTAATGGGAGTTATCATACACTTTGGGTGAGGTAAGGTGAGTATGGAAAAAAGATAATAAAAGAATATAAAAGAAATAAAATAATTGGAAATTTGAATTCAATTCTTTAGTTTATTTATATTAAAAACCTCTTCAGGGGATACGTCAAAATATTTTGATAAGAATAGGGGATGTTGGACGTGGTGGTGAATCTTGGTGAGTGATTTGTGTAGAATAATAGAAAGGAACAATTCGTGAGAGTAATGAAGTAAAGAGGGAATGTGGGGGGGGGGGGGTTATACTGGATGAGTGGAGGGTTTTCTTAAGTTAATAGAAATTAGTTTATTAATTTCCATCAAGACTAGAAATAATTAGTATTCCATGAAAAATAATAGTAATAAATTCTTCTATGATAGAACAAATTTCCATTTACATCATCCATGACACAAGTAGGATGCATAAATTCTGGTTTTAGCATTTATTTTGAATTATCCTATTTTACAACTCATCAAAAAATCAAATATTTTAGAAAAACCCAAAAAAACTCACCCTAACTATTTTTCATCGAGTAAAATTTAAAAATTAAATTCATTTTAAAAAAAATCTAAATATGATAAACGTAATATTTAATTAAAATCATAATTTATTATTAAAAACACATTTTTAAAACATTCATTTACATAGTAAAAAATATAGGTATATCAAACTTTCACTTCAAATTTAATTTTTATACTATCACATATATGGATAATATTTATTATGGTGTATAAATTATTATAAGGGTATTTTACCAATCATAAGGTTATTTGACTATTCACCAAAAATTATGATTTCCTAATCAGAATAAAAATAACTTACTGATCGCAACTGATTATGTCAAATTTTCAAAATTCCAAACACAGATTGGAAAAATATTTGTTTAAAGGTCACATAAAAATTATTAGTTCATTATGGTTTGATTTAATGTGATTATATGGAATATTAATAAGAAAATTATTTCGATTAATAAAGCATTGGGCAGTACATTCTTCCTCCTTTTTGAAAATTTTACCTCAAAATTTATTTTTAATTTATAAATTGTAAACAGGTGTAGGTACTTCTCATTCAATGCCTCCTCCAGTTCCCATGTTTCCTATCCATATTTATTGTTTCACCTTTGTACCTTGACCAGATGAGTATTCATATTACATAGAATGTTGTCTATATTATCCAAGATCATCACAAGTTGCTCCTTGTATGAATGATAATCCTCCAACTGTATAACCTCCGAAGAGAGTACATGTGAAGGGAATGGTATGTACACCCTTAAAAGAGATACGTGAAAGACATCATGGACCTTTGACACAGTATCAGGAAGTTTCATTCGATAGTCCACAACTCCAACACGATCAAGGATCTCGTAGGGATAGAAGAACTAAGACATAACTTCTCCTTCTTTCCAAACCTCATGATCTTCTTCCATGGAGATATTGGTAGAAAAACCATGTCTCCATCATTGAACATAATTTCTCTTTGACGATTATCTGGATAACTTTTTTTTCGAATTTGGGCTACCTTGATGTGTTACTGAATGGTTTTCAACTACTCCACCATTACTTCGACCATTTCATGTCCTAAAAGCTTATACTCACTAACATAATCCTAAAAAAAGCATGTTCTGCAACTTTTCCCAGAAATGGATCCTAATGGTTCTATTTTGATGCTCAACTAGAAACTGTTGTAGTATAGGTATTCAAATTGTGGTAGCTTTTAGTCTCATCCACCATTGATTTCAACAAAAATATTTCTCAATATATCTCCAAGTATCTGAGTAGTGTTCTCAGATTGGCCGTCATTTTGAGGGTGATACTCTGTAATGAAGTTTAGTTCAGTGCTTATTGCATGTTGGAGACATTTTTAGAACATCGAGGTGAATCTAGGATCACGATCAGATACAATAGACCATGTCACTCCATGAAGCCTTATAACATATTTCATATATATCAGTGGATTTTGATCCAATTATAATTTCTTCGGAATCGAGCTAATGTGAACAATCATTATAAGATGATCCACAAGAACTCATATAGAATTGTTTCCTCGAGCTGTCAATTTAATTCTAGTGAAAAAGTCCATTGTAATGTTCTTACACATCCATGTTAGTATGGGTAGTGGTTGTATCATCCCCTTTGATGTCTTCCTCTAATCCTTCACTTGTTTAAATACTAGGCACTTTGACGTATATTCAATAATCTCTCTTTTTATATATTCACACTAAATGTTTTCATAGAGATTTTGATACATCATTTGGCTTCCTAGGTTGATAGAAAAGGTTGAGCTATGACTGACTTTCATAAGATTCTTCATAATCACTATATTAGATGGTACAAATAATTATCTCCCAAATCATTAAACTCCCTCTTGTCAACCATGAACTCTGAGTATTTTCCATTTCTGAGATGTTACACCATTTTCAAACAGTCCACATATTTCCATTGAGAATAATTTATTCTCTCCATGAAGGATTATTGTGTAATCATTCGAGAAAGAAGTGATTATGTTTCTCCATTAATGATTTCATTGTCCACCCTCTAAAAATATAAGAAGATATGATCCTTTTCAAATCTCATCATTAATAGAGATGCATGATCATTTATACATAGAGAATTTTCCATCTTATTTTCCTTACTGGGGTTATAGTTAATTGAGTAGTCATAATCCTTATTGAGAGCTATCCATCTTCACTCGAACATAATAAGGAATTTTTGTGTGAATATATATTTTAGACTATTTTGATCAGTTTATATCTCACACTTCTCCCAATAGAGATACTGGTGCTAGATTTTCAATGTTGTGATCACAGCCGCCAACTCCAGATCAAGTGTGGGATAGTTTTGCTCATTTATTTTTAGCTTCATTGAGAAGCTTACTACCAAATTATCATTTTTCATTACCATACAGCCTAATACCTTCATTGAAGAATCATTGTACACCACAATGTGTTCTAAAATTATTCGGAGTGTGAGTACTTGCACAGTGATATGCCACACTCTCAACTCTATGAAATAGTCTTCACATTCTTTAGTCCAGATAACCATTACTTCATTCCATGTCTACTTGGTCATTGGGTTCAACAATCCTAACACTTGTTTATGAAAAATTATCAATAATACATGGATAGACCCTAAAAGTTGTGGGTCTCCATTAAATATACTTTCATAGTCCACTCTGTAATTATCTTTGTCTTGGATTGGTCCACAAATATCCTTTTTTTATGATAAAATCCCCAATGAATGACACTTCCTCCATCAAGATCCCAAATTTACTATACATCTTATATAAAATCTCTATTATAATGGTCTTTAATAAAGTATTCATATGCTCCTCGTGTTCCTACATGCTCTTGGAGTATATAAGAATATCATCAATAAAATATACAATAAAATTTTCAAGCTAATCTATTAAAAATCTATTCAATAAATCCATGAAAAAATCTAGAGAATTAGTGAGTAAAAATGGTATTATATTGATCTCGTAGTGTTCATACCTCATTTGAATGAAAATCGTGGGAAAATATTCCTTCCAAACCACTAATAGGTGATATCCTTACCGAAGGTCCACATTAAGGAAATAACAGGCCCCACGGAGCAGATTGAACAAGTCATCCATCTGCAGAAGGGGATACTTGTTATTTTTCATAATTTTATTAATCTCACAATAATCAATGCTTTGGATCATTGATCTATCCTTTTTCTTGACAAATATGACTAGTGAACCCCATGGTAAAATAGTAGGGCCTATAAATCCCTTCTCTAGATTCTAATCTAACTAAAACTTCCACTCTTCCAACTCTACAGTAGCCATTATTTAAGGTTTTCTTGATATAGGTAGAGATACAAGGATATTTTCAATTGAGAACACAACCTACGAGTTAGGAGGAATACAATACAACCCTTTAGAGAATACATTAGTGTAATCCCATCACGATGGGAATGTATTCACGCATGATTCTCTCCTTTTTCTCGGTAATTTGAGCTAGATATTTTCGCAATTAAGTAAACAATATAAACTCATGCGAAGTTGATTATAAAGGATATTCATATTCCTCCTTATACTTGTAATGAATCTTACAATGCATCAGGATGTGAAGTTTGATCTACTATTACCAAATGTTGATGTTGTCCTTATATAGATATAGCCAATCCTTTGAGAAGATTATTTCAAACTCCACTAAAGAAAGTATGAAGAAATTTTTGTGGAAGATAATTTCATAAACATTATCTAGGGAAGAGTAGTAAACTATGGATGCAATAATTTTTCGAATCTATTTTCTAAAAAATAACATTTCCTCCAAATTTTGAGGTGGTGATTGAATAGTTCTAAAAAACATGAATGATATTAATGATGGCATAGAACTAGGATCAAATAGTATGTTTATTATTCATGAATGAATAACAAGCATACATGTCACAACATCTTTTTCTGGATCCATGTCAGTAATTTGGATATCATAATCCCATCCTTGTTTCCTAGGAGGATGTTGTTGTTTACTTCAAAAAGCCCTTGGCATAGAGAAATTGTTTGCATAATGACCATGATCATTGATGTTGTAACACTACACCACTGGCTGAGCATTGATCTGAACAAACATTTCTTTTTTATATTACATGGATCTTTCATATACCATTGGTAGGTTATATCCAGATGACCAAACATTCCACATTTGAAGAAATTCCTAGTTCTGTTCAGATAGTTCCCAGGATGATTCTTCCAACAAATCTACAAGTGGAAAAGTCATGTTTATTTATATAATAGGATTTGTTTATGTAACCACTCATTATGTTCTCTATTTTATGCTTCTTGTCTCTAGGCCTACGAGACCATAAATATTCTCTAATCTTTATTTCAACCTTAGGGGAAAATTGAGAATCCCCTCATAACTATCGAAGTCTCAAATCACTAACACTTTTGGAAGACTTAGCTTTACTATGCTAAATAAGATATTCCCCTTGATTTCAGTCTATATGAAAAGTCCATAGTTGTACCTTTAATGCCTTGTAATGTTAACTTCATACACCACAATGGAATCATATTACATATTAATGAGTTAGAGTAACTCTCATTCCATTTTGATACGAAGGGTTCGTGGAAAATATTTATTGAAAAAAATCCTATTGAATTTCTCCCAATGAATTGAATCATTTTCTTCTTAGGACTCTATATTCTTGATCATTTTTTATCACTGATCAGATTTCCCATCAAATAGATAGTCCTCTAGTACATATTTCACTTCTTCAGAGCCCAATAGGATGGATAATATCTTTTTAATGGAGTTAATCCACTATTCTATGAAGATGGGATCAGAATATCCTATAATCATGGGAGGACATTTCAATAAGAAGGATTTTATGATAAATTTCACTTTCCATGGAGTTTATGGGCGTTCCACATGATTCAAGTTATTATCCATAACTTCTACCTGTTGAGAAAGTATTGTCATGATGTTTCTAGAACCCGTTCCAATCATATCAAGCATATAATTAGAGAAGTCATCAAATTTCATATCACATTGGTTGTTGGAATGTATATTTCTATTTCCAACCATTAACTAAGAATAAGAAAATACAATTAGAGATATAGAATACATAGTTATTGAACAAAAAATAATATTTTGAACATAATTGGATAAATTGGTCTAGGGTAAGTATATCCTTACATGGGATTCATCATATTTAAAATCTAGGTTATAATTTATCTATTTCATAACCAAAATTCTTATGGGATTTTTTAATTCCCATAATAATGGTATGTACTAATCAAATTAATTTACCAAACTTATCCTCTAGGAGTGTCAAACCAAGAGTGCACCAAGGCCCATTGTCGTGTACCAGGATACCCCATGTCAAGCCCGAAACTCTTTGTCAGAGTATTCACCCCAAGGTATATCTGTTATAATGCCACCTATAATTATTTTTATATAGTTTGGGATGTATTTTCATGATAATACATGTACTCATTACTTACCAAAACATAGGGGTGTTTCATTATTCATAGTCTTATCCGTAAGGTTATCAATAAGGTTTTATATTCCAAATATATAAAAATAACTACACCTCAATCTAATTCCAACTACTACTAACCTAACCTTTTACATATAACTTTACATTATTTTAAGAATATGTATACATCAGATTAGATGCCACTAATAGTGAAGTCTAACAGCTATGATGAATAGTTACAAAAAACAAAAAACATTGGGCTAAAACTAAACACTTCTTTATTTAATATTCATTAAGGTCTCTTAACGTCCTTTGAACCCTTACATGTACATAGGGTATCATGTGGAACAAATGAACAATGAAATGAGCTAAAAATCCTAGTAAGGGAATGATCACAAGGATAAAAATTAAGAACAAGATTTTGGAGGCTTGACATAATGATATAAAAAGCATGGAACATATAGAATCATAACATAGAAACAAGTAACTATATAAAAATGGAATCATAGAAATGTGGAAGAACCATAAAAATGTCTTTATTATGAGTCAATGATAACCTATAATCTCATTTTCTATAGTAGTATTTGTTATGGCTAACCACCAATCCATTTTCTCATAGTAGCGCAAGCCCTGGTTAATCGCCATACTGTTGCACATAGAATATCATGAGACATAACATTACCAATACATTAGAGTGATATCTGGGTGCACCCATTATAAATTTCATGAATATGTTTTCCACATAAGGAATCATACATAATCAATCATACATAAGCATAAGGGATACCCATGAATTGAATTGGTTACCACAATCCTGACATAAAGCATAAACCATTGGTGTATCATGAAAATGTCCATAAAAGAAAGAAATTAGAACAAAAAAGAACTTTTATAAAGTAAAATAGGCATATACCATGGAAATTGATGTGAAAAATAAGTGAGAAAATGTAGAGACTGTATTTGTGTAATTTTAGCATTTAAACATTTTAGTGTTGTTTTAAGGAAAATACTATAGAGCTTTTAAAATAGAAACAAGGAAAATATTTTATATAAAACAAGAATATACCAAATAATGTTTTTTTAATAAAAATATTGAATATATAAAAGACAATGGTCGATTAAAATAGCGAATAAATTGCTAATAAAATTTGGTAAATGTTTGGGAAGTTCCTTTAAAACATGATTTCTTATTGGGAAGTATTGAAGAGGGAATCACATAAAAGGATGTATATCCTAGAAATATTATGATGTATGGATCATGAAACATGTGTTTCAAGAATATAAATATTATGAATAAGTATTACATAACTAGAAAATACAACTTCATTTAGGTAAATATAATGCTACAGAAACCAGAAGTAATAAAGGCGGTTCGGGTAGAATTCCTTACGAATTATTGGTATGGTATCAGGTATACTTAATAGGGATTCATGGTGGAGAAATGAATTTCTCATTACTCTTACATAATGATTACATTATTTTGGAGGAGAGAAATAATACCACATCATTTGGGATTACACATAATTTGGCATAACATAGAGGAAATTCTTGAATAAAAGTGAAATAAAGAGGATCCCTTACCTTAAATCATATGGTGATCTTTTCTTGAATGTAATGACATGAAAAATAAAATTAGGATTATTAATTGATTACTACAGAACCTCTTCTATATTTATTATATTTATTATAATTATTTTAAGTAAATATATAACCATTTTTATTTGTTATGAGGTTCAATTTCATTGTTCGGGTCTGTTTTCTTACATGGTTTTAATGAATAATTCGCATATATTCATGTTCTGATAAACATGTAAAATGAAAGTGGTTGTCCAGAATTGAAGTCTAATGTTATTATTGGAAATCCTAGATATTACATGGTTATAAATATTTATTTGGTTTTTGGTAGTGAAGATAAATTATTATATAAAACCTTAGTGATAACTATTTTGGTTAGTTGGGGGGTTTGATTGCGACGAACTAGTTTTTCATTATAACATAACACAACTTGAAAAAAAACTTACAGAACATTTACTAGGATATATTACATATAATATATCTGGTTGAAACCCAGAACAAATTGTATCATTACCAGAATTAGATATGATAATTGAAATTGATAAACTTTTGTCTTTGAATGTGCTAATTTAACACATCCCAAACATCTTTTTTATTATTTTTATTAGAAATTGGGGGAAAGAGAGATTATAATGATATTTACCATTAACATAAAATTATTATAGTACATGTATGTTACTATATTTTTAATAACATTTGGGTGAATGTAGGTGATGAAAGAAACAAGAATCATAAATAACATTAATGAAATAAATGAATATGAAAGTTGAATTTACCTCTTCAGTTTATCTCCATTGAGAAACTATTATGGGGGGTTGTTTTCGTATTTTGATGTGACTAGGGGATTGTGGACATGGTGTGGGAACTTGGGGAGGGATATTGGTAGAATATTGTCATGGTAAAATGCTTGAGATTAGTGAAGGGAAGAGGGAGTGAGGGGGGGGGGGGTTTATAGAGGAGGAGAGGGTTTTCATCATTTTATAATCATGAGTTGATTAATTTTACTAAAGACCAGAAATAGTGAATATTCCATGACCAAGAAAAGTAATAAGTACATGTGAGTTTGAATCAATGGCCATTTATATCATCCATGACTCTAACATGATGCAGAAATTAAGGTTTTAGCATTTATTGTGAATTATTGTATTTTACTATTCATCACAAATATTTCATGTATTTTAGAAGTACGCCAAAAATCCACCCTAACTATTTTTCAAAGATTATAATCCAAACATGAAATGCTTTTTTCAAAAAAAAATATAAATATAATTAATTTAATATTTCATTAGTATCATAATTTATAATTAAAAAATCAGTTTGAACACATTTATTTTCTTATTCTAAAATATAGGTACATCATACTATCACATGAATATTATTTTTATACTATCATAGTTAAGATTAATATTCATTATAATATATCACTATTAATAAGGGTATGTTACTATTCATAAGGGTAGGTTACTATTCTACAAAAATTATGTTTTTCTTATCAAACTACAAATAACTAACTAATTGCAACTGCCTATGTCAGAATTTTGAAATTTCAAACACATATGTTAAAAAATAATGTAAATAGGTCAAATAACACATATTAGTTCATTATGTTGTGATTTCATTTTATTTTAGTAATTATTAATAAGAACAGAATTTTCATTTATAAAATGTTGGGTATTTATCGGTATCGATTACTGTGGACTAGATCTAGATTACAACCACATTCTATATAATGCCCCGACCCCAGTTACCCAGAGTTGGTGCAATATTACATAACGTTGGCATGATCACAAAAGATCATGTCTCGAAATAACAATTTGTTTAACAGGCTTGGAAACACTAGATACATTCATAAGTCTTACATTACATCATAATGTGAAAAACTACAACAACATAGTCTCCGTAGTCGACACTCATATCCCCTCAGACTATCCCTGCGGGTCAGTCATAAAATAATTCTTCACATCCTGGAAAAAAAACATAGATAGGGGTGACCTTAGATGCTCAGTAAGGATAATAATATAGTGTAAACTTTCAAAAATAAGCATAAACAATTAAGGAAATGTATAACTAAAAAAATCCTTTTAAAATTGAACTTCAACATAATATGGGGAAAATAAAATTAAATAACACCATTTACTTATTCACAGGGATAATCTACTAATAGAATAATCACATTCAATATCATTAACCACTTACATAATGATGGAATTCATAATGACAGACTATCATAACCATAGAGTCAAGGCCTTATTCCAAGAATAAAAATAATATTTTGTCAAGGCCTTATGCCAATACACTAGTTTGTCTCATTAGATCTACCAACGCATTGAGAAGCTATATTGGGCTCCACCCGTCACTTACTATGTCTAACACATTCCTCATATGAACAGGTTTAAACATAACATAAACATTCGTTTTAAAACTAGCATAAGAAATGTAAATACTTTCTCCATAAACCATTAATGGTATAGAAATAAAACATCTACAATAAAACTTATGACAAAACTTTCAATACAATATGGAAGTTTTGTTTCATAATAAATCAACTTCAAATAATCTTAAAATCCATCAATGGATGTTGACATAGATGAAATCAAAACTATTAGAGATAAATATATCTTTTTTTAAATCATTTAAAATTCACATAATTATAAAATAATACATTTACATTGAAGAGGTTCTTATAATCTTGTATGGAAGATTCTACGATTTTATAAAGGCATAAAATAGCCGTTCTTGTTGTATAAGTTAAAAAAGACATTCTTACTTTAATTTTGTTGAAAATGTTAAAAGGACCTTTTTTTGGAAAATGATCGAATGATTACATTATAAAATTCTTATAAAAATTAAAAAAAGGGTATACATTAATTTAACCTACAGTCTATAAAATAGTAAGAATGTTTTGAAACACATTTTTACGAAACATGGATGTGGATGATAAAGAGGTCCCTGTAGATAATTAGGTATAAACAACCTCGGATAACGAAGAGATTGTGAAATAAACACACATAGTGTAATTTTCCTTGGACGAGGGTAGGTCAACCTCCTGTATAATGGTAAAATAATTGTTGTTAAATTATAAAAAAAATCATATACAATAATATGTTATTATATATGATCTTTTAACACTGCATTGTTAATAATATCTTTGTATTATCGTCGATTCGGGTGTTAATAGATTCCTTTTTCATTATATTATTTGTTATGTGTGTCATATTTTTTCTGGATGGGTTGTATATTATTCATAACCAGGTTGATTTCAAATCTTTAGACATTATTTTTAATCAAATAATTAAAATTATTATTGAATAGATACAATGGGGAATGAATCTCGCTGAGTTCATGGAGACGGTAATCTGTACGTACGAACGAGCGACAATATCATTCTTTTGATATTAAAATAATATATAATTGGAGGTTATATCATATATACAGAATAATTATCAGGTTATATTTATTATTTACATGAATTAAACATCATTATTATACCCATCCAAATAATAATTTATTGAATAACAATTACACCACTATGTGGAGATGATAATCCGTACGTACGCACGTATGGTGACATGTCATTCAAAGGATGGATAAAATAATGAATATCGATGTAAAAAATTCATAATAACATAACATTATATAAAATATAATGAAGATATTATTTTATAATGGAAATAACAAAGAAAGAACATGTGGAAGTAGAAAAGAACTTGTAAGAGGTGATGAAATATTTACCTCTTCTTCGGGATCTTCCTTTTGATTTGATCAAAAGGGCTCCATAGGATGGATTTCTAACTAAGGTATTGACTCTAGGATTAAGTGAGGTAAATTTATAGGAAATTTTGATAGGGTTTGGCCAATCCAAAAGGCTTTGAAGGTGTGAATTAGAGAGAATAGTGTTTTTTTCGTACCCTTACAGTCACGTACTTGGTGTCCTTTTTCTCCACAATTGTAACAGAATCCCATTCCCTAAAGGAAAGTACCAAGGTGTTTCTTCCCACATTTACTCCATAATTGATATTCAACTTTTTCATATTTCCCTTATTTCCATTTCCAAAGTGATCAGAAGATCTCTTCTTCTCTTTCATTTCTTTAAAGTCGTAAGACTTACAGAATTCTTTTTCTGTCTTGATAGCACATGAGACAATATCTTCATACGATGACAAAGATTATGATACTAATTATCGATCGATAAATGGTTTTAACCCATAAAATTAATGATCAATCTTACTTCATGGGTTACGTATATAATCTGTATCATGCCTCACAAATCTATTAATGTTAGCCTAATATTTTGCGACATTATCATCATCATTTTTCCTCAGACTCAGTAATTGCCTTTCCATATCTGCTTGATGGACACGAGGAAATTATTTTTCTAAGAAAATATCTTTAAACTCCCTCCATTCCATATTTGATACTTAATCATCTTCCTTTATGTTTTGAATCAATGACCACCATTGATCATCATCTCTAGTGAGGCATTAAACTACCATGATAACTTTTTCCCTTTCACTACTCCCCAAGGCATGGAATATTTTCTCTAGGAAATTTATCCATTTCACATCTACTAATGGATTTGTACACCCATTTAATGTTTAAGGTGGTTTCCTCCTGAAGCGATATAACATTGATCCTCCACGCTGTGGATGAGGGTACTTCATACCGGTAAGGTTATTATGCATAACCTGAGTGAGTTTTCCCAGTATAGTGATAAACTGATCAGCACAAGTTGTATCACCAGCTCCACTATAATTATCTTGAGCAGGAGGGAATTCCCTCTATGGAGTGCCTGTATGGATACAGTTTCCATTCCTTCCTCTAGGTGCCATTTTGAAACAATGGAAAAACTATATAAGTTTATGAATAAAAATACATAATTCCAAACCTCTAAAACACTTAACATAAATTGAATAGTTTATTGATATAATCCATAATGATAAAAATGTTTTCTTTGAGGAATTATATACTCATAAACCCTTTATAATGGTTTGTAATGAAAATGAGAATTATCCTAAGCATATCCCCTTGGAGTTTCGTAACCAAGAGTGATGCAAGTCCCATTGTAGTGCACTAGTTCCGTTCGAGTCTAGCTCAAAGAGGTGTTTTCAGGTTTTACCCCTAGGTACATCTATGCCAGAGCTACCTCTACTTGCTCGTATCCAAAGAAGGATTTATTTCACGAAAAACTCACAAAATCTCTACAATACCAAAATTATAGAATGTTCTTCTATACTATTCCTCATAGTCCATCTTAGGTCTATGTTCTCAAATCAGAGTTAATCTAAATCTTGCTTCCAAGGTTTGTACTAAACTTCCTCTGATAACAACTATAACGTGCCGGCCCCAGTTACCCAGAGTCGGTGAATTGTTACATACCATGGGCATGATCACAAAAAATCATGTCTCGAAAGACCGATTAGTTTAGTAGCCTTGGTAACACTAGATACATTCATAAGTCTTAAATTACATCATAAAGTGAAAAACTACAACAACATAGTCTCCATAGTCCACACTCATATCCCCTTAGACTATCCCTTTACGTCAGTCATAAAATACTTCTTCACATCCATGGAAAAGTACAACATAGAAAAGGATGAGATCATATGATTAGTAAGGATAACAATATAGCGTAAACATTCCAAAATAAGCATAAACATTTAAGGAAATGTATAACTAAAACAAAAGAATTTTAAACATGAACTTCTGCATAATATGGAAATAATAAAATGAAATAATTTCATTTAGTTATCCACATGGATATTCTACTAGTTGAATAATCACATGCTATACCAATATCCACTTTCATAAAGATGGAATCCATAATGCCAGAATATCATAACCACATACTCAAGGCCTTGTGCCAAGACTACAAATAATATTTTTACAAGGCCTTGTGCCAAGACACTAGTTTTTCTCATGAGACCTACAGATGCATCGAGAAGATATAGCGAGCTCCACCCGTCACATACTAAGTCCAATTCATTCCTCATATAAATAGGTTTAAACATAACATAAACATTCGTATTAAAACTAGAATATTAAATGTCAATAATTTCTCCAAAAACATGAATGGTATAAAAATAACAAATCCAAAATCAAGTATCTCACAAAACCTTCAATACAATATTGAAGTTTTGTGTCATAATAAATCAACTTCAATTAATCTTAAAATCTATTGATGGATGTTGACATAGATTAAATCAAAACTATTTGAGATAAATATCTATTTTTTGAAATCATTTTAATGTCACATAATTATAAAAGAAAACATTTACTTTGAAAATATTCTTATAATAATGTAATGTAAGATTAAACGATTTTATAACGGCGTAAAATAGCCGCACCCGTTGTATAAGTTAAAAAAGACATTCTTACCTTAATTTTTTCGAAATGGTTAAGAAGGAACTTGTTTGGAAAATGACGGAATGATTATTTTAAAAAAATCTTATAAAAATTCAGACATGTGTATAAATGACTTTAACCCATATTCTATAAAATAGTACGAATGTTCTGAAATAAATTTTTATGGAACATGGATGTGGATGATAAAGAGGTAGCAATAGAAAATTACGTATAAACAACCTTAGATAATGAAGAGATTGTGAAATAAACCATTAACTTGTAATTTTCCATGGTTGGGGGTAGTTTTACCTCCTGTATAATGGTCAAATAATTGTTATTAATTTATAAAATAATCATATACATTTATATGATATCATATATGATCTTTTAACATTCCTTTGTTAATGATATCTTAGTATTATCATCATTTTGGGTGTTAACAGATTCATTTTCCATTATATTCTTTGTTATATGAGTCATATTTATTATGGATTGTATGTATCGTATTAATATCCAGAATTATATCAAGTCTTTATAAATTATTTTTAATCAGCTATTGAAAATTAGTCTTTAATGGATACTATGGGGAATGAATCTCATCGCGTTCATGGAGACGGTAATCCGTACGTAGGCAAGAGTGACAATATAATTTTATTGATATTAAAAAAAATATGAAATAGGATGGTATGTCATATATACAGAATCATTATCATGTAATATTTATTATTAGATTAATTACGCATTATTATTATACCCATCCAAATAATAATTTATTGAATAACAATTACACCACGACATGGAGATGGTAATCCGTATATACGCACGTATCGTGCAATGTCATTAAAAGGATGGATAGAATAATGATTATGGCTGTACCAAGTTTATAATAACATCACAGTGTATTGAATATTATAGAGTTATTATTTTATAATTGAAATAACAGAGAAATAAGAAGTGTAATAAGAAAATAACTTGAAAGAGGTGATGAAATATTTACCTCTTCTTCGGGTTCTTCCTTTTTATTTGATCAAAATGGATTTTTGGGATGGCCTTTGGACTAAAGGTAGGACTCTATGATAAATTTAGGGAATTTGAGAGTATATTTGTGAAGGGGTTCACCGAGCCAAAAGTATTTGAATGTGTCAATTACATAGAAGGGTGAGTGTCGTTTTATAAGAGGGGTGAGGAGGACCTTAGTAAAAGATAGAAATATTTTTTTATAATAAAAACATTATCGGTTTCTAATGGCTCCAAAATGGATTATTTAAAGGAGAAGGTGGGGATGGGTCGAAACCACTCAACCAATAGGTTTTATACATGTTTGGGTCACTATATTAACATTATTCTTTAGACTTAACTCTCAGTTAAATAGTTTGACATTTACCGTGTGTCTTTGTATTTTTATATTATATGGTTAATAAACATACTATATACATCCAAGAGAAACTCATGTGGTTAATTATTGATACAACTATCTTTGTATAAGTCCTTTGTATAAACCATATAATTTTTTGGAATATAATATCAATTTATAATATAATATTTGTTTTAAAAACTCTTTTTTGTCAATTTTTACAATATTTGGTATTTAGTTTTTGATAAATTCATAAAAGCATTAATACTTAGAAAAAAATTCATCTAAAAAACCCTATTATGTCATATTAACCTAGAAAATTAGTGTAATTCTGAAAAAGTCTCACATTACATTTATTTGGATATTTATAATATCAATTATTTTTATATTTCAATAATTAGGTAATTACTCGATCACCATTTTGTCATATATAAATTAAATTATTTAATGTCTAAAAATTATAAATAAAATATCAGTATGTAGGAAATATTTCTAACTTTATAATGAATATTTATAATCAAATTTATCTTATGTATAACCCTATATTAAATTTTTTTTAGTTATTAAACTTAAATTTTAGCTCTTTTAACTCCTCTTTAAATTAAATAATAATAAATTTCCTAATCATATCCAAGTGGACCAAAGAGGTTAATATTATATTCCAATGGTTTTTTTATTGAATTATACTTATCCATTAAAATTAAGACATGTTTTAGGGTAATAATTATATCATTTTCCATTAATTACCGTATTTACTTTTAAGTGTGGAAAATAAAAGTAAAAAGTAATTATTCACCAAAAATTATTATTATCTTATTGAACAAAATATTACTCCTTGATTTTAACTGTTTCTCTAATATATTCAAAATTCCACTCACACAAGCGGTAATATTATGTTTTATGTGAATTTGCAAATTCTCCTAGGAGATGGGTAAAAGACAGTGAAAAGTTCAATAAAATTTTTATATATCTAATATTACTATAAACTGACTCTAATGAATTATATTGTACTTATATAGGAATTATGTATCTATTTTTACCTAATATAAATTCAAATAATATAAATAATTATTTAAATAAAAATTCTTTTTGAAACTATAACTCATTATTTTTCACTCTTCATCAAAAATTGAACGTTTTCTGAAAAATACCAAAACTTCACCGTAGGATAATATTGATATTTTGAATCAAAAATGATTTATATTTTACAAATTCAAAACATAGAAGTTGCATTTATTAATTTAAAATTAATTCCCATTGTCAAAACCAAAAGATGTATTTTTAAGAAATAATAATTATCAAAATATTGACATTCGTTTAAGTCCAATTTAAAAGTAAAATTACCAATAATGACCATAATAGGATTAAATGGTAAAAATATAATCTATTTATACATCCAAACCATTTAAATTTATAATTTAACACTATAAATGTTTCAAATTAAAAAGGTTGTTTTCAGATAAAATATTGTATCTTCACTATTCACACAAATATGAATGTTATTTGAAAAACATCAAAAATTTATTGAAACTAAATTCATATTTCCTGATTATAAAGAAGATGTTTATTTTGTCAAATTAAATATATAAAATTTTCAAATATTGGATTTAAATAGGGTTCACCATTAAAAGGTGGAAAACGTGAATTTTTTGAAAAATACTTCTTTAATCTGAATAATATTAATTTGTTCTTAAATTATGTATAAAAAACTCATAATATGGATTCTAAAATAATAAGGATTATATAAAGTTAAAAATTCAGTTAATACTATTTATAACCACTTTTTAATGGCTAGTTTGGTAAGTCATGGTGCGCTTGAACTCGGTGTTGCGTGTAGTGATTTTTATTGAATAACTATGAAGAAATAACATACTATGATATCTTGGGGTGTTACATTCTTCCCTCCAGCAATAAATCGTGTTCTTGCAATTTGAAATTGTTCTTCTAAAAAAGGTTGAAAAAAGAAAATTCATTTGTGGAAAAACTCACATCCAAAATTGGCTCAATAAAATGTAATCTTAATAAGAGGAAAATGGGAATGAATAAGTCATCACCAAATTATGATCTCAATTAGGTGTAAATTGGTGGAAATTAGAGACAAATAATTAGAGGAAAAGGTAAATATTTATGCAGAGTGGTTGAGTTCATCAATCACAAACAATTACAGAATTTTGGGCATCAAAGCCACCAGTCTATGAAGATTTAAAATGCCATCGGTGCAACAAAATGTAAGGTATTAGGTTAACACATTTTTGGATTTAAGATCTCTTCCCTAATGTTTAATAATTAATTTATCCTTAAAATAAGAGGAATATATATATATATATATATATATACATGATAAGTAGAGTTTCATCTTTCAACTCTACCACAAACTCACCTTTCACTCTAAAAGATTTGAAAAACAATCTATTTATCCTAATCATATAGGGTTCCAAAAATGAAAAATTTATAATTCACATATCATAACCTTAAAAAAAAGAAACTACATTATACAATCTAGGTACTTCACAAAGTCTAGTGGTAGGCGATAAATCTCAATCACACTATGGTCTTGGTTCGATTCCCGCAGATTTGCCTGACACGTGGGCTGTCACACGGTCTGCATCTTGTCCTTTTATAAAAATACAAAAATAACATTTCAAACTTAATCCATTCAAACATTAGACTTATCCAAAATACTTCTACCCAAACTGAAAGTCCAAAATTTATATGGAAGTTAACACAATGAAGATATTTTTTGCAATGTAATAACATTTGAACACATTCATCATGTATCATATTAAAACAGGCTAACACCCTGAATTACCATAAAACCATATTGAATACATTCATGATCCCTTATTTCTTATAGAATACTGGATATAATTCTTCCATCCAAACATTTTTCCTACTCCAACAATGACAGAATATACAAATAATTAATCAGTTTCAAGTTAGTCAAGAATATCCAATATAATTTATCCCAATCAAACAAGTATTGTTCCAAAATCACTACCTCGGTATCAGAACCATATTATGGTTTATATTTCTCTCAACCATATATTTTACAAAAATTTAACTTATAATTGATTCACTTTTATTTGTTCCACCCAATTTTACATCCTTAATAAAATATTAATGTAGTACAATCCGTATATATTTCATAATTATTATAACCCATGCGTCATTGATACAACACTCAAATGAAATAATTCATTAATAACAACATAAGAACTCTAATACTTCCTTCTCATCTATGGTAGTATCATAACTTGATTATTATCCAACAGCATCATTTGGGGAATACTCTGATGATTTAGACATTTGTTCACGTAGTGTCCCAATGCATTGCAGATGAATAATTGTACATATGAAACCTTTTTTGTACCCTTGTTGTCACGTACTTGGTGTCCTTTTTCTCCACACTTGTAACAGACTCCCATTCCCTTCATGAAAGTACCAATGTCTTTCTTCCCACATTTACTATAAGATTGATATTCAACCTTTTCCATATTTCCCTTATTTCCATTACCATAGTGATCAGAAGATCTCTTCTTCTCTTGCATTTCTTTAAAGTTATAAGACTTACAGAATTCCTTTTCTGTCTTGATAGCACAGGAGACAATATCTTCATTCAACAAAAAGGATTATGAGACTAATGATCGACGAAAAAATGGTTTTAACCCATCAAAGAAATGATCAATATTACTTCATAGGTTACGTATATAATCTGTAGCATGCCTCGCTAATCTTTTAACGTTAGCCTCATACTTTGCGACATTATCATCCTCCTTTTTCCTCATACTCAGAAATTGCCTTTCTATATCTGCTCGATGGACACGAGGAAAGTATTTTTCTATGAAAATCTCTTTAAACTCTCTCTATTCCATATTTGATACTTAATCGTCTTCTTTTGTGTTTTGAATCAATGACCACCATTGATCAGCATCTCTAGTGAGGCGGTAAACTACCATGATAACTTTTTCCCTTTCACTACTCCCCATGACATGAAATATTTTTTCTAAGTAATTTATCAATTTCACAGATACTAATGGATTTGTACTCACATTGAATGTTTACGGTGGTTTCCTCATGAAGAGATCTAACATTGATCCTCCACACTATGGATGAGGGTGCTCTATACGGGTATGGTTATTATTCATAACCTGAGTGTGTTGTCCCAGTATAGTGATAAGCTGATCAGCACAAGTTGTATCACCAGCTCCACAATAATTATCTTGAGGAGGAGGGCAGTCCCTATATGGAGTGCCTTCATGGATACATTTTCCATTCCTTATACTAAGTTCCATCTCGAAACTATGGATAAACTAGATATGTTTATGAATCAAAATACATAATTCCAAACTTCTAAAACACTTAACATAAATTGAACAGTTTATTGATATAATCCATAATCATAAAAATGATTTCTTTGAGGAATTATATACTCATAAACCCTTCATAATTGTTTATAAAGAAAATGAGAATTATCCAAAGCATATCCCTAAGGAGTGTCGTAACCAATATTTAATCAAGGCCCATTGTCATGCACCAGTTCCGTTCGAGTCTAGCTCAAAGCGGTGTTTTCAGGTTTTACCCCTAGGTACATCTATGCCAGAGCCACCACTACCTGCTCGTATCCAAACAAGGATGTATTGGTCGGAAAACTCATAAAATATCTACAATACCAAAATTATAGGATGTTCTTATATACTATTCCTCATAGTCCATCTTAGGTTTATGTGCTCAAATCAGAGTTAAACTAAATCTAGTTTCAATGGTTTGTACTAAACTTCCTCGGACACCAACTATAACGTGCCGACCCCAGTAACCTAGAGTCGCTGAATAATTACATAACATGGGCATGATCACAAAAGATCATGTCTCAAAAGACCAGTTAGTTTAATAGCCTTAGTAACACTAGATACATTCATAAGTCTTAAATTACATCATAAAGTGAAAAACTAAAACAACATAGTCCCCATAGTCCACACTAATATCCCCTTAGAATATCCATTTAGGTCAGTCATAAAATACTTCTTTATGTCCTAGAAAAAGTAGAACATAGAAAAGGATGAGATCATATGCTTAGTGAGGATAACAATATATTGTAAACATTCATAAATAAGCATAAACATTTAAGGAAATGTATAACTAAATCAAAAACATTTTAAACATGAAATTCAGCATAATATTGAAATAATAAAATGAAATAATGTCATTTATTTATCCACATGGATATTCTATTAGTCGAATAATCACATGCTATACCAATATCCACATTCATAATGACGGAATGCATAATGCCAGAATATCATAACCACATAGTCAAGGCTTTGTGCCAAGACTACAAATAATATTTTTACAATGCCTTTTGCCAAGACACCATTTTGTCTCATGAGACCTATGGATGCATCGACGAGCTATAGCAAGCTCCACCCGTCACATACTAAGTCCAATGCATTCCTCATATAAACTAGTTTAAATATAACATAAACATTCGTATTAAAACTAGAATACGAAATGTCAATAATTTTTCCAAAAACCATGAATGGTATAAAAATTACACATTCCCAATAAATCATCTCCCAAAACCTTCAATACAATATGAAAGTTTTTAATCATAACAAATCAACTTCAAATAATCTTAAAATACATCGATGGATGTTGACATAAATTAAATCAAAACTATTTGAGATAAATATCTATTTTTTGAAATCATTTAAAAGTCAAATATTTATAAAAGAAAAAAATTTCTTTGAATTTATTATTATAATAATGTAATGGAAGATTAAATGATTTTATAATGGTGTAAAATAGATGCACCCACCGTATAAGTTAAAAAAGACGTTCTTACCTTAATTTTGTCAAAATGGTTAAAAAGGAACTTGTTTGGAAAATAACGAAATGATTCCTTTATAAATATCTTATAAAAATTCCAACAAGGGTATAAATTACTTTAACCCATATTCTATAAAATATTAATTATGTTTTGAAATAAATTTTTAAGAAACATGGATGTGGATGATAAAGAGGATGTAGTAGATAATTAAGTATAAACAACATTAGATAATGAAGAGATTGTGAAATAAACCGTTAACTTGTAATTTACCAAGGTTGAGGGTAGTTTAGCCCACTGTATAATGGTCAAATAATTGTTAATAAATTATATAAGAATCATATATATTTATATGATATCATATATGATCTTTTAGTATTTCTTTGTTTTTAATATCTTAGTATTATCGTCGTTTCGGGTGTTAACGGATTTGTTTTCCATTATATTCTTTCTTATCTGAGTCATATTTGTTATAGATGGGATGTATTTTATTCATATACAGAATTATATCAAGTATTTAAAATTTATTTTTAATCATCTAATGAAAATTACTCTTTAATGGATACGATGGGGAATGAATCTCATCGCGTTCGTGGAGACGGTAATCCGTGCGTACGCAAGAGTGACAATATCATTCTTTTGATAGTAAAAAAATATGAAATAGGATGGTATATCATATATAAAGAATCAATATCATGTTATAAATATTATTTAAATGAATTACGCATTATTATTATACCCATCCAAATAATAATTTATTGAATAACAATTACACCACGACATGGAGACGGTAATCTGTATGTACGCACGTATCGTGCCATGTCATTCAAAGGATGGATAGAATAATGAGTATGGTAGTACCAGGTTTATAATAACATCATAGTATATTGAATATACTAGAGTTATTATTTTATAATGGAAATAAAAATGAACGAAGAAGTGTAAGAAGAAAAGAACTTGAAAAAGCTGATGAAATATTTACCACTTCTTCAGGTTCTTGCTTTTTATTTGATCAAAATGGATTTTTGGGATGGACTTTTGAATAAAGGAAGGACTCTAGGATTAATTGAGGGAAGTTGAGAGGATATTTGGGAAGGGTTTGGCCGAGCCAAAAGCATTTTAAGGTTTCAATTATAGAGAAGGGTGAGTGTCATTTTATAAGAGGGGTGAGAGGCACGTTACGAAAAGCTAGAAATATTTTTTTATAATAAAACCATTATCTGTTTCTAATGGATCAAAAATATATTATTTAAAGGATAAGGTGGGGATGGGTCGAAACCACTCAACCAATAGGTTTTATACATGTTTGGGTCACTATATTAACTTTATCTTTTAGACTTAACTCTTAGTTAAATAGTTTGACATTTACCATGTCTCTTTATATTTTAATATTATATGGTTAATAAACTTACTATATACTTTCAAGAGAACCTCATGTGGTTAATTATTAATACAGCTATATTTATATAAGTCCTTTGTATGATCCTTAGATTTTGAGGAATATAATATCAATTAATAATATAATATTTGTTTTAAAAACACTTTTATGTCAATTTGGACAATATTTGGTATTTGGTTTTTTCTAAATTCATAAAAGCATTAATACTTACAAATCAATTCATATAAAAAACCATAATATGTCATATTAACCTATAAAATGAGTTTAATTCTGAAAAAGTCTCACATTACATTTATTTGGATATTTATAATATCAATTATTTTTATATTTCAATAATAAGGTAATTATAGGATCACCATTGTGTCATAAATAAATTAAATTATTTAATGTCTAAAAATTATAAATAAAATATCAGTATGTAGGAAATATTTCTAACTTTATAATGAATATTTATAATCAAATTTTTTTTTGTACATCCCTATTTTAAAAATGTTTTAGTTATTAATCTTTAATTTTAACTCTTTTAACTCTTCCTTAAATTAAATAATAATAAATGTCCTAATCTAATCCATGGTGACCAAAGAGGTTCAATTTTTATTTCTAAGGTTTATTTTGGTCGAATTTTACTATTACAATAGAGTTAGGACATGTTTTAGGGTAATAATAAAATCATTTTCCCCTTAATTACCCTATTTACTTTTAACCATAAAAAAATAAAAGTAAAAAGTTATTATTCACCAAATAGTATTTTTTTGTTATTGAACCACATTTTACTCCTTGATATTATATATGTATCTCTTAATTTCAAAATTCCACTCATATAACCAGTTGAATTTGGTTTTATGTGAATTTGAAAATTCTCCTAGGAATGGATAAAAAACGGTGAAAAGTTCAATAAAATTTTTAAATATTAAAAATTATTATAAACTGATTCTAATGAATTAGATTGAACATATATAGTTATTATGTATCTATATTGAGGTAAAATAAATTTAAATAATATAAATAATTCTTTAAAAAAAAAATTGGCATTAAACTATAACGTGGTGTTTTTCACTATTCATCAAAAATAGAACATTTTCAGAAAAATACCAAAAATTCACCCTAGGATAATTTTGATATTATGAATTAAAAAATGATGTCTATTTTATCAAATTAAAAACATGGAAGTTTCATTTATTAATTTAAAATAAATTCCCGTTGTCAAAACCAAAAGACGTATTTTTTAAAATAATAATTATCAAAAGATTGACACTTGTTTATTCCAATTTCAAAGTAAAATTACTTATAATGACCATAAGTGGATTAAATGGTGAAAATAAAATATATTTATACTTCCAAACCATTACAATGTATAATTTAACACTATAATTGTTTTTATTAAAAAATTTGTTTTCAGTTAAAATATAGTATTTCACTATTCACCAAAATATGAAAGTTATCAGAAAAACATCAAAAATTTATTGTAACTAAATTCTTATGTCCTAATTCTAAAAAAGATTTTTATTTTTTCAATTTAAAAATATAAAAGTATTAAATTTTGGATTTAAAAATAGTTCGCCATTAAAAGGCGTTAAAAGTGCATTTTTATTGAAAATTACTTCTTTTATCTGAAAAAATTAATTTTCTAATACACTATGTATAAAAAACTCCTAATATTAATTTTAAAATTATAAGGATTATATAAAGTTCAAAATTATGTTGATATTATTCAAAACTGCTTTTGAATGGGTAGTTTGGTAAGCCATGGTGCGATTGAACTCAGTGTTTCATGTAGTGAAAGTTATTGAATTACTGTCACGACCTGTCCTCGGGACCCGTTCCGTGACTACCCCTAGCCCGCCTCCCATAGGCCTGGGGCTGGTGACTAGCACCAAGGCCTAAATTCCGACAAAAATTGGAAGGCATTGCCTTTATAAAGTAAACAAACACCCCAGATTAAGCAAGAAGAAGTAAACACTAAGTAAAACTGGGTACAAAAGTAGTGCAGAAAAGTAAGTGGGGCAGAATACAAACCCAAACTGAATGAAAAGTTCAACTAGAAAGAAAGTACAACAACTGAAAGTAAAGCAGCAACGTTGAGCCGTCCACTGGAAGTCCCACCTGATGGGTGGGTACAAATATCCTCCTCAGCTCCTCGGGTTCAGCCGTCCGCTCCGTGTACGTCATGTCCAGCGGTCCACCTCCATGTACCAACTTTCTCCACAAGCCTCAACCACGATCAGCGATGTTCGTCGTCTGCATCCAACACAACGTAGTGCGGGCATAGCCCATGCAGGGGTGAGTATACGCTACTCAGTAGGGACTGTGAGACCCTCGAAGGTCTCCCAGAATCCACAAAGGATAATCCATAAAGGAAAGATGAAATCACGAAGTAACATCCAACACTACTTAGGTATATGCCCATATATAAACCTAAGTCATCAATTCTAGTTCGGCTCCATCACCTGAGCCCATGTTCGATCACGTCCACACATGGTAGTACAACCCAAACCACACAAGAAAGCAAGTAAATAATATTGAAGATATTGATTGAATGTCAAGGCTCATCTCACATAGGTATACTTCTTCATATAGTGATAGAGATGATTAGATATAGCCACTGATTCATCTAAGCTGGGACCCACATAGGATACTAAACCAGCTAAGCTGTCAGACCCACATAGGATACAGACCAGCCCCTATGCCAAACCCACGTAGGATAGCAAGAACAGAGTCAAGCACTGCGAGACCCACGTAGGATATTAGAACAGTAGTCATCGCCGCCGAACCCACGAAGGATTTCAGTACGGTCTTCATCGGTGCTGAACCCACCTAGAATTTCAGTGCAGTCTTCATCGCCATCGAACACATGAAGGATTTCAGTACGGTCTTCTTCACTGCCGAACCCACGTAGGATTTCAGTGCAGTCTTCATCACCGTCGAACCCACAGAGGATTTCATTACGGTATTCATCAATGCCGAACCCACGTAGGATTTCAGTGCAGTCTTCATCACCGTCAAACCAACAGAGGATTTCAGTACAGTCTTCATCCCTGCCGAACCCACGTAGGATTTTAGTACGGTCTTCATCGCTGCCGAACCCTTAGAGGATTTTAGTATGTTCTTCATCGCTGCCGAACCCACGTAGGATTTCAGTGTAGTATTCATCATCATCGAACCCACAGAGGATTTCCGTACGGTCTTAATCACAGTCACTGCCAGCTCTAGGGTTCCCGCACACAATATGCTCGATTTCGGAAGGTCTGCTCCACGAGCCAAGGGGGTCGATACATCAACTGACACGTAGTCCATAGTTGATGTATCTCAAATTTCCGTCTCGACAAGAGGAACTGAATGCTATAGATGGCGCGTCGATCGGATGCCCGGTCTGAGAGTTATTTCCTTTTTTGTTCCAGGGGTCCGGTTGGTTTTTAAATAAAAACCAACCCAACTGCACTCCAATTGTGTCTAAACCTCGAGAAGAGTAATCCAAAAGGTCCATCTCACTAAGAGGAATTCAACAAAGTTGACGGCACATCAATCGGACGTCCGGAGCTCATGTTATAAGCATTTCCGCTCTGAGGGCCCGGTTGGTTTCATGTTCGAACCAACCCGGCCGTACCCAAAGTTCTTCTAAACCTTGAGTATAATATACCGAAATGACCGTCTCAATCCATGGATTGTATCGCAACTGACGGTGCATCGCTCGGAGGTCCATAGCCCATGATATGGGAAAAAGAACGAACCTGTCCGGTTTCAGGGGGTTTTGGGCCCGAACCGACCCAGCCCAAGACCCCCTGGGTTGACATGAACCGGGTCGACCCGAACTGGGTTCGGTTCCACCCATTAGGGTGCGGCCCGGCCTGGCCCGACCTGGGGGCCGGTTGGCCTGGCGCACGCGCACGACCCACGTGTCCAGCTCGGCCAGTGCCGAGCTGAGCGGAAGGGGGGGGGGGCTTCCCCCCTTGATTGGAACTGCAGACCCCATGTGGGGGCCGCTCCTTGCCAGTGGAGGCGGCGCTGGGTGCCGCGTCTCCCCCGGGTCCCGCGCGGCTGCGAGACCGGCCATATACCGCCGCAGTTGAAGCCGCGACGGTCCTTTAAGGCGGCGCGCCGGGACGCCGCCGCGCCGGCCACCCGCGCCGCCGGTGAAGTCTGCGGGCCACCGAGCCGCTCCAGGGGTCCTTTCTTGCTCCTGCCTACACCTGGGGTCATCTTGAGACCCGTAGATTACTCTGACGGCCTCCAATCACTCAACGGCCCCATTTTATCATCTCCCAACGTTCCGTGCATCAAGAACAGAGAATCGGTGGGTTTAGACTTGTTCATTGGTCCGCACCCACCGCGTTAGTGGTTCAATCGACTTTCAACATTTAAATCATATGTCGAGGATATAATCCACATAAATTAAAATAAATGAAACCCCATACATCAAGTGTTGTTGAAAGAAAGTTTGTCATGGGATAAAGGACGTCGCGGAAGAAGGATCATCAGCTTCACGGTACACGGCGTCGCAGAGAAGAGGACCAGCGTCATGGTACACGGCGTCATGTCGTCGATCACCGAGGAATCAGCGTTAATCATCATCCATCATTAGAGGTCGGAATTCTTCGTTGGTGACAGTTTTTTCTTCGTTTTCTTCAAGGAGGAAGATAAGGATTCCAAGGTTCCTCTCCAATCCTTCTCGCCCAACAAAAAACAATAATAAAATAAGGTGTAGCCTTATTTTATTACCCATCCCATCCCTTGTTTGAAAATCAAAATTAAAACATGATTTAATTAATGTGCGTTGACTAATTAATGAGGTGTTTAATAATCCAATTAAATGCAAGAGTTGACTTGTCATTTAAAAGGGGTGCGGGTGAGTTACAAAATTAAATGCACGTGGGAGGTAAAAAGGAAATAAAGGGGGTGGGGCTTGTGTGGGCCCCACATCAAAAATATCCAACCTAGGAGTTAGGGTATTAGTGGGTCCCACTCCAACCACCATGCCTAGGTTATCGTTACTTAGAATAAAAATAAAATTGTAGCACAATATTTTATTTTTATTCATTAGTTAACCCAATTAATTAATAACCTCACTCGAGCAAATGCAACTCCAGAAAAGGTGTTCTTAAGCAATTACCAGCACTATGATTCCATCGGTGCCCTCAGAATTCAATTTTGAGCAGTGGTTCAAAAGTTAGGAAAACCCACACATTTGTTCTCTGAACGTACCCGAGCTAAACGTTGGAAAAAAAAGATTCTGGGCACACAGGGCCTCAGAAATAGTTGCAGTCAGAAACTGCGTTCTTGTAAAATCCCAAAGAAAATTAAGAAAAAAAAATTCCCTTGAATTTTACGGGTCTTTACATTACTCCCACATCAGGTATTTATGTCCCCATAAAGATACATCATAAAATAGGGGAACAAATGTGGGTACTAAGCATGCATCTGAGCCTCCCGCTCCCAAGTGCTCTCCTGGAGGTTCCCATGTTGCCATCTGATGCGCACTAAAGGAATCGACCACCCACGTAGAACCTGCTCTTGTCGATCCTCGATCTCCACTAGGACCTCCGCAAGAGTCGCCCCATCATCAATGTCCAACTCCCCATGGTCGATTATATGCGTCGGGTCATTCACATATCTCCTCAGCTGAGATACGTGAATGACGTCGTGCACCCGGTGCAACTGAGGTGGTAGTGCCAGGTGATAAGCCACCTCACCTATCCTGCTAAGTACCTGGAACGGTCCGATGAAACGTGGAGGTAACTTGCTTCCCCGACCAAATCTCCATAATCCACATCGAGGTGAGACCCTCAAGAAGACATGTTCACCATACTCGAACTCCAGTGGTATCCGCCTCCTGTCAACAAAAGACTTCTGCCAGCTCTAAGCTGTCCTCATCAACTCCTGGACGACCTGGACCTTATCTGTCGTGGCATGGACCATCTCCGGCCCCACAAGTGCTGACTCCCCAGGGTCGGTCCAGCACATATGTGATCTGCATGGTCGGCCATACAATGCCTCGAATGGTGTTATCCCGATGGTGGAGTGGTAGCTGTTGTTGTATGCGAACTCCACCAATGGTAGGTGGTTCTCCCAGCTGTGACCAAAGTTGAGGACACATGCACGGAGCATGTCCTCAAGAGTCTGAATGGTCCTCTCCGTCTGACCATTCGTCTGAGGGTGAAAGGTGGTTCTCAGATGTAGCTGTGTCCCGAATGCCTCCTACAACCCCTTCCAAAGCCAAGAAGTAAAGCGAGCATCTCGATCGGAAACGATAGATGATGGCACACCACGAAGTCGTACAATATCCTGAACATAGAGACGTCCCATGCTCTCTACTGATCCCTGCTCTCTGATGGGTAATAAGTGAGCCGACTCGGTGAGTCGGTCGACAATCACCCAAATGGAGTCGTGACCTCTGGATGTACGTAGAAGTCCAGTCACAAAATCCATAGATATCCCGTCCCACATCCACTCCGGGACCTCCAAGGGTTGTACCAAGCCTGCTGGTACCTGGTGCTCCACCTTCACCTGCTGGCAGGTGAGGCATCAAGAAGGGAACTCTACCATATCCTTCTTCATACCTGGCCACCAGTGTTGTCGTTTGATATCCTGGTACATCTTCAAAACTCCAAGATGTACCGCAAAAGGGGAAGTGTGAAACTCTCTCAGCACCTCCTCCTGTAAAGAAACTGGTACCATGGTACGTCCTCTGAAAAGGACGTTGTGATCTCCTCCTAAAGAGAATCTATCAGGTTCCTCTCCTGAGGATATATGTGCATGCCGCGTCTCACAGTCATCGTCTCCACGCTGTGCCTCTCTGACCCGCTGCAGTAGTGGAGGAGTGACTGTGAGTGAATGAAGAAAGGCTGCACCATCTCTATCCACGAAGGATATCTGTAAAGCGGCTAGCTGCTCCGTCGCCTCCCCGAGTAGCTGAATGCTCGTCCTCCTACTGAGAGCATTGGCTACTATGTTCCCCTTTCCAGGATTATAGCTATCTCAAAGTCATAGTCCTGGAGGAACTCGATCCATCGTCGATGTCTCAGATTCAGGTACTTTTGCGAGAAGATGTACCAGAGACTCTGGTGGTCAGAGTAGACTATAAACTGCTCACCCATCAGATAGTGTTGCCACATATTCAGAGCGAAGACCACTGCTACTAACTCCAGGTCATGGGTAGCATAGTTCTGCTCATGTTGCCTCAACTGACGTGATCCATATGCGATCACAGACCGCTCCTGCATCAGGACACATCCGAGTATGGTCCCTGATGCATCGTAGTAGACTACGTACCCCACTCCCTCCTCCGGTAGCCTCAAGATAGGTGCACTGGTCAATATCTGTCTTAACTCTTGGAAGCACTGTTGATATCTTTATGACCACACGAAGGGTTTCCTTTTCTTCGTCAAAGCTGAGAGCGGTGCCGCAACTCTGGAACTGTCTGGCAAAAACCTCTGGTAGTACCCAACTGGCCCCAAGATACTCCGCACCTCCGTCACTCTTCTGGGTGGCTCCCAAGGTAGCATTGCCTCGATCTTCATAGGATCCACCGCAACACCCACCTCAAAGATGACATGTCCCAAGAAGTGGACCTCACGTAACCAGAACTGACACTTAGAGAGCTTTCCATAAAGCTGGTGCTCTCAAATTGTGTCTAGTACAACCCGCAAGTGGTAGGCGTGCTCCTCCTCAGTGGTGGTGTATATCAATATGTTGTCGATGAAGACCACGAAAAATCGATCAAGGTATGGCTGAAAGATCCTATTCATGAGACCCATGAACACTGCTGGAGCATCGGTTATGCCGAAAGGCATAACCAAGAACTCATAGTGTCCATATCGATATCAGAAGGCCATCTTCTGCACGTCCTTGTCTCGAACTCTGAGCTGATGATAGCCTGACCTGAGGTCTATCTTCAAGAACCACCATGCTCCCTTGAGCTGATTGAAGAGGTCTTCAATCATCGGTAGTGGATACTTGTTCCTCACAGTCACCTGGTTTAGGCGACTATTGTTGACAGAAAGTCACAAGCTCCCATCCGCCTTCTTGGCGAACAAAATCGGGGAAGTCCAGGGTGAAACACTGGGTCGGATGAATCCCTTGCCCTGCAAGTCCTCCAACTGTACCCATAGCTCTCGAAGATCAGCAGGAGCCATCCAATATGCTGGAGTGGATATCGGGGCTGTCACGGGGTATAGGTCAATATAAAAGTCTACCTCTCTGCGAGAAGGTAGTCCTAGAACGTTGTCAGGGAAAACGTCCGCATACTGATCCAAAGCTACAGGAAAACTAGGACTCTGCATGTCAACTGCTCCTAGGATGAGGATAGCCATCTGATGAGTGATGGGTTGTCCTCTCATCTACGAGTGTCCATCCTGTGCTGCAAAGGTTCCCCTCTCGACAGTGAAGGTGAACCTGCTCCCGTCGGTGCATACACAACGCACCTTGCGCCTAAAACAGTCGATCTGGGGATGGACTGTAGATAATAAATCCATGCCCAAGATGATGTTGTAAGGCCTCGACGCTGCTACAAGAAGATTCCAACCGAAGCTCTCGCCTCCTAGAGTAATCTCACACTGCCGAAACTAGTGAGTAATCGTCGAATATTCTCCAGTAGGAGTCTCTAGCCATAAGGATCGATCCAACAGCTCCGTCGGAATCTTCGAGATCCGAACTAGGGCAGCAGCAATAAGAGAATGGCTCACTCCTGTGTCTATAAGAAATTCATAAAGGGTTGAGTAGACACATATAGTACTTAGAATCATCTCTGGTGTGCCGTGGTTGTAGTCTTCTGCTGCCTGAAGCTGAGCCTGTCTCTGCCCGCCAGATCCCTATGGTCGGGGTGGACCTCCTGGTGGTGGTGGTGGTAAAGCCTCAAAGCGTCGCCCACCACCTACTGCTCGGCCAGCTCCCCTTCCTCGTCAGCTTGCTCTCGGCGGACCACCCGGTAGACCCTCTGCCTCTACCCGGGGGGCCCCTCAACCGTATGCTGCTCCTCTGCATGGCGGGTTGGGCAGTCACGAGCCATGTGGCTCTACCCTCTGCATGCGTAGCACTGCCTGATCCTCGGAAGGCTGCCTCTGTGCCTTGTGCCCCGCACCTCTGAGCCAGTGTCCTGAGGTCGTCTGCCTGATGGTCCGGTCTGCCTAGACCCCTATAAAATCCGTCGACTGCCAGCTGCAGACGACTCTGCTACGTGCCACCCTGGTGTAGGTCTCACTACTGGCGTAGGCTCAGCAAGAAAGCACTCTATGGGAACAGCTCTCTCCAGTACTCCTTCCTATGTCGGAATGCTGAGGGAGATCATCGATGCCCTGATCTCATGCCTTAGTCCCTGCCCGAAGGTCCAGGCCCGGAATAATTGTTCACGTACCATATAACGACCCATACTTACATACATTGTTAATACTTCAAAATTGAAGCATACTTATTACAACATATAACAACAACCACGAAAGGACCGTATAGGTATAGTGTCTTTAGAAACTGGGAAACATAAACAAATGGTTCATAAAGCATCAACTTTTCCTCCCACTTATTTCATCATATCTAGAGTCCCTTTTTGGAATATCATACTTAATAACCTTCTTCCTGACCTAGGGAAAGAAAACATACAAAAGGGTGAACTCAAATGCTCAGTAAGGGTAGACAAAGGAAATATCAATCACATCATATACACAAGCACATAACTTTTGGAAATCTTAACCTGCAAAAGAGATCATAATTTCATAACATGAGATAAATCATTGCAGTGAAATGAAATCACAATAATCATAACATAAAACATGAAACTTTGTGGAATACACACATAATCATAGAGAATCATTTCGTGTTAGTCAAGACTCATTTCCAAGACTATCTTAGTGGACAAAGTCCCTTTCTGAACCGAGTCACCCTCATTTCAGTCCTGTTTCACTGAACCGGTATAACTTACCGTTCCAGCCATGTCTATCTCATGAGATATAAAATCTTTACACAATGAATTGGAGGGAGATATAGGTCCCACCCTTCTCATAATGATACCATTCTTATGTGTGCCACAAAATCATAAATCATACATCATTGCATAACCCATGTAATACAAATGGGAATCGTAAACATCATGACATCATAAAACAATTCATATAAGATAAAGGAATTCATAAAAAAAATTCCATCACAACATAATCAAATCAAAGTAATAATAGGGATAAAAATAGCACCCTTTATTATCTTAGATGGAAAATAATTTTGATAAAACACTTGAACTCCATTCTTGAGGAAAATATCCTTTCTTCTTCACAAACATTTTTCCTTTCTTAACATGTCATACAACTTTAAACTAATAGAAGTTGATTAAAAATAAACTTGAAAACTTGTAAAGGATGCTTCTTGGAAATAATGTTTTAAAAATCCATTCATGTCGTATAAGTTAAAAAAACATTCTTCCCGTACTTTTGTCGGAAAAGTCAAAAAAGTACCTCGTACGAAAAACGTCAAAAGATTCCTTTCATATATTTTACTAAAAACTCACCGAAAGGTAAAATAGGATTTAAACAATTGTATGTGTATTGAAATAATATTACATATTAAGAAAACATGGATTTGGATGATAAAATACACCCCAGTAAATGCCAAAGTATAAACAATCTCGGATAAAAATGAGATTGTGATATTCCCCTTACCTTAGGTCCGACTTGATTTGTAAGAGTCCGAACCTCCTGTATAATGATTTAAATAATGTTATTGACTTATTCTAGAATCATACTTATTTTTATGATATCATATATGGTCATTTTCTTAGCTTCTTAGTAGTAATATTTCATTGCTACTTGTTATTCGGGTGTTTATAACTTTTTGTTCTTAAGCGTGTTTTGTCGAATAAATTCGTATTCTTCTCTTTAGGTTATATATACCTCATTTCCATAATGGTATTAGTGTAATATATATCATATTCATTCATTCAATTCATTTATATAATCATTATGAAATGAAGATCATGTAGAACGAGTCGCATCACATCGTGGAGACGGTATTCCGTACGTACGCACGAGTGATTATATCGTTCCTATGATCGTGGAATTGTATTGCAGTGTATGTATACTATTTCAGAATCAGTATCACTTTATAATAGTCATATATAGTCATTATATACACCATTATACCCATCCAAGTAAGGTGGTGGTGGAAAATAGATTACACCACGGTGTGGAGACGGTATTCCATACGTATGCACGCGCGATGATTTCTTTTTCCGTAGGATGGATAGATGGTGAAATAGGGTTGTTTCATACTTATAATAACATATCAGTATATGAGTGATACTGATGTTATTACTTCATAATGAAACAATTAAATAAGAAGAATTGGAAGAAGAAATAAAGATGAAAGAATCGGTAACGGACATTACCTCTTCTTTGAAGTGCTTCTTTGAGACCTTCTTTTAGGGTACTAAAATTGGTCTTTGAAGAAGACCAGGACCTCTAAAATGTCTCTAGGGAAGTGGAGAGGAGAAAGTGGCAGGGGTTGGCCGAGCTTGAAGGCTCAATGTGGTGTGAGGAAGAGGGGGAGGAGGTGTCCTTTTATAAGGGAGGAGAGGGGCACCATTGGAATAACTAAAAATATTATTTTATTATAAAGTCATGTTCGGTTTTAAATAGCTACAAATTGATTTATTTAGATGCTAAGGTGGGGATGGGTCGAAATCCTCTCATCCAATAGAATTTAGACAAGTTTAGGTTCCTATTTTAACCTTATCATTAATATTTAACATTAAGTTAAATAATTTTACTTTTACCATGTCTTCTTGTGTTCTTATACTATAAGGTTAATAAACTTACTATAAGCAGCCAAACGAACCCCAAGTTGTTTATTATTAATATATATAACCATATATAAGACATTTGGCCGAACCTTAGATTTTTAGGAATTAAATAAAAATTACTAATATAATATTTGTTTTAAAAACTATTTTATGTCAATTTCGACACTATTTAGTAATTGATTTTTGTGAAAATCATAAAAGAATTATTAGATCGAAGAAAAGTTAATTAAATCAATACTAACATGTAATATTAACCTATAAAATTAGATTAATTCATAATAAGTTTCAAATTACATTTATTTTGGTGTTTATAACATCAACTATGTCAATATTTCATTAATAAGATAATTACTCCATCATCATTGTGTCATAAATAAATTAAATTATTTAATGTCAAAAAATTAAAAATAAAATACCATTATGTAGGAAATAGGTTTATCTTTCTAATGAATATTTATAGTAGAATTTATCTTATGTATAACCCCATATTAAAAATTGTTTACTTATTAAACTTTGATTTTAACTATTTTAACCCTTCTTTAAATAAATTAATAATAAATGTCCTAATCTAATCCTAGTGGGCCTGAATGGTCATATTTTATTCCTAAGTTTGTTTTTGGTATAATTACACTTGTCCAATAGAATTAGGACATGTGTTAGGGTAATAATAATATCATCTTTACCCTTAATTACCCTATTTACTTTTAAACGCCGTAAAAAAAAGTAAAAAGTTACTATTCACCAAAAATTATTTTCATCTCATTGAACCACATTTTACTTACTGACATCAACCATGTTTCTCGGATTTTTGAAATTCCACTCACAGAAGCGGTAAAATTAAGTTTTATGAAAAATTCAGTTTTTTAACTACCACTTAGTGGTTTCACTATTCATCAAAAATTGAAAGTTTTCAGAAAAATACCAAAATTTCATCCTAGGCTAATTTCGATATTCCGAATCCAAAAATGAAGTCCATTTTGAAAAATAAAATTTATAAAATTTCAAAAAGTGGTTATTACTATTCATAGCGGCTAGTTTTAATAATATTTTAATAGCATATCGTTGTTTAGTGAAACTCGGTATTGCGTACGACGCAAGCTATCGAGGAAGGTCGCGATTGCGTGTAAAGTAAGCCAAGCTAGTGTGTAGTGAAAGATTCTTTTGATGATATATATATATAACATAAAAACAAAATATTACTCATAAAAATCTCGGGTGTTACATTCTACCCCCCTTAAAAAGAATTTCGCCCTCGAAATTTGTCACTTTGTAACAAACAGATGAGGATACCTCTCCCTCATCATATCCTCAAGTTCCCATGTAGCTTCTTCTAATTGGTGGTTCCTCCATAAAACTTTCACCAATCGAGTGGTCTTGTTTTGTAGGACTTTTTCTCTATGATCCAGAATCTCTATCAGTTGTTCTTCATAAGAAATATCTTTCTCCAGCGGTACAACTTCTGAGATGAGTACATGTGAAGGATCAGGTATGTACTTTCTTCAGGAGAGATACATGGAACACATCGTGAACATGAGAGAGATTAGGTGGAAGTGCCAATCGGTAAGCTACCTTCCCAACACGATCCAGTATTTCGAAAGGACCGATATATCTAGGGCTCAACTTCCCCTTCTTTCCAAATCTCATAACCCTCTTCCAGGGAGATATTCGTAAGAACACTTTATCACCCACTTCAAACTCTAGGTCTTTTCATCAGTTGTTGGCATACCTTTTCTGTCGACTCTGAGCTGGTCTTATGTGTTGTTGAATAGATCTGACCTTTTCTGCCATTTCATCAATGAGATCAGGTCCTAATAGATTTCTTTCCCCAAATTCATCCCAGCAAGTTGGAGTCCTATATTTCTTTCCATAGAGAGCTTCATAAAGAGCCATCTGAATACTGGAGTGAAAGCTATTATTATAAAAAAATTCCACCAAAGGTAGGTGTTGGTCCCAACCTCCATTGAAATCCATAGAGAAAGCTCTCAACATATCTTCTAGGGTTCGAATTGTTCTCTCAGACTGACCGTCTGTCTGAGGATGATAAGCAGTGCTGAAACTAAACTCTGTACCTAGAGTATGCTGAAGACTTCGCCAGAACATCGAGGTAAATCTCGGATCCCGATCAGATATAATAGAAAGTGGTACTCCATGCAATCTTACCACTTCCTTTACATATATCCTGGCAAGATGATCTAGAGAGAAATCCTCTCTAATAGCAATGAAGTGTGAAGACTTTGTAAGATGATCAACTATGACCCAGATAGCATTATTGCCTTTGGATGTTTTAGGAAGTCCTGGAACAATGTCCATAGTAATGTTTTCCCATTTCCATTCGGGTATGGGTAATGGTTGTAACATCCCCTTAGACTTCTGTCTCTCAGCTTTAACTTGTTGACAAACCAAGCATCGAGAGACATATTCAGCAACATCTCTTTTCATGCTATCCCACCAGAAGTACTCTTTCAGGTCCCTATACATCTTCGTTCTTCCAGGATGAATAGAGAATGAAGAACTATGAGCCTCATCCAGCAGCTCCTTCTTTAATTCGGGGATGGGAGGAACACAAACCAGATTCCTAAACTTTATTATCCCATCACAATCAAGGTTGAATTCAGGAACATTTCTCACCTTCTTTTGTAACTCGACATCTTCTTTCTGTGCCTCTTTAATCTTCACATGTATAGATGGTTGAACATTCAATTGAGAAAGATAATATTTTTCCACTTCCATTATAATTCCACGATCCATCCTTTGTAAATCCATATATATTGGATCTTTTGTGATCCTCATCATGGATAAACTAGCATGGTCTTGTCGACTTAATGCATCTGCCACCTTTTTTGCTTTCCCAGGGTGGTAATGGATTGAGTAGTCGTAATCCTTAATCAGCTCCAACCATCTTCTTTGACGCATATTCAGCTCCTTTTGTGTCAAAATATACTTTAAACTTTTATGATCAGTATAAATATCACACCTTTCACCAAAAAGGTAATGCCTCCAAATCTTTAAGGCAATGATTACCGCTGCTAACTCCAAATCATGTGTTGGGTAATTTTGCTCATGGATTTTCAACTGTTGTGAGGCATAAGCTATCACCATATCATTTTGCATAAGAACACACCCCAATCCCTTCTTGGGTGTATCACTATAGATCACAAACCTTTCTCCACTACAAGGCAGTGTGAGCACAGGTGCACTGGATAAACTTCTTTTCAACTCCTGGAAATTCTCTTCACATTCCTCCGTCCAGACAAACTTAACTCCTTTCCGAGTCAACTTGGTGAGTGGATTAGATAATCGTGAAAAATCTTTGACAAAACGTCGATAATATCCAGCCAAACCAAGAAAGATTCGGATCTCAGTTACTGTTTTTGGTCTCGACCATCTTTTGATAACCTCTATTTTTGCTGGATCCACAGATATCCCCTCTTTTGAGATTATGTGACACAAAAATGCAACTTTTTGAAGCCAAAATTCACACTTGGTAAATTTGGCATAAAGCTTCTCCTTTCTCAGGGTCTTCAATATAATTCTCAAGTGATATTCATGTTCTTCCTTGCTCTTTGAATAGACAAGAATATTGTCTATAAAGACTACCACAAATTGATCAAGATAGTCTCTAAAGACTCTATTCATCAGATCCATGAAGATAGCAGGGGCATTAGTATGACCAAATGGCATCACTATAAATTCATTGTGTCCATACCTTGTACGGAAAGTCATCTTTGGTATATCCTCCCTTTTGACCCTTAATTGATGATACCCTGAAGGAAGATCAATCTTGGAAAAGTATTGAGCTCCGCGTAGTTGGTCAAATAGGTCATCAATGCGCGAGAGAGGATATTTGTTCTTGATAGTGATCTTGTTAAGTTCTCGATAATCAATGCAGAGTCTCATTGATCCGTATTTCTTCTTAAATAATAGAACATGTGCTCCCCAAGGTGACGCACTAGGGCATATGAATCCCTTATCAAGATTCTCTTGGAGTTTTTTCTTCAATTCCTGCAACTCAATTGGGGCCATTCTATAAGGTGTATTTGAAATAGGCAAAGCACCCGGTACGAGTTCTATTGAAAACTCAACTTCACAATTTGGTGGAAGACCCGGTAATTCCTCCGGAAAGTCATCATCAAACCCCCGTACAATGGGCATATTCTTAATCGTGAGTTTCTCACCAACCAATTGAGATAAATAACCTTCATTTAGTGGAATCAATACCCATAAAATGGAAGAATTTTCCACTGGAAGGTTATGTTCATCCTTGCATTGATAGACGATCTTAGATTGATCTGGAATATGAAATGTGACTTCCCTTATTTGGAAATTGATATGAGCTCCATATAAAGAAATCCAATCCATGCCAAAAATCACATCAAATTCCACTATAGGAAGGATCACAAGATTTGCAGGAAGCACTTTCCCACAAACTTTGATCGGAGAAGAATTATAAACTTTTGATGCGACTGTTGTGCCATTAGGTGTTGTCACAGCTAACTCAACATCTAATTGTTGAGGTAATATGGTGATACCCTTAGAAAATTCTTCAGAAAAAAAAGAGTGGGTGGATCCAGAATCAAATAAAACATTTTCTAATTTAGAGTGGATGGTAAGTGTACCTTTCACCACATCGTTATCATACTCCACATCGCTGATTGAAATTGCATGTGACTTTCCCTTGTCTTTAGCCTTAAGAGTTTGTTGACATCAACCATCATCATCAACCCCTGGATTAAGGCATTTATTGGCATAATGCCCCATCTCCTTGAACATGAAACATTGAAGTGTAGTAGGTTCATTCTGGGTATCCCTTCCTTTGTTTTCATTATTAGACATCTTCTTCCCATCATCGCGGCATTCAAATGCCCGATGACCTTCCTTTCCACATTTGAAACATTTACTTGTCCCTATAAGACAACTCCCTCCATGTTTCTTTCCACACTTTGAGCATAAGGGAAATCTCATCATCTTTTCAGTGTGCTCTTTATATTTTCCTTTGAATTCCATTTTCCTCTTCTTATCAAACCCATATGACTGATGGGTTACTCCAATCTCCATCTCGACTATGAGAGCACATCGAATGATTTCCTCATAGCTATTGAAGTCCCTTATTGCTAACCCCCTTCGAAGACTTGGTTTTAAGCCACTAAAGAATCAATCGATATTACTCTCAGGTTGGATAATAATACCAGAAGCGTACCTTGCAAGTCTTGTAAAATTTGCTTCATAGGTACCAACAGATTCATCATCCTTTTGCTTTAGTTCAAGAAACTCTTTCTCCATCTTTTTTCGGAGAATACGAGGGATGTACTTATTAAAAAATAAGTTCTTGAACTCGTCCCATTCCATGGACTCAATTTCATCCCTTTTCCTCGTTTTCTTAATAAGATTCCACCATTGATCAGCATCTCCATCCAAATGATACACTGCTAGGATGACTTTATCATGTTCAGAACATTGAAGAACTGAAAATATCTTTTCAGTAGTACTAATCCATTGTTCAGAAACTAATGGATCAGTAGACCCGCTGAAAGAAGGTGGACGTTGTCTCATGAAGGATTCAACAGAATGTTGCTCCTTCCTTTGCTCGTTTGGAAGTCCTGCATGATTCATAGCTTGAGAAAGTTGTGTGAGCATGGCTAAAAGATTTTTCATTCCAGCTCCCATATCATTTGGTTGCTCAGGGGGACAATCATTTCATTTCCCATCGCATTCCTCATTTACACGGTTCCTTTGGGTTCCAACCATTGACTTAAACCAAGAAGAATAGCGTGAGCAACACTAATTATAATAGGAAAACCACATAATTCAAGAATAAAATTTTCAAGCTTAAGGTCTTATCCTAGGTTATTCATGGCCATTTCTAAAACACTAAGATTGTGTTCTATGCTTAGCCTTATCCTTAGGGTTCTTACTAAGGCTTTCACATCCTAGTTTCCAAAGGTTGACTATACCTTTCCTCTGATACCAACTATAACGACCCATACTTTACATACATTGTTAATACTTCAAAATTGAAGCATACTTATTACAACATATAACAAAAACCACGAAAGGACCTTATAGGGATAGTGTCTTTAGAAACTGGGAAAAATAAACAACTAGTTCATAAAGAATCAACTTTTCCTCCCACATATTTCATCATATCTAGAGTCCCTTTTTGGCATATCCTACTTAATAACCTTCTTCCTGACCTGGGGAAAGAAAACATACAAAAGGGTTAACTCAAATTCTCAGTAAGGGTAGACAAAAGAAATATCAATCACATCATATACACAAGCACATAACTTTTGGAAATCTTATCCTGCAAAAGAGATCATAATTTCATAACATGGGAAAATCATGGCAGTGAAATGTAATCACAATAATCATAACTTAAAACATGAAACTTTGTGGCATACACACATAATCATAGAGAATCATTTCTTGTTAGTCAAGACTCATTGCCAAGACTATCTTAGTGGACAAAGTCCCTTTCTGAACTAAGTCACCCTCGTTTCAGTCCTGTTTCACTGAACCGGTATAACCTACCGTTCCAGCCATGTCTATCTCATGAGATATAAAATATTTACCCAATGCATTGGAGGGAGATATAGGTCCCACCCATCTCATAATGATACCATTCTTATGTGTGCCACAAAATCATAAATCATACATCATTGCATAACCCATGTAATACAAATGGGAATCTTAAACATCATGACATCATAAAACAATTCATATAAGATAAAGGAATTCATAAAAATAATTCCATCACAACATAATCAAATCAATGTAATAATAGGGATAAAAACAGAAACCTTTATTATCTTAGATGGAAAATAATTTTGATAAAACACTTGAACTCCATTCTTGAGGAAAATATCCTTTCTTCTTCACAAACATTTTTCCTTTCATAACATGTCATACAACTTTAAACTAAAAGAAGTTGATTAAAAATAAACTTGAAAACATGTAAAGGTTGCTTCTTGGAAATAATGTTTTAAAAATCCATTCATGTCATATACGTTAAAAAAAACATTCTTCCCGTACTTTTGTTGGAAAAGTCAAAAAAGTACCTCGTACGAAAAACATCAAAAGATTCCTTCCATATCTTTTACTAAAAACTCACCGAAGGGTAAAATAGGATTTAAACAATTTTAGTTGTATGGAAATAATATTACATATTTAGAAAACATGGATTTGGATGATAAAATACCCCCAGTAAATGCCAAACTATAAACAATCTCGGATAAAAATGAGATTGTGATATTTCCCTTACCTTAGGTCCGACTTGCTTTGTAAGTGTCCGAAACTCTTGTATAATGATTTAAATAATGTTATTGACTTATTCCAGAATCATAATTATTTTTATGATATCATATATGGTCATTTTCTTAGCTTCTTAGTAGTAATATTTCATTGCTACTTGTTATTCGGGTGTTTATAACTTTTTGTTCTTATGTGTGTTTTGTCGAATAAATTCTTATTCTTCTCTTTAGGTTATAGATACCCCATTTCCAGAATGGTATTAGTGTAATATATATCATATTCATTCATTCAATTCATTTATATAATCATTATGAAATGAAGATCACGTAGAACGAGTCACATCACATCGTGGAGACGGTATTCCGTACGTACGCACGAGTGATGATATCGTTCCTATGATCGTGGATTTGTATTGGAGTGTATGTACACTATTTCAGATTCAGTATCAATTTATAATAGTCATATATAGTCATTATATACACCATTATACCCATCCAAGTAAGGTGGTGGTGGAAAATAGATTACACCACGGCGTGGAGACGGTATTCCGAACGTACGCACGCGCGGTGATTTCTTTTTCCGTAGGATGGATAGATGGTGAAATAGGGTTGTTTCATAATTATAATAACATATCAGTATATGAGTGATACTGATGTTATTACTTCATATTGAAACAATTAATGAAGAATAAGTGGAAGAAGAAATAAAGATGAAAGAATCGGTAACGGACATTACCTCTTCTTTGAAGTTCTTCTTTGAGACCTTCTTTTAGGGCACTAAAAATGGTCTTTGAAGAAGACCAGGACCTCTGGGATGTCTCTAAGGAAGTGGAGAGGAGAATGTGGCAGGGGTTGGCTGAGCTTGAAGGCTGAAGTGGTGTGAGGAAGAGGGGTAGGAGGTGTCCTTTTATAAGGGAGGAGAGGGGCACCTTTGGAATAACTAAAAATATTATTTTATTATAAAATCAAGTTCGGTTTTAAATAGCTCCAAATTGATTTATTTCGATTCTAAGGTGGGTATGGGTCGAAATAATCTCATCCAATATAATTTATACAAGTTTAGGTTCCTATTTTAACCTTATCATTTAGATTTAACATTAAGTTAAATAATTTTACTTTTACCATGTCTTCTTGTGTTCTTATACTATAAGGTTAATAAACTTACTATAAGTAGCCAAACGAACCCCAAGTTGTTTAGTATTAATATATATAACCTTATCTAAGTCATTTGGCCTAACCTTAGATTTTTAGGAATAAAATAACAATTACTAATATAATATTTGTTTTTTAAACTATTTTATGTCAATTTTGACACTATTTAGTAATTGATTTTTGTGAAAATCATAACAGAATGATTAGTTCGAAGAAAAGTTAATTAAACAAATACTAACATGTCATATTAACCTAGAAAATTAGTGTAATTCATAAAAAGTTCCAAATTACTTTTATTTTGGTGTTTATAACATCAATTATGTCAATATTTCATTAATAAGATAATTACTGCATCATCATTGTGTCATAAATAAATTAAATTATTTAATGTCTAAAAATTACAAATAAAATACCATTATTTAGGAAATAGTTTTATCTTTCTAATTAATATTTATAGTCGAATTTATCTTATGTATAACCCCATATTAAATTTTTTTTACTTATTAAACTTTGATTTTAACTATTTTAACCCTTCTTTAAATAAATTAATAATAAATGTCCTAATCTAATCCTAGTGGGCCTAAATGGTCATATATTATTCCTAAGTTTGGTTTTGGTCGAATTAAACTTTTCCAATAGAATTAGGACATGTGTTAGGGTAATAATAATATCATATTTACCCTTAATTACCCTATTTACTTTTAACCGTGGTAAAAAAAATTAAAAAGTTACTATTCACCAAAAATTATTTTCATCTCATTGAACCACATTTTACTTACTGACATCAACCGTGTCTCTTGGATTTTTGAAATTCCACTAACAGAAGCGGTAAAATTAAGTTTTATGAAAAATTCAGTTTTTTAACTACCACTTAGTGGTTTCACTATTCATCAAAAATTGAAAGTTTTCAGAAAAATACCAAAATTTCACCCTAGGCTAATTTTGATATTCCGAATCCAAAAATGAAGTCCATTTTGAAAAATAAAATTTATAAAATTTAAAAAAGTGGTTATTACTATTCATAACGGCAAATTTTAGTAGTATTTTAATAGCATATCGTTGTTTAGTGAAACTCGGTATTGCGTACGACGCAAGCTATCGAGGAAGGTCGCGATTGCGTGTAAAGTAAGCCAAGCTAGTGTGTAGTGAAATATTTCTTTGATGATATATAAATAACATAAAAACAAAATATTACTCATAAAAATCTCAGGTGTGACATACCTTGTCCATCGAATAGCGCGAGAGATTGGTAAATCTCACAGAGTACTGGGAGACTGTCATGCTGCCCTGCCACAGCTGTAGAAGCTCATCGATGCGCTCCGCACGGTGGGTGGCTAGGACGAACTCCGAGTGGAAAAGGCTCTCAAAGTCCGTCCAGAGGAGTGATGCCTCGTCGTGCACCTGGAGCATCAAGCTCCACCATCTGCCTGCTGCCGCGTGCAGGAGGCTCGCTGCGAGGATCACCATGAGGTCCGCTGGTGTCCCCACTAACCTGAAAACTCGCACAACCGCCTCCAGCCAATCCTCAGCTGCATGAGAGACCATCTTCCCATGGAACCTGGGCAGTCTCTGACACTGAAACTCGTGCTGTTCACTAAGGAGACGTGCACTACCAGCGGCTGGGGCTGGTAACATCGGGGGCCCGGCGGGTAGAGGTACCGCCGGTGCCTCCGCTGTCAAAGGGCCCTACACCTAGGCCTCATCGCTCGGGGGGCTGTCGTCTCGCTCAAAGCTCGAAACCCTAGCTAGCTACCATCATGGGGCCATCCTGAAAAGAAACAGGTGCGCCACAATCAAAACAGTATACCTGGTGAGCTGACACAAAGTAATCACATAGAAAACTTTTGAAACACCCATGCAATAAATGTTTTCGTGCATTGAGTCAGAAATCAGAAGTCAGGGTCCTAGTGTACGGATACGTCGGCCGCTGTACGAACACTGTACTCCCTGGACTGATAACCACACTCAATACCCTTAACACTATTGCATCCCATAGAAGAAAGATCAGAGTCCAGAGTTCTGTGGTAGAACCGAACTCCTCTAATACTAATTTGTCATGACCCATCCTCGGGACCCATGCCGTGACTACCCCAAGCCCGCCTCCCATAGGCCAGGGGCTGGCGACTAGCACCAAGGTGTAAATTCAGGAAAAAGGGGAAGGCATTTCCTTTATAAAGTAAACAAACACCATAGAGTAAGCAAGTAGAATTAAAAACTAAGTAAAACTGGGTACAAAAGTAGTGTAGAAAAGTAAGTGGGCCAGAATACAAACCCAAACTGAATGTAATGTACAACTGGAAAGAATATACCGCACTTGAAAGTAAAGCAGTAACATCGAGCCGTCCATGGAAGTCCCACATGAAGGGTGGGTACAGATAGCCTCCTCAGCTCCTCGGGTCCAGCAGTCCGCTCCGTGTACGTCCCGCCCAACGGTCCACCTCCAGGTACCGACTTTCTCCACAAGCCTCAACCACGAACAGCGTTGTCCGTCGTCTGCATCCAACACAACGTAGTGTAGGCATAACTCGTGCAGGGGGGAGTATACGCTACTCAGTGGGGACCCCGAGACCCCCCAAGGTCTCCCAGAATCCAAAATGGATAATCAAAACAGTTAGGATGCAATCAAGAAGTAACATCAAACACTACTTAGGTATATGACCATACCTATACCTAAGTCATCAATTCCAGTTCGGCTCCATCACCCGAGCCCAAGTTCGATCACGTCCACACAGGGTAGTACAACCCAAACCACACAAGAAAGTAAGGAAATCATACCGTAGATATTGATTGAATGTCATGACACAGCTCACACAAGTATACTTCTTCGTAGGGTGATAGAGATGGTCAGATATAGCCACTGATTCATCTAAGTTGGGACCCACGTAGGATACTAAACCAGCTAAGCTGTCGGAGCCACATAGGATATAGTCCAACCACTCTGCCAGACCCCCGTAGGATAGAAAGAACAGAGTCAAACACTGCCAGACCCACGTAGGATACAATAACAGTAGTCATCGCTACCGAACCCACAGAGGATTTCAGTACGGTCTTCATCGCTGCCGAACCCACGTAGGATTTCAGTGCAGTCTTCATCACCGTCGATCCCACAGAGGATTTCAGTATGGTCTTCGTCGCTGCAGAAACCACGTTGGATTTTAGTTCAATCTTCATCACCGTCGAACCCACATAGGATTTAAGTACGGTCTTCGTCACTGCCGAACCCACGTAGGATTTCAGTGCAATCTTCATCACTTTCGAACACACAAAAGATTTCAGTACGGTCTTCATCGCTGCCGAACCCACATAGTATTTCAGTGCAGTATTCATCACCATAGAACCCACAGAGGATTTTAGTATGGTCTTCATCGCCGTCGAACCCATGTAGGATTTCAGTGCAGTCTTCAACGCCATCGAACCCACAAAGGATTTCAGTACGGTCTTCATCAGACTCGTAACCAGCTCTAGGGTTCCCGCACACAACATGATCGATTCCGGGAGGGTCCCCTCCCTGAGAAAAGGGGGTCGATACATCAACTGAAATGTATTCCGGAGTTGATGTATCTCAACGTTCTGTCTCGATAAGAGGAACTCAACGTGACAGATGGCGCGTCAATCGGACGCCCGGTCTGAGAGTTATTTCCTTTTTCGTTCCAGGGGATCGGTTGGTTTTTAAGTCAAAACCAACCTGACTGCACTCCCACTATGTCCAAACCTTGAGCAAAGTAAGCCAAAAGGTCCGTCTCACTAATAATAATCCAAAAAAGTCGACGGCACGTTAATCGGACATCCGGAGCTCAAGTTATAAGCGTTTCCGCTCTGAGGGCCCGATTGGTTTCGTGTTCGAACCATCCCAGCCATACCCAAAGTTCTCCGAAACCTTGAGTTTAATAAACCTAAATGACAGTCTCTATCCAAGGATCGCATCGGAAATGACGGTGCATCGATCGGAGGTCTTTAACCCATGATATGTTCAAAAGAACGAACTTGTCCGGTTTCAGGGGGTTTGGGCCCGGGTCCACCGCATGAGGGAGAGGCCCGACCCGGTGTGTGTGGCCCGGCCCAGTCGGTGCGGCCCAGCCCGGCCTAGGCGGCACGGCGTGGCCTGCAGGCCGGTTGGCCTGGCGTGCGCGCGCAGCCCTCATGGCCAGCTCGGCTAGTGCCGAGTTGAACGGAAAAGAGCGGCGGGGGGGGGGGGGGGGGTGCCCCGCTTGATTGGAACCGCGGCCCCCATGTGGGGGCCTCTCCTTGCCAACAGATGAGGTGCTGGGAGCCGCATCACCCCTGGGTCCCGCGCGGTCACAGGTCCGGGCGCCTGCCACCGCGGCTTCAGCTGCGGCGGTCCCTCCTGGCGGCGTGTCGGGTGCCACCGCCTCGGGCCGGCCGGCCGGTGCCAGTCGCCGTCTCCGTCTGCCGGCGCTGCCGTGCCGGTGACCCCACCGCCGATGAAGTCTGTGGTCCACCAGAGCTGCTCTGGTGGTCCGTTCTTGCTCCCGCCTATGCCTGGGGTCGTCTCGGGACCTGTAGATTTCTACGACGTCCTCCAATCGCTCAACGGTCCCATTTCATCGTATCCCGACATTCCACGCATCAAGAATAGAGAATCGGTGGGTTCAAACATGTTCATCTGTCCGCACCCACCGCGTTAGTGGTTCAAACGACCTTCAACAATTTAATCATATGCTGTGGATATAATCCACATAAATTAAAATAAACCAAACCCCCTACCTTAAGAGTTGTTGAACGATGGTTCGTCGTGGGAAAAAGGACGTCGCGGAAGAAGGATCGTCGGCATCGTGGTACACGACGTCGCAGAGAAGAGGATCGACGTCGCAGTACAAGGTGTCGCGTCGTCGATCACCGAGGAATCAGCGTTAATCTTCATCCTTTGTCAAAGGCCAGTGTTCTTCGTTGGTGACAGTGTGTTCTTTTTGTTCTTCAAGGAGGAAGATGAGGATTCCAAGGATCCTCTCCAATCCTTCTCGCCCAACGAAAGACAATAATAAAATAAGGCGTTGCCTTATTTTATTACCCATGCCATCCCTTATTTGAAAATCAAAATTAAAACAAAATTTAATTAACCTGCATTGACCAATTAATGAGGCATTTAATAGTCCAATTAAACGCGAGAGTTGACTTGGAATTTAAAAGGGGTACGGGTGAGTTAAAAAATTAAATGCACGTGGGAGGTAAAAAGGAAATAAAGGGGGTGGGGCTCCTGTGGTCCCCACTTCACTAATATTCTACCTAGGAGTTAGGGTATTAGTGGGTCCCACTCCAACCACCATGCCTAGGTTATCATTACTTAGAATAAAAATAAAATTGTAGCACAATATTTTATTTTTATTCTTTAGTTAACCCTATTAATTAATAACCTCACCCGAGCAAACGCAACTCCGGAAAAGGGGTTCTTAAGCAATTACCGGCACTACGATTCCATTGGTGCCCTCAGAATTTGATTATGAGCACTAGTTAAAATGTTATGAAAACCCGCTCATTCGTTTACTGAACATACCCGAGCTAAAATTTGGAAAAAAAAGATTCCGGGCACACCGGGCCTCAGAATCAGGTGTCGTCAGAAACTGCGTTCTTGTAAAATCCCAAAGAAAATGAAGAAAAAAAATTTCCCTTGAATTTTACGGGTCTTTAAAATGACTATGGAGAAATAACGTATGATTAAATCATGGGGTGTTACATTCAGGTTGAGGAATGATTGTTTAAATGTTCATGTAGTTGTTTGATCATGGAACATCACATGAAATCGTGTAATGTAATTGATGATCGTCCATGTGGTTAATGAATGTTTCCATGGAAGAAGGCATCTTAAATCTGTTAATAGTATGTTGGATGTCTAAGCTGAGCATACTGATGATGGTTAGTTGGAGGTGGCTTGACAAGTGTCCTTCATGATTAAACTATGATGTCAAGGGGAACCATTTTTTGTGCATCTTCTGGTTATGGTGGGCTTGGCTTAAATGGACACTAATTTCAGTCATGGAAATCAATTTTTTCCAGTTTTTTGGTCGGTCTGAATTTGAATGCATATTTTTATGGAGGGTCCTATCATTTCTACATACATATTTGGATTCTCCTGGTAAAATTAAGAAATTCAAGGAGTTTCATTAGAACACTTATAGACATGTTTTGTAGGATTTTCTGATTGTGGAGGTTCCATGGTTTATAATTTCCCCTTTATAATGATAAGACCTTTGGAGGGGATAACCATTAGTTGGATGTTTAATGAGAAAATGGAGTGATCATGTCTCTATTGGAATTGGCACACGTAAGATCATCTTTGGTGCATCTATTCAAAAAATGATCATTGTTTCATGTTTTTAAGGATAAAGTGTGGTGTGGTAAAGTTAATCATGAATGTTGTTTGGAATTTAAAACACAGTGAGACCATTTGAAGGAGATTTTTGACACATGTATTCAAGCTGATGTTTTTATTATTATTGAATGAATCATGTGGATGATATGTTATATGATATGGATTTTTTAAGGACTTCCATTTTACAAGAAAATACAAAATCAATAGTTTTTCAATTTTAATTACATAAACAAACCTATTTTTGAGTTGCAATCTGTCCAAGGAGGCCATGGGTGTGTATGGGTCTCATTTAGAACCCAAATCCTAGAAATGGAGAATATTTATATGGCCAGATGGATTTTCTACAACTATGTGAACCAGGGAACACATACATGAGGATTGATGGAGGTGAGGAACAAATCCATCTCTCGTGGATTTCACATGACTAGTGGAACTGTGAACTATCCCTTTTAGGGATCCCCTATTATTAGTGAACGGAAGATATTTTGAGCACGTCTTGTCTAGACCATGTGACCATACAATACACCTATATAAATCTTGTTTAAATTACATTTTTAATGATCACTTGGTTTTTTAAACAATATTTATTTTCCCTTCTTCCACCATCAGACCAACACTTACTTACCTTCACTTTTGATCTCAGAAATACATCATGTTAATCATTGATATAACTCAATATTCCCAAGTTAATTCATCTATTAATTAGTTATAATGGATCTATCCTAGTAAGATCTCATAGTCACATACCCATTATCTTAATTTTCCTTCCTTTCTATTTCAATATTTGAATGCAATCTTATTTTTTCTATTTTCATGGCATTGGAACATTTCAAATATTCCCCCAAACCACTTCAAAGTCCATAGAAAATAATTAATAATGCATCATCTCTAGCCTTGAGGATGGTCATAACATTATTTCCATTTGAGTTTTTAGGATTCATAATTATGGAATTTTTCTACAGGATGGATTCTTTCATGCATCGCCAAATTATGGGCCTCATCATATCAATTTGACATGAGCTCCTTAATTCATGCCTATTCATTCTTAATTTTGTATTTAGTGGTTTTAATTACATTATAACATCAACCAACTGTTGTGCTACGTGGATTTTAGACATTATTTATAAATGTGGATATGATCGATTTTACTCCGAAGCATTTTTATTACCTTTCAGTTAAATTTCCCCTGAGAAGTAAATGTTTTTATCAACAAAGGGGAACTCCAATGTTTTCATTAATGGATCAGGATTTCATTATTTTATTTTTTCAATTTATTTTTGAATATTCATTTACTAGGTTCTAAGAAGGATTGTTATTTCGAGGAAATGTGTGACAAAAATAATTCATAGAAAAATATTCATTTTTTAATAAAGTGTGCAAGTGGTTTTCATGAAAATGTATAATAACACATAAATTAGTTCCAGGATCAGAAATATGAGTGCAACGTTATAATCTATGTAGTTGATTTACCATAATGACTCCTAACATTGACCGACATACATCATCTTTAGAAGATCGATTTTGGGCCTCACTATAAATAAAATAATAAAATAAGAAGTTTTATTTGAATTTAATATCCTAATAACTCAAGGAAAAAGATTGATATTGGAAATACGATACCACCATTGAGTTTATAATGAGTATATTTCCCCAGTTGTGACTTATCTTTAGTCGGTGTGGGTCTTCGAGGAAACACAAAAGGATAAAATAATCCATAAATAATGTAACGATAAATTATTTTGTTGACGCAGCAGTGTGACATAAATTATTATATATTAATGATCTTAGAGGCATGGGTCAGGGGTTACACTCATTACCTTAGTATTCCCTATAGTTTCTGGGGAGTGGAACGTAGAGGATTCTCTGGGGGAAGAACAGTAATAAAATGTCGGAATGAAGAATGAATGGAGAAATTCTTGAGAGATCTTTCCAAAAGTGATGATGTGACAATGGATCATATTCAGAGAATAATCCAACCATGAGGTAGGATGTGTTATTTTGGATTTCCTTACCCTTTCTTGACTTCAAAAATGAATGCAGACAAACCAATGAATATGTTGATCCATGGATCGCTCATTCATTCATGAAGGAATTTTATTGTGGGTTTTTATTTGGGAATGGTTATCATTTTATTACTATTTTGTTATTTTTATCATTTGTAGAAAATTTTTCTATGCTAGAATGAACAATGAACAAGGTTTTTTCCTTTGTTTGTTCCATTGTGCTTTTCTCCACCAATGTTTTTCGTGTTCTTCATGGGATATGAATGGATGGTTTTTACACATCGAATTATTTAAAAAATGATCCAAAATCAGATATATAACCTCAATATAACCTATAGGTGGGTCAACGGAGATGGAAATGTACTAGACTATGTGTTTTAGGAGATATCGTGCATCACAAGACTTTCTGGAAGATGATTGGAATCCATTTTCTATGTCTATCGAATGACATAAAACCATCGATTCAGTGTTTCAATGTTGAAACGAACCTATAATTTTTTTCATGGAAAATTGATCATTTCATCAAGCAATTTCGTATAAAATGAGGCAGGTGAAGGAAGAAACAAGGTTCAATAAAATATTGATGAACACATCGTATAGTTCGGTCTACACAGTGTGTGGACCCCACTGAGCAGTGTATGGGGATTCCTTACATAGTTAAGTGTCACACAACATGTGACACCAATCACATAGCATGGGAGACCATCCTTATGACTCTGAGTGTACTTTAAGAGTACTAATATTTGGGACGAAGTACACTACATGCCTACATGGAGTGTACCCCACCACATTTGTTTTTTGATCTGGTTACACAGATAACCCCATGTACCAAAATATGGGTAGGCAGACAATGGTTGATACCTTGTACTAGCATATGGCTCGAGTAAATATGTAGACCCCAGATGGTATGACATGACATGTGAACCTTCTACACTTCATGTACCCATTTTTAACACAACATGTACATTTGATATGGGTTGTTTTACAAGGGTAGTACCGAGGGTAATGGGACATGGCATGTACTATACTACACATTGTGTACTGATTTATATATGGATTTATCTCATTTTTTACTGTATCATGGACATGTTTTTTAGGGTTTCTTCTCTACACATTCCATTGAATGTCAGTTAGTATCATTTCCAATTCACAATAGTATGATCCGTTCAGAAAAACATTTATGGTAGTGCGTTAGTAATCCCCTATAAGAGGCACATAATGGGATCCTCTATCTACTCAGGTTCCCTAATTGGAGTCTTGGTATCAGTGCAACCAATCTTATACTCTACCAATCATCTACATTGAAAGTGAATCCTAATGATTTGGGGTATAACCCAATTTCACGAGTAATGATCCTCATTTGATTATCATGATCTACCCCACTCATGGAGTTAGTCTTACTAATTTGATAGTATCATATATGTATTCAGATCTATTAGTGTATCGCTCTCATGATAGTTTCAAATTATCATAACCTCTCAGATAGACATCATTATTGCTACCATACAAGCATTATGTGCCCCTAGATGAGTGCATCGTGGAATCTTCAGTCTGAATCTCTATTGTTGGTATATGGTGGTAGTGACATACCTCTAGACAATGGGTCTAGGTTCATATATATATCTAGATATATTTTTTATACGTTCTATGGTTACATACTTATATAGAGATGATTATTACATACCATCATCATTTCATTGTGGTTATATGTTTCCCTTATGTGTATTGGTATACTCTCCCCTACACAAGATTTTCCCAAATGTTTCATGCCTTTTTCATACCACCGACTTTTTGAAAAGATACTAATGTATATCAGGACCCATGGATATGTCATGAATTGATATAGGTTGGGGGTGTTCTTATGGCTATAGATCGTAGTCTGATTACCATTTCTTATAGTTCAAACATTTTAGTTTCTAGAATATTAATTATGGTGGGATTTTATTTGTGCCTAGTTTTAATTATTAAACATTACATTCCATGTTTTCCAATGTTGGTTTGGAATTGTGGTAATTATGAATTTAATTCCGTCATGGTTTTACATTTCAGAATTTGTGGGAATGGAGATGTGTGTGTCTATACATGTACATAGGAAATGCCTCCCATGGAATTTATATGACCACTTTGTTCTAGACACCACCCTAGGACTATTGGAGGCTGTCATAGAGTGTCACAGATTGAGCCCCACTGGGATGGGTTGTGACAAATTTGAAATAGTGGGGGTCGTTTCAACCGTAGGTCCGAGAGTATGTGATATTGGGTTGGGGAATTTTTTTTAAGTGTTTTATGTTTGGATTTCAAGCCAAGGACTCCAATGTTGGTTCCAAAAACAATGTATCCAAGTATTAAGACTCTAATAAACTACTTTTTGACTATGTACATGAGAATGTAGGTCACCGGGAAATAATCATAGTACACACATCATATAAGAATGGGATATGGTTTTCTTGTACTTCATGTGTTAGATCTCCAGATATACACATTGATCATGGTACAATGTGTTCTCTTGAAGAACATCATTGTGATATATACATCTTATGATTAACCATCATGATCACGGGGATGACCCCCTTAATGAAAATTCATTAATATAGTGATTAGTTCAATGTTTTTACCTCTAGGTGGTGCACCATTCATACCACCACATGTATAAAAGCACATAGTAATCATGGTATAAATGGATGAAGAGAAAAGGTGGAGTGAATTTCATCAGTTTCACTAATAGAGAACCATCAATTTTCATGGTATGGTCATAACATAAGAGTTTAAGGACTAGTTTTATGTTGTGAACCAATTTTTCATCTATTTAGGACACTAGTATCACAGATGATGTTTCTGATGGGGAGACATCACTTTTTCTTAGTGGGGTGATAGTGGGCTATAGTTACTCGATATTACGATGACATAAACCTTCCGTATGCATAGTTTGAGGACAATTTCATAGATTATATCAAACCTTATAAGTTGATGTTTTTGATATCTTGGAAATTGAACAACTCTGACATGACGACATGTTGGTGTTTCGATATTCATTGTTGCAGACATTCATATCTAGATACTCAATAGATATGAAACAAGATTATCACTTAGGGGGTCAAACCATAGAGAGAGTTATGCATAGGGAAATACAAGTCCATGTGTCCCCTCAGTTCCTTCCTACCTTTGATGGGATTATAGATAATGATTTGTCAATAGATAGTTCCTTAGATTGGATGATACAGTCAGTGGTAGTTAGTATCATGAAAGAAAGAATAGTTTCCTTATGAGAGAGTAGTTGGATTCATCCATAAAAACATAGATTTTGGATACATCACAAGTGGAATACCCATAAAAAGTAATCTAGCATTGATAAGTCCTAGGGTGGGTCATGGTAGACTTGGGAATAGCGATGCTATTATTGTGGTAGAAGGGAATATATCGCTATATATTGTTAAACCCATTTTACTACTAACATATAGACAGTTGATGGGCCACCGAGGCAAGGGAGGAAATTGGATAAGGTAGATTTTTAGGGTGGATTATGTGGAAGAGGATAAAGGAGAGAAGCATGTGGTGTTATACATCTTGACATGCTACCACCACCATCCCAGGTTGCCCATGTAAGGATTAGGGAGCACGAGGACATGGGTGGGGACAACTACATGTGATTGAGACATACAAAATAGGGGATCCAAAAATGATTCATGGTAAAATCATTGTATTTTATACATTAGAATTCATATTGATATACACACATATTTTTATTCATTCTTTATCAAAAATATTATACGGAACCTTCAGATTCTGTATAAAACGTTTTCTCTACCATTACATTTGGATACACCTGCTATGGGAGACTTGATTATCACACATATGATGACATTGTGACCTAAACCATTATTTCTAGAGTTTCGGTTAGGACATAAATATTGTAGGATATAAGAATTATGATGTCATTCTTGTTATGGATTTTTTATCTTTATTCAATGCCTTGATTTACTTTTTTAAGTGTTGGGTGTGGTATGTCTATAGTGAAGTAATTGGGTTTTCCTTTGCAAGATAAAATTAATCAAGGTACCACATGATAGGGTCATGCATAGGGGGTGTATCGGATTACTCTTGAGTTGTCTAGCCTAACCCTCGGAGTATAAGATGTTATGAGTTTTTAGTTACTCATAGTAGTATTTAAATATGATTTTGTATTTCCTAAAGAAGTTATAATATTTCTTCTCTATTAGGAGATAGTCATGTGAATTATTCTACACCCTGTTATGGAACCTATATCAGAACCAACAAATCATATTGGTCCCCCAATTCTTCGTAAGATGAGGTTTTTTTTCAATGAGTTGCTGAAGAATGGCTTAGAAAGACCATGTGTTCCACCATAGGCCACCCTAGTTTTGTTAACCAAGAAAAAAGGTATATGGTATCATAAGGTTGTGCTTCGATTGATGACACATAAACTACGTGAACATAAATATTGAGTATCCCACACCATGGATCGATGACATTCCAGATTCATTGAGAGTGTGACGATGGTTCTTGATGGTCTACCATAGGTCAATGCTTTCAGATGTTGAAGTATAGTTTGGCGACTGCGTAATTATGAGATAGATGAAGAGGGGTGTCATGTAGGTAGATTAATATGATGCATCTAGGACCAGACTATTGTATTTTCCTGATGTAAATGAATGTCATGATTCCCCTACTATTGTTCTATTTGAGGACACATGAGTAGAACAATGCAACCATTGATCTTGTGTTGGTAGTGGTAGTCTTCACGTTGAATATTGGGCAATGATTCCTGATAGAAAATTAGTTTATCATATACTCTGATCAAAAGGGACTCATGAATATCTTCTCTTAGAATGATATAATGATGTGATAGATGTGATGGGTAGATTTCCTCCAAAACTATGATTTTGATATTTTATATATTTATGGGAAGGGGAAGGTGGTGGGAGATGATCTCAGAAGGAGATCCAATTTGTAGTTGATGAATGATATGTCAGATTAGTGGTCCCCATTACAATTATCCTTCAAGGATTCGGATAGATCATCTTACCTATAGTTGATGGTTGTTACCCCTCAAATATTATAGTGAGTTTGGAAGACACAACTTCAGGATACGGACTACGAGACCCAACATTCTCAGATGTCCATAAGCAATTTCCTTGATGGATATTTCGAACGTAGGGAGGTTATTTATCTTTAAAAGGACACATAGTTATACCAGCGGTGTTGCGAGAGAATGTTTTGTGGGTGATTCATGAATAACCTTTATCTGAACACCTAGAAGTGGAGAAAATGTACTGGGACCTCTAACATATGTTCTGGTTGATAGGGATGAAAAAGGTTATTGTAGAGTTTACTTCTCTATGCCATACATGCTATTAGGTAATGACTAACCATAATGTTCTAGAAAGATTGTCCCAACCCTTAGTGGGTCAAAATTGTATGTGGTATGGGATATCGATGGTCTTCATGATGGGTTTACAATGTATGTATAGGGGGAACGATGCCATCATCAGGATCATTGAATGACTCAACAATTCATCCTTATTCATATGAATATGACAGTAATGTTCATTATAAATAATAGAAAGCCTAAATAATTAATAGATAATTCAACTCCATGGAGACCCGTCAATGATAGTTTTATATCATGATGTTCATTTCACACTATGGTTGTGGAAATTTTTTCAATAGGATTTAGGGATTTTGTTACACTTAATCTTAGCATTTCATCCCTAGAAGGATGAAAAAAATAGAAGAACATATAGTTTTTGGGGGAAATGACATGGGCTTTAATGATTGAATTCAACAATAGTTGGGAGAATAAATTACCTCTTGTAGAGATTTCATAAAAAAATAACTATCAATTCACCATTGTAATGGAACTATTTGAGGCTTTTTATGGGTGACCTCGCATGTCACCATATTGTTGGACTGACCCAAAATATTATTCCCTCATTGGACTAGAGTTAGTGTGCCCTAGTACATAGATGGTGAATATCATAGTGGAGAAGTTGAATACTGAAAAGATTCATCAGAAATCTTTTACTAGCATATGGAAGAGAAATTTTTATATTGCGGATAAAGACTATTTCATCCATCTACATTCACCTAGATGTGGGTTATGAATATTTGGATGTGGAATAAAGCTTCCCCTATGGTTTATCTGTCATTTTCAAATAATGCATAGAGTTTCAATGGTGGAGTATCACATAGTTCTACCCCCACTGTTGAACCTCATATACAACATCTTCCACATGTACCGGGTGAGGAGATACATTTATGACCCATCCCTCATCATTGAATATGGATTTCATGTAATTTTAGATGGTGATAATTTTATTTAGGAACTTAGGAGAGGGTCATATGTGGGATATCAATTAACATGGTGAGTTCTTGGGGGCAACACATGAATCTCCTAGAAAGAACATGGGAGAAGGAGGCTAAGAACCATACTCAGTATCCTCATCCTTTTGTTCGAGTAGACATTTTTATTCATTTGGGGATTTAAAGCACTAATATTCAGAGAATTTAATGAATTGGAAACACCGAAATTCATTTTTTATAATTAGTTAGGAAAATTGCAATACCTGGCATTGTGATGATATACAATTCTGAAGCTTTGAATGCCTCATACATTGCATTGAATTTTTTTTCAGTTTTTTAATAATCAGTGTCAATGGTTTCTTAAAAAAAGGAACAATGCTTAAAATGTTCCACAGATTTTGAAATCTTAGGGAACCATTGTGTTCACATCATTATGTTAACCATGGGTTAGGCCTAACATCTAACCGCATTGGTTTGCTGTGAAAGAAATATTTTGGATGTAACTGTAAATTAAATATTTATAAAAAATATGTTTTCCTTCAAATCATAAAATCGCATGAAGATAGACTTAGATAGGGAATCCTAGACCACCATTGAGTTCATAATGTGGTTTTTTCCTAGATGAGACATATCTATAGTCAGCACAACACATCTGTGGAAAACCCTGAAAAGGTCATAATTATCAATAATTAATTTAATGATTAATAATTTGGTTGATGCACCAACATATCATCATTTATTTTTTTAATGAAACTAGAGGTAGTTTTCTAGGGTTAGACTCATAACACTAGAATTCCCTAGATAAACTAGAGAGATGAATTTGGAGGCTTCAATCATTGAAGAACAACGATGTGATGTTTGATCCAAGATCAAAAATAGCTGTTGTTCAATGATATTTCCGAAAACAATGATGCAACCAAAATTATTCATCATATAATGGTCCATACTTGAGGTAGGATGAATTATTTTGGATTTCCTTCATTGTTACTAAATCCAATAATGAACGTGTACAAACAAACAAAAAGGATGATCCATAGTTTGCTCATTTTTGTGGGATGATAATTTCTTGAAGGGTTTTAATGGTTGATGATTATAATTTTTTTTATAGTTTTGTTAACATCACCATTATGAAGGACTACATTGAGGATAGAACAAAAAATTTCCATGTTTTGTTCCTTGTGTTGTTTAATTGTTCTTTTCTCCCCTATGTTATTTCCCTTCTTTGTGGGAAATGAATGGATGATCGTTAGACCTCCAATTCCTGGCCCACTGATATGAAATATATGATCCTTCCTCATGATAACCTTGAAAAGGTGTAACGAAGATGGAATAAGACATATTATATTATTTTGGGAGATACCATTTTTTAGATGAATTTTGTGCAAATGATCAGAATAGGATTTCTTAGGTGATCAGAGGCCAAAAACCCTGCAAATCTATGTTGGAAATGAGAGAAGACCCTAGATATTTAGTTAAATGAAAAAAGGATCATTTTATCCAGTTATAGAGGATCAACCAAGGCATGTAGAGTAAGAAACAATATTCAAGCAAATTCCATATAACACGTCGTATAGTCTGGTCTACATGGTGTTTGTCTGCAACCGTGTGGTGGCATGGGTATTGGGAGGTGTTTAGGGGTCATAGGGCATGCGACCCTTATCACAAGAAATGTGGGCCCTTCCCGTAGACTTAGTGTGTACTCCAAAATTACAGGTACAAGGGGTGGAATTCATTGTGTGCCTATACAGTTTCTACCCCATCAAATAGCTTTGCTATGTTGGTTACATGGATAACCCCATATATTGCTACATGGGTAGGCAGACAATGTTTGACACCATGTACTCGCACATGGGTGGAGTAAACAAATGGACCCCAAATGGAAGGAAACAACATATAACCCATCTACATATTTTGTAATCATCTTGTACATGCTAGGTATATCTAATGGAGGCCATTGTACACATTCATTGCCTATGGTCAAGGGAAATTGTGTGTGACTCTACTACATGCCACATACCATTTTCTACATGGCTTGATCTCTGTGTCCACTGTATAATGGAAATATTTTATTTGGTTTGGTTCCATTTCTCATTACCCAAAATGACAGTATGAATCATTTCCTCTTCACCAAAATATGATCCCATCTCTAGGAAATTCATCATAGTGTATATGGAATCCTCTCCAAGAGGCTTGGAGTAGGATTATATATCCTTTCTTGTGCCCTAATTAGAGTCTTGGAATTTGGACAACCAAACCTACTAGATGTTGATCCTATAAATTTTAGTGGAATCCGAATAAGTTATTGTATAACCCCATTTCACTAGTGGTGATCCTCATATATGTATCATGATATTACACAACTCAAGGAGTGTGTTATCTCTGAGTAATTGTATTGTATATCTATTAAGATCTATTCGTTTATCTCTCTCCTGGAATTTTCCAATGAGTAGCACCTCCCGAACAGATGTAATTGGTGATATAAGACTCAAGATTATGTGCCTCTGGATGCATTTTTGTGGAATATTTAGGGTCAATATATAAAATTGGAATATTTTAGTTGTGACTTACCTCTAGTCAACATGTTTGGATTCGTGTATATCTGCAAAACATGTTTTTATCTGATTTGATCACAAACTCATGTAGAGTTGAATGTGACATTACATTGTATATTTCACTGGGGTTTTGGCTGTCATACTGAGTATTGATAGACACACCCATGCACATGATTTTCCATCATGTTTCATGTCTTGTGTAGACAAAATAACTTTTTGACAGAGTCCTAGGTAGAGCTGGAAAACGAGCTGCATTGTGAGTCTAGACAAGACATGGTCTTCATATGACTACCGACAGCAGTTCCCATACCTATTTTATAGGTTGGAATTTTTAGTTTATAGAGACATTAATTTATTGGGGTATTATTCTTACCATATTTACTTTACTACAGATTACATTCCATGTAGTTATCTCTTGGATGGGATTGTTGGTATGCATGCATTTTTTTCATTAGCAGATTTTTCATTTTATCATTTGTGGGATGGAATATGTTTGTGTGTACATGTAGTAAGGAAATACCTCCAATGTTATTGATCTACCTACTCAGTGATAGTCACATACTCCTGGACTATTGGAGTTAGGCATGGGGGGTCAAATAACATTACCCACTAGGACGGGTTGTGATATGTTTACCATCCTAATCATTGAATTTCCCATATAGGAAATCCCCTTCTTCATTATGTCACTCCCCAAAACGTTTCAATGAGGCTTATAAATGAAAATTCCATTTTTAGGTAATTAATTTAGAGGAATGAGTTTTGATATGTGGGATTAATAATTTTTAATGGTTACCCTTATTAAAACGAATTTCTTGTATTATATGAAATGTTTCACCAATGCTGGTAAGGCATTACATTTTTTTCAAAAGGACTACGTGAAAATGGGGATGCTTGTAAGAGATGGAAATTGTCTTCTGATACATGAGTGTTATTTGGAACAAGAGGCACCTAATAGGTGATTAACTGAAGTATGGTTTGAATTTACCATGTAGGAAATTTCCTTCTTTGCCTATATAATATTTAAAATGGCTCATTGATAATTATGAATTGAATTTTAATACATTAGTTAATTGAACAACTTTACTAAGTTCATGGTAATGATCAAGATATTTGTTACAATTATAAATTAATTAAAATTATTAAATAAATGAATAATAATGTATATTGAAACCATGTATTTTTTTATCCTTAATATAAACGATCTTTTTGAATTTAATGCTTTAACTGGACAATCGAAATTGTTTAAGGGTCAAAAATACCGATATGCTGCAACAAAAAATATACATTTCTCTATATCAATTATAGTAAATTGTTTACATATATATGGGATTGTTGAATATGTTTCATCATAGTTTATTCATTGTGCCTTATATTTTTAACGTGATTAAACCTCATTATTATATATATGGGTTGAATTAAAAACAATTATTGATGTTAAGACTCCTAACATTCTAAAAATTTGAATATTATTTTTATATATATAGAGTCAAGGTAAAAATGTATTGATGGTAAATAAATAATCATTCCCATTATAACTATATTATGCCTTAAAAGAGTCTTTCTACGATGATATAAGGTTTTGGGCCAATATGGAAATCGCACTCCCTTATAATGGGTGTTGAGTTCACATTTTCTTACACCTATGATACTATATGGGTGTTTGTCATTATGTGATATGTCGCATGATTTGAGTATTTCTAGGGGATATCACCCACCATAGATAGTGTTTTTATGGTTTCTCTCATTCTATTGGGATATAGGTCATATACCTAATTAGATAAGATTTTTGGCCCATTTAGACTGGTTGTGGATGATTAAGTTATGCAATGGTCAATCCCACAACTAGTATTCCATGTATATGGTGATTAGGCATCAAGATTAAATTTTTTCAGATTGGATGATGAAATATATAATTAAATTATATATATGTAATTACTATATAGATTAACTATTCAAACATCCATTACAACCATGAGCTATTGGAGATAGGCCTGCCAAGTGTCAATTAGAATCATAATGTGATAGTTATTTATTTATTCAATTTTGATTGGTAATTATTAATGAATGGAAACTATTTAGTTTTGATAATTTATTGGATTAAATGTAGACACCATTAGTGGTGTCAATCATATATTTTTATCTCACCCCTAATCGACCAATCATAATAACCGATACGATTGTTTTACAACATGTATGAATAATGGAAAGGTCCCTACTATAGGTTGCTAAAATTTATTTCTTTTAAATTTATTTTAGTAGTGGAGGACCATGAATAATATCATGATTCTTATGGTTAATGTTTTTCCTTTTCTTCTTTTTATTCCACTTCATAGCATGATTTAAGTCTATTTCCTTTTGGTATTATAGCATTACATTCATCCATGTACCAGACACTGATTTAGATGCTTTTTCATACATTTAGTCACACAATTTATTATCTTCAACTACTTTCTTTTTTCCATTATCTATTTATAATTACACTTTTAGTTGATTGTATCTATTTAAATTATCTTATGTTGTTGTTTATTGTTGGTTGTATCCCATGTACTACTTTGAAATGAGGTTATAGTCTTCCCACTATATATCATTTAAAACCTAACTACTAGTCGACCTACTCTAGAAAATATATAGGAATTAATGGGGCCATGTGACCCACCATCATGTGGTATAGGTTATGTGGATCCCAGGTCGATATATTACACATTTAATATAATTTGAAATTTACGAATTATTCATATACAGGATGTTTTTGAACAACTTCAAGACAAGATATTAGTTCATCAGATCTTCAAAACATATTCAATCTTCTAAATAATAATTCTTAAAAAATATATGATTATTTTATACCAATTGTTAATTCTAATCACATTTTCCTGGAAAATCAATTATAATCCAAATATAGAATTGTATTGGAAACATTAAACCAATGTAGATTCATTTTTTACTTTCAAACTCATTGATTTTATCTAGAATATATTTTACCAAATTCTCATCATCTAAAGCCTCATCTAGAGTAATAGTTAATTACTAAGATAAAAATTAATGGTGTTAAATTTGTTTTATCAAAGAACAAATTATTCTAACCAATTGATTCAAAAATCCAATGATATTATCAGTTGGATGATTCCAATGAATCCACTAATTTCCTTGGATTACAAAGAATTTTTCTTCACCAATAGGTTTAAAATAATCATGATGAATATTATTATAATAATATTAATAACATTTTCTTCCTGTAAAATAAATTTTTTAAAAAATTCAAAAAATATGTTTTATAAATAATATTTGATGAATAATGATGATGTTTTTTAAGAAAAAAAACATATTCATAAAATTTTATATGTAATATTTCATCAATAGTATATTTATTTTTAATGAAATTTCTACATTAAATACTTGTTGAGGAGTAACCAAAAAATATCCTGCCATCATATATTAAAAAAAATTAAGTACATTTTTTATTTATCTTCATGTTGAATACTTTGCATCCTACAACATAGAAGTATAATAGTTTTGGTTTCCTTCTTTCCCACAACTCAAAAAGTGTTTTATTAATAAAAGGTCATATTAAAACTCAATTTTAGGTAAAGTATCCTCTAGTAGGAGCTTCTTCATACAAAAACAATTTAGTAATTGATAATTTACTCAGCATGGTTCTAGTAATATGTTAAATGATTATATTTCATCTTTCAAATACATCCTTTTTTTGTGGACTTCTAGATGAGAAAAGTTATGTTTTATAAATTTTGAACAAAAAAATGTTTCAAAATATGAATTTTCAAATTCTCTACAATGATAATTTGGGATAATTTTAAAGGGTTGATTTTTTTATTTTTTCTCTTTGGCTATAATATTATTTAATCAACTATAGCCTTCTGAAATTATAGTTAGAAAATATTCCCAAGTATATTTACAGTATTCATCAACAAAAACATAAAAATTTAATTTTTCACTGATACATCTAGACTATATGGGACAAAATAAGTGAATGATAACTAAAATTAAATTATCAAAATATTAGACGTCAAAAAAACATAAATCCCTAATTATGTGGCTTCCAAAAATTACAAGGATAATAGATTTTGAAGCATCGAGGAGGAGTTTAAGTTATTATTTAAAATTTTATTTCATAATCAACATTAAAAATCATATAATCTTATAGAGTCCAAATATTATATTCCATGACAATGATTTATCTATCATTTCACTAACAAAATGTATATATTAGTTCATATGGTCTTCTATGTTTAATGTGTATAAACTATCATGATGATTTAGAGAATGAAAAAACTAGTATTTATAAATTTTAATTGTACATTTATTATAATAGGGGATCACAATATAATAATCACCACAAAACTAGATTATGCTAACAAGGTTTCACATAATTCATACAACGTTAAAAAAATATAAATTAATTCACTTTCAAGAAGACAAATGTTACATATATAAATATTTCAACTCGAGATTTATCTATGAAATAATCTTTTCCACCATTTACAATTATGATATTCTTAATGAATTCATTGTTACCATTCATATTTCTAGGAAAACAATGTCCATCTACCAGATATTCATTTTTGGTATATTTCATAATTTCCTAAAAGACATTACTATTTCAAAACAGAATTATTTTTTTGTCTATTATCATTTTAATTTAGTATTTTAGTTATCCATATTTAAACAACATTACTACATTTATAAAATTTCATTAATTTTTAAAAATATTCATTATGAAACCAAAACTACAGAAAATTATTTAAAAAGAATTTTTTTATAATAGTGTCATCAACATTGAAATTTTGTGAACAAACACAACATCTTTCAAAAGAATATAGTTATTACTAATGAAATATAATTGTCACAACCATTCCTGAAATATCTTTATAAGTTACAATTTTTTTACATTTTACCAATTTTTACCTTTCCAAGACTATGATTAGATAAAGGTTCTTCCAAAGTAGAAATTTAATATTTTATTTTAAAAATTATGATATTATTTAAAGAATGTTTTATAGTTAAATTGTGTTTATATATATAATATTATAAACTATTGTTTTTTGAAATAGTATTTTAATGATTCTCAAAAAGTGTATATTTTTCAATTTTTTATTCATCATGTTATTTAAAATGATCTAATATTTCAGTATTAGTAATAGTAATTATTTTGTTTTTCATAGCATGTTTTTCTTTGGAATTTTCAATCTATTTAGAAATATTAGAATTTTTATTTTAAATTAATTTTACAAATATAGATAATTAATCAGAACATAGTAAATAATTATTTTCTTCACCAGATAAAGAATATTCATCATCAAATGATGTAGAATATTTCTAATCATGTCTCGTATGGTAATTATAATTCAATTAATTAATAATAATAGATTAAACATAAGTTTAAATAACCATTTTTTTATATTCATAATTTCATTATATGAACCAGTATTTCATTATCTAGGAATTTAACTATCTACAAATTTTTCCTAAGAGCTATCTCCTCCCCTTGCACTCAATTTTCCTAATGAATTTTTACACTTATTGATATTTTGATTATAATACATTATATTATTCTTATAATAATTTATTTTATTTATAAACATCATTTTAGCATAAGAAACTCAAGTAAGATATGTTATCCAATTTTTAAATAATATCATATTACTTCAAGATATTATTTATTTTCACTTTTATCATTTTGAATCTTGTTACAACTATACTAAATATCATTCTATCCCAAAATCATGTTCATCATTTTTTTCATGATTAGCCAACTAATTTCTTGTCTGAACTGAGGATCTATTATCTGAATAAAGAATTATATTCTTCTTTTTATAAGATTTTTAGATATTTAGGATATTATAATTTTTTTTGAAATATTAGAGGTTTTTGGAAAATAAAATCCACCAATTTAGTTTTTCATATTCTCTTTATCCATTTTCATTCCACACTTATATTTATATTTTTTTTATAATTGTATAATCTAGAGTAATATTTTTAATTTTTATTATTTAATCTAATTCTTTTGTATTAGATTCCGATTCTTTAGGAATAATTTCTAAAATTTTATATAACAAAATTCCATCACCAATAATGTTATATGAATGAAATGTTAATCTATTTATAACAGTCATAATATTTTGTTGTAACAAATATACTAACTTACAAGGTAAAAAACCTAAATCACAATAATCAACTCTTAGTCATGATCTTCTACTATCAATGACATTAAAATAATCAATGTGAGTTATATCTAAATTATTCTAAATATATAAACTACTTCACCAAAATAAATCACACTGTATTATTTTATTATCATCGGTCATAGAAGAGTTTTTCTAAATCTATAGTTCTATTGATACTTTAAATTTTCTTATTTTCTTGAGGATGTTACTTCTTTCACCATAATCATATAACATAATGTTACCATCCCACAGTTACACACACTATTATTTCTAATTAAAGTATTCATTTTATTCCTCCATTATTCATAATCATTTCCTTAAAAATATTTGTGGTCTACATGGATTCATATTTTCATGAGTACCAACATTTATACCAATCATCATGTTAAAAATACACTACCTTTCTTTCATTACATGTTACTGAATTTTTTTAAACAGAACTCTATAATAAATTATAATTAAAAAATTATAATTAAAAAATTAAAAACCCTTCATGTATAGTAGTAGAACCTACAAAAATACACTTTTTTGTATCATGATAGTGTACTATGGATTCAATAGGGGTTTGAATTGTATTTTACTATTTAAATAAAAACAAATTTAAAATTCAATTAAGTAAAAAAATATGTAACATGCATTTTTTTCCACAATTAGTGAAATTTAATAAGATCTAATAATGACTAATATATCAAATTTTTTAATCATTCATATAGAAAAATAGATAAAAAATAGATATAAATATAATTAAAATGATATCTCAACTATTAATGCATAATGAAGTATAAACATGGAGAAAAAGTAAAAAAAACATATAATAAATTAATAATGACATAAAATATTTGTTAATAAATTATTTTCCATAAATTTTAGTAGTAATGTTTTCATATATCCTAAAATAATATATCCAAATTTTTACACCTAACTGTAATGTTAAAAAATTACTTCATTAGAAATAATGTGGTATGATGATCATAATGGATTGGTATTCCATCCCCTAGAAGCCCTTAACACAATAATAAAATTATCTCTAAATTCTAATCCTTCGATTCCCAATCTCTATAGATTATAATCACTTATATTTCGAACCATGGAATCCCTTGAACTAAATCTTGATCATGATATAGGGGAAAAATTGTTCTATGAAATCTATAACCCTTACTCAATTTCTATAGAAATGTAACACTCTAATTAATAATAAAAATTAGAATTAAATTTTCAAGTTGAGGAAAATATGAGCCATGTTGTGTTGTAAATGAGAGACATCATGTTCCTTCAAAAGAAACATATTTATATGCATTCTTCCAACATTCATTTTTTCAACGACTCATGAATTTGGTTGCAACATCCTTATATGTCCTTCACATGACAACATAAAAAAACATTTCTATAAGATGTAAATTTGATTACAATAATTGAAAGTTTATTATATATTCATTTACTAAGAAGTAATTATAATTTATATTATTATAAAAATTAGAATTTTAGATAGACTATAATATCTTTTTTTAAATCTGATGAACTAGTAAAATGTTACTCTCATGTGGGAGTTGGAGTTTTGCATTGAAGTGTAATTTGGTACTGACATGATATATTCTATGGAATATCGGATGGATCCCACTGAACTCCAAGAGCTATAATTGTATATGGAGGACCTTCATGAGAATAGTTTCATTAGGCCCACGATGTCCCCCTAGGCAGCTCATGTTCATTTTGTAAAGGCAGTGGAAGCGTATGGATTTTCATGGATTATCGTAACTTAAAAAAAGTCACTATAATATACAAGTACAACATGATGAGTATAGAAGAAACCATTGATCACTTGTGAGGTGTGAGATGGTTCTAGATGATTGATATCTGGTTCATATATCACTAGTTTCAGGTTAGTGAGGCATATATTATGATGTTGGATTTTCAATGTCTCTATAGACAGTACATGTTATTCTTGATGTGTTTTGGTATGATAAATTCACCCTCCGTTTCATAAAATTGAAAAAATAGGTTTTCCTGACAAACATAGACCAGTTTTTGGTTGTCTTCATCGATGACATTATATTATACACTACGAAATAGTAGGAGCATGCATATCACTTGAAAATGGTCGATGATTTTCTTTTAGAAAACCAGTATTATTGAAATATCTTGTCATTACAATTATGAATTTATGAGGTTTAATTTATTGAAAATTTCATATCTGATTGTGGTTTATCCATATATCTAATGAAAATTTAAGTAGTTCTTTCATAAGATCCACCCAAGAATGGGTCAGACTATTGATGTTTTATTGGATTGGAAGAGTACCACATGATATATTTGGAAAACCTATATTGGATTTCATCCCCATATAGGACTCTAAATATGAAGGTACAATTGACTAATTGGTCATAGTAGCTCCATAATTCGTTCGATAAACTTAAATGGAGGTTGATAAGAACTCTAATTTTTAAACTTCCAGAGGAAAAAAGTTGAGTTCGTAGCATTTTGCATTGCCTCATGTATAGGGATTTGTTGTGTGTTGATGAAATGATAGTAGGTCATCACATATGGTTTAAGGTATTTTTTGACACCATTAATATAATTATGCAAATCCCGATATTGGACTTTTAGTGGTTGAATTTGACATGAGGTTCTTGAGGCACTAAAATCATAGAGATTTCATTGTGGATTAATCAGACCAAAAGAGTAACAACTACATCTTCAATCTAAGATATCTGATACGTAGGAATTGATGATGGGTTTTTTTTCCAATAGGACTATTACTTCATGATAGTCTATAATCTATTAAAGGGAAATGATGTAGCATATTCCCTTTGTATGAAGTGCGAGTCTCAATTAGTGTGGGAATCATCAATGCTATTTTCTTCCCTACAACTGATCATAGTGGAGCATGATGGTACAATTTTCTTCTTGTTGATGGTGGTGACTCTTTCTCTCCATGAGTGTGTGAATTAGTCCCAGCTTGGGAAAATCGAAGGTGAACTTTTTATTTATCAGATATTATTAGGTGTTGCAATAGATAAATATTTTGATGGAGGAAATCATGAGATATTTTTATTGGAAAACAACAGCTCCATTCACATTGCAAAAAGAGGTGATGAGAGAGTTCCACCCTTATTTTGTAGATGTACATTCCAGTGTAGTGAAAATGTACATGGAAAATTAGAAATAGTTTTGGTTGTCTATTAGAAGACAAAAAAAAGATAATTTCACCTCACCTTGCCTTACATGTTAGAAGGTGAAGGCTACACATCAGGTTTCGACATGTTTGATTCAGCCTCTTGATATTATGTACTTTAAATGGGATGGAATATCAAATGATTTAGCCTTGGAGAGTCCATGCATAATTAAGAGACATGAATCAATCTTGGATGTAGTATACCGACTCATGATGTTGGTTCACTTCCATAACATCAAGGATCACAAATAGGTATAGAATATTGGGCAGGTATACATACAATTCATCATTTACCTTCATGGGGGTACCCTCAACAATTTTCTATGAACATTAAATATATTTTATGTCTTGATTATGAGAATTCCAACATGTGGAATTCAGGACCCAGATACGGATGAGTACAACATTTTATCTCTGTATCGAAGGGTAGACCGATAGAATATTCCCAATGTGATAGGTGATGATGAGAGCATGTGTTTTGGATTTCAGTCGGAGTTGGGAGGATAACCATCCAATTGGGGAGTTTACATATAATAACACCTATCGCGTCATCATCATTTTGGATATATTTTATTCCATTTATGGGATACCATTTAAGTCACCCTTCGGTTTAATAGGATTGTTGTGTCCTATCGAATCTCCTAGAGTTAGTGTAATAGGCCACCGAGAAAGTACAAGTTATTTAGGAACATATTAAGATGGTCCTGAGTTGACAGTAGTCCTATGTAGATCAATGTCGTAGGCCCTTGGCAATTGAGCAGGGGGGCCACGCCTCCCTGAGGGTCTCTTCATTACATGGAATGTGGATGTTTTTAGAGGATATATGTTATCCCCAAGGATTATTAGGGAATTAGAGATCGTGATGAGGGTCGGCGAGGTTGCCTACTGTTTCGCCTAAACCCCACAGATCGAGCGAGCGCATGAGGTTTTCCATATGGCTCTTCTAAGGATATATGTGAATGATCTGAAGATGTTATTGAATAGGGAATGATGGTGATCTTGGATACATGAACCTTTTCATAGAACTTGGTGGTGATCAAGGTTCGACAGGAGTAGACAATATGGGGACAAGCCATCACATTGGTTCAATTGTTATGGCAGGATGAAAATGTTAAAGAGAGTACCTGGGAGTAGGAGAACTAAATGTGGGCTCTATATCCATTGTTTTTTTATAGTTTTTCATTTCATGGATGAAATCCATGATGGTGGAAATGATGTAGAGACCTAGTTTTTTCCATGTGAGACATTTAAATATTTCTAAATATTTTTTAGACCCATGTATTGACGTGACGTGTCATTCCAAGTCCGAGTGTGAACATAATATTGTTAATAAAAATATTAAAAATAGTTTATATTGCACATGTAGTTAATTAATGAAACTGGGAAAACTCTTAAATTGATGACCATATCCTAAATTTGAGATAGTGGCTTGGTCCAGAACACAATTAATTTCTAAGGTGCTACATAGAATGACTAGATTAGTGGCATCCCGAACCTCACTCATTAGTGTTGCATTTTATTAGTTAAATAAATAATTTATTTAAATTATTAAATGAATGATTAATAGAGAGAGATTCTTTAAATCTCACAGTTTTTTAGGGTTTTTATTGCCCTTAGTCTACCATCAATCTCTCCCTTCTTCTACTCTATGTTGGTGAAGAATGAACGAATGAAGAACCTATGATTCAAGGCGAATCAAAGATCAATGAACGCATCAGAACCTCCGGAACCCATTGGAATCCTTGAACATCAACAAGGATCAATAAAAAAGTGTTAGGTCTCAAATTTGGTGTTTTTACTCCCTGAATTAAATCTTTGAGATTGTTTAATCTTTATGTATCATTATATTACCACTTCTAATTTTCAATATCTAAGATCATGTTGTTTAATAATTGTTCATAAAATCACAATGATCATTCATTATTGTTGGCCATGAACACTTGTAAAATTATTTAATCCATTATTTATGATGTCTTTTCCACTCTTTACATCTGGTTAGTCACTGTGTAATCCTGGTGGATCTGGATCCATCAATTGATGGGTGACCCAACCATGGTCGGGCACCCAAATTCATGGTATTTTTCCAAACTATGATGAAATTATGAGTAAGGTAAAGGTATGGAAATGAGACAATGAAATGATTAAAAATATATATAGTTTATCCACAATTTGATGAGTATTAAACTCGTGGAGGCATGTAGAATATTTGGCCAACCCTTGTTTTTGAAAAAGGCCGATTCATGATTAATGATGATGGGATTCAACGTTATTCAGTCACATCTAGTGATTTTGTAGTAAAATCCCATGAAATTGGATGTGGTTCATGCATATTTGGAAGCATCGAATAGAATCAATGAAACCCGAAGGATTCATGAAAATCCAGACTACACACTGTGTATAATTAAGAACACACAGCATGTAGCCTCCCTCAATTGTGGCACTACGATTTCGTGGAGGATTAGGATTCCACAATGTGTACTTCTTTTGACATGCTATGTACTACCCTTTATGTTTGAATTTTTTTATGGAACACACATCTAGGAACACTCCATGTGCTAACTACAAAGGTTGTTCAAATATTCAGTATCTTGTGTTGACCATGTACCGATGTTCATGGACACTGGGTCCGAGTAAACAGACACGACTAACAGACATGCCCGATCCCAGATTTCTATGACACAACCTATAGTACACCAACATGGTGTGTTCAACTATAGGAGATGGGACCATTGTACTAGTCAGAGTGAAAAACATGCAATGGAGATGAACCACATATAATATGGGTCCCTCACATTCCATGTTCTTCTTAGGATCTTCATAGAGATCTTTAAAAGCCAGTATCTCCAACTTTTGGACTCGTATTTTGGGTTGTGATGTGCCTATACTGAATTTTTTCTATGTATAACATGATGGTGATCTCATAATAGTATTTCAAGATACAAAATAATAGTGCCATGTTAGCAAGAATAGTGACCTCACCCAATGATGTTAGTGATCTAAAAGGTTTTACCAGAAATGATCTGGGTTGACCCACTATCTTAGATGGGTAGTGAAGCCTCCTACGATTCTAGGATAACCCTCTTGTTAGGATGGGTAGCGTAGTCATCGATGATTCTGAGTTACCCTCTAGTAGGATAAGGGTAGTGGATTTCCTCTTCATTTTAGACTGACCCTCTAGTTGGGCTCGGAAATTTAGTCCCCATTAACGTTCTAGGTGTGATCCTCCAAATAAGTAGCATAGTGGCATCCACTGAAGACTCATTAGGCATACCCTACCATACTTTTTGGGCAGTTTCATTCTTATGATACTGTCCTGAGTGGTACCCTCTAGTCAGAGTTGACAGTTTCATTCCACATGGACTACCGAAGAAGTCCCTCAACTGTGCGTCATAGTGGCGAGGCACGTATTGTCTTCACCCAAGGACTCATTATAATGTGGGGATCCCTCCCCACTGAGAACAATTCAGGTGATGTGACCATAAACAATAAAGGAAATTCATATTTTCCTAAAGTGGATATAATCAAGGTGTAGGTATTTGATCCATTTTGACTTGTGCCTCCTAGGCACACACACAATATATTGGGAATGCTAGTTGACTTTACCATGGAACTCTTGGCTACACAAATTCACTACTACAAAGAAATTCAAGGGAAGTACTACCCTTTTATCTGCACTTGAAAAGTGCTAATAAAGGGGGCCTTTATCAGTGCTAAAAAAGAGCTCATAAAGGGGGGATTTATCAGTGCTTTTTCCTTCCAGTGAAAATTTTATGTTTCAAAAAAATCCTGAACAATAAATTATTTTTATATAAGTATATTTATATTGATATAAATATAATATATATTTTTCTAATATGTTTTTGATATGTATAAATAGAATATTACATTTAATATATATGATATTTATTGAAAATGGATTTAAAATATTTTAAAAAATATTCTTAATAAATAATTTTCAAATAATTATTGATTAATACTTATTTTATAATAATTTGAAGACACAAAAAATCAAAACAATTAATAAAATATCTAAAATAAGTTGAAAATTTTAGTCAAACATCAAACTTTGATAACTATTAATACAGATTTCCGTTTGAGCTCTACAATATATCAAATCGAAGCCTGCAATGAGCTCTACGTATTAATGAACAAGATAAGTTTCTGTCACATTTTTTGAGGCCAAAAAGGTCCCAGAAGGCCTCCAAAACTGAGTTTTTAGTTGGGATACCCCGATTTATTAACATTAAAACAAGTACAACTTCTTATCCGGATGTTTTTAGGCCTTTACCACATATTATATCAAATATTATTTCATTTTTGTCGATTTGACTAAATTTGGAGTTGAAAAGGGCTTGAGGATTATATGTTTTGATCGTTTTAACATTCTATGGCTTCTCGAATTCAAATATATATATATTTATTCGTAAATATATATGTGTATGTGTCTTTGTGTGTGTCTATGGTTGTGTGTGTGTTTTGTATATATGTATGTATGTATGTATTTATTTAATTATAAACACACATAAAAAAAATATTTCATAACTGTATTTAAAAGTAATCTTATCTGTATAAATTAATATACAAATATATATATGGATAAATAATTATATCTAAAAATATATAAATATATATATATATATTAATATACGAGTGAATATATATATATATACTAATATATGAATAAATATAAATATTTTAATATGAATCTATATCAATATATGAATAAATATCACTATATTTATATAAAAATAAATAGATATATCATTAAATATAGAAGAAAACGAAAGAGCTTAGTGGTGATGGTGTAGCCGCGAAAGGGTGAGGTTTCAGGTTCTAGTTCGGGTGGAAGTAGAGGGGTGCGTACATGTGAGGATGCATGGGAAGGGTAGAGTGTGGGAGACCACCTAGCGCTGATAGGGGTGGGGTTTAAGCGCTGTTAAAAGCACTCTCTGCATTATATAATTACTTTTTTTATTTTTATTTTTACTTTTATCTGTGCATTTTAAAAGTGATGATAATGGTCCCTTTTATCAGTGCTAAAAAAGCACTGATAAAGTGGTCTTTTATCAGTTCCTTTTTTAGAGATGATAAAAGGGTCCTTTTTCAGCGCTTTTCAGAGTGCTGATAGAAGGGACCACCTATATTAGAACTGAGCATTACAACACTTTTTAGCGCTTTTAAATCCCATTTTGCGCGCTGATATAGGTCATTTTTGTAATATTGATTCTTTGGTTGAGTTATAAGATGGATATCATCCTTACACAAATATTTCAGTTTCATTGACTAAGCACACACACATATATATATATATATATGATATTATATTACCCACTCGTTGGGTCTTCATTACAATCCTTCCAAATAGGAAAATATGTCAGGGGTATACCATGTACATTTTATGTATAGCTTCTCGTGGTTGGATGAGTATACTCCCTCGATATAGGTAGAAAATAATCGACAGGGAGTTCATCAACTAACTATTTTGATCTCCTAATGTTTGGATGAGTCTACGTTTACTTTGTTGTTGTGTTGATCTATAGTCTTTCCATTCAATTTTACCATACAATGTTCTCTCTCTTACATTTTTTTAGAGTATTTATTACTACACCCCTTTACGATATGGAGTTTTCTTATAGTTATGTTAATTATCAACTCTACCTAGGATTTTCCAAGAATGTTGTGTTTTTTATGATTATAGTGGACAGGTCGATCATGATATTTGAGGAGCGTAGGGACACTATCTTCATAGATGGTGTAAGATGGTTGGTGTTGGGATTCATGAGTTGGGATCTTTTATATGTTATTATAATTTTGTTTCCTTTAGGTTGCCGCATTTTTTTGGTTTGGGTGTATGTTTTTTCCATTAATTTAATGTTGAAAATACTATACTGTTATACCCTCTAATGTTTCTTACATGTTGATTTACATTAAAACATTTTTTCATTTTTTTATTTTTCATATGCAATTTTGAAGTGACTGGGTTTTCTGCATGAGTATATGTTCTAGGAAAAGGCCTCCCCAATGATAGTTGTTCATTTTTCACCAGTCACCAACCCTGGACTGTGGAGGAATGCTTGGGGAATTCATGGAGTGAGCCCCAACATGGTTCGGGTTGTGAAATATCATGTTATACCTAGATAATGTTACCATTTAAATATTCCATGAAATAATGGTTCCTAGATCATGGTTTCCAATCACTCTAAATTCCTCCCATTTAATGTATATTTACTCTTCAGACAACATTTGATTTTTTTTACACATATTATTGAGGGTGAGAGGAATAGAGATTTTTTATATATACAATAACATAGTCAATTAATTGATATATTTTTTATGTTTTCATTCTTCATCATTGATTCATACTTCATTAGGTCATGGAATGCTATACAGAATTAGTAAAGTTTATCAACAACCCAAAATTATTCTTATTGTTATTGGTAAATATTATTTAGTTTATTCAATATGTTCAAAATGCATACATAATTCAAATTAAAAATATATTTTTTATTTTTTTTAAATATATTTTATATCCATATATTTGTGAAATTATATCATTTAAATTTAATGTTTTAATTGTTCATTAATCCAAAATTTCTCCCCCTCCAGGTATACATACATTATCAGTTAAATTTATTACTTCTTATCAAAAATTTATTTTCAATATTAAATTATTTTAGTAAATATACCTTTAATTATATGTTTATAATTTCATTATTAGTTGATAATTTAATATTTAAACCGATATTCTTCCATGAACGCTTCACCTTCATCTAAATCATGTCAATGTGATATGATAGATCATCTAAATTTAGCCCCTGTGATAGTTTCATTTCCAAACACAAGAGGTTATTCTTATTTAAGAATTCTAGAATTATATAACAGTTCCACCCCTCATTCTGTAATATCCAGGATTTGTCAATGATAATAAAAATATTTTTTAATTTTATTTCCAACCTGAAGAGACACATAAACCTTATCCACCATAAAATTTATTAACTCCACCATGTTATACTATTATTTATGTAGAAACAAATAATGAAATTCTATTTTTTTCATAAATATGTGATTCAAAATGCGATTCTTTCTATTGGTATATTATTTTATTATCAAAAATACATATTTTATTTAATTGATTTATCTTCTATAGAACATTCATATAGTTGGTACCCATCCATATTATCATTAACTTTATTTACTTTTTCAACCAAATAGTCATTAATTAAATTCAATATAATAAGATGGAAACAAATACTATTCTGTATGAAATCTAATGATTTAAAAGTTAGAGAACATTTATTTTTCACATCGCAGTGTTCTTTTACATCGTCATCATGATCGTTCAATCTCATATCTTTGAATATAATGTACTTCATGATTAATTTTATAATTATTTCTAGAAATTTTTTTCAAGAGGAATCTTAATGCTACATTATTTTTGGGGGTAATTCTCATCCTATGACTTTTCATAGTAAATTTTAAATTCATGATATCTACAATAAGAATTGTATTTGAAAAAAATTCTACTTTTGGGGTAGGAATACATAATTCCAAAAATCATTATGAATTATTATAAAATTTTCTTGATGTAGACACCATGTATAATTAGGTACTACTAACATAGTATATTTCTAGATATAAAATTTTTACCCTATATGTCTGTTTTATAATAATTACATGAGAAATATTACATTTTTTATAATGACAGAAACAAAAATCTGAATATTAGTGGAAATAAATACATAAAAAGACCTAAAATAATATTTAAAATAATAATTAAAAATATGAATAGTGAAGAGTTTTACCTAAGATGTTGGTACATAGTGGTTTCCAACATTCTTATACTACCATGAAATGGCAAAAATAAATTGATTGTCCATTATATTTTTTATTCCCTATTTATTTTGAATAGTTTAGAATTTATGTTGGTTTTCAGAAGAAATTTATAAAGTAACTCAATACTATTATAGGATATATGAGTACAAAGGTCAAACCCATATGGAATAGGTAACAATAGATTCAAAAATTCAAAAATGTATGGTTGTTATGTTATTTTAACGAATATAAGAAATATTTTTCCTTATTTAAAATTCATGAAATAAATAAAATTCCAAAAAATAAAACATATCAGTAAAAAAGTAGGAGGAAGAGAAAAAATTCCCCCATTACTGTTTTATTAAATTTTTATAGTGAACATAAAATGATAAATTATTTAAATTAAATTTATTCCAAGAATTTTTATATATATATAAATTGTATAAATCCTAATCAATGAACACATTCACCATCTGTCTTTAAAGATATTTCAATTAAAATATGAATAATTTATCATCATATTTTTATCAAATAATAATTCATATTCTAAATAAATTTTCATGAACTTATTACCATTAAACTGATAGTGTACTTTAATTAACCAAATTTTTTTCATTATTTAAATATAAAATTAAATAATCACATAAATAATATCATGACAATAAATAATATAACAATTTGAACGTGTAGAATAATAAAACTATTATAGAAGTCACCCACTATAGTCAAATGCATTTTATCATTTAAATTTAAGCAGTCAAACATGATTTATAGTGAAAAAACTAATATCCACGTATGATGAGAGAGAAATTATATAAAATATGGGTAATTATTGATATAATTTAAAAATTGTGAGAAACAAGTATAAATAAAATAAATTAGAAAAAAACAACTAAAATAGAATGATAGAAAAACATCATAATATATTATTGTGGAATTAGTGAAAGGATTTATCAATCGTTCCAAATCTATATTTCTAAATAGAAACATTCTTTTCATAGATAGATATTACATTATTAGATAAATAGTTAATACATAACATAGCAATCCGAAATAGAATCATATTGGTTTACTACCTTTAGAAACATGAATACATAAATAACATGTTCTTAAGATATCTACAAAAGCTACAACATAATTATTCATTATGAGAATCTATATTATACATGTCATAAAAAAAATTATTCATAGAATAGGAGATGCTACAAAATAATTGGTGATCACTGATTCATAGTAAGATTAAAATTGATAGTTATCAATGGATATATATTCATTAAATTAGTATATGTGTATGATAACTGGAGATAAATATTTTAAAAAACAAGATTAAAAATCATATATCATAATCATGTGTGATTTCATAAATCTTGGTAGTTACTCATAAACGAATAAAAAATAAATAAATGATCAAAATCCATGATAGTTTGACATTGGAATGAGACATAATATTTTGGAATACAAAAATTCATAGAAAATAATTTCATTGGACAAGGATCACTAAAAATACAATCACAGTTTATCGTTTTTACTCCCCAATCAAGTATATCCTTAGTTAGTGTTCACTAACATTAAAATAATTTTGGATAGATTCCCTTAAAAATCATAGTTTCCTGCACATTCTAGTCCTTATTATCCCATGATAAATTTATCATTATGAATTCAATTCCTTTATATATATTTTGGGCCCACTAATAAAATATTAAAAATCACACATATACGGGACATTAGATAATTGGTAATTTACCATATAATGAATTATAAAAAATAAATTGTATTCATTATAATTTCATCATTTCACAATAGAATAACCCTTGTAAAGGAAATTGGTTTTATAAAGGTTTCATCATAAATGAATTAACCCAGACCATGAAACCATATTCATAGAGTCGTTATTAAATTGGAATCATTATTATTAATATAAATTGTTCATCTTTGTGGTATAATTTGAAAATTTACATTATAAAATATTTGTATAAACACTGTTTTTTTAAAATAGATTAAATATTAGATTAATAGATTACCAAAACATTTGATGAAAAATATTCCATTTTCATTATGAATTTCCTTATTTAAAATATAAGGAATTCATAAAAATTGAAGAAAAAATTTCATGAAAAAAATGTGATATTTGGTGAATTAATAATAATATGATTAATTGATCATGATATTAGGATATTGTGTTCTTGTAATTTACTTTTAAAAAAATATTTGATTCACAATTTTAGAAAAAATATAAAATTGTTTCATTAATAATACAAAAAAATATTACATTGATATAATAATGTAATAATTAAATTATGATAATCAATTTCATTAAATTCTTGAGATACAAAAATGTTTGAGATTCAAAAAAGAATTACGCTGTTCATAGAGATTGAAGGTCTTACATATCGATAAATATTTTTTTAACATTGAGAAGAATGAAATAAAATAATGGTAAATAATATCCATCTTATTATTATTTTTGTTATATTTTATATATAATATATATTAAATTTACTTATCCTTACTACAATACATGCAATGTGTAAAGAAAAAACTAATGACATCGCTTCTTAGAGGTGGTAGTCAACACATATGCACAAGGAATGATATAGTATTACAACTAATGAGAATGTAAGATGATAGATGTGATATTTTATTTAAATAATAATAATAACATCAAAACAGTCATTTAAAATAACTAATCTATTATAATAATAATATCCATTCAACATTGTCATGGAAAATGAATTTTATCGGAACGGGTAGATATGGTCCACACATATGAATTAATGGTACCTTCATATCTGATTTGATTGAAATGAGGTGGATAATTATGATTCCTTAATAATCTTAAAATTTATTTATATTTTATTTACTAAACTACTATTTTATCCTGAATACCATATATTTAGTTGAGTAAATGTGAATCATATTTGATAGAGTTTGGGTAGGATGATTACATATCCTTCAGTTGTACTACATTAGATGAATCCCTAAGGGCCCTTGTAATATTATTTTATGAATAATAGAACATATAATTTGTGTTTATGGTAATTCATAAATTAAATTTGTAGTGTCTGACTAATCTATCCAGATCGATGTTGAGTAATGCTGATAACGGGGAGGTGTATTTTTATATGTTGGGGAGAGAAGAGAGATGGAATTTTTAAGAATATAAAAATATAAAAATTTCATAATCAAGAAAATTTCTTACAAATGGATATATAATAAATATTGGGATAGAATGATGTTGTTATATTTCTTGATATTTCTTTGAATGGTTAAATTTCATAATTCCCCTTTACCATTTTTACCCAGGTAAACCCATTTAAAAATTAACAATAGTGAAACATTTTTACAATTTGAAAAATAAATATGAGCCTCAGTGTGTGTGGCCTAATTAATAAAATTTTACATTAATATTCCAAATATGGGATCTATTTTACCAATAAAATTACACATTACTATTTGAATTCAAAAAATATAAACAATTAAATTGTGATAAAATTTAGTTTTTTAAAAATAGTTTCTTGTGTGTAAAATTAATCAATACCACAAAACTATTTAAAATTTTTTATAATGAAATTAATATAAATATTCATCAGGTATAATAAAAATATATTTTTAAATAAATTTGAAAAAAATGTAATATTTAAATTTTTTAACAAAATAAATGTTGTTTTTTTAAAATATGTATCATTCTATATTCATAGAAAATTAACTCATTTTAGAAAAATCACTAAATTTACTTCTATGTAAATTTTTTAATGTAGATTTTAAAAATTCATTTTTTTAAAATTTCTTTTCCATATATGTAATAAAATAAAAATATAATTATCTGATAAAAATAAATAATTCTTACATTTATAGAAAATTTTATTTTAAAATCATATAATAATTTTTAAAATTTTTTTTTTATCAATTTTGAATATATTTTTGTTATCTAAAACTATTATTAATATTTTAATAATTTACTAATTCATATTCACCAGACCAATTTAACAAATGGAATATGATGGTATACTAGATTTATGTATCTTGTGTCTTATAATTAGATGGATCACATTTTATCGATGAAATTTATATTTTTTAAAAGAGGAATATATCACAAAAAAATGAGTGTAATATTTTACCCCACATAAAATATTTTTCAACCTAAATGTACTATCACTTAATTAAAAAAAGGTTATATCACTATTTCATCACATCCTTGCGCTACAATATAGATTATATTTGTTTTTTATTCCTCTAATGAAAATGAAATAGGTAATTTTATGGTTATAGTATCACATTATCTCTACATTATAATATTGGTATATGGTTTCCATAGAATGATGAACATGATACAGTTGTAAAACCATGTATTTCAATACATGTGATAGATCTTGTATGTACGTCCGAATGATATACACCTGAAACACATTATTATCATTAGGGAGGTGCGATGGAAACACCAAATGATAAGATACTATCTATAATCAATAATAATTTATAGTAAAATATTACTATGGGGTTTCATTCCTTTCCTTAGAAATTCCAAAAATGTTCTAACATTTAATTCTATTATTGGATACCATCTCACTAAAAAATTACATATTTCACTTTTTATTGTGACCAAAACATTTATATCTAATTAGAGAATACATGATGTAATTCATAATGGTTCTGACATCATCTACATTTTAATTAGCTCACTCATTTCCCAATAAATTTATTTTTCCAACTTCTTTCTAGAATGTTGTAGTTCTGCATTTCATTCAATGGAAGGCTTAATAAGGTTCAATTTGAGTTCCTAAGTGAATGTTTTCATTCTTTGAAAAATACAGTTAAGGATGGTGTAGATCCCAACAAAATATAAATGACTAGAAAAACAGCTTAACAAATTCCATAGGGATTTGATGGTTCTCTTAAACATTCAATAATCCTAATGAAGTAATATTTTAATGATTCATAGACTTGGATTCAATGCTAATGGGGGAAATATATAGAACACTAATATAAAACACATATTCTGATATGATACAGTAAAATGTTGTACACCACAAAACCATTAGTATGGGAAAATATATTTTCTGATATGATATTAAATATATTAAACACCAATAATAAAAAAATGATATCTTACATAAAAAGACGATCAACTACAACATAAATAACATTATGGTATTTAAATGTTTTTCATATTCCAAAGTCAAAATCTATGCGGATGGTTTCTTGTCTACATTTTTGTATTGGTAATGGTTTTAACATCACCATATACTTATATGTATCTCCCATAACATGAAGTCATAACCAGAACCAGGATAGATAATCTTCAATTCCATTATTAATTATTCCACATCATTAATACTATCTATGATCAATTTACATCATCATACTTCGAGGATGAACTAATAATGATGACCTATAACCATCATCCAAAAATCTTAGACATCAAATTATGTTTAAATGTAATATATAAAATGTACCAGATCCTTTTTATTCAATAATAATCATATTTAACCTAGTAACATTTCTCTTATTGTTTTTAATTCTCTATAATTTCATTTTTCTTTTATTTAATATTCACTGGGATAGACGGAAGAATACATTTTTGAGAAATAGAATATTTATCCAATTACATGATGATTTATATATCCATCCATCAAAAATAAATAAATAATGGATCTTCATTAATACCTATCATATAAATGATTTCATGATCCCTTCATCTAAGATCATATTCCATAATTTTCTCCATCATATGATAGTTATGTGTTGATGAATCATAATTTTTAATAAAATTTTTCATACTTATTGGTCACAATTTCCCTATATTTGAATGAATATATACTATTAAATTTTATTACTAATATATATTTCATTACCTTCACAATAATGATACTTCCTCTATATCGTTAGTGCAAAAGTACCACATCTAAATGGATATCATGAGTTGGATAATTTTTTTAATGGACCTTCAATTGGATTGAAGAATAATATATAACAATATCATTTTTCATGAGGATGCAACCACATATGTTATTCAATAAATCATTGTTGGTAAAAATCCATTTTCCACTAATTTTAATTATATTAATTGATGTGCTGACATACACTCTCCCATGTTAATTCAACCATAACGCACATTCATCTATAAAAATAATGTTATATCCCATCTGTGATATGTTGTCGAGTGGGTAAGAAATCATTGTGAAATTGTACCAAAATAGTTAGTAATTGCATTTAATAAAAGAAATCTATGTATCATAATAAGATTTTTTGTTCTAAACCAACATTGAATAAAATATGATTAGGATTGATCAAATGATATACACTATAATGATGTTTTATTATCCACAAAAACATTTTATATCCATAAATAACATGGTGAATATTACCTAAATATTATCATTCCATATGGTATTTAGTACAATAGATTCATGATTTGAATTCTCTCCATTTAACTTGTTATATATAAAATAATTTATATAACGAGTAAAAAAATCTTATAAATAAAATATCTAAAGACTTTTTCCCTTATATCCTTCAAAAAATTATGGGAATTGGAAAGATGTAATGGGATTACTATAAATTCATAGTTTCCATACATAATGTAGAATGTTTTATATAGTATGCCATCACATTAGAGCCTCCACTAAAAGTGTCTATATCAATGATCTATTATGGACAAATATTTACATCCTCATATTTGATAGAATAAATCATCAATATACCGTAGAATTTTTTTATTCTTTATCGTCATATTTTTTAGTTCCTGGTAATCAATAAATATTATCATTGATCAAACATTATTCTAATCAAAATTAATATGTGTACTCCATGGTGACAAACATGGATGAATAAAACCGTTTTCATGATTTTTCTTATGATTATTGGATTCTCCATAATCAATACGAGACATTCGGTATCCTCCCATCTAAATTGATAATTAATAATGTATGAGTTATACTGAAAACTAAAAATAAAAATTTACCGGATGATAATTAAATTCCTCTAGTTTGAAATAAAAAATATTCACTATGATAAGAATATATTTTATGTTGAGTTTTTCTCCTGTCATTGGATAAAAACATTCATCAATTGAATAAACAAAGAATGATTGGCATGAAGTATACCATGTTAGTAATGTCAATGACTCCTATAAATTCTACGGAATGACTGCCAACATTATGTATGTTTATCTCACACATAAAAGGCCATGTTAGATTTTCATAGACACATTAACACATTTCAAAATCCCCAAAAAATGCTGAAATTTAATAAAATCATCTATTAAAAAAAGAATTCATAACATCTTTCGTGCATCAATGTCTAAAAAAATATTGGAATATATTAAATAATAAATTCAAGATGAGAAAATCATAATAACAGTGTAATCTTCATTCAATAAAGTTAAAATATCCAATTTAACTCATATTTCATTCATCTTTGACTAGTCCAAACAATGATCCTCCAACTATGGATCCTATATGGAGTTTGTAAAAATTCGTGTCTTGTGCCTCAAACACAAAAAGTGTTGCAACATCTAATATATGGATGTGCATAAAAATAAAAAATTTGACCCCCTGAAATCAATAATTATAATTAATAAATAGTGTGGTGATCTTGAAAGAGGATATGTAAATCATGAATTGAGACATATAAATAGAAAAACTGAGATAAACTTATAATTTATTCTATATCTCAAAGTGTTCTCACCCATATTTCAATCCATAAGATTTTTTCTTAACAATTCAAGATAATGATCCCATAGTAGAATCTAATCAATGATCAATGGTTTAACTAATGGATAGTATCCAATAGTTCAATATATTCAGATCCTCTCATTGAATATACTATCTATTACTCAAATTATCTCAATTTCCATATAGGGTATCAATTGCAAAATAATTGTGGGGCATCAGAGCCCCTAATGGAATATTCCACTAATTAGGGGATCACAATGCCAATGATACAAAAAAAATTCAAAATTTACCTTCTATATAATATATTAAAATACAATGTATGTTTCTCATGATTATATATAAATCACCACCTAGGTAACAAGAAGGAATCATAGTGGATCGCACTAAAAGTCACACATTGATTCTAAGGAGAGTAAACCCTTTATATAAGTATTCATAGAAAAATGTTTACATTCTGTCATACTTAGAATACATGGTGTGTAGTTTAACATGGATTCTAAGTGTTGTAATCCCATTACAAACTATGTTGGTTTTCTAGTTGTCCCATGAGATCTTGTATTTATCTCCCCACATATATAATATATTCTACAAATTGGGGCATAAATTTTGTGTGTTCAATGGCCTATACTCCCTGTCATTTTTATTTTTCCATAACCATTTTTTGTCCATGTGGCTTCCTCTATTTCCTGTGTGACCCCCAGATTTACCATATAACACATCATAAATAATGAATTTGAGTCCTTCCTAGTCCACCTAATATCTATGGATGGACTTCATCCACATCTTCTACTCTAGAAACCATTACGATTGCATCACATCACAACCTCATGCCATAATTTGTTTAAAACCATTAGAGAATCTACATCTATCAATGATTAAATACACTTTGATTTGACCACAAATCTCAAATACAATCCCATAAATAATCATTTTGTGAGAGATATTGAACATATAATTGTTATTTTTGTAGTATTAATCAATTTTCCTACCAAAATGAAATGATGATGATGAGAACACATATATCTAGGGTAGAGGGGAATCTATGAACATTAGAGTACTAAAACATTTCCATTTTTGGGGGTTCTCATTTTAAATTGTTATTATAATGGATAAAGAAGAGAAAAATCATACGATGATAACTATTTCCCGTAATCCCAGGATACTGAACTAGAACATCTTTGTATTCTACTCCCATTAATTAGTCAATATATGGATCTTATTTACATATATCATTTGATAATCAATAGAGAAAAATAACACAATGGGGTAAACACCAAAACATTTTTTTAATTATTCACTGTCGATGAACATAACATCCATTAAATAAGCTTAATGTCCTATTATGTTCACTATCCATAAATTTATTCACAAATACCCATTCAATAGTGATCCACGATCTTATACGCCAGTGAAAAAAATTCCTACACTCTAATATAAAAAGGAAATTTTAAAAACCAAATCTATATATTTCCCTTATCTAATTATTTATAGACTGGTTAAGTAATGGTGATAATAAAATAAATAAGATAAAAAAATTATTTATTTTAGTACTTGTGTTTGTGATTAAACTTTATAAAAAACTGCTGATGACAAAAATCGTTATGTCATTACTAGGTTGAACACCACATTCTAGATTCAATGGTGGTCTCAAAATTTCCATAAATATATACATATTCGAGCTATTCATTTATTTCGGAAATATTCGACAAACAAGGACTTATACATATAATATTTTTATTATATCAATAATGATGTTCAACCCATATTGGAATATTATTCCATCTCTATACCTTTATTAATGATATATTCCTTAATATTTTATAATGATATATTGTAAATTACCATGGAAGTAACATTATCCCCACCACTGGTCATTTCATCATGAAATGAGAAAATCATTATCGTAATTTAAGATATGTTTTTCTCATCATGGTTTCACAATCCAATTAGACATCCAACTAATTCACATGAAATTAACAACAACACTACCATGGTAAATTTTTAACAATGACGCGACTTCTCTTTATTGTTATCGAACACTAATGGGAATCTTCAAAAGGTACCCTTAGCATAAATTCACAGCTTATATTGGGAATTATTAAGCAATGATATGTTCACATTCGTCATTTGTTATGTTACATTTAATGAGATGTAAATTATTCTAACTATGACAGACATTTCAAGTGGTAGACCACACTACGTAAAAATATAGTAACTAGAATAAAGTTACAATGAACAAAAAATATGAAATACCACTCTATCCAGATCTCTATAACCAATGTCAATATGTGACCTGTCAAAAATCATGTTTAACTCCTAAATCACCAAAGATCTCCATTGTCAGTCCACATGTGTCCCTAGATGCTTTCAATTAGTATCCATCATCACCTGTATAAACCAAAACATTCCCAAGAATCACTAGTACCCACTCTAGGCTGATAATAAAAGTTTCTAAAAAACTTCAAACGGTACAGTGGTTACTGGTCGGGTCAATGTAACATCCTGAACTTTGGAATAATATTAGTTTCCTAAATTTGTGTACTATTTTATTTTATACTCAACAAAACTATATCCTTTAATTAATAAAGTGAGTATAATTATAATAAGACAACTATGTTTTGACTATTTTATGACCATTTGTCAATATGACCATTTGAAACTAAACTCTTAATGTATTGATTTTGTTTATAATACAAGTGATCATGGATAATTAATTCTATAGGAGGAGTAGATGTCCACATCATTCAGACTTGGGTCGTACGAAGCCCATATGCCAGAGAATGGGAAAGAGGTTTTGTCCCTAGGATTTTCTGTGGACTAAGCCCAAGAAGGGTTTCATCATATGAATCTAGAATATAATATCCTACGGTTGTAGTTCAATATGATATAAATCACCACTTAGGAAATGTGGTCTGAGCATCCCTAATATTCTATCACCATTTCACAGTTTAATCTTAGGACATATGCAGGTGTTATAAGGGGCTATGTAATGAGGCCTTAGTTACTTTGTCTAATACTTTTGAATAAAAAAATTTTATTCGTTATTATTGTAAAATTTCTTAATTTAAAATATATTTTTATACGTTAAATAATTAGTAATGTGAAATTATATTCAAATAGTGGTCTTCTATGGTTGTGAAATATAATAAATTTAGATTCTAACAAGATCAACATAATTTTTTTGTGAATAATAAAGTATTAACAGTAAAATTACCCTTGTGATTAGTAATGTGGCCAACGGAATAGTAACCTTATATAAGACTGTATAAATATAATTTAGAAATCATTAATGGAAATGTGATACAAAAGCATAAGTAAATAACTATTTCAGAAAATATTAGCTATCTATTAGTTTTTTTTGGTAAATAGTGTTTTAAATTAAAAATTAAATATCTCATAATTATATAATTATTTTAGAAAAATTGAGTTCATTTTTTAATTGATATCATTGATATTAGGTTATGTTTAATTTATGAGTTTATTATTATATGTTTTTTCAATGAATAGTGAAAATACCATTTTGAGTTTCGGTGAGTGTAATGAAATCATTAATGATGTTACAATTGTGTTTTAATTTAGGTCAACATCTAAATATTAAGATATGTTATGAAGTGTCCCAAGTTGACAATACCAATGGAAAAAAATGGTAAAGCCCGTGGTTTTGAAACTACCACTAATGAGGAGTCCCCTGGATATTAATAAAATATTCCATCACTTTGTCATTAAATACCAACCCATTCATTCATTTATTTCATTCCAAATTTCTCTTAAATGAATATATGGTCTTTGTACGTCCTAATGAGTCCTACCATGTTTCCACAAATCATCCCAATGTCCACAACTTCTAGTTTTTTATGTTAGTCTTCTAGGTAATGGAACCTTTTCACCCTCTTGTTTTAGTCATGACTTCAATTATGTTATGTCTTCTAGAATACATTTAATTTTGTTGGGATACGTTATTATATGTAATTAATACTATAAATTTATTGAACAATTTATGGGAGATCCTTTCCTATATCATCATCTGATTTTCTAAATTTTTATGTGATGAAGCTAGGCTATCAAATTTTCATAAAAGAAATAAAATCTTTTCTTTTCATTCAACTTCCTGTTTCATGTTATATGTCAACCAAAAATCAATACCCTGATCTTATTTAAATTTTATTTTGTCAATATACATTATTATGAGTTATTTATGAGTGGGTTAACCTTTTACACTTTCTTTTTAATGTTTTATAAATCCAGGTTATATTTTCATTATGCTGTAGAAATTTCATCTCTAGACATCTCTCTTTTGTTTTACAAGAATTTATATTATTTTATTTATATGAATACCCAAAGAAATTTCGTTTCATGGGGTATTAATAAATATATAAAAATTAAATATTTAATTTTGTAATCAATATACATGAAACACTCATTCCTTTTCCATGGGTTATAAATGACATGATGATCAAGTTTTTATGAACATTTAATATTTCACGATTTTGAAATGAAACTGATTTATTTTATTTTTATTTTGAAAATTATGAAGTGTATTTTTATGATATGTGGCGATCAAATGAAAATAATGTAATATAAAGGGTACCCCTGATAGTTCTCCAATTCATTGGGTAATGATTTTAATCTTTGGAGATGAAAAGTTTCATGATACCATGCTGAATAACCCTGGTATTTTTCATGACACCTATGGGTTGAACCTTGGTTATATGTTCATGAATGTAAAAATTAAATGTTGTATCCACATATTCAAGATACGATTCTTATTATTTTTATTATTATACACATATTTTTAAATTTTTCTTTTCTTTATGTTTTTCATCAAGTTCTTATTGACATCATAATTAAACGGATTCCATTGCTTTCCTTACTGGGCCTTTTTCTCACACTTTACTTTGATGTATGTCACCAGGTTCTTTGATGGAGTAATTTTAAATAGGTTGATCTATTCAAATTTCTTTTTAGCGGGGATTTAAAAGAGTGGTTTATGTTTTCATTTTTATTTTCTTGATTTCTAGGACACTAGACTTTAAATATCCTATGTTTGTGAAATGTAATGAAAAGTTAAGTAATAAATATTTTGGACTCCATAGTTGGCATCAATGGATTATTTAGTTATTTGTGGAAATTAGGGTATGAAAAAGTTATAAAGAACCCCATATAAATGTTTAAATATAAGAAAACATCCTGGTTTTTAGGTGATATATTATTTAAGTGGTTTCCGAATAAATAAATCTATGTAAGGATTCAAACATATCGATGTGAATCTCGCACAGATGTGTGTATGAGCATAAACTCCAACAAAGAGTTTCAAGAAAGACTTGGTGTGTCCTAATACACGAAATTGGTCCTTTCTTTAATCCTGGTTTTACACTATCAAAGCATAAGATTGGTTAATCCCATGATTATTAATAATCTTTATGAACGATTTATATATAAATATTTTTTTTAAAGAATAATATGTTTATGCATGATATTTTTAGACATAAAAATCTGTTATAGTTCAAATATTCATAAATGAAAATATATTATAATGAATGTTTTTTTATATTAGAAAATGGTTGGCAATTTGAGGATCCGAGCAATTGGTGACCGTAATGGACCACGCCCTGATGGCCTTCCGATGGAAGCTAGAATGGAAACATTCATGAGAATGATGAACCACCTAACTCATGTTAAGGGAAATAATATGAATCAGGAGAGAGACCAATATCACCACAAAATGAACAACATTTTTTGAGTCCTTTATACATCAACGAACACCATCCTTTAGTGGATCTACCAACCCATTGATTTATGAATATCATATCCCCTCTATCGAGAAGATATTTTTGGTGATCTCATATTTATATGAAGAGAAGGTTACCCTGTCTGTTTACTGCTCATAGGGAGAAGCTAATTAGTGGTGGTTGATTTTTATATATACTAGTCCAAGAGTAGAGGTTGATTCTCTGATGTGAGAAGAGTTTATAGTGATCTTCTCCAATATGTATTTCCCTCATTCTATGTAAACAAGAATGGATAATGAGTTTCTCAAACTAAAGAAGATAGAGAATGAATCTATTGGATGCTATAAGATGAACTTCACATAACATTCTTGTTACAACTCAATCATTTTCGTGGATCCTAATGGGAAGGTTGATAGATTGTTAGGTGGATTGAGACATCCATTGTGGACGAATCATGCAAACCGAGACAATGATAGCTATGTGGAGATCGTATAGAGTCTAATGAAGATCCAAAAGTAGTTTGGTGAGATCCAGTGGTCTCATAAATCCAATGGCCAGAAGAGATCAATGGATCCATGAATAGGGAGGATATATAATTAGGGAATATGAGGGAAGAAAGTGAAACATCCCATGTGTAATTAATGTGGGAAGAATAATTCAAGAACATCCTTCTATAGAGAGGGAAGTGCTGCAAGTGTGGAGGAGATGGCCATATTGTGTGGAATTGTCATAGTGAGGGGAAGCCTCAACTCCCAAAAACCAACGTTAGAGGTTATATGGTGCATGCCATACCTGATTTCTAATTCTTTATGTGTTGAAAACTTGGGTACTTTTCTAATCACTCTACAAATCTGAGGGTATTGGAGGGGAACCACCTTCAGCCTTAGTAACGACCAAGGTAGAATGTTTGTGATTTATTTATCACAACAACTATTATTGAATCTCTAAATGATGTGGTGGTTTATACTCTTGTTGTTATCTCAATGATAGCAAGTACTTTGTTTGATTTCTATTTTAATCATTCATTTATATCATCCATGTTTGCAATGAATTTAAAATAAAATCTAAATATCTAAAAGTAGAGTTATCTATCAAGACTACTGTTGGGATTATCAAAGCATCGTCATTGTTGAGAAACAATAATATTTATATAAGTGAGAACAATATTATCTCCAATCTTGTAGTCCTTCCCATGAAATAAGTCAACATTATACTAGGGATGGACAAGATCTCAAAATATAATTATTTGATCAAAAGAAGAAGAAATGAAATCGTAGTATTCATGAATGGAAAACCCATAGTTATCATATAAGAAGACAGATCTCCACCAGATATTTTTCTAGAAGAACCTCCTATATCCTTTTTATGGAGTTGATTCGTGATGAAAAAGAAGGAAATGAGAGTATAAGGATCCAAAATGTCCACATAATCTATGAATACCTTGATGAAATTCCTGAGGAGCTACCTGGACCTCCCCCATAAAGAAATATATAGTTCTCCATTAAACAAAAACCTGGGTCTCATCCTATATCAAAGTCCCTGTATATGATGGAAATGTGGATGTGATGGAATTTAAAAATAAACTCCATGATCTTTTAGAGAAGGGGTTTATCCATCAAATTTTTTCTCCATGGGGATAACATGTTCTCTATTTGAAGAACATGGATGGATTGATACATCAATTCATTGATTATAGAGAACTAAATGGGATCACTGTGAAGAAAAAATACCATCTTCCAAGAATTGATGTCTTATTTAACAAACATCACAGGGCCCATTTTGTGATGACCCGGGCCCTCACAGTCTGTCCCTTTGCCAATTTCTACTTCCTAAAGGTGGTGTCTTGGTGGTTGGATGTCATTTCGATGAGTGACCGATCGGTGTGACCAATCAGCATGCGACCGACTGATCGGCGCGACAGATCTGTGTGACCGATCGGTGTGACCGGTTAGTGTCACCAATACTTTTCGGTTTCTCTTCTATAGTTTTTCCTATAATGCCACTTTTAGGCCTTTTTAACCCTTTTTACGTGGTTCAAAACCATTAAAATCCCAAAATTATTACCAAAGAATCCCGAATAACCCCCCTAATGAGGATATTAAATAACAATTAATCTTGTCGTGCATAACAACCCAACCCCATAGGGAACCACGATCCGAATTTAAAGCCGATCAAATCCTCATATCCCGTAACAAAGGGATCTTATCTGTATTTCGCATGGGAATTTCTTCATCCTTCTTCTTCCTCTTGGATTGCTTCCTTTTCTGCATAGTACGTTTGGATTTCCCAACGTCCCTCTCCTACAAGTCGCGCCTTCCAATGTTCTTGGCACGTGGAGAAGAACTTCGATCTTTGATCAATCACGTAGGGTTTTCCTTTGTATCTCCTTTCTGTGTATCATGTGGGGTGGGTACACATTTTTCTCTGTGTGAATTGATGAAACCAAACATATAGAAGATACTAAATGGACCGTTAAAGAAATAAGGGGGGTGATCGGTATTCTTCTGTACTCTTTTATATTGATGTGTGGTGTGAATTGTGCGGGCCTATGATCCATGAAAATCATGGCCGTTGGTGGTCTTTCCTTATGCACTAATGAACCTTGGCTTTTGTGATGATTAAATGTTTGTAACATAGAATTGGTTAGTCACCTAAACTCGGTTCGGTCTAAATAGATGTTCAGTTTAACAAGAATCCTTGCGTGACCACCCCGGCTAACAAACAGAATGAAGAACGTAATGAATGATGTGTTGAACCTGGTTGTTTCCCTACTCTGTTTTGGTATTATGTGTGTTTTTCTATTCTATTTCTTATGGGGTGATGTGGGTGAGGATGGGATCCTCCGTTTTGGTATGGATGTTGGTTGTGAATCTGAAGCTGTGTGGTTGCTCTGTTGTGACATGAAGTCAGGTGGGATGCTCTATTGTTGCGAAATCTTTGGTTCCTGCTTTTGGGGACATGGGGATGTGTCTCGGGGTTTGTTTTTTTCCATTACTTATAGGGATCTCACTTATACCTTTTGTGAGGTTTTCTTTGGTTCTAGTACTTTGAGGGATCTCACTTACCCCTTTGTTTATGATGTGACTTCACAAGAGAACTGGGTGTGAATGCTTAAATTTTTGTTTGGTTGTTTCTCTATTTCTAGCATGTAGTCATGCCTGTTCGTTTCCCAATATTGTATAATCCACCTAAATTTGATCACTTTAACATGTAATAAACAATGGTATAAAGGGGGTATTGGTTTTGGGAAATGAGTTGTGACATGGTCGTGTGTGTTGTGCTGTTGTATTATAAATGAATAGTAACAAGGGTGTTTGTGCTTAGATTTTGGAACCCAAGGTTGGGATGAGTGCCTGTTACCTATACATATGCCTGTAGGTTTTACGTTTCGTATTCTCACCCCACCCAAGTTGAGCACTTAGTGCCGAACACCCCCCATTTCATGGGGAGGGTGCTTTTACCCACACTCGTACGAGGGGCTGGTTATTAGCACCTTTTCTGCTCCCTTTCCCAAATAGCCAAAGACTATTCAGGCAGGCTGTGATGGCCTGAAGTCCATTATTAGCCCAAAAATCTTCATACAGGGTAATTGTGGTGATTGGCCCAATTTTTTGTGGGCAGGTTGCTTCCCAAGAGTCTTCGGGATGAGGCCAAGGTATTTTCAGTCGTGGCCGTGGTTTTTCTGACCCGGGTGTTTGCAGGTGCGGTTACACATATTAGTTGTGGACCATGTGTCTATAGGAAGGATGTTGGTTATGGACCATGTTTGTATGGGCGGGGTCTGGCAGTGGGACTACGGTGAGGTTATAGCCAAGGTGTGTGCGGGTGGGGTTTGGCAGTGGGACTGTGGTGAGAATGGCGGGATTGGTTCCATGCGTAGGATGTCTTCAATATCTAGTGGGAAAGTGGAGCGGGGTACCCAAATGCCGATGTGATATTACTATACATTACTTGATTTTTATTATTTGGGGTGTGTTCCTTGGTGAGGCTTGGGTGGATAGTTTACCTTGTTAAATTTTTATGTTACCTCTTTTCTCACAGCGCATTAGAATGCCTCTCCACTTGTGCACGAGATATTTTGGTTTTCCCTACTGATTATACTTGTATACTCACCCTATATATTTAAACTGCTTTCATGTTTCCAGGAGGACTTCGGTGATCGTGTGGGGCCATACTAGCTCAGACCTTGGGTCAGTTTCTGTGGTCATTTTCCTTTTCTTAGTACTTTACCTTTGGAATTTTTGTGGATTGTATCATTTACTATTGAGCATGCATATGGGAATGGGTTGTTTTTGGATTTCCCTTTTACTTTCAACTTTGGTATTATTAGGGTTTCTATCTTATCTCTCTATCCTATAAAAATAAAAAAAGAAATGCCCTCCATGATGCGTGAGATTCTATACCCTTGGTGCTAGTCTCCACTCCAGGACATATTGAAGGTGGGTTTTAGAGGACATTATCTCTCCATCAACATGAAGAAGGAAGGTTTTGACAATCTGACATCCCTTCCCTCCTTTTGGTGAAGGCTGGTCCTGACAGAATGGTATTAGAGTAGATGTGTTAAGGGATAGGATGGAGTCTAGAGTTAGGCATAGTGAGGATTTCATGGGATGGTAGGGAAATAGTTTTGGGTGATCTTGATGAGTGAATTAGATCATGGAAGCTCGGCTAGAACACGGGATTTTAGGGCCCCCCATGATCCGATGTAAGGACTCTATGCCTACCAAACGACCAAGTGAGGTCGCACTGATTGTAGGATAGAGACCCTAGGGAAGGTACATGGATCATAATGACTTGTGTTCTTGTGTTTCAAGGGAATTTTGGAAATTAAAACTAAATAAAGAAGTCATAGAAAATTTAAGAATAATAATCTACACTACTCGGACATAGGAATTCCTTGTTAACCATGAAACTATGGAACCTGGGAGGAGACCACGAGTAGTGCGGGTGATCGAGGGCAAGGAGGTTGACTTGGCCAATCGGCAGAGGACCGACTGAGAGGAGGAGGAGGACCAGTGGCAGAAGATGCTTCGAGCCTTTCAGTGAAAGACCCTTGGGAAGTATGAGGGAAGAATATCAGATGTGGTGAGGGAGAGATGGCTAGAGGAGCTAGTGATAGCCTTCAGCTTGATCGGGGCTCTGACATAGTACTGGGTTCCTCTGGCCGTCAGCCAAATGAGGGGAGTAGCGCGTCAGTGGTGGATGCTATATCTTGGAGAGAAGAGGGGGACTAAGGCTGTGTGGGATGACTTCGAGAAGGAGTTCTGGGTGGAATTCCTCTCTTCCACAATGAAGGCTGAGAAGAGGTAGGAGCTACTCTACCTCCATCAAGGGGGCATGTCACTATGAGAGTAGGGGATCAAGTTCAAGGATCTCCTTCACTTTTCCATGGACCTCTTTCCAGATAAGGAGTCTCGGGTGATACATTTAGGGGAGGTACATTGACCGTCTCTTTAGTACGCTGTTACCACCTTCACTCTACTGACATACTTAGAGGTGTAGAAGAAGGCTGAAGTGGTGGAGAGGATTCACACGCTGGGAGGTGTGTCACAAGAGGGAATCCAGTTGGGCTCGTCAAAGGTGAAGTCTGTCAGCCACATGCCTCCATCATGAGGGCCCTCTAGGTTCTGACCAGTAAGGAGCAGGTCGCAACAGTTCTAGTTCTGATCTCCCGATCCCCGACCTTTCCCTTCAGGCCCGGGACCGAGGTGCTTCATCTGGGGCAGCCATGGGAACCTTCGAAACCAGCGCGTAGATAGTTTAAAGTATGGTGGGGGTGGGCAGGTCCATCGCCCACCTCAGTAGTATCAATTTCCAGTAGGGCCCTTTCAGTAGCAGAAGGGGCAGCGAGCTCCCACCCCTCCGAGGGCAGACGTTGCAGGAGGAGGTCGACCTCAGGGAGCTCCTTAGGGGCCTCGACCAGGGTGTGGTCAGGGAGACGGCCGACCATCGAGAGGCTAAGGAGCAGGGTGTGGGCTGTTGCATGCCGCAGAGGCAACAGTTCTAGCTGGGCCAGAGGTTGTTCGAGGTATGATCAGCTTGTATTGTACCCTTGGAAATGCATTATTCAATACAAGAGCTTTGAACTCCTTTGTTACACCTAGTTTAGCCCATGCTCTGAGATTAGATGCTGAGAGACTTCTAGTGCACCTCGTGTTGAGCACACCAGTCAGAGGTCAAACCAACTTGTTGTATTTCTATCGAAGATGATGACTGATGGTATGGATGCATCAGTCAGTCAGGGATCTTCTACTGTTGCAGATACAACCATACAATGTCATCCAAGGAATTGACTAGATGTTCTCTATATGTTTCATCATTGACTACTTTTGAGGAAGGGTTTTGTTTTCGTTCTTGGGCAGCCGACGGGTGACTTTCATCGTTGGGAAGAGTTTCCAGGGAAGCAGGAAGTGAGGGGAACCCCTCCTCTCCTTGCTGTCTGAGATATCAGTGGAGTCGGTGGATGCAGAAACTATATATGTCCAATGAATCGTCTGTTATTTTATGGATATCTACCCCGAAGAGGTGGCAACTCTGGCCCATCGACTTGATTTTGAGTTCGGGATAGACCTGCAACCTGGTGCTCGTCCGATTTCGATGAATCCCAATCAGATGGAACCATTTGAGTTGCGGTACTTGTTGATCCAGATTGACGATCTGATGAAGAAGGGTTTTGTTCGGCCAAGTGTGTCATTGTGGGGTGCTCCTGTTTTGTTTGCAAAGAAGGCAGATGGTGGTCTAAGGATGTGCATAGACTACATGAGACTGAATCAGGTGATGGTCAAAAATCTATTCCCTCTCCCAGGGATAGATGATATATTTGACCTGGTGTGGGGAGCAGGTTGGTTCTTGAAGATCGATCTATGGTATGGATATCACCAAGTAAGGGTGAAGGAGGGAGACATCTCAAAGACATCCTTAAGGTGAAGATATGTGCATTTTGAGTTTGTGGTCATTCCATTCTGCGTTACGAATGCAATATATATGTTCATGGGGCTCATGAACTCCTTATTACGGGAATATCTAGACCAGTTCGTAGTCGTGTTTATTGATGACATCCTGATATACTCATGATCAAAGGAGGATCATGCTGAGCATTTGTGAATGGTTGTAGAGGTCCTATGACAGCACCAGCTCTATGGGAAGTTGTCCAAGTTCATGTTCTGGACACGAGAAGTGAATTTCCTTGGGCACGTGGTGTCCGATCAGGGGATAGTAGTGGAACCATCGAAGATCGAGGTGGTCGTTTCTTGGGTAGCACCCAAGAATGTGGCAGATGTTCAAAGTTTCCTAGGCCTTCCAGGTTACTATCGGAGGTTCGTACCCAACTTCTCCTGAGTTGCGACACCCTTGAAAGCCTTGACCAAGAAGGGACATGCTTTCGTGTGGGATAAGTAGTGTGAGGAGTCCTTCAGTTATCGGAAGGATAAGTTCGTTAGTGCCCTAGTGCTAAGGTTTCCATAAGCAGGGTTGGCGTATTAGGTGTTCTCTGATGATTCAGGGAAAGGCCTTAGATGTCTGTTAATGCAGCGGTAGGGTGTGATCTTCTATGGGTCTAGGAAGTTGTGTCCCCACTAGCATAACTATACTACCCATGATTTGGATCTTGTGGTGGTCGTGTTCTCACTAAAGTTGTGGTGGAATTACCTCGTCGGGGATCACTTTGTGGTCCTCACCGACCAAAAAATATTGATGTATATCTTTTCTTAGTGGTACCTGAACTTACGGCAGCGAAGGTGGATGGAATTAATTCAAGACTACAACATTGAGATTTCCTACACCTCAGAAAATGGGAATATGGTGGCTGATGCCTTGAACAGGAAGTCGCAGTGGGATACAGTTCGAGATTTGGCAGGTGCCTGGAGGTAAATGGAAGAGTTGGCTGCCCTACACCTGGATGTAAGGATAGAAGGTGGTAGAGGTTTTCTGTATCAGATGAAAGTGTAGTCTTCTCTGTTATGGCAGTTTGAGGAGTCCCAGTGGGAAGACTCAGAATACAAAGTGTTGCGTGACCAGGTTAACCAGGGGGATGCTACGGAAGGGTGGATGGAGGATGGTCAGAATTTGGTGCTCTTTCAAGATAAGTTGTTTGTTCCAGAGGCGATGCGCGAGAGTGTTCATATTGAGTTCCTCAACTCAGCCCTAGCGGTGCACCTGAGAGTTTTCAAGATGTACTAGGGTTCGAGGAGACAGTTTTGTTTCCCGGGGTGAAATTGGCAGTATCATAGTTCATAGAAAAGTGCCTAGAGTGTCAGTAGGTGAAGGATAATCACCATGTTCCAAGGGACTTGTTGCAACCCTTAGATGTTCCCAAGTGGAAGTGGGCTGGCATCTTGATGGATTTCGTCATGGGGCTACCCATGGTTCAACGAGGCTACAATGCGATCTGAGTTGTAGTGGACCAGTTGACGAAATCAGACCACTTTCTAGCGATCAAGGAGTCGAGTGCAGTGGATGCCTTAGCACGGAGGTATGTTGATGAAGTGGTGCGGTTACAGGGATTTATGAGGTCCATAGTCTCAGATAGGGATGCACGATTTACCTCAAGAGTCTGGAGAGGATTACAACATGCTTTTGGCACCCAGATACGTCTTATCACTGCTTTCCATCCGCAAATAGATAGACAGATAGAGCGCACTATCTAGACTATGGATGATATGTTGCGGGCATGTGTTCTGGACTCAGGAGGATCTTTTGTGTGACACTTGCCTCTCGTAGAGTTTGACTACAAAAATGTATATCACTCTACCATTGGAATGGCTCCGTTATAAGCCTTGTACGAGAGGCCATGTCACTCACCCGTGTGGAGGACTGAGGTTGGGGAAGCGAGTGTTATTTTCTTCGAAGAAGTGAAGATCATGACAGAGAAGGTTCACCTTATACGGTAAAGGATGAAGGTGACATAAGAAAGACATGAGTCATATGTCAATATATGAAGGAGACCCTTGGAGTTCGGGGTCGGGGACCACATGTTCTTGAAGGTCTCCCCTTATCTTGAAAAACGGAGGTTCGATAGGGGGAGCAAGCTCTCTCCCAGATTCATCAGACCCTTCTAAGTGTTGCGGCGGTTCGGAGAATTTTCTTATCAGTTAGGACTACCTTCGCTGCTACTAAGGATACATAACGTCTTCCATGTGTCCCAGATCTATCGGTATCTGCATGACGATTCACACGTCCTCGACTGGGGAGAGCTGGATATCGAGGACGACGTGACCTTTGTGGAATGACCAGTGAGGGTTGAGGATCATGAAGAGAATGTTCTTCGTGGACTAACCATTCCTTTGCATTGTATGTTGTGGATGCATGGTGGGATTGAGGATAGTACCTGGGAACGAAAAGTACAGATGTGCACCCAGTACCCATAGTTGTTTTGAGTTTTGTGCAATTCTATTTGTACTTGATTGTGAAGGAATGATTTACTGTGATGGATATGAAATGTGTGGTTTTCCATATTCTCTGAATGTGTGTGAAATGTCTGGCTATGGGAAGGGAATGACCCGATCCCTAATCAAGATTCATTAAGGTGCATGCAATTAAACTCATACAGTCGAGTCAGTGCCACCCAAAGTGGATAGTATATTAACATGGGGGAAGAGACTCCCAAACCCATATGACTGGGAAGTTTGACACTTGTATGTTTCTTGGGTTCTTGAGGGATAGGTGTTTCTAGATGACGATGAGGTTTACTCGTGAGAGGTATCTTTAGAGGTGGTTGTTTGGACCCTTCTTTATTCAGGTCTGGTTTTAAATTATCGAGAGCAAGAATGCTTTCAGAGGTATCTGATGTGATGACCCAGACCCTCACAGTATGTCCCTTTTCCAATTTATGGATCCTAAATGTGGTTTCTTGGTAGTAGGAATTCGTTTCGGTGTGCGACCGATCGGTGCGACCGGTCGGTGGCACCGATCCTTGTCGGGTTTCTATTCTATAATTTTTCCCGTAACACCTCTTTTAGGGATTTTTAACCCTTTTAAGTGGTCTGAAACCCTTAAATGTCCATAATTTTTACCCGAGAATCCCGAGGAACCCTCAATGGGGATATTAAATAAAAATTAATATCATTGGGCATAACCACCCAACCGCGTGGGGATCAACGATCCGAATTTAAAGCCGTTAAAATCCCCGTATCCCGTAACAATGGGATCTTATCTATATATCGCATGGGAATTTCTTAATCCTTATTCTTCCTCTTGGCTGGATTCTTTTTATTCTTAGTGCTTTGGGATTTCCCGATGTCCCTCCCCTGCAAGTCGCGTCTTACCATGTCCTTGGCGCATGGAGAAGAACTTCGATCTTTGATCAATCAAGTACGGTTTTCCTTCCTCTCTCCTTTCTGTGTATCATGCGTGGTGGGTAGGCCTTTGTCTCTGTGGGAATTGATGAAACCCATCTTAATGAAGATAATGAATGGACATTTAAAGAAATAGGGGGGGGGGGGGTGATCGATGTTCTCTTGTAATCTTTTATGTTGATATGTGTTGTCAATTGTGTGGGCCAATGCTCACTGTCATGGTCATTGGTGGTATTTCCTTGCACATTAATGAACCTTGTATTCTATGATGAATAAATGTTTGTAACATGGAATTGTTTAGTCATCTAAAATCAGTTCAGTGTAAATATATGTTCATCAAAATAAGAATCCATGTGTGACCACCCCGAATAACAAACAGAAAGAAGAACCTAATGAATGATGTGTTGAACCTGAATGTTTACCTTCTCTATTTTGGTAGAGGGCATGTTGTTCTGTTAGATTTCCTATGGGGTGATGTGGGTGAGGATGGGATCCTCTATTGTGGTACGGATGTTGTTTTTGAATCTGAGGATTTTTGGTTGCTCTATTGGGACACAAACTCGGGTGGGATCCTCTATTGTTGAGAAATCATTGGTTCCTGGTTTTGGGGACATGGGGCTGTGTCTTGGGGTTTGTTTGTTTCCATTACTTCAATCGATCTCACTTATCCCTTTTTGAGGTTTTCTTTGGTTCTAGTACATTGAGGGATCTCACTTACCCCTTTGTTGTTGTTGTGACTTCACAAGAGAACCGGGTGTGAATGCTCAAATTGTTGTTTGGCTGTTTCTATTTTTGAAGAATGTGGTCATCCCTATTAGTTTCTTAGTAGTGTATAATCCACCTTAATGAGATCACTTGAGCATTTAAGAAAAATGTTTTAAAGGGGGTATTTCTTTTGGGAAATGAGTTGCGAAGTAACAAGGGTGTTTGTTCTATGATTTTGGAACCCTAGGTTGGGATGAGTGCTTGTTACCTATACATATACCTGTATCTTTTACGTTTCTTATTCGTACCCCACCCAATTTGAGCACATAGTGCCGAACACTTCCATTTCATGGGGGAGTGTTCTTTTTTCCATCACTCCTATAAGTGGCTGGTTATTATCTCCTTTTCTACACCCTTTCTAGAATAGTCCAAGACTCTTTGGGTAGAATGTGATGGCTTGAAATCCATTATTAGCCCAAGACTCTTTAGTAAGGGCAGTTGTGGTGGATATCCAAGGTGTTTGCGAGTGGGTTTTTTTCCAAGAGTCTTTTGGATGAGGCCCATGTGTTTTCGGGCGTGGCAGTGCTTGTTCTGACCCGGGTGTTTGCGGGTGCGGTTACATGTGGTAGTTGTGGCCCAGGTTTCTGCAGGCGGGATGGCAGTTATAGCCCAGGTGTGTGCGGGAGGGGTTTTCCAGTGGGACTTCGGTGAGGTTATAACCCAGGTGTGTGCGGGTAGGGTTTGGTTGTGGGACTGCAGTGAGAATGGCGGGATTGGTTCGATGCATAGGATGTCTTCAATAACCAGTGCGTAAGTGGCACGAGGTACCCAAATATCGATGTTCTATTACAATAATTTACTTGATTTTCATTATATGGGGTGTGTGCCTTGGTGAGGCTTGGGTGGATAGTTTACCTTGTTAGATGTTTAGGTTACCCCTTTTCTCATAGGGCATTCGAATTCTTCCCCACTTGTGCACGAGAGATTTTGGTTTTCCCTGCTGAGTATACTTGTATGCTCACCCAACGTATATAAACTGCTTTCAGGTTTCCATGAGGACTTTAGGGATTGTGAGAGACCGTACTAGATCGGACCTTACGACAGTTTCTGTGGTCATTTTCCTTTTCTTGGTACATTACTTTTGGAGTTTTGTGGCTTGTATCATTTACTGTTGAAGATGCATATGTGAATGGGTTGATTTTGGATTTCCCTTTTACATTCAGCTTTGATATTGTGGGGGTTGTTGTCTTTTCTCTCTATCCTATAAAAATAAAAAGGTTAATTCCATCCATGATGTGTGAGATTCTTTACCCTTGGTGCTGGTCACCACTCTGGGACATTTTTATGGCTGGTTTTGGGGGTCATTATCTCTCCATCATCTTAAAGAAGGAAGGTCCTGGAAATCTGATGTCCCTTCCCTCCTTTTGGTAAAGGTGAGTCATGAAACAATTCTTCTATAAGATTGATCTTCAATCTGGTTATCGTCAATTTAGGGTGAATAAATAAGATATTAAAAAACTACCATCCAATATAGATATGGGCATTATGATTTTGTTGTTATGAATTTCGGAATGACTAATGAACCTGCTATTTGTATGGATTTGATGAATAGTCTTTAAGGAATACAATAATAACTTTTTGGTTGTTTTTATTGAATATGTTATGATATCTTCTAAATTTTTCAAGGAGAATGAGAATCACCTAAGGGTTAATTTTAAATATCTACGGAATGAGAATATTTTTGGGATGTTTATCAAATGTGATTTTTGGTTAAAAATTTTTCATTCTTAGTGGGAATTGTAACGAATGAGTGAATAAGAGTTGATCCTACAATATAAAAAGTTTTATAAGAGTGTCTTCAACATACCACAATAACTAAGATTCAGAGTTTCCTTGGACAAGGTAGATTATAGGTGGTTTTTGAAAATCATTTCATAACTTTTTAATCCATTAACCCAGTTAACACAATTTTTTTTCATGTTCGTCTAGATAAATGTGTGTGAGGAAGGATTCCAATAGATAAGAAAGATATTCGATTTTATACCCATTCTAAATCTTCCCTCAAGTGGATATGGATTCGTTATTTTAGGCGATGCATCTCTACATGGGAGTAGGTGCGTTGTCATGAAATTTGACAAGGCCATTTCTTATGAATCTCTATAGTTAAAGACTCATGAGCAGAACTATCCTACACATGATTTAGAGTGGGGAAAAATTTATTTTTCTATGATGATATGTATGCACTACCATTATGGTGAGAAATGTGATATATGCGTAGACCATCAATGATTGAAGTATATTTTCACAAAATATTAATTGAATGCGAGACATCAGATACGGTTGGAACTTCATAAAGACTATGATTTTACATTTCATTATTACCCTAGAAGAGAAAAAAATCCCATAGATGCATTAAATAGGAAATTCCCTATTGTTATATCCATGATGAGGATTCAACGAGATCCTTTGATAAATGAACTAGTAAAGCCTAACATGGGAATTATAAGGGAAGAGACATCATGAACCCCAACCTAAATGATTTCCTATATGTCATTACTAGTGAATATCTTGAATGAATGGAAATAAGAGCCCTTGTTACCAAAGAATATTGTGGCTGTGAAGGATGGGATGTTTCTTGAATTAAATATTGACAATGAAAGAGAAATGAAATTTTGATCAAGTCTATGTGTTCAATCTGTTCTGGAAACATAGAAGTAGTTGATGGATGAAGCTCATAGATCTCCATTCACTATATATACGGGAAGCACGAAAAGGTATTGGGACATTCATGATCCTTATTCCTGGGATAATATGAAAGGAGTAATTGATGATATCACTACAAGGTGCCTGGTTTTTCAAAAATTGATGGCAGGGAGACATCATCCTAAAGGGGTATTGCAACCACTACCCATACAAGCATGGAAGTGGGACAATATCACTAATAACATTGTCACTGCTCTCCTAGGAACATCCTTATAAAATAATGCGATATGGGTTAATGTGGACTATCTCACAAAGGCATCTGATTTTAACACTATTCCGGAAGATTTACCTCTTGATCATCTTACTAGGATTTACATTAATGAAGTGTTACGGCTTCATGGAGTTCTACTTTATATCGTATTGGATTATGTTCCAAGGATCAAATAAAAATTTAGGATAAATATTCTACATGCTCTAAATTCTGAATTGAATTTCAGTATGGCATAACACCCCAAAAAATATGGAAAATCTAAAAGGACTATTCAAAAAATAGAGGACATTCTGAGAACATGATCAATGGAATTTAAAGGTTGATGGTTTCAAAACCTCCCATTAAATGATTTAACTTACAACAATTTATTCCACATGATAAATCAAATGGAACCCTATAAATATTTATATCGGAAGTTGAGCGTATCTTTTACTTTTTGGGATTTATATGGTACGATAATGATTCTTGAGACTGATATTATGTAAGAGATGATAGAAGATGTTCCATGCTATCTGGAATCACATTATGGCTCCTCAGATTCGGCAAAATAGCTATCCCAAAAACCATTGATTGGACATGGTGTTTGATGTGGGTGAAAAAGACATTCTTTTACTTTCGAATTTGTTGAGATTCATGAGGTTTGGTAATAATAGGAATCTTAGCCCTAGGTATATTAGACCCAATGAAATACTTGATTTCCTAAGAACATTGGCCTATCGGCTTTCACTTCCTTTAAATTTATCCCAAGTTCATGATGCCTTCAATTCATACCTCATTAGGAAATATATACCAGAACCTTCACAGATACTAAATCTAGAGGTTGTACAAATGGATCATGACATATCTTATGAAGAGAATCTGATGGATATCTTGGATCGTAGAGACAAGGTTTTATGCAACCAGACCACCCCCTTGTTAATGTGTTGTGGAGAAACCAAAAATTTGAATAAGCCACGTGGGATCTAGGGGAGTCTATGAGGAAAATGTACTCACACATTTTATTTTCTCGGGTTTGATTTATTATTTTGATGAAGAAATTTCATAAGGGGGGAAATTGCAATGACCAGAAATATTTAATTATATTTGTATCTTGAATTTTTTTTATTATATTATTTTATACTTAACAAAACTATAATCTTTAATTAATAAAGACTGTACAATTAAAATAATACCACTGGAAAAGTGAACTTGGTTAATTTATAAAGTAAGAGGTGTCGATGGCCTTAACCAATATATCCAAGTCATATGAAGCCTATATGTTGGAGATTGTGAGGGAGGTTTCTACAAAAGGATTTTCTTTGAACCAATCCCAAGCTGAGCTTCAACATGTGAAGCTTCCCCAAAATCACATATGGGACAATTTCAAACTAATAGAAATCACCGATTAGAATTTTTTTTTGAGAAACCCCAATATTCTATAACCATTGCACACCAAACACTTAGATCATATGTAGGTGTTATAAGGTGATATTTAATGAGGCCTTAGTTACTTTATGAAATCACATTGTATAAATAAATTTTTTATTTCTTATTATTGTAAAATATGGGAAATTCAAATGTAAAAAATATATATAAGATGAATTTATAGATGTTCCATACTATTAGTGACTTTTTGGAAAAAAGAGTTTTTAAAATATTTTTTACACATTAAATGATTAATAATATGAAATTATTTTAAGAAAATGGTTTTCTACAGTCGTGACCAGAAAAAAATTTAATGTCTAATAAGATCTACTTAATTTTTACTGAATAGTAAAGTATGAGTTGTAATAATGCCCATATGAATATTAATGTGACCAACAGAATAGTAATCTCATATAAGAATGTATAAATATAATTTTTCCATACTGAGTGGTAATGTGATATAATAGCATAATTAATTGACTATTGTATAAATTATTAGTTAAGTATTAATTTTTTTTGGGAAAATAGTGTTTTTTCATAAAAATTAAAAATATCCTAATCAGAAATTTATTTTCATAAAATGGAGTTCATATTTGGATTCAGAGCTTCAATATTAGGTTAGGGTGAAATTTTGAGTTTTTTATAAAATGTTTTGTTTTTCAGTTAACAGTGAAAATAAAGTTTTGAGTATCGGTGTGATTAATCACCTCATTAATGACGTAACAAAGATTTTATAATTCTGGTTGACTTGTGATTAGTATGATATGTTATGAGGTGTCCCATGTGGCCAATAACATTGGAAAATACCATGGGAAATCCCATGGTTTTTCAAATACCACAAATGAAGTGTTCCTTTGAAATTAATAAAATAATACATCACTTTTGCGGAAAATACCAACCCATTTCTTCATTCCTTCCATTCACAGTCCACCTCAACGAAGCCCTAGTATTTTTACCTCCTAAAGAGTCCTCCAAAGGTTCCCTTAAGACCCACAATTTCCTAAAATTTTAGTTTTTGATTATACTTTTCAAGGTAAGGGAACCTTTAACCCTATTCATTTAGTCATTCCTTCCTCTATGTTATGTCTTCTAGTTTCCATTTTATTATTTGTGTTATGTTCTTATATATCCTTATTACATTAAATCTCATTTCACGTTAATTTATGATCCATTTGTCACTAATCAACTAATTTTATGAATTTTTATGTGACAACGTTGGGATGTCGAATTTTCAAAAAATAAATCACATCTTCTCTTTCTTTTAAATTCCCTTTTTTTGTGGTACATCATTAAAACATCCATACCATGATATTATTTAAATTGAATTCTCTCCAAATAATGTACACTGAGTTATTTACGAGTGGTTTACCCTTGTCCCCATTGGTTTTAATGTTTTCTAAAACCATGGTATATTGTCGTTATCATGTAGAAATTTCTTATCAAAATCTCTCTCTCTCTCTTTTCGTAAGAAATTAACTTATTTTATTTATAAGAATTCCAAAACCAATTTATTTTATATTTTTATTCCTAAAGATATAAAAATTATAAATTTTATTGTTTAATATACAAACATGAAACCCTCATTCATTTTCCATGGGCTATAAACGACAAAATGATCATGTTTTTAAGCACTTTTAAAACGTCAGGATTTTGAAATTAAACCACGTTGTTCTATTATTTTTGGGTTATTTATGAAATGTTTGTTTATTTTCAATGTTTCTTACATAAAAATAAATACATATTGATGGTATTCCTGGATAAGTCTCCAATTAATTGTTTGAATAACTAAATCTATAGAGATTAATACTTTCACGATACAATGGTGAGTAACCCTAGAAATTTTTTTGACACCATGGGGACGAACCTTTGTGATATGTTCATGAATGAATAAATTAAATTTTGTAGCCACATATTAATGTTATGATTCATGTTCTTTTTATTAAGATATTCATTATCTTCCATTTCTCATGTTTTTAGGTTTTTCATCAAGTTCTTATTGATATAACAGGAAATCTAATTTCCATGCTTTCTTTACTAGGCTTTATGCACACCATTTCATTTGATGTGTGACCCAAGGTTATGATATGTAGTAATTGAATATAGTATGAACTTTTCAAAAATCATTTTAAAGGTTATTTGAAAGAGGGTTTTAGGTTTCATTTTATTATGTTCCTAATTTCTATGAAACTAGTTAGTAAAGATCATCTATTTGTAAAATGTCATGAAATGTTATGTAACAAAAAGGAAGGATTCCATATTATATCATAAATTTTCCTAAATTATGATACAAAAATGATGTGGATGAAATATTTTTTAAATTAATCTATACCAATTGTATATTTTCTTCCAGTATATGTCCCATTATTAACATCCAAATTTGTTACGTGTTTTCCATAACCCAAACGATCAACATTATGTGGCTATATACATGGGGTAGAACATCTACTCAATAATATATTCTCCCCAAAGCCTCCAAAATAAGTTCCCAAATCATATTTTGTTGATAGTTTAAATGTATATAATTAACTTTGTGGGGGTTTCATCCAGAAGGATTATCTGTTGCATTCATAGTAATCACAAAATTTATATTATGATATTCTCTTGGATGGGATGGAATTTAAAATTTAGTTCTTATTGCAACTAATTAATAGATAAAAAAATATTCCATTAATGAATTATGGAATATTCATCCTGAAATACAATAGAATATAATCTCATTTCAACTTTTATATTGGCACATTAACTTTTATGTCTTGATAGGTGTGATGCCAAAAATTTAACACATCGAGACACTACCATATCCTTAGACACCAAAATTAATTCTAAAGGATCCTTGACCATCCACAACCATGGAAGTGTACTAATAATGGAATGAACTTAATACTTAGTTACTTTCATAAAATGACTAGTTTATCATCCGTCATTGATCAATGATGATGTAATCCCCACATTTAAAAAATATATCTTCAACATGTCCAGTGGATATCTAGAAACAAAATATCTCACAATTGATATAACCAAACTGTTACTACCATAATATTTTATGCAGTGCTGGTTAAAAGACATGGGAAAATGGTATGATTCCCCATCATCACCCTCATTTTTTAACTTCAAAGAAGTCATATTCTCTGTTACCACACTCAAGAACTCCATAATAAAATCCTTGATATGAACATTTGATACTACAACAATGCCCATGGGTGGTTCTCATTCCATAACTACATCATACAATTTTATGGTCCACATTCCCTCCCATGCAAAATTTAACACCCAAAAATGTTATGGCATGTGTCTTTATAATTTAATCTATTTGGAAGCATGTTTCTCATGCAACACCGATCTTATGTGATCCATGAAATAATATTAATATTAATGTTTAAAAATAATTATGTCTCATCCCTTAAATGGGGGTTATAAGTGGGATTAACTAACATAATAAATTATATTATCTAATTAATTTATTAAATAAATAATATAAATGTAAATAAAAACCAATGAAATATAAAATAAAGTTTATTAAAAAAAAATTTAAATTAGCACAATTTTGTTCTATACCCATAATATAAAAAAACCACGATTATTGGATTATGTTACTGATATATATGTATATATATGTTTATAAGTAAAATTGAATTTATATTTCAAAATTTATCCTATTTGTTTTCTAGAAACTATATAAGAACAATTCTAAATTTACATAAAATAAATGTATTTTTATTAAAGGTTATTTTGCAACCATTTGGGGAGAAGATGTATTATATATAGTTTTTGACACTTATATAAATTATAATTTACAAAATAAAATTAAAATTTAAAATAGATATATAAAATACTTCATTTGATTTAATTTTTGTTATTTTTATAATAAGATTAATGTTTGGATTAATTGTGATAAAATATTGCGTTATAATTGAAAATATATTATTCTTATAAACAATTTATAGTGTAAAAGTTTAATTTTAATTGATTTTAAAGTAAAATTACACTAATTTTTATTATTTAATCTATTTTTGGTCTTTTAAATAAATTTTTCATTGTATTTGGACATAAAAACATTTCATTATTTTGATGGTTTTGACTAAATAATCAGTTTTCCCGTTCCCTAAATTGGATTAATTTTAAATTATTTTTAGAAAATTATATGTTTTGAATTTTGAAAAAGTGATTCCTTATTTTGAATTATAATATCCAAATTTATTAAATAGGCCAGTTTTATTTTTATACAATATGTATACTATGATTAGTATATTTGTTAAATTACAGTGGTTAGGAATAAATCGGTTAATTGGGGGTAAATATAATATTTTATGCATTATAAAATTACCTTAAATATTATCCAAATAAAATTGGAGGATTTTATGTTTACCAAAATATTTTTTGGGTAGATTTTATGGTCTCCTTATGCCAATTTGATCAAAATAATACTTTTATAGTAATTTATTGTAAGGAATGTCTAATATGTCATTCTAGTGTTTTCAATGTATATTACCATTTTTATATGTGGATATTAAGATGATATATTATAATGTAAACATAAATTTTAAGGTTAAAATTATTATCTTTTTTCCTAGTAATTTAATTTTTTTAGTAAATAAATACATACCTTAAACACTGACAAAAATATGATACAATAATTATTTAATTAATACAAATGTCAAAAAAATATTAAAAATAATAAATTAATAATATTTTGATATAAATAAAAAAATACACAAATTTTATTTAATTCCATGTAAAAATTGGTATTTCTAATTTTTTTATGTTATCTTAAGCAATGATATTTTTTTTAAATCTAATTGATTTATTATGTTAGAGTTTTCATTAATGATATATAAAAGTGTATAATATTTCATTAAATGTTATAAAATTTATAGAAATATATAATTATGAAAAATTATAGGTATAATGTTTAATATATAACACATTAAACATTAGTTATTCTTTTGGAATATTATAGTAACTATATTAACCATTAATGAGTAAAAAAGAAATGTTGTCACTATAAGAGTTAAAGAGTGTAGGTGAGGGTATAACTAAAGGTTAAGGGTAATAATGAATCCAAAACTATTCTAATATTTTTTGGTTGATATTATTTCTTCCATTCATCAACATATCATAAAAATAACTCATTCTAGAGAAATTCACAATTTAAAATTAATTTATTTTAATTTAATATTTGGAGGGTTTCTAAAATTTACCCCACTAAAATTATAAAATGGACCTCCTCCATAAATATGTCACACCAAATTATGAATTATATCTTGAAGAAACAGTTCCCCTTTCTCCTACCAACATATGAAATCTCTTTATGGATTTCATGTTCTTCAAAAGCTACCAACTCCATATACCTTAAGAAGATATCTAAATGATTTAAATTGAAGAGGTGGTAATTGTCTTACCTAGTCATTCAAGTTCATTTATTCTTCTAGATCAACATCTTCTATTGTATCCTTACCAAATTAATATATATAGTATCATATATAAATATGAATATATTTTATTATTACTATGTGGAAATAGTAATATTTCTTCTATCAATCCATTGAAGAGTGAAAGCAATATATGTGAATACCAATGACTTACACTCTCCACCCCATTGTATAATTTTTTTCATCATCAATTTACATGTATGGGTATAATTATTGATTAATTTGATATATATTATTATTATTAAATGATTATGATTATGTAAAAATTAATATACCATAATCTTCTTTACCCTTTCACTAACAAGGGAATGATACCATGAGTCATGCATTTTTAGGCCTACCGTCTCCACATGGAAATGTGATTCTTTTTCAATGTGATACATTACACAATTAATTAAAAATTTATATAATGAATATATATGATATATATATACATAAAATATTTTATTTTATAAAAATAATATATACTGTGAATAATAAAAATTAATTAGATGACACAACATATATAAGAACATGATGTGGTTAACACCATAAATGGATTTAATGATGAAATATTATAAACAAATGGGTGATAAGATTATATAATATAATTATATGTCATATATTATATTTTAATATGGTAATATATAAGTTAATAACATAATTAAAAACATTATACAAGATGTTAAATCATGTAAAAATTAAAGGAATTGTGAGGTAAGGATTTCTATTCCCACATTTACATCTATGAGACATATGTCTTTTTCATCCTTTAGTTATTGAATGCATTATATGAATGATTAAATTTTATATATCATATCATTAATATTTTTATTTAAAGATTAATTTTATTGGTAACAATTATATGGGGAATTTGATTCAACTAATTACAAGTTGTAAGTTGATTGTAAACTCCAATTTTATTCATTAATTTTTTTTCTCTAACTCATTGGTTATATTATGCAATGATAATGTGTAGAATACTCTTTTTTTCATATTTTTATTATATTCCCAATTCTATTACTATAGATATTATTTTTTTACATATAATCACACCATTTTTAAATTATATCGTCAATGAAATGTACATTATAAAGTGATTTATAGTCTCACTTTTATTTATGCTAAACATATGTTATATTCTCCACTTATTATTATAGAGTAGTGTATATATTAGCCACAAATTTATTTTCAGATTCATATCCATAAATTTATCGGTATTTACATATCCATTTTATTATATCTATTTCACCAGGTTTACTGTATCAAATTACCATTGTGGTAATGGATTTTTCTATCAATTTTACTTATTTGTGACATTTGTTATATTATACATCAAACTTCATTTTATGTTGTGTACAAACTAATCTTAAATTTTATATCATAAATATAATGATTTCCATGATATTTTAGGATTCATTTGATTTTGTTAAATAATGGGGATTATGATTCAAATGTTTCATTGTGGTACAAGTCACATTTTAATTTTTAATGAAATAATTTAACGTATTTTCATATATGCCAACATCTTTTTTTCAAACTTATACATAATTAAAATTTTCCAATTATGATAAAATATATCATATATTATTAATTTGTTGTTCATTACTTTGATTGGGGATATTATATTTTGAAACCAATCTCCATATTTCACTGGATGATTTGTTATTATGTATACTTAAGGAAAGTTATTTACATTTTGTATGCTACTATCAATGAAAATGTTTATTATTATTATTTTATCCCATTTCATTTGAGAATTTTATTCTACTTATTATTGGATGGGTGTTTCATACTATTCCTCATCGATGCATGAGTAGTTCTATTGAGACAAACATCGATTGGTATTGGTCGAGGCCTTACCTATTTTGTATGGTGACCTGGAAAAGCCTTAACAATATGTTTATTATATTTGAAATTATATATTTTATCATTATGAAATTATTTTTCTATATCCCTGGGTATTATTCAACATGTAGAATAATCATGTTTACTATTCCTAGATCTTGTGATTATTTAAATATCATGTGTTTTAGTTATTCACTTTTTGATTTTTTTTATCCCATATTTACTCATATCTTCAATTTTATGATTACCCTTACTGATAATTTTAACATACCCATTTAATATGATAAATTTTTTCCCAAATTCCATGATGTATATTACGAATGATATTAAGTGATACACATAGGATAATTAATGGAAGATTAAATGAAATACATTGTGTATTTTTATGATTTAAAATGTAAAATGAATTTATGATATACACATATCTTACCAGAAATACTTAATGATATTGTCCTTTTTGATGTGATTACATGAATAATATGTCAATATAATAATGTAATGAATTCTTTCTAGGAAAATGGGGTTAGGGTTTTTAATTTTTGTATCACATCTTATTTAATAGAAATCATCGGATGTAGATTTTGAAAAATATGATTTGGAAACAAAAATTATTGGTTTAATGTGTCTAAAAAAGTTATCTAAGTAGTAATGAATTTTAATTTTATCAAAATTTGGTCAGTGGAAAATATAATAGTTAGGGTGTATTTGGTCGTTGAATTTAAGGTAATTACGAGTTTTTATATTATTAGGAATAAAAAATGAAACATATGAGATACGATTTGTGGTCAAAACATTCCATTAAATTTTAATATTTTTTGGTTATTTTTTAGGATTCTTATAAAATTTAGGTATATTTTTAGTATATTTTTATAAAATGGAGATCCCACATGATAGGTGAAAACTCATTGCATCCAGAAAGGATGTTGGGTTTGAACCCACAATTGAAGGTGGATAATGGTATAGTGCCTACCACAATCCTATATGATGTCTTGGTCAACATGACATGTTTTTAGTTAAAATATTAAATATATAAATATTTGATTGATTTCGGTGATTTTTTTATCTAATATATAAACTTTGGATTGGAAAATTATTTGGTAGTTCTATTATTTATGTTATATTAGAATACATTTTCAATTTTGGGTATCTTATAAGGTGAAGGTAAATAAAATATTTTGATTAATAAATGTTAATTTTTTTTATGAATTCAAATATTATTTCATTTTGGAATCGTGGTTATTCTGTTTATTTATTGAAATAGTATCATATATTGGAGATTATGTTATATGGGAAATTATATTTTTGGAAAAATACATAAATGGTGATTGATGTTATTTAGAATACTATACAATCACATTATTCTCATTTTTTGGGTTGGAAAATTCTTCATGAATATTCATAAAGAGGTATAGTTATTTTCTGAATGATCTATGATGGAAATTATTTATTATATTTGAATTTCATAGATTAATGTTGCTCATCAACTTATAAGGGTTTATTCATTTTTGGGAACTATATGACATTATCTTAACCATATTATTATATTGTTAATTTATAAATATTCTAGAATATATTGTTATAGATTTTTCGATGTTTTGATCCATAAAATAATATTCTATTTCATCAGTCATGAAAAATTCCCATTAATTACTCATTATTTCCAGGAAATATCGATTTTTGGTGGAAATTTATTAAATGAAGAAACTGTAAATTTAATTTAAGTATGTTAATAATGTTCATATAATAAAATTAAAATTAATTACACAACCATTGGAAAATGAATTTGAAATCAAAATGTTATATGTCAACTTTTTTTACTATAAAATCGATAACCATTTAACCCATCACATTTTTATGGTTTTATGAATGTAAATATTATATTTCAGATTTTCTCTATCCATATACATAAGAACATTATAGTTATCTTTATATTATAGGTTTTCTTCCTATAATGGGTGATTCTATTTGTTTTCTTAGGTGACATTAATTATTGAATTATTTTCTATTAAAGTGAATGATTTATTGACCCTTGTTCCGGTGGGTTATTTCAGTAAAGGTATTTTAAATATTCAATCCTTAGTTATAGAAATATAAATAAAAAATTACAAGTATTTGATTTTATGAAGGGGGTTATATAAAACCATAATATTTTTTGTTAATTATTTTTCAAATTTAATCTCTTTGATAGCCTACACTTTGACCAAACATGACATTAAATAATTGATGTCATAATATTAATATTATTATTTAAAATTTATTTATCTCATAGAAATTAAATTTGTGGTTATGAAATAGATTAAATCACTTATTAATATGTAACATTTAATTCATTGATTACAATTTAATTAGAAAAAATATAAAAATCCACTTAATATAAATAAAATATTTTTGTGAAAAACATTTAAATTCACAAATGTGTGTTTGATTAAGATGATATAAACTAATGAAAAATTTTGGATTATATTAATGAAATATAAATATATACTATTTTCAATATGATATTTACAATCCATCATATTTTTTTTTCATGGTACAATATAAGAAAAGCTCCAACATTACTTAAAAAGTTGTATTTTTATAGAATACAATTTTCTACCCTTTAATGAAATACTTTATAAATTATTAATTTTTGAATAATTTATAAATATTAATTGAAAATAAAATCTTCTACTTCTAAATAGGATCATAAAAATTATATTTCTTTCATTTTTGGTAATATTTCCACTATATTTCATTTTTTCATGAATATTGTGAAAATATTTCATTTTAATTAAAAACAACATTTTCATCTAAATTATTAATTATGTTAATATATAATTTTTATTTATTTAATGTATATTTGGATTCAATTCTTATATCTTAATATAATTTAGATAATTGTAATCAATTCACATTGAATTTGGATATAAAAATATTTCAATATTTTTAGCATTTTCACATTAAAAATAAATTTTCTCATTCTGTCAAAGAGATTAATTTTAAAATAATATTATCAAATTTAATGTTTGAAAATTTGAAAAATTTATTCAATATTTGGAATCATTAATAACTATTTTTTTAAATATTCCCCTTTGATTTTATGAAAATAGGAATAGTTGTTTAGTTTTTTTAATTATAACAGTTAAGGACAAACCATGTAATTAAGGTTACAAATAATTTTATAATAGTTCTAAATTTACCATAAATAAATTATAATTTTATTTTATTAGGTTTTATAAACATAAATTATCATTCATTTAATTTTATGTCCTCTTAGGGAAATATTGAATAATTTATCCCTTTTTAGTATCTTATTCTATAGAATGTCCAATATGTAAAACTTATGTTCTTAAAAATATTTTTATTTATTAAATGTGGTTATTTATAAGATATATTTAAATATAAATAATAAATTTTATTAAAAATTCTTATCTTCATCATGTAAATTTATTTTAAATTTTTAAGGAAAAAATATTTACCTTCATAGATTCAATAATTATGATGCATTAAATTTTTAATTAAATGAAATATCAAATAAATGATATTAACAAATAATAAAATTATTATAATTTGTTGAAATTAAAATAAATATATAATTTTAATTATTTCCTATAAATATTAGGGAACTATTGATGATATTGGATTAAACATATCTTTAGACTTGTTATTTTTTAACATGTTATGAAATTAACAATGTCAGAATATACATTAACCATATTTTAAAAAAATAAATATTTTATAAAATGATATAAAATTCATAAAAACAAATATAAATATTGAATTCAATTGTTATAAGGTTTCAAATATCAATATTGAGTCATTTATCATTTTATTGTCATTATATAGTAACTATATTAACCCTTTATGAGTAAAAATCTTTTGTTGTTAGGGTAATACTTAATTGGATTAACTAATGAATTAAAGAAAATTATAATGGCAATAGTGTGATTGAAACATATATAAATATTATTTTTTGAGTTTATTTATACCCATCATAATATAAAATTATAAATTAATCTATTAGTATCCATTAAATGTTTAATATTAAAATATATTAATTTATTATTTCGAGTGTTTCTAAAAGATCCCCCCACATCCATACTAAAGGGAACCTCCAGTCTCACAGCATAAAAACATATTAATCCTTCTATCTAGACCAAAAAATACCAATTTATCCTACCAACACCATTATTCAAATTTTGTATGACCTTGAGTATGAAAATTTAAATTTTTATGTTCCATATGAGGATATCTAATGGATGACTATCAAGGAAGTGGTAATTATTTTACCAACTCATTCAAATTCAATTATTATTTTATATATGATTCATTTTTTTGTGTACAATATAATAAATCTAGTATCATATATATTCAGATATTTAATTAAGATTGTTTGACAACAATATACCCCCTTCAATCCATCATATGAAACAATTTACGCACCGCGTGTGCGTACATACATAGTCTTGTCTCCACGCTATGGAGTAATTGTATTTGATCCCCAATTTACATTTATCACTATAATGATGTAAATAGTCGATATATATAATAAAAATTTCATGATTATCATTCTGGAATAATAAATATAACATTCACTTCCTTACGGTTTAACCATTAAGAGAATGATATCATCCCTCATGCTTATGTATGACAAGCCATCTCCATGAAGTGATGGGATTCATTTTCCATGATAAATATTGAAGAATGAATATAAAATGAATGTAATGAAAAATATGATATATAATAACTTAATATCATTATTTATAAGAAAAAAAATATTCCCTAAGTATTATAAAATTACAAACACGACAAAACATGCAAAGAAAAAAACACATTTAACATCTGAAACAAGGATAATGATTAGATATTTAAAACAATTTGTGATAAAATCTTGTAATTAAATCATATATGATATCAAAAATATTTATAATGTTAATCTTTTAATTAATAACATGATTTAGACCATATTATTGGAGTTTGAAGAACTTACAATAAAAAGGAAGTGTGAGGAAAGTACATCTCATCATACTTTTACTTCATTGAGATTTATTTCTTTTTAACCAAAAATATATTTTATATTGTGGTCAAAACATACCATTGATTTATAATATCAGATATATTATTATATTTAATTGATAATTATTTATTTTATGTAGTATAAGATTTAATTGATTACAAATGGAAAGAGGTTTTCTAATTCAAATTCTATTCATTAGGTTATATTTCAACAACATTGGTATATATTATGCCGGGATTATCTGTATTATCCACCATTTAGTTCATTATGTTATATTCCCCCTAAAACTAATGTATATATACTATTATTACAACTAATCACCCAACTGATAAATTCTCACCTCAATTATTTGATCTTTGTAAGAAGATTCAGAATCATTATTTTTATTTCATCAAGCCTTATGCATATTACCCACTAATATTTTGGTGTATATACTGATCAGGAATGTATGATTCATTTCATATTTGGAAATTTATGGTGATGTGGATATATATTTTTTATTTATCTTTCATGGGGTTTGTAGTTTCAAATTAACAAATCGAGAATGGGTATTTATTACAAAATGACTTCTTTGAGACATTTGTTATGTTATACACTATCTTATATTCTGAGTTTTATATACTACTCATTAGAAATGGTATATATGAAACATATTTGTTTTAATGATATTCATGGTTTTATTTAATGTTATTTCAACACATTTATTATGATTTATATGTTTCCAGTTAATATGGGAATCTTTGGAATGTTTAACGATTATTTATCCTCAAGCATTATTCAATGATATCATTTAAATTATTTACATTTATGTGAACATACATTTCTGAATAATTTACACCACTGACAAGTATCTTTTATTATATTATTTAATATATTTTATTAAATTTTTATTTCTTAGGTTAACTCTGGACATACTGTTTTGATACAATTCACTAAATTCCTCTAGATGGTTTGTGAATAGTTAATCTTAATGAAATGTATTTACATTTTGAATATGATTATCAATAAAATATTATATGTTAATTAAAATTTGGAATATTAATTTGAGGAATTTATTTGATATATTATTTGGTTGGTGGGGACCTCTATAACAACTAAATTCATCGGTAGGTCTTATGATATGAACACGATTTTTTATTGGTCAAGACCATAACTATTTATGTTTGGAGTCTTAGATGAAACATTAATTTAAAATTTATGATATCCATAAGTATACATTCTCTAATTATTAGAATAGTTATTTACATTCCATGTGATAATTCTACTAGTAGGAAATCCATTTTTATTTTTCCCATCACCTAGGTTTTGTTAAATTTAATGTGTTTTAGTTGGTCACATTTCAATATTGATTATTACATATTTACTTATAGATTCAACTATATGCTCGACCTTACTAGGATTTTGAGATCACCACTTTAATATGATTAATTTTACCTTATGATTCCAAGTTGTGTTATATGACTAATATGTTGTGTTAAGCAATGTGAGATTAATTGAAAACTCAGTGAAATAATTTTTGTGTTTTTATGTTTTAAAATGTTATGTGAATTACTAATATGTGTCTACTTCACAATGAATAAAAATTTATATAGTCCTTTGGGATTTTATGATGCATATCTTATTCAAATTTAAAAATTTAAGGAACCATCTTGAGAAAATAGGGGTCTAGGTCGTTATATCGAAGAATACCAACCACAAGAATCAGACCACCTAAATCTCCAATTAAAACATGAAGAGATTCCCATAAATTATGTACAATTAGAACATTACTACAACAATCTTAATGATTATCATGTGTTATTCCTCAGATATCATGTACAATATGATTTTATCTGATCATAATAGGATGAACTAGTCCTCCAATGGTAAAGGATTCTAGTTCATGAGCAACAAAAACACTACATGGTCATTCGATATTACAAAATGTATCTGCATGAGCTGAATGAAACTGGACTCTTTATTATTCCACCCTTTATAAGATATTTTATCAAAGCTGGACAAGCTAATAATATATAATGATGTAAATGTTTTAGAACACCTCTATACCTAACCACATGATTACAAAATCATTGATTCTGAGGGGTGGTCACTCATCCATAAAATTCACTTAATCCAGGTGATGTCAATCTAGAAAAATCATCAATATCTAAATCTTCTATAAGGTAAAAACACATGATTTACCAATAAGAAAAACATGTTCTTATAATTCCCTACTGTATTGCACCCTGTAAGAAAACATTCTACTCCATTATTTTTGAGGGGACATATGATATGATGCTTTAAATAGCTGACCATATGTAGCATAAGTAATATTAGAAAAAAAGCATTGATAGAGGGGTAAGTATGAAACATCAGTTGAAATATCCTCTAAATATTCATTAAAAACCACATGGAACTTAATGCTAAAAAAACTACTACTCCAAGTTTAATACTAGACCAATAATTTGAATTTAGATACATCCTTCTTCCTGAAATCGTATCCTTATTATCTTGGGATTACCGCTTATTTATAGAGGGAAACCCTATTCCATAACAATGATAAAAAACTCTTATATGTATTATTCATCTATATATGTATTGTAGGCATCCAGTCTATATAGAGGAAAGTATTATAGGTTCACACTAGTAAAACATAATTGATCCACATGATTCATTGTCACTCTCTCTTGCTCTCTCTATGTTTGGAGACATAACCAAAAATTGTGTGATCAGTGATCATCATAGCTAGATCATCAAAATAAATTGTTTCATTATATGTATTAACAAAAAGTTCTATTCCTAAATCATGGGATATATAATGAAATGAGAGGAAAAATTATATCTAAATATAAAATTCATCATTTAAGGAGAATACACAAATATTACCTCAAATAACTCAATGATTCTCATAGTTATAATAATCTAGAACTATATGATTAAAATTTTATAAACAACTTGCCCCATAAAACAGACATGGACCACCTACGACTCATATTGTTGCTCAAAAATCCTATCACCAACTACCTTCTACGACTCTATATGCTTCTCTTCCTCAATCATTTTTTCTTTGACCACCCAATTCCATCAACATACTTATCCTGGTTTCTCTATCAATAATAAAAAAATCTATATAATCCGGGGTAGGTAATTACAATGTGATATTCCCATATAAATATAAATGATAACAATACCTTTTCTTTACTGCTCATAGTTTTCACTGATTTCATCATTAATGAAAAAACCTCTTATGTCATGATCTATTTCACATATCTATTTTCAACATGTATAACTCAACTAAGACCCCAATTTATCCCTCACAATTATTCAAATGAAAGGTGTTAGATATCAATATTTTATAATCTAGAACAAATAGGCCTATTCAATACTCATTTTGAAATTATGAATCCACATGAACCACTAGAGGTTTGTCCATATATCGATCAATATGAAAATGTATGATTGGATATCCACATGGGTGGATAGATACCATGTAACCATGCCCCTTTATAGACTCCTTATCCCCATATAGTTTTACTCTATGCTCTTATATAAAATACTCACCATTTCGTTTAATGGAAAAATCTTTGAATAAGAAAAGATGTACCCTAGTCTATGAGTTCATAAGGGGGGTTAACTCAAGATGGACATGGAAGATACATAAATTATTCCCTATGATTCATGTACCAATGGTTTTTCTATAAAACTGGGTCTACAATTAGAGATTAATCTTCTAGTTAATTAGAGTCATTTTGATTAGATGCATCAACTATTTCTCCTAATCTATATTCCACAACCTAAAAGGCTATTAAGAATCATTTTACCACTATTTTATAAATCCCATACCAAACCACATATAAATGAAAAATCACTATACATTAGTCACATAATTAACACTCCACTTATAAAACATATTCATGACATGACCAACAAAAACAATCTTGGCTGGTGATAGTCAATATGTGAAAAAAATTACTATATCCATTGGATCACAGATATTGACCACTGTCAAGAAGGAGCACCCCAATTCTAGGAGGCCATAGACTAATAAATTATTAAAATTCAAATATCATCAAATTCACATGCTATGATTAAAGTTAAAACAATTAATCTGACACCATATCATATGAATAAGGTTTATCACACATTTGATTATGATTAATTTAATGTAATGATAAAAATTCAAAATAAAATCCTAATGAAACTAACAATTATATCCAACATGTTAAAATGTATGGTATTGTGTTAAATAGTTTCAATTGGTGTTAGCATGTTTTTATAGCCCAAACTATGATCCACCATCTCATGTTACATAAATAAATATTCCAAAATGAATTTATTGAACACCTAGATCATTAAACGACATCATACTACACTGCATCAATCATCTAATACTTGATGTGTGTTTTCATAAAACAGTATTCATAGTACAGACAAGTATATTTTTACTAATTATAGGATTCATCCCAAATCCACTTCTAATGAATCATTCATCATTCCATCATACCACTACTATATGTCAAACAATGATTAAATAATACCAAATCTAATATCAATCCATTATGGATAACACAAACTTCAAAGTCAGAAAAGTTAATGAATCTAGCACTATTGGAATGATACCTTCAAATAATTATTTAACAAACAATGATAAATTTTAGTTATTCATCAAAATTTGGGACAAAAATATTATGATGATAAACACTCACAGAACTAGTGTAAAAAATCATAAATCATATATATGAAAAAACATATCCGTCTATTTTAAAGTATTCATTCCATTTCCTAAGAAAAATTAATGATGACAAATAAGTAAATAATGATATAAATTTTTCAAAACCCTAGGAAAATAAACCCACAACTCGAAAGATGATTGACTAGAAAATCATTTTGTATTGGTTGGGATTATCCCTTTTCATTGGATAGAAACTGATGAAAAATAAATCATTGGGGGAAAATTGACAACCTCAAGATGTATTTTTATTTTCTGAAGAACGTTTATTTAGTGACCCAATCCATTTACATTTAAAATTTCATGATTTTAATCCTATTTAATCATCAGAGTACAAGCCAAGGATCGTTAAATCTGTTTTCTTTGAAGACTTGGTACATAAAACATAAAACAAGGGGCTAAAAAACTTCTTTATATAATCTCTATAAAGTGATCCAAACTTCTATTGAACCTTTACATATACATAGTTTATCCAAGGGAACACATGAACAAATGGATGAGCAATAAATCCCAGTAAAGGAATGAACATAAGGATACATATTATGAACAAGAGTTAGGAGGCATGACATAATGATATCCAAAACATGGAACAAATGAAATCATATCATATAATCATGGGATAATATAAACATGGAATCATAGAATTTGTGATGAATTATTTCATTATTATGGGTCAAGCCTAACCACCAAACCCATTTCCCATTTTAGTACGGGTCAAGGCTAACAGCCAGTCCCGTTTCACATTACATTTCGTGAGACTTAACTTTATCAAAAGCATTAGAGCGCTATCTGAGTGCACCCATATCAACATTTTCATGAGTATTCATGGCATATAAATAATATTTAGTCTTAAATAATAATACCTAATTAAAAATTCATAAACATGTGGATACCCATGGAAAGAATTGGGTACCATAATCATGACATAATTCATAACAAATGAGCGTATCATTAAAGTTTCCATGAAAAAGAGGGGATAAAATATACATGGACATTAATAAGGTAAAATTGGAATATAAAATGGTAGGTTGTGTCAAATAGAAGTTACAAAATATATGAAATGTATTTCATAAACATTAGCATTAAATCATTTTTGTGCAGTTTTAAGGAATATACTATAGAGGTTTTAACAATAGAAAAGAAGGAAATGTTTTTTATAAGGACCATAATTGAAACAAGAACGTTTTCCTAACACAAAGACTGATTTTAGAATTTAAATGGTGTATTAAAAAATACCATAGAGTAAACATGAAATTGGGTGAAAATTCCGGATGTTCCCTTAAAAAAGGTTTGCTTATCGGAAAGTTCTACGGAGGGAATATTTTAGAAAAACATGTATATCGCCGAAAGAGAATGATGAATGGGTGTTCTTAAATGAATTTTTATAACCTAAGAAAATTATAATATGTACATAAATATATAAGATATATCCATTATGATATAAATAATGATTTGGTAACCCGAATGAACAAATGGGGTTTGGGTAGAATTCGTTACAGTTAATTGTTATGTTATCGGGTGTACCTATGTGGTATTGATGAGAGATAAAAGGGATTTATAATCACATATATATCATTAGGACGGTATGGGGGAGGTTAAAAAATTTACCCCATAAATTGGGATTATGAATAAAATGAAAAACATAGAAGACAATCTTGATTAAGAGAGAAATAGAGAGGATCCCTTAACTTAAATCCATTGTTGTTCTCCACTTATTATTAAAGACCTGTATAAAATATTTGGAATATTAATTAAAAATTCTATAACATCTTCTATATTTATTTTTTCACTATAATTATTTTAATTTCATTTAAAACCATTATGATTGGTTATGAGATTCTATTTCATTGTTCAAGCATGTTTGTTTACTCGTTTTTAATGACCGTTTAACTTATATTCACGTTTTGATAAACATGTAAGATGAAAGTGGTTATCATGAATTGAAGTTATATTCTATTATTGCACATCCAGGAGATTACATGGTTTAAAATATAATTTGGTTACTTATAGTGTAGTCGAATTATTATATAATAAATAGTGGCAACGATTTTTGTTAATTGGTGGGTTTGATTACAAAAAAAATGTTTTTCTTTATACCATTTTTAAAAAAAGGATTACATAACCAAAAATTGGATATATTACATATATAATAATCTAGATAAACCACAACACAAATGGTTTCATGACCATAATTAAATATAATAATTGAAATTGATAAATTGTTGTCATTGAATGGTCTAAATTAACACATCTCATTCTGTGCTTTCATTTCATTCAAATAAAATGTGGGGAAAGAAGAGTAGAAAATTAAATATCCCATTATCATGAAATAATTCTAGTACATGTATGTTACTGGAGTTATCATTCTATTTGGGTGAAGGGCGGTGAGGAAATAAATAAAATGAAAAGAACATTAATGAAATGAATGAATTGGAAAGAAAATTTACCTCTTGAGATATCATCCTTTGAGATACTCTTAAGGGGAGTGGTTTTGGTATTTTGAAGTGTATGGGAGCTTTTTGACGTGGGGTGGATCTTGGGGTGTGATTTGGACCGAATATTGGCATGGCACATGGCTTGGGAGGAGTGAATATAAGATGGAGTGACGGGGGGTTTTATAGTGGAAGAGGGGAGGGTTTTCATAATTGGTTAATCATTAGTTTATTATTTCATTACAAGAAAATGAATATTAAGTATTCCAGGACCAAGAAAAGTTATAAATTTATGTGATTTCTATATTTGGGTTCTTACATCACTTGTGATGTCAGGAATAGTGGATTTTCACTATAGTGTATTTATATGATAAATTAATTTATTGTACTATTAACTAAAAAATCCAGTATTTCTGAAAAATCTCAAAAATTCCCCTGAACCATTTTTAGATGTGTAGAATCCTAAATAGAATTCCTTTATTCAGAAGTAATTTTCTAAATATGAAAATTCTAATATTTAATTAAAACCATAATTTATTACATAAAACCATTCATTTACTTATTTTAATATATATGTATATCATATTTTCAACTTGAATATTATTTATATATTATCTTAGGTAATGTTACTATTAATTAGGGTATATCACTATTTGTAAGTGTATTTTACTACTCATAAGGGGGTGTTACTATTCACCATAATTATGTTTTTCTATTAAGACACCAAATGACTTACTGATTGCAACCATGTGTGTCATATTTTCAAAATTCCAAACACAGAAGTGACAAACTTATGTTTAAAGGTTACATAGCTCTTAGTAGTTCATTATGTTCAGATTTAATGACATATTTATAAGAAATTAATTTATTTTGAAACACATTGGGTCATTATATTATTCCACCTTATGAAATTTCAACCTTGAAATTTCATTTTACATTCTAGGCCAAAAACAGGTTGGGGGTACTTTTCCTTCATTTCTTCTTCAAATTCCCTTGTTGCCTCTTCGTACATATGGTTTCGCCATAGTACCGTGACCATATGAGTAGTTTTATTGTGTAGAACTTTGTTTCTATGATCTAGGATCCTCACATTCTGTACCACAAAACAAAGATCATCCTCTAATTGTACCACCTCTAAATAGAGTACATGTGAAGGGTCGGGTATGTAATTTTGTATGAGGGATACGTAAAATGCATCATGTGCATTCAACATGGTAGGTTGAAGTGCAATTCGATAGGCCAAATCTTCCACTCGCTTAGGGTAATCGAAGTGGATGATGTATTTGGACTTAACTTCCCTTTCATTCTGATTCTCATGTCATTATTCTACAGAGATGTTCGTAGAAATACCATGTCTCCGACATTGAACTCAATCTCTCGTCAAGTGTTATCTACATAACTCTTATGTCGACTTTGGGATGTCTTGATATGATTCTGAAAGGTTTTCACCTTCTCCACCATTTCTTCGACCATTTCATGTCCTAGTAGTTTTTTTCACCGACTTCCTCCCAATACCCCAGTGTTCTTCACCTTTTCCAATAATGGGCATCATATGGGGCCATTCATATGCTCATGTAGAAATTGTTGTCGTAAAAGAATTCAACCAGTGCAAGATGTTTGTCCCAATCTCCTTTTAATTCCCTAGAACATTCTCTCAACATGTCATTCAGTTTCTAAATAGTTTGCTCTAATTGGCCATAGGTTTGAGGATGATAGGCTGTATTGAAGTTTAGTTTAGTTCTAAGAGAATACTGGAGACTTTTCCTTCACATCTAAGTGAATCTCTTGTCATGATCAGATAAAATAGATAGTGGTACTCCATGCATCCTTACCACTTCTTTGATATAAATCCGGGAAATTTGATCAAATGATAATTCCTCTCGAACCGCAATAAAATGGGTTGTCTTGGTAAGACGATTCACAATGACCCACAGAGAATTATTTCCTCTAGAAGTCCTTAGATGTCCAGTGTCAAAGTCCAGGGTAATGTTCTCCAACATCCATACTGGTATGGGTAATGGTTGAATCATCCACTAAGGCTATTTCCACTCAGCCTTCAACTACATACATACTAGGCACATTGATGTATGTTTACTAATTTGCCTTTTCTTATTTTACCGACAAATGATTTCGTGGAGATCTCGATACATCTTTGTGCTCCCTAGGTAAATAGAGAAGGTTGAGATATGTGCGTCACACAGAAGCTCCCTCTTTATCTCTGGATTACATGGTACACATAATCATGACCCAAATCATACAACCACTTCCTCATCAATTTTGAAATCGGAGGATTTCACATTTTTTTACAGCTTCTATGCTTTTAAGAAGATCCCCTCCTTTCATTTAGAGGTCGTTATTCTCTCTATGTGGGATGGTTGAGAAATCATTTTAGAATGGATTGATGATGCTCCTCCCTTAATGATTACCATGTCCATCCATTTATAATCTAATAAAATCATAACCTTTTCAATCCTAATCTTTTATAAATATGTAGGATCTTTTCTACTTAGGTAATCTGCCACCTTGTTTTCATTACTGGGACTGTTGTGGATTGAGAAGTTCTAATCCTTGATGAGCTCTATCCATAATCATATGTGATTATTAATAACTTTTTGTGTGAATATACATTTGAGACTCTTGTGGTCATTATATATCTAACATTTCTCCCCATAGGGATAATTCCGCCATATTTTAAATGCAATGTTCACCGCCGCAAACTCCAGAACTGGAATGGGATTGTTTTGCTCATGGATTTTTAGAATCCTTGAGGCATATGCTATCACATTATTATTTTTCAATATCACATAACCTAATCCCTTCTTAGAAGCATACCTATACACAACAATGATTTCTCCACTTGTAGGGAGTGTGAGTAATGGCATTGTAATAAGACTCCTTTCTAACTCATTGAAATAGTCTTCACACACCTATGTGGAGAGAAACCTTACTCCCTTCCATGATAGCTTGGTCATTAGGTTTGAAAATCATTATATGTTCTCAAAAAAATTGTCAATAATACACTGCCTGACTGAAAGATCTATGGATATCTGTTACAGAAGTTGGACAAGGCCACTCTTCAATTGAAAATGTCAATGAAGGGTCCACTAATATCCATTTGTTGGTGATAACATGCCCCAAAAATGATACATCTTGTATCCAAAACTCGCATTTTCTGTATTTTTCATACAAACTCACCCTTCAAAATGTCATTAAATAATATTCAAATACTTCTCATATTCCTTCATGCTCTTGGAGTATATTAGAATATCATCAATAAAGACTACCAAAAATATTCCGAGGTAATCTCAAAAACAATATTAATTAAATCCTTGAAAATTTCTAGATATTTAGTTAATCCTATGGGCATTACTATGAAATCAGGGTGTTAATACCTCGTTGGAAGGAAAGTATTGGGAATATCTTCCTTTCTCACCTTTAATTGAGGATATTTCATCTAACGGTCAATCTTAGAGAAATAACTAGCCCCACAATGAAGATTGATCAAGTCATCTATTTGTGGAAGGGGATTCTTGTTATTTATAGTTATTTTATTGTCCTCATTATAATCAATGCAGAGGTGAATTTATCCCTCCTTCTTCATGACTAATAAGACTGGATCACCACATGGTGAAGCACTCGGGCATATAAAACCCTTCTCCATATTCTCTCATAACTACTTCATCTGCTCTTCCATCTCTATGGTGGCCATTCTAAAAGATTCCATTGAGATAGGCAGATATCCTGGGAGATGTTCAATTGATAACTCAACCTCTCGATCTGGAAGAAGCCTATACAAATCATCCTGGAATACATTGGTGTAATCCCTCAAAATGGGTTTGTATTGTAACATGATTATCTCTTTTGTCTTAATAATTTGAGCTAAATATGCTTTCTCATATGGTGTCAATATCTACAATTGAGATGATGATTTGAAAAGATATTCATCTTCCTCCTTACACTTGTAAATAATTGGAGAATTTTTCAGGATGTGAAAAGTGATCTTCCTTTCCCAGAAGATGATATTGGCTTTGTATAATGACATCCAATCCATGCCCAAAATAGCGTCGAACTCCACTAAGGAAGTATGATGAGATTTTATGGGATGTTCAGTACATATATATTAATCAGGGAGGAGTTATAATCCATGGACGCAAAGATTACCCCATTCTCTATTCTCATATATATCCTTACCTCCAAATTTTGAGGTGGTGTTTGACTACTTCAACTATGATTACAAGATATGAATGAATGAGTAGAAATATAATCAAATCATATTTTAACTATTCTGGAATGAATTACTAGCCTACCTATCACCACATCATTATCGAGCTCCACCTCAGTAGTAGTGATAGAATAATCCTTTCCATGTTACATTGGTGGCTACTGATGATTGCCTTTGACAACCCTCAGCTTAGGGAATTTGTTCACGTAATGCCCATGTTTCTTGCAATTGTAACACTACACTGTAGGATTAGTGTTAACATGAACCTCCCATTCCTCTACCTCATTGGTGGGATTCATCTTATCCCGGCGGTAATTCATGGATATAAGACCAAACTTTCCATATTTGAAGCAATTCATGGTTCCCTTTAGAATGTTACCGGGATTCTTCTTCCAACAATTTTTTTCAAAGGGAAATGTCAGGCTTTGTTCCATCATGAGATTTGTTTGATAAACCACCCATGTTGTTCTCTATTTTCTACTTCCTGTCTTTGGGCCCACGAGACCACTAAGGGTCTCCAATCATCGTTTCATCCTTGAGGTTATAACATACAATATCCCCATAACATTTAGAGTCTTAAATCAGCAACGCTTTTCATATACTCATCTTTATTCCACTAAAAAGTGATCCACCTTGATTTTGATGTTCATGACAAATCCAGAGGCACACCATGTATGCCTGTTATATTTTTCCTTATATTCCCCGATGGAATCATATTCAATCTACTTGAGTCTGAGGATCACTCTTTTCTTCTTGAGACAGAGGGTTCGAGGAATATATTTGTTGAAAAACATTCTCTTGAATTCCTTCCAACCCATGAAATCAATTTCCTAATAGTACATTGTATTCTTGATCTGTGTCCACCACTGATCATCTTCCCCATCAAAACGATAGACTGCATGTACCATCTTCTTTTCTTCTAAGAAGTGGAGGTTGGAGAAAATCATTTAAATGGAAGTAATCCATTATTCCGTGACGAGGGGATCATTGTATCAACTAAACATGGGAGACCTTTTTAGCGTGATGGATGATACGAAAAAATGTTCTTTCTATGGAGGGGGACGGAATTTCTCCTGATTCATACAATTATTTATAACTCGAGCCAGCTGAGAAAGTACTGTGATGATGTTTTGAGCACCCTCCTTCTTCAATTTGGTCATATCATTAGGGAAATATTTGCATTACCTATGACATTGGTTGTTGGAATGTGTTCATCTATTTCCTTCCATTAACTAAGAAAAATAATGTAAAATTAGAGGTCTTGAATACTTAACTATTGAGAATAAAAAGTGAAAAATAAACATAAAGGGATAAACATGTAAAGAAGAAGTATATCTGAACATGTGATTCCTTGGGTTTAAATATCCGTTGTCCTCAATCTATATATTAATATATATTCTTATGGGAACTTTTTTTACCATAATTATTGTATGTAATAAGCTCCTGAATCTACCAATGAATATACCCTTGGGAGTTTCATAACCAAGAGTTTATCTAGGCCAATTTTTTTGTACAGAGATACCCCAGGTCAAGCTTGAAACACATTGTCTGATTTATCACACCTAGGTAAATTTATGCCAAAGCCACCTTTACCAGCTCATATCCATGCATAGACATATTTTCCTGATAAATCACATACTCAATACTAACCAAAATTTAGGAATTTTTTCTTATACATAGTCTCATACTTAAGGTTCTCACGAAGGTTCTCTATTCCTAATATCCAAAAATAAGTAGACCATCCTCTATTACCAACTATAGAAACAAATGCCTTTAACATATTACATTTCATGATTTCATGTGTAATTAATCATCAGTTTCCAATCCAACGATCATTATGTCTAGTGTCTTTGAAGACTAGGTACAAAAAACATAAAATATGTGGCTAAAATCACTACTTAATTTAATCGACATAATGTTATTCTAACTTTCATTGAGTCCTTACAACTGCATAGGGTACCATGGGGAACACATTATCAAATTAATAAGCTAAAAATACCAGAATGGAATGAACAAAAGGGTACATCTTTTGCACAAGAGTTAGGAGTAATGACCTAAGGATATCCAAAGAATGGATCATATGAAATCATATCGTATAAGCATGGGACAATATAAACATGGACTAATATAAATGTTGTAGAATAATTAATTTTCAATGGGTCAAGGCTAACTTCCAATCCCATTTCCCATTTTAGTACATGTCAAGGCTAACCGTAATCCCTTTTCACATTGCATGTCATGAGACTTAACATTTCCCAATCCATTGGAGCGCTATCTGGGCACACCATGTCAACATTTTCATGAGAATTATTACAACATAAATAATCATGCCAAAAAATAACCTTTGCAGATAAATAATCATACATTATAAACCATTTATAAACATAATGATACCCATGGAATGAATTGGGTACAACAATCATGACATAAACAATAACCAATGACCGTATCATGAAAGTTTCCTTGAAAGAAATGGATTAGAACATACATGGACGTTTATAATGTAAAATAAGAATATAAAATGGTCGGTGGTTTCAAATAAAAGTGACAACATATAGAAAATATATTTGAGAAAAATTAGCATTAAAACATTTCTGGGCTGCTTTAAGGAAAATACTATAGAGATTTTAAAAATAGAAAAGTCGATAATATTTAATATAAAAATCATAATTTAACAAAGATGTTATTCATAATAAAAATACTGATTTTATAAAGGTAGTTGCTTCTTTAAGCATAGGATATAGTACACTTGAAATTGTGTAATAATTCAAGATGTTCCCTTAAAACATGATTGCTTATCGGAATGTTCTAAGGAGGGATTATTTTATAAAAACATGTATATCCACAAAAAAGAATGTTGAAAGTGTCTTAATATTTTATTTTTGTAAAACTATACTGAATTTAGAATATGTACGTAAAAATATTAGTTAACTCCAGTTTTATATAATGAAATATAAGGCAACCTGAATGAATTAAAGGTGTTCGGGTAGAATTCGTTAAGCTTTATTGGCATGGTATCAGCTGTAAATAAGAGGTGTTGATGAGACAAAAAACAAGTTTCTCATCACTTATAAATCATTAATAAATTACGGGGGGTGTGAAAACATACCCCATCATCTGGGATTACACATAGAAGGCAAAGAATAGGGGACAATCATGATTAAGAGAGAAATGAAGAGGATCTCTTACCATAAATCCGTTGGTGTTCTCAACTTGTAATCAATGACATGAATAAAAATATTAGGTTTATTAATTAGTTATTCCAGAAATTATTCTTTATTTCATTATTTTAGTATAATCATTTTATGTTCATTTATTACCATTTTGATTTGTTATGAGATTCAATTTCATTGTTCTTGCTCATTTGTTTACTCGGTTTTAATGACTGGTTCACTTATATTCATTTTGGGATAAAAAAATAGATGAAATTAGTTCTTCAGAATTGAATTTATACTATTTTAGTGAACATACTAAATATTACATGATTTTAAATTTAATTGGGTAACTTAAAATGATGTCAAATTATTATATAAAAACATTGTGACAACCATTTTTGTTAGTTGGTGGGTTTTCTTACAAAGAAAATGTTTTTCTTTAAACCATTTGTACAAAAGGAATACAGAAGAATAAATAGGTTATATTACATATATAATAATCTGGTTCCACCATAAAAAATGCTTTCATGACCATATTTAATTATAATAATATAAATTGATAATTTGTTGTCCATGAATGGGAAAAATTAGCACATCCCAAAATGTGCTTTAATTTCATTCAAAAAAAGGTGGGGAAAGGAGAGATGATAATGAAATATCCTATTAGCATTAAAACATTCTACTACAAGGTAGTTACTAAAGTTATCAAACTATTTGGATGAAGGAATGTGATGAAAGAATCAAAGAGAAAAAAACATAAAATAAATGAAGGAATTGGAAAGGGGAATGTACCTCTTAAGACTTCCTCCTTTGAGACCCACTTAAGATGAGATGTTTGGGTAAATGGAAGAGGCTTGAAAATTTTGGATGTGGGTAACGATATTGGGTAGAGAATGGGGATGAATATTGGAAAGGACCAAATCTTGAGAGGTGTGAAGTGTAGATGGATTTAAGGGTGGTGTTTACTGTGGAGGAGAGGAGGGTTTTCAAAACAATTTAATCATTAGTTTATTATTTCATCTGATGGCAAGGTATAGTGAGTATTCCATAACCATGAACTAAATTAAATGAATTTGTGTCTGATATTTTGGTGCTTAAATCACTTGTGATGTCATGAATATGGTATTTTACTATAGTGTATTTATACGTTAAATTAATGTATTTTACTATTCACAAACATTCTAGTATTTCAGAAAAATCTCAAAAATTCACTCTAACCATTTTTCGACGTGTAGAGATCAAAAACGATGTCCATTTTTCAAAAATAATTTTCTATGTATGGTTATTTTATGATTTAGTTTAAATGATTATTTATTATAAAAAGACTATTCATTTACTTATTCGAAAATATAGGTATATCGTACATTCAACATGATTATTATTTATATATTATCATATTTAAGGTTACTATTCATTATATTATATCACTATATAAGGGTATTTTACTATTCATACAGGTGTTCAACTATTCATAAATATTAGTTTTTTTATCGGACTCCAAATTACATACTGATTGAAACCGTGTATGTCGGATTTTCAATCTTATGAACACAAAAGTGAAATACTTATGTGTAAAGGATATATAAAACTTAGTTGTTCATTATGTTTTGATGTAATGACATATTTATAAGAAAAGAATTTCCATTGAAAAACATTGGGTCTTTATAGTGTCTTCTATTGAAGACTATAAATATCTTGTTGTGTTATTCATATTTCTATTGATAAACCGTGATATGTTCATTAATGATTCATGATCTGCATTTCCCAATGAAAAAATCTATCATTCCATCTATTCTACTAGGTTCATGAAGCTATACCACACAATTTTCCATAACGATTTATTATAGGGAGGGTTATGTTTATATGATATGAAAACAACTAAAATTTCAAAAAATATCTATTTTATTATTTTATCCAAATAAAACACATTAATAGAATAGATTATTCATATAATACTTGTTTAATTCATAGAGTGAAACAATAGTTTCTATTTTATTATGCTCTCAAATTTCAAATTCATATCCCTACTCGAAATTTATTCCGTTAGTTTAAGAAATGATTTTGTGAATGATATTATATATTTAATAATTTTTTATACCATCATTGATCGTCACTATGTTGTAGAATCTCTCACTATCTCAATGCATATATCTGAAAATTTACATTAATATTTTCTAATGATTTCAATGATAAAAGTGATGTTATATAGAAATAAATTTTTAATAGGAATCCTGGACCATATAAAGTATTTAATTTTCATTGTAATATCATATTTATCATAACACAGATATAAGAATATAGGTTTTTAGACTATCAAAGGCTTCTTTAATTAATTGTAAATTTTTTTGGACCTAATGTAAGGAAATCCAATCAAGGTGCATAATTACATAATGTTCAACTATAGATAGAAAGAATATAAATGTTGGAATAATATTTCAAAAAACATGTATTAGAGAACATTTATAAACATGATATTAGTTCATCATTACATCATGGATTTCAATACTAATTCAACATTAGTTCATTGTGATGGTATTTTGATACTCTTAGAGAATTATTAATATATTAACATTTTTAATTATCCAGAATGAAATATCACAGTTGAAATTCAAGAGTGGAAGATAATAATTACTATTATGAATTCATAATAATAACCCTCATCATCAATAGCAATCATGTGGGAATACAAGTTTTATCAGGACTTATGTTATAGATAAATCTAATAATCATCATTAAAAAAAACAAACTAGTTCATCATTTTTCATAATGATCGTATTCCTCGAATTTGACATATAATACTATGGGTGGATCATTATATTATATGTTCTCATTATAATAGGTAACTTCTTCTTCAACTGAAATTAATATTTTATTACTTGATTACCTCATCATCCAAAATTATATGGTTTAACAAGCCCATAACAACAATTTATATATGATTCCTTCTACCCAATGTGAATAAAATTACATAATATCTTTTCCCTCTATTGTTTTTATTTCAAAAATATTATTTTAATTATATCATTATGTTCATAAAAAATATATTGTTTATATGTAAATCTATACTAAATTTCCACAATGATAGATAACCATTCAATTTATTCATTAATTTTACATTCCCTTATAGATTACATTAGTCAGACACTAGTTTTTATTCCACTGAAAAATCTATGAATCTTACCTTCATGTCAGGTGACAATACATGTACCATACCACACATTTTTTATAATTTTCCCCATTGGTACTTCTGTATTCATCATTTTAGTAATCATCTTAGATAATTCCTTTTCCATTTTAATTAGAAGAATAAGATCAATTTTATTATTGAATTATAAACACTTAAACTCATCCCACTCTAGTGAGAGAACATAATAATAATACAATGTTTATTGATAAATTTATTTTGTTCATCATATAAAATATCAATATAATAATCATAAAATTAGCCTTTTTCATGATCATATCCCTAGATAATTGAAAACATTATTCCAATGTTAAATATTAATTTTACAAAAACTATAGGATCCTATGACCCACTACAACAAGGCAGGAGTATACCTTTTTATAGAATCAATGTAATATTGTTAATTTCATTACCCATTGGAATCTAAATATTTTTAATTTATTGACAATAGTTTTTAAGAATTTATAATAGAGAATTTATTTTATGTCTTATAAGATTTGGTTTTTAGGGGGAATCCAATTGTATTTTCCATTACATTCAATATTAGTATGGTTATATTGGGTTTCAACCATTGGCTCAATCGGAAAGGCCTAGGGTAGGGAACTACAATAATATTTTAAAACATATTATCTATCATAAATAAATTAGTTTTTTCTCAAATAAAAACATTTATCCACATGGTTTTCAATACTATTTTTGTAACACCCATATATTTTGTAAATTATTTTTTGGAATTAATTTATGTTTTGTGAAATTTTTTTCATTTCAAGTGGCATTGAAAATATATTATTTTATATTAATGCACCATATTTGGATTATATTATAGGAAACACCATGTTAATTGTGAACTATAGGAAATATAAATCTTATCGTGACTACACAAAATGTAGTGGTTTCCTTGCTACTTGGTATATTTTACATGCAATATCGACTCTTTATACGTTACACGCAACACCGAGTTTCTAGGAAATGTCATTTTTTAATTATAATTATCCAAATTATATAATAATAATATACATATTAAACATAATAATATTAATAGTGATAAATACTTTTCATATATTTTTTTATCATAGTATTTATGATGAAATATATATTTTATGGTAAAGTACTTATTTATTTAAATTTTTATTTTCTCAAATGATCTTCTTTTAATTACCTTTTGTGAAAAAAAATTAGAAAAATTTAGAAATGTAATAAGATAAAAAAACAAAATTATTGAATTTAGAATGAATATATTATATTAGGGGGAATTTTATGGATGCCTCTTAGAAACATCATTTTTGGATGAATAGTAAAAAATACCTGACTTTATTTCTAACCTAAATTTTCATCAAATTTAAAAAATTCAGTACAACCATGAAAGCAAAACTCATGCAAGGAAGAAAATTATATTAAATTTAAAGCCTTGGTACTTGACCCAGTGACCCAACCCTCACCCCCAAAAACCCTTACCTCCCCACCACCAATGGGAGAGATACTTTTTCATATAATTTATTTATAAGGATACGTTATATATTAAATTTTCTTATAATATTAATTGTATAATATTTTTATCTATTAATCCAATTTAGGTAATTTTAATCAATTTCAATTTTCTATTTGGTGTTAAAACATAGAAAAATATGGATGTTTTACTTTATAAACCTGCAATGTCGTCCCTAGAGTAGGATTGGTTTTAAATTAGTTTCCTAAACTATGATAATTATATTTTGTAAAAATGAGTTCCATATTTTTAATAATAAAAATATATAATGTCTAAAATGTAAAAACATTTTTTATGAAAAATATAACTGAACATGAATAAAATTAAATACAATGGTTAAGATAAAAATTATGTTAATAAAGTAGTCAACATTAAATTTAAGTCCCAATAGTACCTATAAATATTTCTAAAACCCCATGGGTGGCCATAAGTGTTCCATAAACCATCATGTATTGGGTTTTTTTGATTTTTTAAGACTTCATTTGGGTACCAACATGGGTACTCTTAGAATGTTATTAAAAATTCCAAGTGTGGCCATTCCCATTCTTTTAAAAGGACACCACAAATACATATTATTCACAACTATAAAACAACTTTGTTTCTTTCAAAATATTCCTAATACCCTTAAAAAAATCAGTCCCTTCATCCAAAAAGCCAACAATTGGGAATAAAGCTATCCATGGAATCATTTTCGCACAAACCAAGATGTGTTTAAAGATTAAGAGGTAACACATTCCATCAAGTGTTGTTTATTTATTTTCATTCTACATATGATCGACTCACATTATTCCAAAATTGAATAACAACACAAATATATTTAATATAATAGGATTTTTCTTTGATAAGGGTTTAACCTACACTTAAACACACCTCCATCTAATGGGAAACAAACATATCATTTACTTATGTGACGAAGTATTACCGCATGAAATGATGTTCTTTTAATTTTTAATTACCACCCCTCATGGTGGAAATAATGATTGAAATATTTTTTATATATGATACATATTATATTTATAATTTCATTAATCTTTTTTATTTCTTTTACATCAAATGGAATTTTAAATTCCAATTTATGTTAATATGATACTTTCATTAGAGGAAGTGTGGACTACCACCCTCTCAAGATGATGTTACTTATTCATACACTACATGGAATGTATTAACCATCGGCATAAAGAAGATAAATAACATATGTATGATTTAATAATTATAATTTAGTATTAATATATATAAATATTTTAATATGTATATATACATACAATCCATTTACATTATTTCTTTCAACAAGATAAATAAACTGAAATAGCATTCATGCATACATATGACTTGTTATATCAATGAATGGTGTATTCGGTTTCATTATTATATATTTTATGTATTTTTATAAAATAATATTGAAAATATAAATAATATTATGTATTTTTATAAATTCATTAAATCATGATATATTTATATGGAAAAAATATATAACAAATTAATACACAAGTGAAAAAAGATATTATTACCTAATGTGACAACAAAACATAGAATTGTTAATAGAAGGCTAATATAAAGACAGAATCAAAACCTATTTGGAATTATATATAAAAAAATATGTCCATGATATAATTATAATAAATTTATTTTTATTATATAGGCATTTTTAATGAGTACAATTTGAGTCAAGATAAAAGATAAGGGGATTTCATATCACATTTTATTTTCATGGGATGCATTTTTTATTCACCAGCCATAAATTTTATGTGGTGTGTAATGTAATCATAGACAAATTATATGTTTTTTATACATAAAATTATTGGTAATCAGATGCCCATGTGATGATCATTCTTGTAGGGGGTTTATGTTTTAATGTATAATACATTAGTAAAGTAATTTTTTTCTCAATTTTTATTCTTTCATAAACATGTCATGTTATGGACATAAATTTTTCCATTAGATGTATATAATAACATTGAAATTTTATATCATGAATCTACATAATTTAATAAAATTTTGAGCTTCATTTAATATTATTTATTTTTATGGGGAGTATATTTCAATGATAAAGAGTTGTAAAATATCATTGAAATTGTATCATTTATTATTGAGATTGTTCATATGTTTGCCTAATTTTATGAATTCTAATGATCCATGTGACAAGAAATTCATTATATTTTATTCTTATATAGATATTCAAGATATATTAATGTATTGCTACAATTATTACACTATTTGGTACATAAGATAGTCAATAATAAATTTTTAAGAAAACCAAACATTACACTCTATTAGACTATAAATTTTGGTTTCATAAATCAATTTTATTTTAAATTTATTTGTAAGAATATATTACTATTATTCAATAATACTTACAATAAATTTTTACCATGCTTCCATTTTACAAACATTTTCTAATGAATATTCTTTCATATTTCTGAAAAAGTAACATTTCTTATATTTTAACCATGAAAAAGTAATATTCATTTCACCACGTACATCATGTACAAATTTACCAATCATAATTTTAGAAAAAATTACATTACATGTTTAAATTTGAATTTTTTAAGAAAGTGTTTTTAAATGTATATTAAATGATTTTGTTTTCAAAACATTATCAATAATATTTTTTTTATTTTCAATTAAAAAGTTTTTCAAAAAGTTTTCAATAATTATTTATATGTTTTAATTTTATTTTTGAAGAAATGGATTTCAAACCATTTTCAAGATTATTTCATATTTTCTTTTGTAATTTTTTAATATCATTTTAGTCATTATTTATATGTTCTATGTGTTCTTTTAAATGATATTGTTTTCAAAAAAATTCATGATTCTTTTATATTTTTTCAATGTATTATAATAGAAATTGGTTTATAAATGATTGGAATCATTGATTATATTTTTTCAAAGAAATAGGTTTTCCAAATTTTTTATTCATATTTTATAAGTGTTCATTGAAATAGTTTTTCTATATAATGTTTTGTATAATTTATTTTTTTTAAATGTACTTTATTTTAAAAACATGGTCAAATGGTTTTAAGTATTAAAAACATTTTTTTCAATTATGAAACTATATTTATGTCAACAAGTATTTTTTAGAGATATTTCAAAATTATTTTCCAACAATGGTGAATTCTACTGATGTTACTTAGGCCTTTATTGGAAATGATCTAATGTTTCCATTAATATTCATTATCTGAATGGGTTATTATTGATGTCATATTCATTATAAAACATGTTTCACTCTCAAGAGTTATATATTTGTGAAACTTATTTCTCATTTAGTTTTTAAATGTTCAAGATATTAGTATCTCTTTCATGAGTTATCATATTGATGAAATGATTACGAAATAGCTATATTCCTCGATAGGTTTTTATATGATTATATTTTTATGATGCACATTTTATTTCCTAGGTTATGATTTATTGTTTATGATTTTATGTCACATGTATGTATGATTTCATTATAAGTTTTGTGAGACCTAAATCTCCCTCCAACGAATTGGGTAATGATATATATCTCATGAGATAGACATGGATAAATTTATAAGTGAACACATTTAGCATTATAGGTCTATAAAGTAAAATTAACTCTGTTTAATATTATGTTGATAGAACAAGGAGTGAACTCAGTTCATTAATATAGGGCTGGAATGAGGTGTGAACCATGTTTAATAATAGATATTTTCTCCAAATATATTATTTAAAATATTAGAATCCATAAAAATAAGAATAGTATCCTGAATTTGAAAAATTATAGATGGTGTTTCAAAAATTTTTATTTACCACTCTTTTAAAAATTGGTTTCATACCCAAATTTAAACACATTTATCTTCGTAGATTTAGTTATTGATATCCTAAAAAATAAATATATTTATATACATATCCCAATATATATATATATATATATTCCCATGTGAACTCATTTTTGTAATTCAACCATCAATTCTATCAAAATTTCTAATGAAATATCAGGTCTCTAACTCACGAATTTTATAAATAAATTTATTTCATTCATAATAAAAATCATCTAGATAAATTATATCAATAAAAATATTTTTACATGATTGTAATTCTCATAAAAATATTTTAATATTTTATATTAATAACCATTATTCATTCCTCTCTAATCTCATAGAGAATAAGAATCATTATTAGTGTTTTGAGCTGATTGCTCCATCCACGAATAGATGTATTAGGATTTTCACCACCATCATCCATATCTGATAAAAATGATATTATATATGAATCTAATTTATATATATATAATATAATTATAATTCTAAAATATTAATATAATATCCACCTTTACCAATCATTATGGATGAGAATTGGGAACACTTGTCTGACTTGTGGTCTGAAATGCCTCTCAATGATGAAACATGTTCAGTTTGTCAATAATATTTTTATATATTTTCATAAAAATATTAAAAAATATATAAAAATCATAAATAAAAAAACTAACATTATTATTATTAAATTATTATATTATTTAAAAATCAATTCCATGTTACACAAACATACAATTTGTGTTAATGTGTGTTCAATATTGGAATGGTATAACTAGAAACAGAAATGATTTTCTCCATTACAATTATAGATTACTATATGAACATGAAAAAAAATAATATCATAATAAATTAATCAAATAATTATCAATATTTTCCAATTTATCTATAATATTATCTATACACCTCATTATTAATGTATGAGTTTTGTTTTTTTTATATCACCAAAAATATCCATCGCTGATTATATTTATTCATAGAGTGGGAAAACCCTATGGAATTAAATATATAAAATTTAAATAAAATTTTTTTATTTATTATAGGATATTAATTGAAAATAAAAATAAAAAAATCTTTATTATTTTATTTTTATTAACATAAAAAATATTAAACATATAAATAATAATTAATTTTATTACCACCCGATTGACTTAGGTTCTGAAACATGATATATGTGTGTTATGATTGTTATTGTGGATAAAAAATTGCATCCCATTACATAGGTAAAAATGAGTGATTCCTTAATGACTCATTTTACTTTCGTTGGGTTATATTTGCTATTATTACACCTAAATAATTTATGATTAATTATTTTTCCATATTTTTGTAAAATTTTTTTTTTGAATTACAATCAACTATATTTAAGTTTACATCAGAGGAATTTCACTAAAATGGCTTTTTATATGTATTATTATACTATTCCTAAGTGTTTCTATGACATAAATCTATATTCCTTAATAAATGTTCATCATATACACTAAGTGTCCTTTTTAGTTTAGTATTAAATTACATATTCTAATTTCATTTTAGGATACATATATACTTTATCATATTGTTTGTTCAATTTAATTTTTTATGACTCTTTGATTTTTGATTGAAATGTTAAAATATTTGTAAGTGGGTTGCATGAACCAATTCAATTCATTAGGAAAAATTTGAAATTTTTTGTATATTATTTTTAATTAATGGTCAAATATATTCAATTATTTCTTATAATTGTATATCCACATTATTTTATATGAATTAATATATCACACAATTTTATTCAACCTTGATAAATTTAATTTTTCATTATTAATTATTTTTGTTGTGAATAATTCCCTATTTATTTAATGGATTTTTGAATCGTTATTTTTTTCTAATCAAATAATGTTATCATTTTTTGAATGGGAACAAAATTTCATTTTTCCCTATAATAATGTATTTAATCCCAATAATAAATTTTATTTTTTGATCATTATTATATTAAAGTGGGTTTTAAAAATGGTTATTTTAGAATGATCATAATTATTTAATATCCTTTCCAAATAAAAACCATTATCATCCATTCAACATTTTCTTTTGAGGAATTTTTTTTTATTTTTCAAGGATATTTTAGTAATAGTTTTAATATTTAAGGAGATTTTATATATTTTTAGTTTCTTTTTTAAAATAATTTCCTTATTAATGTAATTTTATTAAAAATTATATTTATAACATAAATGTTTTGAAACAAATATATCTTTACCTTTTAATGAATTTATCATTTTTAATCTCATTCAATTAATATTCAATAAAATGTAAATATCTCCATTTTCTTTTCTAATCCGCATTTTAAAAACATTACAAACATATATAGATAATTTATTTGGTACTTTTTATAATGAATTTATCAAAACTGATATCCTTCCATTATGATAAATCATTTTGTAAGATAATTTTTAACTAAAAAATTTAATATGATTTTTTTAAAGGTTTTAATTTTAAATTATATTTTTCATATCATGATATATATTCCATAAAATATTAACTGATCACTACTTATATGTTATTATGATGTTATTTCATTAGGAAAATATTATTATTTATGTCTTATCAATTTTTTCTTGATATATAACGTTTTTTTATGGTATATATAACCATATCAATTTCAAAAAATTCATTTTGTTCTCATAAATGTTTTATGTTCATTTGTTGAATATTGATTTATATAATACTAGATATGTGGGAACTGTATATCCCGATAATTCATTTGGTAATGGATTATATATCATGTTGTAGAAATGGTTTGTTAATGGGTTAGTAGCTTTCCAGGATCACAATAAAAATATATTGTGTTTATTATTAAGATAAATTTTTAATTTTTAATTAGGTTTTACATTTTTTTCAGGATGAATATTGTTTTCTATGTTCTAATCCCATTCATGTAATGCTCACATATTTTGGGATATTTATATTTATTCTTAGATTTTTCTATCTATTATGGTGTATTAATTAATTTATATGATATTTTGTTTATTTATCATAATTTATGGTTTTATATATGATCCGTTGATCGCATATTATGATAAATAATACGTTCTCAATTTATACCTCAAGAAAATAATCTATCGCATTCTATTGTGTTCTTCTATTACATATTTTTAGATCTGTCCCCTTTCATATGTTTTCATTCCCATGTTAATGAAAATTTTCATATCATTTTAGATGATTAGTAAATTTTAAAGAGGGGAATTATTATAGGGAATTTTATTTCATTTTTTTAATGTATATATTTTTTTGTTTCTAATATATATGTTACTGAAACTGTAGTTATTTTTGATGGTCACTATTTATTGATATAATAATTCATCTTTGATATTAAGGTAACAGTTAATTCATAATTAAATTTGGTTATATTATCTATTTATTTTTGGAAAATGAGATGATAAAAATTATCCAAAGGGAATAATCAATGAAATATGGTATGAAAATACATCTATACATTGATATATAGCATAAAAATAATTCCATTAACAATATTTTTTCATATAGAAAATATATCATTGTGAACAAAAAAATATTCATGCATAAAGAAGTGGAAAAATCATCTTAAATGTTGTTGTGAAAAATATATATTATTTAAATCCTTATCACATGAGATATTACGATAGACCTAAAAATTGGATGGATTTAGTTGATCTTTCCAACCTTAGAGATTTATCATACCCATACCATCTATGGAATTTATTAGAAACAGATTAACTCATTGTTTTATAATACCCAAACCATCATAGGATATTTTTGAACAAAACCCATATATTGTATTTATCAAATGAAAACCACATTGGGTACTTATCGTAGAAAAACCAACTTCGAGATTTATTTTAACATAACTATCTAAATTAATTATAAGACACAACCAGTATCATAATTTAATGTCTATTTACTTTTTGTCCATACAAAAAATCACTCCAATATCATAACATAGTAGATTCATATAATATCAATTGGTTTAATTAAATTTCTATACGAAATCATCCAAATTGATATTATAGATATAAATGATTGATAACCATAATTAAATCACCCAAAAAGTGATTATTATAATATTATTTAGTAGTAGATACATAATAAATATATTTTATGCTATCAAATTTTTATAGATAAAGAATAAATGGAAGGGAAATTATAAAATTAATCTCTATATATTTCTTATTAATTGCATTAATCATGTTGTTATTATTACAATGATGTGTCATTTTTGAGAAGTTGGGGAAAAAATGTTATAAATCTCATTAATTTTAATAAAAAAATCTATAGGGGATAGTTGACAATGATATAATGGTTTAATATATGTTACAATAAAAAACATTAAAAATACTGACTTTTTTAAATGAATCATAAATAATAATTTTTTTAAAATAAACATTTGTACTCATAAAGGATCATAGAGTGAATGATAAAACATTTTAGTTTGAAATGATCAGAATCCATTTGAATATTTTAATGTACCTTTGTTGAAAACCTATGTAATAAAAAGAAGAAGTTAAAAATCCATTTTAATAATGGAGATGATAAATACAGGGGTCATATTTATAAACCAATATTTGGGTCTAAAAATAGAACTGGTTTTTTTAATAATTAAAAATTAGTTGGTGGAGAACCCATCCAAAAAGAACACGACAATTTCTCATAAAAAATTATATTTTCTAGGAAAATAATTCATTGATAAATAATATTTTACATTAGAATAAATTTTCTCCATGAGGGAATGTGTCATATATAATTTGAAATAAATAAAATCCATAATACACCAAAACATGAATAATTAATCTCAAGTAATAACATTTCAGCTCAATGAATAAATATTTTTTTAACTTAATCACTTAGGGATTTCATAATTCATGATATAAGATAAATTTAGTAGGGTTATATGTGATATATATATATATATATATATATTTATAAATACCCTTAATAAAAAATAAATTCAATACATAAACACATTAGTGGGATTAATGTTTCAACCCTATTTGAAATAAATTAAAGAAAAACTGTTATAATTCAACGAATTACAATTTATTTTCCAAAAAGTGATACGTTAAATGTAATGTATGATTAAGATGGTTATGATGAAGTAACAATTAAAAATCAATAAATAGAATTATGTTAACTGAAATTCTTGGAAATTGGGATGTAAATATAATATATATTATATATTATGTTGAGAAATATAAAATAGGCCCTGTGGATATTACAAAGCGATAACGAAATAATTACTTTTTCCATTATTCCCACTGACCATTCACAAAAACCTCATAAATAATCTTAATATGTTAATTATATATCTATTAAAGAATAATATCCATCTATATATGATTTACTAGGGGATACTTATTTTCATTTTTTATTTAATTATTCAATATTTGTTTCATATATTTTTTATTTTTTTCATTGAAAATGAATCGATGATATAATTTTTTTTTGTATTTTTAGATATCAAAGATAATATTTTAATAAAAAGTAAAAAATAGAATATATAATATTTATATTCAAATATCAATATATTTTAATTAATAACCAATAATTATATTTGTGTTAATGTTCATGTAATCAATCATGATAATGTTTTACATTGTGATTCATTTATATGGTTAGTACAACCTAGACAGGAATATTGAATAACTCCGTGGGAAAGTATTGATAATGAAGAGCATAATATTTTAATAGTAGAATAATAAATAAAATAATTATATTTTTTATTATAATTAATCATATTTTAATTATTTTGGATATATAATGAAATATAAAATGAAATATGAAAAATGTGGCTTTAAGAGGTGGTAGACAATGAAACATATAGTTAATGATATAATTTCCCAATTAATAAGAGGGATGATAGGGTATTAAAATTTCTATGTAAGTAAATACAATTATAATATATGTGAAAAAATTATTTTAAAAATCCATCCTTATGACTAGAAATGATATGTTTAGTGAAAATATACGGATTCCGATTTAGTGATTCATATGTCCTCACAACATATATGAAATGTTATTTTGTTTATATGGGTTGATGAGAATGAATAAAAAGTGTAATTATGTTAATATAACAACACATTGACATATTAATGATATTGATGAAATTATATTACTAGGGAAATTGTATGTTTGTAATGAAATGATTAATTTGAAATTGTATGTGTTTAGTAATACTTTCATTTATAATATGTTACTTTTTTTGATGAAATCTTCATAATTTAATGAATGGGGATATTTTTAATGACCATGTGATGAATGAAATTCAAGATAACTACAAAATAGAATAATTTGGTATGCATTCAATGATAATTATAATGGAATGTTGAGCATTTAAATGACACCATTGATCCCCATTTAATAGAAACGTAATTGAGTCTTTTATGAACACCCATAAAATTACAATGATATCATTAAATTATTCAGGTTTTAGTGACACAAGCTGTTTAAAATAATAATTTTAGGAGAAAATAGATTTCACCCATGAAATATTAGTTTTTCTAGAAATATTAAATTTCCAATTTTACCTAATTTTATAATTTATATCATACTTTTCATCTCTTGTTAATCTCATTCATTCTATCTTAAATAGATAATTTAATTTAAAAAAAATATAATTCATATAAAATCCATTTTTAATAATACATAGTTTCCAAAATTATTTGCTTCAATATTATTAACAATGAATACATAATTAAATTTCTATAAAGTTAATTATTATTTTTTAAAAATTATATTAAATTGATTATGTAAAATATTTATATTTTATTTAGTAGATAATAATTATAAAATTATAATAAAATAATTCGTTTAAAATAACCCATTCACCATTAGCATGATCATTTTCTTTAATTTTAGTAGTATTCATTGTCTTCTCCCCAATTATATCTAATTAATAAACTATTATGTTTATATTTATATAAAAAATGAAATCTATTTTTAATTTAATTTTATAATTTGACACTATCTATTTTTCAATATAACTACTATAAAATGACATATAATGTGAAATATTAATTCTAAGGACAAAATAATAATCATATGTCTATTAAATAAACATTGTATTTTAAAAGATTTATTTAATTTTAGATATGCCACTTTTAATAAAATAAAATGTAAATATATTAATTTATTATTGTGTTATGATAATGTAATAATTAATCAACAATTAGAAAATTGGTATATTCACTATTCCACTAAAAATAAATTATTTTTAAATATTAATGAAATTCACACTGTGCTAATTTTTAAATACTCAATTAAAGAAAAAATGACATTTAAAAAAATTGTATTATAAAATTAATTAATTAATTATTTCATTTAAAATATTGTATGTAATAAAATGACACTTTTTGAAAGAATTTATTTTGAAACAAAACGTATTCACAATCATATTTCTCATGGATTTATAGTTGATTACATTATATATATAAATCATATTATTCATCTTATAATATTCTTATTTGATATCACCAGGATTGTTTTTGTTAATTTATTGTGTGAAAAAATAATTCATCATGGTGATTAGATTACGGAAAAAAAATCATTATAATCTAGGGCCATAACATGTTCCTCCATTAAATAAATTTCACCCTCATAATATTAATTGTTACTCAGTACTGAATGTATGTATGGTTGTTCCTAAAAAATTATAGGTTCAAGATAATATTAATATTTTGAAATAAATATTACTCTCTAGGAATATATGAAGTTTATAATATTTACATAAAAAACATTAATCATTCATATATTTATATTTTCATTTATGTATACATGAAAATCACACATTCTCAAAAAATATATACTTACTCATTATATATGAATATCCATGTAATTACAAAATTATGAATCCACACATTCTTATTAATATAAAAAATAAAATTAACTCTCAAACCATTTTTTCCAATATTAGCGTAGTCACACAAATGCCAATATATTTCATAATCTGAAAAAATAGATAAACATCACTTAAATATGATTGATTAAAAATTTAATAAATAAATAATAAATTATAATGTTGTGAATGAGATTTGATTCATTTCTCACAAAATCAATCAGTTTTGTTAACCAAACATATATATTCCACTCAATAATGTTCTGTTCAAAATTTATCCTGCAAAATATAACATCGAGAAAAAATAAATTTACATGGTTTTTCATATCATTTTTTAGATGATTTGAAAACATTATATAAATGGTTTAAAATATAAATATTTAATTGATTAAAATTATCCTAATTAGTTTATAAAAATACAAGAATAAAATTGATAAATATATCCCAACAATAAAAAAACAATGATTTTTAGGATTTAATTTTTATAAATATATCATATTTAAAACCTTATCTATGACTAAAAACTCATATTTTCCCTCATAATGTTCATATATAAATATTCTAAAAAATTTATCTATCCTCTCTTATTAAGTTATAATACACGATGGTTTCAACATAAATAATTTTATATACTTTATTTTTATGATATTGTTTCAATTAAATACAATTATGAAAATGGTTATGTTAATAACTAAAACAATAATATTAAAATTTTAATATGAATATGCCTTCCCTTATAATATAATATATTATTAGTCCAACAAATGACTCTCTTTGTTTTATCCATGTAAACCCATCAACATTGTTCTATTGTGTTCTATTCCATAATTAATTAATATCATACTCAAATAAAACATAGAGGTTCCATAAAGTGAATGTTTATTTACCATAACAAATGATATTTGTGTCAAATTATTACATTATTTGAGCTTTATTATCCTAAACTTGGGAATCATTGAGTAAAAACCCAATCTACTATTATTATTGTTATTACTAATTGTTACATTTATTATTGATCCTATATCAACTTGTAGAATATTGAATTTGGTTCCATTTTCAATAAAAAATGTAGTATCGACATAAAAAAATTCTAATGATGTTCACATATAGATAATATAACATCCTCGTCCCTAGAGACACTAAAATGGTATCCACAGTAGGGTCTCTATAAGACCTCAAGTGCACCTCCATATACCATTAAGGTGGATTATTATAAGAGAGGATCTAAAAATTCATCTGGGGAAAATATAACATCATTAAAAAAGTATTATATATTAGAAAATAAAAAAATCATCAAAAAAATATATATAATAACAAATTATGTTTCATAAAAAACATCTCCGGAATCAGGGTAATAAGTAAATCCAATAGTAAATAGTTCATGTCATTTTAATAGCTCGAAGTGAAAAATAACAAAACTAAAGGCAAAATGTATAATCCCTTAATTCTCTTGACTCCATGTTCAAAACCTCATCCTTATATGTCCCGAGCTTAAATCAACTCTGAGGAAAATTACATTTTCACTTATCTTATCCTAAAACAATGAAGTCTTCTTGTGTAGCCAATGGAAGCCCGAGTAGGGTGTGAGTACAACTCAAAAATCAACCACCAAAGCCTATCTAAAAAATATCCTTTCTAAACAGATAGATCATGTGATTATTAAATATAATAAATATAAATAAAATATAGTTCAAGTTCTATTTGGTATGAATTTTCTATTGATATATTCCAAGAATTATAAAAAATTACAATTCTTTTATCATTTTTATTATTAAATATAATTTCTTCACATGTTCAATGGATTTGGGATTTTCAGAAATTTCAATTCATAAAGGGTGAATGTAATGTTCCATATCTCTCTAAGGATAACTAAATCATAATATATAAATCACAATCACTAACAATCCATGTATAATGAAGTTTCATTGAATTAAACCATGAGGGGAATATAAATTTTCCTCGTTCCATAACCCATTATGTTTGGTGGTGGATTATTGAGCCTTAGTCTCTGTTGAACAATGTACCTACAACCAATAGTTAATACCCCACTCTACCAATTCATGTTCACATGATTATTTATCCATTCACCACACACATACCATGTCGCAACCAACCATATCTAATTCCAATAGGAATATCAGAATCCATAACAATAATTATAGAAAATGGTATGATTCCACAATAAATTATCACATTTACCATTAATACCACATAACCATTTAACCAAATTCCAATTTTCTATGACTAACACACTATGAATGTTCACTAATCCCCATAAAAATTAAATTAATCACATTAAAGCATTACCATATATTATCACAAATAACCAGTTCACCATTTCCTTGGGTTTAACCCAATTTTTCATTTCAAGTTCAAATCAAAATTCATTTCAGAAATTACCATTAATCCTATTTAAAGCATTTTTCATGCCATGAAAAACAATCCCATAATCATTATCTACATATAGAAAAAAATTTACTTTTTATTTTATTAATCATTTCATTAACAAATTTATATATTCATCATGGGTTCTATTTAATCCCAAGGAAGTTTTTCACCAAAAGATTATGTTAATCTGGTTCAGGAGGGTTAGTGCACCCCATGGATGGGAAAAAATCCATAAGAAGTCATAAAACGATCTCATGGGGATCATGAGGGTGTCAAATCATCATATATATGTTAATTTAACCATATATAATGAATTTAATTTAATAAACAACAAGCTGCACCCATGAATGGAACCAAACATTAAAAATTCAACATGACGACTATGGGATATAACTTATAGACCACATACCATTAATCTTTTGATGAATAAAATTAAAATTATGTCCATACATAAATTTAAAAACATCCCTTTATTACTCAACAAAGAAACCAAAATGGGAGTATGTTTTTATGGCTTTATATGAAGATTTACCATGATAAAATCCATATTTTGAAAAAGAGAGGAAAGGTGACATTAGACTTACTCGGTGGTTTGGTCTACCACTAATGATCTTCCAAATAGACACGAAATGAGGGATATAGATACATGGATGATCATGATGGTTATAATTAATCACAAGGGCTAGAGGTATGATAGTGGGAGGAAAAATTGGGTTGAACATAAAAATCTTGAATTTAAAAGTAATTAAAATTTTCAACATTTAAAAGGGCTTCATAGTTTCCCAGACAATGGAAAACCATATGGTATCCTATTTCCATGGGGAGTTGGATTGTATAGATACCTTGGAAGGATACATTTTTTTCAAACCATGTTCCATTAATGAGATATTAAATTATACAATGATTCTTGAGTTTCTTTAATATGGTCGAACGTCTTACTTAACCTTGAGAAAATAATTCACGTTGCTCAATTTGGACTATATTTCCTTCCATTCATACCCAGAATACATAGAACAATGTTGAGGGCCCACATACTGTTGAGAAGAACATAAATAACTAAAAATTAATGATTTAATAGAAATTTTAAAGAAATATATACCTTCATGATGTTCGGGATCTCACAACCTTCATTATTTTTAAAGTCAAGTCACCGTTTCGTGCTCCCCATATTCATTGAGTTTCTAAAGGAAAGAGATTTGGTCATCGGACCTATACATATGAAACCATTTCCCATGTTTCCTATGTAATATTTCCAAATTCACATAAATATCAAACAAATTGTATAGTCATTCCTCGCAATAGTTTCTCATTACAAACCCCAATATGAACTAGATACTCCTCAAAGGATACATCATCCTCCAGATCTACATTATAAAAATTAATTACATGAGATGAAATGGGGTGATAATGTTAAAGTTTTGAAACATGAAAAACATTGTTCATTCCTCTGTACCATATAATAAAAACCAATCAGTCATCCACCGGATATGTCCTCACTAAAATATCAAATGGCCCCATGTACCTGGCCACCATCTAGCCCTATTTCCAAATTCCATTGTGACCCAATATTGGTCATACTCAATGATAAATAATATCTCCCACCACAAAATCAAGAGCTCGACGATACCGACATGCATATGAATTCTGTTTACATTATGTCATTTCCATGCCTTTTCTAATCAATTGAAACTTTTTTGAGGTCTATATCATAAGACTTAGTACCAAAATCTCAAACTCTCTAGCTTCAAACAAACATAGTGGAGATCTACACAGTCCAACATTAATTGGCTCATATGGTTTCATTTGAATCATATCATGAAATTGTTTTTGTAAGTAATATTAACGGGAAACTAATTTTTTTTAACACGAATCACCAAAATCATGTACAAAACCCTCAAAATTTACATTATAACTTGAATCATATGATCCGTATATGTAACACCCCGAAATTTTATGAAAAATATTCTTTTTAATTTCATTAATGTCTTGTTTTGTACTCTACACCAAAAGAAGCTTTCACAACATGCATCCTTGACTTGCCTTCCATTACACGCAATCACGACCTTCCTCGATAGCGTGTGTAGTACCCAATAACGAGTTTCACTAAACAGCAATATGCTATTAAAATATTATTAAAACTAGCTGTTATGAATAGTAATAACCACTTTTTGAAATTTTTTAAATTTTATTTTATCAAAATGGACTTTATTTTTGGATTCGTAATATCGAAATTAGCTTAGGGTGAAATTTTGGTACTTTTCGGATAACTTTTATTTTCTGATGAATAGTGAAAATTACAAAAAACAACTTTTTAAATCGAAATAATTAAGAGTGACAAATTATTAATTTGGGTGGTTTTAAAGTATATTTAGAATATATTTATAAAATTCAATACAATGTTGGTCATTGGATGTAATTTCACATTTACACCAGACATAAACAAGTATTAATCTTTTGATAGTTATTATCTCTTAAAAACACGCTATTTGTTGTGACAACGGAAATTAATTATAAAATTAATTAATGCAACTTATATGTTGGGAATTTTGTAGAATAGAAATAATTTTTGAATTCGGAATATCAATTATAGCTTAGGGTGAAATTTTGGCATTTTTCTGAAAAACTTCAATTTTTGATGAATAGTGAAACTTCTAAGTGGTAGTTAAAAAAATTAATTTTTTCATAAATCTTAATTTTAATGCTTCTATGAATGGAATTTCAAAAATCATAGAGACACGGTTGATGTCAGTAAGTAAAATTTTGTTCAATGAGATGAAAATAATTTTTGATGAATAGTAACTTTTTACTTTTATTTACCACGGTTAAAAGTAATAGGGTAATTAAGGGTGAAAATGATATTAATATTACCCTAACACATGTACTAATCCTATTGGACAAGTTTATCTCGACCAAAAACAACCTTAAGTGTAAAATATTATCATTTAGGCCCACTTGGATTAGATTAGGATATTTATTATTAATTTATTTAAATAAGGGTTAAAAGAGTTAAAATCAACGTTTATTTACTAAAACATTTTTAATATGAGGTTATACATAAGATAAATTAGACTATAAATATTCCTTAGAAATTTAAAAATATTTCCTAGATAATGATATTTTATTTATAATTTTTAGACATTAAATAAAGTAATTTATTTATGACACAACGATGATGCAGTAATTACCCTTTTAAGGAAATTTTAACATAAGTGATGTTATAAATGCTCAAATAAATGTAATTTGAGACTTTTTATGAATTAAAATAATTTTCTAGGTTACTATGATATATTAGTGTTGATGTAATCAACTTGGTTCGAACATATAATTCTGTTATGACTTTGACAAAAATCATATATCAAATAGTGGCAAAATTGACACAAAATAGTTTTTAAATCAAATATTATATTATTAATTGTTATTTTATTCCTAAAAATCTAAGGTTCTTCCAAATGACTTGGATAAGGATATATATATTAATACTAACCAACTTGGGGTTCGTTTGGCATGTTATAGTAAGTGTATTAACCATATAGTGTAAGAAAACAAATTCACGGTAAAAGTTAACTTATTTAACTTAGAGTTAAATCTAATTGATAAGGTTAAAATAATAACCTAAACTTGTCTAAATCCTATTGGTTGATAGTATTTCGACCCATCCCCACTTTACCTTCGAAATAAGACCCTTTGGAACCATTATAAACCGATTTTGACTTTAATATAAAATAATATTTTGAGATATTCCTAAGGTGCCCCTCTCCTCCCTTATAAAAGGGCACCTCCTCCCTCTCTTCCTCACACAACTTTGAGCCTTAAAGATCGGCCAAACCCTTCCAAAATCTCTTCTCCACTTCCCTAGTATCATCCTAGAGGTCCTGGTATTCTTCAAAGACCATCCTTAGTTCTTTAAGTGGAGGTTAAGAAAAGGCGCGTCAAAAAGAGGTAATATCCACTACCGATCTTTTTCAATTTCATTCTTCTTCAACTTCTTCTTCATTAGTTGTTTCATTATAAAGTAATAACATAAGTATTACTTACATACTGATATGTTATTATAAATATGAAACAACCATAATTCACCTTCTATCCATCCTACGGAAAAATGAAATCACCGCGTGTGCGTACGTACGGAATACCGTCTCTACGTCGTGGTGTAATCTATTTTCCACCATCACCTTACAAGGATGGTTATAAAGGTCTAATGAGTAACTATATATTATTATTATAGAGTGATATTGATACTGAAATAATATAAATAAACTTAAACACAATTCCACGACCATGGGAACGATATCATCGCTCGTGCGTACGTACGGACTACCGTCTCCACGACGCGATGAGATTCATCCTCAATGATTAACCATTCATGAAGGATTATAAAGTATATACAATAAGTACTAATGAAATATATGACATAATAATTATACTGGATTTATTTATATTTATATGTATGTCATCTACTTAATTCCATTCAATTCAATAAGGAAACGAAAACAGCGTTCATGCGTATGTACGGACTACCGTCTCCATGAACGGTGTATTTCATTCCATTTACTGATTTATTATATACATGTATATACTGAATATATATATACATATAAATCATGTTTTATGTTCTGGAATTAAGTAATCATGATCTAAGTAATCATATGAATAATTACAAGTCAAAACACGGACGACAAATGATACAATTTTACCCAAAACGCTCTTTAACATGGAATTTACAAAAGAACGGGTAATATAAAGTCATAAGTGAACCATATATGATATAATAACAATGAATATGATTCTGTAATAAGTAAATGACATTATTTAAATCATTATATAGGAGGTTCAGACACTTACGAAGCAAATCGGACCTAAGGTAAGGGAAATATCACAATCTCACTTTTATCCGAGATTGTTTTTACTTTGGTAATTACTGGGGTGTATTTTATCACCCACATACATGTTCCCTCAATATGTAATATTATTTCCATCCTTATACAATAGTTTAGATCTAATTTTACCCTTCGGTAAGTTTTTATTGTAAAAGATATGAAAGGAATCTTTTTTCGTTTTTCGTACGAGGTACTTTTTTTGACTTTTCCGACAAAAGTACGAAGAATGTTTTTTAAACTTATATGGCAAGAAATGGATTTTTAAAACATTATTTCCAAGAATCTTCCTTTATAAGTTTTCATGTTTATTTTTAATCAACTTTTTTTAGTTTATAATTGTATTACATGTTAAGAAAAGAAAAGTGTTTTTGATGTAGAAAAGATATTTTCCTCAAGAATGGAGTTCAAATGTTTTATCAAAATTATTTTCCATCTATGATAATATAGGGTTATGTTTTTATCCCTATTATTTCACTGATTTGATTATGTTTTGATGGAATTATTTTTATGAAGTCATTTACCTTATATGATTTGTTTTAAGATGTCATGATGTTTCAAGAATCCCATTTTTGTTATATGTGTTATGCGATGATGTATGATTTATGATTATGTGACACACATAAGAAAGGATTCATTATAAGATGGGTGGGACCTATATCTCCCTCCAATGCATTGGGTAAAGATTTTATATCTCATGAGATAGACATGGCTGAAATGGTAGGTTATACTGGTTCAGTGAAACAGGACTGAAACAAGGGTTACTCGATTCAGAAAGGGATTTTGTCCACTAAGATAGTCTTGGAAATGAGTCTTGACTAACAAGAAATGATTCTCTATGATTATGTGTGTATGCCACAAAGTTTCATGTTTTATGTTATGATTATTGGGATTTCATTTCACTACTAAGATTTATCCCATGTTATGAAATTATGCAATCTTTTGCAGGTTAAGATTTCCAAAAGTTATGTTCACATGAATATGATGTGATTGATTTTTCTTTTGTTTACCCTTACTGAGCATTTGAGCTCACCGTTTTATGTTTTCTTTTCCCCAGGATATAATGAAAGGTTTTAGGTAAAAAAGAGGGAAGATCTATGGGAGATATTGAAGATCTTTCACCACGATTAGAAGATTATGTTCCGAGATTCCAAACACACTAAACTATTACGATCCTTGTGTGTGTGTTTTTGTTATGTACTAAATATTCCTCAAATTTAATGTAATTTCCATGTACGTCAAGATACGGGTCTCTACAGTTGGTATCAGAGGAAAGGTTTAGTCAACCTTTGGAAACTAGGATGCGAGAACTTTAGTGAGATCCCTAGAGATATTTATAAGGTATGTCTAGGGATGTCCCTAAGGATAAGTATACGTATAGGATACAGTCCTAGAACTATGGTAACGATCATAGAATTTATCCTAAGATGTTAGATATTGAGGATACTCCACCTTTATTATGTTTTTTTCCCTAGCATGATTTTTTCCTCTCACACTATTCTTTTTTGGGTTTTAGAAAATCGCTGGAAAGAAGATGATTCACGTTAATGGAGGATATGATGGACAATGGAATGATATTCTTCATAATGAAATTGGATTTGGAAGTCCAAACATCATTATCATGCCGAATCAGCAATCTCATAATATGATCAATAAAGTAAAATTTTGTAAGTTTCATGACTCGGCTAATAAGAGAAAGATGGAGTTTCATGATGATGATAGAGGAAAGAAAGTTCAATTTCCCCTATGTAAATCATGTGGGAAGAGGCATCAAGGAGAATGTTTTAAAGGAACTGGAAGATGCTTTGGGTGTGGAAAAGAAGGACACAAAGCAAGTAAATGCAAAGGAAAATGTTCAGTTAACAACATGGATGAGGATAATGGTATTGCTACGAAATCAACAATGGTTAAATGTTTTAAATGTGGAATGTACGGGCATTATGCAAACCAATTCCCTAAGGGAAAGTCTCATGAAGATAATCAGTATGGTCGTAAGGTAAGTATTTATGTGGATGATTATGAAGAGACTACAAATGATATGTGATATGAAAGAATTGTTGAATCTCGGTCAATGGGTTAAGAATGTAGTGGAATGATTACATGTTTATCATGTGTAATGTTGTATAAGTAATCTCATGGTACTATGGAATAAAGAGACATGTAAGGATTGTTACACTGTTAATGTTACCAGTATCCATGAAAGGTTATTCAGATATTTTTGGAATGTAGATGATATGCGCATAATGATGGGATAAGGAGAAAATTAAATGTTTGATAGTATTCATGAGCTCATGATTGATATAAGGAGAAGGTTATATCATGGTTTGAGTATATAGAATTTTTGGATTTTGGTATGTGGAAAGAGTTAACTTTTGACAGCATTCATGTTTTCACTAAGGTTTAATGGGTATTCATTTTTTTCAAGAGAATACATCATTAAGGTATTCACATGATTGGAATGTGACCAACAAGATATATGGGGGATAAATTATGGTATTCACATGCTTGGTTGACGACATTTCAAGTAATCATTTTCTTTATACTATGAGCTTAGACCGAAGTATTTTAGATAAGCCTAAAGATTGGAATGGATTATGTTGGACATAAGTTATTATTGTTTAAGGATAGAAGTTTTTTCGATATTATTGACGGGATGTTATAGTAATATAGTTTTATAAAAAGGACAACCTGCAGGACGGGAGACATCCCATGGCTTCAGACAAGGCTGTGGGAATCGAACCCACAACTGAAGTGCGACTGGCCTTTATCGCCTACCACTGACCTACAGGAAGTCCCTGTTTAGTAGAAACTAGTTTTATTATATTAAGCAGTATGATATATGGAGTATAAGTCCATTTCAGGAACCATATATGATTAATCTCACTATAGAATGACTTATGTATATTTAATAACTTTTGCTAACATTTTGTTTGACACAGATGGAATGACCCGTCATTCTATCACATGATCTGCTAACACTTCACGAATAACAAATTCAACTTCATTTATTTAAGAGATGAAGTGGAAATTGTTCAAGGCACGAACAACAGTGAGATTGTACCAAAATAAAGTAAGTATTTATTCTAATTCAAATTTTCAACTTTAGGGAAATGATCTTGAAAACCAAAAATGTTGTCCTAGTGCCCTTATATCCGATGAATCAGATGGTACCCTAGATCATCAAAAATTTATGGCTTTGTGATTGCTGGCTTTTCCATAGCCATGTTCTCTACCACTCTCCATCAGAACATGATGGTTAGATTTCTTTTCCATATCCATATTTTCACCTATGTGGAAACCCAGTGATTAGTTTAATTAGGTAACCATTACGTTTCATACTTTTGTTATTAAAGATTGGTTTTGGTATTCCTTTTTACGATATGGGTTTCTATTAAAGAAACTTTCGAATAGTAAACCATTTATAACCCCGACGAATTTCGAGGGTGAAATTCATTTTAAGGGGGGTAGAATGTAACACCCCGAAATTTTATGAAATATATTCTTTATAATTTCATTAATGTCTTGTGTTTTACGCTACACCAAAAGAAGCTTTCACAACACGCATCCTTGACTTGCCTTCCATTACACGCAATTATGACCTTCCTCGATAGCGTGTGTAGTACGCAATAACGAGTTTCACTAAACATCAATATGCTATTAAAATATAATTAAAACTAGATGTTATGAATAGTAATAACCACTTTTTGAAATTTTGTAAATTTTATTTTATCAAAATGGACTTTATTTTTGGATTCGTAATATCGAAATTAGCTTAGGGTGAAATTTTGGTACTTTTCAGATAACTTTTATTTTCTGATGAATAGTGAAAATTACTAAAAACAAATTTTTTAATCGAAATAATTAATAGTGATAAATTATTAATTTGAGGGGTTTTAAAGTATATTTAGAATATATTTTTACAATTCAATACAATGTTGGCCATTGGATTTAATTTCACATTTACACCAGACATAAACAAGTATTAATCTTTTGATAGTTATTATCTCTTAAAAACACGCTATTTGTTGTGACAACTGAAATTAATTATAAAATTAATTAATGCAACTTATATGTTGGGAGTTTTGTAAAATAGAAATCATTTTTTGAATTTGGAATATCAATTATAGCTTAGGGTGAAATTTTGGCATTTTTCTGAAAAACATCAATTTTTGATGAATAGTGAAACTACTAAGTGGTAGTGAAAAAAATTAATTTTTTCATAAATCTTAATTTTACCGCTTCTTTGAATGGAATTTCAAAAATACGAGAGACACGGTTGATGTCAGTAAGTAAAATGTGGTTCAATGAGATGAAAATAATTTTTGGTGAATAGTAACGTTTTACTTTTATTTACCACGGTTAAAGGTAAATAGGGTAATTAAGGGTAAAAATGATATTAATATTACCCTAACACATGTACTAATCCTATTTTACAAGTGTATCTCGACCAAAAACAACCTTAAGTGTAAAATATTATCATTTAGGCCCACTTGGATTAGATTAAGACATTTATTATTAATTTATTTAAAGAAGGGTTAAAAGAGTTAAAATCAAAGTTTATTTACTAAAACATTTTTAATATGGGTTTATACCTAAGATATATTCGACTATAAATATTACATAGAAAGAAAAAAAGATTTCCTACATAATTATAATTTATTGATAATTTTTAGACATTAAATAAATTAATTTATTTATGACACAACGATGATGCAGTAATTACCATTTTAAGGAAATGTTAACGTAATTGATGTTATAAATGCTCAAATAAATGTAATTTGAGACTTTTTATGAATTCCACTAATTTTATTGGTTACTATGATATATTAGTGTTGATTTAATAAACTTGGTTCGAACATATAATTCCGTTATGACTTTCACAAAAATCATATATCAAATAGTGTCAAAATTGACACAAAATAGTTTTTAAATCAAATATTATATTATTAATTGTTATTTTATTCCTAAAAATATAAGGTTTGGCCAAATGACTTAGATAAGGATATATATATTAATAATAAACAACTTGGGGTTCGTTTGGCATGTTATAGTAAGTGTATTAACCATATAGTGTAAGAAAACAAAAAGTCACGGTAAAAGTTAAATTATTTAACTTAGAGTTAAATCTAATTGATAAGGTAAAATTATAACCTAAACTTGTCTAAATCCTATTGGTTGATATGATTTCGACCCATACCCACTTTAACTTCTAAATAATACCCTTTGGAACCATTATAAACCGATTTTGACTTTAATATAAAATAATATTTTGAGATATTTCTAAGGTGCCCCTCTCCTCCCTTATAAAAGGGCACCCCCTCCCTCTCTTCCTCACACAACTTTGAGCCTTAAAGCTCGGCCACCCCTGCCAAAATAACTTCTCCACTTCCCTAGTATCATCCTAGAGGTCCTGGTCTTCTTCAAATACCATCCTTAGTTCTTTAAGTGGAGGTTAAGAAAAGGCGTGTCAAAAAGAGGTAATATCAATTACCAATTTTTTTCAATTTCTTTATTCTTCAACATCTTCTTATTTATTTGTTTCATGATAAAGTAATAAAATCAGTATTACTTACATACTGATATGTTATTATAAATATGAAACAACCCTAATTCACCTTCTATCCATCCTACGGAAAAATGAAATCACCGCGCGTGCGTACGTACGAAATACCGTCTCCACGCCGTGGTGTAATCTATTTTCCACCATCACCATACAAGGATGGGTATAATGGTGTAATGAGTTACTATATATTATTATTATATAGTGATATTGATACTTAAATAGTATACATACACTTCAACACAATTCCACGACCATGGGAACGATATAATCGCTCGTGCGTACGTACGGACTACTGTCTCCACGACGCGATGAGATTCATTCTCAATGATTAACCATTCATGAATGATTATAAAGTATATATAATAAGTACTAATGAACTATATTACATAATAATGATACTGGATTTATTTATATTTTTATGTATGTCATCTACTTAATTCCATTCAATTCAATAAGGAAACGAAAACAGCGTTCATGCGTACGTACGGATTACCGTCTCCATGAACGGTGTATTTCTTTCCATTTACTGATTTATTATATATATGTATATCCTGAATATATATATATATAAATCATGTTTTATTTTCTGGAATTAAGTAATCATGATCTAAGTAATCATATGAATAATTACAAGTCAAAACACAGACGACAAATGAAACAATTTCACCCAAAACGCTCTTTAACATGGAATTTACAAAAGAACGGGTAATATAAAGTCATAAGTGAACCATATATGATATCATAACAGTGAATATGATTATGTAATAATTAAATGACATTATTTAAATCATTATACAGGAGGTTCAGACACTTACGAAGCAAATTGGACCTAAGGTAAGGGAAATATCACAATCTCACTTTTATTCGAGATTGTTTTTACTTTGGTAATTACTGGGGTGTATTTTATCATCCAAATCCATGTTACCTCAACATGTAATATTATTTAAATCCTTCTACAATATTTTAGATCCAATTTTACCCTTCGGTATGTTTTTCATCAAAAAGATATGAAAGGAATCTTTTGTCATTTTTCGTACGAGGTACTTTTTTTGACTTTTCCGAAAAAAGTACGAAGAATGTGTTTTTAACTTATACGGCAAGAAATGGATTTTTAAAACATTATTTCCAAGAATCTTACTTTATAAGTTTTCAAGTTCATTTTTAATCAACTTCTTGTAGTTTATAATTGTATGACATGTTAAGAAAAGAAAAGTATTTTTGAAGTAGAAAGGATATTTTCCTCAAGAATGGAGTTCAAATGTTTTATCAAAATTATTTTCCATATAAGATGATATAGAGATCTTTTTTTATCCATATTATTACATTTATTTGATTATGTTTTGAGGGAATTATTTTTATGAAGTAATTTACCTTATATGATTTGTTTTATGATGTGATGATGTTTCAAGAATCCCATTTTTGTTATATGTGTTATGCGATGATGTATGATTTCTGATTATGTGGCACACATAAGAAAGGATTCATTATAAGATTGGTGGGACCTATATCTCCCTCCAATGCATTGGGTAAAGATTTTATATCTCATGAGATAAACATGGCTGAAATGGTAGGTTATACCGGTTCAGTGAAACAGGACTGAAACGAGGGTTACTCGATTCAGAAAGGGACTTTGTCCACTAAGATAGTCTTGGAAATGAGTCTGGACTAACAAGAAATGATTCTCTATGATTATGTGTGTATGACACAAAGTTTCATGTTTTATGTTATGATTATTGGGATTTCATTTCACTACTATGATTTATCCCATGTTATGAAATTATGCTCTCTTTTGCTGGTTAAGATTTCCAATTGTTATGTTCTTATGAATATGATGTGATTGATTTTTATTTTGTTTACCCTTACGTAGAATTTGATCTCACCCTTTTGTGTTTTCTTTTCCCCAGGATATAAATAAAGGTTCTAGGTAAAAAAAAAGGGAAATTCTTTATGGGAGATATTGAAGATCTTTCACCACGATTAGAAGATTGCGTTCCAAGTTTCCAAAGACACTAAACTATTACGATCCTTGTGTGTGTGTTTTTGTTATGTATTAAGTATTCTGCAAATGTAATGTAATGTCCATGTACGTCAAGATACGGGTCTCTATAGTATACCTGTCCATCTGTGGGTTAAAAACATAGTAAAAAACACTTGGGTGCCAAGATCCTTCTATAATTCCTACCTGAAGGGATATGTGAAATGTTTGTAAGGACATGAAACTACTATTATATTTAAATACTATAAACACACATGATCTTTATCATAAATCTCACCCAACATATCGATAGTGAATATCTCTCAGACTGACGGGAAAAGGCCCACCGTAGAAACTTTATCCAAAACTACCAAAATTTCATCATTATTCTGAGGTTCCCTTTGATGATCTACTATGAATTTCTTCTTTATGGCATCCCACATACACTCCATAATGGGTGAATGATGTAGAAACCCAAAAGGAGTTGATTCTCTGCCTTCACCTAATTATAGATAAGTCATTGTGACACTAAACTAAAAGCATATTTATTTATTCCTCACATTCAATACTACCTATGATGATCATGTAACATTTTAATCAATCCAAGATGCACATCCCACATTGATTCATGGAACTTGTTTATCAAGTCTTCTCACAAACCCACTAGGATGACTAAATGTCCCTAAATATAAACAATCACGTTAGGACCAACAGTCCAACTAGAATGCGACTCCCCAACTTTATTACACTCTTTCAAAGACAAACATTCCGTATCTTCAAGAAGACTCTTCATGAACGAGCGAATAAGTGAAAATTCATTGCAATGGGAAAAAGTGTATTCTTCTTGTGCTAATCATGCACACCCTGGTACATCACAAAAAAGGCCATCATTATATAGTAATAGTTTTATTCATGAAAAGTGTGATTCAAAGACATTCATCATCGCACATCCACTTCACAATTCCCTTTTCCTTATGTATAAGCTGAATCAAGGTCAAGAGACTTCTGTTTTAAACCAATCATAACTATTGATCATTCCAATCACATGAACACATCAGGTGTGTCTTTCATCCCAAACATGACCATCAAAAACTCATATAACTTAAACCTTCACATGAATGTTGTTTATCATACGTTAGAATGTGTCACCCTAAACAAATGGTATCCTAATATCAAATCATCCATAGATAACACTAGATAACCACATAGCTCATTAAAAAGATCATCCATTTCGGGATTGTATATATTCTTCACTATCATCATATTCATCTCTCTAGAGTAACCAAATTACCTAATGAATCATTCAATCTTATTAGAAATAGCATAGGATATCCCCAAGGACACGTACTAGGATAAATTAACCCCTTAAACTCTAACTCCTCTACATGAACCTTATGTTCTTGGAATTCTGTAAGTGCCATTTGATTTGGAATAATGAAAACATGATTTTTCTCTGGTATCAACTAGATCAGAAAAATGTATATCTCTCAAGAGTTAACCCTTGTTATTCTTCCGGAAACCCAATTATTGTTTGATCTACAATAGGGTAAAACTATTTTCTCCACTCCCCATTCATCTAGAAAATGATAAGCCACATGGGCTATGATTTCCCTCAAATGTTAGGAAATTGTCCCTATATGGAATGCATGACCATATCACTCTTCATGAAGCATATAAGTTTCACCATTTAGATACACAAGTGATACATATTGGTGGAAATATTTAATATGGTGATGATACAACACCATCTAATCAATGCCCAAAATCAAGTCAAAACATGGCTTCTCAAGGGGGAAAAAGTATGATAGAAAATAGTTCCCACCATCCTCTAGATAAAAACACATACATTTCCTGATATGTTCATAAAAATCTCCTAACATAATGTAAATATACATTACACCACACACATATTCCATTATTAAGGGAATCAAATCCACAAACTAAGAAGAAATATACGAATGTGTGGTGTCTAATTCAAATAATTCACTATGGAGGGTGAAATGTGGAAGATCAATTACTCAAAATGTAGAAAGTATAAATTAACTAAATCATGTTATATAATGAATTTTGTGAAGTTAACTACCCCATCTACTATGGGTTTCGGTTTGAGTACCATACACTACACTACACTACTAGTATGGATTCTCTCTCCCAAGAATTCCACGTCCAACACACCTACCAGTACTACCCATTAAACTATAACTACCTACCTAATATAGGGTACTTTCCACCTTTCTACACTTGTAATATACCTCTATCATCTATCGATTCCTAACTATAAATAGTTCATATGGAACCTCTATACATGCCTCGTGCTACCACACAATAGGAAATCTAGTAGTGGTTGGGTGAACTGACAGAGCATGTTCCCCAACCCTCCACTCTGATAATAGGACGCATGATCTCAACCCTATAAGTATGAATCTGACTACTAAGAAATCAACAGACTTACACCATCATGGAAAATCCCAAAATAATGCTTCATAACCTCTAAACCCACACCACTGTCCTGTACAACTAGTTCCAAAACTATAACAACAATGCTCTTTATTACAGAACTAAACAAGATTTATTACATAAAGTTGAACATAAGTCAAATATGAGTATAAATAGTTTTATTTTCATGGGAAATTCAGAACAATAAATAATAACATAGAACATAAACAAAAACATCATTATTTAAAAACATATATTACCTGACCTTGACATTTATTCATACTTAGTATTGCATGGGATAACCTAAGGGCATGCATAAGAAAATGGTGAGCTATAAATCCTAGAAAATTATTAAGAATGTAATAACATGAGGAATATATTACATGTTAGGAAATTGGATTAACAGTGTATCACAAGTGCAACATGAACATAAATGCATGATATAGTATGATTAACATATCATGGAAATGTGCAAACAACATTTAACATGATATTAGCATGACAGAAGTCTCTTTGAACATAGAAAATGCAAAAAACCTCATTGAAAATTAATTATGATTGATTAAAACCTCAATGAATATGAATTATCATGATACTAATCCTTATACAATTCATTTGAGCTCTATTAAGGCGCACACTTATTAATCATTTCATTTAATGCCTTCATGTGCCATATGGATCATACAAAGGGAATCATTCAACATCATCATTTATTACATGATAAAATAATGAGGAATATGTACATGAAACTAAATATAATATACTTAAATATGTGTAATAGTGAATTCCTTTGATAGAGAAATGTGCATGGTATTCACTTCACAATTACTTAGACATGGAAAATTGCGGTGCAAATTCGGCAGCATAACGACGTGACATAAAAAATAATAAAAATGGTTGATGAGAGAGAATCGGTATATCATCATATCTAGATGAAATGGAATGAAATTGGTCATATGGATACATTTTCCAACATATGAAATGTAATTTAAATGCATAATATATAATAATTCTTTGACTGTAAAGGAGGAGAGAGAAATCCCTTACAGAATTTCAGCATGGTAACAACTATACATGGGAGGCATTAATGAGAGACAAATGAGGATATCATCATTAAAACATAATTTGGATAGTATAGGGGATGTGAGAAATCATACCCCAACATTTTTAATTGAAAATAAAATGGAAAAAAATATAATAAAACATGAACATAATTAATTAAGGAAGGAAAGTGAAGATCCTTTACTTTGAAGTGTGATCCCAAAGTCTTAGGAGCAGCTTGAGAGAGGCTGCTTGAGAGCTTGGGTCACCATGGGAGGAATTCAGAGAGGGGATTTAAGGTGTTTGTCGCTCTACATTTGTATTGAGTGAAGAGTAATGTGATATTGAGTGGGTTTATATAGGAAATGAGAGGGAATTGTCTATAATTTCGATTATGGACACGACACATTATAGTAATCAAAACCAAAAACTATTCTAAGGGGTTTTCCTTTTTTTCCCAAGGTAGAGTGGAAAAAATTATTTTATAATTCAAAAGTCCAAACATGTTAAAATAATAGGCCATCTTATATAGAGGTGATTCACACTCTCGAGGAAATCATTTATAAATGTTAAAATGTTTTATAAGGCTTGGTTTGTCCACTAAGGATTTGTAAAGTAAATAAAACCAACATAAAATCAGATTTTTTTAATTTAAAACTGATATTGGCCGAAAATCCCCTTTATTTTATTTTATTAAATCACTATTGGGTCATTATAATGTCATAAAACAAATTATATAGTTAAATGATATTACATTTTTACACTAAAATTCCACAGTATTAGAAAATTAAAAAAAATTCAATGTTGGAAAATTTTTATGTCCTCATTATAGAGAAAATATACATTTAATATCAAAAATTTAACAAATAGGTGAATTTTTACTTTTAAAATAAAAACTATAATTTAATGAAAATTTATTGTTTTTGACAAAAACTGCTTTCAAATGATAATAAAAATTAAAATTGATTTCATAAAAATTATACGATAATTGATATATTATAAAAATTAATTTAGTAATAAAATTTTATGAAAATAATATTTAATTAAAAAATCAGTTATTTCATCAAAATAGATATCTTAATTGAATATAGAAAAATAAATATTATTTTCAATTTAAAAACTATTTATAATAGTAAAATGAATTTATATTCTATATTACATAAAAAAATAATGCACATAATCATAGTTATAGGGAAGTATTACATAATAGTTTATAACACATGCATAAGACATAAGGGTAAGGTGTGCGATTGTGACAGACATTTTTTGTGGCATGAATGACATCACTCCAGTGGTAATATATATTAAATTACACTTCTACCATAGGAGGTTATGTTTAAGATTAATGTGTTGGAGATCATCTTAGACTTGGTAAAGTGTGATGCCCATTGACACCACCTCCTTTACGATTTCTGAAAAATGAAATTCTTATGGATCAATTCTAGTGGATGAGGCCATCACTTCTTTTTTCTGTGTAAATCGGATTTTTAATGCCCTATATTTATACTAATCATGTGATCACTCTTCAAACAAAATTTTATAAATGGTAGAAACAATTAATGGTATTTTAATATCCAAAAACATAAAACCAAAGAAGTTCATAGGTTTTATATAACTAGTTTGCATAGACAAAAATTTAATTAGATCTAGAGTAATTTTCATTAATAATTTTTTGGATTGTTATAATAATCACCCCTTAAGAAATTTCACCCTCAAAATTTCATTTTCCCACAATAAAACAGATGAGGGTAACTCTACTTCATGACTTTCTCGGATTCCCACATTTCTCATTCAAATTTATCGTTTTCCAAAATAGCTTGATTATGGGTGTTGTCTTATTTAGTAGAACATTTTCTATAAGATATATGATCTTAGACATCTTTTCTTCATAAGAGCGGAAATTATAAAATGGTACCACCTTTGGATTGAGTAAATGTGATAGGTCATGTTTTCACTTCCTCATGAGTGTTACAGGGAATACATTATGTATTTGAATATAAGTTCATTGGGAGTTATAGTCAATATTCCACTTATCCAATGAGATAAAGGATCTCAAAAGGGCCTATGTACCGTATAATAAGCTTTAAATTCTTCCCAAATACCATTACTCTTTTCCACTATTAAATGTGTAGGAATACCATGTCTCCAACATCAAAATCTTGGGATCTTCTATGATTATCATCATATCTCTTTTTTATACTCTAGGAATCATTAATGTGGTGTTGTATGTTCTTAACCTTCTCCACCATTTCATCGACAATTTTTGACCAAGGTGTTTTCACTTCCCAACATCATCCAAAAATGTGGGTGTTCTGAACCTCTTCCCATAAAGGACTTTATAAGGATCCATTTGGATTCATGAGTGGAAACTATTTTTTGGGAGATCTGCACTATAGAATGATGTTGATCCCATCCTATTTTTAAGTCCATTTAGAATGATCTAAATATTAACTCTAGTTTTTGGATAGTCTGCACAGATTAACCATCAGTTTGAGGATGATAAGCCAAAAAAAAGTTCTACTCAGTATTCCAAGTGTGCTGGAGACCCTTCCAGAATATAGAGGTGAATCTTGGATCTCGATCTGATATTATAGATAGTGGAACTCCGTGAAGCCTTACCACCTATCTTCTGCATATCTGTTCTACCTGGTCTAATGAGAAATCCTCTCAAATTGCAATGATGTGTGCTGTATTTATAAGATGATCCACAAAAACCCAGATAGTATTGTCTTCTTTGTATGTCTTTGGAATTTCGGTGCAATGACACTGGTGATGTTCTCCCCTTTCCACGATGGTATGAGTAATTGTTTTATCATCCACTTAGACTTCTTCCTCTCATCCTTCACTTGCAGACATATTGGGATCATTGATGTATTCTAAAAAATATTCTTATTCATGTAATCCCACAATTAATTCCCTCATAAAGCTCAATACATCTTCATGATTCATGAGTGAATGGATAAATTAGAACTATATGCATCATCCAAAACTTCATTATTTATCTCTGGATTTGATGCAAACGATAATCATTACCAAAATATCAAAATTCCTTCTTCATTAACATTGAACTCTGAGGATTTAATTTTTTCTGAGATTTTCCTCATTCTTCTGAATTCCCACATCATTCTTTTGAGTATCCATTATCCCTTCCAAAAGAGACGGTTGAAGATAATTATTGAATGGATTGATGATGTTCCCTTCTTTATGATTCTGATGTCGATATTCATTAAATCAACAATGATTTTGTCTTTTTCAATTCTCTTAAATGATAGAATTGTTGGGTCCTTTCAACATAGAGCATCTTCCAACTTATTTTCATTCCCAATGTGGTATAAGATTGAGCAGTCATAATCATTTATCAGATCAAACCATATTATATGGTTCATTTTTGACTCATTCTGTGTTAATATATACATGAGGCTTTTGTGATCCCCATATATTTCAAACATCTCTCTAAAGAGGAAATATCTCCAAATTTTTACAGAGATGATCACTTCAGCGAACTATAGATCATTTTTTGGATAGTTTTTCCCATGAACATCCAATTTCCTTAATGCATTAGAAATTAATTTGGCATTTTTCATCAACTCACATCCCATTCCCTTCTACGAAGCATCACTGAATACCAAAAAATGTTATCCACTTGTGGGTAATGTTAGGATGGGTGTAACAACAATACACTATTTCAACTCCTTGAATCATTCATCACATTCATCACTCAAAGCATACTGGACCCACTTTAGTGTTATATTGGTAAGAGTGTTTGATAATCGTGGGGAATTTCTCCAAAATTAGAGATAATAACCATCTAACCCCAATATGGTACGGATACTTTTCATGGATGATGGCCTCGACAAACCCTCTATTGCAGTATTCTTGGAGGGATGCATAGATATCCCATTTCTTGTGATTATATAACCAATGAATGATACATCCTTCATCTAGAACTCACACTATTCTTTTCATGGAGCATATCCTTTCACAAGTTCTCTCATACATCATATAGATACTCCTCATGTTCTTCCTTGGTTTTGGAGTATATAAGAATATCTTCTATAAAAAAGACATTAAATTTTTTGAGGTAATATCATAGGTCTCTATTCATAATGTCCATGAATTTTATTTTTCATTTGTGAGTCTAAAAGTTATTAATAAGAATTTATAGTGCATGTACCTTGTTCAAAATGTTGTCTTGGGGATATCTTCCTTTTCAACCTTACATGGTAATATCCCAACAAAAAATCCACCAAGGAAAAGTATCCACAAAGCTGACCGATCGAGGAATCAATTTGAGAAAGAGGATAATTATTTTTATCATGATTTTTCTGAGCTTTTGATAATCTTTGAAAAGGCACATTGACCCATCATTCTTCAAGGGGTAGAGGACTGGAGCACCCCATTGTGAATAACTTTTGTGTATTGACCCTTTATCTAGAGTCTCTTATAGTTGTTTCTTTAGTTCCTCAATCTCTACAACAACCATTTTATATGGAGTCTTAGATATTTGAAATTCCCCAGATATAAGATCAATTGAGAATTCAACAACTCTTCTTAGAGGAAGTCCAAGAAATCCCAAGGAAACAATTCCGTGAATTTCCAAACAATATGCATGTATTCAATGATGTTTTTTTCTTTAGACTCAATCATCAGTGAATGAAAAGAATTTTAATAGGGTAGTAATATTCCCAAATGATATGATGGTTCTAATATATATTCGTACACCTCCTTCCACTAATATATAATTTGGTGTTGATTCACCATATGTAGAGTGATTTCCTTCCCATATAAATTTATGTTGTCTCTATATAAGGAAATCCAATCCAATCCATTAATTACTTAAAATTCCACCAGATTGAGTTGGATGAGCTTCATCGTGAATTTAGAATAACAAATTGTGACATTGGATGAGTTATATTAATGGGATGCAATGAATGCACAATTTTCCATTCACACTGATATCATTTCTTGAATGATTTTTTTTGTGTTAGGATTATTATACTAATCATTGGGGACATAAAAGAATGTGCAAAATAAGAATAAAAAATTTCATTCATTATTATTAAATGAATAAATAGTCTACCTTTCACCAATTATTTTTGGTGATCGCATCAGCGATAGTGATATAGAAAGCTTTCCCTTGCTGCTTTGGAGGTTTTTTCACTGCCTCTGAAAACCCTAAGCATAGGGTATTCATTTAAAAAGTTCCCTAGTAAATTATAGTTGAAGTAATGAACAATTCATTGGGTGTAAAATGGAGTGTTCCCCTACTGTGTTGTTGTAGTTGGTTTTTCAGGTCGATAGTTATGGCCAGGTGCCCTTCTCTTCCACCACTAAATCATTTCCTCATCCCCTCCAGGAAATTTCCTTGGTTCTTATTTCCACACCATTGGAAGGTTGGGTTATAGAATTTCATGGAACCAATGGATTTATCCATCAGACCAACAAAATTAATGTCCACCATATGCATCATATCCCCATGATACCCCTGATATTTGTCCATCTCCATTTTGACAATGAGGGAAAATAAAAATACTTCTTCATATCTCTCAAAGTCATGGATGTCCAAGGATTTACATATGCTATGTTTTATCACACCAATGAAGTAGTCAACCATTCAATCTGGGGTAATGAAAAACCATGAGGCATATTGTTCAATTCTTGTGATGTATTCTTCATCTAATCAGATTGATTTGTCATCATTTTTTCTTGAGGGAAAGGAAGTCCCTTTCCATCATAAGTTGTATGATGTGAGGATAATATTTCTCAAACATTCATCCAAACATCCTTCCATTCCAATGCCTCAATCTCCACCTAAGGCTTTGAAATTTTTATCAATGTACCCCATTGATAAGCTTCACCCTCAATACGATGTGTAGCAAGATTTACCTTATATTGGTCAAAACATTGAAGGATAGAGAAGATCATCTCAATGTAGTTGATCCATTATTATACAATTGAGGGATTGGATGATCAATTAAATGTATGAGGCCTTTTTCTAATGAATATCTCAATTTCATCTTTTTCATTTGGGGGGGGGTGTTGAATGTTCCACTTGACTCATGATTCTGTTCAAAACATGAGTTAACTAAGAGACTATCATAATAATTTTTTTGATTCATGTTCCCATAGGATTGGGAATCTCATTAGAACAGTCATAATGTGGAACTTTCCATCACTTTTTCAATTGATTCCTTATTTTACCACCCATTAGCTTGAATAAATTAAATGTTAACGGTAACACATAAAGGACCATACAATGGAGAAAATGGAAACCTTATAAATTACATTTCATTCCATAAATTATCTATTTTATCCATGATCTTCTTCCAAAATATATTCATAGTGGCATTTTTTTAATTTACATAATAATGTTCCATACTATTATTATGAATTTATCAATGAATAACCCCTAGGAGTGTCGTAATTAAGAGTGTAGAAATGTATGTTTCCATGAACCCATTCCCATTTGAGTCTAGTTCAATATAGTGGTTTCGTGTTATACCCCTAGGTATATCTTTAACAAAGACGCCCCTACCTACTCATATCTAGACAATGCTTTATATTATTAATAAAACACATTCTCAATACTTCCAAAAATATAGGGATGTTTTTATTATACATAGTTTTATCCATTTGGCTTTCAATAGGGTTTTCTAATCCCAATACAATAAAAATTATTATTTTATCCTCTAACACCAAATACAAAAACACTTCTATTTGTTATACACTTAATCATTATGTATTTCATAAACATGAAATGATTAAAACTCTACGTATAGAGTGATTTAGTGTCTTGGGATATATTTTACATTACATAATAACATAGAACCTAAACTTTAATACCATTATTGATATCTTCTTTTACATGACCACAAAATTCCATCTTTCATAGTATTTCATGTGATAACCTATGGATAAGTACAAGAAAAGGGTGAGCAATAATGCCTAGTAAGGGAGTAAACAAGGAATTACATGAGTTATATAGTATATGTTAGGAAATAGGCATATCAATGGAGTATAACATAAACATTAAATGAAAGGAATGATATATCAGGATTAACAAAACATGGAAATGTGGAAAAAACATTTAACATGATATTAGCATGAGATAAGAATCATTGCACAAGGAACATGAATAAAAACTAATTGCACTTGTATTATCATGACTAAACACTGATTTCACATTTCATATCATGATACTAATCTTTACCCAATGCATTGGAGCACGATCAGGGCATACCCTTCTTAGTCATTTCATTTCATGCATAACGGTTCCACATGGATCATACAACATAGAATATTTCAATATCATCATATATACAATTATAAAGGAATGCAGAATACATAAATGAAACAATATAATGGATATGTAAATGTTCATTAATATTAATACCATTGACATAGAAATGGGAATGGTTTTCACTACACAATGACTTTTTCTTGGAAAATTGCGGTGAAAATTCAGTAACATAACAGCTTGACAGAAGAATTCATAAAAATTGTTGATGAGAGAGAAAAATTTATATCATAATATTTAAATGAAATAGAGACTAAGGGGGTCATATAGATACATTTCCCAAAATATTTAATGGAATTTAGATGCATCATAAAAAATAATTTCATAAATGTAAATCTGGAGAGTGAAATATCTTTCGGAATTTCAGCATGGAAATAGGTGTTCATGTGAGGAATTAATGAGATAGAATGGTAAATATCATCATTCAAACAGAAGAAGGTATGTATAGGGGTGGTTTGAAATCTTATCTGAATATTTTTAATTTAAAATAAAATGGAATAACAATATAAGGAAACCTGGACTTAAATAAGGATGAAAGTAAAGTGAAGATCCCTTATATGGAAGTATGCTTCCAAAGGATCAGTATGAGATTTCTGGGAGCTTTAGGAACCTTGATATGTTTATAGATAGAGGACTCCAGGGTTTGGTCATGATCCAAATTGTCTATGTAAAGTGGAATTGGAGATTTATTTGGTTTATATTGGAAAGGGGAGAGAATTATTTATTATTTAGATTTTTTACACAACAGATTAATCTAATAAATCCCACAAACCATCCCATGGTTCTTGAACATGGTATTTTTAAATGTAAATGGAAAATTTTAATTTAAAAGGCCAATATAAGAACATATTAAAATATTAGGAATGCTTAGGTGGAGGTGAGTCACACTCTCAGAGAAATAATTTTAAAATGTTAAAATTTATTGTAAGTCTTAGAGGGCCCACTAAGGCATTGTAAAAAAAACATTAAAACTCATTATTTTAAAGTCAAAACATATATGGGCCATACATCCCATTTATAGTATACTATTACATCACTATTGTGTATATAAGATGTCATAAGACAAATTATACATTTTAAATGAATTATTCTTTTACTAGAATTTTCTACTCTCTGACAAAATTATGAAAAATTCACCATTGAATAATTTCGAAGTCATGATTCAAAAAAATCGTATTATCTGAATTATTTTCTAAATATTTTAATTTCAACTTTTAATATAAAAAAAACATCATTTATCTAAAATAAATTTGTTTTGACAAAACCGCTCTCATTCATTAATAAAAATTGCAATTTTATTCATAAAAACTGAAAAATAATTTATATTTTATAAAATGTTTTTTGGTTATAATTTTTTATAAATATATTATTTAATTTGAAAATCCATTAATTCATCAAAATAGATTTCATAATTTAATATAAAATATAAAATTAATATTTATGGTTTAAAAACTATTTACAATTATAAAATGAATGTAAATTCATTATTTTATAAAAAAAATAATCTACATAATCATAGTTATAATTTCATGCTATATAAACCCTTATAACACCCACATAATACCTAAGGGTAACGTTAGTGATGGTGAAAGATTCTTGAGGTGGCTCAGGTAGCATCACACTAGTGGTAATCTCTATCAACTTCCACATCTCTCATAGGTGATTCTTTTCAAGCATAACTTGTTGAATCTCATCTTTGGAATGGTCATATGTGATGTACCGTGACACCACCTCCATTCTGGGCCTTGAAAAATGGGGTTTGTTTGGAGAAATTCTTCATGATGAGGCCATCACTTCCTTTCTCTATGTAAATTGGATTGTTCAAAGCCCTATATTTATACTAATCATGTGATCACTATTTAAGGGCTATATTAGAAATGATAATAATTCATAACGGTATATTAAAATAATAAAACATAAAACCAAATTAGTGAATATGTTTTCTATAAATATTTTACTTAATAATACATTAAATTATATCCAGATGAATTTTCATTAATAAAAGTTTGGGTCATCACAAAAACCCCACTACATGAATCCACCTTCAGGTTTACATTCCGGAAATGGTAGGATCCACTACCTATACAGACCTTTCAAAATGGATTATGATAATTTTAGACCTTATCTCACATCTCTTCCCATGATAAGAATGTTTCACCACAGCTTCCTCATATATAGATATCACTAGAACTAAGCATCGCAAAGAGGTGAAACATCTTGCTTGGCCCCTCACCAACATTTCCCCTTTGGCCAAATTCTTAAAATTTATAGACGTATCATACCTCAATCTAAATAGATAAATTTTCTCTAGAAACACTTCATGGAAACATTTTCATTACATTCCATCACCTTGTTCGGTCTTCACCATTATATCCCACCAACAGTTTTTGTGACATCTCAACATGTATGAGTCCAAAACAATGTTCAACTAAGAAGGGTTCTCCATATGGAAAAGAATAATTTAGACTGACTAAATATAGGTTGCTTCCACCGCTATTCTACCCTATACGGTAACTGTTAGAGGATTATATAGATGAAATTATATTTTTAGGTCAATCATACTCTCCAAAATCAACTGTGTGTGTAGTTACATAATTTGAATGATATGAGAAATGTTCTCATGAAATTGATTTTCTTTGTTTCCTTGAATCGCCAGATTTAATTTGTCCACTTATAGGGGGAAGATCAAATAAAAATCATCATTTTTACATGAAATCACACATATTTGTGGCCACATTTCTCTTTAATACCAATTAAGAGTTATATTAAACATAACATAAATCTCTCAAAATGACTTAAAAGAAATATATCTCCCATACATAAATAAAATATTATTATAAACTATCATAATTTAAAAAAACATATCCAAAATACTACACTCACAATATTGACCAGGGGATATGATTTATACGGTGTAAATAAGTCACACGTTCACAATCATTAACATAGAAAACATTTAAAAAAAATTTCAAACATAAAAAATAATCCTTCCCACATAGGTACATTCTATATCTCATAACTTGTAACATTAATAATTTTAACTCAATTTAATGTATTCATTACAACCAATTATTTAACAAGTATTTCATTTCATTTCCCGTTTTCACATTTGAATAATTAAATTAGACACCAGTTTCGTCAAGTTTCCTAGGATGTAAATTTAAGCATTCCATTCATAACATGAAAACTCATACCATGCATTTCTATCATCATTAATTCCACTTATATAATGATGTTACTATATTAATGCTAGAATTAACTTCCCTATTAGATTGCAAGAATGAAAAAAATATACTAAAATGTTCAAACCATATAAAAATTTCATCACCCAATGGTTAAATATCAACAAATGTAACAATGCACAATAAGAACCAAAATTCCTACCCTGGGAGACTTGGGATTTGCCTCCTTATTTTTTTCTTCTCCCAAGAATGAGAGCATTACCAAGACCCGACACATTATTAACCACTAGTCTACCATCCCTAAATACCATTCCATAAAAATTCCACTAATACCACTTTGTAACATCTATGTCTCAAGATAAAATAAATCATTACCACTATCTAGTTCTCCACAAGACCTTGAGTGTGCCTCCACATATGCCAGAGGTTTACAACTGGAAGTGAGGGTATAATATGTCTCCTATAAAGACTATATCCTTTATAAAATGTACAAAATTATAGAAAATAAATAAAAAAGTAGAAACAATATATAATATCTAATTAATATGAATAAATAATCCTCCCCCAAATCAAGTAAAAACAATTATCTAATAGTAAATACGTAATGTCATGTTAACAATTAAAAGTGATAAAACCACAAAATAAAGAAAAACATGGGAATCCCCAAATGGGTAGATTCCTTGAATAGAACCTCATAATTTTACATCTGTATACCAATTAATTTACTAATCATAGGGAATTTTTCCCTTATCATGAACTTAAAGCATGGTGTCTACTGGAGTACCAAATTGTGGCCAGAACCGGGTGTGAGTAAGGCTTAGTAGGCCACCACCGATAGTGTATAAAAAATATCCTATCTTGAAGTAAAGTACATGAGAGTAATAAATAATGGAAAAGTAAATAAAAGATCATTCAGGTGTATTTCATTAACTTGATTCACATATGCCATTGATATAATTATTTATAAATTCAATAGTTTTTCTTCATGATTATTAAATTTACAGTCATCATGTGTACAATGGATTATACATATTGAAGAATAATAGTGAATTAGGGGAAAACGTCATGTTCCATATCACACTAGGGAAAACCACATCATCACATATACAATACACCCACCCTTCAGCATTGGTCCCAATGGGTTCATCAAATGTAACCATTTTTGGAATAGAATGAAATCCCCTTACCAAAACCATGCATTTTGGGGTGAGTATAGATCCTCAATCTAACTCAACCCATTGATGTAGAGACACATTTAATTAACACACTCTACCATGTCATGTTCACATACTTTTTTATCCATTCAACTCACACATAAAATATCAAAACCAGACACATAACATTACAATAACAATATAAAAAACCATAATAATCAATGTGGAAATTAGTAAGATGCCACAATCCATTAACAAATTTGCAATTTATATAACATTAAAACATAACCAAACTACCATTTCTTATTAGTAAATCAATAATCATATTCACTTATCATTATACATTGACACATTTAACATATTCTATCATTACGATATGATAACTAAGATTACCCTTTCATCATTTTCTATGAATTAACCTGCTTATGCGTTAAAATTAAAAAACAAGATTCATTAATCACATTCCCCAGAATCAAATTAAACCCATTTTCTAGAATATCAAAAATATCACTTTTCCAATATCCACATAAAGGAAAAAATATCCATATTCTTCTCTATTTCATGACATTAACAAATTTTCAATTTTCTCATTGGATCTTCTTAATCAAAAGACAACGTCATGCATAGTGTTTTTGTTTCAGTTGTTTGGTAAGGTTGATGCAACTCATAGATGAAACCAAATTGGTCAATTAATCCTCAACACATACCCCATGTATTTTGAAGCGATCAAATCCTCATTTATATTTTAATTTTACAAAAAAGACACTAATTCTATCAATAAAACAATAAAAGGAACCCAAAAATGCAACCAAACATGCACCAAACACCACAAAAATTATGTAATATAACTGATAGATCACCTACCTTGAATAATATGAGGAATTATATCCCAATCATTGCTTTAAATATATATTCATACTCCCTTTTATGAGTCATAATAGAATTCATTATAGGAAGAAGGATTTAGTGATTCAAGAGAACATTTCCAAAGATAAAAGCCCTAATACAAAAAAGAGAAGGATTATGGATATTAATCATAAATAGATCTTTGATCTGCAGCATATGGTTCATCAAATGGGAATGAGATTAGATTTAATTATATGTAATCTCTATGGGGTTATTTATAATCAATATATTTGGAGGCTATATAAATGGAATGAAGATCGGGTGAAACATAAAACTATTGAACTAGAAAAATTGTAATTTTTTAAAATTTTAAAAGGGGTTCATGGAATACAAACATGGTTTTCATAATAATGTTCAAACTATGGAAAATATTCCATCCATGGGTAGTTGGGTCACATGATTACCTGGGAGGATTGGAAGGTTTTTAAAATCGTGTTCTAGCAATGCGTTATATCACTATCTATATTCCATTGTTTTCCTAGGAAGGCCACCAAATTTACATAACTATACACGAACCATTCCCCTTTCACCTATTTGACTAAATTTCCTTCTATTTATTCCCTTAAACCACAGATCCACCATTTAGGACACTCTTACTCATAATAGGAATTTTATTAACAAAAATCATGAGATTGAGATCAAATTTTAAACATGATCATACCTCCACAATGCATGAGATCTTACACATAGACATATCAATTAGATGTATCCCTACTATTTTCAAAAATGGTCTATTATTGACAAAAAATAAAAAAACTAATCTATAAAAAACATAACATTACATTGTTACAAATTTTGGGGGCCTGAACTATCTCCCAATTCCTTTGTTAAAAACATAATTTTCGGAAGTAAATGTTATACAATGTGATATTATTCATAAAAAACAAGAAACTATGTTCCAATAGTATTACATATCAATATAATATGATAATAAATAGGCAAAAGTTTGGTCTATTTAATCTGATTAATTGCCACATAATAATCATAGTTTAAAACTGAAGAGAAAATTTACTATTTTTGAACTTCTCTATAATCACTTATATGATTAACATATATTACAAAAATATTCATAAAGAGGGGAATGAATACATTATATAGGGGTTTATTAAAATGAAAATTATGGGAAAACATATCATCATGTAGATATGTGTTATATAAAAAAATATAGAAAAATATATGATAGAGATTAATTCCATATTAAATGAAGAGTGAATAAAAATATTACTCATTAATCACGAGAGAATAAAATATATTATCAAATAGAAAAAATTTATAGAGTTGAATCTTTTGTTGATGCATTATAATATAAAAAGATATTTGGAGCATAATCATTAAAATGTGAAATCCGAATAAACCATCGCCATGAAACAATGCATAAAAATTAACATTTTGAAAACAATTATCGTATAGAAATTTAATCATTATGATGAAAATAATGTCAAAATATACCATTGTGAACACGGAAGGATTATGTATCATGTTGTGAAAAATGTATCAATTAATAATATCCATATTCTATTTGATATAAAATTAATTCAATTATTAGAAGGGATTCATCATTCCCAATCTATCACTAAGTGTTACTGATATTGAAATGTATCCTTACTTTAGTAGACCCAATATATTGTAGAGATTTTTCGTACCCAAAAAAATTTATAGTTTTATCAAAACAAAACATTATTAGGGAATTATTATAACAAAATTCCTCATTGATTTTGAAAATGAAACTATATAATGATGATAATTAAAAAATCCATAGGAAAAATAAATGCAATAACATAACACCAAGATCCCATTGATATGAACATAAATTCACATAATTTTCAAATATTATATACCATGTTGACCATAGGAATATAAATAGTGGATACCTATAAATTAACTACATAAGAATCATATTTTATAAATTGATTTTTGGGGGATTGATGAAGAATAATTTAAAACATAAAAAGTAATTAATATCTAATGAATTTTATTACAAAAATTGTCAATGAGTTTTATTTAAACAATTCAATTGAATTTTTTGTATAAGATGATATGGTGGTAACTTCAAAAATAAAATGCTTATAATTTTAAGAGATAAATTATGTATAATAATTACAATTAATATGAAGATTCAATTGTGGAGAACACAAAATATATAAATGTTTCAAAATGGGGAAGAGGATACATAATGAAAAATTAAATATATAAACAGAATATTAAAAAAAAAATTAATTATGAAAAAATGTTTATAAAAAATTATCATGGAGTGAATGATAAAACATTTGATATTAATATAATTTGTGGGATTCTAATTATTATCAAATACAAATTTATAAATATATAAAATAAAAATTGGAAGTAAAGCATATTTCTTATTTGAGGATAATTGAAATTAAGAAATTTTTGAAACACAATTATGAATCAAAAATATTCCATTAATGTTATTATATATATTAATCCAAATATTCCTTGTATTGGATGCATCATTTTTTAAGGATAGTGGATGGGATCATTTTCACATTTATAATTGAATGGCCACTATTAAATCCATTTTATTTATAATATTTTTACATTATTTTATATGGCTTATATTGGCCTAGAATATCCATTAAGGCCAACTAGTAGGCCATCTCAACCATGGTAAAATTCAATATATTCCTAGACCATTTTTTATGAGCTAGGAATCCTTTACGTTAATCGGAGAGAGTGTGGGAGAGTATGGATCATGTAGTTCATACAGTGTGAGCATGAGGATATGCTTAGTTGGGATATGAAATTAGTGGGATTATATGGTGGGGATGTGTTGAAATTGTAATGGGTGTTGAACCAGATACTGGATCAACAAATAGATATTGTGGGATTATTTAATAATATGATGTTGACAAAAATAAAATCGAAGTGGGTATGGAATCTAGAAAAACACCATTCCCATGTAAAGAATATTTTAAAAAATTCCCTTGTAATCAGGATGATCTCTTCTATCTGGTTCCTCTCCAACAACTTCTTCATCCTCCACCCATTATGTAACAACAAAACTCAATTGATTTGATTTAGCGATTTGTACATGACTCCTGATCAAATTTATTTCTTGATTCCTTCCATTATGACCATCTCCAATGATCAAACTGATAAATTAAAGATATTCTTAATTTCCTAGTGACATGAATTTCACATCCTTTCACATGAATTCTTTCATTACAAAAACTTAGAAGGGTCACATGATTGCAATCATGGGAATAACATCAATCCATTACAATTTGGTTATGATAATTACAAGATAAATGTTGAAGTTATCATGCTATGATTTTTTGACACTACATATATCACATGAAAAAAACATATTTTCTTATCACTTTTAGGTTATTATTTTTCAACAAAATAATTCACCCAATATATATTTTAGACATCTATGTAATCCATGATAATGAAAGGGATTTGGCAATGTGATCATACCGTCACATAATTATCTCAATGGATCATTAATATCACCAGTTTTAGGGGAAATGAAAAAACAATATGTCCATTTCAATTGACAATCGTATGATAGATTGTACACCTGTGTATCTTATGATGATGGTTGGCATGATTAAGTAAAATTTACCATTACAATTACAGTACCTAGAAATTTAAAGAATCTATATGGGCCACATGATAAAATGGTGATGATCAGAAGCATAATTTTAGAAATCACACACTTCACATAAATAAGAAACTATATCCTTTTTGAGAGTTCCTCCAATATTTTGGTCATGTGAAGCTCCACTACCTCTAAATGATGCATGGTGAGATATGATAACATGATGACAATCATGTGAACCTATTAAAATCCAATATTAATAGATAATTAAATATCATTAGTTTCCATTTGTAATTTGAATCCATAATGTGATTGTATATATTTAATATAAAAAAAATTAAAGATATTAACCACCACAAGCAGGTACACACAACACATTCACCATTCATAGAGGTAATGAACCACAAAAAAAAATTATATAAATATACCCCTCACATAAAAAATACATTCATGAGATGTAGTGATTGAGGAGAAACTCAAAGGGATAACTTGGGAAGCATAGTAAGTTTCTGCTACTACCTTAATAAAGCATCACTAGGTCACCAAGAGACTCTAATTATGGGAACCCATAGTATGATTCCACATTATGAATCTAACACATGATCAGCTTAAGATCACACAATCACATAGATAAGTATATCATTATGTGAACCCCTATTTATGTGACTTATTATTAGGAACCATCATTAATGAATTATGCCAAACCTAGTTTTACAATCCTTGGAAGACATCCCATTATTTATTTCTTCCAGTAAAATGATAACTTTATCCATCCTTGAACATTTGATCATGAAAGTACCTAGATTCTTTATGTTGGTACAAATTTATAGACCTACTTATAGGAATTTTTAGGCCCCCGTTGATGTAAACCATTGGATATGTGATGGTCTCATGAATCTATGATCATATATCCATGAATTGGACCCTTGATCATTACAGTCTCTTGGGATTGTGTAAACTTATTTTAATAACACAATGAAGGATAATGGATGCAAACTATTTTTCCTGTACCCCCCATTCATGTATTTCTATCATGATACCATTATCAGAGAGACCTTCTTATCTAGGGAGACCTTATAATAGATATGCTTTATAATTAGATGAGTTTATGAACCCTTTTTTATAAATAGGGTTGAAACCAAGGAGAATGTATAATATTAAGACTCCATTGCACGAATCTCTTAATATCACATGATTTCAAGACTCCTCACTAGCCTCAAAATGCCTATATGCATTCATAGATGTGTATCTTGTATATTATGGCATGGATTGGACAAGTTGCATTGAGCACGTGATATCCTTATAAAAATATCCTTGGGCCTACGAATTCCTATGGGAAATCTAGTTTAATCAGAAGAAAACCTATGAAAAAGATAACATTTCATATGAAGGATTTCTGAAAATTATAGGTTTATCATGTGATATCTCTATACCATAAATAATTTTTATTATATATTCAATTATCTTGAATGAATTTTCATGAAATAGCCAACGGAAATGTCTACTTTTATTCTTGGTAGAAAACTAGGATGAGTTTCTATTATCATGAGGAGACATTTTGGACATGTAATTTTATCATGTGAAAGGCTCTGTACATGTCCACATTTATCATTTGATTTCATAAATGAAACCCCACTTGGATCACATGAAGGTAACCAAGAAATTTCCTCTTCTACCATCTTAATCACACTGTATATGTCACCATCAATCTAATGGTTAATATAGGACATACCATTCAAAGACACCACAAATTTCCTTCTATTTTTGATTAACACCAAACTCATTTTGAGAAAGAATTTATATAAATTCACATATTTACCCCTGAATTTTTTTTCCAAATAATACTGACATCAAAAACATGTTGGGATGAAATCAAAACATGTTTGGAAGAAACCCATAGACATCTCTTCAATTTCAAACTGACTTCCAGATAATGTCATGTAGATAATCTATAATCATTCAGAAGATAATTTGGACATGTTAGGTAGACCTACATTGAATTGAAAACCATTTCATGAAGAAACACATTAAATTATACTATTTGAACACTTTAATATGGACCTTTATCCAAATAAACCCTTTATATGGGGTGTTCCTTTAATAGGATTGGGTGACACAGTCATGTTCCCCAATTTCAGACATTCTCTCAGATATGCCCTCTATGATCTACTAATAATATTCTACAAATATTTTATGGCCATTACCATTCAATTTACATAATTATATAAAAAATTATTTTCATCATTGGAATTTATCATATTATATGTCCATCATATTTATAAACAATAGCGACAACTATAATTTCACTAAGGGTAATCAGCCACACCAACCCATTAGTATTTTAGGGGTAACTAAAATTTGAGAACCCTAATTCTTTTTTAATAAAGATAAATTGGACTCCTTATTAAATCACTATAATTAATGGGTATCTAACATAGTGTATTTCCTACAATATTGATGACACTATAAAATATAGTATCCAAGATCACGTTTTCAATTAGTGTTATTAATATCGCTTATGTAGTTTGAGAACCCTATTCATCAATGTGGAATATGATTCATGTTAAAATTAGGTTATATAGGATACGTTCTTAATGCTCACGAATATTATCAAACACCCTATGAGTGTTAAACCAGTTCATAATTCCCATATTCACATTTAGTAAGACTATTCTATTTTTATATTAGGTTTCTCGCACCATGAATGGTTCATTCAACCTTATGGATTCATAATGATTGTATAACACTCATCTTCAATATCCTCCATATAGGGAAACCGTAGTGTGAAAATATTATTTAATTACATGGTGTTATTATCCCCATACTAGGGAAGTAAACTCATTTAAAAGAGAAGATGAAATTCTATAACGTTGAGTAATTTGGAAATATACATCACTGGAATTAATTATCAGTCTATTCTCAACCGCTGTTTGAGGGATGATAGAAATATAATAAATATTAGTCTTGGAATAAATAAAATATTAATGGAAATACTAGGTAGGATTCCATGTAATGTATCAATATTATCTACAAATATTAATTACATCACTAGATGGAAATATACTTCAGATTTCATGTTTATATTACATCATAGTAATTGCATCTACCTGTTTATAATCAGTAATAAGAAATAGTTGAAAACCTCATATACAAAAAAGGTCCCATTAATTAAACCTCTCCTTATATACAGAATTAATATACGCTCAATCATTATGTTAGGTTAACCAGATTCATGAAGGGTTTAGTGTGATCTTTCCTTCAATGCCATAAAACTATTGCACAATACTTATATAGTAAATAGGTTCACCCCTAAAGGTTGTGATGAGACCAACCTGGAAACCTCTAAACTAATTTGAGCAATTAATCATCATTGGATTTATACCCCCAATTTAACATTAGAATTTGGAAAGAAGGCATATACCTCTTTTAATATTAAGGATACATTAAACATTTATATAGAATAAACAAGATGAACATGGAATATATGATTTTGAAACCAAGGATGAATCCCCATAATCAACCCAAAAAAAAAAAAAAAAATTACAAATCCTACAACGAATTCATTTAATAATGGAATAAAAAATTATTTATAGGTGTTATGAATCTTTTATACTAATCATGGGACACCATGAATTGTTTCTATGAAAAAGGGGTCACATTAGTAATTTTTTATAATAAAAAATTTTAAATTAAATGGGAATGATGAACATTAAACTAGAAGGGATAAATCTATAAATGAGATAAATATTTTGATTCATAGAATAATTTCAAATTTTTATGAAGGAAAATCGTTGAAAAATAATAATTTAATTGAGAACATTATTTCCCAATAGTAAAAATATGATATATCATATTATAATATAAATACCCAAATTAATATAACAAAATTAAATGATGCTCAGGGAATAAAGTAATAACATAATGAAATGATATTTTTTATAACCAAATCCTTTATGGCCACCATAATTCAAAATACCAGAGACATTAAAAATCGGTTTATGGGGTAGAAATATAAATCCCACAAGAAATACGAAAATATTACATAAAATATAGTACTTAAATGTTTTCTTATTATCTGAAATATGTCCATGAATATCCATTATAACTCAATGAAAAATAATCTGAATCCAAAAATAAATATGGTATATGTAATGGAAGAATAAGTGGGATACTAAAAATTTCAATTAAAATATAATTAAAGGGAGAAAATTAATGATTCATGAATTAAATTGGATTTTTATAAATAATAAAATTTAAATGTTGTTTGTAATAACAATACAATCTCATAGATTTGAAAATGGAAAACTGAATGCATTACCATGATCCCGATTTTCACTATAGTTAGGTCTAACATACTAATTAATTATACTATGATTTGAAAAACATAATAATAATGTCAATCTTCTATATTTCATTTTATAAGGTTTTTTAATTTTTAATTTTTTTCTTATATTTCATATTATTCGTGATCTTTGATTTAGTGTCAAATTATTTTTGTATATTTAGATATTGAAGAATTTTTTAATAATAATGTAAATAAATAATATTAATCTTTAAAAACAAAAAACTCATTATTTTTTTAATAAAAATTAATAATAATATTAAATATTTTCATGTATTCAACCATGAAATTGTTTTATAGAATATTTCAACTCCATGGTTAAATGAAACCAATTATTAACACACAATAACTTGATGTGTCAGTGTTTTTAAGGGAGTCTAAAAATCATTTTAACGTATTTTTAATAATAATAAATAGTTTAATTTTTCTATTGGTGATTGGTATTTTATTGTTTTGGATAAGGAATTATAATTATGAAAAAAATGTGAAATTGTAATTTGTTGAGACAGTGACCTACAAAATGCAAGAATGAAATTTTGGTTTTCAAATACAATTATAGGGAAGAATGTTGTTTAATAACGTTTCTCAACATAGTAATAATGATAATGTATATGAATCATTTATTATTTTGATATATCAATAAAAAATGTGGATAGAGGTGATAGTGAATAGTAGAAATTTCACTTTGTAGAGGTAGATATATGCACAATTTATGAAAAATGTTATTCTAAATATCAATGTGGATGGGAATGAATACACAATGATTATAAAATTAATAGAATAAAAATATTTATAATAATTATATTAAAATTATTATATAACAATTCATAGAGTATATATTGAAGATATAGATTAAGATAAAAAATTAACGATTAATTGATATAAAAATCGACAACATATACATCATCTTGAAGAAATCCCTCTAATTTGATGAAATTGGATAACATTTAGAACTATGCAATTTATAAAATGAATGTGAATTATAGGAAGGGTAATTTGGGTTGTTTTGAATGATACATACTAGTTAGATTACTGTTTTGAATGGGTGGAAGTGGCCTCTTGAAATTAGAAATGAAAAGTATATTTTTTGAAGACACATTAAATTTAAATGATATAATTTTTGGGTATGCACATTCAGAAATATAATCTATAAATTTTATTGATTTTTATGATCATAACTTACCATATTTTTTTAATAATGATTTAACATTGAATTTTTTTTCAGGAAATTCATATTTTCTATATTACATATTTTTGAATTACATTCGAACTTACTATTCAAGTGGAATATTTGTCAAAGTGTGTTAAATTCTCTTTAGCATGTTATGGAAACACTATTCATACCGTATGTTGAAAAATGTAATGTAAGGAACAAACCCTATGTTCATATTAAACTTTATGCTAAATGATATATGTGTATGGTTAATCAACCATATGTTGAGAGAAACGAATGGATAAAGAACTTCACATTTCGAGGAAACCATATGTTTGACAAAGAGAAAACTATGGTTAAAGAACATTATGTATATATGGAACCTAATTTTTGAGAAGGAAACATATGGATAATCAAAATTACATTAATTATTAACCTTACGTATTCATCCTTACATTCAAAGAATGAACCCTAGGTTGTTTAACCCTACGTTTGGTATTTTTTCATATATTGAAGAATCCTTAAATTCTACTTTTCATCAACAGTTATTTGAATTTATGATTTTATCAGAAATTCATGGAATAGTCATTACGGAATATCAGGATGATTTAATGCTCGTTTTTAATGATTCAGAGCCCATTAGGATTTGATGCAAATAATCATATTATGTTGAGAAATTATCTCTTCTTAATATGGTATGTTATGAATACATGGATTTGTCTTTGGAAATTGAATTATTTTGAATTATCAAATTATTTTCATGGATTTTGGATTAAAAAAACAGGCTCTCTAAATTATTTATTCGTTCAGTTTATCTATTTTTTATATGTGTGTATGATTCAATGAACACTAAATATATTGAGATATACATTGTTCCATATATTGCAACATAGATACCCAATTGAATATATTTTCTTTTGCATATCTGTTACCAATCTATTGCAACAATCAATCCGACTATTTTCTCTACAAAAGAAGCTATAGTGTATATATAAGTATTCTGAATTTTGTATTTTATATAAGTATACTATATATATTCATTGTTTTTTATTTCATAGATCTATTGCAACTAGATTACTTATTAACTACTCATTCCTAAAGAAACTATTTTCTAAATAATAACACCCATCAACATTCAATTGTTGTTTCAACTATGATGTTCAACAAAATTAATTTCAATCAATGTCATTTTACTGGGAGTTTCAGATGCTCTTACTCAACTGTGGTGAATTATGTGGATCTTGATCTAAGCATTTATTTTTCGGTTCTCTGTTAATGAATCAGAAGGAAATTCTTTTAATCTAATTTGTAATGTTTTCCACTACCTACACTCAGTTTTGGATAGGTCTTATGATATGAGAACTTTCCTAGTGAAATTCACCAAACTATATAATTGTAAAATTTGTGGAGTGGACTATAGGATATTTATGCCCCAAAACACTACAAAAAACTAGGTTCTATATTTTTGTTTTCAATCCGCTGCTCATACATTTATATAAAAGACAAACATTTCTTATCCCCCTAATCATCTGTTGAATTCAAAAGAATGAGTTGTGAATAATTTGGAAAACAAATCATTCACCCCCTCATCTATATATTTTTATATTCTGAATTAATAATAGGTAGTAGAGGAGAAAATTTGATAAAATCTATAACAATCTAAAACTATATGTTTTATACAATTATGGAAATGGGTGATGAGAGAGAAATAATGTCAATGGTTCATACTCATTATATCAATGGTCAAAACTATGGATGCTAAAAACATGAATGATTTTCTATTTCAATAATATGGGATTCATAATATACTCTCAGATCATTACACACTATATAATTTCTAAAAATCTGACAATAAAGACTACTGCTACAAATGTTGCGAATGACATGAATTCTAATGATTTGAATTCTATTATCATTGTTCATGTAAAATACAAATTCAATTATGACTCACAATGTCTTAATACTTATGAAATGTGGCATACCATTGGGTTTTCCATTGATGGAAAAAAAATTTAAGACAAATGAGGTATGAAAAACCAAAACTGAAATTTGATACATTCAGAATGATTGATGGAGAAGGTATCACTCAGAGGAATTGAAGGCTGAAAGAGATTGTTAATAATAATATATCCTTATGTGATTCTATAAAACTAATAGATCAAGAATTTAATTTATTAGGAGTAATACATGCTAAATAGAATATAATATCAATTGAAATTCGTTAATCATCAGCTGTCAGAAGTTAGAAAATGAGCAAATTAATTAGGACACTAATGTTGTATGTTGCTGAAATGAATGATGAATTTGATGAACATAATGTAACAGTGTAATTGGATAATACTTCTCAAATGGTAACATCTCAGAAGAAAATAAAAATAATAATGTAAGGTCTCATAGAGGAATTAAATTCAGATACATCTAATTCTTAATTGTAATTTTCTCAATTATACAAAATGTTTAGAAATTTTTATAAGAAGAAATGTGGATTCAGAAAACCATTCATAAGAGAAGATAAGGATCTAAGAGATGTTAGATTCTATGACTCCAATAAATTATTTCTTATAAGACCATATTTTTCCCATCAAAATGGTCAAAACAGAATGTCCTAAAATAAATATTAGAAAAATGATGATTATGAATTAATGGAGGTAAAGATATAAAGGCTACATGGATTATTTCTGAATACACCAAGATCACATTAAAATCTGATTCAGAAAAGGAAGAATAAATTCTGATTCCAAATATGTGCTTCCTAGAAGAATAGGATATGGAACAATCCTATTATTCATCTAGTTCTGATTTTGATTAAAATTATTCAAATAAAAAAATCGGCAACCTTCTAAAAAATTCAAGAAGGAAAATATGAATTCTTATTAAAGAAAAAAAATATTATAATGACTATTCACTATTCTATTTTAGGATAAATATATTCTTTACTTAAACAACATCAAATGTCATTTGAGAAATTTAACTCATCTTTCACAAATTTTGCTGATAAAGATAATAAGATTAAAGCATTACAAGATAAAGTATAAACTTGTAAAAGTGCTTTAGACTTATTTAAAAAAGGAAAATATATTCTGAATAAAATTTATTGTAAAAAAATTCATTAGAACGAAAATATTATGTATATGACTTAAGAGTGAAAAATCTTACCGAAATTAGATTAATATTGTTCACAACTAAATAATTTTTACTTGTCATTTTTGTTGAATATAAGGATATATAACACAAGACAATTATTTAAGAAATTCTAAAATAAATGGAATTAATTTTTTTTATTTAAAATAATGTATCTGATGTAAATTATAAGATTTCAGGAAAAATAATCCCAATCTGGATTCACATATCATTTCGAGCTAAAACTATTGGAACCAAAAGAATATTGTTACCAAAACAAAATCCTATTTAAAGTACCTTTGAAGAATACATCCCATTGGAAAAGAAAACATATATGGAATATGAATAGTGGTTGATTTAGGAATATGAGTGGAAGCTCATCAATATCTAATAAAATGATTCAAATATATGGAAGTCTTGTCACTTTTTGTGATAATGCCAAATGAATGATAATTGGACATGGTACTGTTAGAGATAAAAAAATAGTTTCAATCAATAATGTACTATATATACAAGGGTTGAAGCATAACCTCATAATTATCACTCAACTCAATGATGAGGGATATTATGTTGATTTATCATACAATTTATTCTCTATATTTATAAATTCTTATCTTAAGTTTAGTCCTCCTAGAACTAGTATTGTTTATACTTTGGTTTTTAATTCCTTGCATTAATAGAAAGTGAATTGATTAACTACTATGATAAATGAGTCTTGGGTATGAAATTTTTGGCATGATCATTTTAATATTTATACTTTATATAAATTATCTATGAAACAATTTCATTCTGATTTACCTAGTCTTAGGTTAGACAATTACAGATGTTGTGATGCATGACAAATTGGGAAAGAACACAAATCTTCCTTCAAATCTATTAAAAAAAATTCTACATAAAAATTTCTCGATCTTATTCACATGAATATATTTGGACAATCAAAAATAGCATGTTTTGTTCGAAATTATATTCATATGATTTAGTTTATGGTTAATCTAGATTTACATGGATCTATTTTCTAAAACACAAAATTGCATCTTTTAATATTTCTAAAATTTTCTGAATATTTGTTAAAAATGAAAAATATGTTAAGATAATTTCATTAAAATGTGACCATGGGGGGAATTTTATAATCCTGAATTCAATTACTTTTGTTCAAATCTCGGAATTAAATATATATTTTCATTACCAGGAATACCTCAAAAAAGTGGAATTGATGAATGAAAAAACAAATATATTCAAGAAATGGCTAGGTCTGTGTTGAATGAATACAGTCTACCTACCTACATAGGGATAGAAGCTATAAGAACATTCTATTATAATTTGAAAAGTGTTTCAATTTGGCCTATTTTCAAATAAACACATTATTATCCTTGGAATAATATAAATCCTAGGGAAAAGTACATTAATGTTTTTAGATGTACAGTTTATATCCTAAACACCATGGATAATCATATTAAGTTAGATCCTAATGAAAAAGAAGGAATATTATTACAATATTATACTTCATTAAAGCCTGTGGAGTGTTTAATAAAAAGTCTAGGATTGTGGATGAATTAATTCTTGTGATATCTGATTAAACTAACCCATTTACAAGAAACCTTTTTGATTTCTCTACCTTTCTATCTCAACATGAAATTAAATTTTTTGAAGAATCTTTAGAATATGAGAGTTGGATGTTATCTATCCAAAATGAGCTAAACCAATTCCTTAGGAATAAATTTTGGGAAATAAGAGAGAGACCATAAAATTTTCCAGTTATAGGATATATGTGGGTCTTCAGAAAGAAACAATATGATCAAGGTATTTTAACAATAATAAATTCTAGATTGGTAGCTAATGGTTATAATTAAGATTAAGTCATAGATTATGATGAATCATTTTCCATAGTATCTAGATTATAAGCGATTAGAATTATTTTATATTATACATTTCATATGAACAATAAATTAAATTAGATGGATGTTAAATATACATTTTTAAATTGTTATTTAATCGATGATATCAATGTTTCACAACCTTATGGTTTTGAAAATTCTAAAAAAATAGGACTCTATTTTTAATCTTAGTAAAATGTTATTTTCCCTTAAACAAGAAGCTGGAACATGGTATGGAATATTAAGTTCTTTTCTATTTAAAAATTGATTTACTATTTGAATGGAAAATTAAACTCTTCTTATGATTTGTTTTCTAATGTATTTTTAGTTCAAATTTATGTTGATGATTTTATTTTTGGTTCAACCATGGAAAAAATTATAATGATTGTTCCAAACTTATGAAAAAGGAATTTGAAATGTCATTGATAGAAACATTGAACTACTTTTTCAGACTTCAAATTTTTGAAAAATATTATGAAAATATTTTAAACAAAAGAAAAAAAATTACAAATCTATTAAAAAAAGGTATGTTTTGGGAGTATCAAGTCATATAAAAGTCTAATGTCTACAAATATAAATCAAGATTTCCATGATGCTAGGGAAAAATTGGACAACAAGTTATATAGAGGTATGATTGGTAGTTAAATATATCATACTACTAGAAGACCTGATGTTATGTTATCTATATATTTATGTTCTAGATTTAAAACAAATACTAATGATGAAAAATTAATTTCATTTAAAAAAATAGATATTTAATGGGAACTATTTTTCTGTCTCTTCATTATAAAAAAATTGTGATTTTAATCGAATATCAAATTCAGATACTAATTTTGGAGGTTTTAAGACTACATAAAAAAAGTACCATAGGAAGTTGTATCCTTTTGGAAAAAAATTAGTATAACTGTCATGTAAGAAACAACACTTAATTTCCCTGTCAACACCCAAGAAAGAATATGTAACCATAGTTAGTTGTTGTGAACAAGTATTATGGAGGAAATACAATAATGAAGTTTGGATTATATTTTAATAGTACAAATATTTTATATGATAATACCTGTGATATAAATATTTAAATAAAACAATAATACATTCAATAAATAATCATATTGATTTTAGTAATCATTTTCTAAGAGACCATCTTTTTAAAAAAGATATATATGTAGAATTTGTAAATACTGATTATCAACTAGTTGATACACTATTAAACTAGCTCCGACAATATGTATTGATTTTATTAAGGTGGATCTTTGTTTATATTATGATTTTAATAAATTTTAATCTTTTTAATATATTTTAATTTTTTTATTTTATTTATCTTATACTATTTATTTATTTATTCGAATTTATTTATCATAAAATTATTTACTGATTAATTTTAAAATTATTTGTTTTTATATTTTTTTAAACATTTTAGTATATTTATTTTGTCATAAAATTATTCATGTTGTCTATTTTCAAAAATATTATTAATTATCTTATGTAATGACATGAGAAACAAGGTATAATCAAAAACATTTTGAATACCTAAAATTTTTGTCCCTCAATATTTTTTTTGAATAATGAAACCTTCATTTACATTTTTCTACCTTTAGTTACCTCCACATTCATTCAAAACCCAAGAACCCAAGAACCTCATGGGTTTTATTTCACTGAAATGAGGAAAATTAAGAGAACCCATGGAGGTGAAGCTAATGACCCGAAGCATTAGAATTATTTTGGAATAAATATTCTGTAGGGAAAAGTTGTTTTCTTCAAATGAATCTATGGAATAAATATACTCCAGAATAAATCCTTAGATTTATAAGGATTGTAATATGTGTTCAATATGGTGATCTTAGAGTTCTTTTATGTTGTAGAACTGAATTTGTCTATAATGTTGTTTTGTTTTGTTTTGGTGATACAGAATATAATGTTTTAGCAAGAATAGAAGATAAGTACTTTTAGGTATCTTTGACCAAATGTTTAAAAAAAAAAATTTATCCTCATGAGTGACTGTTTTATTTTAATCTATGTTCTATAAGTGATAATGACCATCAGTCGGAAGACATTATATCTTTTCTGTTTGATTCAACAATCATTATAAAAATGTTTTCTATTGATCTCATGGTAGACTAGAAAATCATGGTTATGTTAATTCAAACAAGAATTGCTCTTAAAATGGATAATATAGAGAAGATTCAATATCCAGACATGTATATCATATTTCTGTTTATGATTGAAATAAATTTTTATTTTCTAATGTATATATTAATGTATTTATGTTTCACCTGTTATTCAGAAGCTAACATATGTTTTCATCCTTATGGTAGGATAATCTCTCAAATATAGGTTTAGAAAAGAATGATTTGTTTAAGAGAATATAAAATTATATTTCATCAAAAAAATGTACTAAATGTATGGACACTAATGAAATTCGGTTTTTTATTGGAGTGAATTTATAGAAAAACTCTTTCTAGTTGGTGCAGATGGCCATAAATGATCAGAATCTTATGCTCAAAGGGAGAAAATTCCAATTTGGAATAAAATAATTGGTGAAACCCAATGTGTGTTATTATATAAAACAACCCAAAGAAAATGGATATTGGTTGAAGAAGAAGCGTAAGAAGAAGATGTGCAATAAGAAGTAGTTGATAAACCATAGAAAACAGTAGATCCACCTATTGCAGAACCAGTGTTGGGTTCTGGTTAGTCTACCATGTCAGTAAATTTGTAAGAAACAATTCTTGAGAAATATCAACATGTTGAACTCTAGATAGGATATCTTATGAATTTTGATTTGCTAGTTGTCCAGGATAAAGAAATAGCTGTTCAGGAAGATAAACACTTGTTAAAATCTAAAAATGTCATAACTATATTTTTTGAGAACTTTTTTTCTCTATTTTTGCCCATGTGGATGAAAGGTGTCAATAGAAAACTGTTAAAAAACATAATCCCTTGATATTTTTTCTTGTTTGAGGGAAAAGTCTATTGAAAACCTAGTTTAGAATATTATGGAAATGTCTCAGTCATGAACTATACAAACTGTGGACATTGATCAGTAACCACATCCACATGATGGGACATATAATTCCCTTTCAAATATAGTAGAGGATATTGTAATGAACTAAAATAAGTCTCACAAAGGGAATTTCATTATTCATTAAGAGATTTCTATTTCAACAAAAAAATTACCAGATAAAAAAATTATGTTTCCAAGAAGGAATTTGCACATTCAATAGAGATATGCTAAATAATGTTGGAATGTTGAAATCTAATGTTGATTATAATTCAGTCCCTGATGATCAAAAGTGGTATCTATGGAGTGAATTAAAATCCATCTAGAGTACTATTGGTCATACATGTATGTCTACCACTGCCCCTACTACCAGTGTATATTTGAATAGAATATTTCAGGAAATCACCACTATAATGGTAGATATGAATGATCATCTTAAAAATATTCAGTGAAATAGTGATTCTCAATCAATTCAATTGGAAAATTGGAAATTTCAAGTTGACCAACTAACACAAAATGAACTAGTTTTCATATTTTTTTAATAAATTCCCAATAAAAAGTTATATTTGTTTATGAAGTAAGAGGACTATTTTCATGACTCTTGGAACATCAATCTTGTTAATAATTTTCTTATCATTCAAGATTCTATAGATATTATTATGGAACTGGGTGATGGTCATATGAAGAAGTTACTATTAAATATAGAATATTTAAATGATATTTTAAAGCATCACAAAATCCTTAGAAAACTAACAGAGAAAATACTATGAAATAATTTATACCCTACACATTTTAGTTGAATGAACTTGTTTCCAAGTAATTTTGATTATTTTATTTATACATGTTTTCATTAATAAAATTTTTGTATAGTTTTTTTGTGTATTTCATATCCTGTTATATTCTGTTTATATCTAAATCCAAATATCTAGTATTGTTTATTTAAATATATTATTATAACATAAAAATTCAAGTCATTCCAAAATTAATCATGTTTTACTCTTTTCTGTTCACATTCTTTTTGATATCGCTAATGGGGGAGAATTTTGGATAGAAAGATCTTTTTTTATCAAAATAATTATATAAAACCAATTTTGAATTATTTTTATCTAATTATTTAAAAAATTATAAATTATATTATAAATTTTATGGTTTTCATTTTTATTATAATGGGGGATATTTTAGCGGATGTGTTTTTTCAACAATAAATTATAAATCATATTGATTATTATTCTAAAAAATACGCCTATTTTTTACTAATTATATTATGTTATGTGTATTTCAAGAAAATAATATAATTTATATTAATTATATTGGAATTATATTTATTATTATTATTCACATTTTATATTCATTCAAGTGTTTGAAACACTCTTAAGAGTACTCTGGAAACATTGTTCATACTGTACATTGAAAAAATAATGTAAGGAACAAACCCTTAGTTTATATTAAACCATAGGATGAAAGATAATCATGTATGTTTAATCAACCGGATGTTTATAGGAATGTATGGATAATGAATCATATTTTTCGTTGAAACCTTACATTTGACAAAGTGAAAATGTATGGTTATTGAACCCTATATAAGTATCAAACCATTCGTTTTAGAATAAAATGTATGGATCATCACCCTTACTTTTATGATAATAATTATGTTGTCAACCATATGATCGATGAATGAATACTATGTAGTTGAACCCGATGTTTGGTGTTTTTTAATTTGGTGAAGGAATATTACGTTTGGCTTTTCATCATTAGAGATTTGATTTTACAATTTAATCGAAGTTTCTTGCAACGATCAATATGGATTATCTCGATGATTTAATGATCATTTTTTGAATAATTTAATGATCGTTATGATTGTATTTAATGAAGAATATTTCATTGATAAATTCTCTCCTATTCATATGAGGATTTTTGACTACTCTGCGATGTCTCAGGAATTTGAATTCTTATAAACTTTCAAGTAATTTTTTTTGATATGGAATTCAAAAACCAGGCTCTCTACTATATTTATTCAGTATCTGTATTTGTTCTATATACGTGTGAATGATTTAAAGGTGAATATATATATTTATATGTATGTTGAGCCATTTATTGTGATTCATATTCATGATTGAAACTAAATTCTTGTGATGATATTTTACATATCTACTATAACAATCGACCTGACTCAGTTTTCAACAAGATTTTTTAACATGGTTATAAAAATTTACTCTTATATTTCATTTATTTAACTTTTATTAATATTATAAGAGAAACCATTTTTTAGAAAAGAAACTTATAGTTTATTATGAAAAATAAAATAAACCCTATTATGAAATATGGGTGTTATATAAATATATTCAATACACATTAAATATAAATTCTATTATAATTATTATAAATTTTTATTTTAAATTAAATCAATTTATGTATGAAAAAAAAAATTTAGAGAATCATGTTATCTTAACAATTATGTGATTATACTATTATTTATATTTTATAAAAACTATTGTTTGATATTATAAAAATATATGTGTGTTTTAATATCATTATATTTTCCAATTTTAAAATATAAAAATATATTTTCTTGGAAAAAAATTACAAAACATTAATAAAATAATTCATTGAAAATTTTCCATTCACTATTATCATACCCCTCAAAATTATTCATATTAGTGTTATATTTATTCAAAAAAATATAAATTATCTACTTAAATTTAAATTTTACCTCAAATATTAAATTATTTTTCATATAGAAAATCATATTGTGATAAAATGTATTATTTAATGCAATGGAAGAAAACTTGTTATTAGTTTTATATGTTACATGAATTTTCAAAATGTTAATTTTTTTTAATAAATTATACATACTTTCCTTAAATTATTTGTTTTAAATAGAGAATATTAATAATATATATAAATAATACTTAATAAATTATTAATAAATAATTATGTTAAAATATTGTAATAAAATTATTGTTTTTAATCGGTATTTTTACTATCCTCCAAAAAAAATCTTCTCAAAGTATCCACCATTAAAAATAATATAATTTTGACCTGATAACTAAAAAATTAATTTATGATTAAGAAAATAATTTCCAATAATCTATAAAATTTTCATTTATGTGAATTTATAATTTATAACAAAAGTATTTTTGTAATTTCATTTAAAACATTACATGTCAATAATATTATTTTGTTATTCCTTTATAATTTGTTAAAATAATTGTATCTACCATATGATTAATAAATTTTATAACAATATTATATAACATGTCTGTGATTTTTTCCTTTCTATGTAATGTGTGAAATAATATATCATCAATTTGTTTATTTAAAGTAAAACAATTGAATTGTGAAATATGGGATTTTTAAATTTTGAATATTACTCTAATGCATGATTAAGGTTTATTTTCTAATGTTCTTAATACTATTTTTAGTGTTACATTATTTACCTTTTGAGAATGAACATATAAATAGAATTGATTGAGGATAATTTTAATAGTTCCATGTTATTTTTAATAACTCATTTGTCCCTTCCAAATTATTTCACTTGTGATAATGATATATCCTTTGATGGTGTGTCAATGAGTTTTCTATTAAATTATTTTGAGATCACACATTTAATATTTTTATATTCCTAAATTTTTAAACATAATTTTTACATATTATATTTATATAGGAGATTCATGAGTGGAACAATTGTTATTAAATATATTGAAGTATATTGAAACTATTTTCATGTATAAGTTTCCCTCAAATACACTAAACCACTACATTTATATTACTATTTGATTATTATGAGATGTAATATTTATATCATTGATATTATGTAAAATATGGTTTTGTTTTCTTGGGATTATATATTTATTTATAATAAAGTTTAACAATTTTTATGATTAATTTATTTATTGATGAAAATTATGATGAGTGAACATAAGAGGAATGAAAACAAAGAATCATATCATATAATTTTATGTTTAAATAATATCCAGAATTGATTTTAGATTTATGAGTTAGTGGTTATCCTTTCTATAAAATATCTCCCTAGAAACTGTGTCGTTGATAAGGTTAGGGAACCATCTATCCCAGGTATAATCTCTTTAAGAAGTCATGTTGAGTATGGAAATTATAATCATTTGTTTCATAATGTGTGGGTCTATAATTACACATATGATAAACAAATCTATTGGGATATTCATTTGATTCTTACATTTTACATTGTGAACAATTATAGAGTGTATAAATAACTAACTGGTTAAGATACAGAACATAGTAGGGATATGAAAATGGAAAACATATATTGAAATCAAGATTCAAAATTGAGTGATATAATTGAATATAAATTTAATATAATGGGTTTTATGTGTAAAAAATTATGATGTTGGGTTTTTCAAAACACTATTTAATATAATTTTCTTATGATAAAATATTTTCCATTCTCATCATAACCCGAATTATTTTTTAAGGGTTTTATAAGGAAGAAAAGTGAGAATAATGGGTATGATAGACACAATAATTATTACCATATTTAATAATCCAATGGGACCTATGTTGGTAGTTTAAATTTTGTGTTTATAGTCACCCAATAATAAAATGTTATAATTAATAAAATAAGTCATTATATGAATCCAAAAACATAAATGAAGTTATTTATAGTGAATTAATGTATATTCTAATGAAAAATATTATGGAGTATGTAAAATCTAAAAAATTTCGTGATAAATTGTTTAGAAGAATAACCTATGGTAATTCATTGTTGGAGTAATGAAAGGTTCTTATTGTGGAATGTATGTTATTTTATTTTAAAAAAATTTAAGATAAATTTTTTGGTTTTCCAATACTATGAAATGTTTAATGGTTACAACATGTTCACCACCAAAATATTTATGGATATAATACGTTGAATTTTGGAATTATATTAATTTATTCACTAATCAAATGGTTAAAAATGATAAAAAGAGTCTATTTCTACAAAACCCATTGGAATATAGAAAATATAATGTATGTCATTAAAATAATGTTAATATTTATCATTAAGGTAAACATACCACCAATCAATGTTGTTGTTGATGTCTTGTTGGATATCGATTCTAGGGCCCCCAGTATATGTAGAATATTTTCTATGTTAATTTAATTATGAAACCAACAGTTTTATTATGAAATTTATATTTTTTATATATGACTATTTTATTTTATGTTGACTTTTATGACATATTTCATAGTTAAAAAAATATTTGAAATAGTTTTGAAAAATTCAATTTGATTATAGTAATGGAATTGTTCTCTCACATTAGAGGTAATATAATTCAGATTAAGTAGACTAAATTTTATATCAAAATATCATAGAATATCAACGAATGGATGAAATTAAACTCCTTACCAAATAATTTATATAATGTGGGACATCGTGCCAAATATAAATATACCATTATCTTAAATAGTTAGATTAAAAAAACTACTTTTTTATCGCTATTCCTATTCCGAGAAAATATATTTTACCTTATATTTACTAGGTTGATAATTTACTAGGAATTATATCTACTGTCATGCATATTATTCATATTACCTCAAGTGTTTCCATTATAATTTTATAACTAATATTGTGATGGGGTATTTTATTTTTTGGATAACGTATCATCCCATGATTTTGGAATATATTTTTCTCTGTATTAATAATATGTATAAAAGTGTACATAATACACAACTTAAAAATAAAAAACCATAAAAAAATATATAATTAAAAATACAAAAATAGATGAATAATGAAATAAATAGTAATTAAAATATAGTAATCAATTTTATATTCATAAAAAATATTATTAAAAACAATTAAGGTTTTCAAAGTACATTTTTAAATAGTTCTATCATTCTTTATATATTTTATTTAATTTGAATGAATGAATTTATAATTTTTAGAAATAAAGTTTTAAACATTAATGTGCAATTTATCATTCAATTAAAAATTCTCATAATTTAATGATTTATTTAATTCTAAAATAATATATTCTTTAGTTATATAATGAGGTATACATATTTTTCTAATACTACCACTTTTATGAAATTTTCATAAAATAGGACTAACAAAAAAGCTATTAAAAAAATTTAAATTAAATAATATAGTTATATGGTAAAATAAATAAAATGAAAACTAAATTTTGAATTTATAAAACTCATGAATTTTGGTATGTAAACATAAGTTATATTTTACAATAAAAATAATTGTTATATTCATATAAAAAAATGAGTTTCCATAAATTTTTTATAATAATTATAAAAAATTTTATTTCAAAAATATATATTCACCATTATATATATATTTTTTATTTTAAATTTCAATTAGTGTATAATAGTTTGATTATACAGTATAATGTTAATGACAATGATATTGGTAGAAATTTTAAATTCAATGATTAATAATATTAATGTCGTGGATTTTTTATCTACATAGCTAATTTTACTAATTTTATATAGTGAATTTGATATTATTTTTACATATATATATATATATAATATTACCTGTCATTAAATTTTAATTTATTTTCATATTATATAAATAACAATTAATTTAAAAACTACATTTTTTCTTGAAATTAATTAACTATAGGAGAAAGGGTTTCATTAAAAAATTAATATTATATTATGTTTGATTTTATTTCAATTTTATAATGATTAAATTTTGACTCAACTTGTCCTTTTTTTATCTATGGTTATATTATATTATTATATAGTCATCAATTTCAAACATTAAAATTATTCACAAATGTTAATTTTGAAAATTGTAAATGTAATAATCAAATTTAAAATTATTATAAACATTATAAGAAATGTTTAAGAATCAAGGTTTGAGTGTATAATGTCATAAGATCACCCTAAACATCATTATTTCTCATATTTTGATCCACTCATCCATTAATAAAAACATACTATTAATCAAATTTAATTGGTACTTGAAAATGTTCCATTTTCATCATATATAATAGGGAATCACATCCATCATTTCATGTTACACATATTCCATATAATTTCTCCCTTAAAGAATGAAATAATTCCATCATATAACTACATATTTGTTTAATAATTCTTATGTATCATATTATTATCATATAGACATTTAATACGTTTATTTATAAGAGAAATATAATTCTCCCAATGTGACAAAAAAATTTATTTTATTTTTCATCATATTCTTCCACATAAATACATTTTCATTTCACAATAATATAATTTAGCATGTATTATTTATACGATAGTGTTATTATAATCATTTATTGATTAAAATTAAATAATATCTCTCCAATGAGAAATGACAACATCGGCGATCATGTGTATATGAGGACTACCCCCTCCACAAAGGGATGTAGTTCGTTTTCATCACCACCAATAGAGGACGAATTTGATATTTTAATATGTTCTAATGTAATTATTATAATCATAAAACAATAATTACTAATATACTCTAATAAGACCTCATCAATTGATAAATCGAAACATTAATCACACGTACAAGAAATTTACCAACTCAATGAATGATGAATTTAATTTTCATCCCCGGCCTTCAGGGATGGATCAATATAATGAGAAAATTATTTTTCTTGTACATTTTATAAAATTAAAATAAACATTTTTTAAAACTTGTAAATATTATAAAATCCTAGTATCTCTAAAATTATAGGTTCATTATAAATATACTTGAAATTAAAATTAATTACATTATTTTAATCACCATGTTTTCCTCAAAAATTAATTTAATTTCCTTACGCTGTATAGGATTACATATAGGAAATAATAATGTATTTTTTATGATAAAAAAGGCTAGAAGGCGAATAAACATATTGGTGAAACATAATATATCAATCAAAATCCATAACATGAAATCACAAAGAATCTTGTATCATGAATACTCATATGAACACATAACATAAGATCATGGAGTCATACAATCGAATAATCATTGGAATGTGAAAAAATATATACTAGGACCTAATAATAATGAAATTATATCCTCCAATATATCATCCCCTGGTGAAAAGAGTCTCATCATGTATCAGTTTTACTCCCAAATCCTATAAATTACATGTCATGTGATAAAAATATAACCATTTAATTAATTAACTATCTAAATTAACCCATTATAACATGTATTTAATTATGTGTAGAATAAGAGAGAATGATTAATAATCCATAAAATTTTTATGACCCCTAAAAGAAAATGGGTTTCATAATCCAATAATTTTGAATAACTAGACTGCATATCATAAGGGATTCCATGATAGAAGGTATAAAATTATTCTAGTAAATTAACAGGGGATATATAGTCATATATAATGGTAAATGTTTAATATAATAATTTATTACATAATGAATAGTGGTATGGTAAGTTTAGAAATGTTTCTTATAAGTAGGTTGTTTAGTAAAATAGTTAATTAGTTTTTAATGTGATAAGAGCATAATAATATCCATAAAATATTAAATGAACTATTATTGAAATATTATTTTTAAAACTATTTATGGATTAGAATATTATATAGATTGGTACATTAGAATATGATTTGAAAAGAGAGAAGTTCCTTTTATTAAAATTAGCAAAATTAACATGGAATGGAACCATTAAAAATGTTTATACCTTACAATTAAAGGTGACATATAATATTTATATATGTGGGGTAAAAATATAAATAACCAAGTAGATGTTATAATGGGAAATAAAAATAAAATGTCTTGTAATGTTACTAACATCATAACATAATGAAAATATGGTGGTTTTGAGAGATACATTGCCATAGGATCCAAAATCATTATAGAACAAAAAATAATGGTCTTAATAATCAAATCATATTGTTTAATTAATAAATTCATGAAATTTTATAACTATATATCATTTATTACAGTATTATTAAAATCATTTATAACAATACTGATGAGATATAATTCCAAACATTGTATTTTTGGGGGAATTTTTTCATGGTTTCATGGTTAGATCACTTGTGGACAATTATTGATGTTATTAAAAATTGGGACTATTAATTTAGAAGTTAATGTAAATGGTATTAATTTACATTATTAAATATTCATTTTCCAAAAGAACCATATTAGATTTGTTATATGGGTGACTATTTTTGTAAAAACAATAATATTATCTTCTTTGTTATTTTTGTTTATTTATCAATAATAAAAAATACATTTATTTAATGATATGATAAATAAAACGCATTTTAACATTAAATAAGAATAATTATACATATTATCATCTTATATAATGAGAATATAAAATTATTACTACTATCGAAGGCTATGGTGATAAATCAATGCTAGTTTTTCATGGAGGTGGTGAACCATGAATTTTGTAGATAATAAGTTTGTTTTGGAATAAATAAAAGGGATGGTAGAAAATTGGTTATTTCTTTATAAAATATAATGACAGATAATACTACCTCATGAATGCCACCTCCATTAAATTTTCAAGGGATGTGGAATTGAAATTTTTCTGAGACCAAATACACTATCAATATGATGATAGAGCCGGTAAATTACTTGTTAGAAATTCAGAAATATTTATTTATTATATGGTTTTCATGTAAGGGGTGATGAGTGGTGATACTTATATAGTGAATAGAAAGGTTATTTTAAAATTAAAATGGATTATCATTTTATTTCGTCTCTAGTATACCAATAATAGTGATTATTTTGACTACATGATACAAATGGTGCACAAGAGTTTGAAAAAAATGATTCATACATCATCCATGACTCAAAACATTATGTAAAAATATTCCTACATTAAATACCATATTTTTTCAAATTTCATTAATAAAAAATAAAATACTTATAAAATCAAAATATTTTGTCCCTAACCAATAATCAATATAATTATTTAAAAAAACAATATATTTTCTTGAAAATATTTATCTATAAAAGATAGATATTAATTTTAATTTTAATATTCATTTATTTGAGAATATTTTTTTTTATTATGATCATATTTTTAAACCTTTGAAAAGTTACATATTGTCATCTTAAAATTACATTATCAATATAAAAAATTAATATAAATTTATAACTATATTTATTGATGGTAAAATATATTTTAAAATATATTTTAAATATTAAAAATTAAATAAAATAATTTATATATTTTAGAAATTGGAGAACAAACATTATCTTTTCATAAAAATTTATTTAATGTTTACATTGTTTAAATATAAAATAATTTTCATTTTATAAGTTATATATTTATATTTATATACATGTAAATAGGTGATTTTTTATTTATAATGGTCATATTAAAATTTCAATGGTCACATTACTATTTTGACAATTATATTAATATTCAATTTATCAGATTTTAAGGGTCATATGGGTTCCATACATTATATAAATACCTCATATTTTATGAATTAATAATTCACATATCTATTTATCTAATGTTTTATATTTTCATTTTAATGAGGAATAGTTTCATACTATTATTATTATTCATTTCTATAGATTTTTTCAGGAGTGAAATTATTCAGGTTAAAAGAGAAATTAAAAAATATTATATTTTAGTAATCTTAATTATTAATTTTTTTCCCTAGTTAACATCATAAATTAATATGGACATTTTTCTCTATTTTTTATATTCATTAAATAATTATTCAATATGATTGGATTTATCAGTTTTTTCATGATAATTCTTCTACACTACTAAATACAAAAAAAATATTAGATGGTCAGTTCTGTTGATAAAATTATGGGTCCTTACATTCTTCCTCTATTACAAAAATTAGACACTAAAAATTTAATATTAAATTATAAAGAGTATACATGTGAGCATACTTATACTTCATAGATTTCACTCTATTCCATGAATTATCCTATAAATTAGAGTTTCCCTAGAGTAATTTTATTTTAATAGTTTCCTAGTTGGTGGAATAATATCTCTACCATGGAGGATCATCACTAACTCCTCCTTATATGGTCTATCATATTCTAGTTATTCCACCAATTAATTTAATATATGTGAGTGATCTATTATATTCATCCTCAAGAGGGACTCTTGGAATAATTTATTTAATTGATTGTGGTTTGGTTGGAGTGATAATTGATATTCCAAAACAATAATGTGATATAGAATCTCAATGGGGATGATGTACCTATGAAAAAAATTTCCCTTCCACTATTATCTCATTACTCAATCCCACGAAGATAAATTATGGAATAAATTATCTACAAACATAACCACATACTATTCTAGAAGAACTTTTATATATTTATTTTACCATAATTGAGAATATGTGATGAGTTGTTCAATGTCCATACCATTTCTACCATTTACATATTGATTTCAGGTCCCTGTAGCTTTTATTGACATCATTTATTATATAATTTATGTGTTTTACATGTCTTCCCATATAAGGATTCAAATGGATCCATTTGAATATTTAATTAATTGATATTATTTTATTAGGAATTGAATAGAAGATGATTTTAAAACATTCATCATTGTAATTTCATCAATAAATGATGAAACATTTACCCATGTCTCAAAAAATTCTACTTAGATTGGAAATTAGTTTGGTGGTGCTAAAATATTATGAATTTATACTATAATTTGTTTCATGTTGGAGAAATTCCTACAATGTATAAGTAAATATCAAATCCATTATAGATATAATAAATAATAGAGTACCATTCAATGACACCAATTCTCAGTTAGACATCCTTTCATTTGATCGAGTGTTGCATCCACTTTAAATTTATTGATGTGAGTTTTCATTATAATATGATAGAAAACAAAACTTATATTATTATTCCCCCTTTATATATTCAAATTAATACTGAAATTTTTTATTTTTATTAAAGAGGAAAAATCCTTTTATATATACTAATACATTATTTTTAACATAAACTTATATTAATTTCATAAAAAAGATCATGAGGGTTATAATATTTGGAATATTATCTCAATAATAAATTCATGCGAGGCTAAAATAAATATTTTTTATTTTATTCCACTAAATAATCTCCTAAATATTTTTTATCTGAAAAAAATACATTGGATAAGTAGAATATTAGATAGAAAAAATGGGTGAGAAAAAAAATATGGCTAAGGGAATACACATGAAAAGGAAGTATAACATGCCATTCATATGTATAAAATGACATCATAAACTATAAGATACTTGATTAATGAAATAGGGGCAATAAATATAGAGAATCATATCATATTATAATGGAATCATGGTAAATTTGATGTTAAATAACACAGTACATAAAAATAGTGATGTCCTACTTCAAAGACAACATCACTTGGTTAAAAGAGTCCCATAATGTAATAGGTTCACTACGAAATCTCATATAAGATGTCTCATGTGTTAAAAAAATACCCATGTCATTAGATGGATATATAATTCTGCTAACTCAAATGAAATTAATTTTACACACATGCATATGTGTTCGGTATATGGATATCCATAAGAAGTCATAAATATAAGAATTACCCATGGAATTAAATGGGTTGCATAATATTTATTTATAACTTAATCAAAATTGATTGCCTGTTGATGGTATTTGAGAATTAGTCATAATAAATTATTTACATGTCAAAATGATTTAATAATAATCTATTTATATATGTCAGATACATATATAAATTATTTTAATCCATTGCACAACATTAATGAAATATAAAGTTAGTTAGAGAGAGAATGGTCCCAACTAATTGAAAATAGTGGGTTGGAATAATCCATTACCTAGAACCCAATCTCAAAAAATCATTATTTATCTTCATGAATAATTAAATTATGATAATTATTTTAGTTTTATATAAATATTTATTTTTTATTATTCATATTAATTTAATTTTCATATTTTCAAATTTAATAACACATCCAATTAAATTCATGTCATGTGATTTAATGATAAAGAGACCATATGTCCAAAATTGAATATGTGGGTTGACTATGGTTTAAAAAATTATTTTTTAATCATATATATAATTTTTTAGATGAAATTATTGTCATTTATAAACAAAATTTTTTTATTTCACAACAATTCATGAAAAATGGTAACAAAAAATAGAATATATTAAAGTCATTTAAACTTTATGTTATACATACACATGAGTATCAAATACATTTTTTAACGATCATGATAGAAATAATAAAATTTTTATTTTATGGTTTCAGAAATATAATTATAGAATAATTATAATTTTTTTAAATGATGATAAACATACCATCGATGTGATACTATAATGAAAAATGAATCAGATCACATTGTGAGGTGGTAGCCCACGACACTAAAGAACAATTTTACCATATATTCAATGGATGGAATAATAAGAAAATATATGATATATTTATTTTATTTAATAAAATATATTTCTTCAATATAATTTATAACCATAATATTATTCCTTATGGCCATCCATGTAATGCATATGTTAAGAATGAATTCCCTCTCTTTATGTTGTGGAGTCTATTGTACACATGAGTGATTGTATCAAACTCTATACTAAATGGAATGTATGATGGTATATATGATATTATAATTAAATATTTATAATAATATCATATATATATATAATAGAATCATTATATACATCATTATATCTTTCTATGTTAATCTATTATGGAAAAAAATACAAAATTTTTGTAGGTGATACTTTGTCGTACACATAATCAATGGATTCATATCCCATTTAACAGATGAGTTCATGGTTGTATGTCATTATATTAACAAAATAGAATATAATTATATGGATTTAAATGATGTTTTATGTCATAATATTTAAATAATATTTTAAATGGGATGAAGAATAAATAAAATATAACACTACGTTGAATAAATTTACTTTTTAATGGACAACTTCATTAGGTTTTCACCAAAAGTAAATTTTCAATGGTTTTTCATAATGAGTATTTGTCTCGGATGAGGGGAGGTTATTAAGAAGGTTATTTTGATAGGTATTTAATAAATGTGTTTATGGATTATTTGAAAGGATAGAAGAGGTGTGGCCTTTTAAAAGATGGGGATATGACACATTTTCAATTTTTTAAATGAATCATTTACATTGAAATTTTTTACATTCTAATGTGCAACAAAATGAACTATATTTGACATGAATATGTATATGTTATAAATATGACTATAAAATATGACAAATTCATGATTTGTGACATTATTAACCATTATTATTTTATATTAGTCATTGGTAAACCTATTTCCACCTTAACAATGATAAATAATTAAGATTATTTTATATATTAAATCAATTAAAAAATTAACAAATCAATATTAAATGTTATAAATTAATATTTTAAAAAATATGAAATAAAATTTTCCAAATTAAACTAAAAAATAGAGATAAATTAGTTTAAAATTAAATAAGAATAGTTGTTGGTAAAATTAATTTTTAGAAAATGATGATTTAAGGAAATGATTATTTCATATTAACGACTTGAAAATTAATCCTATATAAATAAATTTCAATTAATATTCATTGATAAATCAGGTATAAATTTTGAATAAATCATTACTCACCAGTGGTTAATTTAATTATTTAAATGGTCTAAATTTTAATCAACTTAAAATATAATTCAAAAAAATGTAAACACATAAAATAATCTTAAATTATTATATATTATAGTGTTAATTTAAATATAAATAAATAAAACTCATAAATCTAATTAATAAATATTATAATTTCAAATTAATTAAATCTAATTATATGTATTTTTAATTAATTTACATGAAAAAATATTTGATATTTTTTATAAATGAAATTATTCAAGATGCACTAAAAAATAAATATTTTAAATGAAATCCAAATAGTTCAAAGTATGTTAATATCGATATGATGATTTAAAAATCTCTTCCACTCATAAAATTAATTTTTTTTATAAATTCTAAATATTCTATTTAAATTTTTGTCATAAAATTAATAAATTTAATTTATTTAGGAAATATCTATTTAAAAATTATTTATTAATGTTCATTCTATATTTATTATGATTTTATAATGATATTTATAATGAGTATTTCATTTTTATATATTTTATAAATTAGTTATTACTATTCATACCCAATAATTTGATTGATTTTTTATAGAACACCCATTAAAATAATAATATTATAATTTTTTATTTTGATTCATTAAAACACAATATTTTTTATAGTTCATGTTATTTACGAAATAATATTTAATTGAATATAAATAAATTCTGAATTATAGGGGGTTAAAATAATTTTTTTCATGTTTGATTTTGTTATGGGTAATGTTTTCATCATCCCCTATGATGTTTATTTTTATCTTTCACTTACTGAAATAAAATTAATTTTTTTGTATATTCCTGAATCACGTTCACCAAATTGATATATCTGTAATAATTTTAGACATCTTGCTACATCCTCATCCTCTATATGTGAATAAAGATTGTAAATATATACGAATTATTCAAAAAAACCCCTTATCAATGGTTTTTGTGTTATACTTATCCATGTCCCAAATAAAACAACCCAATCTTAAACAATTTTACAATATTAGAAATTATCTTTTCTTAGAGTTTCTATATTATTATTAATTCTATATCGTCACATTGAACATTACTTATATTCTCTTAAGGGGATGGTTGGGTAATATTTTTTTAAATAAATAATTATATTCCTAGCATTATGAAATCCATTTCTATCATTTTGAATTATTATAATACTGAATCCTACTCAATTCCCATTATTGATAGGCTCATATTTTCATTTCAACATTCAGAATCTACCAGATTATATGATTCTCCATGATGGTATAAGATGAAGTCTTCATAGTCAATGACTAACTCTACCGATATTACAATTTTAAAATTATACAATATTTATGTGACTATCTTTTTTTGACCATTAGGATCAAATATATATTTAAAACTTATCTTGATAGAGATAATTTTACTATATTTTTAAATTAATTCACTATAGTTGACTACAGATAATTTTAATATAGTTATAATCATTGAAATTCACCTTCCATGATGGGTATCTATAAATTTATTATTATTCATTAGTAAACAACCAATTAACTTCAATGGTCCATCACTATATACCATGGGAGATACCAAAATGGGGACAATTTGAGAACTGTTGTAGTGATAATCTACTTTTTAATGCATTATTTCATTCTTGAATTTCATCAATCAAAAAAAATTATCCATTATGATTATGCATGGTTAGTTGGTTTATAAATTGTTATATTTTTCAACAAATCATCAGTAATACCATGATGACCAAAGGAAACAATGGATCTCCATTTTAGATATTAATCTAAGTCAAAAAAATGTTACATATTCTAATAAATGTCCATATATATATATCCCTTTTAAAGTGAAAATATTCATCATATGTGACACTTCTTTTATCCAAAACTCACATTTATTTCTATTTTCACATTTTTTATCAATTCAAATTGTCTATATCATAGTATTACTATACTTTTCTTGCTCCTACATTAATTTGGAATATGTCATTGAATCATCAACAAAGCCTATGGATTTTTTTAAGAAATACTACAAAGATTATATTCATTATGTCCATGTATATTATTAGTGAGTTAGTGAGTCTGAATGGGTGTAACTATGAAAACATACTATTCATACCATATTTGTATATAATTCATTGGAATAACATCCTTAACCACGTTCAATTTTTGATAAAATAACTAAATATATTCCTTTAAGAAATAATGGGGACCATATAGTTGATTGGGAAGTTCATCTATACATAGTAGGGGATATATGTTCTTTATCATGATTTATTTGAGTTAATTATAATCAATGTCGAGAAATATTGACCCAAAATTTATCATGAAAATGTGGACCATTCCAACCCATAGTAATGTAATCATGCACATGAAACATCCGACTCTATTCTTTTTTAATTTATAAAACATTTATTCCCTGTCGATGGTTCAAATTTTGATGGGTTTCATGGAAATATTAAAATATCTTGGTATATGTTCAATTAAGAACTCATCCACCTAGACCGGTGAAACACCACACAATTATTCAAGAAATATATCAATATAATCCCTCAGGATGTGCAGGTACTTGAGCATTGTTCAAGAATTTTCCTTAATCATTTATCATAGATATAAATACTCATAACGAAATAATATTTCTAAATGGGATATTTAATCCAAAATAGATCAATATTTCCACTACAGATATTATGAATTATAGTATAACATAATAAGTGAAGAGTTATCTCCCACTTTTGAATTTTTTATTGTATTATATAAGGCTATAAAAAACAATAAAAAACATATTTAAAATATACAAATACCATTTAGAAAACATTTTATTTAAAGTTTAATCCTAAAAAAATTTAATGGATGGGTTATATTCATGTGATATAAACAATTAATATATTTTCTTGTCCCACAGAGAGCTCAACCCTCATGTTTAAAGGTTTTTTTGATTATTTTTAATGAACATGTATTACTTGAAATAATATGTACAATTAGAATAAAAATGATTGTTCTCTCTTCTTGAATGAATATCTTGAATACAAATCACCACATCATAGTTAAGATATTCCTCGGTAGTAGTAGTAGGATATTACCATTATTACTCTATATGAAATGGAGTTTTTTCATTGATTGACTATTAGAACATATTACATAGGTATTTGTTTTCATATAATCGTGTTCCGTGATGTTAAGACACAATAATAATGAGTGATTGTATATCCAAACTATATTTTCCCATGTTACAATAGGAGGAATATTTTCATCCTTTAATCATTGATTATATTGATACCCCACTTATCCACATGTTATGAATCTTTATGTTCACTTGAGATATTTTTGGGAATTATACATGTAACATTATTGATACATGGGTATTGGGTATTCTATTATGTAAAGGATACATACCATGATTCTCTGAAATAAAACACCCATTTATGAATTATATACTCATTTTCATGAGACCACATAGAGTCAATTATCTCTATATCAACATTAATGTCATAATCGACAATCTCATTATAACATTCAACGTCCCGATTTATTAATACTTAAAAAAATTCACCATCAACCCACCAAATATGTTTTCCACCTAACTTTTAGTTTTGATTAAAAAAATAAAGCGACTTACGTAGGTATAATTTTAATGTTTTACTAATATTCTCTAAAAGAAACATATTCATTTTTCAACAATTCAAGAAAATCCCTATCAATATTAAGATACATATTTTTAGGAAATTATTTATCTTCAAATATTTTATGGAATCCTTTCCATTACATGGATACAATTTCCACTTCGTTCATCATGTTATAGATTATTCTATAACACATATCAAATTCTGATTCAACATGAAATAATTTAGATCATTTTCTTGATCATGAATTGGATGATAAGAAGTATCATATAAAGGTTGTTAATATAGGATACCATGATATGTGGAACACAATATCCATTATTTCAAGGTTCCCATTGGAAAACAATATATGTGACCTCAACCTACAATTTCAGTGGAGAACTTCTATGTTCCAAATTATTCATGTTATTAACCATATCAAGTGTCAATATTTCCATAACTATCTTGAATATCCATGTTATAACTGCAAATGGTTAGGATTTTCCCTATAAAATAATCCATCTGCCTACCACGATGTGTTCTATCACAATTCCTCATATATCCCACAATTAAAAAAATGAAAAAAATATTTACAATAAATTTAATATTAATTACATAAAATAAAAATTGTGAATGTCATGAACTAGCCCAAGTATCCTGGTAACCTGATAAATGATTTTCCACTGACCTAACCCGAAGGGCGTTCCCGATCCCCATAGAATGGAAACTAACACATGGAATCATTCAACATGAAAGTTGGAATGACATTTACACATGACGTATAGGATGTAATTTTAGATAGTAAATATGCATATAATAGAGTCTCCATTGGGTGTAAAATACTAGGATATCATAAGGCATAAAATCCTAGAGGATAACACTCATGTAGCAAATGAGAAAATAGCTCAGGTCCTTAAGGGGAAAAATCACCACATCCATGGTTCAATAGATGGATCCACATCCAAGTTATCATTTCCCCTTACATGAACCCTGAAGAATAATGTCTAAAAATAGCTGAATGAAATATTAAACTGTGAGCTAAAAATCCCAGTCGGGTCCCACCAAGGATCCAGTCAATGATTCAAACAAATTATTATCCAAAGGAAGGATTTAAATTTTAAAATAAATAAGGATTTCATTTAAATCATATTAAAAAAATCATTATATGCATTTGAAAATATAGAAAAACACTTTTATAAAAGGCACTAAAAATGATAGAGTATATATAAAAAATGGATTTTGTAAAAATTTATATAAAACTATTTATATATATTCATCTTGAATGTAAGGTTGTTCAAACTGCACTGTCATACATTTATATCTCATATATAACCAATAAATGAGCATTAAGGTCATCTATGAAAAGGTAGGATGTTATTTATTACTATAAGACTCTTCAGACTCTATGTGATCTCAGCAATATGTGTATAAATACATCCACCAGAAATTGTCTAGAGGTAACTCATCACTCTCACATCGGGGATGTTACCCACCAAATTTATGTTTTACAACGTTGTAAAAGTGTATAGTGTGTCTATATATCTCACAAACTAACTTAGGATTGATTGTGTAATTAAATGATAGGATATTTATTTTAATACTTCTTAGAGTAAAAATTAATCACATTATCCTATTTCAAAATTCCAATTTTTGTATATATTAAAAAGAGGTTTTAATAAAAAAAAATTCATCCATCCTTCCATTATAAATCAAATGGGTTTCTATCAAAACATTTTAGGACATTATAACAATTTTGATATCCACTTCAAAAAAATATCCTAATTTAACAATTATATTCTGTAATTAAATTAAATAATTTAATTGAAATCAATTCCATAATAATCAAAATTTACATTGAATAATTTTAATTAGCCAATTTCAACAAACACTCCCCAATTCAATGGAATTGGGTGATTTCCATGTTCACATGCCAAATCCATTCTAAAGATCCGAATTCATTTTAAATAAGTTTTATCATACCAATTGAAATAATTTTTGAGAAATTTAATTAAAATCAAACATTGAAAAAAAAGGATCATTACAATTTTCAATATTTTGTCCAGTCAGGATAGAACTGCTTTCCTTTTCCCAAAACTCACCAATCACAATGATGATTATCAATGAGAACGGTGGTTGAGAATTCCATGAAACCAAAATATAATATAGATCCAATAATATAGGTAATAGATATATCACTATCATGGTAAAGACACAAGTATTTAAATCATAACACTTCTTCATTTTTATTATTATTTATGATGAAGAAGATAATATTTTATTTAACAGGACACTTTTACCAATATTGTACTCAATGACCAATTAAACACAAAAAAACCCTCCATTACTCTTATAATAATTGCCTCTGGATTAAGGTATACCATAAAATCCTTTATGGTCAAATCAAAAGAAGTTACCCCATTTAGATGTAATGACTTATCTCTAGTTCTTCCATTTTATTTTCCTTAAGCACTCCCTGTGCTCTTATTATTATTTTATTAAATGACAACACCTGTATCCTCTTTATATTATCATTTTTATGAGAAATATTATAACTATTCATACAAAAACACTATCTAATGGACACAGACATATTTTTTCTGTCTACGGAAAACAACCACCTCACGAAATATTGATTGTTCGATATTCCCCTACAATCTATCATGGCGGCCATATTGAAGGAACTCTATATTTATATATGATATATATTACACTTTTATTTTCACTATGTTTTTTTATTTATATTTACATAATACCTTTATGCATTCCATAATGTGTAAATATGATAATTTCATTTTAGGAAGTGGAGACTACCGCCCTCTCATAGTGATATGACTCATTCATGAAATAAATATGACCTATAAATGACAATTTTAATGAATGTTTTTAACATAAATAAAATATTATATTATAATATAATTATAATATACCTTATTATAATTTATTTTTTCATTCCATTAATATAAATATTAAATGAATGTAGGGTCCATGCGTACGTAAAACCTACTATCTTCAAAAACTTTGTATTTCATTTCTTATCTATAGATGATATAGACTACTATAAATATATATATATATATATATATATATATATGGGATATACATGATATATAAATTAGGAATAAGTTTATTGAGAGTTTTCACTTTTGACCACATGGACAATTTTTAATTATAACATGTTCATTTTTTGGGTCAAGTACCGAATATCAACAAAATGACCGATATGAACATTAAAAATTATATGATTGTTATAACAAAGAAATAAGTTATATAAAATTAATAATAATCTTATAATAGTTTTTGAATAAACTATAAATTACCTTATGTTAATTATTCATGAATATTAATATTGAACAAGACAAGTTGGAATCTAGATTAGGAATCCTTTCACCCTCCTCTTTTAGTTAATAACTTCTTTAATGTTATGTATTTTGATTTCAATTTTCTTATGTTGGGTTTTTTTATTATATCCTTATTTATTTTCATTTTACGTTCAACTGATGACATAACATTTTATCTATCATGAATTTATTTTCTGCAATTTTACGTGACACCGTCAGGCTGCTGAATTTTTTTAATGGAAATTCTAAACTTAATTTACTCCCATATTGTTTTACGCATACTTTGCTTATTATATTATGCCATTATTATTTATGGAATCACTATTTATTTTTTTATTTTTTTTATTTACTCTTAAATTTGTGTGGATATAATAACTCTACACATAATCACCCCATTGATAAATCCATACATCATTTATACGATCTACATAAGGGAAACCATAACTCAACATCCATTCTTTGAGATAAATATCATTGTCATTTGATAATTTTTCAAAAATATGTGTAAATGAACTATGATTATTTTACACTAAATATAAACATATATTGGGTGTATGTATGTTTTTAGGACATAATTATTACATTAATTTATTCTTAATATACTGATATAATCATTGTAAGGGAATGTGCCTCAATCTCCCATTATTGAGGAATATATTCATATTGTGCAACTTTATTGTCCTATAAGGTGTATATACAACCTTTGGACTTAATATATCATTAATATCCTTATTCTTAATATATTAGATTTTTTTTTTCTATTAATTTTTATTTATTTTTATTCATGTATTATATCATGTGGTAAGGGACTATTTAACTAAAAAATTATTTTAAGTGTTTTAAAATTTTAATCTTATAAATCATTCTCCTTAATTTATATGTAATAAAAATGTTTTTAGGGATTTATTTATATGGAAATTAATGTTTTAAATTGTTAATTCAATTATAAGTTTCAATGTGGTATGGGAAACAATTTTTCAATAATCACATTATTAAATCATTTAAATGTTACTAGAAATGGATTGAATATTTCACGATTTTGAATTGATTTCATCTGATTAATGAGTGAAATGTTAATAATTTCAATCATTTATGTGTAATCATTTTGTAGTGATACTTGGAAAAATTATGGGAAGTTACATGATTAAACCAATATAGGTGATTCTATGATAATCATAGGGTGGTTAAGCCTGTGATAGTTGTCCAATTCCTTGGGTAACATGACATAGGTATACGTTAGCATTTTTTATAAAAGAATTTGGTAATATATTATAATGGGAATTCAATATGTAAGTCTGCATGTAGCTGTGAAATTAATATGTAAGTATGTTATGTCTTACATTAGTTAACATTAGGATTTATGATTTCTATATGGTATTCATAAATATTATGATTTCATGAGGTAAGTTAAAGAGGTTATGTTTAATGAGTAAAAATATGATATCATTGACTTGTAAGTATTCATGGATTTATTTTATATTCCCTTATTTTATATCCATTAATGATATTTTTTTTCTCATTCGTGTTTACTTTTTTTTTCACTGGACATAAAGAATATTAGAATCAAGGAAGGGATCAAGGAGACTTTATGTTGTTAAAACATGGAATGATGTCATGTTTCTTTAAGAATAGTTTTTGTTTTACAAAATAATGGATACTTAATAAAAGTGTCTACTTGTAATATTAAAGATGTTATGTATATGTTATTACCTTACTATCTAATGCTATAAACATGAAAATAACCTCCTTGGGAATTAAAGGAAAATTATTGAATTAAATCAATAATTTGTAATGGTTGATGCTGGGAACGAATTATTGGTATCAAAGGAAATATTTAGAGAACATTGGATATTAGGTTGTTTTTTTATGGGTTTGGGATTTATTCATGAGTTGAAAAATCTAAGGTATATTATAAGTTTAATGAAACAGAAACCCCCTTTTATGCTTATGTTATTTCAGGGTGATTATCAGTATTTTATGAGACATTCACATTTGAGAAAATTATGGGTTATTAATTTTGTGGATGAAAATATGAGGTATGAAATAACCATTAAGGATAAAACATGTTATGTTTATTTTTTGGAATTATATCTCATTTTTATGATATTATAATTATATAGTTTTTGAAAAAGGACAGAATAAAGATTTTGTGACAACATGTCGCATCAGAAAATGCTGTGGGAATCGTACCCACAACCGAAGTCTGGCTGGGATTTATTACCTACCACTAACCAACACAAACACCATGGTGAGTATGATTTATTATTATTAGTTAGATGGTTTTATTGATTACGAATTATTTGATTTTGGGATCACAATCATTACCAAATACATATCCATTATATTGGAAAAAATTGTTGATTATGTGATAAATGTTATTTTAGAATACGTTCACTCAATTGGGAACAATATATGCCTAAAAAATTGAATACTATGAGATTTCATTTGAGGAGGAATGGTTGAGTTTCATTTATGATGAATCTTTTTTTTGGACAGGTGTAGATTTGGTCCTTATTAGGGAAATGATTAACCTATAATGGTGGATATGTGATTATGTTAATTACATTAATGTATGAGACCTTAAGAGTAGTCGATTTTATTTTGAGATAAATCTTATGATTTATCATGGAATGATATGTTGTCAAATCCTTATAAATTTTGTGTTTCAATTTTTTTTGGATTATTTTGAGTAATTTTACGAACTCTTGTCTATTGAATAACCTTTTTTGAACATTGGGTATTGTTTTTTTTTATATTTGGAGATTAAGAGTACAAGTTATCTATTTTAAGGATTATCCTTTTTTGTGATTATATGATCTTGTACTGACCATTTTGGTTTTAGTTAATGATTCAAGGTAGGATGAATAGGTAGTTAATATAGTTAGGATTATGTGATTCTCTAGATTTTGAATCTAGTGCTTCATGTGTGACCAAGACATCTTGTGTAACAGCCCAAGATTTTATGAAAAATATTATTTTTTAATTTCACTAATGTCTTGTGTTGTACGCTACACCAAAAGGAGCTTACACAACACGCATCCTTGACTTGCCTTGCATTACACGCAATCACGACCTTCATCGATAGCGTGTGTAGTACGCAATAAGGAGTTTCACTAAACAACAATATGCTATTAAAATATTATAAAAACTAGCCGTTATGAATAGTAATAACCACTTTTTGAAATTTTGTAAATTTTATTTTTCAAAATGGAATTCATTTTTGGATTCGTAATATCGAAATTAGCTTAGGGTGAAATTTTGGTGATTTTCGGATAACTTTAATATTTTGATGAATAGTGAAAATTACTAAATTTTAATTAAAAACAACTTTTTCAATCGAAATAATTAATAGTGATAAATTATTAATTTGAGTAGTTTTAAAGTATATTTAGAATATATTTTTACAATTTAATACAATGTTGGTCATTGGATGTAATTTCACATTTAAACCAGACATAAACAAGTGTCAATCTTTTGATAGTTATTATTTCTTAAGAACACGCTATTTGTTTTGACGACGGGAATTAATTTTTAAATTAATTAATGAAACTGATATGTTTTGAATTTGGTAAAATAGAAATCATTTTTGAGTTCATAATATCAAATATAGCTTAGGCCTAATTTTTGGTATTTTTCTGAAAACTTTCAATTTTTGATAAATAGTGAAACCACTAAGTGGTAGTTAAAAAAACTGAATTGTTCATAAAACATAATTTTACCACTTCTGTGAGTGGAATTTCAAAAATCCGAGACACATGGTTGATGTCAGTAAGTAAAATGTGGTTCAATGAGATGAAAATAATTTTTTTGGTGAATAGTAACTTTTTACTTTTTTTTACCACGGTTAAAAGTAAATAGGGTAATTAAGGGTATATACGAAGTGAATTTTACAAGACTTTCAAGGTATGCATCTGGCATTATCATCCAACATGAAAGTAAAGTTGATCGATTTTTCAGTTGCTTAAAACCAAGTCTTCGAAGGGCATTAGCTATAAGAGACTTCAGTAGCTATGAAAAAATTGTGCGTTGTGCTATCAAGGTAGAAATGGAAGTTGGTGTTACATATCCATCTCATGGTTTTGACAAGAAACGAAAGATGGAGTTGAAGGAGAAATCTCAGAATAATGGTGAAAAAAAGATGAATGTTTCCTTATGCTCAATGTGTGGAAAGAAGCATGGTGGAGATTGTCTTAAAGGGACTAGAAAATGTTTTAAGTGTGGAAAAGAATGTCATCGAGTAGCTGAGTGTCGAGGTAATGGAAAAAGGGTTTCAAATGATGTGAATAAAGGAAACACTGCAGAAAATGCACCTCCAACACTTCAATGCTTCAAGTGCAAGGAAATGGGGCATTATGCTAACAAATGCCCTAATCCAAGGGTCAGTGATGATCAACATTAGAAACCACTTAAGAAAAAGGACAAAGGGAAGTCACATGCGATCACTATTGACGATGTTGAATATGACAACGATGTGGTGGAATGATTAAGTGTTTATGTAATGGGATTCCAAAATAATGTTGTATATAGTATCGTGGAATATTGGAATATTTATGTTTTGGTCTATTGTGGTTTTCAATAATTTTATGGTACCGGTAACGAAGAAAAGTGATTGAGAAATTTTTGGTAAACAGATGATATGAGCATAATGAAGGGATAAGAAGATAATGATATGTTCGATTGTATTCATGAGCTCATGATTGATATAAGGACTAAGTGATATCATGGTGTGAGTATATAGAATTTTGAGGATTTTGGTATGTGGAAAGTGTTAACTTTTAACTGCATTCATGTTTTCACTATGGTTGAATGGGTATTCATTCTTCAAGAGAATACATTATTAAGGTATTCACAAGTTTGTAATTTGACCAACAAGATATATCTTATGATATGTGGGGGATAAATGATGGCATTCACGTGATTATTCTGTGACATTTCAAGTAATCATTTTCTTTATACTATGAGCTTGGACCGAAGTATTTTAGATAAGCCTAAAGATTAGAATGGATTATGTTGGACATAAGTTAGGATAAAAAGTTTTTCGATATTATTGATGGGATGCTATAGTAATATAGCTTTAGAAAAAGAACAACCTGCAGGACGAGCGACAGCCCATCACGTCGGACAAGGCTGTGGGAATCGAACCCACAACCGAAGTGCGACTGGCCTTTATCGCCTACCACTGGCCTACAGGAAGTCCCTGTTTAGTAGAAACTAGTTTTATTTTATTATGAAGTATGATATATGAAGTATAAGTCCATTTTAGGAACCATATATGATTAATCTCACTATAGAATGACTTATGTATATTTAATAACTTTTGCTTACCTTTTGTTTGAGACAGATGGAATGACCCGTCATTCTATCACATGATCTGCTAACACTTCACGAATAACAAAATCAACTTCATTTATTTAAGAGATGAAGTAGAAATTGTTCGAGGCATGAAAAACAGTTATATTGTACCAAAATAAAGTAAGTATTTATTCTATTTCAAATTCTTCAACTTTAGGGAAACGATCTTGAAAACCAAAAATGTTGTCCTAGTGCTCTTATATCTGATTAATCAGATGGTACCTTAGATCGTCACAAATTTATGGATTTGTGATTGTTGGATTTTCCATATCCATGTTCTCTACCACTCTCCATCAGAACATGATGGTTAGAGTTTTCTTCCATATCCATATTTTCACCTATGTGGAAACCCTGTGATTAGTTTATTTGGGTAACCGTTACGTTTCATACTTTCGTTTTTAAAGATTGGTTTTGGTATTCCTTTTTACGATGTGGGTTTCTATTAAAGAAACTTTCGAATAGTAAACCATTTATAACCCCGACGAATTTTGAGGGCGAAATTCATTTTTAAGGGGGGTAGAATGTAACAGCCCAAGATTTTATGAAAAATTTTCTTTTTAATTTCACTAATGTCTTGTGTTGTACGCTACACCAAAAGGAGCTTGCACAACACACATCCTCGACTTGCCTTGCATTACACGCAATCGTGACCTTCATCGATAGCGTGTGTAGTACGCAATAACGAGTTTCACTAAACAACAATATGCTATTAAAATATTATTAAAACTAGCCATTATGAATAGTAATAACCACTTTTTGAAATTTTGTAAATTTTATTTTTCAAAATGGAATTCATTTTTGGATTAGTAATATCGAAATTAGCTTAGGGTGAAATTTTGGTGATTTTCAGATTACTTTCATATTTTGATGAATAGTGAAAATTACTAAATTTTAATTAAAAACAACTTTTTCAATCGAAATAATTAGTAGTGATAAATTATTAATTTGAGTGGTTTTAAAGTATATTTAGAATATATTTTTAAAATTTAATACAATGTTGTTCATTGGATGTAATTTCACATTTAAACCAGACATAAATAAGTGTCAATCTTTTGATAGTTATTATTTCTTAAGAGCACGCTATTTGTTTTGACGACGGGAATTAATTTTTAAATTAATTAATGCAACTGATATGTTTTGAATTTGGTAAAATAGAAATCATTTTTGTGTTCATAATATCAAATATAGCTTAGGCCTAATTTTTGGTATTTTTCTGAAAACATTCAATTTTTGATTAATAGTGAAACCACTAAGTTGTAGTTAAAAAAACTGAATTGTTCATAAAACATAATTTTACCGCTTCTGTGAGTGGAATTTCAAAAATCCGAGAGACACGGTTGATGTCAGTAAGTAAAATGTGGTTCAATGAGATGAAAATAATTTTTTGGTGAATAGTAACTTTTTACTTTTTTTACCACGGTTAAAAGTAAATAGGGTAATTAAGGGTAGAAATGATATTATTATTACCCTAAAACATGTCATAATTCTATTGGACAAGTTTAATTCGACCAAAAACAAACTTAGGAATAAAATATGACCATTTAGGCCCACTCGGATTAGATTAGGACATTTATTATTAATTTATTTAAAGAAGGGTTAAAAGGGTTAAAATCAAAGTGTATTTGCTAACACATTTTTAATATGAGGTTATGCATAAGATAAATTAGACTATAAATATTCATTAGAAAGATAAAAAGATTTCCTGAATTATTGTATTTTATTTGTAATTTTTAGACATTAAATAATTTAATTTATTTATGACACAATGATGATGCAGTGATTATCTTATTAATGAAATATTGACATAATTGATGTTATAAATACCCAAATAAATATAATTGGAGACTTTTTATTAATTCCACTAATTTTATAGGTTAATATTACATGTTAGTATTGATTTAATTAACTTTTTTAGAACTTATAATTCTGTTATGATTTTCACAAAAATCAATTACTAAATAGTGTCAAAATTGACATAAAATAGTTTTTAAAACAAATATTATATTATTAATTGTTATTTTATTCTAAAAATCTATGGTTCGGCCAAATGACTTAGATAAGTTTATATATATTAAGAATAAACAACTTGGGATTCGTTTGGATTCTTATAGTAAGTTTATTGACCATATAGTGTATGAACACAAGAAGACACGGTAAATATAAAATTATTTAACTTAATGTTAAATCTAAATGATAAGGTTAAAATAGGAACCTAAACCTATCTAAATTTTATTGGATGAAAGGGTTTCTACCCATACCCAACTTATCCACGAAATAAATCAATTTGGAGCTATTTGAAACCGAACTTGACTTTATAATAAAATAATATTTTTAGTTATTACAAAGGTGCCCCTCTCCTCCCTTATAAAAGGGCACCTCCTCCCTATCTTCCTTACACAACATTGAGCCTTCAAGCTCGGCCAACCCCTGCCAAATTCTCCTCTCCACTTACCTAGCAACATCCTAGAGGTTTTGGTCTTCCTCAAAGAAAATTTTAGTTCCCTAAAAGAAGGTCTCAAAGAAGCACTTCAAAGAAGAGGTAATGTCCGTTACTGATTCTTTAATCTTTATTTCTTCTTCCACTTCTTCTTCTTTAGTTTTTTGATTATGAAGTAATAACATCAGTATCACTCATATACTTATATGTTATTATAAGTATGAAACAACCCTATTTCACCATCTATCTATCCTACGGAAAAAGAAATCACCGCGCGTGCGTACGTACGGAATACTGTCTCCACGCCGTGGTGTAATCTATTTTCCACCACCACCATACATGGATGGGTATAATGGTGTAAATAATGACTATATATGACTATTATAAAGTGATATTGATTCTGAAATAGTATAAATATACTCCAATAAAATTCCACGATCATAGGAATGATATCATCAACCGTGCGTACGTACAGAATACCGTCTCCACGATGTGCCGCGACTCGTTCTACATGATCTTCATTTCATAATGATTATATAAATGAATTTAATAAATTAATATGATATATATTACACTAATACAATTCTATAAATGAGGTATCAATAACCTAAAGAAAAGAATAAGAATTTATTCGACAAAACACGCATAAGAACAAAAAGTTATAAACACCCGAATAACAAGTAGCAATGAAATATTACTACTAAGAAGATAAGAATATGACCATATATGATATCATAAAAATATGTATGATTCTGGAATAAGTCAATAACATTATTTAAATCATTATACAGGAGGTTCGGACACTTACAAATCAAGTCGGACCTAAGGTAAGGGAAATATCACAATCTCATTTTTATCCGAGATTGTTTATACCTTGGCATTTACTAGGGTGTATTTTATCATCCAAATCCATGTTTCCTCAATATGTAATATTATTTCCATCCACCTAAAATTGTTTAAATCCAATTTTACCCTTCGGTAAGTTTTTATTAATAGATATGAAAGGAATCTTTTGTCGTTTTTCGTACGAGATACTTTTTGACTTTTCCGACAAAAGTACGGGAAGAATGTTTTTTTAACTTATACGGCATGAATGGATTTTTAAAACATTATTTCCAAGAAGAATAGTTTACAAGTTTTCAAGTTTTTTTTAATCAACTTCTTTTAGTTTATAATTGTACGACATGTTAAGAAAGGAAAAGTGTTTTTGAAGCAGAAAAGATATTTTCCTCAAGAATGGAGTTCAAGTGTTTTATCAAAATTATTTTCCATCTAAGATAACATAGGGTTCTGTTTCTATCCCTATTATTACATGGATTTGATTATGTTGTGATGTAAATATTTTTATGAATTCCTTTATCTTATATGAATTGTTTTATGATGGCATGTTGTTTAAGAATCACATTTTTATTACATGGGTTATGCAATGATGTATGATTTATGAATTTGTGGCACACATAAGAATGGTATCATTAAGAGATGGGTGGGACCTATATCTCCCTCCAATGAATTGGGTAAAGATTTTATATCTCATGAGATAGACATGGCTGGAATGGTAGGTTATACCGGTTCAGTGAAACAGGACTGAAACGAGGGTGACTCGGTTCAGAAAGGGACTTTGTCCACTAAGATAGTCTTGGCAATAAGTCTTGACTAACAAGAAATGATTCTCTATGATTATGTGTGTATGCCACAAAGTTTAATGTTTTATGTTATGATTATTGTGATTACATTTCACTGCCATGAGTTATCCCAGGTTATGAAATTATGATCTCTTTTACAGGTTAATATTTCCAAAAGTTATGTGCTTATGTATATGATGTGATTGATATTTCTTTTGTTTACCCTTACTGAGGATTTGAGCTCACCCTTTTATGTTTTCTTTTCCCTAGGATATAAAGAAAGGTTTTACGTATAAAAAAAGGAAGATCTTTATGGGAGATTTTGATGATCTTTCACCAGGATTAGAAGATTATATTCGGAGATTCCAAAGACACTAAACTATTACGATCCTTATGTGTGTGTTTTTTGTTATGTACTAAGTATTCCGCAAATGTAATGTAATGTCCATGTACGTCAGGCTTTGGGCCTCTACATCTTGAATACTCATATTTTGAAGAAAAGGTTTGTTTGTGGTAGAAATTTATTGAAGGATGAATCAATAATTGAAAAGAAGAATATTTATTTTTCAACCAAGTCAATCTCATTAATAAATTCCTCAAATTTATTTAATGTAACTTAAAAATGTTGTCTATTTACTTTTCCTACCGGGAAATCAATGGTCGTTTAACTCATCAAAATATTATTATTTTCAAGAAGATAAGTTCTCTTTATCATTTTTTCTATCACTCTTTATCAGAACAAGATCATTAGTTTTTCAATTATATCCGTGTTTTCTTATATCATATTATGTGTTATCTTATATGAAATTTTTAACTCTCTGTTTTATTTTAGCAAGGTATTTCTATTGACTCTTTTTTAAAAGATGTATTTTCAATGATGTTTCCAAGACCAATTTTTAAACTTCATAGACAGAATTTCAAAAAGTGGGAAAGACGTAACGACCCAAGTATTTATAGAATAATTTTTTTTCATTTATATTAATATTTATGAATACAATTTTAATTTTTCGTTAAATGGGATGATTTTTCTGATAGCATACGTGACACACAACTATAGGTTTCTCCAAAATCATATTTTTCACAAAACATTGAGTTATGGCAAAATAAGATTAAAAATTAATATAATTATTTTGAATAGTATTTAATGTTAGACAATAGGAATGGATTGATTCAATAGTATCCTCTAAATTTTAAAAAATTATTTATATATGGTTTAATAATTATTCATTGGTTTATTATAAATGGAAATAAAAACTAATTGAATATAATGGTTGTGTTTTTTAAGAGAACCTATTTAAAAGAGAATAATTGAGTTTAAAAAACATATAAATATTTATTGATTCTTATTTAATGAAAAATATATGTTAAATATTCAATATATTGTTTTCAATTAATCATATATGTTTTATAGATATAATATAAGAATAAATTAAATTTTTGGGGAAAAATGTATCTTTCTAAAAGTAGAGTTTTAATACCTTTTGATGGAGAAACCTTTTTAAATTTTATTTTTTACACCATTAGATGTTCTATTTTTGAATATAATTTTATTCCTTATAACTAGAAATCAAAATTTACATTGGATATTTTTTTAATAATTTTCTGATAAAGTTATGTTTTTAATAAATAGTGAAAAATAAGGCATTTTTATGGCCAAACTACAATTTAATGTAATTTATTTATATACCAAGATTATAATTTTAGATGATGTTATAGTGTAATTGGATTATGTTATTAAAATGTAATATAATTATGGATCTTGGAAATAATTTCACATTTAAATTTAATATAAACCCATGTCAATATTTTGATAAATTTTATTTATTAAAAAGTCCCTTTTGGTATCGACAATGGAAATTAATATTTAATCAATATCTACCACTTTAGTGTATTGAATTTGGAAAAATGGATCCCATATTTGGAATAATGATGTTGAAATTGGATAAATGTATACCTCTTAATTTCGAAAATTTTGAATATTAACTTCAGTAGTTATTTTATTACAATGTATAAAATATTCATCTGTAAATATGGGTAAAAAAATAACTTTTTAATATTATTAGACAACCTTAACACACTTCTTAATCATATTGGATGGGATTTTTCTGACCATGGTCATTATTGGTTCGATTTTAAGACCCCATGGATTCACACGGGTGTGATAATTACATGTTAAATTAATTAATTTAATGTAATGTGAAAAAAACAAAATATTGTATCTTTTACTAAAACAATTTTTATATGGAGTTATATAATTGAAATAATTGAAAATAAAAATCAATTAGAAAGATAAAAGGACATCCTAAATTAAAATATTTTATTCCAAATTTTAATACACTAAATAAATAAATTTTTTTATTACACAATGATAAATTAGTGATTACCTTATTAATTAATTATTTAAATACATAAGATTACAAATATTAAAATAAATTAATTTTTTGACTTTTGTTGTCATCCAAGAAATTTATAAATGAATATGAAATTTAATCTATTAATTAATGATATTTTATAGAAATAATGATGTTTTTATGGTTTTTTTAAAATTCCAAGATAAGTATAGTATAAAAATTGACATATTTGATTTTTTAAAAAACACTATTTTATAAAATGATATAATAGTCCTAAAAATAAATGATTCTACCACAAGAAATAGATAATTTTTAATATGTCATTAATAAACCAATTTTCGTTCTCTTTTAATTTTATATTATCTATTGTAACCAAATATTATGAAATTTCAAGAAAACATGGTAAGAGTTATTGTTTTTAACTAAGTGTTAATACAAAATGATATGGTTAAATTTGTTACCTAGACTTCTAAAAAACCTATTAATTGAGTGTTTTTTGACAAAAAACTCTTATATTTTATATAAACAACATTCGTACCATTTTAAATAAGAAATCATTTTATAATAAAATAATATTTCAATTAAATCCAAAAGTGCCCCTCCTCCCTCTTATAATAGAGCATCATCTCTACCCATTTAATCAAATTTCTAAAGCATCTTGGATCATCAAAATTCTACCCAATTGAGCTCCCAACATCCCACCTATCATACTACATTCCATAAAGATATTATTAATATTTTCATTACTTATTATATACTACATTTACTGATTTTATATAAAATGAGAAAAATTTGTGTGAAATATTAATGTTTTAATACAATGTATAATTATTGTGCATTTTTAGAAGTAGTCCGATTCAGTCAGTTTACTATTTTATTAATACCTATCCCCCTACTAATCGAGATTGTGTGGTTCTTATTTTTCTGGATTCCTAATTCAATATAAAACATTTCATTATAAGGGATCATGGGCCAACTCTGCCATTTGAAGGCGCATATGGACAACATAAGTGGGCCTACAGAATCTATGACGAAACTGGACCAGCAATGAAGATTTAATTTCAGGGCTCAATCTGGAGTTCCAAATTCCATTCTTATCCTTCAATGTTCGGAGGACAATGTAAGGAGTCTTGGATAAAACTTTTAAGTACCAACTCTAAAGACAAGGGGCCCAAATAATTCATTTAAACTCATAACATCATTATGTCCAGGAATAAAAATCAGTTCAGCATTCCTGACATGTTTCCTGATCTATTCATCAAATCAAGAATATATTTTTTTTAGAAATAGGGGATATTGTTGGTCATATTTTTTGATGAAATAAATCTAATTTGATGTTATATTCCTAATCCAAAATCCATTCGCATTTGGCCATCAAAAAAGCCTGCATTGAAATGGATAGTTTAGTGTTGTTAATCAAACCACTATAACCATGGATCCATATGTCCGAATCACTCAAAATTTTTAGAGATGTAGGAAAACATTATTATCTAAAACATTAAAGAAGTATATACCTCTAGATTCGGCTATCTAGATGTCCAAATCGTCGATACAAGTGGAGGTACAGATTGGGAATGCCAAAAGTCCACTTCATTGGGCTATACATTTGTCCACCTCGTCTCTTTAAAAGGAGTTGGCATTTCAGAAGAATATAGAAAATTTTGACATGACCAATGCCTTTACAAAGGCTTGGGAGGACCTTCCACACTAATTTTTTTAATTGAGAGACATTTCCTTCTCTATTTGGTTCCTTTTACTTTTGTATTCTTCTTCATTGTAATCTTGTAAGTCTTGGTTTATGTAATTCCATTTTAATGAATGTTTATTATTCATAATTTATTATTATCATGCATCTTATGTTAAATAATTTAAATTGTCTTAAAATATTTTAAATTTATTTGAATCCCCTTCCCTTATTATGCTTTATCATTCAATTTAAAAATTCCTATTTAATTCCCTTGACGGTTTGTGTGTGTGTGTTCGACGCACAAATATTTTCTTATCCCTTTCTTTTTCTTATATTTATAATTCATAATAAGAAACATTACAACCATATTATTAATAAAAGCAATGTCTGAGTAAATCTCTAATTGGGTTGATTTATAATTGAGGGATGTTAAGTGATTGAGAGCCTTTTCCCGATGAGCATTCTTTGAGTTAATATTGTGTATTTTGAACTTTATATGTCATGTATTAATGACATTTTTTGTTTAATATGTGGCTTACATGGATTATTGGAACCACAAATACACTAACATAATCATGTAATGGTAATTATTAGAACCATATGTCAAGTTACGGATTGGATTAAAGCATTAACACTTGGGAATTCTGATCAAAATCATTCTATGAAGTGGGTATTAGTTTAATGAAATTTAAAGAAAAGATCAATGATATCATAAGATTAAATCCCCAATAATGAACCCACCCCAATCATTATCAATTATTTAAATCAAACATCATCCATAAATTATTTCAATAAGTCTTTGTAAAAAAACCGCAATCAAAATATAATCAAATAAAAACAAACAACCATTAAAATGTATCATTGCCGATGATTCGACCTGGCTGTTCAATACACATTACTAGAGCATCAAACCATGACTAGTCAATAGGAGTCAATTGGACGCGCTTTCAAATGGAGATTTTTCTAGGGATGGTGCAATTAATTATTCTTTAGTTTCTAGTTATTGTAAAAAAACCAAACAAACAAAATTTCTAAAAATAATTGAAAAAACACAACAAAAAACCCACCTTCTCATAGAAATCAAAAACGGAAAAAAATACACAAATAAAACCCCATAATCTTCTTTATTCCAACATCATTCTGAAGGCCCCATATCCTTCCAAACAAACCATTGAATTTGTTTGACCCTGAAATTGAGAAAACTCTTCACCAACCTAGGAGGAACATAAGAGATAATCAACTCATTCAAGAACCAGTCCTTTCCCAACCCGTTGAATTAGATATGGCTAATCCTAGGGAACAAACACTTAAAGAAATTGTTTACCCTAATTTGAAATAACAACCTCATGATATTAAATATCCAAACATAGAATCTGGATTTGAACTCAACTCGGGTTTGATTCATCTTCTCCCTCATTTCCACAGGATAGTCAGTTAGGATATGCATCTCTATCTTAAAGAGTTCTAGGTTGTGTGCTCCACCATAAAGCCTAAAGGGGTTTTTGAGGAATAAATCAAGCTATGAGAATTCCCTTTCTTCGTAGATGATATATCTATGTCATGGATCTGCTACGTCCCTCTTGGTTCCATAACCACATGGAATGACATGAAGCAATGCTTCTAAGAGAAATTATTTCCTACTTCTCGTACTTTTTCTATCTGAAATGAAATTATTGGTATCCATCAATTCCCTAATGAATCACTCCATGAGTACTGGGAGAGGTTCAAAATGTTTTATGCAACCTGGACACACTAAAAAATCCCTGACCAAATCTTGATCCAATACATTAATGAGGGGCTATTGCATATGGAGAGAACTCTCATTGATGCCGCAAGTGGCGGTGCTCTTGTTGATAAAACTCCTGCAGCTGTATTAGATCTTATAAGTACAATGGCTAAAAAAGACAACAATTCCATACTTGAGGACATGATCAAGTCAAACAAGATCAAGATAATCAATCTATATATCCAAACAAGATGACATAATGGAGGGGTGAACTTATAGGACTTGTGCAACAACTAGCCGTTGAATCCAAATCCCCAACTTCATCTTCTCCACAATCAATGTTTCATGGACCTGTAAAAACATTAGAATCTACAACTCTCCATCTCATCCAACTGACACATTTCTAAAACATCAACAGGATCAATCTGATTCATCTAGACCAATGGATCTCAATGTAGCATATGCTTAGAGGAACACCAACCCTCAACTATCAGGTCAATTTTTTAGAATCTTCAACCAACCACACTTTGAGCCCTTCTCTTCTTCTTATAACTAAGGCCTCATGTTTGTTATTTCCACCTCTCATCCACCTCAATTCCATCCTCAAAACCCAAACCAATTTCAATATGGTCAAAGTGACGGTAAATTCTAACAACCTTACCCTTTTTTCATCAATAAAAAGGAATAATCCTCCTATTGGATTCCACTATCCTAATGAGCCATCCCAATTCCCAAACCAATACAATCGCTTTCCCAAGATCCAAAATCAAGGTAATCCTAATCTGTGACAAACCACTTCCCCCATGAAACCATGGGAAAGTGTAGTTGAAAATCTAGCCTCCTTCACCCGTTCCAGTCTCAGGAACATTGAAAACCTAATTGGTCAACTTGCAGCCTACCTGGTCTAGCAACAAAAATGAAATTCTACCCAACTAAACCATTACCCAACCCCAAGGGAAATGTAAGTGCGATTACAATTATATATGAAATGAAAATTGATATGCATCATGTTGAGTCCTCTAACCCTCCATTAAATGTTGACATAGAAAATGAAATGAAAAATATACATGAAAAAGAATATGAAGTCATTCCCTCACCGCCTTCCATTCGACTTAGGGAACCAATTCCTTTTCATTAAGACGTTTCCATGACAAAGAAGTCCTTTGAAACTGATCCTGAAATGATCTACCAATTTAGACATCTTGAATTATGTATTCCCCTATTATATGTCATTAAAAAAAATCCCTATTTATGCCATGTTTCTTAAATAATTTTTCAGCCACAAGTGTCAACTTAGGACCTTCAAAAATGATTCCACCTAATGGTTTATTCCAATTAAGTGAATTGATCCAGGGACCTTTACAGTTCCATTACAAATTAGAAGTTCCATATTTGATGATGCAATCATAGACCTAGGAGCCTCAATTAATGTCATGCCCACATTCATCTTATCTATCCTTGGTCTATGTCCCTTACATCCAACGAGAGTTCTCATTCAGTTAGTCAATCAAATCATAGCTAATACTGAGGGAATAATTGAGGATTTCCTTGTTTGGGATAATGATTTTATCATCCCAGATGATTTCTAGGTCCTTGACATGGATGGTGAGACAACCTCTGGCCAATCTCCACAGATTTTAGGAAGACCATCCCTTGTGACATCTAAAACCAAAATTTTTATCCATGATGGCATCTTAACCATTTAATTTGGTGATCAACTGGTCAAGTTAAAAATTATTCAATCCTTGGGATACCCATCAGAGAATTAATCTATATTCTCTATCCATTCTTCTGATACTCTCTCTAAGAGTGTTGAATCCAAATCCATCATGTATAGAAGTATTCTCTGAACCAGATGAGAATCACAATGGAAAAATATTCTCCCATTTCCTTTATAATAATACTCCTTTTGAAATCCCCTTAGAGCATATGAAAAAATTTTGTTTGTTAGCTTCATTACAAGGCCAATACCTTATCCCACAAAATATAAACATGGATTTTTATTGCATATTTTTTTATAAATTTAAGTGTGGGGAATGTATTTTAGTTTGTGTACCCTTTGTTGATTTCACCATGTTATCAAATGCTTTCGGGGAAGAATCCATTTTAGTGTGGTGGTAGAGGTTGTTCTTCAGTGGGTTTTTGGAATGTATATATTCTTATGAAATATAGTTTAAATTTTATTGACAAGTGTTCATGAAAAAAAAATTGCAAAAACAAAATAGGTTGTTTCTTTGGTAGGTCAAAATTCACTCTTAAAAAACCTTTGATCTTGTTATAACTATTATAGTTATTTTCATGAGGAGATCAATCATGGGTTGGGATATGATTCTGAGGACTTTTACAAGTTCAACTTTTAAAAAAAGAGAAAAAATGAAAAAAAGAACACTTGCATTATATTATTATTTCATTGGTAGATGTTATGTGTTCTGTAAATATTTATTCTTCTCATTACCATCATATTTACTTCCACTTTTGTGTATTATTTCACATTTTCATTCCCTCGGAGATATGTGTTTCCATTTCCTTTCATGTATAATTTCAAAAAAATAGTGCATTGCTTTTTTCATGTTGGTGGTTTACCTCTCTTCTTCTCTCTCTTGGACATTATATTCCTACCATCCTAGAGCCATAGAAAAACCCCTTCAACAGACATCTTGATTCTTGTCCACATTGGACAGGGATTGGAAGCATGGATATCTCTTAAACTCTATGATATTCACTTTTGTATGGTGAAAGAGTGACCCTCCACAAATATATTTTATTATCTTGAGAGGTGTGAGTTTTGAGTGTCCACATTTTCCATTTCTAAATTTGAGCTTGATAACAATGATTAATTTTTGGAACATTTTTTCTGTAACAAATTGCGATGGAATTCAATATAGACTAGTGAAATAGTCTTAATCTCTACTAATCAGAGAAAACAAAATTTTATCATTTGTTGGTGGGTGAAAATGATTTTGTCATGTTTTTATATTTGTTACACATGAGGACATGCACCAGACTAAGTGTGGGTGAGTTGATGTTATTAATATTTTCATGACTTATTATATAATCCCTTTATTGATTTTATATGAAATGTTCATAATTTGTGTGAAATATTAATGTTTTAATACTAAGTATATTTTTTGTGAATTATTATATGTAGTCCAATTGAGTCAGTTTTTTATTTTAATTATAACTCTCCCCATAATGATCCAAATTTTTTTGGTTCATGTTTTTCAGGATTCCTAATTCAATATTATACATTTCATTATAAGGGATCATGGGACAATTCTTCCATTTTATGGCTCATATTGATCACACAAAAGGGCCAACATAATCTGTGAAGAAACTGGACCGTCCATGAAGATTTCATTTCTGGGCTCAATCATGAATTTAAAATTCGTTTAATCTCATTCAATGTTCGGGAAAAAATATAAGGAGTCATGGATAAAACATTCAAGGCCCAAATCCAACTAAATTGATCCCAAATAATTCATTTAATCTCAACACATAATTCTAGCCGTAAATTAAAATCAGTATAGTATTCATGAAATGTATCCTGATCTATTCATCAAATCAATCTGATATTTTTCGGTGCGTAATAGGATATATATGCGGCCGAATTTTTTTAATAAATTATTCGTATTTTATGGAATATTCCTATTGAAAAATAAAGTCACATTTTGGCCATCAAAAACGCATATATTGAAATGGACAGTTTAACATTGTTTAATCAAACCGCCATAACTTTTCCTCCATAGGTCCAAATGACAGAAACATTTGAGGGAGGTCGGCCGAAATTATTATCTACCACTTGGTAGAAGGTGATATCTCTATATTTGGCTGTCTGGATGTCCAAATCATCAAGATAAGTGGAGGGATAGATTGGGAATTCCAATAGTCTACTTCCTTGGGCTATAAAACCATCCACCTCCTCTCCTTCAAAGGACTTGGAATTTATGAAAAGGGGATCACATATTAGAAAGACAAAATACTTGGAAAAGTCTTGGGGGGACCTACCACACTCATGTGGAAACATGAGAGGACTTTCCTCTTATATTTGATTCCTTATACTTCTGTATTCTTCTTTGTTGTAATATTGTATGTCTTGGTTTTTGTAATTATTTTTTAATGCATGTTTCTTCTTCTTAATATATTATTTTCATCCATATTATTTTAAATAATATTAATGGTCATAAAATAATATAAATAAAATTAATCCCCTTCCATTATAATTCTTTTTCATTCAATTTAATGTTAGTATATAATTCCCTGTACTGTTTGTGTGTGTGTGTTCGACACAACACTGTTTTCTTATCCCATTATTTTTATCCTATTTATAATTAATAATAATAAACATTACAACCATATTATTAACCAAAACAATGTCTTAGTAAATCTCTCATTGGGGAAAGTTATAATTTAGGGATGTGAAGTGACTGAGAGCCTTTTCTTGATGAGTAATCATTGTGTTAATATTGTTTATATTAAACGTTATATGTCACGCACTAATGACATGTTTTTTTAATATGTGGATTCCAAGGATTATTGGAACAAAAAATACACTACCATAAAAAATTAATGGTAGTGATTAGAATGCTATGTTAAGTTACAACTTGGATTAAAACTTTAACACTTGGGAATTCTGATCAAAATCATCTTGTGAAGTGGGTATTAATTTAATGAAATATAAAGAAAAGATAAAGGATATCATAAGATTAAATACACAATAATTAACTCACCCCAATAATTATCAATTTGTTAAATCTAACATCATCCATAAATTATTTTAATTAATCTTTGCAAACAAATAACCCCATCAAAATAAAATCAACTAAAAACAATCAACTATTTAAAAGTATCATCACGGAGGATTCAACCCAGGTGCTGCTATACACATTAGTAGAGCATCAGATCCTTGACCAGTCAATAGGTTACAATCAACTTCTATTTCAATTTCCTTTGGAAGAAGGTAATTTAACAATTCCATTAGGTATAAATCAAAGTAGGCTACTCGATTTAGAGGCAACGTCTTCTCTCATGTTCATTCCTTTTATTTTCCTTATGCACTCCCTATGCTCATATTATTATTTGATTAAAAAAAACACTAGTATCCTCAATATAATATGTTTTTTTGAGAATTATTCTAACTAATCATACATACACCTCTATCTAATTGATAACAACATACTATTTCTATGTATGGTGAACTATTGTCTCATAAAACGATGATTGTTTGATTTTCACCAACCACTTATCATGGGGGCCATTATGATGGAACATATTTTATATATGATATATATTATAATTTTATTTTCACTATTCTTATGTATTTTTATTTAAATCATAGAATTATAGATTCAATAACATGTAACTATGATAATTTCATTCAAGAAAGTGTGGACTGCTGCCCCCTTAAAGTCATAGAACTCATTCATGTCATACATGTAACATATAAAGGATAGAGTTAATAATGTTATGTAACATATATTAAATATTATAATATAATATATTTATATTATACATATGCATCATTGATTTTTTTCTTTCATTTAATATGAAAAATATGTATGTTGTGTTCATTCGTACATACGACCTACTTTCTCCATGAACGGGGCCATTCATTTATTATCGAAAAATGTTATGGACTATAATAAATATATATACAGAATATATGTGATTATTAAATCATAAATAATATTCTAGAGATGTTTTAATTTTAGCCACATGGACAATTTTTAATTTTAACAGGTTCATTTTTATCTCAAGTATCGAATATCAAAAAAATGACCGATATGAACATGAATAATTATATGATTGTTAAAAAAATTTAATAAGTTATATTAAAGTAATAAAAAAATGGAAAAGTCACTAAATAAATTAGAAATTAAAATATGTTTATTATACATAAATATTAAGATTGAATAAGAGATGTCAGGCTCAAGGTTACAAAACCTTTCACCCCCCCCTCTTTTAGTCAACGACTTCTTTTATGTGATGTCTTTTAATTTAATTTTTTTAATGTTTGGTTATGTTTTTTATATATCTTTATTCCGTTCCATTTTATATACAAATGATTATTGACCCTTTTTTTCTCTCATCAAATCTGTTTTATAATTATTATATGACACTATTAGGATGCCAATTTTGGTAAGGAAATTTCTATACTCAATTTCCTCCTATTGGATTTTATGCATACTTAGTTGATTATATTATGCCATGTTTATGTGTGGAATCACTATTTAATTATTTCTATTTTAATTTAAAATTAATTTTGTGTCGATGTACTGTTTCTACACATAATCACCACATTGATAAATTCATACGCAATTTATATGAACATTGCATGGAAAATCATAAATCAACCTCAATTAATTGAGTAAAATATCCTTGTCATTGGTTTTGTTATTCCATGAATATCTATGAATTACATCAGATTGTTTTACACATAATATACACTTATATTTTATGTATTTCCCTTTTTTTCTCTCATAATTTTTTCATTGATTTGTCTTTAATATAATGATATATTATTTGTAATTGAATGCATCCTGCTCTAATTTCATTGAGGCATATCTTGATATTGGGCACCTTTATTATCCTATAATGTGTATATACGACCCCTAGTCATATTATATCATGAATCTCATTATTATCATCATATTATAGTGTTTTGGTAAATGTTATTTTTTATTTGTTTTTATTCATGTATTTTCTCATATGGTAAGGGAATCATTAACAAAAACATTGTGTTAAATGTTTTAATGAATTAATCTTCAATATATTTCTCATTAAGGTCTATGATATCAAAATGTTTTTAAGAATTTATTTATTTGTAAATTATTATTTTAAAATGTTATTTCCTTTAATGTTTTCAATTTTGTAAGGGACCCATTTATTAAAAAAACTATTTATTAATTGTTTTAAATGGTTTTGGAAATGGATTGAATATTTCAATATATTTAATTGATTTCTTATGACTGATGAGTGAAATTTGGATAATTTCCATCTTTTATGGTTATTATTTTGTAATGATACATGAAACTTTAATGTGTGGTTACATGATAAATAAAATACATGTGGATAGATGATAAACCTATGGTGGGTGAGCTCGTGATAGCTCTATAATGCATTGGGTATCTTGATTGAGGTAAACGTTAAGGATTATCCTACAATATTTTTGGAATATACTATGATGGGTATTCCAAACATAACTCCCTATGTAAATGTGAATCTAAAATGTAAGTATTTTATGTATTCCATATGTTGACATTATGATTTATGATTCCTATATGTTATTTATAAATATTAGGATTTCATCATTTTGGTTAATGATCATATTATTTATGAGTAAAAAATAATGATTTCATTAAAAAGTATGTATTCATGGATTAATGTATTCATTCCTTGTTTTCTATGACATAATTATATTTTAATGCTCAACCCATGTTCATAAATGTTTTTCCATAGGACATAATGAAGAATAGAGTCAAGGATGGGATCAAGGAAAAGATATGTTTCTCAAACAAGATAAGATATCATGTTTTTTTATAATGTGTATTTGTGTTATGAAAAAATTGATTGTGAGTAGAAGTGTCTACTTGTATTATTCAAGATGTTATATATATGTCATGACATAATTCTATAATTATATATACCTGAAATGATTTTCATTGTGAATTTACATCAACTTATTGAATTAAGTCAAGATTAATTAATGTTTAAGGATGAGACCTTATAGTTGGTATTAGAGGAAAGGTTTAGATAACTGTGGATATTATGATGTTTTCGTAAGGGTTAGGGATCTGATAATGGGTTTACAATTTTATGTTTTATTATATATTCAGTGAAAAAGATACGCATTTTAGGCTTATGTTATTTAATGGTTATTAACGGTATTTTTTGAGACATTCACCTTTGATGAAATTATGTGATTTTACTTCGTTGAATGAAAAATGTGAGGAATGATATATCCTCTGAGGTTAAAACATGTAATGGTTATTATTGAGTATTTTATATCTTTTTTTTAATTTTATTAGAAATATATAGTTTTTGAAAGAGGAAAACATGATGAACATTTAATAACACATCATGTCAGACAATGCTATGGGAATTTAACCCACCACAACAGTATGACTGGGATTTACCACCTACCACTAGACTACAGGATGTACCTGGTTAGTATGACTAATTCTTTTTAGTTAAATGGTTTTATGGATTAATAATATATTGATTTTTGGAACTTAATATTTATCATATGGATATCCTGTGTATAGGAAAAAATTGTTTTATAAGTGATAAATGTTATTTTTGAAGACATTGAATCTTTTAGGAAAACTATATGCCTATAGACAATAAAATAATGTGATATTTTATATGAAGAGTAATATTTGAATTTAATTTTGGGAGAATCTATGTTTTTATTATGTAAATATGGTGATTTAGTTCATTTATGGAAATGATTGACCTATATAAGATAATATGTGATTAGTTTAATTACTTTTAAGAATTACACATCAAGAGTTGTCAATTTTACTTGGAGATAAATTTTAATATTAATCCGGGAAGACAATGTTATCAAATCCTTCTGAATTGTTGGATTCAATTTACGTTTGGATTATTTTGGGAAATTTTATGGACTTTTCTGTATTGAATGTTCTTTATTAAACATTGGGTATTGTTTGTTGTATTATATATATTAATTCTAGAATTTAGTTTTTGTAAGGATTATCCTTTTTGGAGATTATCTGATATTATACTAACTATTTTGGATTTGGTTATCCTTTCTAGTTATTATCAATAGATATTTAAAATCATGAGGATTATGTGATTGTCTCGTAGTTTATTCTAGTGATTTAGGTGTGACCAAGTCATAGTTAATACTCATCGTTTGGATAAAATATGAGTTTTTTGTTAAAATATATTAAAGGATAATAATATACATGAAAAGTAAGTATATTTACTTATATTCATATTATATCTCATAAATTAATTCCACATATTTAGGAAAATAAATATAAAACAAAAACATTATTATTTTACTTTTCTTAATGGGGATTCAAGGTCTATTTAACCCATCACCAGATTATGGTTTTTTGGTAGTTAACATTCACACAATATGGTTTTCTATCACTCTCCATCAAAACATTATAATTAGTTTTTATTATATATACCAGTTTTACTACATCCAAGTATGTTTTATCTCAGGTGACCATTTTTACTTATCTTTCATTCTTTTAATGTTTTAGTTTTATTGATAATTTTCCCTATTTGGTATTTTCATTGATGATCCGGGGACAAATTTTATAGTTGTGTGGAAAACATTTCCAAATGTGGTGAGGGAATTAACAACCCATGGATTTATAGAATAATATTTTTTTCATTTTAATTAATAATTATGAATACTATGTTAATTTTTCATTAATGTGGATCATTTTTCTGATAGTGTAGTCGACACGAAGCAACATGTTTCTCCAAAATATTATGTTGCACACAACATCGAGTTATACTAAAATATAATACAGTAATATTATTATTATTATTATAAATTGTATTAAACAACTAGAAGTTATAATGATGGGAATCAATATTATCAACTAAATTTTGAAATATGGTTTAAATATGTTTAAATAATGATTCATTAGTATATTAGAAATGGAAATAAAAACCAATTGAATATAAATGTTGTCTTTTTAATAAAAACTATTTAAAAGTGAATAATTGTGTTTATAAAATCATATCACTCATTATGGATTTATTTTTAATGAAATAATATTTCATATATTAAATTTAATGTTATAAATTTGTATTATTTGTTTTATAGATATGATATAATAATAAATTCAATTTTTTGCATAAAAGAAGTATTTTTCTAAAAATAGAGTTTTACCGCCATTTGATGGAGAACCATTTTTAAATTTAGTTTTTGAATACATTATATTATATATCTGAAAAAATTTAAATCTTCTTTTAATACAAGACATCAAATTTTACTTTGGATAAATATTTGGTAATATTCTAATAATTTTCATTTTTTATCAATAGTGAAAAATACATGATTTTTATTTCAAAAATGATTTTAAATCTAATTTATTTATATAGTTATATTTTAATATAAATTATTTTTAAAGTGTAATTTGATTATGATTTAATAATTTAATCTAATTATGTTTTTGGAAGTAATTTAATATTTAAATTTTATATAAAAACATGAAAATCTTTTGATTGATTTTTTTCTTAAAAACCCTCTTTCTTGTTTCGACCATGAGAGTTAATTTTAAATTAATTTTTGCCACTTCTGTGTTTTGTATTTGGAAAAATGGATTGATTATTTTCATTAGTATGTCCAAATTATTGAAATATATAAGTTTATTATATACTTTATGAATATTAACTTTATTATTTATAATATTTACAATGGTTAAAGGGTAAATCTAGAAAATTTCAGTTAAAAATCGTATTTTAAAAATATTAAAATACCCCAAAACATGTCATAATCCAATTGGACAAGATATTCCTGACCATGGGAATTCTTGGGTTGATTTAGGCATCCCATTTTTCCACGTGGGAGTTATAATGACATGTTATATTAGTTAATTTAATGTATAGAGAAAAATAACACAATCATGCTTCTTTTACTAAAACAATTTTTATATGGTGTTATATAATTGATCTCATAGAATATAAATATTAATAAGATATCTAAAACAATTTCCCCACATCATGATATTTTATTAATAATCATTACACATTAAATAAATATATTCATTTAGGACACAATGATGATATTATGATTACCTTATTAATTAATGATTAAAATAAAAGGGATTATAAATATTAAAATAAATTTATTTTTATCTTTTTATTCCATCCACGAATCTTATGGATGATAATGACCTGTTATATTTTAATTAATTATGTTTTTCCAAATAAATCAATCTATTATTGTTTTTTAAATAGGCATGATATGAATAGTATATAAATTAACTAAAACGAGGGTTTAAAAAGTGTTTTTTTATTACATGATATAATAGACTTAAAAAAATAATTTTAAGTAGCAATATATATATATGATGTTGAAAATTTCATTGATGAACCATTTTTAGTTCACTTGGCATTTTATAGTAATTAAAGTAACTATAAATTATTAAAATGAAAGAAGACATTGCACGAGTTAATGTTTTTAGCTATGGGTTAATGTAAAAAAGATATTGTTATATTTGTTTTCTAGAATTTTCTAAAACCTATTGGTTTTGATTATTTTGACCCTAAATAATATTTTCTTTTATATAAATGTCTTTGCGAACATTTTATCCTGAAAGACAATTAATAATGAAATAAAATTTCAATACCTTCCTAAAGATCCCTACCTCCCTCTTATGAAATGACATCACCATTAACCATTGAATCATGCCTTTAATAACCCTAGGATGGACCAATTTATTCCCATATAATCTTAAAAAATACCTCCATTCCTTTACTAAGCCTTACCTTCAGTAGAATGTATTTCAAGGAAGCTTTTTTTCTCAAATAAAAAAACGATACCTGGTTTAGAGGTAACCTCTTCTCTCATGTTCATTACTATTATTTTCCTTCTCCACTATCTTTGATTATCTTATTATTTAATTACATAACAAAAAATGTATCCAAAATATACTATGATGTTTTTATGATATGTATTATAACTACAGTTACACAAATCTTCTTCTAGTTAATACGAACATACGGTTTCTGTATACGATGAACTTCTACCCCAAGAAATGATAATTGTACAATTTTCCCTACAACATATCATGGTATTTATAATGATTAAATGTATTTAAATATCATATATATTATTTTCAATATTCTTCATTATTTTTATTTACATCATAATCTTTCCATAGTGTGTAAATATGATAATTTAATTTGAAGAAGTGCAGAATACTGCCACATCAAAGTGATATGACATGTTCATGCCAAACATGGAACGTATAAAGGGAGTAATTAATAAAAATATGTAAAATATATTACGTATGATATTATAATGTAATTATAATCTGCCAATTTATCAATTATTTTTCAGTCCATAAATATGACAATGAAATGAATGTAGCGTTCATGCATACCTATGGACTACCGCTTCCATGAACAATGAATTTCATTTCATATCTCTAAATGTTATGGAATATATAGATATATATATACTTTTTATATATGATATTTAAATAATTAATAATAATATAGAGATGATGTACTTTTGACAACATTGACAATTTTTAATTATAACAACTTCATTTATGACTGAAGTCCATTTATGACTCAAGTACCGAATATCAACAAAATGACAAATATTAACATGATTAATTATATGATTGGAATAAAAAGTTAATAAGTTACATAAAAGGATTAAAAAACAAGGAAATGTTTTGGGAGCATTTAGAAATTAACTTCAATTTATTATTATGAAATATAAAGAAAGAACAGGAAAAGTCAGACTCAAGGCAAGGGAACCTTTAATATTCCTCTTTTAGACAAAGAATTATTTTATGTTTTGCATTCTAATATACATTTTATTATGAAGGGTTATGTTATTAAATATCATTATTCCGATCCATTTTATGTCAAAATGATGAGAAAGACATTTCAATATCATTAACTCATTTTCTAAATTTTTATGTGACACTGTTAGGCTGCTGAAATTTCATAACGGAATTTATAAACTCAATTTTCTCTCTTTAGATTAGGGGCATACTTCATTGATAATTTCATTCCAACATTATGTGGGGATTAATTGTTTTTTTTAAATTTACCCTTATTTGTTTGGGTATTTACTGATTCTACACATAATCACACCCATTGATAAATTCTCACATTATTTATAATAATATTATAAGGGAAGTCTTACCTCAAAATACATTCATCATGTTAAATATATATGTCATTTGTTTTGTTTTTAAAATAATATATTCCAATTCCATATAATTTTTTACTATTAATAACCCCTTATATACTGTGCATTTATCTTTTTCACATATAATTATGTTGTTGATTTATCTTGTATGTAATGATATAATCTATGAAAGGTACAATGTCTCAATCTCCTTTAATTGATGAACATCGAGATATTGTGCACCTTGATTATCATATAAGATGTATATAACACCATTTGACATAATATATAATTAATATCCTTATTCAAAAAAATATAGATTGTCATTTAATGTTATTCTTTGTTTATTTTCATTGAAGTATTTTCTCAAGTTGTAAGGGAAACTTTAACTGAAACATAAATTCAAATGTTTTAATAATTTAATCTTATATGTATTTCTCTTTAATGTCAAGGTTTTCAAAATTGGTAGAAGGATTTATTTATATAAACTTTAATTTATTAAAATTTTAATTCCTTTAGATGTTCAATGTGTTAGGGGACACTTATATAAAAAATATTTTACTTGTTTCGGAAATGGATTTTATATTTCAGGATACTGAATTGATTTCATCTTATTGCTGAGTGAAATGTTGACAATTCCAATCATTTAGGGGTTATGTGTTGGGACCATGTTTGTTGATGAAGTTTTTGAATGAACTGTCCATTTTCATTTATTGTCAAGTATGATTCAGAATAATGGAAATTGTAACGCCCCGACCCCAGCTACCCGGAGTCGGTGCATTACTTCATAACATTGGCATGATCACAAAAGATCAAGTCTCGGAAGACCGATTATTTTAGTAGCCTTGGAAACACTAGATACATTCATAAGTCTTACATTACATCATGAAGTGAAAAACTAATAACAAAGTCTTTATAGTCCACACTCATATCCTCTTCTGACTATCCCTGCAGGTCATTCATAAAATACTTCTTCACATCCTGGAAAATATTAAAACATTGAAAGGGGTGAGCTCAGATGCTCAGTAAGGATAACAATATAGCAGATGCTTTCATCAAGAAACATAAACATTTAAGGAAATGTATAACTAAAACAAAATCCTTTTAAACATGAACTTCAACATAATATTGAAAAAGTAAAATGAAATAATGTCATTCACTTATTCACATGGATATTCTACTGGTCGAATAATCAAATGAAATATCAATAACCACTTTCATAATGATGGAATGCATAATGGCAGACTATCATAACCACGTAGCCAAGGACTCATGCCAAGACCACAAATAAGTTTTTGTCAAGGCCTCGTTCCAAGACACTAGTTTGACTCTTGATACCTGCCGATGCATTGAGGAGATATAGCGGGCTCCACCCGTCACTTACTAAGTCCAATGCATTCCTCATATGAATCTGTTTAAACATATCATAAACCATAACATAATCGTATCACATAAAACATGCATAAAGGAAACATAACATTTCCAAATTTCAATCGCAAGATTTCAATACAACACATTGATGTAATAAAAATGCTTTCAAAACCATTTTCAATACCAAAATAAAAGAAAGGTAAAACATGGTATTTATTTTTCTTTTAAAAAAAGGTATGGCTTGTAAAGGAAGCTGAAACTCAAATAATGGTCAGAGCGGCGGAGAATCCATTTTCGCTGCATATGTACGGAAAGAAATACATTCCCTTTTTGTCATTTAGTAAAACGCTTCGTATAAAAAAGATTCCTTTTGAATAAATGTAAAAGTCAAAGGGGTTTATACACCGTATAAAAGAAAATTGTGTATAAAACCAAATATGCCTCAATGAAAGGAGATTGAGACGAATTCCTTAAAAGATAATTATTAAAATAAAATAGATCTATTATGTGTATTCACTATAGGTATAGATAAAGAACTTAAATAATACAAAATAGGACATAATAATATCATGACATAATTTGAAAGTAGGAGATTAACCCAAAGAATGGAAGTTGGGTTAAGAAATTCCCTTACCTCGTGTCTGACTTGACTCAACCGTTCTTTAACCTCCTAAATAATAAACTAGAGTTAATATCTACCTTATTAAGAAACATTTTCAATTTCATTATCCTTTTTATATCAATTATTACAATGTTATGAACGTTATGTAATTATTTAAGTTAATAACAGTCGTTTTGTCAATCTTTGGTACTTGAGTCAACAATAAACTTCTTATAATTACAAGTTGTTCATGTGGTGAAATATCCCTTATATCTAGAATTATATTCATGATGTAGATATCGTATATATCATATATATCCAGTATATACATTCATTCATAATAGTACGTAACATTTAGAGGTAAGAAATGAAATGCACCGTTCATGGAGACGTTAAGCCGTACGTACGCATAAACGCTACTTTCATTTCTATTTCGTATTTAATGCAATGAAATCATAATTATATAAAGGTATAATATAATTCCAGTATAATATAGTGTATAATACCATTTACTCCATCTTTTATACATCCCACATAAGGTATTAACGATTCAAATCACTTTGAGGGGGCGGTAGTCCCCACTTCCTAAAATGAAAATATCGTGTTTACCATAATGGAAACCATAAAGGTATGTCATAAATGAAAAATAAAAAATCATAAAGAAAACAAAAACATAATATATATCATATATAAAAATAGTGTCATCATAATGGCCACCATTAGAGGTTTTATATGAGTGTTGAACAATCATCGTTTTGTGAGGCAAAAATTCACCATCCACAGAAACAGTATGTTCTTTAACCATTAGATGTAGGAGTGTGTAAGTGTAAACCAATTTCATATCATAACAACATCCTAGTATATTTTAGATACTGGTTTTGTTACAAAAGAAAGGAATAAAAAGAGTTTAAGGGGTTGTACAAGCTAAATAAAACAAAACAACATTAGAGAAGGCATTACCTAGAAATCGGGTAACTCTTTTTGATTTGAGACAAAGGCTTCCTTGGGAAGAATTCTGCCCAAAGTGAGGCTTCTAGGAGTAATTGAGGGATGTTGGGAGAGTATTTGGGCAGAGTTTGGCCGAGCCAAATGGCTTGAAGGTGTGAATAAGGTGGGAGTGGTGGGGGCCTTTTATAAGTGGAGAGGAGGGGCACTTTTGGAAAGTTATGAAATGTTAGTCTATTATACAATGATTTTCGGATTCTAAAGGTCCCACACTTGTATAATTCGAGGCTAAGGTGATACGGGTTCGAAATCTCCTCATCCAATAGGCTTTGGACCAGTGTAAGCCTTGGATTTTACATTATCTTCTCATTTTATTTAAATCCTTAAATAATGAGGTCATCGCTGCATCATCATGATGTAATAAATACTTTTAATTTATTTAATGTCTAAAAATTATAAAAAAATTACTATAATGTAGGAAATCTTTTTATCTTTCCAATGACTATTTATAGTCAAAAGTATGACTTGTATAACCCCATGTAAAAATTGTTTTAGTAAAACATTTCATGTTTGTGTCATTTTTTACTTTAACATTATATAAAAGGTATTTATGTCATTTTCCAACTAAAGTGGCTCCATGGGGTCCACAAGTTGACCCATGGATTTTCTTGGTCGGCCATGACACATCCAATGATGTTAAAACATGTTTCAAGCTCATCTCATATTATTAAAACATTATTTTTACCTTAAACTACACTAATTACCTCTAATCGCTATTAAGAACTTAAAAGTTACTATTCACCAAAAATTATTTTAATCTCATTCAACCACATTTTACTTCATAATGACAATCATGTATGTCGGATTTTTGAAAATCAAATCACAGAAGTGGTAATATTTCATTTAAACGAAAAATCAGTTATTTAACTACCACTTAGTGGTTTCACTATTCATCAAAAATTGAAGTTTTTCAGAAAAATCCCAAAAATTCACCCTAAGCTATATTTGATATTCCGATTTCAAAAATGATGTGTATTTTAAAAAATTCCAAACAAATAAGTTGCATTAATTAATTTTATAAATAATTCCCGCTGTCACAACAAATAGCGTGTTTTTAAGGAACAATTTATATCAAAATATTGACAATTGTTCATGCCCAATTTCAATGTTAAATTAATTCTAATGAACACCATTGCATAAAATGGTAAAAATATATTCTAATTATACTTTAAAACCACTAAATAGTATAATTTATCACTATAAATTATTTTGATTAAAAAAGTTGTTTTAAGTAATTTTCACTATTCATAAAAATTTGGAAGTTCCCAGAAAATTACAAAAAATTCAACATAGGCTGATTTCGATATTTAGAATACAAAAATGAAGTCCATTTTGAAATATAAAATTTCTATAAATTTAAAAAGTGGTTATTACTATTCATAACGGCTATTTTGATTAGTCGCGGTGTGTTAGAATTCGAAGTTGCGTACGACACACGCTACTGTATTATTGAATCAGAAGCGTATCGTGGAAGCTCGGGGTGTTACAGAAATAACATCACATTATATATGTCTGTGAGGAAAGAAATCAATGTTACAAAACTTTCCATAGTAAATCTGATGGTGCTTAGGTGTTCTGTATTACCCCAAGATTATAATTTGTTTGGATAACATTGGATGCAATAGAATGAATATTTTTAAGATTATATTTAGGTAGTAGATTTCACGAATGGAATTGGTGTATACATTTTCAAGTGAGAATTGTGGTGGTGAAGAGATTTTTACATGGGGTGGCACAAAGAATGAAGGAACAATGTAGAAATGAAAAGTATTAAACAATAATGGTCTATGATTATGATGAGCTTTGTGAATCCGGAAAATAACCATTGTACATTTCTAAATAGCATGAATTTCGGAAATAATTTTCAGAGCATTGCAATTTGATGCTGACATGGAGCTATGGTGGCTATATGTTTATAGAGTCAGTGGGAATCTTATATAAATAGGATTATTCTCCATTATGAAAAAAATAGTGACATAAAGATAATTTTAGAGATCTCGAATTGAGAATAACGTTCGCGAAGAAAGAAATCTCAAAAAATGTAGTGAACTCGGCAAAGGATAAGTGCATCACGGAAAGTTGTTGAGCATAGTGATTTAAGTGAGATTCTCATGTAACAATATGTTCTATGCTAAATTGTAAGATCTACAATCTAGTAAGCTTTGTAAACAAGAGAGGATTTCAAACAAGAGTTCTCTACAAATCTCAGAGATTTGTGAAGGAGCTCTACAGTGGAGCTCTATGAGTTGAAGATTTGAATACCCAAATTATGTGAGAAGTACATTCATGTGGATAAATGTACGAATGATTAATAAGACTAATTATTATTAAAAAGTTCAGGTAGTTCCTACCATCATCTGGATAAGAAATAGAAGAGTTGTTTTCAATAATCTTATTTTTTATTATTTATCATGAAACACAGATATAATGAATTACCCTTTTTGTTCTAATAGGGTGCACATATACATGAGTATTAACAACCAAGTACTACATGAGTGAATCAGAATATACTAATCATTGTAATCCATGTAAAAATATTATTTTTCTATTTTATTTTTTGGTACTGTATTATTTATGTACCATACAAAGGACCTAGCTACTCTTGTTGAGTAGTGAACCCTGTAAATCATGTGTTCCTTTGGTTGTGTGCATTCATCAAGGAAAAAACACTTTAAAAGAGGTGAGTCTTGTTTCAAAAAGAAATGAAACATAAAAATAAAATATATAACTAATTCTCCTCCCCTATTAGTGATACATGGATCCTTACTGAGAACATAATTATGATTATGTAGAGATATATTTGAATTTAACAGGTGGATACATGATAAAAGAAATATGAGTGGTTTTGTGATAAACATATCACAGGTGAGCCAGTGATACCTCTCCAATTCATTGGGTAATGTGATAGAGCTAAACCTTAATGTTTTTCTTAAGAGATTTAGGGAATATGTTGTGATGGGTATTCCAAATGTGACTCTATATGTAGCTTTGAAGCTAAATTATAAGTATGTCATATATTCCACCAGTTAACATTATGATTGATGATATCTATCTGTTATTATTAAATATTATGATTTCATGAGGTATGCTAAAGAGATTATCCTTTATGAGTAAAAATAATGATTTCTTTGACTTTTATGTATTCATGGATTAATGTTTTCCTTCCTTATTTTATATCCCATATAGATATTTTTATTCTCATCCAAAATTTTTAAAAGTTTCTCACATGATATAAGAAGAAATGAGTCGTCGATGGGATCATGGAAATGTTATGGTACAAAAAATGAAACAATGGAATGTTTCCTTTAAAAGATCATCTGTTTTATGAAAAAATGGATATTGAGTAGAAGTGTCTACATGACATATTGAAGATGTTGTATATATGTTATGACCCAATTATCTAATGCTCTAAACCCGAAAAGATCCTCATTGTGAATTAAAGTAAAATTATCGAGTAAACTCAAGATTAAGTAACGTTTAAGGTAGGGTACATATTATCAATATGATCTATCAAAATAAACATTGAGGATTAAGAGATATAGATTAATAATGAGGGTGATATATTATGTATAAATCACACCAAATGCACAACAACAACCAGATGACAAATGAATGGATTTACAAGGATTGGAAGGCTTTATGTCCCCTTGAAAAAGAATGTGGTCAAGGATGAATGAAATCTAGTGGATCCAAAAGTAACCACTACTAGATTTTGATTTTCTAAAAATTAAATCCGGGTATTACATGATGTTTAATCCTAATACACATTATAAAATAGTTAAATTTTTTAATTGCTAAAAAAATATGTCTCTTCGCCTTAAACCTCGACGATCAAATTCAAAAACCAATCATTAATTTCATCCAGGCATGTAATGAAAAATCATTACATGTATTCATTAGAACATGATGAAATTCCATAATTGTTTCAAAACCATGACATGATGTGTAACCCAATTATACATTTTGAAATGCTCTGATATCCTATCGAAATGTCTACTTACACATGAGAAACTAAAAACACTTTGATTAAACCATTATAGGGTTCCTCCCAATTAAATCTCGACCCAACCCAATCAAAGAAAATGAAAACCCTGTGAAAGGGATTAAGGCATTCTTATCCAAACGATAACATGATTTGACAACAACCCCACTATATGAAATTTCTATACCTATAGAGACTATGAAGAAGCATCCATTACAAAACGATGAGGCCACTTCATGCTCATTAGTTCTATTTGTTCCCATGTTTCATGAATATCAAAACCATGCTACCATAGGACATAAACCAATGGTATCATCTTCCCATGAAGTACCTAGATATTAAAATCAACTCTCCTATATTTCCACATAGTCAAAATTAAATCATGTTCCATATAATGATCACTCCATCTCAAAATGTGAGATGGATATGAGAGATACATTCTCAACATTGAAACATAAAATTACTTCAGCTATGGTGGAAGTGCTAAATGGTAAGAAACTTTCCCCACCATCTGAACAACCTAAAATGGTACCATAAAATCAAGATCAATCCTCTATTTCCTCCTAAGTCATCGATGGACCAACCAAGGTGAAAGCATCTAGAAAACATAGTAATAAACTATGAAATCCAATATGCTATGGCAGAGATCAAAATAACACTTATATTAGCTCTGTGTTGTCAGAATTCTCAGAAAAATGGGATAAAGCTTTCTTATCGTCTCATTCAATGATATTCTCAATCCCACTAACATTCAACAATATCTAACAAACACAATGGGGATTTCATGGGAACGTACCTAACAAGTACAATTATAATCACATACTAGTAACTCTTATTATAATAAAACACAACCATTCACAAGTGATCATCCCAATCCTCGCTAATATTTATTACTCTACTATGAATCCTATCATATTGAATTTATATAATTAACATTTTCTGGACATACAAATTCAATTGGAAGGATATTAATAGATTAATCTGAGACCTTGTTTCCTCCTAAAGGCCTCTATAAAAATTAGATGTAAACCGAGGATCCTTTTCATAGACTATATCAAATGGAACTCCATTAAAACATACTATCTCTTTTACATAGTTATTACCAAAATCATCAAAATTAGATGTATCCTAAATAGGTATAATGTGAGTTGACATGTCATCCTATCAATCACAACCCATATAAAATTTCTCTTCCTCTCGGTATGAGAAAAACCAACCACAATGTCTGTTGAAATTTCATCCCACATAAAATAAGGGACTAGGTGAGGTTGATGTAATCCTAAAGGCTTCTGGGGTTCGACTCTCACCAGTTGGCCGACATAGCAATGAAGAACAAACTCAGAAATCCCTTACCTCAAAACATGCCTCCAGAATGACCACTGCATATCAAAACCATATTAGTGTTTCTATTGTGAATATCCCACATGGAGTTATGGATATATACCACTAAAACATTCCATGGAACAAATGGTACAACAAAGAAACTACGAATTCATAGAACCCCCTATTTAGAGAATGACCATTGGTTATATTTCTCCACACCATAAAGAGAGTGTATAATGGTAAATAATTCATCATCAATATCTTAATCCCAAACAATCATCTCAAATAGAGTGGATGTAAAAAAAATTACGGACAAAGAAACTTCATCCCATTTATATTGAACATCAATATTATTATGTGCAATGATAGATATCAAATTCCACTCTTCCAAATATTCCATCAGATCATTGTTTTGATGATTCATGTTCAATTAATCTTCAATGACATTCATTTTCTTTTGGGAATATGCGAAGTTAAAGTTTTCTGACCGTAGGATATCCACCAAATGTCACTAGAGATGGATGAATTCTTTTTGAAAGGAGATATAACTAAAAATTATTTGTTTTGAATATGAAAATAAACTGTTATCCATAATGGTTATGTGGATAACACTTAATAATGTGAATTATAGATACATGTACAAGGTCATGGGTAGAAGAGTTCTACTTGTGTGGCCTAAGATGATGAGATCCATAAGTAACTACAAGGTCACCTTTCATAATGACATATTACATGATTGTATGCGATGCATCAGATAAGACCACATACCCCTACATGGCCTCTTGAAGTGTAATCCATAGCACAATACAGACCAGAATTATCAACTAAAAAAATTTACTCTGATATTTTCAATTCTAAAAAATCATCACCACCTTCTGTGTTTTAGTAGTAATCATAGAATCAAAATTAGTTAAGTCCTCCATGATCTCATGATAGTATATTGATAATCCCATGAATAACTAAATCTTTAATACATTTCTCCCAAATAATATGATCCTTTACCTTCTCTAGATCAAGTCAAATTCCCTTTTAAGACACAACCTGTACCAAGAATTTCACTTACTGGATCTTGAAATCACACATTTAAACATAAACATAAATTTAGTGATTTCATAGAGGACTCAGAACTATCCATATGTGATTCCCAAGATCCTTCTCAGACATTCAGTAAATGAGGATTTTTTCAACAAATACAACCACAAAATAATCACAATACTCATGGAAAATCCTATTCCATTATACCATGAAATCTATAAGTGGATTGGTTAGACCAAGTAGAATATAATTGAACTAATAATGGTCAAAACTAATTTGGAAGGTGGTTTTTAGTAATTATGATTCTTTTATCCTCACCTAATGATAACTATAATGATGTTCAATCTTTCAAAACGACTTCAACCATTTCAACTGATAAAATAGATCATCAATCCATGGAAATGGATACATGTTCTATAATTTAAATCATTTGATATTTTGGTAATCAAGAAAAATAATAGAAAATAATCAACCTACTTAGTGATGAGAACCAGTGCTTCCCAAGGTGACACACTCTGTCATATAAATCCTTTTTTTAGAAATATCATCCGACTAGGACATCATCTGTTTCTATTTATCTGGTTCTATGTGGGAAGAGGGAATAAAAACTTGTTTAGTTTCATCCATTAAATCCATAGGAAAATTGTCCTCACTTTTCAGTTTAAAACTAGAGATGTTATAAGGAATAACTTTGGGAAACACATATATGACTGGAGGGAGATCTCTAGTAAGAGATTCAAGCTCTATAGTAATAAAAAAAATAGCTATCACTTTCTAAAACATTTTATCAGATTTTCTGTCTCTTCTTGTACTTAGTTCCCAATCACATTCAATGAAAATAAACACACCACTCGGTTTAGTAATGTAGACCAGCTGAATATAACCATAAATGCAATATTTAATGGTAATGATCAAATGCATCTAGGATTTAAAATCATGATATCGTATGATGAGAACCACATAACTCCATGCTAGATTAAAATCTGATATAGTGAATACAAAATCATGACTAGAGAGATCATTCTCTCTCTTCCTTCTATATGGTGTAGCAATATCCATTTCTGAAGAAAAACGCTCCATAGAAATATTTAGAAGATTTACAATACAGGTTCAAATTAATGATTGTGATGAAACATTATCAAAAATAGGAATCACTAATAAAGATGATATAGTAATTGAACCTATCACATTTTCTCGAACCATATATTTTTCCTCTGGAGAATCTTCCCATGTATAAAGTTTCCTTGTTCATGATGCCTATTCCTGGAACCCTTTTAGACGTAAAGAATCAGATTGACCTATTGTTTTAATTGTAGTTGATTATCACATTCCACATCATGATGTAGAAATGTTATTAGAGAATCCCTGTAAGTTCCCTAAATGTATACTTGAGATATAGGTCTTGGGTACCTCAGTGAGAATCCTACTAGAATGTTCGGGATTTCCACAATAGTAGAAAATCAAGGATCATTCTCATGGTGTTGTAGGAGGTCTAGATTGTCCATTCCATTCAGATCTCTTGTGAGAATCATCGCTTTGATATTATATTGAAGGAACCATCACTGCCACATGGAGGAAATGAAACTCTTGATAATGATGACTTACTACCCAGGACCATCTCAACCATCATCGCCCTATCCAGCACATCATCCAATGTGGGTAGCATCAATAATAAGACCTGAGAATGGATATATGATCAAAGGAAGAACATGATCCATTGAGCCATTAGCCACTCATTAGATACAATTTTGGGTGAAAACTAAACGAACTCAGCAATGGAATTTGAGTACTCAGTCATAGTTTGGTCATTCCTTTCTAGCATGAAAAACTCCACAGTGTTATCTATTTCAATTGAATATGGATAGAAATGTTCAGTGATAAGATCCTTGATGTCTTTCCACTCTATGCTATCAATGTTTTATATCACCATCATGTCCCACCATCTAATACTTTTACCCTCATGAAAAAATTTGTCACACATCACATTAATAATATAATGTGTCTCCAAGAACTAAAAAAGACAATCAATCATACCCAACCATTTATCATCATTTTGAGGATTAGTGTTGCCTTTAAAAATTAATGGCTTATTGTTGAGGAAATCATGATAAATATTCAGAGGACCCTCCCCTAGAAGATCCATAGATGAATCCTGAATGGGGACTAGAGGTTGTTTCTATCCCAGCGCTTGTACAATGCGTACAATCACGTCAACTATATTTGGTTCCACTATAAGATTTTATTGCTGAAATTCAGTATAATATTCCTCTTATATTATATTTTTTAATCTTCTCAAATGCATTATTCTACAAAACATCATCATACAACAAGGATGACATAAAACTAACACTCAAATTAAGCACCATAGAAATTATTTCCATAAAATGATCATCTGTATTTTTTATTCCACTATATTAGAATAATAATAGGGAAATGAAAAGAAAAAATCGATGTGATGTATTTCTTTAACAACACCTGAAAACTTAAGGTTAATTTCCTTGAGATTTGGATAGACACTAAATCTCATCTTCCTCAAAAGTCTGGATATGATTTGAAAAATAGATTTTATCTACAAGAAAAATGACCAATAGCCTCCTTTGATACCACTTAATAACGTACCACCTCGGGTATCTCAGTAACCTGATAAATAAGCTAGACCTATCCAAACACGAAGGTAATTATTGATCACCGTAGGACTGCGACTATCAATTGTGATCTTACAATATGCAATTGGGAACGATTTTTCCACAAGAATTGGTGGATATAAAAACTGAAAGTTAATATGTATATAAACCAAATTTCACTTAGAGTGATGTAATAGGATAAAATAATGCATAAAACCCTGATATACTACAAACCAAGTACCAAAATGGAAAAACATCCCATGTCTTTAAGGAAAACCGCCACCATGAGAATGGTTCAAATAATGGATCCACCGCCAATAGATCTTTCCCCATGCAAGAATCTCGAAGTAAAATGTATAAATGGCCTAATGTAAAATGTTGGTTGTGATCTAAAATTCCCAGTAGGGTCCCACATGGCATTCCATAACATATTCCAACAAAGGATTATCCAAATTAAATATTTCAAATTTAAATAAAATAGGATTTCTATTTAATTGATAATAAATAAAATCATTTTATACATTTCAAAATATGGAGAAACACAGTAAATAAATTCTCTCCAAATGATGGTATATTCCTAAAATAATAGATTATATAAACATGAATATAAAAAATTATATTAAAATTTATTAGGAATATAAATAATTTAAATAAAACTTTTTCATACATTTATATCTCTAATATAAAAAACTATTGAGCATTGTGGTAATCTTCCAAATTATAGGATAATAATTCTGGCTATAAGAATATTCACTATTTAAGTGATCTCAACAATATGTGTATACAAAAATACACCATACACTATCCAGAGGTGACTCATTACCCTCCCATATGGGATGTGACACACCGTATATTTGTTTTAGACATTTATAATAAAATAGAGTGTGTCCAAATTACTCACCAACTACATAAGGCATTGATGTGCACTTTAATGGTGGGGAATTTATGTTTATAATTCATAAAAAATAATTAAATCCTATAATACCATTTAAAAATTCCAATTTCACATTTAAAACCAATATAGGATCTAATCATAAAAACATGACTCGTTCATAGATAAAACCATAGTGTTTCTATCAAAACATTTCAAATCCATTATTACAAGCTTGAAATCCATTCAAAACGAATTCAATCATTTAAATTTTTCCCCACAATTAAATTCAAAATTTTTATTGAAATCATTTCAATCAATACAAAAATTTATATTCAATGATTTAAACTATCTGATTTCCATAAATACAACACAATTTAATTGAATTGGTCATCCTCCATGTTCTCATGTAAATACAATTTCAAATATCCAAATTCTTTGGAATTGGGTTTTATCAAAATAAAGTAGTAGAATGTTTAGGAAATTGAATTTAAATACATATTTGAAAAAAATAAATCATTAAAATTGTTTTAAAATTTGATAGTTATGTCAAAACAACATTCCTTTTCCTGAAACACAACACTCGTAATGACCCAGTTCAACAAGAATGAAGGCAAAGAATACCTCGAAATCCATCCTTGAAATGAGATCCAAATGTACATGGCACTAATATATCACAATAATTTTGATAAATATGAATAAAAAAGAATTATAAAGAGAGATAAATGAATAAATAGGGAGAAATAATTCTTGTGAATCACACTACAAGTGCAATGACAGTCGATTTCCAAATAAATGGATATGGGGGGACTGCAAGGATTGACGTTATCTATGAAAGAGCCTTTGGATGAGGGGGAATGAACCTAAAATGATCCAAAATGAAACACCAATTGCACTGCATATTTTAAAACCACAGTCAAGGTATTACCTGAATTGTATTCCCAATACACATCATGAAATACTTATATTTCATAACTACAACAAAATGAGGAACATAGAAATAAATATTGATTTTATGAATTAAAAACATATCATTAAATCATTGAATATGTGTAATGACCAACAAATAGGTCTATCCCTCACAGTTCAAATCATTCTTAGACCTATTTCAGAGCAATTACATGATTTGTAACACTATTACATGATGTGTAATCCTTTGGAAGCCTTCAAAAGTTGGGTGAGACATGACAATCCATTAAATATTTAAATTCACCATTATTGGTATCATCACAATCAAATATCGACCAAACATAGTCAATGAAAAGGTAATACCATGACTATAGAGACCCTAATCTTGTTGTAGACAGAAATTACATTACTTTGGAGGAATACTTAATACATGAAAAAAACAAACTCCCAATGACTGTATTAGTTTAGTTTTTTTGGAAACTCGGAACATAATCTTCTAATCATGGTGAGAGATCTTCAAAAATTTTATAAAGATCTTACCCCATTTTTTTCATTCCTAAAACCTTTGTTTTTTATCCTGCGGAGAATAAAACATAAAAAGGGTTAGAACAAATGCTCATTAAGGGTAAGAATAGAGAACATAAAACAATACATTAACATTTTAATGTAAAAACATAAACATAAAATATAATTAATAACATAAATCTTCGCAGTACATAAGGCATATGTCATAAAGGAACATTAATCATGATAAAATAGCATGGGAATAAAACATGGAATTGTGGGAAACCATTTAGCACATGATATGATTTCCATAGTAGCAAAGGAATTGCTTCCAAGACCTTCATAGTAAACAATTTCCACTATTGAACTGGGTTTACTTGCTATTCCAGCCCTATATTACTAAACTAGATAAACTTATTGTTCCCGCCATGTCTATCTAATTAGATATAAATCATTACCAAAAGAATTGGGGGGAGATATAGGTCCCACCAATCTCATAATGAAACCATTCTTATGTGTGCCACAAAATAAACATAAATCATTCATCATAACCCAATGAATAAAATTGGTATCAAAAACCTCATCACTTCCTAACATAATCCATATAAAACAAACTAATATAATTTTATCATAAGAAAAATAAAACCATGTAAATAATAGAGACATTATACTTTAAAAATGCCCATATTAAAGAATTTCATCTTAGATGGAAAATAGTATTTATTAAACACCTGAAATGAATTCTTGAGGAAAATATTCTTTCTTCTACAAAAATAATTTTCTTTTGTCAAAATTCCATGCAATTTTAAAAGAAAATATTTTTGTTGAAAATAATCTTGAAATCTTGTAGAGTATGATTTATGGAAATAAGGGGTTATGAAAACATAAAAATTACTTCATTTCGTATATGTTAGAAAAACATTCTTCTCATACATTTTTTCGGAAAATTCAATAAGTACCTCATATGGAATAAGAGGAATATTCCTTCCATACCACATAATAAAAGTAAAAAGGGGTAATCATGACTTTAAACATACATAGAAAATTACTAAATACTTTATTAAAACTTTTTCATAAAACATGGAAGTGGATGATAAATATTTCCCTAGAAAATACTTACGTATTATCAATCTCAGATAAAAATGAGATTGTAAAATTATCACTTACTGTAGGTCCAATTTATTTCGTATGTGTCTGAAAAAACTTTATAGTGGGTTTAAACATATTATTAACTTCTAACAGAAGTATATTAACATTTATGATATCATATATGATTCACTTAGGTCTTTATATTACCTGTTCAATTTTCAATTCCATGTTAATGCAACGTTTTGGGTAATAATCATTTCATTTATCGTACGTGTATGGAATTTTTGTTCTCGAAATCATTACATATATCATGATTTACATACATCCTGAATGAAAAATATGATTTATTTATAATATATATTAAGAATATAATATATATAATAGATCAAATAACTGAATGAAATACACTGTTCCTAGATACAGTAGTCTGTACGTAGGAATGAACGTTGTTTTTGTTTCCTTGTTAAATTTAATGGAAGTAAGTAGATGACATGCATATATATATACATAAATAAATCATAATTATTATGTCAAATATTTCATTATTATTAAGTTTATATTCTTTATAATCATTCTTAAATGGTTAAGATGGATAATGAATCTCATCACGTCGTAGATACAGTAATCTCTACGTATGCACGAGCGACAATATCATTCCCATAATTATTTAATGGAATTGTAGTTGTTGATATAATATCCAAAAATCAGTATGATGTTATTATAATAATATATATTTATTATTTTAACCATTATACCCTTCCATGTAAGGTGGTGGTGGAAAAAATATTACACCACGGCATGGAGATGATATTTCGTACGTACGCACATGCAGTGATTTCATTTTTCGTAGGATGGATTGAAGGTGAAATAGAGGTGTTTCATTTTTATAATAATATATCAGTATATTAGTGATACTGATGTTATTAATATATAATGAAACAAATAATGATGAGGAATTAGAAGAAGAAATAAATTTGAAAAAATCGGTAAAGGGTATTACCTCTTCTTCGACGCGCCTCTTCTTAACCTCCTATTAGGGCACTAAAATTTGTATTTGATGAAGACATGGACATCTAGTAGGTTTCTAGGGAAGTGGATAAAATAAATTTATAAGGTTTTTCTGACATTTAATGATCAAAATTTTGTGAATAGGAGAGGGAGGACGTACCCTTTTCTAACGGAGGAGAGGGCCACCTTTGGAAACCTAAAAATACTAATTAATAATAAATTCTAACCCCACATAAAGACCTCGAAAAATGAATAAAATTAAAATATTATATTTAGATCAGGTTTTAATAACATCAAAAAATAAAATTTAGACATGATTTGAGATTATTTTAAACCATATCATTTTGATTTATCCTTATTTAATCTATTTAATTTTATTTGTGGTAATAATGTTCTAACATTTAAATTATTATATATACTTACCTATGTGTTGTGAATTTTAAATAATTTGATACATTATGAAACTTTCTACAATATAATTTTCTATTTGTAATTTGTAAATATATGGCCCCAGACATAAACATTACTTAATCTTGAGATATTTCAAGAATACACCTTGAGGATCTTTTCACATTTAGAGTTTTAGAGAATTAGATTATAAAACATGCATTACATTCCACATTTAAACAAAGTGGTTACATAAAAGATATTATTAATTTTTCCCATCAATGGAAACATATTTAAAATAAAACAAAGATTCTTTCTTGACCCTTCCTTGACACTATCATCACATCATGTACCTTTCCCTCGACCTGTGAAAATCATTTCAAAGACATGGGATGAGAATAAAAAGCTCAGTAAGGGTTACAAAAATATAGAAAGGAAACTTGAGTTCATATATACATAAGAATGAAATCATACATTACCCATAAAAAATAGGCACTTTAACATACCTCATCAAATCATGAATAAATCATAGAAATCATAAGACATAAAGGTAACTTGAGGCATTCATAACATTCTTACGTAGGGAGTAACCCTCTTGGTTACGTTTGGAATACCCATCACAGAATATTCCCTAAATATCTTCTAGGAAACCTTAACGTTTAACTCCCTCACGTTACCCAATGCATTGGAGAGCTATATCTGGCTCACCCTCCCTTAGTTTATCACGGAACCACCCGTCTTCATAATAATGCCCAAGAACCATAACATAATCGTATCACATAAAACATGAATAAAGGAAACATAACATTTCCACTTTTCAATCACATGATATAAATACAAAACATTGATATAAAAACATTATGAAAACCATTTTTAATACCAAAATAAAAGAAAAGTAAAACAAGGTATTTATTTTTCTTTTAAAAAAAGGCATGGCTTGTAGAGGAATCCAGAACTGAAATAATGGTCATGGCGGTGGAGAAGTCATTGTCGCCGCATACGTACGAAAAAAACATTCCCTTTTGTCATTTAGTAAAACTCTTCATAAAAAAAGATTCCTTTTTTATAAACGTAAAAGTCAAAGGGGTTTATACACCGTATAAAAGAATGTTGTGTATAAAACAAAATATGCCTCAATGAAAGGAGATTGAGACGACGTCCGATACAAAGATCTTTTTTTAAGTAAAATAGATCTATTATGTGTATTCACTATAAGTACACATACAGAAATAAAAAATACAAGATAGGATATAATAATATCATCACATAATTTGAAAGTTGGAGATTAACCCAAAGAACAGAAATTGGGTTAAGAAGTTCCTTTACCTCGGGTCCGACTTGACTCGATCGTTCTTTAACCTCCTGAATAAAAAAAATGAGTTAATTTAAACTTTATTAAGAACCTTTTACAAGTTCATTATTCATTTTATATTACTTATTAACATTTCATGAACACTGTAATTATTTAAGATAATAATGGTTGTTTTGTCGATAATTGGTACTTGAGTCAAAAAATAAACTCTCTATAATAACAAGTTGTTCATGTGGTAAAATATCCATTATATCAAGAATTATACTCATGATGTAGATTCCATATATATCATATATATCCAGTATATACATTCATTTATAATATTACATAATCATATAGACGTAAGAAGTGAAATGCATCATTCATGGAGACGGTAAGCTGTATGTACGCATGAACGCTAGTTTCATTTCTATGTCACATTAATGGAATTTAAAGTAAATGAGAGATATGTATATTCTAATTCCAGAATTATATTCATCATTTAGATGTAACATACATCATATAAATCCATTATATCTATGTACTTATAATAGTACATTACATTTTGGGATAGGAAATGAAATGCACCGTTAATGGAGACAGTAAGCCGTACGTACGAATGAACGTTACTTCCATTTATATTTCATATTTAATGGAATTAAAACTTAATGATACATAATATTATTTTAATTCCAGTATGGTATAATATATAATATCATTAAATATATCCTTTATATGTACCACATATGGTATTAACGAATCAAATAACTTTGAGGGGGCGGTAGTCCGCACTTCCTAAAATGAAGATATCACATATACCCAAAATGGAAGATATAAAGGTATACCATAAATAAAAAATACAGAAGCTTAAGGAAAACATAAATATATTATATATCATATATAAATATAGTGACATCTTAATGTCCACCTTTGAAGGTGTTATAAGAATATTGAACAATCATTGTTTCGTGAGGTAGAAATTCTCCATCCACAGAAACAGTATGTTCTTTAACCATTAGATGTAGTTGTGTGTAAGTGTAGCTCGAATGATTCTTAAAACAAAATCCTAGTATATTTAATATACTGGTGCTGATACAAAAGAAAAGAATAAAAAGAGTTTAGGGTGTTGGAGAAGCAAAATAAAACATAAGAACACAAGAGAAAACACTACCTTTAAAACGGGTAACTCATTTTGATTTGAGCGCAAAGGCTTCCTTGGGAAGACTTCTGCCAAAGTGAGGCTTCGAGGAGTAAGATAGGGATGTGGAGAGACAAAATGGGCAGGGTTTGGCCGAACCAAAGGATTGAGAGGTGTGGGTAAGGAGGTAGAGGTGGGGGCCTTTTATAAGAGGAGAGGAGGGGCACTCTTGGAAAGTTATAAAAGGTTACTTTATTATAAAATGATTTTTGGATTTAAGACGTCCCACATTGATGTATTTCGAGGATAAGGTGATACAGGTAAGAAATATACTCATCCAATAGGTCTTTGACAAGTGTAGTTTTTAGAGTTTACATTATCTTTTTATTTTATTTAAACCTTTAATTAATGAGGTAATCGCTGCATCACCATGATGTCAAAAATAATTTAATTTATTCAATGTTTAAAAATTATGAAAATAATACTATTATGTAGGAAATGTTAGTATCTTTAAAATTAATATTTATAGTCCAAAATAACATTTATGTAGACAAAAGTAATTTTTTTTACTTAGGTGATACATTCTATGTTATATTTAAATTTCTTTAAAAACAAAAAGATAAAAAGTCACTTTCCCACAAATGTGATTCCATGGGGTCCCCAAGTATGGCACAAGGAATACCATGGTCGGCCATTAGACAACCAGTAGCATTATGACACATGTTGGTGTCATTTTTTATTATTATGATATTATTTAATTATCCTTAACTACCCAATTACTCATTAATAAAGATAATTAAAGATAATTACCGTTGTTGCTATTCATAATGTCCAAAAACAAAAGAGTCTTGATTACATAATTTGTACCTTCTGAATCAAAATATGTAATCCATTTTACCAAATTCCAAACACAAAAAATGCAATAATTTATTTAAAAATAATTCACATTGTCAAAACAAATAGCGGGTTTTTTTTGAAACAATATCTATGAAAAGTTTGGCATTAGATTATTCCCAATTGCAAAGTGAAATTAATCCTAATGACCACCATTGGATTAAATGGTAAAAATATATTCAGATTACTCTTTAAGACTAATTAAAAAGATAATCTAACCATATAATTAAATTATATGAAAGAGAAGTTTTGATGTAAAATGTAGTATTATTCACTATTCATTAAAAAAATCAACTTTTTTAGAAAAATACCAAAAATTTATCCAATGTAAATTTCAATGTCCCAATCATAATGAATATGTTTATTTTGAAAAATAGAGATTATAAAAGTTTTCAAAAGTTTGATTCAAAAATGGTTTCCCATCAAAAGGAAGTAAAACAATCTTTTAAAAATATTAGTATATTCCATGCTTAAGATTGGATTTATTCTCATTTTAAGACTCTAAAACACTATCTAATTCATAAATAGACATAGATAAAATATCTATTATTCATTACATACTTGGGATGTTATATCCTTCCCCCTTTAGAAAATTGTGTCCCTGAAATTTATTTATTTATCGAATAAGTGGGGGTATTTAGCCCTCATTGCATTTTCAGATTCCCATGTTGCCTCTTCAATCATGTGGTTTTTTCACAAAACCGTTACCTGATGAATCCCCTTATTTCGTAACACTTGCTCCCTGTAGTCAAGAATCTGGACCGGTTGTTCCTCATAAGATATGTTCTCTTCCAAGTGAACTACCTCTGGACTGAAAACATCAGATGGATCTATCATATACTTTCTCAACATCGAAACATGAAAAACATTGTGTACCTGAAATAAACTCAGAGGTAAAGCCACTCGGTAAGCAACTGATCCAACTCTCTCCAGAATTTCATATGGCCCAATGAACATTGGAATCAGCTTTCCTTTCTTTCCAAATCGCATCACACTTTTCCATGGTGATACTTTGAGAAAAACATGATCACCTACCTCCAAAGAGAGATCCTTCCTCCTATTGTCCGCATAACTCTTCTGCCTACTCAAAGCTATTCTCATGTGTTTCTGTATCAGCTGAACTTTTTCTGGCAACTCTTCTACCACTTCTGGTCCCACCAACATCCTTTCACCCACTTCATCCCAGAAAGCTGGAGTTTGACACTGCTTTCTATATAACGCCTCAAATGGTGCCATCTGTATACTGAAATGAAAACTGTTATTATATGAAAACTCAACCAAAGAAAGATGTTGTTCCCAACATCCCTGATAATCCATCAAACAAGCACGTAACATATATTCAAAAGTCTGAATTTTTCATTCTGATTGCCCATTTGATTGAGGATGAAAAGCTATAATAAAATTTAATTCAGTACCCAACGACTTCTGAAGGCCTTTCCAAAAGTTAGAAGTGAACCTGGGATCATGGTCAGATACAATGGAGAGAGGAACTTTATGTAACCTGACTATCTCTTTAAGATACAAATGAAAAAGTTGATCTAGGAAAAAGTATCTCGTATATCAAGGAAATGAGCAGATTTAGTCAGGCGATCAACAATAACCCAAATTGCATTATTACCTCGAGATGTCTTCAGTAATACCACAACAAAGTCCATTTATACATTTTCCCATTTCCACTCTAGCACTGGTAAAGGCTGAAGCATCCCTTTCGGTAACTGCATCTCTGCTTTAACCTGTTGACAAGTCAAACACTGCACAGTAAAATCAGCAATATCCCTTTTCATTTTGTCCCACCAGTAATACTCCCGAAGATCTCTATACATCTTAGTGCTGCTGGGATGAACTGAACATGTAGAACTATGAGCTTCACATAACAAATCTCTCTTCAACTGTGAATCACATGGCACACAGAATCTCTTCCCAAGTCTCAATAAAAAATCATTTTCAATGTTGAATTCATGCAACTTACCCTTCTGAACCAGCTCTACCCTTTTCTGAAACTCACTGTCTTGCTTTTGTGTTTGCTTAATTATATCTGATAGAGAAGATTTCACTGATACCTAAAACAAAACAGATGGACATCCTACACCATCAACTTCTATGCCAAAGTTCATCAAATCCTTATCCAAAGGATCACGTTCCAAACACAACATTGTTAATGAAGCATTACTTTTTCGACTCAAGCATCAACCACTTTATTTTCTTTTCCCAGATGGTAATGAATTGTACAATAATAATCATTGATTAATTATAGCCATCTCCTCTGTCTCTGGTTCAATTATTTCTGAGTGAATTTATACTTTAAACTTTTGGGATTGGTATATATTTCACAGTTTACACCATAAAAATGATGCCTCCAAATTTTTAAAGTGAAAACAATATCAGCTAATTCCAAATCATGTGTAGGGTAATTTACCTCATGAGTTTCCAACTGACGTGAAGCATATGAAATTACCTGATCATTCTGCATAAAGACACAACCAAGTCATTTCAATGAAGCATCACTATAGATAACAAACTCACCATTCTTAGAAGGTAGTGCCAAAACTGGAGCATTCACCAATCATCTTTTTAGTTCCTGAAAAAAATCATCACATTCTTTTGCACGGATAAAATTAACACCCTTCCGAGTTAGCTTATTCATTGGACTAGAAAACTTTGAAAAATTTCTAACAAACCTTTGGTAATAGCCTGCCAAACCAAGGAAACTACGAATCTTTGTTACATTTGTGGGTCTTGGCCATTCTTCAACAACCTTTGTTTTTACAGGATCAACAGTTATCCAATCTTTTGAAACAATGTGACCAAGGAAAGAAATTTGTTGCAACCAAAACTCACACTTGCTGAATTTCCCATACAATTTCTTTTCTTTAAATGTTTACAAAATACCCCTTGAATGGTTTTCATGCTCCTCTTTACTTTAAGAAAACATCAAAATATCATCAATAAAAACAACCAACATTTTCCACCTGAGTAAACTGAGCCATCACTGAAACAAACTGTTTAGTTCTAATTCTGACCATCTCAGGATACTGATTTGAAAGGTCATTTCCCACTGTATTCCTTCCTAGAAAAGTTTCTTTGTTTCCTCTATGAAAAACCATTCTTAACAAACATGTCTTAGATGAAGAAACATTGTAATCTTCAAATTCTATATCATTTCAATTTGACAATAAAATTTTTTTTTGGATAATCATTTAATAGAACTATAACTCCTAAAGTTATCTAAACCGACCTCTAATACCAACTATAAGGCCCCATACATAAACATTACTTAATCCTGAAATATTTCAAGAATACACCTTGAGGATCTTTTCAGGTTCATAGTTTTAGAGAATTAGATCATAAAACATTCATTAAATTCCACATTTAAACAAAGTGGTTACATAAAATATAGTATTCATTTTTCCCATCAATGGAATATTATTTAAAATAAAACATGGATGCTTTCTTAACACTTCCTTGACACTATCATCACATCATGTACCTTTCGCTCGACCTGTGAAAATCATTTCAAAAATTTGGGATGAGCATAAAATGCTCAGTAAGGGTTGTAAAAATATGGAAAGGAAACATGAGTTCATATATACATAAGATTTAAATCATACTTTACCCACAAAACATAGGCACTTTAACATACCTCATCAAATCATGAATAAATCATAGAAATCATAAAACATAAAGGTAACTTAAGGCATTCATAACATTCTTACGTAGGGAGTGACCCTCTTGGTTATGTTTGGAATACCCATCATAGTATATTCCCTAAATCTCTTTGGAGAAACCTTAATGTTTAACTCCTTTGCGTTACCCAATGCATTGGGGAGCTATATCGGGCTCACCCAACCTTATTTTATCACGGAACCACCCGTCTTCATAATAATGCCCAAGAACCATAACATAATTGTATCACAGAAAACATGCATAAAGGAAACTTAACATTTCCACTTTTCAATCACAAGATATCAATACAACACATTGATATAAAAACATTATGAAAACAATTTTTAATACCAAAATAAAATAAAAGTAAAACAAGGTATTTATTTTTCATTTAGAAAATATGTATGGCTTGTAGAGGAAGCCGGAACTCAAATAATGGTCACGTTGGCGGAGAAGTCATTGTCGCCGCATACGTACGAAAAAAAATTCCCTTTTGTCGTTTAGTAAAACGCTTAGTATAAAAAAGATTCCTTTTTATAAACGTAAAAGACAAAGTGGTTTATACACCGTATAAAGGAAGGTTGTGTATAAAACAAAATTTGCCTCAATGAAAGGAGATTGAGATGAAGTCCCATACAAAGATCATTTTTTAAATAAAATAGATCTATTATGTGCATTCACTATAAGTACACATAAATATATTAAAAATACAAGATAGGACATAATAATATCATTACATAATTTGAAAGTTGGAGATTAACCCAAAAACGGAAATTGGGTTAAGAAGTTCCCTTACCTCGGGTCTGACTTGACTCGATCGTTCTTTGACCTCTTGGAAAATAAACCTGAGTTAATTTATACTTGATTAAGAACCTTTTAGAAGTTCATTATTCCTTTATATCACTTATTACCATGTCATGAACACTATTTAATTATTTATGATAATAATGGTTGTTTTGACGATAATTGGTACTTGAGTCAAAAAATAAACTCTTTATTATTACAAGTTGTTCATGTGGTAAAATATCCATTATATCAAGAATTATACTCATGATTTAGATTCCATATATATCATATATATCCAGTACATACATTCATTTATAATATTACATAATCATTTAGATGTAAGAAATGAAATGCACCATTCATGGAGACGGTAAGTCGTACGTACGCATGAACGTTGCTTTCATTTCTATGTCATATTAATGGAATTAAAACTAAATGAGAGATATGAATATTTTAATTCCAGAATTATATTCATAATTTAGATGTAACATACATCATATATATCCATTATATCTATGTACTTATAATAGTACATTACATTTGGGGATAAGAAATGAAATGCACCGTTCATGGAGACGATAAGCCATACGTACGCATGAACACTAATTCAATTTATATTTCATATTTAATTGAATTAAAACATAATGATACATAATAGTATTTTAATTCCAGTATGTTATCATAGATAATATCATTAAATCTATCCTTTATACGTACCACATATGGTATTAATGAGTCAAATCACTTTGAGGGGGCGGTAGTCCGTACTTCCTAAAATGAAGATATCACGTATACCCATAATGGAAGCCATAAAGGTATTCCATAAATAAAAAAACAGAATCTTAATGAAAAAATAAACATATTATATATCATATATAAATATATTTTCATCTAAATGGCCACCTTTGATGGTGTTAGAAAAATATTGAACAATCATCGTTTCGTGAGGCAGAAATTTGCCATCCATAGAAACATTATGTTCTTTAACCATTAGATGTAGGTGTGTGTAAGTGTAGCTTGAATTCTTCTTATAACAACATCCTAGTATATTTAAGATACTGGTGTTGTTACAAAAGAAAATAATAAAAAGAGTTTAGGGGGTTGGAGAAGCAAAATAAAACATAAGAATGCAAGAGAAAGCACTACCTTTAAAACGGGTAACTCATTTTGATTTGAGCTCAAAGGCTTTCTTGGGAAGACTTCTCCCCAAAGTGAGGCTTATAGGAGTAATAGATGGATGTGGAGAGACAATATGAGCAGGGTTTGGACGAACCAAAAGCTTGAGAGGTGTGGGTAAGGAGGTAGACGTGGGGGACTTTTATAAGAGGAGAGGAGGGGCACTCTTGGAAAGTTATAAAAGGTTACTTTATTATAAAATTATTTTCGGATTTAAAAGGTGAAAAATTGATGTATTTCTAGGATAATGTGATAAGGGTTCGAAATATAGTCATCCAATATGTATTTGACAAGTGTAGGTCTTAGATTTTACATTATATTTTTATTTTATTTAAATCTTTAAATAATGAGGTAATCGCTGCATCATCATGATGTCATAAATAATTTAATTTATTCAATGTATAAAAATTATGAAAAAAATACTATGATGTAGGAAATATTTCGAGATTTCCAATGAATATTTATAGTTCGAAATGTAATTTTTAGGCAAAATTTAAAATGTTTTACTCAGGTGATACATTCTTTGTTATATTTAACTTTCTTTAAAAATTATAAGATAAAAAGTCACTTTCCCACAAAAGTGATTCCATGGGGTCCCCAAGATTGGTACAAGGAATCCCATGGTCGGACATGAGACAACAAGTAGCATTAGGACACATTTTGGTGTATTTTTTATTATTATGATATTATTTTATTATCCTTAACTACCCAATTACTCATTAATAAAGATAATTAAAGATAATTACCGTTGTTACAATTCATAATGCCAAAAAACAAAAGAGTCTTGATTACATAATTTGAAACTTATGATTCCACATATTTAATCCATTTTACCAAATTCCAAACACAAAAATTGAAATAATTTATTTAAAAATAAATGTTGTTAAAACAAATAGCGGGTTTTTTTTGAAATAATATCTATGAAAAGTTTGGTATTAGTTTACGCCCAATTGCAAAGTGAAATTAATCCTAATGACCACCATTGGATTAAATAGTAAACATATATTCAGATTACTCTTTAAGACCAACTAAAAAGATAATCTAACCATATAATTAAATTATATGAAAAACAGTTTTGATGTAAAATGCAGTATTTTTCACTATTCATTAAAAAAATGAACATTGTCAGAAAAATAACAAAAATTTATCCAATGTATATTTCAATGTCCCAATCATAAATAATGGGTTTATTTTGAAAAATAGAGATTATAAAATTTTCCAATGTTTGATTTAAAAATGATTTCCCATCAAAAGGAAGTAAAACAATCTTTTAAAAATATTAGTATATTCCATGCTTAAGATTGGATTTATTCTCATTTTAAGCCTCTAAAACACTATATAATTCATAAATAGACATAGATAAAAATATATATTATTCATTAGTTACTTGGGATGTTACATTAAATATTTTTCTGATTTTTAAAAAATTAAATAATACGTTATTTTCATAAAATAAAATTAGTGTCAATTTTGACACTATTCAATTCATTAAATTTAAATAACATTCACACCAAATATATATTCTAACCAAAATTTTTAATAGATTACTAACCTTTAATATTCATAAAAAAATTCATGTATCACATTAATTAGTTCATATAATATTAATTTTAATATTTTTAAAACCATTTATTTGATATTTCTCTTAATAAAATAATTACTACAACATTTTTGTATAATTATTTAATATACTTATTTATTGCCTAAAAATTAAAATTAAAATACTATTATTTATATAGGTCTAATATAATCCATAATAATTATTTTTGACTAATTTATCATCTTAAAATCACAACATTTAAATTGTTATATTTATTAAATTAAGAAGTTGACAACAATGACAATATAAAAAATAAAATAATATTAATGACATAATATCTCTAATACGGCTCCAAATGGTCCCAAAGACGACCCTTGAATTATTATGGTATATATATAATCTACCAATAAGTTTTGGTCAAGTATTTGGGCCATTTTATGGGTAATATTACTTTAATGAAAACTATTTTATTGATTTTTTACTAAGTAAATAATTTCTGCAACATTAATCTATATGCTATTAAGGTATTCAGATATTTTATAAAAATTTCAACTAAATTACCCTGTTAAATAAAATAATTTTATCTTTAAAATGATAATTTATTATAGAATTTATATTCTGTATAACCTTATATTAAAAATATTTTAATTATAAAATATTGAGTGAGATATATTTCAATTTCTTTAAATAAAATAAATTAATGGTCTTAATCACATCCAAGTGGTTTCCAATAGATTCCATTTCCACCCATGTATGTTTTAGAGAGAAATATAATCATCAAATTATATTAATACAAATTTTGATGTAATTTTATAAAATTATTTTTACCTTTAATTACCAGATTTACCTTTAAATATGGTAAATAAAATTTACCGTAGTATCTATTCATAATTCCTAAAATTGAAAAGTATACTATTAACATAATTTCACCCAACTGATTCCAAATATTGAATACATTTTTCCAAATTCAAAACATAGATGTTGTAGTATTTATTTTAATATTAATACCACTGTTGAGAAAACATGTTTTAAAAGTTAAAACATTCCAAATGATTGAAAAGTTTTTACATATAAATTCAATTTAAAATTAATGATACTAAATTACATTATATTAGATGGTAAATATATATTCTATTTAAACTTTAAAACCATTGAGTATTATAATTATATCATATAAATTAAATTGATGAAAAATGATGTTTTTAATTATAATTTTTCTTATTTTTACTATTCATCAAAATATAAACATTATCCGAAAATTATCAAAACAACATCCAAATTAAATTTTTATATCCTTATTCACAGAAAGAAGTTTATTTTGAAAAATATAACCTATAAAATTGTTAAACATTATATTTAAAATTGGTGCACCATCGAAAAGGTGGCAAACCTGCATTATTAGAAAAATACTTATTTTACCCGAAAAAATTATTTTGTTCTCATACCATGATCTAGAATACATGTAAGATGAATTATAATTTTATAAAATTAAAAATTCATTTAATACAATTCATAACGACTAGTTCATAATATTATATCAATACATCGTTTCTTATTGAAACTTTGTATTGCGTTCAACACACGCTATTGAAGAAGCTTGATATTACGTGTAACTCAAGACAAGGTGGTGTTGCGTGTAGTGAAATATTTCATTGGTGTTGTGTATAATATAATCAATACATGGTTCAATTATACATAAGTCAAAATCTATACTCAGTGTTGTGTAAAGTGAATTTTATTTGAAAGAACCTTAAATTGTGTGCAACACAAGCCATGAATAGTTTTTCCTTATACTACAAGCTAATAATGTGTTGTGTATAGTGCAAGATATTCTTGGTGTAGGGTACAACACAAGATATCAAAGAAATTAAAAAAGATTATTTCTCATAAAATCTCTGGGTGTTAAATTCAACCCCCCTAAAATTATTTTCTCCCTTGAAATTCTTCGGGGTTATAAATGGTTTTCTAAATGAAAGTTTATTTCATAGAAACCCACATCATAAAAAGGAATACTAAAACATAATTTTTAAAAGGAACACTAGAAAAATAATAGATTCCCAATGTAACTCACCAATGGTTTTCCACATAGGACAACATAAGTTAAAACATTGATATATAAGAGAGAACTAAATGTCAAGTTATGATGGAGAGTGGTAGAGAACATGTCTATGAAAAATCCAATAATCACTAAGACATAAATTTGTTATGATCTAAGGTACCATTTGATTCATCAGATATGAGGGTACTAGGACAATAGTTCTGGTTTTCAAGATCATTTCCCAAATGATAATGAATTTTTTCAAAAGGGTAAATACATACTTGATTTAAATTTATTATCATCATTGGTCATTCCATGATCAATTTCAACTTCATATCTTATTTAAATAAATAATGTTTAATTTTTCATCCTTGAAGTATTATAAGATCATCCGATATAATGATAGGTCATTCCATCTGTCTCTATCACAACAAAGGTTAACATAAGATATTAAATATACATAAGTCTGTCTATGGTTAAGTTAATCATATATAGATCCAAAAATGGACTTATACTTCATCTATTATAACATTAAATTAAATAAAAAAAATTCTACTAACTAGGGACTTCCTGTAGGCCAGTGGTATGTGATAAAGGCTGGTTACACTTCGGTTGTGGGTTTGATTCCCGCAACCTTGTCCAACGTGATGAGTTGTTTCCCATCCTGCGGGTTGTCCTTTTTATAAAACTATATTATTAAACATTCCAACAAAAATATCAAACAAAATTCTTTCCTTAAACAATACTATCTTATTTCCAACATAATCCACTCCAATATTTAGGCTTATCCAACATACTTCTATCCAATCTCATAGTACAAAGAACAAAATTACCAGAAAGGTCATATAACAATATTGTGAATACCATCATTAATCCCCAATATATCATAAGATATATCTTTTTTGTCACATTCCAAACATATGAACACCTTAATCATGTATTCTCTTGAAATATGAATTCCCATTGAACCTTATTGAAAACATGAATGCTTTTAACTCTTTCCACATAACAAAATCCAAAAATTTCAATATACTCAATCAATTATATCACTTTATATCATTCATGAGCTCATTAATACTATCAAAAATATTATTTTCTCTTGATCCATTCACTATTCACATATCATCTACTTTCCAAAAATATTTCAATGACTTTTCATGGTTATCGGTAGAATATTATTATAGAAATCCATAATAGATCAATATATATATATATATATATATTAATATACCAATAAAGTACCTCAACAACATTATTCTTGAATTACAATACATAAGCCCTTAAATCCATCCTCTTCAATGATTGGCATGGAATTGGTCCTTCCTCGATTTAGAAGTATCCTCTTTGGTCATGGCATTGAGTTGGGTAATGCCCATGTTCTACACAAATAGGACATTAAAATCCATAACAGTCTATCACTCTATGCCCCTTTTCCCCACACAGATAACATTTTTCCCTCCATTTGAGGTATTCCTCATGGTTCTTCTTCCATTCTTCTTGATATGTATACAACTTAATCTTCATTCCTCTATGTTCCTCATGATTAGAACACGCATTAAAGTCCATCATCCTCTTTTATGATGACATATGAATACAACTAATGTTCACCTTGTTAATCATATATCGTGATGACTGATTTGGCATAATCATAATATCTTTCTCTTCTGGAATTACAAAATTTTGTAGATCATGGTCTCCAATTTCTCCATTAGTGTCAATGTTAACGGAATTCCTTTTCGTTCCTTCCATTGACTAAAACCAGAAACCATGGATTAAGAAATAGTTAAAATAATGAGAAACCACATAATCATAAAAAATCACTTATGGGATGTCTAAATTATCACACATTCATTAATCCATGACACCATAGGTTCACCCTAGGTTATTCATGATCATCAACATAATTCATGGATTTCAACCTGTAGTTATACTAAACCTTAGGGACAACCCTAGACATACCATAGAATAATCTATAGGGATCTCATTAATGTTTTCACATCCTAGTTTCATGATGTTGACTAAAACTTAACTCTGATAGTAACTATAGAGACCCAAATCATTTCATACAGAGAAGTTACATTACATTTGAGGAATACTTAATACATGACAAAAACAGACGCCCAAATACCTTATTAGTTTTGTGACTTTGGAAACACAGAACATAATCTTCTAATCATATTGAGAGATCTTAAACATCTCTCTTAAAGATCTTCCACCTTTTTTCCTAAAAACATTATTTATATGCTGGGGTGAAGAAAAAAAATTGGAGAGCTCAAATAATCAGTAATAGTAAACAAGGAGAACATAAAACAATCCATAAACATTTGAACGTAAAAACATAAACATAAAACATGATTAAAGAAATAAATCATTGCTCTACAAGGGGAATAGATCACAAAGGAACATTAATCATGATTAAATAGCCTGGGAATAAATCATGGAATTGTGGAAAACCATTACGCACATGATATGATTTCCATATTAGCCAATGCATTACAGCCAAGACCATCATAGTGGACAAAGTCTATTACTGAACATGGATTACTAGCCATTCTATCCCTATATTACTCAAGTAGATTCACTTTCCATCCCATCCATGTCTATCTAATGATATATAAATCCAACCAAATTCATTGGAGGGAGATATAGGTCCCACCCTTCTCATAATGAACCCATTCTTATGTGTTCCACAAAATAAACCTAAATCATTCATTATAACCCAAAGAATAAAATGGGTATCATAAACATCACCCCATCATAATATAATCGATATAAAAAATTCATATCATTTCATGATAGGAAAAATCAAACCATGTAAATAATAGAGACATTATACTTGAAACTTGTCCATATTAATGAATTTCATCATAGATGGAGAATAGTCTTGATAAAACAATTGAAATGAATTCTTGAGGAAAATATCCTTTCGTCTTCAAAAATCATTTTCTTTTCTCAAAATGTCATGCAATATTAAAAGAAATGATTTTTGTTGAAAATAATAATGAAATTTGGTAGTGTATGATTCACAAAAATAAGGGGTTATGAAAACATAAAAATCCATTCATGACGTATAAGTTAAAAAATATTCTTCTCGTACTTTTCCCAGAAAAGTCAAAAATTACCTCGTATGGTAAAACAAATATTCCTCCCATACCACATAGTAAAATTCAAAAGGGGGTACACATGACTTTAAATAGACATGGAAAAACATTAAATACTTTATGAATACATTTTTTAAATCATGGAAGTGGATGATAAATATATCCCCAGAAAATAATTACATATAAATAATCTCTGACAAAAATGAGATTGTAAAATTATCCCTTAATGTTGGTCAAATTTTATATGATTGTGTTTAAAACAATATTATAGTGGGTGTAAACATATTATTAACATGTAATAGAACCATAATAATATTTATGATATCATATATGATTCACTTAGGTCTTTATATTTCTCGTTGATTTGTCAATTCAATGTTAAAGGAATGTTTTGGGTAATAATCGTTTCATTTATCGTTCATGTTTGGACTTTTTGTTCTTGATATCATTACTTATATCATTATTTAAAAACATCAATCATGTAAAACATGATTTATATATAATATATATTCCGAATATAATATATATTATAGATTGAATAACGGAATGAAATACACCATTCATGGAGATGGTAGGTTGTACCTACGCATGAACGCTGTTTTCGTTTCCTTATTAAATTGAATGGAATTATGTAGATGACATAAATATATATATACATAATTCCATTATAATTATTATGTCATATATTCCATTATTATTCATTTTATATACATTATAATCATTCTTGAATGGTTAACTTGGACAGTGAATCTCATCGCGTCATGGAGACGGTAATCCGTATGTACGCACGAGCGATGATATCGTTCCAATAATTATTGACTAGAATTAGAGTGGATGATATAATATCTCAAATTAGTATGATATTATAATATTAATATATAGTTATTATTTACAGCATTATACCCATCCACGTAAGGTGGTGGTGGAAAAACAATTACACCACGTCGTGGAGACGGTATTCCGTATGTACGCAAGCGTAGTTATTTAATTTACTGTAGGATGGATAGAAGGTGAAATAGGATTATTTCATATATATAATTACACATCAGTATATTAGTGATACTGATGTTATTACATTATAATAAAACATATAAATAAGAGTAGGTAAAAGAAGAAATAAATTTGAAAGAATCGGTAAAGGATATTACCACTTCTTCGTTGTTCCACTTCTTAACCTCCTCTTAAGGAACTAAAGATTGTCTTTGAAGAAGAACATGACGTCTAATAGGTTTCTAGGGAACTTTATAAGATAAATGGACAGGTTTATGCCAAGCATGAAGGTTCAAAATGTTGTATATAGGAGAGGGAGGAGCTTCCCTTTTATAAGGGAGGATAGGGGCACATTTGGAAACCCAAAAATATTAATTTATAATAAATTCAATCCCCACATAAAAACCATAGAAAATTACTCAAATTAAGAAATTTATATTCGATATGGATGAAATCACATTAACAAATAAAATTTATACATGTTTTCAGTTTATTTTAAACCATATCATTTTGATTTATCCTTTTTTAATCTATTTAATTTTATTTGTGGTAATGATAATCAAACTTTTAAATTGTTTTAAATACTTAATTATGTGTTGTGAATTTTACATAATTAGATAAATTGTGATATTTTGGACCATATAATTTTCAATTTGTAATTTTTAAATATATTTCTGATTTTTAAACAATTTATTAATATGTTATTTTTATAAAATAACAACAATGTCAATTTTCACACTATTCAATTCATTGAATTTAAATAAAAAACACACAGAAGATATATTCAAACCAAAATAATTAATAGATCTCTAACATGTCATATGCATCTAAAAAATCATTTATTGCATTAGTTTGTTCATATAATATTTATTTTAATATTTTTAAAATAATTTATTTGATATTTCTCTTAATAAAATAATTACTACAACATTTTTGAATAATTATTTAATATACATATTTGTTTCATAAAAATTAAAAATAAATTTCTATGAGTCAGATTAGTCTAATATATTACTTAATAATGCATATAGTCTAATTTATAATCATAAAAACACATCATTTAATTTGTTATATTTATTAAATTATGATTTGACAACTATGACATTGTTAAAAATAAAATAATATAAATCACATAATCTCTTTTATACGGCTCCAAATTTTCCCCAAGTAGACCCTTGGATTCTTATGGTATATATTTACTCTACCAATAAGTTTTGGTCAATTGTTTGATCCATTTTATTGTTATTATTACTTTAATAATAACTATATTATTGATTTTTGACTAAGTAAATAATCTCTGCATCATTAATGTATATGATATTAAGATAGTTAAATAATTCATAAAAATTACAAATAAATTTCCATGTTAAATAAAAACATTTATCTTTCAGATGAGTATTTATAATTGAATATATATTTTGTATAACATTATATTAAACATAAATTAATTATTCTAGTTTAAGTGAGACATATTTCACTTTCATTAAATAAAATAAATTAATGGTATTAATCACATCTACGTGGGTTTAAATAGATTCCATTTCAACCCAAGTGTGTTTTAGAGAGAAATATAATCATCCAATTATATTAACACCAGTTTAAGGGTAACTGTATAATATTATTTTTACCCTTAATTTCCTGATTTACCGTTAACTGTTGTAAATAAAATTTACCGTAGTTACCATTCATAAGTCCTAAAAATAAAAAGTAGTCTATTAACATATTCTGGACCTACTAATTCCAAATATGGAATCCGTTTTTCCAAATTCAAAACACAGAAGTTGCAGTATTTAATTTAAAATTAATCACGCTGTTAAAAAAATGTGTTTTTAATGTTAAAACTTTTCAAAAGATTGAAATGTTTTTACCTATGAATTAAGTGTAAAATTAATGATAATGACTTGAATTATATTAAAAGGTAAAAATATATTCTATTTATAATTTAAAACCATTAAAAATTATAATTTAACCATATAAATTATCCCGATGAAAAAAGTTGTTTTAATTAAAATTTAGCATGTTTTTACTATTCATCAAAATATCAACGTTATCAAAAAAATATCAAAACTTTATCCAATATAAATTTTTATATCCTGATTCACAAAAAGAATTTTATTTTTAAAAATATAACTTATATACTTGTTATAAATTTGATAAAAAATGGGTGTGCCCTCAAAAGGTGGAAAACTGAATTTTTTTAAAAATACTTATTTTACCCAAAAAATTTATTTTGTTCTCATACCATGTTCTAGAAATTTTTTAAGATGCATTATAATTTTATAATATTAAAAATTTGGTTAATACTATTGAGAATGGCTAGTACATAATTTTATATAAATATATCTTGCTTATTGAATCTTCGTATTGCATACAACACACGCAATTGAGGAAGTTTTCTCTTGCGTGTAATGCAAGCCAAGGTGGTGTTAGGTGTAGTGAAATATTTCTTTGGTGTTGCGTATAACATAATCAAAACATGTTTCATTTATAAATAGATCAAAATATATATTCAGTTTTGTGTAAAATGAATTTTATTCAAAAGAACATGAAATTGTGTGCAACAAAATCCAAGAATATTGTTTGCGTATACTACAAGCTAATATGGTGTTGCGTATAGCGCAAGAAAATATTAGTGTAACGCACAACAGAAGACATCAAAGAAATTAAAAAAGAATATTTCTCATAAAATCTCGGGGTTTTACAAATACAATGATAATGGCGTACCTATTTGAAGAGAAATAGGATATTACATTGAACATGGTAGGATTAAATTACAAATGATATAACAACCCTTCTCTTAATTACACACTTAAACATGATTAATTATAAAAACATTCTCACAAGAAAACATTTAGGATATAATTGTATAGTGTCATGGGAAATTAGGAACTCTACATAACAACATAGAACCTAAAACACAACATCTTTGTTGAAAACGTATTTTCCATGACCAAGACATTCCTTAATACTTATCATTGAATGGAACAACCTATGAACAAGAATATGAATAGGGTGAGCTATAAATCCCAGTAACGAGTAAACAAGGAATATCATGACAAATATAGTACATTTTATTCAATATTTATGTCAAAGTATCACAAGGGAAACATACCCAAAAATTCCTAATATAGCATGATTATCATAACATGGAAGTGGGGCGGAAACATTTAATAATATATTAGCATGATCCAAATATTATTGCACATATATCATGAGTTAACACTCATTTCACATGAATTATAATTTGTAAAACCACATTTCACTGGGCTTATCATGATATAAATCTTTAACCAATTCATTGGAGCACAATTAGGGCACACCCTTCTTAATCATTTCATATCATGCATAAGTGTACCACATAGATCGTAATATATGGATTCATTAAAAATAATAAATTATTCGTTGATAAATTAATGTGGAATTAATACATGAAAAATTATAATCAAATATTAAATGTTCATAAAGTATAATACTCTTTATAGAGAAATGTGTATTTTATTCACAACACAATGACATTTTCTTGGAAAATCGCTGTTCAATTTCGTTAGCATTACGGTTGGAAATAAAAATTCAAAAAAATGGTTGAACAGAGGTAAAGGGGTGTAACTTCATATTCACATGAAACTAAATTTAATGGGATCATAAATATACATGTCCTAACATATGAAATGTAATTTATATTCATGAAATAAATGAATGGCTTGAATTTAAATGAGAAGATAGAAATATCATATGAAATTTGGGAATAGTAACTGGGGTACATGGGGGGAATTAATGAGAGAGAAAGCATTTCTCATCATTAAATCATAAGGATTGAAATATTGGGGATGTGTGAAATCTATCCCAAACATTTTTAAATGAAAATAGAACTGTATGGAAAAATAATTAAACATGGACAAAAATGGGAAAGGATGAAATCCCTTACATGGAGTGTGATGCCAAATGATTGGGAGGGGCCTGAGAGAGGTATCTAGTGAGCTTGGAGGACCTTGTTAGGATTATTAATATATGAGAAAAGAGTTTTTCAAAGTTCCAAATTTTTTTATTGAATATTATTGTCAGATTGAGAGGGTTTATATAAGAAATTAGTGGGACTTATTTATTATTTATGTTTTGGACAACACACATTAATCTAAACAACACCACAAACCAACCCATGGGTTTTTCCATAGTTTATTCCAAAGAGGAGGATAAAATATTATTTTATAATTCCAATGGAAAAAATTATTAAAATATTAGTCTTTCTTACATGGGGGGTAAGTCACACTCTCAAGGAAATCATTTTAAAATATAAAAATGTTCCATAAGTCCAAGAGGGTCTACTATCGATTTGTAAAATAAATCAAACAAATATAAAATAATATTATTTTAATATTAATTCCAATATTTTTTGAAAACCTAATTTATAATAGTTTATTAAATCAATATTGGGTCATTATGATGTCATAAAACAAATTTATATTAGCGTTGTATTTAATTTTTACCCAAAAATTTGACAGTATCAGAAAATTATGAAAAATGCCTCGTTGGATAATTCCAATGTCATGATAAAAAAATAGTATTAATTGAATCATAATAATTTTATAAATATGGGAATTTTTTATTTTAAAATAAAAACATGAAATTATAGAAAATTCATGGGTTTTGACAAAAAAAACTATCAAATTGTAATATAAACTACAATTGTGTACAAAAAAAATTATAAGATAATTTATATTTAATAAAAATTAATTTTGTAATAATATTTTATTAAAATTTTATTTAATTAAAAAATATATTAATTCATAAGAATATATTTCTTAAATGAATATTAACTAAAAATACTGTTTATTCTTTTAAAACTATTTACAATGTAATAATAATAAAATGAATATATACTACTTATTCTATACATAAATAATTCACATAATCATAGTTATAAGGTCTTATTAGATATCCACATATAACATGCTCATAATATCTAAGATTAAGGTGTGTGATGGTGACATACTCTTGGGAGGCTTAGATAACATAACTCGAGTGGTAATATCTATTAACTTCCAGTTATCCAGTATCGGGTACCGTTCAAGAATAAAATGTTGAAGATCGGTTTGGGCATGGTCAAGAGCGAAGCCCAATAATTCCACCTACTTTCCAAACCTGGTCAAATGGGATTGGTATGGACCATTTCTACTGGATGAGGCCATCACTTCCTTATTTTTATATAAACTAGATTTGTTAAAGACCTATATTTATACTAATCATGTGATAGCAGTTCAGTGGCTATATTAGCAATGGTAAAAATTAATGATGGTATTTTAAAATCAAAAACAAAAGAAGTGAATATTTTTTATATAATAATTTTACATAATAATACATTTAATTAGATCAAGATTAATTTTCATTAATAAATGTTTGGTTCATTATAATAACCCATCTTTGAAAAGTTTCACCCTCGAAATTATATTTTCGATACTAAAATAGATGAGGGGTAACTATGCTTCATCACTTCCTATGATTCAAACATTGCTTCTTCAAATTGGTGGGTTTTCTAAGACAAAATGATAATGGACATTGAATTATTTCATAGAACATTTAAAATACAATATAAAATCATTACGGTCTTCTATTAATACCAGAGGTCATTCCCCAATGGTACCACCTCTGGATTGAGTACATGCGATGGGAATGAAATGTAGTTCCTCTAGTGTGGTAAATGGAATACAACATGTACTTGGTACATCTTCATTGGAAGTACTAGTCGATAGGACAATTATTCTATGTGATCAATGATCTCAAAAGGGCCAACGTAACCTGGACTAAGATTTCATTTCATTCCAAATCACATAGCTCTCTTTGATGGTGATATGCACCGGAATACATTGTGTCCATCATCTAACACCAGGTCTAATCAACGATTATCAGCATAACTCTTTTGCTGACTCAAAGCATCGTTAATGTGTTGTTAGATGGTCTTAACATTCTTCTCTATTTCTTTGACCAATTCTGGACCTAGGAGTTGTCGCTCCCCAACATCATCCCAACATGCTGGTGTTCTGCAACTCTTCCCATAAAGGGTTTCATAAATATCTATTTAGTTGGTTGAGTGGAAACTGTTATTGTAAGGGAACTCATACAAAGGAATATGTTGATCCTATCCTCCTTTGAATTCCATTGATCATTGCCTCAACAATCCCTCAAGTGTATGAGTTTTATTCTCATATTGGATGTTATTTTGAGGATGACAAGTCGTACTGAAGTTCAGCTTAGTATTCAATGAATATTGTTGACTCTTCCATAACATAGAGGTGAATCTTGGATCTCAATCAGATTCAATCGATAGTGGTCTCCATACAACCATACCACTTCTCTAATTTATATTCATTCTAGTTGATCCAATGATAAATACTATCGAATAGGAATGAAGTTTACAGTATTTGTAAGACATTCTACAACAACCCAGATAGAATAGATTCATTTGTATGTCTTATAATGTCCAGTGAAAATGTATATGGTGATGTTATCCTATTTCCATGATGGTATGGGTAATGGTTTCATCATCCCCTTATACTTATGCTTCTCTTCCATCACATGATGACACACCAGGAACTTGGATGTATACTTAGTGATATATTTCATCATGTTATCCCACCAATAATTCTCTTAATGATCTTGATACATCTTTTTGTTTCCTGGGTAAATGGAGAAATTTTAACTATGTGCATCATCCAAAAGTTTATTTTTTTAACACCGTATTTGATTGATCACATACCATTTTCCCAAATCTCACAATTCATTCTTCATTAATGATGAACTCTTAGTATTCCCATTTTCTGATAGTTTCCAAATTCATTTTAATTAAAACAACATCCTTTTGAGCATCATTTTTCCTTTCCATAAGAGATGGTTGAGCAATCATTTGTTAAAAGATTGATGATGTTCCATTCATTATGATTCCCATGTCCATATTCATAAAATCGTAAATGATTACATCCTTTTCAATTCACATCAATGAATGAATCGTTGGGTTAATTCTTCATAGAGCATCTACCATCCTATTCATATTCCCAGGGATTTAATGCATTTATCAGTCACTGTCATAGATCAGCTCTAAACATATTCTTTGGTGAAAATTCATATGTTTCAATGTGAATATATACTTGAGGCTTCTGTGATCCATGTATATCTCACACTTCTCTCCAAAGAGGTAAATTTTCCAAATTTTCTATGCGAATATCACTACTACCGACTCCAGATCATGTGTTGGATAGTTTTTCTCATAAACATTTAATTTTTTTGATCCATTGTCAATGACTTTGTCATTTTTCATCAACACACCACCCTGAACCTCCTTCAAAGAATCACTAAATACCACAAAAATATCTACACTTTTTGGTGATATGAGAATAGGTGGAGTTATAATCCTAATTTTTTACACCATGAATATCATTCCTCATTTATCACTCCTTGAAAAATTGACTCCCCTCTGAGGATGCATTGTAAGTGGGATTGAAAATCATGGTAAATTTCTCACAAATCGAAGATAATATCCAACTATCCAAATGTAGCTACAGATATCTTTCACAAATTTTGGATCATCCATCCATCAATTATAGTTGTCTTGGACGGATCCAGAGATATCCCATTACATGTGATGATATAACCCACGAATTAGACTTCATTAGACCATAACTCGCATTATTGTACTTTTTAGAGAGCTTCCCCTTTTAAAATGTCTCTAGTACAGTTCTTTGATGCTCATAATGCTCCTCCTTAGTTTTGGAGTATATTAGTATATCATCAATAAATACTACCATAGTTTTTTTGAGGTAATATCTAAAGACTCAATTCATCAATTCTTTGAATATTTCTATATCATTATATTTTCTGAAATGAATTACTATGAATTCATAGTTCCCTCACCTTGTTTGAAGACCAGTATTAAGGATATCATCCTTCTTCACCATAACATGGTAATATCCCGACCAAAAATTCACATTAGAGTAGTATTGTTCTCCATGTAGCTGCTTAAAAATGAAATCAAACCAGGGAGGAGGATACATTTTCATTATCATGATTTTGTTGAGATCATGATAATCAATGCAAAGGTAAATTGACCCATACTTCATCATAACGAATATGACTAGTGCACCTCAAGGTGAGGCACCATGGTGCATAATCCCTTTATCCCTATTCTCTTGTAGTTGTTTTTTCAGCTCCTCTAGCTCCTCACTAGCCATTCTATATAGAGTATTAGATGCGGTAAACACCCCACATATTAGATCAATCGTGAATTCAAAATATCATCATGGAGGAAGACCATGAAATTCCTTTAGGAAACTCTTTAGTGAATTCACTCACAATAAGCATGGAAGCAAAGATTGTTTCATCTTTAGACTCAATCATCTGATCACGATACGTGTTCTCGTAGGGTGATAATATCTACACTTGAGATGATGCTGCTAAATGGGATTCATCTTCCTTCTTACACTCATATTGAATTGGTGGTTGATTCACTATATAGAGAGTTATTTACCTCTCATGGAAATTTATGCTGGTTCTTTATAGGAAAATAAAATACATGCTATGAATAACATAAAATTCAACCAGAGTGAGTATGAATAGGTTTTTCTCCATATTAAATCCAAACATTGTGATAGTGGATGAGTTATATTCATGGTATATCATGATTTCCCCATTTTCTATTCCCACTAAAATATTTACTTCCATGTTTTGTAGTGGTGTTTGGATTGTTCTACTAATCTTTCAGGATTTAAAATAATTTGTAGAACAAGAATCAAAATGTATGTTCACTTATCTTGAATGAATAACTAGTTTACCTTTCAACATTTATTTTTGTGGGTATGCTTCGGCAGTAGTAATGGAAAAATCTCACCCTGGCTTCCTTAATGGTTGTTGGTTGCTTCTAAAAACCCAAATAATATGGAACTAGTTTTCAATGATCCATGGTTCATTATATTTGAATAAATGAAAAATGCATTGAGGGCTGAATAGAGTTTTCCCCTCTTCTATTGTAGTAGTAGGTTTTTCATGTCAGTAGTTAATAGCCAAGTTCATTTCTATTCCACACCTAAATCATTTCACAATTCATTTTAGGAAATTTCTTGAGGTGTGCCATTCCACACCTTTTTCATATGGGGTGCTCAAATATATTTTCACCTTTGGATTTATCAATTACACCCCCATAATTGAAGCTCACAGTGCACTTCCTATCCATATGACATCACAAATATTTTTTGATCTCTATTTCGACATTGAGGGCCCATCGGACAATTTCCCCATAGATGTCGAAGTCAAGAATCACGAGGGATTTCCATATGATTGGTTTTATCCCTACAAATAAGATGTAAACCTTGCATTCAAGTGTAACGTCCAAGCTAAAGGAATATCATGAATTCCATGTGATTTTTTCTTCTTATGATAGGATAGATTCACTGTTATATATATATTGTGGGGAAGGTAGTCCCTTTTGATCTTAAGACAGTGGGTTCATGGAAAGAATTTATCAAAAAACATTTTCTAGAAATCCTACCATTATAATGCCTCGATATCATCCTATGGATTCATATTTTTGATCAATGTACATGATTGATCAACAACACCAACTATATTATAAGTAGCCAAAAGTACATTCTCTTGTTTAGAACATTTAAGGATGGAGAATATCTTCTCAGTGGTTTCAATCAAATTTTTGGAGATTGGGGGAGTAGATGATCCATTAGAAGAAAAAGGTCTTTTTGTCATTAATCACTTTATTAAGACTAGATCTTTCTTGGGGGGTAGAATGTTTCTCTTGACCCAAGTTTCTATTTAAAATAGGAGTAAACAGAGAGAGTATCCTAACAATGTTTGTGATTCCCACTTCAATCGGATTGGGAATTTCATTATAATATTCATCACATTGATCTTCACATCGTTTGTTAGCCTGATTCCTCCTATTAACAACCATTGTCTACAATAAAAGATAATTTAGGGGTAACACATAATGTTTAATCCAATTAAAAAATTAAAACTTATAAATTACATTCATTTCCTTAACATATCAATGTTATGAATGATTTTCATCACCATATATTTTCTTAGGGGATTTTTTTTGTATTCCCATAATAATGGTTCATACTACCCTTATGAATTTACCAAAACATTTCCACTGGGAGTGTGGTAAGAAAGTGTGCAGCAAGGCCCGTTGTCAAGCACAAGTTTCTGTTCAAGTTTAGCTCAACTCCCTGTTTTCAGGATTCACCCCAAGAAATATTTGTGCTAAAGCCACCTTGATTTGTTCATATCTAGACCAGGATGTATCTTAGATATAAACAAATAAATCAATACTCACCAAAATTTTGGGATGTTTTTATTTTAATTAATCCCTCTCAAAGGATTTCATTAGGGTTTTATAATCATAATATCAAAAAATAACTAAACATATTCTCTAATACCAGCTATAACAACCCTTCTATTTATTACACACATAAACATGAGTAATTTCATAAAAATGCAATTAAGAAAAATTTGATGATCGAGGGGTCTAGTTTCTTGGGAAATTAGGAACATTACATAAAAACATAGAACATAAAACCCAACAACATTAACGAAAACATCATTTACCTGACCACAACATTCCTTCATACTTATCATTTCATGGGATAACAAGAAGAAATACTTAAGAAAAGGTTGATAAATAAATCCTAGTAATGAGTAAACAAGGAATAACATGAATAATATAGTATATGTTCGGAAATTGGAATATATATTAAGCACAATAGAAAAATGAACATAATAGTGTGATATAGCATAATTATAATAACATGGATGTGTAGAAGGTACATTTAACATGATATTAGCATAAACTAATGCTCATTGCACATGGATCATGAGTAAAACATAATTACACATGAATTATCAGGATTAATCCCTAATTTAACTTAACATATCATGATACCAATATTTACTGAATTCATTGGATTTATATCAGGGCACACCCTTGTTAATCATTTCCTTTCTTGCATAAGTGCTCCACATAGATCATATATAACGACCCATACTTTACATACATTGTTAATACTTCAAAATTGAAGCACACTTATTATAACATATGATAAAACCACAAAGGACCGTATAGGTATAATGTCTTTAGAAACTGGGAAACATAAACAACTGGTTCATAAAAATTCTACAGTGTCTCCAATTTATTTCATCATATATGGGTCCATTTTAGCATATTCTACTTAATATCCATCTTCCTGACCTGGGGAAAAGAAAACATACAAAAAAAGGTGAGCTCAAATGCTCAGCAAGGACAAATAAAGGAAATAAAAATCATATCATATCTTTTTGAAAATCATAACCTGCAAAAGAGATCATAATATCTTAACATGGAATAAATCATAGAAGTGAAAATGAGATCCCCATAATCATATCATAAAACTTGAATCTTTGTGGCATGCACACATAATCATGGAAAATCATTTCTTGTTAGTCATGACTCATTTCCAAGACTATCTTAGCGGACAAAGTCCATTTCTGAAACGAGTTCACTCCTCGTTTCATTCCTGTATCACTGAACCGAAATAACCTTCCGTTCTAGCCATGTCTATCTCATGAGATATAAATCATTACCCAATGCATTGGAGGGAGAAATTGGTCCCACCCATCTTATAATTAATCCTTTCTTATGTATTCCACATAAATCATAAATCATACATCATCGCATAACACATGTAACAAAAATGGGATTCTTGAAACATCATGACATCATAAAAAAATCATATAAGGTAAATGACTTCATAGAAATAATACCCTCACAACATAATCAAATCAATGTAATAATAGGGATAAAAACAGAACCCTTTATTATCTTAGATGGAAAATAATTTTGATAAAACACTTGAAATCCATTCTTGAGGAAAATATCCTTTCTTCTTCAAAAACACTTTTCTTTTCTTAACATGTCATACAATTATAAAGTAAAATAAGTTGATTAAAAATAAACTTGAAAACTTGTAAAGGAATCTTCTTGGAAATAATGTTTTAAAAATCCATTCATGCCGTATAAGTTAAAAAAACATTTTTCATACTGTTGACGGAAAAGTCAAATAGTACCTCGTACGAAAAAAACGACAAAAGATTCCTTTCATATTCTTTACTAAAAACTCACCGAAGGGTAAAATTGGATTTAAAATCTTGTAAGTGGATGGAAACAATATTACATATTGAGGGAACATGGATGTGGATGATAAAATACACCCCAGTAAATACTTACGAATAAACAATCTCGGATAAAAATGAGATTGTGATATTTCCCTTACCTTAGGTCTGATTTGCTTTGTATGTGTCTGAAACTCCTGTATAATGGTTTAAATAATGTTATTTACTTATTACAGAATCATACATATTGATACGATATCATATATGGTCATATTCTTAGCTTCTTATTAGTAATATTTCATTGTTACTTGTTTCTCGGGTCTTTATTGCCTTTTGTTATTAGGCGTGTTTTGCCAAATAAATTCTTATTCATATTTAAAGGTTATAGATACCTTAGATCCAGAATGGTATTAGTGTAACATATATCATATTTATTCATTCAATTCATTTATATAATTAATATATAATGATGATCATGTAGAACGAGTCGCATCACATCGTGGAGACGGTATTCCGTACGTATGCACGAGTGATGATATCGTTCCTATGATCGTGGAATTGTATTGGAGTGTATGTATACTAATTAAGAATAAATATCAAATTTTAATAGTCATATATAGTCATTATTTACACCATTTTTCCCATCCAAGTAAGGTGGTGGTGGAAAATAGATTACACCACGACGTGGAGACGGTATTCTGTACGTACGCACGCGCGGTGATTTCATTTTTCCGTAGGATGGATAGAAGGTGAATTAGGTTTGTTTCATATGTATAATAACATATCAGTATGTAAGTAATACTGATGTTATTACATTATCATGAAACAACTAAAGAAGAAGAAGTTGAAGAATAAAGAAATTGAAAAGATCGGTAATGGATATTACCTCTTCTTTTAAACGCCTCTTTGAATCCTCCACTTAGGGAACTAATATTGGTCTTTGAAGAAGACCAGGACCTATAGGATTATTCTAGGGCAGTGTAGAAGGGATTTTGTCAGGGGTTGGCCGAGCTTGAGTGCTCAAATTGGTGTGAGGAGGAGGGGAATGAGGTGCCCTTTTATAAGGGAGGAGAGGGGCAACTTAGGAATATCTCAAAATATTATTTTATATTAAAGTCAAAATCGGTTTATAATGGTTCCAAAGGGTCTTATTTTGAAGGTAAAGTGGCGATGGGTCTAAATCCTATCAACCAATAGGATTTAGAAAAGTTTAAGTTATTATTTTAACCTTATCAATTAGATTTAACTCTAAGTTAAATAATTTATCTTTTACCGTGTCTTTTTGTTTTCTTACACTATATGGTTAATACACTTACTATAACATGCCAAACGAACCCCAAGTTGTTTATTATTAATATATATATCCTTATCTAAGTTATTTGGCCGAACCTTAGATTTTTAGGAATAAAATAACAATTAATAATATATTATTTTATTTAAAAACTATTTTGTGTCAATTTTGACACTATTTGATATATGATTTTTGTGAAAGTCATAACAGAATTATATGTTCGAAACAAATTGATTAAATCAACACTAATATATCATAGTAACCTAGAAAATTAGTGGGATTCATAAAAATTCTCAAATTACATTTATTTTGGTGTTTATAACATCAATTATTTCAACATTTCCTTAAAAGGCTAATTACTGCATCATCGTTGTGTCATAAATAAATTAATTTATTTCAAGTCTAAAAATTATAAATAAAATATCATTATGTAGTAAATCTTTTTAAATTTATAATGAATATTTATAATCCAATTTATCTTATGTATAAACCCATATTAAAAATGTTTTAGTTATTAAACATTGATTTTAACTATTTTAACTATTCATTAAATAAAATAATATTAAATGTCATAATCTAATCCAAGTGGACCTAAATGGTCATATTATATTCATAAGGTTGTTTTTGGTCGAATTACACTTATCCAATAGAATTAGTACTTGTGTTATGGTAATAGTAATATCATATTTACCCTTAGTTACCTTATTTACTATTAACCGCGGTAAAAAAAGTAAAAAGTTACTATTCACCAAAAAATTATTTTTATCTCATTGAACCACATTTTAGTTACTGATATCAACCATGTCTGTCGGATTTTAGAAATTCCATTCACAGAAGCGGTAAAATCAAGTTTAATGCAAAATTCAGTTTTTAACCTACCACTTAGTGGTTTCACTATTCATCAAAAATTGAAAGTTTTCAGAAAAATACCAAAATTTCACCCTAGGCTAATTTCGGTATTCCGAATCCAAAAATGAAGTCAATTTTGAAAAATAAAATTTATAAAATTTCAAAAGGTGGTTATTACTATTCATAACGGCTAGTTTTAATAATATTTTAATAACATATCGTTGTTTAGTGAAACTCGGTATTGCGTACGACACAAGCTATCGAGGAAGGTCGCGATTGCGTGTAAAGTAAGCCAAGCTAGTGTGTAGTGAATGATTCCTTTGATGATATATATATAACACAAAAACAAAATATTACTCATAAAAATCTCGGGTGTTACATTCTACCCCCTTTAAAAAGAATTTCTCCCTCGAAATTCGTTACTTTGTAACAAACAGATGAGGATACTTCTCCCTCATCATATCCTCAAGCTCCCATGTAGCCTCTTCAAGTTGGTGGTTCCTCCATTAAACTTTCACCAATTGAGTGGTCTTGTTTCGTAGGACTTTTTCGCTACGATCCAGAATCTCTATCGGTTGTTCTTCATAAGAAAGATCTTGCTCCAGCGGTACAACTTCTGAGCTGAGTACATGTGAAGGATCAGGTATATACTTTCTCAGGAGAGATACATGGAACATATCGTGAACTTGAGAGAGATTCGGTGGAAGCGCCACTCGGTAAGCTACCTTTCCAACACGATCCAGTATTTCGAAAGGACCGATATATCTAGGGCTCAACTTCCCCTTCTTTCCAAATCTCATAACCCTCTTCTAGGGAGATATTCGTAAGAACACTTTATCACCCACTTCAAACTCTAGGTCTTTTCTTCGGTTGTCGGGATAACTTTTCTATCGACTCTGAGCTTCTCTTATGTGTTGTTAAATAGATCTGACCATTTCTGCCATTTCATCAACGAGATCAGGACCTAATAGCTTTCTTTCCCCAACTTCATCCCAGCAAGTTGGAGTCCTGTATTTCTTTCCATAGAGAGCTTCATTACGAGCCATCTGAATACTTGAGTGAAAGCTATTATTATAAGAAAATTCCACCAAAGGTAGGTGTTCATCCCAACCTCCTTTGAAATCCATAGAGCATGCTCTCAATATATCTTCTAGGGTTTGAATTGTTCTCTCAGACTGACCGTTTGTCTGAGGATGATAAGCAGTGCTGAAACTCAACTCTGTATCTAGAGTATGCTGAAGACTTCTCCAGAACTTCGAGGTAAATCTCGGATCCCGATCATATATAATAGAAAGTGGTACTCCATGCAATCTTATCACTTCCTTTACATATATCCTGGCAATATGATCTAGAGAGAAATCCTCTCTAATAGCAATGAAGTGTGCAGACATTGTAAGACGATCAACTATGACCCAGATAGCATTATTGCCTTTGGATGTTTTAGGAAGTCCTGTGACAAAGTCCATAGTGATGTTTTCCCATTTCCATTCGGGTATGGGTAATGGTTGTAACATCCCCTTAGTCTTCTGTCTCTCAGCTTTAACTTGTTGAAAAACCAAGCATCGATAGACATATTCAACAACATCTATTTTCATGCCATCCCACCAGAAGTACTCTTTCAGGTCCCTATACATCTTCGTGCTTCTAGGATGAATAGTGAATGAAGAACTATGAGCCTCATCCAGTAGCTCGTTCTTTAATTCGGTGATGGGAGGAACAGAAACCCGATTTCTGAACTTTATTATCCCATCACAATCAAGGTAGAATTCAGGAACATTTCTCACCTTCTTTTGTAACTCGACATCTTATTTTTGTGCCTCTTTAATCTTCACATGTATAGATGGTTGAACATTCATTTGAGAAAGATAAGATTTTTCCCCTTCCATTATAATTCCAAGATCCATCCTTTGTAAATCCATAAATTTTGGATCTTGTGTGATCCTCATCATGGATAAACTAGCATGGTCTTGTCAACTTAATGCATCTGCCACCTTGTTTGCTTTCCCAGGGTGGTAATGGATTGAGCAGTCGTAATCCTTAATCTGCTCCAACCATCTTCTTTGACGCATATTCAGCTCCTTTTCTGTGAAAATATATTTTAAACTTTTATGATCAGTATAAATATCACACCTTTCAACATAAAGGTAATGCCTCCAAATCTTTAATGCAAAGATTACTGCAGCTAACTCCAAATCATGAGTTGGGTAATTTTGCTCATGGATTTTCAACTATCGTGAGGCATAAGCTATCACCATATCATTTTGCAAAAGAACACACCCCAATCCCTTCTTGGATGCATCACTGTAGATCACAAACCTTTCTCCACTACAAGGTAGTGTGAGCACAGGTGCACTGGATAACCTTCTTTTCAACCCCTTGAAATTCTCTTCACATTCCTCTTTCCAAACAAACTTAACTCCTTTCCGAGTCAACATGGTGAGTGGGTTAGATAATCGTGAAAAATCATTTACAAAACGTCGATAATATCCATCCAAACCAAGAAAACATCGGATCTCAGTTACTGTTGTTGGTCTCGACCATCTTTCGATAACCTCTGTTTTTGTTGGATCCACAGATATCCCCTATTTTGAGATTATGTGACCCAAAAATGCATCTTTTTGAAGCCAAAATTCACACTTGGTAAATTTGGCATAATGCTTCTCTTTTCTCAGGGTCTTCAATATAATTCTCAAGTGATCTTCATACACTTCCTTTCTCATTGAATAGACAAGAATATCGTCTATAAAGACTACCACAAATTAATCAAGATAGTCTCTAAAGACTCTATTCATTAGATCTATGAAGATAGCAGGGGAATTAGTAAGACCAAATGGCATGACTATAAATTCATAGTGTCTATACCTTGTACGAAAAGCCGTCTTTAGTATATCCTCCCTTTTGACCCTTAATTGATGATACCCTGAACGAAGATCAATCTTGGAAAAGTATTGAGCTCTGCGTAGTTGTTCAAATAAGTCATCAATGCGTGGGAGAGGATATTTGTTCTTGATAGTGATCTTGTTAAGTTCTTGATAATCAATACAGAGTCTCATTGATCCATCTTTCTTTTTAACAAACAGAACATGTGCTCCCTAAGGTGACGCACTAGGGAGTATGAATCCCTTATCAAGATTCTCTTGGAGTTGCATCTTCAATTCCTCCAACTCAATTGGGGCCATTCTATAAGGTGTCTTTGAAATTGGAAAAGCACCCGGTACAAGTTCTATTGAAAACTCAACTTCACGATTTGGTGGAAGACCCGGTAATTCCTCCGGAAAGACATCATCAAACTCCCGTACGATGGGCATATTCTTAATCGCGAGTTTCTCACCAACCATTTGAGATAAATAACCTTCATTTAGTGGAATCAATACCCATAAAATGGATGAAATTTCCACTGGAAGGTCATGCTCATCCTTGCATTGATGGACGATCATAGATTGATCTGGAATATGAAATGTGACTTCCCTTCTTTGGAAATTGATACAAGCTCCGTATAAAGAAAGCCAATCCATGCCAAGAATCACATCGAATTACACTAAAGGAAGGATCACAAGATTTGAAGGAAGCACTTTCCCACAAACGTCAATTTGATCATAATTATAAACTTTTGATGCGATTGATGTGCCATTAGGTGTTCTCACAGCTAACTCAACATCTAATTGTTGAGGTAATACGGTGATACCATTAGAAAATTCCTCAGAAATAAAAGAGTGGGTGGATCCAGAATCAAATAAAACATTTTCTACTTTAGAGTGGATGGTAAGTGTACCTTTCACCACTTTGTTATCGTACTTCACATCGCTGATAGAAATTGTATGTGACTTTCCTTTGTCTTTAGCCCTAAGAGTTTGTTGACGTCGACCATCATCATCAACCCTTGGATTTGGGCATTGATTGGCATAATGCCCCATCTCCTTGCACTTGAAACATTGAAGTGTTGTAGGTTCATTTTGTGTATCCCTTCCTCTGTTTGCATCATTAGACATCTTCTTCCCATTATCGCGGCATTCAAATGCCCGATGACCTTCCTTTCCACATTTGAAACATTTACTTGTCCCTTTAAGACAACTCCCTCCATGTTTCTTTCCACAATTTGAGCATAAGGAAAAGCTCATCTTCTTTTCAGTGTGCTCTTTAGATTTTCCTTTGAATTCCATTTTCCTCTTCTTATCCAACCCATATGACTGATGGGTTACTCCAATCTCCATCTCGACTTTGAGAGCACGTCGAACGATTTCCTCATAGCTATTGAAGTCCCTTATGGCTAACGCCCTTCGAAGACTTGGTTTTAAGCCACTAAATAATCGATCGATCTTACTCTCAGGTTGGATAATAATACCAGAAGTGTACCTTGAATGTCTTGTAAAATTTGCTTCATAGGTACGAATAGATTCATTATCCCTTTGCTTCAGTTCAAGAAACTCTTTCTCCATCTTTGTTCGGAGAATACGAGGGAAGTACTTATTGAAAAATAAGTTCTTGAACTCGTCCCATTCCATGGACTCAATTTCATCCCTTTGCCTCATATTCTTAATAAGATTCCACCATTGATCAGCATCTCCTTCCAAACGATACACTGCTAGGATGACTTTATCATGTTCAGAACATTGAAGAACTGAAAATATCTTTTCAGTAGTACTAATCCATTGTTCAGCAACTAATGGTTCAGTAGACCCGATGAAAGAAGGTGGACGCTACCTCATGAAGGATTCAACAGAATGTTGCTCCTTCCTTTGCTCGTTTGGAAGTCCTGCATGATTCATAGCATGAGAAACCTGTGTGAGCATGGCTATAAGATTTTGCATTCCAGCTCCCATATCGTTTGGTTGCTCAGGGGGACAATCATTGCATTTCCCATCGCATTCCGCATTAACATGGTTCATTCGGGTTCCAGTCATTGACTAAAACCAAGAAGAATAGTGTGAGCAACACTAATTATAATAGGAAAACCACATAATTCATGAATAAAATTTTCACGCTTAAGGTCTTATCTTAGGTTATTCATGGCCATTTCTAAAACACTAAGATTGTGTTCTATGCTTAGACTTATCCTTAGGGATCTTACTAAGGCTTTCACATCCTAGTTTCCAAAGGTTGACTATACCTTTCCTCTGATACCAACTATAACGACCCATACCTTACATACATTATTAATACTTCAAAATTGAAGCACACTTATTACAACATATGACAAAACCACAATGGACCGTATAGGTATAGTGTCTTTAGAAACTGAGAAACATAAACAACTGGTTCATAAATCTTCTACAGTGTCTCCCATTTATTTCATCATATCTAGGGTCCCTTTTAGCATATTCTACTTAATATCCATCTTCCAGACCTGGGGAAAAGAAAACATACAAAAAAGGGTGAGCTCAAATGCTCAGCAAGGGCAAATAAAGGAAATAAAAATCATATCATATCTTTTTGAAAATCATAACCTGCAAAAGAGATCATAATATCTTAACATGGAATAAATCATAGAAGTGAAAATGAGATCTCCATAATCATATCATAAAACTTGAAACTTTGTGGCATGCACACATAATCATGGAAAATCATTTCTTGTTAGTCATGACTCATTTCCATGACTATCTTAGCGGACAAAGTCCATTTCTGAAAGGAGTTCACTCCTCGTTTCAGTCCTGTATCACTGAACCAAAATAACCTCCCATTCCAGCCATGTCTATCTCATGAGATATAAATATTTACTCAATGCATTGGAGGGAGATATAGGTCCCACCCATCTTATAATGAATCCTTTCTTATGTGTGCCACATAAATCATAAATCATACATCATCGCATAACACATGTAACAAAAATGGGATTCTTGAAACATCATTACATCATAAAACAAATCATATAAGGTAAATGACTTCATAAAAATATTTCCCACACAACATTATCAAATCAATGTAATAATAGGGACAAAAATAGAACCCTTTATTATCTTAGATAGAAAATAATTTTGATAAAACACTTGAACTGCATTCTTGAGGAAAATATCCATTCTTCATCAAAAACACTTTTCTTTTCTTAACATGTCATACAATTATAAACTAAAAGAAGTTGATTAAAAATAAACTTGAAAACTTGTAAAGGATGATTCTTGGAAATAATGTTTTAAAAATCCATTCATGCCGTATAACTTAAAAAAACATTCTTCGTACTTTTGTCAGAAAAGTCAAAAAGTACCTCGTACGAAAAAAACGACAAATGATTCCTTTCATATTCTTTACTAAAAACTCACAGATAGGTAAAATTGGATTTAAACTATTGTAAGTGGATGGAAACAATATTACATATTGAGGGAACATGGATGTGGATGACAAAATACACCCCAGTAAATACTTACGAATAAACAATCTCGGATAAAAATGAGATTGTGATATTTCCCTTACCTTAGGTCCGATTTTCTTTGTACGTGTCCGAAGCTCCTGTATAATGGTTTAAATAATGTTATTGAATTATTCCAGAATCATAAATATTGATATGATATCATATATGGTCATATTCTTAGATTCTTATTAGTAATATTTCATTGTTACTTGTTACTCGGGTCTTTATTGCCTTTTGTTCTTATGCGTGTTTTGCCGAATAAATTCTTATTCTTCATTTAAGGTTATAGATACCTTACATCCAGAATGGTATTAGTTTAACATATATCATATTTATTCATTCAATTCATTTTTATAATTACTATATAATGATGATCATGTAGAACGAGTCGCATCATATCGTGGAGACGGTATTCCGTACGTACGCACGAGTGATGATATCGTTCCTATGATCGTGGAATTGTATTGGAGTGTATGTATACTATTTCATAATCAATATCACTTTTTAATAGTCATATATAGTCATTATTTACACCATTATACCCATCCAAGTAAGGTGGTGGTGGAAAATAGATTACACGACGGCGTGGAGACGGTATTCCGTAAGTACGCACGTGCGGTGATTTCATTTTTCCGTAGGATGGATAGAAGGTGAATTAGTGTTGTTTCATATTTATAATAACATATCAGTATGTAGGTAATACTGATGTTTTTACTTTATCATGAAACAACTAAAGAAGAAGAAGTTGAAGAAGAATGAAATTGAAAAGATCGGTAATGGATATTACCTCTTCTTTTAAACGCCTCTTTGAATCCTCCACTTAGGGAACTAAGATTGGTCTTTGAAGAAGACCAGGAACTCTAGGATTATTCTAGGGAAGTGGAGAAGGGATTTTTTCAGGGGTTGGCCGAGCATGAGTGCTCAAATTGGTGTGAGGAGGAGGGGAAGGAGGTGCCCTTTTATAAGGGAGGAGAGGGGCACCTTAGGAATATCTCAAAATATTATTTTATATTAAAGTGAAAATCGGTTTATAATGGTTCCAAAGGGTATTATTTCGAAGGTAATGTGGGGATGGGTCGAAATACTATCAACCAATAGGATTTAGACAAGTTTAGGTTATTATTTTAACCTTATAAATTAGATTTATCTCTAAGTTAAATAATTTAACTTTTACCGTGTCTTTTTGTTTTCTTACACTATATGGTTAATACACTTACTTTAACAATACAAACGAACCCCAAGTTGTTAATTATTAATATATATATCCTTATCTAAGTCATTTGGCCGAACCTTAGATTTTTAGGAATAAAATAACAATTAATATTATAATATTTGATTTAAAAACTATTTTGTGTCAATTTTGACACTATTTGATATATGATTTTTGTGAAAGTCATAACAGAATTATATGTTCAAAACAAGTTGATTAAATCAACACTAATATATCATAGTAACCTAGAAAATTAGTGGGATTCATAAAGAGTCTCAAATTACATTTATTTTGGTGTTTATAACATCAAATATGTCAACATTTCCTTAAAAGGGTAATTACTGCATCATCGTTGTGTCATAAATAAATTAATTTATCTGAAGTCTAAAAATTATAAATAAAATATCATTATGTAGGAAATATTTTTATCTTTCTAATTAATATTTATAATCGAATTTATCATATGAATAAACCCATATTAAAAATGTTTTAGTTATTAAACATTGATTTTAACTATTTTAACTATTCATTAAATAAAATAATATTAAATGTCATAATCTAATCCAAGTGGACCTAAATGATCATATTATAGTCATAAGGTTGTTTTTGGTCGAATTAAACTTATCCAATAGAATTTGGACATGTGTTAGGGTAATAGTAATATCATATTTACCCTTAGTTACCCTATTTACTATTAACCGCGGTAAAAAAAGTAAAAAGATACTATTCACCAAAAAATTATTTTTACCTCATTGAACCACATTTTACTTACTGATATCAACCGTGTCTGTCGGATTTTCGAAATTCCATTCACAGAAGTGGTAAAATTATGTTTTATGCAAAATTCAGTTTTTAACCAACCACTTAGTGGTTTCACTATTCATCAAAAATTGAAAGTTTTCAGAAAAATACCAAAATTTCACCCTAGGCTAATTTCGGTATTCCGAATCCAAAAATGAAGTCCATTTTGAAAAATAAAATTTATAAAATTTCAAAAAGTGGTTATTACTATTCATAACGGCTAGTTTTAATAATATTTTAATAGCATATCATTGTTTAGTGAAACTCGGTATTGCGTATGACACAAGTTATCGAAGAAGGTCGTGATTGTGTGTAATGTAAGCCAAGCTAGTGTGTAGTGAATTATTCCTTTGATGATATATATATAACATAAAAACAAAATATTACTGATAAAAATCTCGGGTGTTACATTCTACCCCCCTTAAAAAGAATTTCTCCCTCAAAATTCGTCACTTTGTAACAAACAGATGAGGATACTTCTCCCTCATCATATCCTCAAGCTCCCATGTAGCTTCTTCAAGTTGGTGGTTCCTCCATAAAACTGTCACCAATCGAGTGGTCTTGTTTCATAGGAATTTTTCGCTACGATCCTGAATCTCTATAGGTTGTTCTTCATAAGAAAGATCTTGCTCCAGCAGTACAACTTCTGAGGTGAGTACATGTGAAGGATCAGGTATATACTTTCTCAGGAGAGATACATGGAACACATTGTGAACTTGAGAGAGATTCGGTGGAAGCCCCAATCGGTAATCTACCTTTCCAACATGATCCAATATTTCGAAAGGACCGATATATCTAGGGCTCAACTTCCCCTTCTTTCCAAATCTCATAACCCTCTTCCAGGGAGATATTCGTAAGAACACTTTATCACCCACTTCAAACTCTAGGTCTTTTCTTCGGTTGTCGGCATAACATTTCTGTCGACTCTGAGCTGCTCTTATGTGTTGTTGAATAGATCTGACCATTTCTGCCACTTCATCAACGAGATCAGGTCCTAATAGCTTTCTTTCCCCAACTTCATCCCAGCATGTTGGAGTCCTGCATTTCTTTCCATAGAGAGATTCATAAGGAGCCATCTGAATACTGGAGTGAAAGCTATTGTTATAAGAAAATTCCACCAAAGGTAGGTGTTGATCCCAACCTCCTTTGAAATCCATAGAGCATGCTCTCAACATATCTTATAGGGTTTGAATTGTTCTCTCAGACTGACCGTTTGTCTGAGGATGATAAGCAGTTCTGAAACTCAACTATGTATCCAGAGTATGCTGAAGACTTCTCCAGAACATCGAGGTAAATCTCGGATCCCGATCAGATATAATAGAAAGTGGTACTCCATGCAATCTTACCACTTCCTTTACATATATCCCGGCAAGCTGATCTAGAGACAAATCCTCTCTAATAGCAATGAAGTGTGCAGACATTGTAAGATGATCAACTATGACCCAGATAACATTATTACCTTTGGATGTTTTAGGAAGTCCTGTGACAAAGTCCATAGTGATGTTTTCCCATTTCCATTTGGGTATGGGTAATGGTTGTAACATCCCCTTAGACTTCTGTATCTTAGCTTTAACTTGTTGACAAACCAAGCATCAAGAGACATATTCAGCAACATCTCTTTTCATGCCATCCCACCAGAAGTACTCTTTCAGGTCCCTATACATCTTCGTGCTTCCAGGATGAATAGAGAATGAAGAACTATGAGCCTCATCCAGCAGATCTTTCTTTAATTCGGGTATGGGAGGAACACAAACCCGATTTCTGAACTTTATTATCCCATCACAATCTAAGTTGAATTCAGGAACATTTCTCACCTTCTTTTGTAACTCGACATCTTATTTCTGTGCCTCTTTAATCTTCACCTATATAGATGGTTGAACATTCATTTGAGAAAGATAAGATTTTCCCCCTTCCATTATAATTCCAAGATCCATCCTTTGTAAATCCATAAATATTGGATCTTTTGTGATCCTCATCATGGATAAACTAGCATGGTCTTGTCAACTTAATGCATCTTCCACCTTGTTGGCTTTCCCAGGGTGGTAATGGATTGAGCAGTCGTAATCCTTAATCAGCTCCAACCATCTTCTTCGACGCATATTCAGCTCCTTTTGTGTGAAAATATATTTTAAACTTTTATGATCAGTATAAATATCACACCTTTCACCATAAAGGTAATGCCTCCAAATCTTTAATGCAAAGATTACTGCAGCTAACTCCAAATCATGAGTTGGGTAATTTTGCTCATGGATTTTCAACTGTCATGAGTCATAAGCTATCACCATATCATTTTACATAAGAACAAACCTCAATCCCTTCTTGGATGCATCACTGTAGATCACAAACCATTCTCCACTACAAGGCAGTGTGTGCACAGGTGCACTGGATAACCTTCTTTTCAACTCCTTGAAATTCTCTTCACATTCCTCTTTCCAAACAAACTTAACTCCTTTTCGAGTCAACTTGGTGAGTGGGTTAGATAATCGTGAAAAATCTTTTACAAAACATCGATAATATCCAACCAAACCAAGAAAACTTCGGATCTCAGTTAATGTTGTTGGTCTCGACCATCTTTCGAAAACCTCTGTTTTTGTTGGATCCACATATATCCCCTCTTTTGAGATTATGTGACCCAAAAATGCAACTTTTTGAAGCCAAAATTCACACTTGGTAAATTTGGCATAATTCTTCTCCTTTCTCAGGGTCTTCAATATAATTCTCAAGTGATCTTCATACAATTCCTTGCTCTTTTAATAGAAAAGAATATCGTCTATAAAGACTACCACAAATTAATCAAGATAGTCTCTAAAGACTCTATTCATTAGATCCATGAAGATAGTAGGGGAATTAGTAAGACCAAATGGCATGACTATAAATTCATAGTGTCCATACCTTGTACGGAAAGCCATGTTTGGTATATCTTCCCTTTTGACCCTTAATTGATGATATCCTGAACGAAGATCAATCTTGGAAAAGTATTGAGCTCTACGTAGTTGGTCAAATAAGTCATCAATGTGTGGGAGAGGATATTTGTTCTTGATAGTGATCTTGTTAAGTTCTCGATAATCAATGCAGAGTCTCATTGATCCATCTTTCTTTTAAACAAACAGAATAGGTGCTCCCTAAGGTGACGCACTAGGGAGTATGAATCCCTTATCAAGATTCTCTTGTAGTTGCTTCTTCAATTCCTGCAACTCAATTGGGGCCATTCTATAAGGTGTCATTGAAATTGGCAAAGCACCCGGTACAAGTTCTATTGAAAACTCAACTTCACGATTTGGTGGAAGACCCGGTAATTCCTCCAGAAAGACATCATCAAACTCCCGTACGATGGGAATATTCTTAATCACGAGTTTCTCTCCAACCATTTTAGATAAATAACCTTCATTTAGTGGAATCAATACCCATAAAATGGAAGAAATTTCCACTGGAAGGTCATGCTCATCCTTTCATTGATAGACGATCATAGATTGATCTGGAATATGAAATGTGACTTCCCTTCTTTGGAAATTGATAAGAGCTCCGTATAAAGAAAGCCATTCCATTCCAAGAATCACATCGAATTCCACTAAAGGAAGGATCACAAGATTTGCAGGAAGCACATTCCCACAAACGACAATTGGTGAAGAATTATAAACTTTTGATGCGATTGATGTGCCATTAGGTGTTGCCACAGCTAACTCAACATCTAATTGTTGAGGTAATACGGTGATACCATTAGAAAATTCTTCAGAAATATAAGAGTGGGTGGATCCAGAATCAAATAAAACATTTTCTACTTTAGTGTGGATGGTAAGTGTACCTTTCACCACTTCGTTATCGTACTCCACATCGCTAATAGAAATTTCATGTGACTTTCCTTTGCCTTTAGCCTTAAGAGTTTGTTGACGTCGACCATCATCATCAACCCTTGGATTTGGGCATTGATTGGCATAATGCCCCATCTCCTTGCACTTGAAACATTGAAGTGTAGTAGGTTCATTCTGTGTATCCCTTCCTTTGTTTGCATCATTAGACATCTTCTTCCCATTATCGCAGCATTCAAATTCCCAATGACCTTCCTTTCCACATTTGAAACATTTACTTGTCCCTTTAAGACAACTCCCTCTATGTTTCTTTCCACACTTTGAGCATAAGGGAAAGCTCATCTTCTTTTCAGTGTGCTCTTTAGATTTTCCTTTGAATTCCATTTTCCTCTTCTTATCCAACCCATATGACTGATGGGTTACTCCAATATCCATCTCGACTTTGAGAGCACATCGAACGATTTCCTCGTAGCTATTGAAGTCCCTTATGGCTAACTCCCTTCGAAGACTTGGTTTTAAGCCACTAAAGAATCGATCGATCTTACTCTCAGGTTGGATAATAATACCAGAAGTGTACCTTGAAAGTCTTGTAAAATTTGCTTCATAGGTACCAACAGATTCATCATCCCTTTGCTTCAGTTCAAGAAACTCTTTCTCCATGTTTGTTCAGAGAATACGAGGGAAGTACTTATTGAAAAATAAGTTCTTGAACTCGTCCCATTCCATGGACTCAATTTCATCCCTTTTCCTCATATTCTTAATAAGATTCCACCATTGATCAACATCTCCTTCCAAACAATACAATTCTAGGATGACTTTATCATGTTCAGAACATTGAAGAACTGAAAATATCTTTTCAGTTGTACTAATCCATTGTTCAGAAACTAATGGATCAGTAGACCCGCTGAAAGAAGGTGGAAGCTGCCTCATGAAGGATTCAAGAGAATGTTGCTCCTTCCTTTTCTCGTTTGGATGTCCGGCATGATTTATAGCTTGAGAAAGGTTTGTGAGCATGGATACAAGATTTTTCATTCCAGCTCCCATATCGTTTGGTTGCTCAGGGGGACAATCATTGCATTGCCCATCGCATTCCGCATTAACACGGTTCATTCGGGTTCCAGCCATTGACTAAAACCAAGAAGAATAGTGTGAGCAACACTAATTATAATAGGAAAACCACATAATTCATGGATAAAATTTTCACGCTTAAGGTCTTATCCTAGGTTATTCATGGCCATTTCTAAAACACTATGATTGTGTTCTATGCTTAGACTTATCCTTAGGGCTTTTACTAAGGCTTTCCCATCCTAGTTTCCAAAGGTTGACTATACCTTTCCACTGATACCAACTATAACGACCCATACTTTACATACATTGTTAATACTTCAAAATTGAAGCACACTTATTACAACATATGACAAAACCACAAAGGACCATATAGGTATAGTGTCTTTAGAAACTGGGAAACATAAACAACTGGTTCATAAATCTTCTACAGTGTCTCCCATTTATTTCATCATATCTAGGGTCCCTTTTAGCATATTCTACTTAATATCCATCTTCCTGACCTGGGGAAAAGAAAACATACAAAAAAGGGTGAGCTCAAATGCTCATCAATGGAAAATAAAGGAAATAAAAAACATATCATATCTTTTTGAAAATCATAACCTGCAAAAGAGATCATAATATCTTAACATGGAATAAATCATAGAAGTGAAAATGAGATCCCCATAATTATATCATAAAACTTGAAAATTTGTGGCATGCACACATAATCATGGAAAATCATTTCTTGTTAGTCATAACTCATTGCCAAGACTATCTTAGCGGACAAAGTCCATTTCTGAAACGAGTTTACTCATCGTTTCAGTCCTGTATCACTGAACCGAAATAACCTTCCGTTCCAGCCATGTCTATCTCATGAGATATAAATCTTTAACCAATGAATTGGAGGGATATATAGGTCCCACCCATCTTATAATGAATCCTTTCTTATGTGTGCCACATAAATCATATATCATACATCATCGCATAACACATGTAACAAAAATGGGATTCTTGAAACATCATGACATCATAAAACAAATCAAATAAGGTAAATGACTTCATAAAAATATTTCCCTCACAACATAATAAAATCAATGTAATAATAGGGATAAAAATAGAACCCTTTATTATCTTAGATGGAAAATAATTTTGATAAAACACTTGAACTCCATTCTTGAGGAAAATATCCTTTCTTCTTCAAAAACACTTTTTTTTCTCAACATGTCATACAATTATAAACTAAAAGAAGTTGATTAATAATAAACTTGAAAACGTGTAAAGGAAGATTCTTGGAAATAATGTTTTAAAAATCCATTCATGCCGTATAAGTTAAAAAAAACATTCTTCGTACTTTTGCCAGAAAAGTCAAAAAGTACCACGTACAAAAAAAACGACAAAAGATTCCTTTAATATTCTTTACTAAAAACTCACAGACAGGTAAAATTGGATTTAAACTATTGTAAGTGGATGTAAACAATATTACATATTGAGGGAACATGGATGTGGATGATAAAATATACCCCAGTAAATACATACGAATAAACAATCTCGGATAAAAATGAGATTGTGATATTTCCCTTACCTTAGGTCCGATTTACTTTGTACGTGTCCGAAGCTCCTGTATAATGGTTTAAATAATTTTATTGACTTATTCCAGAATCATACATATTGATATGATATCATATATGGTCATATTCTTTGCTTCTTATTAGTAATATTTCATTGTTACTTGTTACTTGGGTCTTTATTGCCTTTTGTTCTTATGTGTGTTTTACCGAATAAATTCTTATTCTTCTTTTAAGGTTATAGATACCTTTTATCCAGAATGGTATTAGTGTAACATATATCATATTTATTCATTCAATTCATTTATATAATTACTATATAATTATGATCATGTAGAACGAGTCGCATCACATCGTGGAGACGGTATTCCGTACGTACGCACGAGTGATGAAATCGTTCCTATGATCGTGGAATTTTATTGGAGTGTATGTATACTATTTAAGAATCAATATAACTTTTTAATAGTCATATATAGTCATTATTTACACCATTATACCCATCCAAGTAAGGTGGTGGTGGAAAATAGATTACACCATGGCGTGGAGACGGTATTCCGTAAGTACGCACGCACGGTGATTTCATTTTTCTGTAGGATGGATAGAAGGTTAATTAGGGTTGTTTCATATTTATAATAACATATAAGTATGTATGGAATACTGATGTTATTACTTTATCATTAAACAACTAAATAAGAAGAAGTTGAAGAAGAAAGAAATTGAAAAGATCGGTAATGGATATTACATCTTCTTTTAAACGCCTCTTTGAATCCTCCACTTAGGGAACTAAGATTGGTCTTTGAAGAAGATCAGGACCTCTAGGATTATTCTAGAGAAGTGGAGAAGGGATTTTGGCAGGGGTTGGCCGAGCTTGAGTGCTCAAATTGGTGTGATGAGGAGGGGAAGGAGGTGCCCTTTTATATGGGAGGAGAGGGGAACCTTAGGAATATCTCAAAATATTATTTTATATTAAAGTGAAAATCGGTTTATAATGGTTCCAAAGAGTATTATTTCAAAGGTAAAGTGGGGATGGCTCGAAATCCTATCAACCAATAGGATTTAGACAAGTTTAGGTTATTATTTTAACCTTATCAATTATATTTAACTCTAAGTTAAATAATTTAACTTTTACCGTGTCTTTTTGTTTTCTTACACTATATGGTTAATACACTTACTATAACATGAAAAACGAACCCCAAGTTGTTTATTATTAATATATATATCCTTATCTAAGTCATTTGGCCGAACCTTAGATTTTTAGGAATAAAATAACAATTAATAATATAATATTTGTTTTAAAATCTATTTTGTGTCAATTTTGACACTATTTGATATATGATTTTTGTGAAAGTCATAACAGAATTATATGTTCAAAACAAGTTGATTAAATCAACACTAATATATCATAGTAACCTATAAAATTAGTGGTATTCCTAAAGAGTCTCAAATTACATTTATTTTGGTGTTTATAACATCAATTATGTCAACATTTCCTTAAAAGGGTAATTACTGCATCATCGTTGTGTCATAAATAAATTAATTTATTTGAAGTCTAAAAATTATAAATAAAATATCATTATGTAGGAAATATTTTTATCTTTCTAATGAATATTTATAATCGAATTTATCTTATGTATAAACCCATATTAAAAATGTTTTAGTTATTAAACTTTGATTTTAACTATTTTAACTATTCATTAAATAAAATAATATTAAATGTCATAATCTAATCCAAGTTGACCTAAATGGTCATATTATATTCATAAGGTTGTTTTTGGTCGAATTACACTTATCCAATAGAATTAGGACATGTGGTAGGGTAATAGTAATATCATATTTACCCTTAGTTACCCTATTTACTATTAACCGCGATAAAACAAGTAAAAAGTTACTATTCACCAAAAAATTATTTTTATCTCATTGAACCACATTTTACTTACTGATATCAACCGTATCTGTCGGATTTTCGAAATTCCATTCACAGAAGCGGTAAAATTACGTTTTATTCAAAATTCAGTTTTTAACCTACCACTTAGTGGTTTCACTATTCATCAAAAATTGAAAGTTTTCAGAAAAATACCAAAATTTCACTCTAGGCTAATTTTGGTATTCCGAATAAAAAAAATGAAGTCCATTTTGAAAAATAAAATTTGTAAAATTTCAAAAAGTGGTTATTACTATTCATAACGGCTAGTTTTAATAATATTTTAATAGCATATCGTTGTTTAGTGAAACTCAGTATTGCGTACGACATAAGCTATCGAGGAAGGTCGCGATTGCGTGTAAAGTAAGCCAAGCTAGTGTGTATTGAATGATTCCTTTGATGATATATATATAACATAAAAACAAAATATTACTCATAAAAATCTCAGGTGTTACATCATACAATATGGATTATTTAAGAACCATCATTTATTAATCGATAATGGAATGTGGAATTAATACAAGAAACTATATAATCATTATGTAAATGTTCATATTGTTGAATATCCTTGATTGTGAAATGGTCATTGAATTCACTACATAATGACATTGTCATGGAAAATCGTTGTGCCATTTCGGCAGCATAACAGTTTGACATAAGATTTTAAAAAACTTATGATGAGTGGGAAAGGTTATATCAACAAATTTAAATGATATAAGATGTATTGGGGGTCATATATTTAATGTCCCAAAATATGTATTGGAATTTATATTCATAACAAAAATGAATTGCTTTAATTTAATTGAGGAGAGAGAAATCTCGTACATAATTTCGCCATTGTAACAGGTGCACATGGGAGGAATTAATGAAATAGAAAGGGTTATCTCATTATTAAACATAATAAGGTCATTATTGTGGAGGTTCTAAATCATACCCCAACATTTGTAGTGTAAACGAAAATTGTATTACAATATAATGGATCTTAGAAAAAATGAGAGACGACTAAATCACTAAAAATGGAGAATGATCCCAAAGGCTTGGGAGAGGAATGACAGAGGATTATATGGACATTGATGATCCTAGGGAGGATTCTAGATAAGATAGGGAATAGTTTTTATGGGATCCAAATGTTTTTTGTGAAAAGAAATGGGAGATTTAGTGGGTTTTTATAGGAAAAGAGAGGGAATTAATTATTATTTAGGTTTTGAACACCAGAAATTAATCCAATCAAAACCCCAAACCAAACCATGGTTTTTTGACATTATTTTTCTTAATGTGAGTGGTGAAATTATTTTTTAAGGAAAATGGAAAAAATTATTAAATTATTTGGATTTATAATGTTTAGTTGAGTCAATATTCTAGGAAATCATTTTGAAATTGTAAAATATTTTATAAGTCTTTGAGGTCCAGTAAAGAATTATAAAATAAATAAATAAATATAAAAACATGTTATTTTAAATTTAAAAAATATATTGGTCGAAGAACCAATTAATAGTTTTTTATAATTTCACTTTTGGGTCATTAGGATGTCATAAATAACATTATATATTAAAATAGTATTTAATTTTTATCAAAAAATCCATCTGTCCAAGAAAATTATGAAAAATTCACTATTGGAAAATTTCAAATTCATAATTTAGAAAATAATAATCATTTTATCTAAATAATTTTCTATATTGGTTAATTTTTCCATTTAAAATGAAAACCAAAATTCGTCAAAAATTCATGCGTTTTTACAAAAAAAAGTTTCAAATCATAAAAAAATTACAATTGTATTCATAAAATTATATAATCATTTATATTTAAAAATAAATATTTTATTAATAATATTTTATTAAAAAAATATTTAATTAAATAATCAATTATTTCATTAAAATAAATTTCTTAATTTAATATTAACTAAAAATACTATCGGTACATTAAAAAATATATATAAAGTAATAATAAAAAATGATTGTATATTTTTTATTCAATACAATAATAATGCAAAAAATCATAGTTCCAGAGTCTTGTTTCAAAACCCATTATAACACCCACATAATACTTAAGGGTAAGGGGTGTGATAGTGAAATACTATTGGGGAGGCTCAGATAACATTGCTCAGGGGGTAATCTCAATTAAATTACACTTCTCTAGTAGGTGGTTCCATTCATGTTTAATTTGTTCATGCTCATATTGCGCATGGTAAAGTGCGAAGCACAATGGTTCAACATCATTTTCATGTTCTAACCAATTGGCTTCGTATGGAGAAATTCTACAGGATGAGGACATCAATTTCTTTGTCTAACTAAATTAGATGGTTAATGCCCTATTCTTAAACTAATTATGTGATCACTATTCAACAACTATATTAGCAATGATAAAAATTCATAATTTTTTCTTAAATCAAAATCCAAATATATTTTTATGGATTATATATCTATTTTAAAAAATGAGGCATTTAATTAGATCAAGAAGAATTTTCATTATTAAATGTTTTGTTCGTTACAAATGACATATAAATCATACCATTACCATCTAATGGATTCATTATTAGTTATCCTATGTGATTTCACTATTTATTTCATATCTTAATGATCTATTTTTCCCCCAACAATGATTAGTAAATATTTGTTTAATTTTCCATTATTTATCCATCCAGAGTGTGAAATCAAGTGTGAAATATGGCCTCTTTATTTTTCAAAATTTATTGGTTCATTCGATTCCAAATGTTATATTTTCAGTGTTATTACCCAGACATGGCATTTATTCAGAGCAACATCCTCTTATAGTAACATGATGCTGATATAGTTTTTTGGAAACCACTCCCAATATACTTCTATACAATTCAATTATATTTTCCAATATGTAGAGATATCCCTAGTGATATTTCTAAAGTAATATGGCATGAGTACCTAAATATATATTGAGTATCTTTGTATACCAACTATAATAACCTAATCCTAATTTCACAAAATAATGTTTGATATTATATAGAAATATCTGTAAAATTAAACCAGTGGACCAAAAATAATATTTTTTTAATTGAACAATTTCATAATGCATCCAAGTGAAGATAAAATATTTTTTTATAAAAATAATTAAAAGAGATCTTAAATACATCTGACTAAACAAAGCTATATAGGATAACATATGGAACTATATAATCAAATGGGTTATTTAAAGATCCATGTACAGAAATTAACATGATGGAGAATAATAATATACCAATAAAATTTCATAACATTGTACCCTAAAGATTTAAGGATAGTGAATAATTATTTAGATAAATCACATACAATCATATATTCATAATATGAGAGGTTGATTTCAATTCTGGATGAAAAGGGGATCTACACCGCCATGATGAACCTTCACCCAGATAGCACCCCGGGCCCAGATGGTTTTCCGGGCTGCTTCTATAGTGGCGCGTGGGTCGTCGTTAAGGAGGATATCATTTTAGTGATTCAGGACATTTTTAGGGGAGGTAGCTTTATGCGGGTTGCATGCGCCACCACTATGGTCTTTATTACAAAAAACTAGTTCCCCTCTTCACTCCTGTAATATCAACCGGTGAGTGTGTGTATCTTCCAATATAAAGTCCTCATGAGTGTCATTAATTCAAGGCTCTCTATTAATCATCCATAATGGATTTCAATGGGGAAACATGGATTTGCGAGGGGCCGGTCTATCCAAGGTGTTATTTCCCATACTCATGACATGATAAGGGATATTAACTTTTAAACCTGGGGTTCAAATGTGGATCTATAGTATAATCTAAATAAATCCTATGATTTTGTGGAGTGGGGATTTATCAACATGGTGCTGGATAATATGGGTTTTTCTCCATGGAATATTGACCTTCTGTTTAGATGTTTCAGCTCTTTGTGGATGAAGGTCTCATTCCTAGGGAAGTCCTATGGCTTCTTCAGGTCCATTTGTGGCCTTCTTCAAGGGGACCCATTGTCCCCAAGAATTTTTATCCTCACTCCGGAGGTCTTGAGAATGCTTATCTATAGGAGGATCAATAATGGAGATACTTTGGAATATCCGAGGAGTATGAGGACTATGCCTATTTCTAACCTTATGTTCACAGATTATACTAATGTGTTTATTAATGCAATAAAAAAGTCTATCTATGAGTTGAGAAGGATTTTGGAGATGTACTGACACTGGACTGGACAACTTATCAATAATGAGAAAATATTCTTTTTCATATCCAACAAATTCCCTTCTTGTCGGATTTCTGATATTTAAATCAATCTTTCCATGAAAAGATGCTATTTTCCAATGAAATATCTTGGGGATCCTATTTCCCCTTGCCGCCATTTGATTCGGGACTTTGATATCCTTATCAACACGATCGCGGACCACATACAAAACTAGAAGAACATGTACTTGTCATTTGGTGGTCATATTGCTCTCACTAATAATGCATTTTTAGCTACTCCAGTTCATTCTCTCTTTGTAGTTATTCCATCAAAAGGATTCATCAACTGCATTGACAAACATCTTGCTGGGATCATTTGGAATCCTATAGCTGAAAGAAAAATACATCGGGTATCTTGGAGAAGTGTGGCTAAGCCTACTATGGAAGGTGGTATTAATGTTCATATTTTGGATGACACCCTTAGTAGTATGAATGCTAAACTATTTTGGGAAGTTGTGGATCTGATTATGCATTGGGGGGAAATAATGCACCCTCGGTTTTTCCCTTAGTCCTCTGTGGTGGGACAAGGCTATCCGATTTGGCACAACCTGTTGCTCCTCATTTTAGAACATATTGGTCACTCAGAATAGATTATATGGAGGTGCGAGATTTCCTTCTGGCACAACATTTGGCCAAAGAAGGAGCTTGGCTTCCCAGGATCTAGTCCTCCCACCATCACGTTTAGTTAAACAAGTGCACACCGAACATTCATTAATGCAGTGTTGGATGAGGAGCAATAGGACCTTTTCATCCTAATTATTTCAGAGCATGACCCGAATCGATGCGTTTTTTCTCCTTCCTCAATGGGGGTATTTTCTACTCGAGATTTCCATCGCACGTGGGGAATGTCAGAGGATTAGGATGCATATAATGAAGTTAATTTTCCCAAGGTGGACCCCTTGAAACTTAATTTCCTGTTATGGAGAATCAGTAACTGAGCCATTCTTACAGACGAAAACATCAAACAATGTGGATTCTCTCCTGTTTCTCAGTGTGCCTGCTATACAGTTTAAAAAGAGGAAACAATGGATCATATATATTCCTTGGGGATAGTAGAATTTAGTATGGAGTTATTTTGGGGAATTTACAGGGATTCACAATCCTAGCCTTGTGGAACTTCCGTTAATAGACAAATGGTTTCTTGGGTCGGGAGCCAGATGACCAAAAAAGACAGCACATTCATTGATTCTCCTTCCTGGGTGTTGGTCCATAAGGAAAGCCAGGAATTTGTTCAGGCACAATGTGATGCATTATATGGGTAATTTTATTGTCATCAGGTAGAAAAATGTTCTCATTGATCTGGATCATCTTCTTTCAAAATGGTGGGATGCACCATCCTTCAACTGGATTTTTTCTAGTCCTCCTTTGTCCAGAAGAGAGATGGTATTGACAGAGGTCTCTGGATTAGATGGATTCCCTCAATCAGGGGTCCTAAACTCAATACTTATGGGTCCTACTATATGTGAGTTATTCATGGGGGTTGGTTTGTTCGGGATTCGTGGGGATCAGTTCTCATTGCATTCTCCACCCATTTAGGACATGGATCCTCTCTTTAAGCCGAAACCAAGGCCATGTTCATAGCTATCATCCTTTGTCACAAGAAGGCATTAGCCTTAGCTAATGATGAAAAGATTAAAAAATTCTACATGATGATTTGAAGGATATCTGCGTCATTCCATGGTATATTATCTATATTATCATAAAGAGAAAATGTATCCACTCCAATGTTATCAAAATCTGCCACACCTAGTGTGAGGGAAACCAAGTGGCAGATCATCTTGCTTCAATGTAATTCCTTGGTAATGATCCGGTTTGTTTTCATAGAATTTTCATCTTTGAAGCATGAAGGGGTAATCTTGATTAATGGGGATGCCCTTGGATTATATCATTTCAGACCTCCTTTGACTTCTATGTTTCTAATATTTTCTTAATGGTTTATCCTAATTAATAAAAAATTAAATTTGATGATCATATATTCATAAGATCATCAAAATATATGAATTTGGAAGTTAAATAAAACATTAATACAGTCTAATTCAACTATAAATGCATACACATCATCACATGGGGGATAAAGTCAAATAATGGATTATGATTACTACATATTACTAGAAATAATATATCGTGTGACAAAAAAATTAACCCAATAAAATGGATTTTTACCTAGGAACACAATCATAAAGTATTCATGATTATTTGGGCCTCAAAATCTAATGAATAATAAGGGGGGGAAATTACAATTTAACTGGGAAGAAAATGGTTTTAATAATCCTCTATTTTATAGTAACCTGCTAGTATATTATAATGGATTCCATAAATAAGAGATTAAATACTTTTTTGGAAGTTACTAAGATAAAAATAATATTATTCCATGATAAATGTGTCCAGCTAAATTTTGGATGTGTTAAATAGTGGTTTGGATAAATTGGAAATGTTCCACTGAAGCTGGGGTTTAGGGATGAAGAGTGACATTCCATTGATGGGGTATAACACAATAATTTCGATTAAAAAAGAGAAATAAAATATTTATCCCTAGATGAATGAATTTTTTACCATTTATTTCATTAAAAATTTATTTTTTTCAACAAGGAAATAATAAATGAAATCATATATGTTAGATTTGATCATATTTTTCAAATTAAATCGATAGGGGAACCATTAAAAAATATATATCCCCATAAAAAGAAAGGTTCTTCGATCTAGGTATATATGTGTGGAATATAAAATTTTAATATATAAAATTTAAATTAATATAATAGTGGTATATAGTGAGATATTTTTAGTAGAAGGTTAAAGCATGAAAAATAGGGTGATTTAGATGGATCTCTTTCACTAGGTTCCATAATCATTCTATACTTTCAAATAATATCTTAAATAATCAATTATAGGTTCAATTAAAACATAATTTCCAATATTTTAAATATGTATATTTTAGTTTATATTTTGATTAATTTTCATTCAAAATATTCTAATGAAATATAATGCTTAATATTATTTTCCCTGAAGTATATGTTTCTTGGAATCATGGTCAGATCACTTGAAAATAATTATTTATGTTCTTGAAAATTAGGATTATGAATCCTAAATTTCAAATAAATCATATTAGGAAAAAATGAAAAAAAAATTAATTGTCCTATTTATTCATTTTTTTTGTAAAAGGGGTTATTCTTTTAATAAAAACGTTGACATTATTCCAATAGTATATTTATGATTATTTATAGACAATCAGAAAAAGAATTAGATTAAAATCATTAACTAATCATTTTATCTTAATGAAAATTTAATAAGTTCTATTATAAAAAATTGCATCTTATTTCATCATAATAATATTTTCTATGAAAAACTGTGAAGATTGTCGAGAAAAAATAATTGGATATATTCTTTTAGGTGGTGAACAAAACACGTTGTAAAGAACATTTTTATTAGATAATATAATAAAACCAGAATAGATGATATATATTATTGTAACATATTAATATTATAGTATATTTATGATATTTTAGTCGTCTTGTAATGTTGAATGATTTATTTGAGGACGTGAAATTAAACAAAATTATTTTAATATATAAGTATTGATAGTATTACCTCATTAAAATCGGTTTTATGAATTAATCCTTACCAGGAATTGATTAAGAATTTGGTGGGACCAAAAACACTATAATTATAGGAATAGGATTAGTGGGACATTTTTATAAATATTGTTAATATCCACTTATTTTAAGGTGTTAGAAGAAGGGGTGGAATTTATATTATGGGGCTATGTGAGTTTCTCAATATTTTTTATTTATTATTTTCTAGAATAAAACTACCTAAAGTGTTGATTACTATGTATATATAATCTATACAATGGATTTTATGTTGAAATAATGTGTTCTTACATCATCCATGAATAAAAAATTCATCTTTTTAACATAAAATGTAAAATGCGATATTTTACAATATTTCAAAAATTAAAAAATAAATTGATTAATAATATTACAAAAAAGAAACATAATTTTATTATGTACATATAAAAAAATGATTTCGATTTGGTGAGAATAGTTTAATATATAAAACAAATTATATATTCATATAAAATATACATTTATATGAAAAATACAAATTTTATTATGATAATAATATATTTGATCCTTTAAAAATTAATTATGGTCTCCAAAAAATTCATTATCATTAAAATATAACATTATATTCCTCTTAACTACCATTTCTAAATTAAAAAATTATATTAAAAATTATATGTTTTGAAAAGGTGAAATTATTAAAGTCATGTTTTTCAAAAAAGTAAACAACAAATTTAACATTTTTGAAACATTTAATTTCATCTACAATATAATAGATATTTAATATGATCATTTAATAGAATCCTATAATATTATTTTACTCCTCCATGGGATCGATTACTTTTCTAAATGGAAAATTTATATTCAAACTAACAGATCACTATTCATAACGTATGATTTGTAATAATCTTCTGGGTTCCCAACATTCTATACATACCACATAACACATATAGTCTTCATTATATCAGATTTCTCTCTCAAGGATATATATTTCCATTTTGAGGATTAATATTTGTTTTTGTAATTTCATTCCTTGTTTTAATATATTTTTTGTGAGTGGGGTTATTCTATTAGATCATCCAAATCAAAAATATTTTATTTTAGTTATATTTTTTTCTCTATTGTTATCTCCTTGTAAAATTTTCAAATCATATAAAACATTTTATTCAAAAAATGAAACATTGAATTTATTATAATAAATTATAGAATGATTTATCATGTGGTACTTTTAAATTATCTCAAATTACAAAATATGACACAATTATAAGATGGGAAAATCCTTTAATAAATTAATATGTCATTAAATTCAAGTAATTTATGTAATATGGATATATATTATTTATGAAATGTTTAAGAATATATAAAAATTATTTTATCATTACATAAAAATTCATATAATATTGTACCTTTATAAAATTCTCTTGTATAAGGAAGTTTATGGCCATCATGATTAATAATAAAATGTTTATATAATGAATGTTTAATGAATATTTTATATGTATAATATCTTGTAATAAATTTTTATTTAAAATTATTAAAGGATTATCATATAATGTTACTAAAATTTAATATATGTGTTCATATAAAAAATTTAAATACTATAAAAACATTTTAATTACTTCTTTATGATTTATATTCATAAAAAAATTTCTTCATAATTGAGAAAAATAAAAATTTAAATCATGAATCATTGAAAAAATGAATTTTTAATCTTAAGTAATTATAATAATGATGACAATTATAACCAAAATTAATTATGAACATTATAGAACATGTAAAAAATCTGAAATCAGATTTTCAAACCCCACATAATAAAAATATACAAAAATTAGATAATATATTTATATTATATGATTATAAATGGGTTTAAAAAATTTAATATATTTAAATTTGATTTAAAAAATAACCTTCCAATATAGTTTTTTTGTTATATAATAGATTAGATATTGTTCAAATACATGTGATTATTAGTTATGATTTTTCTGTATCAATGATTCTTTATTGAGAAATTTCACTTTTTCAACACCAATATCATTTTACCATTGAATATATTTTCCATTTATTGATTTTTTTAAAAACAAATCTTGATATATATATTATTTAAAAATCAATATGTTGTTCTATATTTCATGGATTTTTATTTTAAAGATAATGATTATTTATAGTGTTTTTTACATAACTTATTTTCAGGAATAATTGTTACTCTTAATTGACTGTGATATTATAATTGAATTTTGACTTATTTAATGATGACATTATATTTTTCGTCCCCATTATTTCTTTGAAATTATATTTATTTATTTCATTATTCAATATTTTATATTATCATAATAATAACTCAAATAATACCATTATAAAATATATATTTTTTCAATATCCATATTTAATCATCATACTATTTTTCACCATTATTTTCCATGAAATCCATTTATATTTGGTAAAAGTAGTTGAGTACCCAATAATTCATAATTATCATTACAATTTTTTTATTTCTTTTGATATTCAATATTCCATTAGAAAATAACCAAAATATGATAATATTTTTCAGCACTAATTTATGGTTTACATAATATTAAATAAAAATTAATATTTTTATAAATATAAAAATTCTGAATTAATGATAATTTTTAGTTAAATCTAGGAGTAAATTACAAGTTATGTGAATGGGTAATCACGTGCACACTAATATATAGGAAAATCAATCCAAATCCTAGTCCAAATAAAAGCTATATAACAAGAAGAACATAAATACATTCAAATTTTTAAAGAATTAACATGACAATTGGATCCACATTTTTCCACCAATGTTCCTTTGATATGGTATTTGGTTCATACTACTTATAATTTAATAAAAATTAAAATCCTTGTATACTTATTTTATCACTATCTACCCTTTTTAGAATTGGTTAGATTACATTGTTGTTTATATCCTTAAAATTTATCCATTTCGTAGGATCCCAAGTTTAAATAAAACAATATTTATGCACAACCCATTAATAAAATGATTTGAAGCTATCATAATATTCAAATTATACAGTGTGTTTATTTTAATGTGGAAATCACACATTGATAGTCATACAATCTAATGAAATATTATATGTCATTTTATCGATTAAAATGTCTCATGTAAACATTTTATCTAATAAATTCTATAAATTAAGGATATATGATTTTACACATATATTATATCCATAATTATAAATAAATTATAGCTAGAAAACAAAATAAAATAAACTATAACTTGTTGAATAATTTATTATTATTTTAAAATAAAAAAATTATTTAAACGTATACATTATTGAATTATTTATTGATTCAAAAATATTGTTACTGGTTAGAAAAACCAAGTATAATATATATAACCATACACATAAATATAGGAATTCTTGGTAGGGGTAAAAGATTAGTATAATGAGCCTATAATTTCACTCCACAACACATATATATATATATATTTATATTGGGATTGGTAGACTGGTCCAATTTTTTCCTCCATAAAAAATCCATATCTAAATAACTAGCAACGACTTCCTAAACCATGGAACCTAAATGATCATAATTTGAGTCTCTAAAAATAAAATTCTATAATACTATCCCAATTATAACACATTTAGTGTTTTGAATAATAAAAATACACCCCAAAATATATTCTATAATATAAATTTCAATAATATACAAATCCAATGACTATGGGGTTAAATAGAATCCAACTTAAAACTAAGGTTCTTAATGAGATCTATATTATCTATTCATACATGATATCTTATTTTATATTAATATCCATCAAACAATAAAATACTATTATGTATGTAAAAACATATACACACAAAATTACAATTAAATATAATGACAAACTACCTCAGAGTCAATATAATATAGTTGATGAAGGAATAGATATTACCAAATTTTATGAAACTATAGATAGATATATAGACATAACCACTACATAAATGATAAAATTTTATATAATGATTTTTTATATATATATAACCAGATTCAACGGTCCACTAAGTATTTTATATTAATTTTAACCTTATTAAATTTTGACATTAGTTGAATGATGTTTTTAAATTTTATCACAAGGAATTATATCCATTTTAACAACATTTAATGAAGACATCATGTTCCATGAATTCATATGTTAAAAATACGATATTTGTTTTTTTTTATTTTAGGTCTTAATGTCTATATATATCACAAGGTTTTTAGGTTATTGTAAATTTTAATCTATTTCTACCCATTTTAACTAATATAATTTCCATTTATGATTATATAATTTGGCTTAAAAAATCTATATACACCAATATGTGTTCAAATTTATTAAGTTTTAACCATTGAAGAATATAACCTAAATGAATCCCCAAAACAATTATAAAATTTTGTTATTTTTTCCTATATCTATAATTGAACTATCCCACTCCACGTTAATTTAATTATAACAATGGTACATGACTTTATATAAAAACTTATATTCATTAAAACAGATTTGGGATTTCATTTTTGATATTATAGAATTTATTTAGGGAGATTTACTCATTGTTATTCTAGTTAATATCACAAAAAATACACATTCATATATTATAGGAAAAAAATTGTCCAATAATATATATAATGGTTAATAAGTGTGGATTTACATCACATGGAGTATTACTATGGTGGAATCCTCCTATAATCAGAACACTCAACATGACTATGTATTTTGATTAAAATTTTGTATTATAATTAACACATCTCTATAGTTTAGTTATTTCATATTGGTTTTAAATTTCTCATTAGTAAATATTCATATTAATAATGTTTAACAATGTATATATCCTATTATGATTTGTTATTTGTATAGGATTCATAAAACTAGAATACAATAATGAGATTCCCCTATATGAAACCACATAAATAGATACACATTACAAGAAAATTTTATAAACAGTGGGGGAAGAATATATCATAGGTTCTATATGGTAAAAAACCATATATATTTAAATTGATTTAGGCCCCACTGAGTATGAATCCCAACCTACTAGAAACCTAAACATTTCAATTTATTTCACAACACACATTTGTATCTTCAATCTCACTACCATTTTGTACAAGAATATAAAATAGGTTCATTATTATTAATCATAACATACATCTAATTGGAATATGCAACCCAATCATGCTTAATTGGGATTTACATTCTAATATTTTTAATATACTAATCAAAAGTCATCATTACCAAGATTCTCATGTTTCTCAATGAAAAAATACATACACATTCCTAAAATGGTTTTAAATAACTTGGAAAAAATACATCCTATCATATCCCATGTGTAATATCTATACAAAAATATTGATTCCTGTTAGGGTATAATAATGGAAAAATCATCCCACAAACATAACCAAATAATAACCTCTAATTTTGCATGAAAACATTTTATAATTCTTCTCGAGGTTCCTCATAATCAAATGATCTTTGATATTGTATTTATTTTGATTATTTTTATATCTATAGTCAATATTTATAAACTATTTTAAGGTATAAATAAATTTCATTTCCAACATTTTATATAGTCACATGAAAATGTGATCATTGAGATGATTCATATGCATCAAATTCAATAGTGGTAAAAACTCATATATTGTGGGATGATACTTGGGAGATCAAAATGAAAAATGTTCTAACATGGGTCACATGACAAATATAGATTCAATGTTAATTAAATAAAATCGATGAGGAATTAATTCATTATAAAAACACCATTACACCAGAAGAATTCACAAAACTACTTAATTTATGTATTCTATATTTTCATATTTTGTGAATGATATATGGTTAAATATAAATTTTTTATCTTCATCTATCACTAGTTTGGAAGACATCCTAGGTGAGGATCCCTCATGATTTTCTTTCATAAATTTAATAAGATCACCAAGAATTGTAATAATTGACCTTATTTGTGACTATCAAAAATCCCAAATATACATATTCATAAAATTGTTGATAATTATTGAGTAAATCATAAGATAGATGTTGAATCATTTGTCATTCCACCAACATAGAATGATGTTGCATGATGTATGAATGAGGAGGAAACATCTATGTTACATACCTACATTTTCTAGAAATTTATTAAACTCATTTATATGTAGTCTTTTTCATTGCATTGAGTATATGAGGTTTTAGGTTTATCATAGGTGAGTTTGGGTGATATGTGGTTGTTTTTTTGGGGTTCTTGTAGTTCTTTACTGGTCCATGGTTTTCTCAAACCGTTGATATTCCCCATCAAACCATTCAACCCCATACATTGAGGGGTTGCACATTTGGGGAACATTTATTCAAACTGGGAGCACTCTTAGGAGTAACCATCCCCCTATAAGAGAGGATCATGGTTATGGGAAAGATGTTAAACATATTTCCCTTCCAAAAATACCATATGAGTTGGTTCAATTATTTGTAATATTAGAGAAATAATTCTCTAAAACCCATACTTCACCCAAAGTCGAACCAACTCCACCTAAAAATTTATTTTCAATGTTATATCTTCTATTTTAGTCCATATGGATCTCAAGAACCAATGTTTATGAATAAATGTCTGGATTGATAGATATTGACCTCTAGGGATATGTGGTTTCATCCCAATTATATTTCTCACCCTCCTACTCCCCTTTCCAAATAAAAGAGAAATTTTGTACCCCCCCCCATTTGAAAGGGTTTGAAAATATGATTTGATTATTTATTATCATTTTTATTTTATTTTGTATAATTGATTTTGTAACTCATTCTTTACTGGGTGTTTGAGCATTCCTTTTCAATTTGTAGTTTTCTTTGGGAAAGATTTCATCATCACCCCTGAGGATGGGGGGCTAAATTATGCAATCATAGTATTGAATTCCAATTTCATGTGTGTGTTGTGAAATTTTAATTATTATGGTTGTATATTGAATATTTAGTTTAGGAAAAGAATTCATTAATTAATTTTCGGGATGTGATAATGATTTGGGTGGAAATTGGGGACATTGCAAACAAGTGGAAATTGATTAATTATTTAATGGAATGATGGGATTGTGGAATAAACAGGATTGTTATATTGTGTAACTTGTTAGTTCATGTGATTAGGAATTAATTTATAATGAGGAATATGAGGTGGTAGGATTATCCTTATTGTTTTAATTCCTTAAATGGTTAAATAATGAAATTATTATTAATATGGAATTTTTCATATTATTCGTTGTGATAAAATTGAGGAAGCATGTTTTATTGATAAATTGTAATGGGATAACATGATATGATATGGTGACCAAAGGGATTAATTCTGAAAAACATTGATTGATTTATATACTATTGTAGGACATAAAATGAGGATCTAATTATCCACGACTAATAAAAGAGACGGGGTATAAGGATTGAGGCTTCAAATATCCATATGTGATAAAAGAGGTGAAATATTAGGACTGAGGCTCCAAATACCAATATGAGATATTGATTATGTGATAATGACTGAGGCAGAAAATATTGATTTGAAATTCAGGTGTGGTAAAGTGAAATATACTCTTAATACTAACAGGGTGATAGACACAACATTTTAAAACCATGAGGTTTGACTTAGACTATGGTTTCAAATGATCATGATGTGACATTGAATGAAATGGAAAATGAATAAAATTTTTATAATTAATTATGAATTCCCTATTATTATGGGTCACAATCCATCATGGGTCAAAGCATTTAAGTATGGTTCAGGTGTCCCTAGGAACTTGAGGGTGTAAGTAGTTAATTAATGTATACTGAAACTTGATAAATGTTAACTTTATGAAAATTATATTATCCCATATAAATATGTATAATCTATTATTGACTATATATTATTTAGATGTTGTTTGTGGTGTAAAACATATTTAACATCAAACCCTACCAGGGATTCATGATCAGTACCAAAAAAATACATCATCATTATATGACATGATATGAGATAGAGGCCAATGTTATATTGTTGAGTCGATTTGGAACATAGATGATGGAATCAGACATGTTTGGGGGCTAACATGTGATTTTCAATTTGTCTTTTTTTTCTTCATTTGGAACATTAATTATATTGGGACATATATATATATATATAATTTTTTTGATACTGGTTTCATGTGTTATTCATCATGTGAAAACCGTATTTTATCTCATTATTTGATTATTATCATTTATCAATGGTTATTTATGTTCACTAGTGTGATAATTCGATAATTATTTTATAGTATTCACATGGAAGATATTAAAACGTCACTACTAGTTGTCAACCTCTAACATAATGGAATGTGTGTGTGAGGTCATGTTTATGATTGCCTTAATGAAAAACTGAGTGGCACCAATGTCAGAATGTCACAGAGTTATATCAAAGGATGATTTGTTTTCTTTCCTATGGTCTTACTATTTGTGAAATTTGGAAGTCTTTATTTTCTATTTATGGTGTTTAGTTATGATCTCATTAATTGGAGAGGATAAACCATATACAAGGGTAAAATTAAAGTACCAAGTGTCAGATTGTGGTTATTAATGTGTTTTGTTATAGTTGGATGTTATTTAACCTCAAGTGATGCACTTTATGTGAGATGTGATTACTTTTTCTGAGTTATTATATGATTTGAATCATATCCTAGTATGTAATGATAGTTTATAATGTAGTAATCATTCAAAGAACTCATTATTTATTGTTATATTCAAACTTTTATTCAAACATGTGAAAAATGATTTTTGGGTACGTTGTTAATTTTGAAAAAATTTCATGTGGTTCAATATTTCTACTAATAAGGATGGAAATTTTAATTTTTCATTTTTAAATAATGAAACATATGGAATATAGGATTATAACGAATAAAATTAATAATTTATATGTGTTTAACAATTTTTATCACATACCTCATTGAGGGATAATTTTGTGCAGTGGTACTTCCTTTTTTATCATGTCCTGATGAAATGTTGAGGTCTTGTAATTATTGCATCTAAATACCTCTTGTAAAATGAGTGAATTATTTCTACTATGTCTGGAGATGTGTGTTTTGAATTCTATTTATATTCTAAATGATGATGTTTACTAATGTGATGATAGGATGATATGGATGAAAATTTCCCACCAATCAAGGATCATTAAGAAATAATAATCTCATTTCAAGTAGCCTGATAGTAGTTCAGTGAGAAAATTAATATTTTCATAATGTTTATGGGTAGCTGCCTTGAGCGGGTTGTAATGAATAATCCCTACCTGACAAGAGAGTTTAATTAAAACATCTATTTATATTTACAACATTGGATAGGTTTGTGGTTGATGAGATTTGTATTGAGTCCATCAAAAATATAATTTATAGTTTTGAGTCTCCTTCTTAAAAGTGGACCATGTTTGATTGGTATATGACCCTAGTACCATCGATGCACTAGATGGATGTTCATAATCAGTTAAGGAAAAATATTATTCTTTGGAAGTAATTTTTGTTATAATTTTAGCGAATTGTTTTCAACAAACGGTGAAATAGGATAGGGAAGGTGAGTTTATGTGGTTGACATAGGGGACTATGTCATTGATGGACTATGATGGTATATTTACAAACATATTGTGTATTGAACCATTTCTGGAATGGGATATGACATATGTGGAAATGTGTTTCAATGATGGACTAAAATGTGATATTATTCCCCATGTTATCATATTTCTGTTCAATTTTTGTGTTGAGTTTGTGCATTAGGCCCTCATAACTAAGGGTAACCTAAATGAGGATTCTTGTGGAGGAAATGAGTTTTCTATTTGATAATCATGGTGTTCATAATCTGAGGTTAGGAAGAGTCATTATGAGATTTATTAATTCTTTGTTGGAAATAAGAGAGGCATGGTGGGGTATGTTACTCAGGATATTACCCAATTTATTTTTGTACATTGTGGTAGGATGGTCTATTTTGATAGAAATTGCCATTCACCACTGAAATTGTGATGAGATTGTGGAATAATGGGGCATCAATAGATGATCTATAGTAACCACAATAGATAGACGATGATGAAGGATCTACACAGAATCTCTGTGCTAGAAAGGTTCCTTTAACCCCAAATTAGTCTTGAAGATGATGTTATACAAGTCAAGCACGTCGAGGTAGTGGATGAAGTGCTTCTAAGAAAGATCACCCGTATTAGTAGTGTGGTGATTCTCAAAGGATGAAAACTACAATATAGGTAATGGTCTTGGAAAGATTCTTGATTTTCCTCCTACACTTGTGGATGGAAAGAGTGGAGCATAGATAGTTATATGTTCTATTCTTGAATATTCTATAACAGCAATTTCCTTATTTTATGAGGGTTCCTCCCAATATTTTATATTATCCCATCATGAGAATAGATTTATCTTGTAAGTCGATTTCATAACTGTATTTATGAGAAACAAAGAACCACTAAAAGTATGGTCAAGTGATATCACATTGTGAATGTGTTTTTATATCGATTTTTGATGGATTTTTTTAGTTGGGATCCTTACACCCATGAAATGTTATGAATTGATCTAATTATGGTTATTAAATGTAATGTAAAATACTGATCCCACATTATATGTAATAAAATGAATGTAACCTATAATTACCATGATGGTGAAAATTATATTCACTGTGGACAATGGGATATCCATGCGGGTTGTGCAGTACATGTTCATAAGCAATCTGGGGAGTACACAACTCCAATTTCTAGTCTGTTTCTGGATGAAATTGGTTAATGTTCAGATTTCATTCCAAATAAAGTGGATGGATTATCAAAAAAATTATAATGGACTTCTCATGTTTTCTATCTAATATATATATATAATTTACAAGTGAGATCATGTCATTTATTTATCTAGTTTCTATTCCAACTTATCGAATGAAAAAAACCTAGATTCATGAGCTTAAGAAACAACTAGAATATGTGGTAGATAAGGGTTTTATCTTTCCAAATATTTCTCCTTGGGGTTCCCCAATTATTTTATATAATTTCTAATGGGATGTTATGTTTATGTATTGATTATCAGATATTGAAATCGATGATAGTGAAGAAATGGTATCCCCATCATGGTATAAATGACCTATTTGACATTTGGAGGTGAGATTGTCTTTTCTCCAACATCGACTTGAGATCGGGGTATCATTAGTTGAGAGTTAGACATTATGACCTAGCTCAAAATATTATTCTGAATCAGTTATGTGCCTCATTAGTTTATCCTTATATATTTTGGGATGATTAATTCTCCATTTTAACTTGTGGCCTAGATGATCAGAATCATGAACCCATATGTGGATCAGTTTGTTGTACTCTTGGCAGTTGGAATCTTGGGGTACTCTAAGACTAATGAGGATTATTCCCAACATCTTGAAATTATCCTAAGAATAATTAGATGTAATCATTTTTATTCCATACTATCAAAATATATATTTTGGATTTTACAAGGTACAGTTTTTGGGTGACATCATATAAGAGGATAGGATGTTAGTATACCTAGAGATTCCGAATGTAGTCATTTCATTGGAAAACTCATGATTTTTATGATATTTTAATTTTTATTGGATTGATGGGAAATTATTGGAGGTTCATATAAGACATTTACTATAAGGAAAAACCACTTCCTAGATTTCCAAATATGGTTATAAATATTGAATTTTTTTATTTAATGTGATTATGATTTCTAAGAGTTAATTAAGTTCTGGAAAAAATAACCAATATCGATCAAACCTGAGCTTGGGGAGGATTATATAAATTTTTGTTACACTTTTTGGATTTATATTTGGATTTTTTGATATAGGGAGATATAGTTGTGTATATATTTCATGGAAATTGAGGCCTGATGACCGAAAATACTATACCCATGACATCAAGTTGTTTGAAAATGATTATCAAATGAAGTGTTGGAAGACATATCAATTTTGAGAATGATTTAAAATGTATAGTAACCACTAGAGCATTTATTATATCATTCTTCATCAGTATTTGAACCTCCAGTAGTTATGATGGGTTGAGTATATATAGATATTTTACTTTGATCTACAATATATTCATTAAAAATGAAGTAGTATTGCTAATGATTTCGGCATGAAAATTCATACAAAGGATGTTTTGAAGTTTAGTGTAGAGTGAATGATGATGAATTTCATGGATGAGATATATGTAATAGATTAGTAATTACATGTATAGATTACTTTCATTTCCATTTTAGGGGAGTATAAACCTTTGTGCCAGATTAAGGAAGGAATGTATGCGGATCTACAGTGTTTGGAATTGACAGTCATCCTTGATATGGGGGGAGTCACCTACTGTGTAACTAATAAATGATGATTCGATTATAATTATCCCAAAACATATTGCCATTCCAATGAGAATATGGGTGGAAAAGATTGATTAATTTCATTCCACAATGTGGGTGGTGGATCCATGTGTGACCAAAATATACTATGACCTACGACGGATGTTTTGGTGGCCAATCCCGAAAAATAAGATTTAAGTGTCTGTGAAATGATTCTAAAAATTCAAATAGGTGATGATGAGTATAAATGGTATAATTGTTTAATATACCAGTTTCCAATTATGTAATGGATGTGGGAAAACATTACCATAGACATTATGGTGGGTAACCGAAGAATTATTTGTAATAATGATGCTACATGGGTGATTTTGGAATGACTGATAAATGTAGTGAATTTCATACCTATATAGAGGATATTATAATTTGATATATTGGGAGACTAATTTGATTAAAATATAGTAAGTTTGACCTAGGTTAAACATTAGATAGTATAAGAACATTATTCTATTTCTACTTCATGCTTCTTCTAGAGTATTTAGAATTCTATGGGTATATAGGTTTTAATATGTATGGATTTCCACCTGTAGATGAATATTCAGTCATAGTGTAATATACACACGCTAATGGAAAATTTAAGATTATGTGTTGTTGAAATTAATGGGTCCTAGAAAAATCACATTGAATTGGAAGATATTCTCAATAACATTAGTTTTTGGGCTATGATACATATGGAACCATTTGAGGAACATTATGGTGGTCCACATAGATAATGACAATAAAATATTGTGCTACCTAATTCAGAGATAATGGGGATGAGTATCATATAGGATACATTCATGAATTTTTAGAAGATTAAAAAGGATATGGATAAGGCTCAGAGTATGTAGAAGTCATATCCAGATAGAAATTGATAACAACTGTATTTTTTAGAGGGTTATTGTGTATTACGTCAAGTTTACTCGAAGTTGTATCACAACATAATTCGATGATAGAGCATGTTGGTGCCAATGTTTTTGGTACTATTCAAGGATTTTGAGAGAATTGAGCTTGTTTCATACATATAAACTCTTTCATAGAGATTTGGTTTTATGAATTATGTCTTTCATGTGTCACAACATCAATGATATCACCCTGAAGATACTCATTTATCAATCTTGGTGATGTTGATCTTAATCCTGACGAGTCCATTTAGAAACATTTAATACATGTGTTGGATTATGGAGATAATTTTTTGTGGGGGAATATTATGCCATTAGTTTTTATAATGTGGAATCAAGTGCGTGTTTCACTGAAATCACATTAGATAGTAACAGAAATGTGGGACCTATGGCCTGATATTTTTTACTAAGAATCCTAGAGATTAAGTGGAGTACCACTCGAGGATGAGTTGTCATACATTTGGGAAATTGTAAAATCCTGAACATTTACTATATATGTCTCATGATTGATTATAGGTACTCTGTTCCCTTATTAATATTATATCAATTATTTTTTTAATCAGGGGTTCATTTAGGTAAAATTTGGTTTTATTTTAGGGTTTTTGGGTAGTGCACGGTTGGTGTAAAAATTTCCGGAATCAGGTTCCATGCCCAATAAAAACATGAAACACTAGATAGTGAAGGATTTCAAGGATAGAACATGGTTTTCCAAACCATGATACATCTTAGAAGTAATCATTTACCCCCATATAATATAGACTCGTGGTTATAACATTTCCACAATTAATAGTCCCTGGAATGTACCATGATACACAACCAGACAGACTTAAAATGTGATAAGTCATGTACCCTCATGAAAAAAATTATTCATGTACTATAAAAATTCATATGTAATTTTTCAATGCTCATGTAGTTCACCAGGTGTGCATTTTCCTGGTTACGTACTTCTACCCAGACATCTCCCTTAACATAGTTTCCAAATTCATGTCCTATGAGAGTAATAATTTCCTAACAAAATCCATGTGACCACCTCATGTGTCATCCAGTCCTGAAAAATCCTCTTCCTAGATTGGTAAGAATACATGACATATTATCCTCTACTGCATGCCGTGTAATCTTAAATTCCAATGGGAATTGTCTCTAAGCCACTTGAAACAAATTATTTCTCACCTAGAATGATATATTGACCCCAAATCAAACTATATATTAAATAAAAGTTCTCTAAAACTATAACACAGAGATTTAGATTGGGGGTTGGTTCATAAAGATTGAAAATTATCCACCCTTTTGGAAAAACACAGAAGAGTACTGTTAGATGGAATTTCTAGAATGAATTGATCCTTGATCTAGTGATGATGAGTTTTAAAAAAATGTTAGTAACACATAATTTCCAGGGTTCATTCATGGTTCATCCATCACCATGAGAGGAAAAGTCCTCAAAATTCTGCTCCATGTGGAACAAAAAGAGTGAGTTGGGTTTATGAAGATAATTTTATTGAATTTATAAACCACTATCAAAAAACTTCTAATGCTCTCCCCCAAATAGGTAACAAATTCCTAAAAACATTATGATGTGACAATAGAAAACAATATGTTCTAAACATAATTGTGGTCTTTGATTTGGGATCCAAGACTCCACTCATGATTTATTCCACATTTTTTATTTAACTATGAATATGTGATACAATATTGATAATATTTTTAACACTACATCACTTTGGCTCTATGGGCCCCAATACCCCATGCTAACTCAGCACCACTGATAGAATATATTACTTGAAATATTATAAAATTTTATAGTGTGAATCCCATGTCTCTACAATTGATCCCTACCTGATATAATTTCAATACACCGTTATTTGTTCATCAAATATGATTATTTTTTAATAGTGTATTTCTATAATAAAAATGATATTTTATTGTTTCTTGGAGGATGAAAATGTGGAAATTTTAATATATCATTTAAAAGGTGAAATAGATCAAAGGGTGACTCATCATGTATATGATGCAAGATGATGAAGTTGAATATATTAAATTAATGTAAATTAAAATGGTATTTTTCATTAAATATTTTCTCCTAACTCTCCATGCTATGTGGGAGATATAATTCCCAATCATTAAAGAATAAGGATTAATCTATCACGTCCTTTGATTCAAACAAATAATGACATTAATGGTATTTAAATTGTTATTGGAATAAATCTAATCAATGAATAGACCTTTAATTTAGAGTCTTAATTCTATATATTTGAATATATCAGACTATATGGAACTATAATAGTTATAATGATTTTTTTGAGTTTTAAAAGTATTAATGGAATTTAAAAACTCTGATTATTATCATTGTATTTGGAAATAATGATAAAAATTCTATTTAACAAAAATATTATAAGTAAAATTTATGGATAAAAAAGATTAAAATGTATAAATTGAATTATTGTGGTTTATTTAAAGTACTCACATCTATAGTACTAGATTTAAATGTTTATAATTTTAGACAATAATATCAACAACATTAATGATATTTGGTTGTTATGACTGAAATTAATGAGAAATATAATGAACCACCCACATTCTAATATTCTATTTAAACATTTTAGGGGAACTATGAAAACAAGTTCACTAGTTGAATTACAAATTATGTTAACTTACAATGATTACTACTAAACTAAATGGGGAAAGGGAATGATTATGGATGAAAAATAATAAAGTGGGTAAATTAGAAAATGTGGGGTAACGAAAACCATTTTACATTGAATAATGATATTATTTTTCTTGTTTATACAAACCATTTTATAACATTTTTGTTTTATATGATAATAAAATCACTAAAACAATGCAATGGTATTTCATTACCTTTGAAAATCAGAGTGGTGTAATAATTTTATCATGAGTCCATAACTCATCAGAAATTGAATTATTTTAGAATTTTTATTAGTAAAATCATATTATTCCTTCATTAACTAAAATTTATTGGAAAATTAATTTGTTTTTTCTCTTTTTATATTGATCCAACTATATTTCCTTTAAAGTGAAATTAAATTCCATGTGCTAAGTAATTCTATGATCTTTTATAAATGAATATATAATTATAAACATCTTACAGAAGATGAATTCAATATAATTGTTATTGAAAATAGAAATAAGGGACATATTGAATATATAATATGATAAAAAATTATTTATGATATTATTTATTTGAAATATTTTTTTTAACTCCAAATGAGTATCTAAGTCTTCCAAAATATTTTGAGCATTAATTTTACATTGTACTCACACTTGATGGAAAATATATATTAAGTAATCATTATTTAATAGACAAATCAAATCCAAGGAATATTATATTTGACGTTATCAAAACTAGGATAAGGCTTTCATATAACAATGTGATTCACTATAATCTATAGTAGTTTTATTACTTAATTACATGGATTTTTTAACGGATATATTTAGATATTATAAAAAGAATGAAAAGGTTGGGATCATGATGAATTATCCTCATCCCTGTATTGATTAATTGTTTAATAAAATTCATATAGAATAATATTAAAAAATTATTATATATATATATATATAATAAAAGGGTGTTTGGGGATTTTATATAAAATATATATTTTTATATTGTTTATTATATATATTAAATCTATGTAACTCTATTTTAAATTAAAAATTTCCCCATTATATTATTGGAATTGATTAATAAAATATTTAGATATTAGGATGATCGATTTTTTGTAACCTTTATAGAAAATTTTATTATATATTACAAGAGAACAAAATACAACAAATATCAATTGATAATTATTTAATGACCATGTGAAATGGGAAACTATAATAATTTTCTCTTATTTTTTAGTTCATTTTATTTAAATTATCATTCATGTGATATGTAATATTAAGAGAGGGTATATATATAGATAATTTAAAGAATGAATTAATTAAATAATGGAATAGTCCATCCATTTTTTCTATGATATATAGTTTTCATAATATATATGGATACTACCGACACATTATGAGTATTTGTTCATGGATACCATATTCACTAACTAGCTAAACACAGATGGGGAATAAGTTTAAATGGTTAGAATAATGGAAACTAAATATCATTTAGATATAGACATGGTTGGTTTGTGAACATGTACAGATAATTAACTATATTATGTAATTATTTATATTGTAAATAGAAGATTTAATAAAATGATTAAGCTATTTCTTCATGAAAAATTATTATGTGATATCATATATCTGATATCAGTTAATGAAAAATTCAAAAACTACCCTCAATACGAGTTAGGAACACTGGCTATAATAATCTCACTAATAATATTGAGGAATTGCCATTATTGATAATATTTTGATATATATACAATTCATAGTAGAATAAAAAATATATTCACAAAAATGATATGATTATTGACCAATGATGATAGTTGTAGTTAACCATATGGAATAAAACTACTAATAAATGAGAACCATTGAAATATGTATAAAGAGGATTATGGACTATATAAAAAGTATTATGATATCTTATAATGTTTTATATTTTAAATATATAAAATAATGAATTAATTTTAAGGTATATAATATTATATCATAATCTAATGGGTGTAAATACTATCACTCAAATGTTATTTATCCACTATGAATATATTTGATGACAATTAATTCATACGACGAGGATATAGAGATATAAAAGATGGTAGGGAATATATTGGAGCATAAATTTGATAATGATTGAATTATATAATTCATTAAATGAATTTTAATTTCATCAACACCTGAATTGAGGAGGGTCATATGGCTTTAATAACATTTCTCATCATTATTATTCCATTATTAAAGTACAAATATGTATAGATTGCACTTAAATCATTTCTGGTTGGATTACACAAAGATGAATATTGGTGAGTGAATAACGTGGATCTTTTTTTTCTAATAATGATATGAAATGACAAAAATCATAAGGGAATGAAGTTACCATTACAAATACCGTTATTTAAATATGAGAATATATCAATTAATTTTATAGTAAGCCTTTATAATACATCTAAATGACCAAATTCTATATGGATTGTGGAAGATTGGAAAATTATGTTAGTATATTTTTTCACTCATTAAGATGATTTATCACTCAATCAACATTATATGATATACATAATAGACGTTTAAATGGTATATGGTGTAACACATTCCATTGATCTTGATCATGACATGCAAATTATATCAATTTTTATAGAAATATTTTAAAATCATTGAATATAATTGTTAGATTCAAAACATGTTACAATCCTAAAATTGAGTTTCAATCTGAATGGTAAATTAAAAGGTGAGGAAATATTTTCATATAATACTCAATTTATTTCTAATGGGGATTAGATCAACACCATCCCCTAGTAGAGATATAATGTAACTGTAGTTTTAATAATCTAATTCATATGGAACCATATGAATCTCTTTATAGGATGTGATAAGGAAGTGAAACAAAAGATATTTTAAAAAAAATCACTAGATAAATCAATTAATCAACTAATATATTAATGAATATCATAGTTGATATAATATCCATTTGTAATATAATTTGTATAATTTTTTGTCTGAATTTATGGACAAGGTTTTCTGTTGAATATCATAATTGATGTGGGTTATAAAATTTTGAATGTGGGAATATTTATCCATAGATGTTGTGGCCTTTTAAAAATACTCAATCATGTTGGTTTGGTAGATTTTCATATTTATCTTCAACAAAATCTTTTTACATTTGTGTATTATTACATTGGTTACATTTGATGTACTAAAAAATGAATAAACCTCATGTTCTAAACTCATAGGATTAACATTTGGATAATGATTCATCTTATTAGAAATAATAATTTTAGATCTTGTATCGTATAGACAATGTACATATTAAAAGTACACTCCCATTCTAAATCACAATGGTGGAACAATTTTTATTTTGAAGCATGTGTGAATCATGCATTCTATTGAGGAAAGGAATCCATCAATTTCATTATGTAATTTTATTTATGGGGATAAATACATTTATAGGGTACAAATATAACACCTTATTATTTTAGTTTGAATTTGCCATTAAATTAATCAGTAGGATCATATAGCCTATAATTTCCAAAACACCAGAGTGAAAGTATTATGATTTCATATTAAAAATAAAATATATTATAGGAATGTTAATTAAAAAATAATTATAAAAATAAATTTTTACTAATTCAAAATGGGTTATAATTAATATTTGAAAATACAATTCATTATAGTTATTCTATTTAATATGATTCTTATTTCTGATTAATATGTTAATTATAAATAATTATATAAATTATATTTGTTCATTTATTCATTTATTTTATGCTATAATTATTTAAAATATTTAATTTAATCTATTAAATAAATATAAAAATGTAATATGTACAACAATAAACATTCATAGATTAACATTAATTTTTTGTTTTAATTTTTTTATTAAATGTTATTTATATCATTATTTATTATATTTAATTAATCCTAATTCATGTGGGAAGTTTATTGAAATGATTATGTTATATTTTTGAATCAACAAAATGACTAATCAGTGCATTATTATTATGAGGTATCAAATATGTATCAAATAATTTTTATAATTGGAATTTAATTTCTAAAAATTGTGTTTATGGAAATTCGAGAAAATATATTAAAATTAATTTTTATCATGACTATAAAATTATTATCCTAATGTATTTTTATTATTTATAATAATTATATTAGAATTACTTAATATGGAATATTTAATATTTGGCTATAAAAATAGTTACCAAAGTAATATTTTTGTCACCATTGTAAAGGATAGAATAATTTATTTTTTTAATTAAAGGGTAATTTCCTATAATATGTAAAAAACATGTCGTTATTTTGGTATGTGAGTGACTGATAAACCTAACATTGTACAATATTATAATTTTAATAATTATAGATAAAACATTCTTCTATGCTACACTTGGATTACTAAAAAATAACTCCCTCACTATCCACTCTCACGTTTTGGAACCAAAAAACCAATGATATAGTCTAAAACATCTCACTTCCAATAGGTTATTCAATGTAAAATTCTATTGAATAAATTTTTTGATATCATATGGTTAATAATTCTTATATATCCTCTTCATTCATCACATCATGAATTAAATTTATGAAATTAATATTAAATTTAAGCCATTAAGCGTTCGAAAAAGTTATATTACATGTATAACAAAATCTTTTCTTACTCATTCAATACTTATAACATTTCTTTTTTGGTTGATATTACCACCGATATAAATGATATCATAATTTTGACAACCTGAATTTATATGGGAACACATATAATGATAGAAATTTTTTATTTATAACGAATTTATGATGATACAATAATTATATATTTTTATCATCAAAAATAATAATCACCAAATATTTTTATTCTCTTACTAATTTTTATAATCCCATACAAATTAAATATATAAGAATTGCCTAAAAACCATCAAAATAAGTCCCATAAAATGAATATGTGACATATTTATTTGATAAATAATTTGTACTAAATAAAAAATATCATATTACTTTTGATTAACTCATGAATATGAACGATAGGACAAAACCACCTAAAAGAAACAAGTGTGGTAAAATAGAACAGTTATGATCCAAATAATAATGTTAATAGAAATCATTCAAAAAGTTTTTAATAAGGAATATTATATTATTTGTATAAATTAAATTACTAATAATAATGCTATTATTTATATTAATGACTCATTTATATTTATTTTATAGGAAATTTTAGAGTGTAGGATGAAAATGATGTATCAGGTTAGTTTTTCTTTTCCAATAGAATAATATATTCGAAATTATTTTTTTAAAATTTTTATTTATGGAAATTTTTAGTTCTATATCTATTAAAATAAATATATATTCATATAAAATCAGGTTTTGACATATAAATGTACAATTATAATATTAGTTCTATTTGGATCAAAATTTATTATATAGGATTCCAGTTAGGGGAACCATAATTATCAATTATCTTATATCTAAAATGTTTCCCATACAAATACATATTTATTATATTGATTTATGAATGTTATTAATTACATGTTTATGATTACTAAATTTAATATTATATTGACCTTAGAACATTTAAAATATTTTTACCCAATATTCTGAATGTATTCAAATGGTATAATTTATTGATCAATAAATTTCATGAATAAAATATTATTTTTAATTTTTTTCTCCTGGATTCCTCTTTTAGGTGTAATATCAAATTAAAATTAAGCCGTATACACATAAATGTTTCTTATATATAATCTTTAATTTATATTAACATTGAATAATTATATTTTTAATTTCAGTAAAAAATTATCTAATGAAAAGGATATTTAATATCATTTTAAAGTAACTTCTTAATTTTATTATAATGGTGTTTTCATATTTTTTAACATCAATTAAGGTTTATTATGTTTCAAGGGGTTTTTTTATTTTCATAAAATAATCCTTATTCCATTGTATTTATTAAAATTATTTTATAACAACAATAATACTAAAATAATATCATTGCATTGTATAGAGTGTGTGGCTGACAACACTATTCTTAAGTAACACAAAAAATATATTTCTTTATATTTAGTATCATCGATTTGTTACTAAAAATTAAACCTAGATTATAAGAAAAACGTACTGCAGTATACCATTATTACCAAGAAATTAATTTTTTTGTTATTAATTTATCTATGTAAAATATTTCAATTATGATTATCTACTGATTATAAGTCAATGAAGTGTTTTATAAAATAAAAATAAATGTTTTATAAAAACTGCTATTTCACTAAAAGTGGGATTAGTCTCATATTATAAATATAATTTAAACTTAATTTTTTCACCATTTAGTAAATTTGGATAGTATTTAAATATTAATATTGGAAACATAATATCAAATTTAGCATTTATCAAAAGCTTTAAAAAAATTTAATAAGTAACATTTTTTGTTGACTTGTGAAAAATACTAAATTTAAATTGAAAATTTATTTTTCCATTAAATCATTTATAAAATTAAATTATTTTTTAATTGATTATAATTTAAATTTATTATAATTATATATCTATAAATATAATTTAGTTTATTGTAATCATTTTCATCTTAAATGTTCACATTAAAAATTCATATATATTTGGGCATTTTCTTTTGGAATACCAACATTATCATCGCATATGAATGATTCATTTTAAATTAAAATATTCCACTTATAAGAATGTTATTTTTCAAAATGGATTATATTTTTGGAAAAATAATTATATTTATTATCTAATAATTTCAATATATATTCTCACAAAAATAGATTAATGGAAATAGTAATAATTATTTTCGTTGGATATAGTAAAACTGGATTTGTTGTGGGTGAAAAAAAAGATAACAAAAAATTAGATCAAATCCAAGGATTAAATATAATTTATCAATATATATAGACCATGTAATGTCTAATGAAATAATTTAATCTATTTTTCTTATATTATAAATGTTGATATAACTTTTGTCTTTCAAAATTACAAGTATTCCACTCAGCTCACATAGAAAAGGTCACCCCATGTCCTCTCTTACTCACTCCTCTAATAGCTTTTGTTCTAGAAATTAACAAACCACATCACATAAAATGGTCATCAATATAATTATATAGGAAATATTATTTTTAGATATCCAATCTAAGAAGGATTTTAGTGAAATCTTAAGTAGGATACATGATGAAGAGGTACAGTTATTCAACGATGATTTTTTTAATACTTATTATTCCACTCAACTAATTTATTATTAAAACATGATAATATAAAAAAATAATTTCCTTACATAAACTGTAATTTTATTATAATAATTCCATTATATAAAACAATACCCATATATACTAAATAGTTCATGAAACCATCTTTCATGTGAACGGTGGACTACGACCTCCCAATTTGATTCCATAATTTTTCCACTATCTCATACCATGATTTGGTATGAGGATATATCTAATAAATATAAATGATATTTAGAAAAAAATTATACTTATTTAATAATTAAAACTTATATAAATTTATTAATTTCTATTTCATAGGTGATTGAACTACGAAACACAAGTGTATGATAGAATATCACATCGCATTGCAACATAATTTGTTCATTAAATATAAATTTAAAAAGAAGTAAATGTATTATTATAATAAATATATTTCATATTAATGAAATAATTAAAATAATTATTAAATATTTAAATTTTTTAACCTATTATATAACCTTTTTTACACTTAAAAATGATAACATCAGCTGTGCTTGTTCGTATTACAATCATTTCGATGCAATGTGACACTTTTTTCATCAACACATAACTAGTTATATATATATATAAAAGAATATATAAATAAATTTTTTGGTTTTTATTATATTATTATCATTCTATAATTGTAAAATATTAATTAAATAATTTCCATAATGATTGTTAAAAAATGGAATCATTACTCATGCGTATAGACAACACATTGTCTCCAAGAACATAATAGAATTCATTTTTCAAAACAATATTTTGTTATTTATATTAAATTTATAATGTATTAATTAATATGATAATTATAAATTGATATTATTATGGATACTGGGTAAATATAAAATATTCCCATGTACTAGATATTTCATAAAGAGTCACATATTATATAAAATGAAATTAACACCTGGAGAAAAAATAAAAAGGAATTTTAATTATCAAATTGGTGATATGATATTATCTGAATAACCAATATGATATTATAAATAATATTAATAATCTAGTCTAAAAAAATAACATGATTAGAACAGTTTTACAATAATATTGTTTTAGTTTATCCAAAAAGATGTGTTCTGAAAGTGATCTCTTAACATGATATTAATTAATTAGGTTAAAAACAGTAATTGTTTTTTGTCATGATAAGATTATTTAGGTACTAATATATAATATTTATATGTTTTATTTAAAATTTTTTATGTGAATTTAATTTTAATAAAAATAAGAAATTCATTGATTAAACCTATGTTCGGCAATATGATCTTGTTAATGTAGTTCATCTCATTTTCCTTTCTTTGAAGAATATTCAAATGTTATAAAGTCAAATTATTTTAAATGTTGTATATACATCCCCATTAACATGTAATATAATATTTCATTAATAATAAATGGTATTCGTTGTTTCAATTTAAATCATGTCATCCAAATAAATTCGGATTGAATATTTACCAAGTTTTAAATATTTTATTAACTTAATTTGTTTTTGAGTAATATTAATTATTCATATAATTTTTAATTCTTGGATTATGTGTGTTTGTGAATTTAATATATTATTTATTATCTAATGTTTTTTTATTTTCATTTTATATCTGGAAATTACTTTTTTTTATTATACAAACACTTTTGAGGAAAAAAGTGTGAAACCAAGCCAACTACATCACATCACCACTTAACCACTCCACCTCTTCAACAATTCACCATTTCAAGACATCACCACACATTTTATTGAAATAATCGATTCATTGATTAATCTTCATATCAATATTATGATCATTGTATGTGTTCATTGGAAAATGCCTTTATATTAATGATTATTTATAATTTTATCTCTTTATAATTAAAAAATTTCATTTTATCATAATTTACATATTCATGATAAAAAAATTAATAATTATAATTTTCAACTGAATTTTATAGAAAATAATTTAGAATATTTTTATGAATGATTGATCTGATTTATCACTTTGGTTTGAAATATATTTTCATCAAATACGTTGTTTTGAAAAAAATAAAAATTGTTATTAAAATTTTTTAATATAAATATTCATTAAAATTTTAAAACCTTTTACATATTATAAATTTTTTGAATGGATTTTTCATTACATATTAAAATATTCCCACATGGATTTTTCAATAATAATGGATGGGACCTATTTTAACATGTATAAAATGAATAGAATTTATAGTCATCATTACAGCTCATGTTTTTTAAAAATTATATTAATTTTTTCAAATATTATTTTTAATGATATGTATTTTAAAATTTTAATGTGAATATATTGTTTTTGAGAAACATTTCCAAAATTCAATTTATATTTTCCTCATAAATTTTCATAAAAAAACATATTTAAGTAATTCTATTCATCAATTAAAACCCCCCTTATTATAACGTGATTGATTATATTTTGTATTAATAAATTCTTTGTTAATTTAGTTGATGGATTATGATCATTTTGACCATGTAATGTAATGACATATACTCGTTGTCAAAAAAAATTAGTTCATTAACATTCTTTTGAGTTTTTTATATTCTATTAGATTTTAAATTTCCACCAAATATATATATTATTTATCATAGATATGCTTATTACAGATACCGTATATCAATCAAACACATGTTGTTCATTATTGAATTATATATTTTTATCTGGGATATTTTTTGATAAATTTGAATTCGATTATTAATCATGAAATTTGTCAATAAGATAATTGTTCATGAATTAAAACAATTACAAGATATATGATGAATGATTTAGATATAAATACAGTGGTGGGTCTTGGTTATAGATAGAACCTCAACAATTCATTAATCTCATTAGATAAATCTTTAAGCTAGAATGAAATCATTTTCCTAAATAATATAATATTTTTTCCAGTAGTATTAAATTTCATATAGGATTGACCTTGATTAATTGGAAATCATGTTCATGATACTTGAAATCCACTAATAATTAATTTCCTTCCTCAATAATTTAGTAATTATTTTTTTTATAGTACATTTCATTATGAAATTAGGTCTTGGTTAAATTTATTTTTATGTTTATTAATTTAAGGGAATTTTTCTTCAATAATTTACATTTCCATATTTATTATGCCTTACCTAGTTATGATAGTAATGATACTAATTAAATTTAATTTGTTTTCATTTATATTAATTAAAATATTTATTATTCCGTTACCAATTATGTTTTTAATGATGTCGATAAATTGGAATATGTTCTTAGTTATTTAGATTTCTAAATTTATCATTCCATATCTTATAATCAAAATAATGTTATTTAAATTTTATGTGTATCCAAATAACTCCCATTATATATTGTTAATTCCTTATTTAATATAAATCTTTTATTTATTTTGAATCATTTGCTATTATTGGCCTTAAAGGATATTGTAGAGGTAATATTGTTATTATTGGAAATAAATTTTTTTGTAATATTAGTATTCAAATGAAATATAATACAGAAGTTTGTCACTAAATTAGGATTATGACGAAACTATTTGTTCAATAAATATATGATTCCTTTTATCATATGAAAATTCATTAATGAAGAAATTATATTATGTCTACTATGAGTAGGATTCCTATATTTGGTATCATTGGATTTTTAATATAAACAATAAAACTATATTTATAAAATTTTATATTGTGGATTATAAACTGATTATTAATTTTTTGGATAAGTATATAAGAACCTTATAATGATTTGTTAAGGTATATATTATATGGTTTTCCCTTTTCATACAATAATTTACATATATTTATTGTGGAAGTGGTTCTATAATAGATGAATCTATGGTCATTAACTCCAAAAAGGGTGAATTGTGATTAACCACAACGTCATCACGTGAATGACTATTTTCCACACATAGATCCTAGTGGGAAACTCCCAATAGTTATGATTAGGATAATTCAAATTTTTTTAATAAAATAATGAATTAATTCAATGTGTGATGAAAATAATGTACGTAGGATAATATTATATTGTATTATATTCAAAATAAGGTGTTTCAATAGAAGAAGACATTTTTATCTATGAAAAATAAGGAAATAAAGAAATAAATTCAATGTAATATTGAAGAGTATGATGGAAGGAAATAAATATCCTCATAAGGATCCATTTATAGTTATCTTTATTAAATTTGGATATCCTGGGAATTATCTAAGTCATTTAAATATATTAAATGTTAAATCATTGACCATGTAAGGATCATTAAAAAAATAAAATGGTTGAAGTACTTATGTTTTGGAATTCATAAATTTAATTATAGTGGTATATTTTACCATTCATATATATGTTATTATAATCATCTAATATATATGGATTGTAAAAAATTTCATAATGGTACATGTATTCATTAACTGTAGTGTTATGTATACCATAATACGATAATTCATAAAAAAATTAATCAAACCTTCAATGTCTTAACCACATTTTCTCTATTTTTATGTCATTCTAGTATACATAGAATAATGATATTTTTCTAGAAATTTATCATAATCATATGTTTTAGTGGAATTTTATTGAAGAATATTTCTTTTACATTTTATAATCATTTTAAGGTAGTTATATTATTTAGTGAACATATGATCAATATTGATGTAGTAATGATAGAAAAATAATATTATTAAAATTTCTTTATAAATATTTTATGTAAAACAATATTAAAATGGTTATTTAATGATTATTTTTTTAATATTTGTCCATCATATTGTTGGAAACATTATATGAAGTAAAATAATATATTTTAGATTATAGAAAAACTATATGATTGGTGAAAAATAGTTGAACCTAAGAATTCCATGGATCCTTAACACATGAATGAAGGTTGATAAGGTTTTAGCATTAACCCATTCCCTACACGATTTCTTTGATAAAATGTCATTGTTTTTAGTAAAAAAATTTTGAAAATAAATAATAAGTATGAAATTGTGCTGTTAAATTTTATGTTTATAGATTTATATATTTTGTAGTATAACTTCTGATAATAATATTATTTTTGGAAAATAATTAGTGACATTTAGACGGACTTATCACCCTTATATGGTTCCTATGATCGATTAAATATTAATTTTAATTCTTTATTCAAAAAATAATATTTTTTTTCTTTTTCATTTTATTGTGTAAGGGATGAATTGGATATTGATCAATGTATGACCAAAGGTTAATTTTTTATAATGAAATAGAAATGTATCAGGTATGCTTGTATCATTGTATTCTCTAAGAGTAGAATAATTAAACCAGTTTTGTAAAAAAATGATCTTTCGAAAAATGATATCAATTTAATTTCATAATCGATGGATCATATATTATTATAAATCAAACCATATTTTTAGTTTTTAATAATTAAATTTCTATTAAAGATAATCTTCTTAAGATTAATGACCACTACAACTCACAATTATTTTTTAGCATTTCCTCAGTGTACAAATTTTAACATTAAAATAATTTTTTACTACATAGAAACATAGTTATGTGGTATTATCTATAACCATTTTACTAATTGTCACTATTATTAAGATGATATTTTATTAACCATTTAGGTTTTATGTTTTATGTATTTTATACATAAACACTAACCCTTGATTACAAAGATCTAGCTAAAATTTCAAGTAAACATTTTATATTAGTTTGAGAGAATATAACACCTAGAAATTTTAAAATAAACACATTTTATTAGATAGAATATGTGACATGAAACACATAGTTCAAATAACCCACAAAACTTATTTCATTAAATTTATTATCTATGATATCTTGAGGAACATGAAACCATGAAACTAAATGATGCATACTATAGTATTACATTATAACATATCCATGAAATTAGAGGTGATTATGGAAAATAATTATGGAAATTATTTTTGCCTATTTTGTATAAATATAATGTGAATAATTTCAATGAAAATTGAAATGTTATCTAAAAAGAGTATTTTTGTAAATGACCGATTTTTAAAAAATTTATCACAAAATGTAAAATTATTTTTTACCACTTTTTCAAAACTAATTTTCACGAATAATGTGCATTCTCTAAATCATAATATTAAAATTATTTTAATTTTAATTTATTTAGATTTTTCGAGAATGTATATTTTATATGAATAATGAATAATAAATATTTTTTTTGAAAAGTTCACTTGCATTTAAATCAAATATGATTTTAAAATATTTTTTTCGACACCAGAAAACACATAGATATGATATTCCTAATGCTTCCCTAAGTGATCCAAGATAGTATACCAATTTTCTGTAACACCCCAAGCTTCTACGGTACGTTTCCCTTCGAATAATGCGATAGCGTGTGTTGTACGCAACCTCGAGTTCTAACACACACCACAACTAATTAAACTAGCCGTTGTGAATAGTAATACCTAATTTTTGAAATTATATATATTTTATATTTGAAAATGGACTTCATTTTTGGACTCGGAATATTGAATTTAGCCTAAGGTGAAATTTTGGTACTTTTCGGATAACTTTCATATTTTGATGAATAGTGAAAATTACTAAATTTTAATTAAAAACAACTTTTTTAATCAAAATAATTAATAGTGATAAATTGTGAATTTGAGTGGTTTTAAAGTATATTTAGAATATATTTTTACCATTTAATATAATGTTGGTCATTGGACATAATTTTACAATTAAACCGAACATAAACAAGTGTCAATCTTTTGATAGTTATTATCTCTTAAAAAACACGCTTTTTGTTTTGACAGCGGGAATTAATTTTAAATTAATTTCTGCCACTTCTGTGTTTTTAATTTAGGAAAATGGATTCCATATTTGGAATCAGGATGTTCAAATTGTGTAAATAGGTAAATTTTATTTTTAGACATTTTGAATAGTTACTGTGGTAAATATTTTATTTACCATGGTTAAAGGGTAAATCCGGTAAATAAGGGTTACAAAAATAATATTATAATAATACTAAATTACCCTAAAACGTGTATTAACCCTATTGGTTGATACATGGTCGACCATGGGAATCTTTGGGTCTATTTTGGGACCCCATGGATCCACTTGTAAGTGATAATGACACATTATATTAATAAAGTTAAAATAAAAATAAAAATGGCATAAGCTTACATCTTTTAGAAGAACAATTTTTACATAGGGTTATACATGTTGGAATTTCGATTATAAATATTCATTAGAAAGCCAAAACGATTTCCTACATAATTATATTTTATTTATAATTTTTAGACATTAAATAATTTATTTTATTTATGACACAATGATGATGCAGTAATTACTATAATAGTGAAAAATTAAAATAATTGATATTATAAATACCCAAATAATTATAATATGAAACTTTTAATGAATTAAACTAATTTTATATGATAATATGATATATTAGGATTGATTTAATTGACTTTGTTCGAAGTAATCAATCTGTTAGGTGTTTCAAAAAAAATCAACTATTGAATAGTGTCAAAATTGACATAAAAGAGTTCTTAAAACAAATATTATATTATTAATTAATATTAAATTCCTAAAAATCTAAGGTTCGGCCAAGAGACTTATATTATGATAGGTTCCTCATTAATGGACAACTTGGGGGTCGCTTGGATGTATATAGTAAGTTTATTAACCATATTATATAAAAATACAAAGAGACATTGTAAAAGTGAAACTAATTAACTTAGAGTTAATACTTAAAGATAAGGTTAATATAAGTACCCAAACCTGTCTAAATTCTATTGGTTGAGTGGTTTCGACCTATCCCCACATTAACCTTTGAATAGTCAACTTTGGAGCCATTAGAAACCGAATATGAATTTATTATAAATTAATATTTCTAGCTTTTCCAAAGGTGCCCCTCACCCCTCTTATAAAAGGGCACTCCTCCTTCTCATTTCTTCACACCTCTAAAGCCTTTTGGTTCGGCCAAACTCTGCCCAAATACTCTACCAACATCCCTCACTACATCCTAGGGGCCTTAGTTTGATCAGAAATCCAACCTAAGGAGCCCTTTTGATCAAATCAAAAGGAAGAACCCGAAGAAGAGGTAATGTTTTCACCACCCCTTTTCCAAGTTCATTTCTTCTTCCACTTCTTCTTCCTTTGTTGTTACCATTCTAAAATAATGAATCCAGTAGCATTTATATACTGTGATGTTATTATAAATATGGTACTACCATATTCAGTATTCTATCCACCCTTTGAATAACATGTCACCATACGTGCGTACGTACGGTTTACCGTCTCCACGTCGTGGTGTAATTTTTATTCAATATATTATTATTTGGATGGGTATAATAATGATGTGTAACTCATGTAAATAATAAATATAACATATTAATGATTCTGTATATATGATATATCATCCATTTACATATTATTTTAATATCAAAAGAATGATATTGTCGCTCGTGCGTACGTACGGACTACCGTCTCCACGAACGCGATGAGATTCATTCTCCATCGTAACCGTTCAAGTATAATTATCATTTGATGATTTAAAAATGATGTTTAAGGACTAGATATCATTCTGGATATGAATAAGATACAACAACCATGGCTTATGTAACAAAACATATAAAGAAAATGAGTAAGTTAACACCCGAAACGACGATAATTCTAAGATATTATTAACAAATCAATATTAAAAGATCATATATGATATCATATTAATGTATATGATTCTTGTATAATTTAATAACAATTATTTCACCATTATACAGGAGGTTAACCTACCACAACCAAGGAAAAGTACAAGGTAAGGGTTATTTCACAATCTCTTCATTATCCGAGGTTGTATATACGTAATAATCTACTGGGATCTCTTTATCATCCACATCCATGTTTTCTTAAAAATGTTTTTCAAAACATTTTTACTATTTACAAGGATATGGGTTAAAGTCATTTATACCCTTTTTTGACTTTTTATAAGAGGTTTATAAAGGAATCTTTCCGTCGTTTTCAAAATAATGTCCTTTTTAACCTTTTCGACAGAATTGAGGTAAGAATGTTTTTTTAACTTATACGGAGGGTGCGGTTATTTTCCGCCGTTATAAAATCGTCGAAGTTTTCCATACAAGGTTATAAGAATATTTTCAAAGAAAATGTTTTATTTTATATGAATCTTAAATGATTTCAAAATAAAAGGAGATACTTCTTTAAAAAGAATTTTGATTTAATCTATGTCAACATCCTTTGATGGATTTTAAGATTATTCGAAGTTGATTTATTATGATACAAAACTTCTATATTGTATTGAAGGTTTTGTGATATGTTTGACTGTGGATGTGCTATTTTTATACCATTCATAGTTTATGGTGAAATTATTGACATTTCGTATGCTAGTTTTAATACGAATGTTTATGTTATGTTTAAACCTTTTCATATGGGAATGCATTGGACTTAATAAGTGACGGGTGGAGCCCGCTATAGCTCCTCGATGCATCGGTAGGTCTCATGAGACAAACTAGTGTCTTGGCACAAGGCCTTGACAAAATCTTATTTGTAGTCTTGGCACGAGGCCTTGGCTATGTGGTTATGATAGTCTGGCATTATGCATTCCAACATTATGAAAGTGGTTATTGATATTGCATGTGATTATTCGATTAGTAGAATATCCATGTGAACAAGTAAATGGCATTATTTCATTTTACTTTTGCCATACTATGTTGAAGTTCAATTTTAAAAGGCTTTTGTTTTAGTAATTCATTGCCTTAAATGTTTATGCTTATTTTGAATGTTCCGCTATATTGTTATCCTTACTGGGCATTTGAGCTCACCCCTTTTCTATGTTTTATTATTCCCAGGTAGTGAAGAAGTAATTTATGAATGACTTTCAGGGATATTATGAGGGGTTAATAGTGTGGATATGAAGACTTTGTTGTTGTAGTAGTTTTTCACTTTGAAATGTAATGTAAAACTTTATGATTATATCTAGTGTTTCCAAGGCTACTAAACCAATCGGTCTTTCGGGATTTGATCTTTCATGTGATCATGCCAATGTTATGTAATTAATGCACCGACTCTGGGTAGCTGGGGTCGGGGCGTTACATTTTCAATCAATGATTTGAATATTCTTAGATCCCTAATGAAGATATAGATTAGGAGTTACATTCATTAGATGTGGTGCTGGAATAATGGTTCATAGAGCCCGTCCGTGAAGCTCCCTCCACAATTGTAGAGTTGAGGAACTTGATTGAATCCTTTGTGAGTGCCATGAAGGCCATGACAGTGTCCTATGTGATTATGATAAACATTATGGATCTTTATCGGATCTTCCATGAATTTAACAAAGGCCCTGATGGTAGCCTTTGTAACTGGAAGAAACTTGAAGGAATTCCCTCCAGTTTTCGTAGTGAGACTTCCTTCACGACATCATTTTCCCTTCCTGGAACAAATTTGATCTCTACGATGAGATCCATCGACCTCCTTCACATATAATTATCTGACTGACCACATTCTTATGGATGGTGATGTCGCCCATTTAAGGAATGATATCCCATTTTTCAGGGATCTAGAGCACCGACAATTCATATCCTTCGCAAAGGGGCCCGCCCATTGCAATGGAAGGAGCTCCTTTAGGTTGCTCGAGCCTCTATGAAACCCTTTTTATCTATGAGTCTCTAGGCTATGTGATGGCCTTTTCTCTGTCATACCCTATGCTAAGTGAGTTCCCTCACTCTGCGAGACCATGCGATATGTGGAACCCCGTGTTTTGTGAGACCCCATGCTACCTGAGAACCTTTCCTTTGTGAAGCTACAGAGTGAGACCCCATTCTTGAAGCTCTCCTTTCCATAATGATGCTTCTACCTTCATTCCCATTAGTCCATGTATATTGGGATACACTCCCACACCCCCATTCAGGATCACTACAATCTTGCAATCTCGGGCCTATACATCCACTTCCGTCACTAACCCACATGTAAATGGATAGTCAGACCATGAACTTTTCATACCTGGAAAACGACATTTTCCATTTCCCCCTAATGTGAATCCATCTTACATCTATGGAATACCAACATTCGAGATACTCATCCAAAATCTATGAAGTACCATGGGTTGAAATATTCTTATTGTTCCTTTTCACATGTCCTGAGTTGAGATTATCATCTTAAATTGCTTATGAATCTAGAGTCGAACCATTCCTCAAGAAACTCTTTCCAACCCAATCACCTAACTTATATAACATGATGAACCAAAAATGACCTCTCTTACATAAAACCCAGAACCGTCCATTTCTAGTCACTTAATACATAATAGTCTTATCTATATAACATTAAAATCAAGTTTAAAATATGTTAAAACCATAGGATGCCACTTTTTCCAAACAAGAGTTGCCATATGTGTCAAGAATAAGACACCAAATGTCCTCTATGAATGACTATAAACTATTGAATTCCTTATCATTTAATAATATTATTATTCTTTATACAAAAAAAATACCTTATGCACTAAGAACAAGATTCAAATAGTCTTATCTATATGACTATAAACATTAGTACTCCCAATGTGTCATGTATAGGACACATTTTTATCCAAACAAGATATGCCTTATTCTCTAAGGATTTGATACCAATATCCCTCTCTAAATGAAATTAAAATACATCATTCTTTATTTTTAATACATATAATTTGTCTTGTTCCAAATAAGATATGGATTATGTGACAGGCACATGATACATCATGCCACGATTACAGTGGCATAATTTCAAAATCATTGGAATCTGTTCAAACATTGTATCACTCCACCTCATGCATTGTTTGTCCTTCATTTGGATCTACATTCCCTTTCACACCTAAAGGTAACCCCTAATGGGCTGGTCTCATACCACCTCGGCGCACTTCATATTTTTGGCCAACTACATGGAAGACTTTAGAGGACTCATCGAGTATGGTCTTGTGTTTCAAACATAGTCAATAGTTGACCCTCAACTGTTTTTCCCTATTTCATGCTAATGTGATAGGAATTTTTCGTTTCATATATGTTCAACAATTATCCTCCATTTCTAAGAAATATTCAATATTTTTATAATGTCGATCATGTGATTTAAACATTTCAGCTACCTTAGTATGGACTGATTCCAAAGCCCTTTGGCGATATCCAGCTTGTGCACTAGCAAATAGGTGTAGGCCTCCATTATATGCCTCATCCCACTAGTGAGTTCGGATGAACACATGGACACTCATTTGGAAGACATCACAGGAAGCTTCCATGAGTTTTCCCCCATCCATTTCTACTCATCAGTGGAACCCGAACAACTTCCATGCGTATGACCGATCCATTGCCGCCCCATAGCATCACATGGGCCGCTTCTATATGTATTCCCCGTCCATTTCCACTCCTCGGCATCAAGACAGCTTTCATTCGTAATCCCCATCCACCATTGATGCTCCTTAGTGGCACTAGGGAAACTCTCATGTGCATGACCAATTTACCATGCCGCTCCATAGTGGAACTCAGACAAATTTTATACATAATCCCCATCCACCATTTCGACTCCTTAACGAGTCTATGGAATCTTCCATTCATACGCCCTCTCCACCATTGTATCTCTTTAGAGGAACTTATGCACCTTCCAATAATAATCCACATCCATCATTTCTGCTCCTTAGCTGCACCTAGGAAGCTTCCATTCATAAGTCCCAAACAACATTTATGCTCTTTACCCTCACTCAAGTGGCTTCTATGTATAAGACACATCCACTATTGTCGCTCCTCTATGTAACTCATGCAAACTCAATATGTAATCCCAATAAATTTCTTCTCCTAATTGGCACTCATCCTGCTTTAATTAGTAAGCCACATCCATTTCCACTTCGTTGCGGCACCTAGGAAGCTTCCATGCATAATCCCCATCCACCATTGTCACTCCTTAGTGTCACTTAGGAAGCTTCCATATGTAATCCCCATACACAATTACCTCTAAAACGTAACACTCAGGATGCTTCCATGCATACTCCCCATCCAAATTTGTGGTTCCTTATTAGTACCCTGGAAGCATTCATCTGTAAGACACATCCATCATTTCCTCCTCTTAGTATCACCTAGGAAGCATCCATGAATAAGCCCCATCCATTATTGTTTCTCTTTAGTGGCACTCGGGAGGCTTACACTCATTAGCCCCATCCACCATTTCTACTCCTTAGAGGCCCTCGAGAAACATCCATGCATAGGCCCCATCCACCGTTTCCACGCCTTAGTAGCACTCGGTAAGCATCCATGCATAAGATACATTCACCATTATCACTCCTTAGTATAACCCGAGAAGCTTCCATGTGTACTCCCCATCCACCATTGCTGCTACATAGTGTGTAACATCCCAAGTAAGTAATGAATAAGAGATATTTTTATCTATGTCTATTAATGATTAAGATAGTATTATAGAGGCTTTAAATGAAAATAAATACAATCTTATGCATGGAATACACTAATATTCTTAAAAGATTGTTTTACTGCCTTTTGATGGCAAACCATTTTTGAATCTATATTTTGACAATTTTATAAACTATGTTTGTCAAAATAAACATATTCTTTATGATTGGGACATCAAAATTTACCTTGTGTGAATTTTTGGTATTTTTCTGACAATGTTCATTTTTTAATGAATAGTGAAAAATACTGCATTTTACATCAAAACTGCTTTTCAATCTAATTTATTTATATGATTAGATTATGTTTTGAATTGGTTTTGAAGTGAAATTAGAATATATTTTTACCATTTTATCCAATGGTGGTCATTGGAATCAATTTCACTTTGAAATTAGACTTAAACTGGTGTCAGTCTTTTGATACATATTGTTTTGTAAAAACACGCTTTTTGCTCTGGCAGCGGGAATTAATTATTAAATTAATTAATGTGACTTATATGATTTGAATTTTGTAAAATAGACTTCATTTTTGAATTCGGAATATCAAATATAGCTTAGGGTGAATTTTTGGTAATTTTCTGAGAAACTTCAATTTTTGATGAATAGTGAAACCACTAAGTGGTAATCAAGCAAACTGATTTTTCAGTTAAATGAAAGTTTACCACTAATGTGTATTGAATTTTGAAAATCTGACATACATGGTTGTCATTAAGAAGTAAAATGTGGTTCAATGAGATTATAATAATTTTTTGGTGAATAGTAACTTATTAAGTTTTTAATCGCGATTAGTGGTAATTAGTGTAGTTTAAGGTATAAATAAGGATTTAATAATATGAAATGACCTAGACACATGTCCCAACTTTATTGGTTGTGTCATGGCCGACCAAGACAAGACATGGGTCAATTTGGGGACCCCATGGATCCACTTTTGTTGGAAAATGACATAAATTACTTTTTATTTAATGTTAAAGTGAAAATGACACAAACATAATATGTTTTACGAAAACAATTTTTAATTGGGGTTATACAAGTCCAAATTTTGATTATAAATAGTCATTGGAAAGCTAAAGAGATTTCCTATATCATAGTATTTTTTTTATAATTTTTCGACATTAAAAAAAGTTAATTATTTATGACATAATAATGATGCAGTGATGACATCATTATTTGACGATTTAAATAAAATAGAAAGATAATGTAAAATCCATGAACTACACATGTCCAAAACCAATTGGATGAGTGGATTTCGAACCCTTATCACCTTATCCACGAATTATATCAATGGGGGACCTTTTAAGACCGAAACACATTTTCAAATAAAGTAATATTTCTTTACTTTCCAAAAGTGCCCCTCCTCTCCTCTTATAAAAGGCCCCCACCTCTACCTCATTTCACACACTTCTCAAGCCTTTGGCTCGGCCAACCCCTGCCCATTTGCTCTCTCCACATCCCTCTACTCATCCTAGAGGATTCCCTTGGGCAGAATCCTTTCAAAGGAAGCCTTTAGGCTCAAATCAAAAGGAGTTACACTTTTAAAGGTAATTCTTTCTCTCATGTTCATTTGTTTTATTTTGCTTCTCCAACCCCCTAAACTCTTTTTATTAAATTCTTTTGTAACAACACCAGTATCTTCAATATACTAGGATGTTGTTATAAGATTTATTTGAGCTACACTCTCACACAACTGCATCAAATGGTTAAAGAACCTACGGTTTCCGTGGATGGCGAAATTCTACCTCCCAAAACGATGATTGTTCAATACTCATTTAACACCTTCAAAGGTGGCCATTATGATGTCACTATTTTGATATATGATATATAATATGTTTATGTTTTCCTTAAGCTTCTATTTTTTTCATTTTGGGCATACCTTTATGGTTTCCATTATGGGTAAACACGATATCTTCATTTTAGGAAGTGCGGACTACCGCCCCCTAAAAGTCATTTGATTCGTTAATACCATATGTGGGATGTGTAAAGGATAAAGTTAATGATGTTATATATGTTATTATACTGGAATTATAATATACTCTTATATCATTATAATTCCATTCCAGAAAATATGAAATAGAAATGGAAGTAGCGTTCATGCGTACGTACGGCTTACCGTCTCCATGAACGGTGCATTTCATTTCTTATCTCTAAATGTGATGTAATATTATAAATTCATGTATGTACTGGATATATATGACATATATGATATCTACATCATGAATACCATTCTGGATATAATGAACCTTTGACCAAATTAACAACATGTAAGTGTAAGAGGTCTATTTTTGACTTAAGAACCAAATACCGACAAAATGAACATTATTAACTTAACTGATTACATGATGTTCATAACATGGTATAAAAGGAATAATGAACATGAAAAAGATTCATAAGAAAGTAGAGATTAACTCAAGTTTATTATTCAGGAGATTAAAGAACGGTCGGGTCAAGTCGGATACGAGGTATGGGACTTCGTCTCAATCTCCTTTCGTTGAGGCATATTTTATTTTATACACAACTTTCTTTTATACGGTGTATAAAACCCTTTGACTTTTACGTTTATTCAAAAGGAATCTTTTTTATACAAAGCGTTTACTAAACGACAAAAGGGAATGTTTTTGTCGTACGTATGCGGCGACAACGACTTCTCCTCCGTCGTGACCGTTATTTGAGTTTCGGCTTCCTCTACAAGCCATACATTCGTTTTAAAAGAAAAATAAATACCATGTTTTACTTTTCATTTATTTTGGTATTGAAAATGGTTTTCATAATGTTTTTATATCAATGTGTTGTATTGATATCTCGTGATTGAAATGTGGAAATTTTATGTTTCCTTTATGCATGTTTTATGTGATATGATTATGTTATGGTTCTTGGGCATTATTATGATGACGGGTGGTTCCGTGATAAACTAAGGGCGGGTGAGCCCGTTATAGCTCTCCAATGCATTGGGTCACGCGAAGGAGTGAAACGTTAAGGTTTCTCCGAAGATATTTTAGGGAATATACTGTGATGGGTATTCCAAACGTAACCAAGAGGGTTACTCCCTACGTAAGAATGTTATGAATGCCTCAAGTTACCTTTATGTCTTATGATTTCTATGATTTATTCATGATTTTATGAGGTATGATAAAGTGCCTATGTTTTATGGGTAAAGTATGATTTCATTCTTATGTATAAATGAACTCATGTTTCCTTTCCATGTTTTTTTTATAACCCATACTGAGTTTTTATGCTCATCCCAAGTTTTTGAAATGTTTTTCACAGGTCAAGGGAAAGGCACATGATAAGATGATAGAATCAAGGATGTGTCAAGAAATAATCCATGTTTTATTTTAAATGTGTTTCCATTGATGGGAATGAAGAATACTATCTTTATGTAACCACATTGTTTATTTGTGGAATGTAATGTAAGTTTTATGATCTAATTCTCTAAAACTCTAAACCCGAAAAGATCCTCAATGTGTAATCTTGTAATAACTCAAGATTAAGTAAGGTTTAAGGCTGGGGCCTTATAGTTGGTATCAGAGGTCGGTTTAGATAACTTTAGGAGTTAGAATTCTATTAAATGATTATCCAAAAATATTTTTTTTCAAAATGATATAGCATTTAAAGATTACCATGTTGCTTCATCTAAGACATGTTTGTTCAGAATGGTTTTCCGCAGAGGAAACAGGGAAGCAGTGCTAGGAAGGCATACAGAAGGAAATAACCTTCCGAATCAGCATCCAGAAATGGTCGGAATTGGAACTGAACAGTTTGTTGCAGTGATGGCGCAGTTGACTCAAGCGATAAATGGCGGTGGTGTCCATGCATGAGATCAGCCAGATCAACCGCAGAGGAACATGTCAGTGGTGGAACATTTCATGAGGCAACATCCCCCATCATTCAGAGGATCATCTGACCCTGTGCTAGCTAAAGGGTGGATTAAAGCACTGGAGAAGATTTTTGATGTCATGGGGTGTTCAGACAATCAAAAGGTTAGTCTTGCTATTTACCGTTTGGAGGGTGAAGCAGATCAGTGGTGGTCTATGGTTAAAAATATCAGGGATGCCGATGAGATTGATGCTCTTGACTGGGATGAATTCAAATGTATGTTTCTTGAGAAGTATTTTCCTAAGGCTGTTCGACTTAGGATGGAAAAGCAATTCTTGGAATTGAGGCAAGAGGAAGACTCAGTGGCTGCCTATGAGGAAAGGTTCACTCAATTGGCAAGGTATGCTCCAAATTTTATCCGAGACCTTGATAGTAAAATCATTTGTTTTTACTCAGGATTAAAGCCAAAGTATCGAAGGTCATTAGCTTCTCGTGAGTTTAAAAGTTATGAAAAGCTTGTTCGATGTGCTGAGAAGGTGGAAATGGAGTTTGCCGATAACCAAGTTTTCTATAACAACCAGCAGAAGAAGAGACCGAGGTGGCAGGAGAAAGGTAAGAATTCTTCGAAAAAGTCTGATGGTAAGAAAACTAAGTTTCCAGTTTGTGATAAATGTGGCAAAAGGCATGCTGGGGAATGTCTTCTGAATTCTGGGAAGTGCTACCGATGTGGTAAGATGGGACATAAGGCTCGTGATTGCACTGAAAAGGATCAAGGTGAAGGTAAGAACAAATTTGATTTACAGTTAGTGAAATGTTATAAGTGCAATGAGATGGGTCACTATGAAAACGAGTGTCCAACAAGGAGCTTGAGTGATGGGAAGCAGTTAGACTACAAGAAGAAAGGGGTGGTGAAATCCTTTTCAACTACTTCAGCAGATGTCGGGCCATCAAATGAAGTTGTATCAGGTACTTTGTTTGTTTTTTCAGATTATGCCAGTGTGTTGTTTGATTCGGGGTCTACACATTCTTTCATCTCTGAAACCTTTTCTAGTAAAATGGGAATACCATCTCAAGAAATGACTCCTGAACTTTTGGTAAAGACACCTGGGGGAAGTGTTGAGGCAAAAAGAATTTATAAGAATCTTCTTATCCTTATCTGTGGAAAGAACCTACTTGCAAACCTTATTGTTCTACCTCTAGTAGAGTTTGATGTTATCCTGGGTATGGATTGGCTCTCTATTTACCATTCTAAGATTGACTGTAGAGCTAAAGAAGTTTCTTTTCAGAAAGACTTTCAGTTTTTTTACAAGAATGAACCCTTACTTTTGATAACATATCAAGAGGCCGAGAAACTTGTAAAATATGGAAATGAATGTTACCTTGCACACCTCGTTGAAAATAAAGGAACTGTTCAGATTGATGATGTGCCAGTGGTAAATGAGTATCCTGATGATTTTCCTGATGAATTGCCTAGAATAATACCAGATCGGGAAGTTGAGTTTACTGTTGACTTAGTTCCTGATGCTAAGCCAATTTCAAAACCCCCTTATCGAATGGCACAAATTGAACTTTTGGAGTTAAAGGAGCAATTGCAAGATTTATTAGAGAAAGGTTTAATTAGACCTAGCACATCACCATGGGGTGCTCCTGTTTTATTTGTTAAAAAGAAAGATGGTTCTATGAGACTTTGCATTGATTATAGAGCCTTGAATAAAATCACTGTTAAGAACAAATATCCTTTTCCTCATATCGATGATTTGTTTGATCAGCTCCAGGGAGCTCAGTTTTTTTCAAAGATTGACCTGAGATCGGGGTACCATCAGCTGAAGGTAAAGGAGGCAGATATTCCGAAGACCGCATTCCGTACGAGATATGTCCACTATGAATTTTTAGTAATGCCTTTTGGGCTAACCAATGCACCTGCTGTATTCATGGACTTAATGAATAGAATTTTCCATGAGTTCTTGGATAAGTTTGTGGTGGTTTTCATTGATGATATCTTGGTGTTTTCTAAAAGTAAAGAGGAGCATGAAAAACATTTAAGGGTTATCTTGCAAACCTTAAAAGAAAAGAAACTGTATGGGAAATTCAGCAAGTGTGAGTTTTGGTTGCAACAAATTTCTTTCCTTGGTCACATTGTTTCTAAAGATGGAATAACTGTTGATCCTGCAATAACAAAAGTTGTGGAAGAATGGCCAAGACTAACAAATGTAACCGAGATTCGTAGCTTCCTTGGTTTGGCGGGTTATTACAGAAGGTTTGTTAGAAATTTTTCACGGTTATCTAGTCCAATGACTAAGCTAACTCGGAAGGGTGTTAAGTTTATCTGGAGAAAAGAATGTGATGATTGTTTTCAGGAATTGAAAAGAAGATTGGTGAATGCTCCAGTTTTGGCACTACCTTCCAGGAATGGTGAGTTTGTTATATACAATGATGCTTCATTGAAAGGAATTGGTTGCCTCCTAATGCAGAATGATCAGGTAATTGCTTATGCTTCTCGACAGTTGAAAACTCATGAGGTAAATTACCCTACACATGATTTGGAATTAGCTGCTGTTGTTTTTTCTTTAAAAATTTGGTGGCATCATTTGTACGGAGTAAAGTGTGAAATATATACCGATCACAAAAGTTTAAAGTATATATTCACTCAAAAAGAGTTAAACATGAGACAAAGGAGATGGCTGGAATTAATCAAGGATTATGATTGTACAATTCATTACCATCCGGGAAAAGAAAATAAAGTGGCTGATGCTTTGAGTCGAAAAAGTAATGCTTCATTAACAATGTTGCATTTGGAACGCGATCCTTTGGTTAACGATTTGATGAACTTTGGCATAGAAGTTGTTGGTGCAGGAAGACCTTCTGTTTTGTTTCAGGTATCAGTGAGATCTTCTCTATCAGATAGAATCAAGCAAGCACAGAAGCAAGACAGTGAGTTGCAGAAAAAGGTAGAGCTTGTTTAGAAAGGTAAGTTGCCTGAATTCAACATTGATAGTGATTGTGTTTTGAGATTTGGGAAGAGATAGTGTGTGCCTTGTGATTCACAGTTGAAGAGAGAGTTGTTATGTGAAGCTCATAGTTCTCCGTTTTCAGTTCATCCGGGCAGTACTAAGATGTATAGAGATCTGCGGGAGTATTGCTGGTGGGATGGAATGAAAAGAGACATTGTTGATTTTACTGTGAAGTGTTTGACATGTCAGCAGGTTAAAGCATAGCGGCAGTTACCGAAAGGGATGCTTCAGCCTTTACCAGTGCCAGAGTGGAAATGGGAGAATATATCCATGGACTTTGTTGTTGGATTATCGAAGACATCTCGAGGTAATAATGCAATCTGGGTTATTATTGATCGCTTGAACAAATATGCTCATTTCCTTGCTATACGAGATACTTTCTCTCTTGATCAACTTTCCCATTTGTATCTTAAAGATATAGTCAGGTTACATGGAGTTCCTCTCTCCATTGTATCGGATCGTGATCCCAGGTTTACTTCTAACTTTTGGAAAGGCCTTCAGAAGTCGTTGGGTACTGAATTAAATTTTAGTACACCTTTTCATCCTCAATCAGATGGGCAGTCAGAACTAACAATTCAGACATTGGAGGATATGCTACGAGCTTGTTCTATGGATTATCAGGGAAGTTGGGACCAACATCTTTCTTTGGTTGAGTTTTCATATAATAACAGTTTTCATTCCAGTATACAGATGGCACCATTTCAGGCATTATATGGGAAGCGGTGTCGAACTCCAGCTTTCTGGGATGAAGTGGGTGAAAGGAAGTTGATGGGACCAGAATTGGTAGAAGAGATGGCAGAAAAAGTTCAGCTGATTCAAAAACACATGAGAACAGCTCAGAGCAGGCAGAAGAGTTATGCGGATAACCGGAGGAAGGATCTATCTTTCGAGGTAGGTGATCATGTTTTTCTCAAGGTTTCTCCTTGGAAAAGTGTGATGAGATTTGGTAAGAAAGGAAAGTTGAGTCCAAGGTTCATTGGACCATATGAAATTCTTGAGAGAGTTGGATCAGTTGCATACCGAGTGGCTTTACCTCCGAGTTTATCTCAGGTACACAATGTTTTTCACGTTTCGATGTTGAGAAAGTATATGCCAGATCCATCTCATGTTTTGAGTCCAGAGGTAGTTCAGCTGGAAGAGAACCTATCTTATGAGGAACAACCGGTCCGGATTCTTGACCACAGGGAGCAAGTGTTACGGAATAAGGTGATTAAGCAGGTAAAGGTTTTGTGGAAAAACCACATGATTGAAGAGGCAACATGGGAATCTGAAAATGCAATGAGGGATAAGTACCCCCATTTATTCGATAAGTAAATAAATTACGGGGACACAATTTTCTAAAGGGGGGAAGGATGTAACATCCCAAGTAAGTAATGAATAAGAGATATTTTTATCTATGTCTATTAATGATTAAGATAGTATTATAGAGGCTTAAAACGAAAATAAATACAATCTTATGCATGGAATACACTAATATTCTTAAAAGATTGTTTTACTGCCTTTTGATGGCAAACCATTTTTGTATCTATATTTTGACAATTTTATAAACTATGTTTGTCAAAATAAACATATTCTTTATTATTGGGACATCAAAATTTACCTTGTGTGAATTTTTCGTATTTTTCTGACTATGTTCATTTTTTAATGAATAGTGAAAAATACTGCATTTTACATCAAAACTGCTTTTCAATCTAATTTATTTATATGATTAGATTATGTTTTGAATTGGTTTTGAAGTGAAATTAGAATATATTTTTACCATTTTATCCAATGGTGGTCATTGGAATCAATTTCACTTTGAAATTAGACTTAAACTGGTGTCAATCTTTTGATACTTATTGTTTTGTAAAAACACGCTTTTTGCTCTGGCAGCGGGAATTAATTATTAAATTAATTAATGTGACTTATATGATTTGAATTTTGTAAAATAGACTTCATTTTTGAATTCGGAATATCAAATATAGCTTAGGGTGAATTTTTGGTAATTTTCTGAGAAACTTCAATTTTTGATGAATAGTGAAACCACTAAGTGGTAATCAAGCAAACAGATTTTTCAGTTAAATGAAAGTTTACCACTAATGTGTAATGAATTTTGAAAATCCGACATACATGGTTGTCATTAAGAAGTAAAATGTGGTTCAATGAGATTATAATAATTTTTTGGTGAATAGTAACTTATTAAGTTTTTAATCGCGATTAGTGGTAATTAGTGTAGTTTAAGGTATAAATAATGCTTTAATGATATGAAATGACCTAGACACATGTCCCAACCTTATTGGTTGTGTCATGGCCGACCAAGAGAAGCCATGGGTCAATTTTGGGACCCCATGGATCCACTTTTGTTGGGAAATGACATAAATTACTTTTTATTTAATGTTAAAGTGAAAATGACACAAACATAACATGTTTTACGAAAACAATTTTTAAGTGGGGTTATACAAGTCCATATTTTGATTATAAATAGTCATTGGAAATATAAAAAGATTTCCTATATCATAGTATTTTTTTTATAATTTTTAGACATTAAACAAATTTAATTATTTATGACATAATAATGATGCAGCGATGACATCATTATTTGATGATTTAAATAAAATAGAAAGATAATGTAACTCCATGAACTACACATGTCCAAAACCAATTGGATGAGTGGATTTCGAACCCTTATCAACTTATCCACGAATTATATCAATTTTGGACCTTTTAAAACCGAAACACATTTTCAAATAAAGTAATATTTCTTTACTTTCCAAAAGTGTCCCTCCTCTCCTCTTATAAATAGCCCCCACCTCTACCTAATTTCACACACTTCTCAAGCCTTTGGCTCGGCCAACCCCTGCCCATTTTCTCTCTCCACATCCCTCTCCTCATCCTATAGGATTCCCTTTGGGCATAATCCTTTCAAAGGAAGCCTTTAGGCTCAAATCAAAAGGAGTTACACTTTTAAAGGTAATTCTTTCTCTCATGTTCATTTGTTTTATTTTGCTTCTCCAACCCCCTAAACTCTTTTTATTTAATTCTTTTGTAACAACACCAGTATCTTCAATATACTAGGATGTTGTTATAAGATTTATTTGAGCTACACTCTCACAAAACTGCATCAAATGGTTAAAGAACATACGGTTTCCGTGGATGGCGAAATTCTGCCTCCCGAAACGATGATTGTTCAATACTCATTTAACACCTTCAAAGGTGGCCATTATGATGTCACTATTTTTATATATGATATATAATATGTTTATGGTTTCCTTAAGCTTATATTTTTTTCATTTTGGGCATACCTTTATGGTTTCCATTATGGGTAAACACGATATCTTCATTTTAGGAAGTGCGGACTACCGCCCCCTAAAAGTGATTTGATTCGTTAATACCATATGTGGGATGTGTAAAGGATAAAGTTAATGATGTTATATATGTTATTATACTGGAATTATAATATACTCTTATATCATTATGATTCCATTCCAGAAAATATGAAATAGAAATGGAAGTAGCGTTCATGCGTACGTACGGCTTACCGTCTCCATGAACGGTGCATTTCATTTCTTACCTCTAAATGTGATGTAATATTATAAATGCATGTATGTACTGGATATATATGACATATATGATATCTACATCATGAATACCATTATGGATATAATGAACCTTTGACCAAATTAACAACATGTAAGTGTAAGAGGTCTATTTTTGACTTAAGAACCAAATACCGACAAAATGAACATTATTAACTTAACTGATTACATGATGTTCATAACATGGTATAAAAGGAATAATGAACATGAAAAAGATTCATAAGAAAGTAGAGATTAACTCAAGTTTATTATTCAGGAGATTAAAGAACGGTCGGGTCAAGTCGGATACAAGGTATGGGACTTCGTCTCAATCTCCTTTCGTTGAGGCATATTTTATTTTTTACACAACTTTCTTTTATACGGTGTATAAAACCCTTTGACTTTTACATTTATTCAAAAGGAATCTTTTTTATACGAAGCGTTTACTAAACGACAAAAGGGAATGTTTTTGTCGTACGTATGCGGCGACAACGACTTCTCCGCCGTCGTGACCGTTATTTGAGTTTCGGCTTCCTCTACAAGCCATACCTTCTTTTTAAAAGAAAAATAAATACCATGTTTTACTTTTCTTTTATTTTGGTATTGAAAATGGTTTTCATAATGTTTTTATATCAATGTGTTGTATTGATATCTCGTGATTGAAATGTGGAAATTTTATGTTTCTTTTATGCATGTTTTATGTGATATGATTATGTTATGGTTCTTGGGCATTATTATGAAGACGGGTGGTTCCGTGATAAACTAAGGGCGGGTGAGCCCGTTATAGCTCTCCAATGCATTGGGTAACGCGAAGGAGTGAAACGTTAAGGTTTCTCCAAAGATATTTTAGGGAATATACTGTGATGGGTATTCCAAACGTATCCAAGAGGGTTACTCCCTACGTAAGAATGTTATGAATGCCTCAAGTTACCTTTATGTCTTATGATTTCTATGATTTATTCATGATTTTATGAGGTATGATAAAGTGCCTATGTTTTATGGGTAAAGTATGATTTCATTCTTATGTATAAATGAACTCATGTTTCCTTTCCATGTTTTTTTATAACCCATACTGAGTTTTTATGCTCATCCCAAGTTTTTGAAATGTTTTTCACAGGTCAAGGGAAAGGTACATGATAAGATGATAGAATCAAGGATGTGTCAAGAAATAATACATGTTTTATTTTAAATGTGTTTCCATTGATGGGAATGATGAATACTATCTTTATGTAACCACTTTGTTTATATGTGGAATGTAATGCAAGTTTTATGATCTAATTCTCTAAAACTCTAAACCCGAAAAGATCCTCAATGTGTAATCTTATAATAACTAAAGATTAAGTAAGGTTTAAGGCTGGGGCCTTATATAGTGGATCCTGGGCAGCTTCAATGCGTAAGCCCCATCCACTATTGCAACTTCTTAGCAACACCTAGGCAACATTCATGTGTAAGACCCATCAACCATTTACACTCCATATCTACACGCAGGAGGCTTCCGTGGGTAAACCCCACCCATCATTTCTTCTCCACATCCCCACCTGGTCAGCTTCAATGCATATGCCATGTCCACCATTGCTTCTCCATAATGGCACCTGAACAAATTTCATTTGTAAAGTCCATACACCAATGTTTCTCCTTTTCATCACTCGAGTCGCTTCCATGTGTAAGCCACATCCACCACTGTCTCTCCTTAGCAGCTACCATACTGCAACCAATTTTCATCCCCATTCACCACACGTCGTGGCTGCACATTTATGCAATGATCATCACATTTGATGTTGCCTTTTTTCCCACACCGAGCACGAATGACATTGGATTTGAGTAAGCAATTTCCATGGCTTCCTTCATGGATTCCCTTAGCATATAAGCCCTAAATAAATTCCTCTCAACATTTAATTTGAACATTGTCTCCAAGTTGAGGTACATATGAAGCCTACCTGATGTTAAATCCCAACACGTACTTATACCGACACCTTAATGTTAGATCACCTTTATCCTTAATGATGTTAAACTATATCCCTCATCCAAAAAAATGTGGAAATTGATTGTTGGATCCTAGGAAATGCATTTTTGAAACCAACCTAGGGTTCATGGTCAATACCTACTTGTCCCAACCCATTCAAATTGGTACACCATTGTCATGAATGATGTTAAACTATATCCCTCAACCCAAACTGCGTGGTCTTTGATCCTTAACTTTTATTCAAGGTACATGTGAAGCCACCGTGAGGATCAATTAAAAAACACATCAGTCCTGACCACTATATGTTTGTTCTCCCTTGCCTAGATTGATATTAACCTATATTTCCTTTCTCATCCCATACAATGTTAAATTGTACCCTTTAGAACAACGCTGGTTTTGATCCATGTATCCTTGACTTGGTATGTTGGATGCCAACCTATGTACCAATCCTAAGCAACCGTAAGCTGTTATCAACCCCACCTTGCAGTAATTTGTTGAAGCCCCATACCGTGGTTAGCCATTGTAGTCTCCAATCAATGGTAACCCATAGTAGTCCCCTTCCCTTGGACACACATCTCTTGTCCGCCCTAGTGGTGTTGGACCAACCCAGAATGATAACAATGTTTGTGCCCCAATATATCATTAGGTCTTCATCCTATATGTACACCCCGATTCAATGCCCCACATCCCAAACTTCATGAAATGTGATTCCTTGCCATAAGGATATGTACAATTTGTCCCAGAGGTTCAAAACAATCCTTCATGTCCCATCCTGTTCTCTCCCATGATCACTCTTGTGTTTCGGGAAACTCATGCCCCAACCTAGAGGTTCCACTTCCTTCGGGTCCCATCCATGCATCCATTCTCATGGGTCACCTGCTCAAGTGTCCAATCGCCCCAATGAACTATGCGGACATTGATTCCCATCAACATGTATATGTTGGAATTCTTTTTGATTCTCAATCCCAACATCACCATCGTCCTCATGTTTGTTCCATCTCATTCATTGTCATCTCTCAACTGTCTATTTCCATCCCAATTCATACTTTGGCCACCACATCCTGGTGAGATCATGTCACCTACTTTATCACTATTCCATGATTTCCTTGGTCTACTAACCTCACGTTTTCTCCAATGTTTCTTCAGGATGATCTCTTCTGCACACACCCTTTATAACCACTTTAAACTATATAGGTTTTGATTCCTATCCCTTGGGGAAAGGTATGTTGGAAACCTCACTATGGTCTGATCCCGACCAATAGTAAACCATGATTTTTCATTATAGGTACCCAAGATCCCTCATATCCATATTCAATATAATTCGTAATCTGCCTATCTAGTAGAACTCTCATGTGCTCCATCATATGGATGAACCAATATGATCCACTTTTATCAGTGTTTCGATTAGTTTGATTCGTCTCCGCAAGACGTTAAACTCATTGAATACCCCATGTTAAACATGGAAAGTTGGGGAAAACCTCATAGATGGGCCTATGTCATATAATTCCCTTCACTCAACATGTTAGATCTTAGGTTTCTATGCCCTTGAGAAGCCCTATCATAATGTGAAGAAACCTAGATGCGTCTGATTTCCCTTGTCTATGAAAGCATGTGATGTCCAACATGACTACTCCCCCGACTGAAGGATGTTTCCCAGACTAAACCCCTAGGAATTTCTGGACAGAAGAAGCGTAATTAACCATCGTCCATGAAGACATGGTACCGGGAAGTGTTTCGCAAACAATGTCTTATGTCTATGAGTGAGACCCTGACCAGATAAAGATTTCAGAGGAGGATTCCACATAAGGAGGAACTTACATTTCATTATCACATTTAGATAATGTAGAAAACATCCTTGAATAAGAGTTGGATGTTTCATGCCATTAGAATGTGGGAATATAGGGCAAAAATAGCGTGTCTTCAATAGACCGGCACACACCCCGGTGAAAGCATCGAAAACATTATTAATAAGTTTTAAAATGTAAAATTAATTACAAAATACATATTAATGACATCTGTTTAATTTTAATAATTTTCATGTTTATTTTTTATATAAAAATATTCTAAATATTTTAACGCGTTCTCTTTGGTAACCTAAAATGTCGTTATAATTTAAAGAATAATTTTAAATAAATTTTTACCACTTGAGTGAAATTATTTTTTAATAATGGATATCAAAATTTTAATAATTATTCCCTATATTATATAACAAGGTTAAAAAATTGACCAAAATCATTAGTGAAAACATTAAAAACAACATAGATCATTAAAGGTAAAAAAATTAAATGGTTTGTCTAACTAAAAATTTTCTGTAATCGTAACATAAAAACATTCCAAAATATATTTTCATTCCATATTTAGACATAATATTGTCTAATAATATATTATTATATAATATTATCCCTTTATCAAGTGAAAATTATTCGTTCAAATTTTTCATTTAAAAACTACATGTGTGTTACTCAACTCAGATATAAAAGGCCACCCCAATCCTATCTTCTTCAAACCCCAAAAATATTGATCGACCAGTACCCACCCATTCAATTTCCCTACATAAAAAACATCATTATGTATTCCTATTTGATTCCATAAATTAGAACTGAGATAGATTTTGGTGTGAAAATTAGGGGGATACAAGACGAATGGTTAATATTCTTCAACAATAATCTTTATTTTATTTCATCCTCCAACTACATAAATTCTAACTAAAAAATGATGAAATAAATATATAATTACTTTGGATATCATTTAATTTTATTATAATATGTTGATGACAAAAAACCATCCTTGGAACCATCAAATGTGATATAAAATCACCAATCATGTGTATTTAAGACTTTGGCCTTAGGAATTGATGCCATTAATTATTCTATTACTACCCCTAATGGTTGGGTATTCCAATGAATATAAATCATATAAATTACCTTTATTACATAATTATTCATGCGTAGTAATTTTATAATATATACATTTCATACATTCTAATTGTTAGGTGATATGATAATGTAGGATCGGTATGTGGTGGTATATGATCTCATTGATCGATGCGATTCATTTCCAAATAATACTTTACAAGGAAATAAAGATAATTTTATTTAATTTTTGTGATATTAATGACATAATAATGATATTAAATTACATTTTTATCATTCATAAATGATAATATAAAATTTTATTTCACACACACAAAAACAAAAACAAAAACAATATTCTTTTATAAGTGGACTACCACTTTCACGAAGTGTGGTGACTAAATTTTCATCACTACACCACATGGATGATATATATAATTATAATTAAAAACATATTATTTTATTTATTAAATTATTGTATTCTTTTAATGAAATAATATTACTTAAATATTTTCTATAATGAAAATTGAATAAATGGAATGGTAATTAATGTCTTCATATGACCTACTAACTAAATGAATGTATCGTACATAATTTTTAAAAACAATATTTCATGATTTGAATAAATAAAATACTTATACATAAATATAACATTTATTTCATGGGTATTATTTTGGTTATTATAGATCTTTTTAATATGTAGAAGAACTATGTTATTATTATGAACCATAAAAGAGAAAAATATGCAATTAACACCCAAAATAATAATAAAATATTTACTAAAACTATGATAATATTTGATAAAATTGTTATGTATGATCTTATAAATATTAATATTATTCTAATATAAAATAATAAAATTAATAATACTATTATATAAGAGGATAGGGGGTGTTCAGAGGAAATGAAGTTAAATTTATGGTATTTGGTAACATAATTTCCATTCATCACATTAAATATATACTTAATTGATTATTCCTTGTATAGATTAGGTATTTAATTAAATTTTATATTTTTATTTTTGGATTATTTTTTTAATATGTAGTTATACATTTGATACTCATAATAAATTCATTGAATAATCCCCACATCAGTGATATGATATTTCTAAGGGACATTATAACAATTTCCCTTCAATATGGAATATTATAATGATATTCATGTAAATTAATTTTTATAGTGTATATAAGTTCCAATTTACATATAATATCACTATTCTTTAATAATTATCATTATTTTAAGATTATTTTATAAATATTTCAATCAAAATTAATTTTTGTACATTATATCATGTGGTAAAGAATTTACTAACTCAATTAGTTTTAATTGGGTAATATTACTCCTTCACATTCTTCCAAATTATATGATTATGTGTGTAAATAACATATATTATCATAAATTTGGTTTATACAAGTTTTAGGTTTATTTACATTTGATACACATAGTTGATTCATTGAAAAATCCTCAATTCAATCTAATGATCTTTGTAAGGGTTTTTTCACAATCTCATTCAAATAATTATTGTTTATTGTTTTTTATCTATATATGAAAATTTCATTTCCACCTCCATTTGATGTTAATTATAAATTATTGTAATAGGGCAATTTTCAATATTTTTACATAAAATATTAATAAAATCTTTCTAAAAAAATCTGAATTAATTTCCCTATTTTATTGGAAATATATTTTATACCAAACACATTTTATCAAAAAATGGTTTCATATTATTTTTAACTATTTTATAAAATAATTATTCAAAAAAAATTATGTTATTATTTTCTATAATAAAATTTTTAATGTAATATTCATGTCATTTTCAATGTAATTCCCAAATGTATTTTAAAAAAAACCTAAAAGGAATCATTATTTTTAACATTTTGACATGAATAAAATTAGCATTCCTAATATCTGAAAAAATATTTTAATGATTATTATATAATTTTCCATGGATATTTTCCTTATAATTTATTTCCAAAAAATAAATTGATAAGTTTACACTATAAATTTTCCATATGTAAATGAATAATATTATTTTCTCATGAATCTTTGTAAATAACTTGAAATATAACTTATATTGAACAATAAAAACATCCCATAATTCATAATCTAGTGGATATCAATTTTATTTATACAGTCCATATTCTTCCTCTGGGGTTTTAATATAAGTTTCCCATTTTTTTCATTTAAATTCACTTCTTGGATTGATTCGTATCATTCATTAACATTACCATTATTTATTCACATTCATGTGGATATAAAATTTACTCTAAATTTCCATATTATTTATCAAGTATATGATTATTATTAAATTGTATATCATTTCATTTTAAAGTGTTATACATTGAGTGCTATTTTTTATCTTGGTAAAATTGATAAATATTTAATATTATCTCAATAATAATATTTAATGATAAGACGCAGTGGTAATGAATCAAATTTAATATTTGATATATGAGGAATTAATTAGACATGAAGAATGTTTTGGGGCCTATTTCTAGATATCCCCTTGATGGATCAGTATTTTTTTAGGTTATTTAGTAAGCTTTTATGAATTCTACTAGCCAAATAATATGAGTTTTTACTAAGTAGTTTAAAAAACACTTGATGATAGATCGTTATAGAAGAGGTGTCCTGTTCATAAAGGAAATTTCCCATTATAATTAATATATAAACGTAGTTATTCTATAATTATTATTATCCTAGATAGTTTTTATAATTTTATTTCCTCTTGATGAATTTTATTCCTCTTTTATTGATTTAATGTATTGTGTCTTTCATTATTTACTATTCTATATTTATTAGGTCTTATCATTTTTTTGATAGTAATGAAAAACATTAAATGATTTGAGTATTGAATTATTTACATTGGAATACGGATTATTTCATATCCAATTATAATAATAGTGAAATTGATTAAATATATTTCATTATATGTTCTTTACCATTATATAATGATTACTCATTACCTTATCATGTTATTCCTATTATTTTAATAGAAAAAGGGTTCATATATTTACATTTCAATATTTTTAATTGCATATATATTATGATTTATTTATTCATGATACAATCCATATTACAAAACACATATTGGGAATATTAGATCACCCAAACTTGGTTTGTTTCCATTGGAATCAAAGATGTTTACTTTGATAGACATGAATGGATATAATAGACGGGAAAATGTTATTTTTGAAAAAAATATATTGTCTTTTTTTATTAGAATGTAATGTATGAATCTACTATTTTTATTGATTACTATGAATACTAAACTAATCAGGCTTTTGGAATGTGATTTTTCATATCATATTCTAGTTTAATTAAACATAAACTGGATCTGATCTACTAATGGTTGTGGATACACATTTAATTAATTATTTATTTTTAATGAATCCCATTTTATTAATGTTATATAATTATATTATGTAGGAAATATGATTATTTCAACATTATGGTAGAAAAATATTTATATTTTATCAATTTTGTTACGGGTGTGTCTATTAGTTATTTACTTATTTACTTATTTACATATTTAGTTATTTACATATTTATTTATTTATATATTTATTTATTTATTTATTACTTTATTTCTTTATTTAATTACTTATTTAATTATTTACTTATTTATTTTTTTAATTTTTAATTTATTTATTTATTTATTTATTATTTATTTATTTATTATATACTTATTTACTTATTTATTTATTTCTATTATTATTTTTATTTTATACTATTATGACATATTTCATTGAATATTTTATATTCTTACGACCCATTATTAATGACTTATGTAATATATATTATTCCAAAATATTAATACCATGACTCATGATTTTTATCTATGTTGTACATGGTAATAATTAATGTTTTTTTATCATTGCATAATGTTTATGATTTTGTACAAATATTCACATCATATACTCACTTACTTTCATTGGTTGATATGTTATAAATTTTACATTATATGGAATTTAAGCTAAGATGACATTATGTTCACATTCCCTTAGATATGAAAAATATTGATAATTGTGATATGCCTGAAAGCATATCATGTGTATGGATTTTAAACTGAGTATGTAAATGATTATGAAAATTATGATTCTATTATTGAAAACAACCAAAAATAGTACGGATTTAGGTTATGGATACGTATGATTTAAGAGTAATATTTAAAAAATTATAAAATTTAAATATTTGGTTTTTTGTCATACAATGAGAGATTCAGTTTTTAACAAGGATATAATATAAAGTATTTATGGTTTCACATAGTCTATGTTTACATGTTTTTGGCGTCTCATCAATATATCTTAATGATCTATAATAGTTCATGTTTTTAACATGAGATATCACTAGTATGAAAAAAGACCAATGTTATGGAGTAAACATATTTCCTTTCAAAAAAATTAAGATTACAATAAACGGGATAACATCTACATAATGCACATGTATATGACCATAAAGTGATGAAAACCGCAATACAGGTTAATAAAAAATTTGGAATATAAATGTTATTGGGTAAGCTCAATTACATTACATGAACCAACATTGCATCTCCTAAGGTATGGTAGTGAAGTAATACTTCCATATAAGGAAATCGAATATGATAATTGAAAACATTAAACTAAATTATACATTAATTCAGTCATTTCCTTAAACAAAAATGATTTATTGAGGGCTGAAATGTTCAAATATTTCATAAAAACCCCTTTAATTTCATTTTGGTGTGAATTAACCATTACTTTTATTTTAATTTTTTTTTGGATGAGTAATGACGAGAATGATGTCAGTTGGATACCAATAATTGGGAGGTCATTGATTTATTGGAATTCTTGTCATAAACAAAAAAAAATCATGTTGTTCCCTTTGTAATTAGATGTTGTTAAATATGTGTACATGTAATGCAATGGATTGAATGTATAATCCATGATCATTATACCTAACAATAGATGATAAAATAATGTGTAAAGGGTCTACACTAATTAAAGGGAAAATATAAAATTTTTAATAAAAAATTGACATATTTTTTCATCACATATGAAAATCATGGATTATATGATGTGTAATGTGATTAAATTTTATGTAATAGTCATGAATTGTGTTACATTTTTTTATGAGTTTTTAATTATTTAATATTTTTCTATATTCCATAAATTTTCCGTATATTCTATCAAATGGTTTTTTTGGTTGATACTTAATTTCTAGGTCGCTTCGTTTAGTGATTGATCACCTTTGTGGTTGGATTGCATCACTATAGGTAAGAAATATTTTTTGGTTTTCTTTGGATTTGGGATGAGTAATGTGTTTAGATATATGTATTATCAAATATTGTTTCATATCTATCATTTAATTTTATTGGGATATCTTATATATTGAAGATATTTCACTTAGTTTCCATTAAATATAGTTGAATGTTGATAGGTTTCCACCGTGATGAGGTTAGGGTGTCTATAAAATTGGTTTCATCATTTATTTTCATGATTTTCATGATATATTTGTTTTTTGATCATTTATTATATGTTATATATTGTTTCCAACATTTTTTTGAAATGGATATGTTTACACAAGGGGGTTTTGATTTGAAAATGGGTTTTCTAGAATTAGGAATGGGGTTTTTACTCTAATACATATCGTATTTTCTTTGAAAATGATATATAATATTGTGTGTAATTTTTTGAAATTAATTTTTAATATTTCTCAATGGGAAGCATGTGTATGTTTTGAAAGAGATACATGTATCCTTATTATTGTTTTTCAGGACTAGGATGCTACAATTTGTGACATCAACTAGTAGGAATCAATATCTATTTGATCCAATGTATTAATATTGAGTGTTTTTAGTGTCTAATACAAATTTACCCATTGTCTATGGAATATAAAATGTGTTTTTAATTCATAATTTGTTGGTATTTATCATAATATTTTTATATAGAAGATTTTCTTACATGTTATAATATGTTGTAATATCAAATGGATTGACATGATATGTTTTTAATGGATATGTGTACCTATTGATTCATGTATAATATTGCCTTTATTAAAACATATACAAATCAAATTTATGGTTTATTAATATGAATGGAGTTTAGGAAAACCTTTGGGAAATTTATTTACAACATTAAATTTTTTTTATGAAAATTCATTACAAAACTATTTTGTTTTAAATTCAATAAATGTTTCATTTGTGTAGTTATAGGTTTTATAGAAAATGTGGTGTTACAGTAATAGGCCTTGAAATAAATCCTACTAGTTAAGTTGGAAATTTTGTGTTGTTGTATTTCTGGATTCAAGTAAAGAGAATGAATTATTGTAGCATGATTGCATCTTTTCTTGTAGTATATTTCAGTTTGGGTTGGTCTGATTGAGATTATTTTTCTTCTAAATATTTAAATTAAATTATGTATTATCCGGTTTTTTATTTTAATTTATCTCATTATCATATCTCATTAATTCCACTTTATAACTTTGTTTTATGTCTTGTTTTCCTTATTTTCAATACATGTTTCAATTATCATTTTTACCTATTTTACATGATGTGCTAGTTAGGGTGTCCTTCCTAGATGAAATGGGTTTGTTTATCCCAATATGTTATAAAAATGATGGTCCTCCATAAATATGTTAAAACATCTAGATTTTATTCTATTCCATAGCTAGATATGAGATTGGGTAAATAGAATTATATGAATTATTGTAGAAAAGTGGAAAGGCCAACTGTCACCCTTGACTAAAACAATGTTACCAGGAGTTTTCAATGACATTATCATTTTTTGGTCATTTGAATGAACTATATTATAAGATTAGTTAAATTGACTTCATAATTTTTAGTTATATTCTTTTGTGGTTTATTCCAATTCTTTTTTCAATAATGATCTGATATCAATACCTATGGTTGGTATGATTGTTTTTTAATTATCTGTGGGCTAATTGTTTTTTGTTCTTTGGATAGATAATGACTTCAAAAATAGATATTCCATGCATGAGTGAAAAATAGTCCAAATTAAAACACTCAAGTATACCCTTCATCAGAATATGTTGTCATTAACACTATTTAGAAAATATGTCAAGTGATTTTTGGGATCACAAAAAATGTAGCGTGTCATGGATCTCAATTTACTATGCCACATCCATCCATAATTCATGGTAATGATGGATCCCAAGAATATAAGGAGATTCGTTTCAAGAGAGATAGAGTGAGGATCATTATCATGGTTAATACTATTGAACACCCTATTGTGGGGTTTCTGACATTTGTTCATGAGTGACCATTTTGGACATGATGGGGATCTATTGGTGAAACATAAGATGAAATGAAATATTTATGGGGATCCATTCATTAAAATAATTAACTTTTAGTTTTACCCGGATCATAGCATGCAGTAAATACAAATGTACTTATGATCCTAGATCTTGGTTGTGTACCATTTTGGATTAATATATTTATTTTGTTATGTTGGTTCACCATTTACTAGATATTTTTACTAATTAATAGTCACGTGATCCGATGATTTATTTAGGTACCTTTCATGATAATTGATTTAATTTTATACTCATGTACCTTCTTAACATAGTGGTGCTTATGAATATGTTGAAGATAAAAACATTTTGAGGAAGATATGTTTTGGTGGAGCATTAGTTGGTAATGTGGTTAGATAGGGTGTGTCTTCTAGATATAAAAGAAAGCATAAGAAAAGTTTTCCTTCCATATGAAGAGTTTTGTGGGAAACAACAAGGAAGAAATTTTTTTCTTCTATTACTATGGTAGGCTGGGTAACACCAGTTCTAAATTTATGATGGTTCGGTGTACATTCCATCTGTGTGGATGATAAAGACATTTATAATATTTTAATAGAACATTAAATTATGGCCTTAGGGAAATATCAACTATCACCAAGGTATAATTATTTTATACAAATTGGTCCAAAGGTTGAGGGTATAATAGTCAGGTAAGGTGAGTTTTTCTTGTGGATATGACCGATTGAATTTATTTCTCAGAGTATGAGATTGGGGAATCTGATGTAGGGCCTACTATTATTAGAGGAACAATGTTACCCTCTTATTCTATTATAATATCATTATTTGATACTGGTGCTACAAATTATTTTATATAATCAATATTATCAGACATTTTGGTATTTTTTCAATGATTATGCCATCATAGATGGATAAATGACATCATTCAAAAAGCGGTCCAAAATTGGTTTTACATGTCCCGTGTGTTGGGTGAATATAACCGAAATTGAGGTAGAGTGAGAATGTTTAGTGCCTTATTTTGAATGTTATTAATTGATTACATGAATGGATTGACTAATAATCTTTTATGCCTAGATAGACTATTAATGCATTCTCGTTTATTTCATATATAATGATATGGTCAGTAATGTTTTCCTAGGTGATTAGGACTCTATATATCAATGGGAATGGCATGTTGTTACTTTTGATGGGGTATTCTTATTTTGTTGTTATATATGTTTCGTAATGTATTTGAGCATTTTCATTGGAGTTTGATATCCAATAGTTGTCTGTGAATACACTGAGGCCCTTATAGATGATATTTATAGTTTACCACCCAATATAGTGACCATGATTATGATATACCATCTCCTTGGTATGTATCCTATTTCAATGAAATCATACTGTATAGAAACCAATGAGTTGGAGGAAGATAATGTGTTTATTGATAACATATGGGGTATATAATTTATTATCTCTATAATATAACCTTGTTGTTTTGATATAATCATTACTATTCATGATTATTGTAACCTCATACATTTTATTAATTACCCGAAATATTATTTGTTGACTGTTAAGAAAAAATAACATTTTATAATGACTTATTATCTATTTGTTATTCTTATTTGGGATATTTGATTTTCATTGATTGACCCATGTTCATGGTACAACTAGTAATGAGTATGGGAATATGATATACATAATTCAATACATAGGATATGATATAGAAATTTCCAGATTTTTGTTATTCTATTCAGTCTCCACAATACTCTAGTGGTTATTATGGATTTTATGAACTAGATATTTCATCATTTGTTGCACTACTTTTTTGTTTATGTGGATAATAGTTTTGTGCACATTAAGACATATGAGTATTATATGATGTATTTTAATATCATTCTTCAAACCATGAGTGAAAACGGATAGTATGATATGGTTTCCAGTTGTGTGTTTCGGATCTAATAAGTGATGTTTCTTGGACATGTGATTTGTCGGAGCAGAATATTGATAGATCCTCAAAATACACTAAATTTATGTCAAATTAGTGGTCTATAAATGTGATTAAAATATTGGCATTCTTGTGTATCACAGGTTACTATAAGTGGTTTTTTCATAACTTCTCAAATATCACATTTTTAATCTAATATAAAACTCATATGACTGTATTTTATTAATGGTATGAATGGTTTCATATATATTTTAAGGATTATAAGTTGAGGATTAAATAAAAGATAATTTTCATTCTATTAGAATTGGGATTAGTTTATGATGTTTTATGTGATGTTTTTAGTATGTGTTTCGAATGATTCATTATGTAGTAGGAACATTGTATTCCTATTTCCTCTAAACAATCATTACTTAATGAGATTAGCTATATTACCCTTGATCATGATTCTGTTTTGGTTATGTGTTCACTCAAAATGTGGCATCACCATCTCTCTATGAAGTAAAATTTGGTATATTGTGATCACATGAGACTGAAATATTTGTTCACTAAGATTGATCATATATTGTGAGAGAGACTTTGGGTGGGTTATATTCATACTTATTTTTTATATATCATATCCCTTTTAGATATTGAATACGGTTTCAATGAGTTATGAATAGAATTACTGGCCTACGACATTTAGTAATTAGTATAAGAGTGATCTATGATGAGTTTTTTCAATTAGATTAACACAGAAGTTGATTCTTTTAAAGGATAGTTGATCTTGGATTTCTAAAATAACAAAAATTATTTATTGAGTGAGTTCATTTAATTATGGTTATAGACCCATAGTGTTAACACTCTAGGTAATTCTGTTATTCTAGGGATAACGCAGGGTAGTGGTATAGTTCACCTAGTGGTTCCTTTTTCTTCTTAATTAAGTTGGATTTTTGTTTTTCCCTTATATAGGGGCTCTTGGATAATGGACACATTTATTTTTTTACCATAAAACCAGGTATTATCTATTTTAATCATGATATGAGACATCATTATTTGTGGAAAATGAAGAGAGGATAAATTTTCGATTATGTATCATCATGCCTTACTTTTTATTGAAATTAGTTGGAACACCAAGGACCTCTGGGGTTACAACAACCCTTACCCATTCTGATTTGATAGTAATATATGATTTCCCTAGTTTGTAGTGTTAGATTTAATATGAATCATTGTGTGAGTGATTGATTTTGGTTTTTCAATAATCAATGCATGAAATTAGTGCATTTAAAACCTATTTGTATGATGAATCTAATTTAACTTCTTGAAGACATTAATGTGTGATATATTGTTGGACTTCATTGTGTTCCATAAATATTTATTTCTAATTGGGGTCCAAGGGTACCATCCATGTTATGGAAACTATTTCAGGAGGTGTTGATTTCCCAAGTTTTATTTTTCACAAATTACCATCCATAGAAATATCAATTTAGTGATATATCTATCAAGGTTTTGGAGGATATTACCGTGGATAATGAGCTTGATTTTAGAGGGTTAGGGGAAAATATTTTTGGTTTTTATTAATATTCCTATGAAAATAGCCATAAAAATATGATAAATATATTTTCTATGAATCCATTTTATAGTTGGACTCCCCCCCTAATGGTAAAAAATGATTGGTTAATGGTAGTTGGCTAGTCCATGTGTTGTCTAGATGAGGAAATGGATGTTTCAATTGATCTATAAGGATTTGATCATGGCATAGAGTCGTGATATTTCATGTTCGGATATTTTTCTATTGTTGTCGGAGTTTAATGATGGTTCTATGGTCTTTCTTAATGTTTCACCACACTTGGGTCATCCTAATTTGTGTTAGAAGGTTATTTTTGAGCTAAGGTTTGTGGGTCCCTTTGAGATCATTTGATGACTAGTGAGGGTGGTATATCATCTTTTAATTTCCATCTGGAATGATTAATATCAATGAAATTATTCTTTTTTACCTTCATATGACATATATGTAATGACTCAAAAATATGTATTTTTTTATTATATGATATTAAAACATGTATGAAAAAATTGATGGCACGTGATTCCGAGGCCTGGGAACCCACGAATGAAATTTTAAACATTTTTTAGGTGTGTTCAGTAAATGTGGGGGAGTAAATTTCTATCTTCTTAACTGGTTCTCAGATTAAAAATATGTGGACACCATTGGACTCTCCGTGCCAGGATTCGGTTAAGGAAAGATTAACATACTTCAGAAAAAGTCATTTGGAAAATTTAATGTTTTCTGACATTCAAAAAAATAACTAAATATGTTATTTTATTCTTTTTTCAACAGTTGAGAAGAGAATGGTCAGACTCCAGTGTAACCTCGAGCAATAAACATGGGTCATTTAATGACTTGATCCTCTCATTTTGTAACCAAAATTCATATGGTTTATAACGTTCATTAATTATGATTCATTAATAAATCATAATAATGAACCAACATGGGATGTTTTCCTTTTTTAATAAACTTGTTGGGGTGTTTTTTGGGAACCCACGAAAGGACACTTGATGAAGTGTTGAAGACGTATTCCTCAAATTAAGAATCTATATTTGGCAAATACATTTAATATTGGATCTAGAGAACAACGAATATCAACAAACACCTTTGACCATGGACCCTTCATATTAATCCACAGTATCTTTTAACGATTTCAACGTTGGGATTTTGAATTTTTTTCTAAGAGTTTATGTTTTAGGAGTTTCATTCAATGATAAAACATTAACGTTGAGGTCAATGGCCAAACAGAACAAGGCATGGACCCTCTGCTAATCTCAGTTTGATGTGTTATTCCTGAGAAACCAACCAAATTGGCGACAAGATGAAACTTAAAGATGCGTGGTAAAGGTGGAATCAAGAGAAGCATGTGGGAATAATTATGACGGAAATCGGTCCACCAAGGCTTCAATAGTGGCACATAGAAGCATCGCTGGTGTGGCACCATTGGCACGACAGTAGCAGGAGGCTGTCACTGGCTGCATGGGGAAGGCGGTGCCTGTAGGCGATGCAGCAAATAGGGGCGACAAGCCTTTTCCAACCACATATTTGGCAGGTGGCGTGCCATAGAGGAGATGGCCACAAACAATGGCCTAACGCAGAGGATGAGAAGTGGGTCTAGCCATGGTGGTAGCGGACACACATCTGTGGGTCCCCCACTAGACTGTTCTACATGGACGATTTGCTGGAGGGGTGGCGCCAGCCCGATACCACCTATTGGATACCCTGAACGGATGCAGTCCATTCAGGAGTCGAGAGTACCCTGCCCCGCTGGTGGGCCATGCCCACCCAGGGGCCCACGCCTAGCTGAGTGGGCCGGGCTAGTCTCGAGGCCCATCAGGCCGATCATGCATCCCAGCTACCTAGATCTGGCCCTATCAGATAGGTTTGGGCCAATCAATTTCGGTTGGGCCCAGCGGGCCAGGTCGGGCCATACCCAGACCATTTTTCAACCATTTTCATTTAAAGGGTCATATCTTATAAACTGGACATCCATTTGATAAACCATATATGGAACTATATCCCTTATGATGAGGTGGTACATTTGAGATACACCACATGGGTTTTAGAGAATGTTGGAGTATGTTCGGGTTAGATCGAACTTGAATATAACTGGGCCCTCGGTACTAAATTGCATATTACATGCAGACCGATCGTCCGATTGACACACCAAATATTTCATTGAAACCCGTATGACATGGAGGTTCTTTGGGTAACATCTTAGTGGGTCTTTATGGTGGTTAGGGATTTTCCAGTTTTTTGAGAAGAGGGTCCTACCGAAATCAAGAAATCTAAGTGTGGGAATCCAATGGTTGGATTTGACGTGATAAAGGAGTAGCGATACACTATGGGATAGGAGGAAGCGATCCTCTATGGGCTAGTACTTAGAGATCCTCTATGAGTCAGTAGTTAGTGGACCCTTGTGTGTCAGCACATAGAGATCATCTGTGGGTCAGCACAGAAAGATCCTCAATGTGCCATCACTTAGCGATCCTCCCTCTGTCAGCATGTAGTGATCCTTCGTGTTTCAGCACTTAGAGATCCTTTGTGGGTCATCACCTAGAGAACATGAATGGTCCTGCAGTGAAAGACTATTGATAGAATAATTTGATCTAACATTATGACTAATCATCTTTATTCATACGATTTATGTTGTATTCATGGTTTGATATGATTATTTTACTTTCTGCTTCATGATTTAGTTCATTCTTCGTGGTTTTCCCTTTGTGGAATTCTGGGAGACCTTTGGGTGTCTTAGAGTCCCTATTGGGTATTGTTTTACACACCCTACAAGATCATCACCCGATCCTTATTGTGTATAGTGCAGAAAATGGTTATCCTTGACTAAGTTTTTCGAGCCAGCTCTAGAAGGTGTACAGTGGTGACCAGTTAATGTGGTGAGCTGCAGTTATGAACTATTCCTACTCTTCAGGTATGATCCTTGGTAGACGACATCTAGATCTATTTTTCCTTTTTTTATTCTTATTTCATTTTTGTTAGTATACTTGCACATTTTACTTTTGGTTCTCACATTTACAATCATTGGTTCTAGTATGTGGTTTTCATTGGTCGTGTACCTAGTTTCTGTGTACAGGTTTAAAGTTCATGCCTTCCCTTTTTGGGATATACCTTTTTAGTGAATGTTTCCATCCCATGTTCTATCTAAGGAGGGCTTAGTGTTGTCACAACACGGGACAAGGTTGTGGGCCCTGACAAAGCAGTATCATAGAGTGGTTAGTTCTTCCAGATGAACAAAGAGTCTATGTTTTCAATGCAACAACAGTGTTATATGTCTTGAGTACTTTTTTCAGTTTGGGGAGTCCAATGTCAGTGTGGAGGCCAATGTTTCCATATGCTAGGACATTGAATTCTGATTTCCTACATCATACACGAAAACACCGTTTGTTGTTCTAGGATTACTACTACCTATAGGGCAACATATATCAACTTCCCCACCAGCTGACTGTGCACAGAGATTGAGGGCACTGCCCGAGTTCTAGAGAAATAGTACTCTATGGTTTTGAGGAGGTAAATATCTAAAGGCATCTAAAAAAAGAGGCTATGTCTCAGGTTTTCCTCTTGGTTGAGACACCATTGAATAAATGGTGATCCTAACTGCTTGGCTCATATTGGGAACAACATGGAGATAGTGGAGCTAGACGCTCCAGACACACGGGGAGGTGATACTCATCTGGTTGTACTTTGAGAGCCTCTTTATGGCGGTGTTCGTATAAGAAAATTTACACATAGTTCATATTCAGGAGATACCGTACTTATGTCAGGGCACCCTGACAGTGTCCCAGTACACTGCGAGATTTACTGACCACTCTCGCTACTCCATCGAAATTGTACAAGACACATTCTTCAGTGTCCAAGCCATTGAAAAGCATCTCTGACAGGACATCAGGGTTTCTATGATATCATTCACCACCTCAATATAGGCTGGAGTGCAAGAGTGACAAATATTGGAGGATACCTTACATGTCATGAAGGAACTGACAAAGAGAGTTACCAAAGATGACATGAAACTGAGTCATCTATAGTAGGAAGTAGGAAGATAATGATGAGGCCCAAACAGGCCTGAACATCCAGTGGATGACCCCAGGATTCATGGTCGCGGGTGCATAGCTCGTGAGGTTGATGAGGTTAATTGGGGACTGGAGTATGTTACTCTTGTGGCGGGCAGAGGCATGTGGCTCACAATTTGTTGAATCCTTATGTGGATGATCAGAATATTGTCCAGAGACATATGTGACAAAGATAGAGGTTCGTGTGAGGAGGTCCACATGGCGGTGGACATGGATGAAGAGAAGGTTGTGCCATAGGCAGTGGGAAACTATTTTATGTTCTACCACCACCACCCCTTGTGGTCCACCCCAACCAGAGGGAGTAGGTGGATAGATATGAGATCAGCTATAGGAATCTGAATCATATGATCACGGTTCTCCAGAGTTGATTTGAGGTATAATATGTGTCTACTCCACCCTAGTAGAAGTACATTATGACACAAGTTCTAGTCACTTTTTCATTTCCACAGTGCTCATTTGGAGCATAGAGATTCTGATGGAGATATTAGTTCGATCCTTATGATTAGTGACTCATATGGGAGAGGATTTTATGATTACACACTGTTGGAGGTAGTGTGAGCTCACTCTATGAGATTAGAGCTTCGGCAGGGATCTCCCACTAGTAGTGTCAAGGATTTATGACGTCATCTTGGGTTTGAACTGGTTATACATAGTCCATGCCCAAATCGACTGTTTTAGGAACAATGAGTTTTTTGTCTGTGAGTATGGGGCCATGTTTTCCTTCATTAGTGAGAAGGAATCCATTTCCACACAAGATGTAATTTCTCAACAGAGGGTGAAACCAATCAGTCATATGTTGTCTAGTCTCACCCTCGGTGTAGTGGAGGAGAGAAGTAAAATATATTATATTGTGGTGGAATAGTGTACTGACATCGTTCCTGATGATGTTCGTAGACTACCTCCTCAAAGAGAGGTTGACTTTTACATCGACATATACACTATGATGACACAAATATCTAGACCAGAATATCAGATATATTTTGTATAGCATCATGAGTTGATGTTTTATTTTGAGGACTTACAGATAATGGGTATCTTAATAAAGAGTGTCTTTGCATGGGAATCCCGTATTTTTTTCACCAAGATGGTAGAAGGATGTCTAAGGGTTCACGGGATTATCGGTACATGACTCAGGTGAGCGTAAAGAATAAGTATCCTATACATATTATTGATGATCTATTTAATAAACTAAAGGGAGTAGGGTGGTTTATGATGATAGACCATAGATTAGGATATCATCATATCTGGGTATGAGACGATGCCATAATGAAGAAATAAATCTGATGCTGGTATGGGCTTTACAAGTTCTTGGGGATGCTTTTGGCATGAAAAATGTTCCAGCTGTGTTCATGTGACTCAAGAAAAAGGTCTCCCTACTTTACATCGATTGATTATTGATTTTATTTATTATCAACATCTTGGTGTACTATGTATCGGAGGAGGAGCACACCACTCATCTGCAGATAGTTCTGGATACACTCTCAGAGAACTAGCTTTAAGGTAATATAAAAAAGTTCATGTTTTGGATACGGGAGGTCCAAATTATGGGAAAAATTATCTGGACAGCTGGTGTTGTAGTGGATCTGGCATAGATAGAAGTAGATCTTGATTGGATGCAACCCCAGAGTGTGACTAAGGTTCCATGTTTCCTGAGGTTTGTTGGGTACTACAAAGGATTTGTACCTGAATTTTCCACACTATAAACACCCATGTAGTCATGAAAAAATAAGGGATAACCTTTCCTGTGGACAGAGAGATGCCAGTACAGTTTCCGATAGCTAAGGCAGAGACTGACGAGTGCCTCTATTTTGAGGCTACCAGAAGAGGGTGCTGGTTATGTAGTGTACTGCGATGCATTAGAGATCTGAATAGTATGTGTACTAATGAAATAATGATTTGTTATTGCCTATGGATCATGATAGTTGAGACTGTATGAGATGAACTACGATACCCATGACTTGTAGTAAGTATTAGTGGTCTCTTCAGTGATGATGTTGCACCAATAATTGATGGGTAAACAATTTAATGTCTACTCGGATCACAAGAATCATAGGTATATCTTCTCACAGAAATACCTAAACCTGATATAGAGGTGGGTGCTAGAATTCTTCTAGGATTATGACATAGAGATAGTCTACACTCCTTGGATGGGGAATGTGGTGGCAGACACACTAATCATGAGGTGTGGTTTACATTTTCTGTGTGAGGAAATATAGTAGCTAGGTGTTTTGCTTATATCTTTCAAGGATAGTCATGGAATAGCTAACCATAATACTATGACAATTAGTTCCCCATGCCTTTATTGACATATGGGACTCCTCTTGGGGAATTGACGGTAATACGTGACGTGCTTAAATATCCTCATGATAGGCTCAAGAAATAATTTTAGGAAGGTGGGGAGCACATCATCCATTTTTTAAGGATTCACCATTGTACCAGTGGTGAAACTAGAGGAGGTGTTGAGGGAGTACCACACAACACCATTGGAGGTACATCCTAGTGTTGAAAAGATGTACCAGGTCCTCATGAATCAGAACTGGTGGTGAGTGATGAAGAATGAAAATGCATAGTTCATTTCATGATGACAAACTTATTAGAAAGTAAATCTAGAGCATTCTGTTCTAGCTGGAATAACACAACCACTAGAGGATCTATAATGGAAGTTGTATGATACTTCCATGGAGTTTGTTATAGGTATACCACTAATGTCTGGGGGATATAATTCCATTTTCATGATCATTGACTGGATCACCAATTTTTCCCACTTCCTACCCATCTGATAGTAACGATCAGTGTAGGGATTGGGACACCTCTACCTACAAAAGATTTCAATTCTTCATAATGTTCCATAGATGATCGTTTCAGATCGTGATTCCTATTTTACGTCTCAGTTGTCAAATGGATTGTAGGAGGCGTTCAGTAATTAGCTACACTTGAGAACCACATTTCTCCATTAGACAGATGGTCAAAAAGATCTGACCATACATACACTAGAGGACATGCTTCATGCCTGCGTCTTCAATTTGGGCCACATATGTGTGGACCACCTTCCATTGATGGAGTTCCCATACAACAATATGAATCACGCCAACATTAGCATGGAACCTTTTGAGTCCTTGAATGTGTGACCATGAAGATCACCTCTATGGTTGATAGGCCAAGGAGAGTCAGCACTTCGGGGTCCATAGTTGGTACAAGCTACCATTGAGAAGGGGTATATCATCTAGGAGATTATGGAGACTGCATAGAGCCGGCATAAGTCTTATTAAAATAGGATATTGAGACCTGTAGATTATTAGGAGAGAGACCAAGTCTTCCTACATGTCTCACATCGACAAGGACTGCAGAGACTAGGACGGGGTAGCAAGCTATCTAAGATGTTCATCGGACCATTCTAGATTTTCAGTAGAGTTGGAGAGGTGGTGTACCGCCTAGCTCTTCCCCCACAGTTGCACCAGGTAAATAATTTTTCCATGTGTCGCAGTTGAGGGGGTATTTCCATGAACCATTACACGTTATCCACTAGGGCGAGATGGACAATGAAGACAGGGTGACTATAGCAAAGAACCTAGTGGAGATACAGGAACAATATAAGTGGTTCCTTTGTGGATGGTTGATCCCTCTGGTGCAATTTCGGTGTCATCACAGGAACTGTCGGGAGAGCACATGGACACGGGAGGCTCAGATTCATGCTCAGTACCCCCATTTGTTTTCTTAATATTTTTGGGGAATTCAGGAATGTAATGACCTATTGTGGGGAGAATGTATAGAACTATAAATTCTTTATAATTTTTTTAAATTAATGGAATTATTATAATTAAAAAAACTGATGTCATATTATTCTTATGCCCGAGGAGCCCAGAATGAAATATTAAACTTTTTGAATGTTATTTTCAGAAAACATGTCTGTGTGAATTATATATTTTGAACCATTGCTCGGAATAAAAATATGAGGACATTGTTCGAATCACAATTCCAAGATTCATTTATGGGAAGATTAAATTTGTTTGGAAAAAGTGGTAGAAAAATGTTAGTTTTTGGGTCTTTGGGAAAAAATTAATAAAATAACTACAGATGTTATTTTATTATTTTTACAATAATTGAGCTATGAATGGTGCGACCACATTGTTACATTGGGTAACAAGAATGGGACATTTAATGACTTGAGCCACTCATTGTGTGACCCAAACTCTTTTTGTTTATTAGGATCATTAATTATGATTCATTAATGAATTATAATGTCCAAGGTTTTTCTATATCTTAATAAATCGGGATTTTTGGGTTTGGGATCCCACATGAGGACTTCCGAAAATGTTATGGAGATTTCTTCCTCCAAAGATGAATGGAGATTCAACGACTCCATTGAGGATTCAATGCGATGATTGATGAACACTAATGAACACCTTCAAACGCGGACCCCTCTTCCTCATCCACAACGTCTTCTAATGAGTTCAAGGTAGGGGTTTTTATGTTTATTCAATACGTTGATGATTTTGAGTTCCTTTCCATCTTATAATTCAAATGTAGAGGGCAGTGGCTGAATAGAACAAGGGTTGGACCCTCTTCCAATCTTGGTTTGATGTGTTATTTGTGGGAGACCAAGAAAATTGGAGAAAAGACGAAACTGAGGGATGTGCGATAAAGGAGGCATCCCGGGAAGCCTGTAAGAACATTCCTGAAAGAAATAAGAAAACCAAAGCATCACCAGTGGCTCGTAGAAGCAACATCGGTGCCGAAAACAGGCTCCTACCAGCCACAAGGGGATGGCAGTGCTCGCAGGTGTCGCGGCGGACATGATCAGTTGACCTTTGCTGGCTGCATTTTTGGAGGGTGGCACACCCTGACAACATCCATTTGGAGACCACGAATGAATGCAGTTTGTTTTGTTGGGGATTGGACCCCGCACATTTGGCAGGTCGTGCCATGCCAACGTGTCCGGAAGGTCTGGCAGTCTAGCATTCCATTCACATCTAGGTGGGCTGAGCCGGTCCTGCATCCAAGCAACTCAGACTGTGTCGGGTCGGTTTGACTAGGTCGAGGAAAAACCGAAACCTTTTTTTATAAATTTTCACTTAAAAGTCCATATATCATAACCTAATGTCCATTTTATGAACTTTATGTGGTGGTGCAATCCTTTAGAAGTTGTGGTCCATTTGAAATACTCAACATGGGTTTTGGAGAATGTTGGAGTACGGTCTTGTTGGATCGAACCCGAATCCAAAAAGACCCTTGGTACTAAAATTCCTATAACATATAAACCAGGAGTCCTATTTACATGTTGACCTTTTCATTGAAACCCTTTGGAAATGGTAGATACTTTGGTAACATCTTCATGTGACTTTGTGGAGGATGAGGTATTACTAATGGCTTGAGGAGCGGATCCTCTAGGAATCAAGAGTGATAAATGAGGGAATCTAGTGGCTGGAAGTGGTGTGAAAAAGGTACAACAATCCTCTATGGGTTTATACGAATCGATCCTCCATGGGTCAGCACTTAGTGATTCATTATGTGTAAGTAGTTATCATCCTTCTATGGGATAGCAATTAGCGATCCTCAATGGGTCAGCATGTAGCAATCCTCTGTTGGTCAGCACATAGCGATCCTCTATGGGTCAACACTTTGGGATCATCCGTGGGCCATCACGTAACGATCCTCTGTGGGTCAGCTCCTAGAAACCTTGTGCTTTCAAGATGAAAATTCCCCTTAATAGAATAATATACTCTATCGTTATAAATATTCAACATTATTCATGTATTTTCTGTTGTATAGCTTGTTTGAGATATGACTTTTCTATTGGGCTTTGTGATTGAGATCAAGCATTTTCATTTTCTCTTTAAGGAATTATGGGATACCTTTGGGGGTCTCAGGGTCCCTAATGGGAATTGTAATACTCATCCATGCACTGGAATCAACCACACCATGTTGTTTCTTGTGAAAATTAGGGGCAACATTGACATAGTTTTGGGAGCCAGGTCTAGACGGTGTACAGAGGTGGCTGGTTGATGTGGAGATCCATAAAGATGTGTTGTACCTACCCTTTAGGTAGGATCCTTAACAGAAGAACTCTAGAGTTTTTTCCCTTTTTTTACTCTCTATTCAGTTGGATTTGTATACTGGTACATTTTACATTATGTCTGTAGTTTCAATATCAACAGTTATACTTTGTGGTTTTCTATTGTTGTGTAACTAGTTTGTATGTATAGGTTTAAAGGAAATGCCTTCCATTTTTGGGATATGCCTTTCTGGTGCTAGTCACCATCCCCTGGCCTATGGGAGATAGGATTTGGGTATTCATAGTGCATGCCATGGTGGATGGACTGTGATAGTATATACACTATAAATGAAATTTTATTATATGGGATGATGTTTATCCTAAGCCCGATACCACTTTGGTTGAGCGTCCAGTTCATGGTATGGATCTCCATGATAGCGCACTACATGGTGATATAAAACCCATATTGTAGGTACATTAGAAGTGCTGATATGATATCCATGTGGTGTGGGGGAGGTATTTGTTATTTAGATTGTAGTGAGATTCCCTTTTGGATGATCCAGGATCAAAAGGGATTTCTTGGGCCAGAAGGTATTGATGGTGGGGAGATTATTACTCTTCATTACATTTCCACCATGTATTTTTAGCCTTTAATTTTTTTTAGTTCGCATTGGATGAGTAATGATTATAAAATGTTTTCTATGACACCTATTGTTTTGAAGTTATAGAATTTTTTGAATTTATAGCTTAAACCAAATCATTTTTCATTTTATAATTACATTTTGTGTAATTGGATTACACAGTCCAATTTATTACCATAATATTTCATGAACTATATACACAGAGTGAGGTATTTACACTCTACATAATGGTTTCCTACCATGTAATAGGAAAATTAATTTATTTATTAAATATTTGATATCTTTTTTGGAGTATATTAGCTTTGTGGATTAACCAAAATGTAATGGTGTTACATACCATGTAATAGTCAAAAATTGGTTTTGTAGGGTTACAAATTAGTTGTTTCATATTTAAGTCCTATTAGGTTTCCTTAATATTGAAATAATGTATATTTATAGGAAATTTTGGGTGATTCCCACCCTTCATGTTTGCTTATTTTCCTCATTAATTACCATTTTCGTTAGAGATCATATTTCTAGGAATGAAATACTTCTTTATTTATTTTTCTATTTTTTTATATTGTGGATTGTACACTAATGAGTTTATATAGTATTTTTTCCAGATCATTTTTTGTATGGTTTTATACCTCATCGTACTAAGATCGTTATTATGTTTCCTGTAACCATTGACAAAGGTAGTTGGGATTCTATAAATTTATTGTAAGGTGTATCTGTACAAAGGGTTATTTCTTTTAACATCAGAGTTTTTGCAATAATTTCCTTTAAATTTTATTTGATTAAAATTTATTTTCCATTTTATATGATTTCATGGATACAATTGGTTTTTTCAAAATGGTGTATTTCATTGAATATTGATTTTTTAGGATTTGGAAAATAGTTCTCATAGTCCGAATAATTTTTTTTTGTAATTGAATATGGGTTATAATATTTTGCTAATTTTTATCATTATAATTTGTATAATTTAAAATTGAGATTCTAGGGTGTGTTAGGAAAGAGAAACAGTTGACTTATTGTGTGTTTTTCCACACTATAAGATAATTTTTTTATATCAACAAGCACGAATCAATATCTAATAGATCAAATGTATGTCAGATTATGATTGTGACTGTCTATTATGCATTATACCATAGGATAGATCTCAATGTGATGTTCTATGTACTAATTTATTTACGATTTTTTATCTAATAATTGTATTTATCATATATTTATTCACATTGGTTATTCTATTAACATTTATCACATAGCTTCACATGTGTGGTTATATCATGGATATGTTTACCTCTTACTTCTTGGATATTCATTCATATTTTTCCACTTATACTAGTAATATTTTTTTTATTGAGAATGTGAATGTATTTTATGTAAAAAAAGATAAAATGATTTTTATATATATTAAATTTATGAATATTATTGGTAAAATTTTTGATTTAAATTATATAATTGTTCAAATATTGATATTATAGCATTTATTGAAACTATGGTGAAATCCAACTGGGATTTGTCTCATAACTGACATGTTCCATTGGTCATTTATAGATGTTTTATTATATGATTTATCTTATTAGAAGAGTATAGTATACCGTGATTAATTACCTAGTTATTACTGGCTATTTTGGGTTCTTCTAGTTGTTAATGTTGGTCCTGATGAGATTTGAATTACATTGTGGTTTAGTGTCACACCGTATTTTTCTGGTTTGGCATGTACTCCAATTCAATTGGTGTTTCTAGTATTTTTCATGGGTTTATGGTGTGTATATTGTTGAGTATTAGAGTGTCTTAATTTACTATGTTTTCTTACATGGATTATCCATGGCTTGGATGGGATTTTTTGGTGAAATCATTCAAATTTTATCTTGGTAGAGGCCAAAGCACTATTTTTGCATGGTTAGGAGTAACTATACGGATACAATGAAAAATGATTGTCCTAGAAAAAAATATATTGAACGGCCTCATCATGTTCATTCATTTGATTCTAGGTACTCATGCAGCTATTCATCCATAGGTAGTAGCTTTCGAATGGTTACAACATGATTTTCTAAACCAAACATCATAATTGTTAGACTTACACGGATTTAAAATTTAGAGGTTTTCCATTTATACATTGTACTATATTTTAACCCAAAAACATAATTTCTTCCCACAACTTGTCTATGATTCACTAAGGTGCCTTCTCCATTCTCCCCACAAGTTCTCCTCCATCATTGATTTGGATATACTGGTTTTCATCAATATTTGGCCTCTTTTTCAAGGTATTTCTCCTACTCTCATCTCACTCTACCATATCTTTTATTTGGTTTGTGGATTTCCATCTCCCCCATGGTTAGGATAATGTAGGGTATATTTTTTTAGTGGATTCTGTTTTGTATTTTGATCTTTTATGGATACTCTTGCAAGATATAGGGTTGTGACGCATTCGTTGAGCATTATCGGTGGTGTGTTACGATTGTGCCATGGTTTCGAGGCAGGGTTCACATTTTCATGACCTTTATAATTAATTAATCATCAGTTTTAGGATTTTTTTAACCTTTTATATAGAAATATTTATTTATTTGTAAGCCTTATATTATTTTATTCATGTGAAAATATTTCTTTTGGGATTATTTTGTTACAATTTTTTTTATAATAGTGTGCACCTTGTGTTTGTTTTAATGCATAGTTGACCGTTAAGTGTGTATTATGAAATAAAATGCATAATTTTGATTTTCATGTGGATTGGTAACATGTGAAATGATGCATTGGGTGTATTTTATGTCTTTCCAAAGTGATTTTCTATTTTTATAAAGTATTGGGTAATGGCTTTTGAAATACATGGTCTATTACAGGGGAATTCCCTTCTTGAAACTTTTGTAAAAAAATTTATTAATAGTTTTTTAAATGGTTTTATTATTTATTTTGATAGATTTTTGATGTTTAGGTATTATTTTTTTGAAAGGATGGTTTTTATGAATTGTGAAGGGCACGATTCACTAGGGGAAGAAACCTTTGTAATATATTTATTCTAAGGAATGAGAGTAGGCCTTGGGTATACCAATGGTGAGACAATTTATGTATTATTTATATATACGTCATGATTCGGTGCATTTATTTCATTAGATGGCTCACCTCCATTAATATATGTGATAAAAAATGGAATATTGAGAGAGTAGTATAAGAATGATTTTGGTATTGGAAAGTTGCAGTACTGTCCAGTGGTCCATCTAGGATGATATACTGGGTTTATTTCTATGGTACTTTCCATTGGTATTACATGAGAAACAGTTTTTAGCATATTTAGTGTTTTATATCATCTTATTAGAATTCTAATGTATATGTGGTCATTGGTATTGGTTTCATCTAGATTAATCATGTTCTCTTAGGTTCACCTATGCCTAATATCTTTCAACTTCTTGACATGATGTTTAAGTTATTTTATAAATATATCGATTGCCTTTCTGATGTGTCTGCCTTGGTGCTCTTCTATGGTGTTTTCATGGAATTTGATGCCTTAGTTCCCAAATTGTTTTTGATAAAAATGTTCAAAAATAGTGTTTCAAATCTCTATATAATTGTTAAAATATTAACCAATCAGACTCCCCTTGAAATAACATGGTAACACAAATGGAGCACAAATGGTTTTTTAAAATGAATCTGGGATATTAAAAAAATTATGATTTTTAAGTAAACATCTAGAAAAAATACATTAATGTATTTTAGTTCAAACAAGTAATTTGATGCTTATTTTATTTCAAAAGAATTTAATTACCAAATTGAATATCAGGATTGCTTATTTAGTTTTAATACTAACTCCTATAATTCTCATTTGTTTTTGCCTTGTGAAAGTTCAACATTAGTTCAGTCGCTAAGGGAGACGAGTGTTCATGGTGTTGGAGTGTGACTGCGGGGTCACATGGTGTCAGTGAGTCATTTAGACTATTGTATCATCATTGTATATATTATTTTTTAGTATTAAATGTTCAGTTTAGTTTATATTATTATTGTACTTCTCATGCATATTGTTTCGGTTAATCTTATTGTGTAATTTTTGTTGAAATCAAACCATTGTGTACTCTTTTGATGCCCTTAGAACATGCCTTTATCCCATGATTATAGGGAATACATATCGAGAAGTGTCATAGATTGGCTTGGGTGACAAGTTTAGGGTCGACCTAGATCGTGAAAAAATGGTAGCATAACAGGTTGACTCATAGTGGACATTGATTTTAGAGAAACCATTATTATAAGGCGGTTTCATGGTATAAGGATTAGGATTTTTGGTGTCTATGTGTTGGAAATTAATTGAATTTATGAAGCCTTTCTCATTCTGAACCATAGGATTCCATGTGAAGTCTTCTTTTTTTAGTTTTGTATCCCTAGGGATTGTTTTTTGATTGGGATATGACATGGGGAGTTGGACCAATGGTCATTTTGAGTTATCAGGGCCTGGAAATCTATGTGGATACATGGTTAGTCCTAGAAGGTTCTCCGTGTTGGTGGTGTGTATGGCATGTGGCCTTAAATTGAATGGTTGAATCACCCACTGACACGTGTACCCCTTGTTATTATTTTGGGATCCTCTTTGAAATAGGTAAATTGTTTTTGAAAAACCATGTGTTGGAATAGCAGAAAAGAAGGTTTAAATGTAATGGTGGGATTTTGGAGAGTAAAAATAATGAATTTTCATAATTTAACATGTGAAAGGCTATGGAATAATGTGTTTTTATAATGTGACCATTTTTGTTAATGTAATAGAAATGTTTAAATGAAGCTATAATTTTTTAACTAAATCATTGTGGATTTTGGATGATGTTCATTCTAAATGCACATGTTTATTATGAAATCAGTATTTAATGAAAAATTAATGGATATTTAATAAAATTTACATCAATGAATTGTCATTAATGGTGGTATTTTGAAAATGAGGAACCTTTTTTCTTAGCCTCTATGTTTCCAAGGGTGATAATGGGAATGATCGTACATATGGATGTCTAGGGATTCCTACTATGGCATTGTATATGGGTTCCCGGGGAGACACATCCATGTACATGTGGGTTAGATTCCACGAAACACCATTCGTGAGCATTAAAGTCAACCGAGTTGGTTTCAAGAATACAAAATGGTTTCAAAAAGGTGTTGTTGAAGTGAATAATGACTAGTTTTGTTATTTTTAAAATAGGACTTTTGTGTGATGTTCATTTATTTTTTTATTTTTGGTTATGTTGGCCTTGATTTAGTTCTGGTATTTTCCGTGTTTATTTGTTTCCCCCACATAGATTTGATGGGTTAATTTGGTGGAGTAACGGGTAATCCCCCATTGGTTGAACACCTCATTGATCTACCCAAAGATTTTATATTTGAGTTCAATAAACTAGATCCAATTTCCATTCGGGGCCAAGTGTCTCCTATCATATAGGATTAATGGATGTGAGAGATTGAATAAAACATTAGCCTCATAGAGTTTCATGAGTTTTTGCAGTTAATGTTTGTAACATTCATTATTGAGGGATCACCATGGATGTGGTGGAAGTTAGTATCCGAAAAAAATAGTCATGATGCTCTCGCTTGTGGATTCTTCCAGACATCATTTGTTGGTTAGTATTTTTTAGAGAAATAATGGGTGAAGATGGGAAGGGGATGTGGAAGTGGTATGAACTAGATGTTTAAGGTCCTGGAATCAAGATACACTGTGGAATCTCATCAAACACATCATGTAAGATTGTATTTATATAATACCAATGTGAGATGTAATGTTACAAGATGTCATCATTTTATGTTCTCTTCAGCCCTACCTATCTTGATGGTGTTTGAGCCACTTGTAGTGTCTCTATCAAATCATTTCCTAGAATCTCTATGTTGGAAAACCATATATGTGATTTGTTGTTGGTATACTTGTTAAAAATTCATTTTTTAATTGTACTTCTTATTGAGGGGTCCTATTTTTTTGTGGTTGTGTTGGTAATCTTTTGGTATTTTTAAATATAAAGGATGAAGTATGTTTTTGGGGTGAACACATTTTTTGAATTAATTTGTGTTTTTCATCCCTGTAATCCCATATTTTCTTTTTTACCTAACAGATGATGTGTGACTCCCCTTAGAATTATTATGCCTGACTACAATTGAGGAAGATTATTTAATAATTATAGCTCCATTGATTGGTCTCAAAGTGAAGCTGTTCTATAGTCACAAGTCCTAAGAGTTTGGGTAGTTTGTAAAATATTTCACTTCCACCTTGTGGAGTGGTGGCTTTTATGTTCATTTGTTCCCTTAGTATTCCAATCATTTGGCCCCTTAATTCCTCTCCCCATGTGGTGGGGGTTCTTGGTATGTGAATTGTGTGTTAGATGCCTTCATGTCCTCTCTGTTTGGGAGTGGGTAGTATAAATGCTCTTGTGGCATCCTTCTTACCATGAATTTACAAGCACATTAAAATGGAATTATTAAGGTGGATTGTGTGAGAATATCCCGGTTATGTTCTTGTCAAATTCATGTGTGGTCATTATTAATAGGTTCTTCTTTGTGGGGACTCCCACAACGTGTCTAATTGATTTCTCTATTTAAACTTATCTAGTTGGTAGATAATACTGATGGTAGGGAGCCCATAGGGACTCCCCTATGTGTTTGATCAGTTTTGTATTAAAGATGGTTAACACTAGATGAGTTATCATTCTTCAAAGGTGTTCTGTCTCTCAAGATTCGTTTTGGGTGGCTGAGTGTTGATGTTTTTTGTTTCGTTTCATGCATATATATTAAACTCTTCGTAGGTTGAGTTTCTTCATTCCACTATATACAGATGAGATGTTCTGAATATAAAGGCATCAGATCATATTAATATGGAATGCTTTTGTGTTGATAATTTTTCTAGAATATATGATGCATTTCTATGGGTGGAAATAATTAATGGTTGGTAGAATTGTCACACATGGTTTTTCTTGTTTGGCCTATGCTCTAGGGTTGTTGGTGTTTCTAATATTTTCCTTGGGTTTCGGTTGTCAGTGATGTTGATTATTGGATATTATTCCTTTTTTATGTTTCATACATTGATTTTTCTTTTCATGGCTGATTTTTCTCATAGAAATAATTCAAATTCAATCTTGGTAGTGGAATGAGCATGGCCTATGCATGGTTAGGAGTAATCGTGTAGACACAGTGAAAATGATTGGATTGGAAATTGGCTATCACTCATCCTCTACATGACTATGCAGTTGTTCTAGGTACTCATGAAACTGTCCATACATGGACTGTAACAATTTCCCAGTTACCTCATGATTTCCCAAACCATATGGCTTAACTGTGTGAGTTTCCACGATTTAAAATTCATGGGGTATCCCATTATACCATTACTGAATTTTAACAAAGAAACTCATTTCAACTGACTCACTGTTGATACACATCTATTGATCCCACTCCCTTCATCCCCAAGGTTCTCCTCCTTCCTGGGTTGTTGATCTAAAGGTTTGGTTCAATGTTTGGCCTCATTATCATGTTATTTTTCTTCTTCTCATCTCCTTCTCCATTCTCTTCACTATTTTTCGTGGATTTCCATAACCTTGTTGGTAATATTGGCCTTGGGTTTTGTTTTATTTTCATTTATATGCGGAGTTTTATTCATCTAGAGATCTCCATTCTAGATCTAGGTGTTTGATGCCTTTCCAGAACATTATCGGTGCTACATTGATATTTCCATGGTTCTGAGGTAGGGTTCCCATGGAAATATCATTTTTAATTTATGAATAATTAGTTTCAGGATTTCCAAAACTTCTATGAGTAATATTTACTGATTTATTATCTTTGTTTAAATGTTTTTGTGGGAAAATATTTCTTTGAGACTTATTTTTTGATAATTATTCTTTTTTTTTAAAAATAGTGCACACCATGGGTTTGTTTTAATTCCAGGTTGTCCTATGTCTGTCGTTTATTACACGAAATGATAAATATAGAATTGAAAATGGATTTTCAACTTGTGAAATGACATCCTGGGTGATATTGGTGGGTTTAAAAATTAATTTTTTTGGTTTTATAAGGTATTAATTTTTTGCTTTTGGAATTCATGGCGTGTTATGGGAAAATGCATTCTTGACATTTTCATAACAAAAATTCAATGTGTATAGTAATTGGATTTAAGAAGAATTGTTTTAGTGGATTTATGTGTGTGTTTCATTTTCAATAATGTTAGGTTTTTTTGAATTGATAAGGGCCCAATTGGATGCATGGGAAAATGAAGAAAATTTGTATCATGAAAAACCACTAATGGATGTCTCCTATCTAGCCTATGTATAATGGATGGGAGGTCCGCACTATGGAGTTCCTGAGACACAATATTAGGGTTATTTGGTTGGATCCACTTATAATATATTTATCCTGATGCATTAGAGTAGTCCTTGGGGGGACTCAGGGTGAGGAAAGTTGTGGATAATTACTATATACATAATGATTTGAAACTCGATTGGCATCGGTTGGCTCAACCCCATTAAATAGTTCATACATTGGAACCTTGAATATTGATATATTATTCTATGAATGATTATTGTATTGGTAAGTCATTGTACTGACCAGTGTCCTATAGTAATGGGATATACTATGATCATTTCTATGGGATTTTCTCCAAGTCTGACCTAATAAAGGGTGGATGAGCGTATAGTATGTATGATTACATGGTATGTGGAATGCTATTATTGATGGGGACCCAAAAATTAGTGTCTTTTGAATTATTCTTGATCTCCTGGGTTCAACTATGTATAAAAACATTTTGGTACTTGAACTATTTTTTGGATTACTTTAATACTATTTTCATTTCCCATGTGATGTGTTCATCCTGCTTCTTTGGTTGGATGTTTTCTTTGAATGAGATTCCCTAGTTTCCAAAACAATATTTATAAATTATATCAAAAACAAAAGTGGTTTCAAAATATAATATTTCGGCAGAAGGTGAAACCATTAAATTCCTAGTAAAATGGTATGGTAACAGTAACATATCAAACCTATTTTTCTAAAATGAATGAGGGAGATGAACTATAAAATGATTTTTAAGTAATCATGTAGAAATTGATACATTAATTTATTTTACTTCAAACTATGAAGTTGATGTTTCTTTTTTTAGTGGATGTTCATTTGAAAATATGATATCGAGCTACCCTACTGTGTTTATTATTTACACCTATAGTTTTCCACTATTTTTAGACTTGTGCAGGATCATCTTTAGTTGAGTCACTATAGGTGATTAGTGTTCTTGGGGTTAGAGTGTGATAGAGGGGTCACATGGAGCTAGCACGACGTTCTGTCAATTGTATCATTGTTTTATCTTTTAGTTCATTGTATAAAATGTTTATTTTAGTTTATATTTTGCATTGAATAATTTTGTATCTTGTTTTGGTATAGATTCTTATACAATTTTTTGATAAAATATTCCTCTGTATACTCTATTGATGCCCTTGGTTCTTGTCTCTTGCCTCCAAGGATCAGGAATGACTCTGAAGTCGTGTCGCAGATCGGCTCAGGTGACCGTTTGTAGGTCCACATTAGCTAGTTGAGGACATTTAACAAGTTTTGGATTGGATTATAAGTATTTTTCATACCTCATTCATTTTCTCTTTGTACGTTATTATCCATTATTGTTTGGTATTTAAGATCGATTTCTATTATCAGGATTGGCCTCTTTATCATGATGGTCCAGTTTGAGTATATTTTCTTATTTACATGGGTAGTTTAATTACTTATTTTCTTATTACTATGGGTTAAATAATACTATATATTGGGAAAACTATGATTTCCCAATTTTTTTAGTATCCCTAAAAAGTGTTATCATTTAAATTTATAAATTCTGTAGTATTATATATATAAATAAACATTATTGGTAGTAGATTTTCATCATTAAAACATTCAATAGATGTATTACATTATTGAATTCACACTTGATAATATAACATATGATTTGACATTGGAAATTCCCTTTATCCATAGCATAAACATGAAATTCGATTCATTCTGAAAAAAATTACCATAATGACCCATGAAAGACAGCTTTGGTTTTGTAAACTTCACTAATCTTCATGGTATCATATGCAGTCTTGAAAATACATTGAATAATTTATAACTTGTTATTTTAAATTAAAAATACATTATTTATTTTTAACAAAAACCTCTATAAGACAAACAAAATAGTGTATTGAATGATATCCTAATTATTATTTAAATTTATAAGTTGAATCGTATAGGCACTAATAAACACATATATTCTGTCTATTAATGATCTTATAATGATTCGAAGGTGATAATTGAAATGGTAAAAAAACATGAGTGAGTCCTTATATCTTTCACACCTCCAAAACTTATCCATCCCAGCGTACATAAGCACAAATTGTTATTTTCTAATATGGCCATAAAAAAATAATTCAGGTGATCATATATTAATAAATATAGATTCAAAAAACACAATGATCAAAGGCGGTAAACCTAGGTATGATGTGTATTTCTCTGAAATATGTTTCATCGTTTGATAAATATACTCAAAATGAATCATAAATCAAGAGGAAGAGGATACATTCATGGAGAATTGATCCACAATTATGTTATGCCTCCCACATCCTACCATCAATAAAATAGTTCAATAATTATTATGAATATATTAATTAGAGAAAAAGTTTAACCACTATTAATTGATTCAACCATCCTAATAAAAAATTACCCCATGATCAAGAATACATAGTAATCAACCTATAATAATTTTTTATCCAAATTTATGAATATAGGAAGGCACTATTGTGATCAACGTAATTTAGTTGTTGAATCGAGTGGACACCACTCCTTTGAATTTTGATATCAACCAATAAGCCCTCAATGCTAAAGATATTGTGATAATTGAAAGTTCATGAAATGATATTGGTATAAAAATGTTACCATGCCTTCCAAATCCAATTATTCCAACGATATCCATCACCTTGAGGATGATAATTTTCGAAATACACTGAATGAATACAATACAATAATGGTGTTATCTTCACCAAATTAAAATTTCAATAATGTTGAGGAATATAAATATCAACCTTGTAATATAATCCTGATCACGAAACTTATGAATATAGTTGAACCAAATAACTAGGGAAATTCAACCAATTCATTTAGTATACATTTATCATGGTGTCCTATATTCATATCAACATGAAATCACTATTCCATATATAGGTGAAGGGATGTATGGAAGGGAGGTAGGAAAAAAAATTCATGAAATGCCTCACATATTCACTTGTCCTAAAGAAATCTACCAAAATTATAAACATTTTATGAAATCAAATCTAAGATAGAACTAACCTCAGGGGCCAACTCCACGTAATACTACAGTCAATAATGCACAACCACAAGAATATGACTAGTGATCACCAATCCTAGAACCTTCAAGGTGAACTTGTCCAAAAATATGATATATTCGTAGAAAACACATCAATGTAATCAATTATATTATTCAAGAGACTTAAACTATTTCATAGATAGGTCAAATACACCAATAAAAAATTTTCTTCAAAATTAGGGATTAATTAAGCCCTTCCTAGTGGATTACAACCCACTCAAAGGCACGTTGATTTATTTATAAGATATATTAAGAACATTCATTCTTGAATCAACAACATGACAACATAATTGATAAGAACCCTATGTATTATCAACCATTATTTTAAACAGACATGAATGGCCAATAATGTGGTTACAACATATTATCTTCGCATGTCACAAAAAGGAATAAAACATTGAATCAAATTTCTACTACAATTTCCTTTCAAATAATTAACCAAATCTTCAAAATGAGTAATAATGTACATTATTCTTGTGAATCACAGTATAAATATAAATTATATTTCCAAAAGTAATAGTTAAATTTTTTGTAAAAAATAATGATTTCGCCTAGGTATCAGGGAAACCATCTTCATGTTTTTTTGAGGTAAAAATTTATAAGATTCAACCCCAAATAAAGACTCTAAAAATTCAATATATTTGACAACATGTTATGCATCATATTGAACCATGAAAAATATCACCAATTGAGGGAATTGAATGTAACTTGTTTCCTCTAATAATTATCTTACTATGAATTTAATGATGCCTTCCTACATTTCATTACTAGAATCCAAAATTTGTTTATATTTTTTTGTATTTTTTCTTGAAATGAGAGAAAAGAACAATGTATCTCATCCAAGTGAATCTAATAATAAAAATTTGGAATAAAGTGTTATTTACACCAGAAATATTTGAAAAAATCAATGAGCCTTCAATTGTCACAAATATAAGTGGGGAAATGAGTGAAGAATGAATTCCACATACCATAATACCTCACACATTCATCTATCCTTCGTAAATCGTCAATAAATTTTTATGTATTAATTAAAAATAATATTTTTAATGTTATTTTATTAATATTTATTGATAGAAAATTAGTATTTTAGAAAAATATATTTCTATGAATAAATTTGAAAACACAACCCCTTTATTTACCTTCAATAAATGAGAAACAAATTCTCCATAGATAGTGGGTGAAATTGGAATATTATAGGTTAAATGGGAACCTATGTCCTTCAATTCCTGTAACATAACCCTATGCCTAATGAATCAAATTGTTATATGAATTATTTAATGAATTATTTAAAAAAAATTTAAATTGAGAGGTGACACAGAACCTCCAACATCAAGTGTAATCCCCACTAAAGGACACCGTGACAATAAGGGATCTAATTAAACATAAATTATAAACCATGGTATCCGGGAAAAAAGAAAATGTACTATTACCTAATAAAGTATCACAAAGATTTGGTGACATGGGAAATGGAATTATTAATTTGGATGGTTGAATTCCCATCTAGGCTCTCCTCCCACAACCCATCATTGAATTGAACTCATACAACATGAGGCATATTAGTTTTAAAACAAGGTAAATGTGATAAAAATTAGTGGGGTCCATATCCTCATTGGAATGTATGAAATATTGTATCATATATATATTATATGTTAACAATCATCATGTTTATTAAAAATTAGCAAAAAAACACTAAAGTGACTAGATCAATTCAATTCACTCTCCTTATCGACTTCTCTCCATATTTTTTCCTCTATCTATTAACAATACAATTATAATCCAAATATTGATGAAATGGATGTACGATAAGGGTAATTTGGACCCCAATACCACCTAGTCACTTGGATCCAATCAGTCTCAATAACACAAAAAAATGATTGAATTCTTCTATGAAAGAATTTGAATGTAAGAATACTTATTAGGGAAAAAATAAAAAATATTAAATATTATTTAATGGTCATGATCCTATAAATAAACTCATTACAATAACCATATTCTAATCTATGAAAATTTAACTACCTATCTGATTCAATCTAAAATCTACCATTAAATAATGTATAAAAAGTGTCATATTTATTCCACATAATCATCAAAATTTCAAATAAAAAACATACCATGAATTTTTTAATCACTCAGTAAAACAATCAATGGATGTGCGGGGTTATTCCATGTGTTATTCCACCCACATCAATCTAACCCACATTATGAATGACCAATGTTGATGAAAATGATCTTCGGAACCGCAACATGACGTTAAAATCCAAGACTTTACTTCGTATCATCAATAAATGCATTCCTCTGGGGAAAACAATGAAGGATTAATTGAAAACATTAAATATTCACATAATTTAAAAAATAAGACACCTGAACTACTTTATATTATGATTTCAATTAAAATCATTCATAGAATCGTTAATATGGGAGATAATTTCTAAGATGATCTTGTACTGAGATTTATATTAAAAAATATATAAATATATATATAATTAATTAATTTTTGATAAACCATATAAGCACATAGAAATTCATAACATGATATATTATAAATTTAGAAAACAAATACCATCTAAAAACCCTCACAATAGATAAAAACATGAAATTGTAACACAAACCATTTAAAACATAAAAATTAAAAAGGAGGTGTCAACAAGAACTATGTTCCCCTCTAATGAATCAAATAAACAACCTTAAATATATCAACCAACAAATAATAATCACATAATAAATACATTAGAACCACACAATGACATACTGAAACATTAAATTATATTCCTTGATGCTTCACAATTTGATTAAATGATATGAGGTTTGAATTAGTATACATGATATGAGTTTTTTTGGGGAATACATTCCCTTAACATGAAAAAGATTTCATCACATATTGAAACCCATTATTATCCCTGAAAAAGAAATATAAGACACATTATTTTTATATACTATCCAATATAAAAAATGGAAAATAGACCTAACAAAATGAAATCTATTAAATGACATAAAGAAGAAATCTAAAACTCATTATATACAATTAAAATTCCAATAAATAAATTAAATATCTAAAGAAATAAACATATATCATTTTCATTAGATTTAATGATCACTAAAAACGTAATATTCTGATATTATTAAACATTACAGCAATAATGTACTGTTAATTTATTGTATATCACAATTCTTCTTCATTATTTTCTATTCATTTTTATTTTTCTGTGAATTCAATCTAAATAAATGTTTTTTTATTTCAAACGATTTTAAAGATGAATTATTTATTCAAAACTATAGTTATTCCAAAAAATATTATATAGAATATAATTTATTACTGGTGTTTTATAGGATGTAAAAAATAATTCATTTAAATGATTCTTTAAATGTCAACATCTTGATGAAGAAATAATGATAGATATAACCCTGGTTTGAATGATCTTAATGAATTAATACTAAACCCACCATGATATAACATTGTCATATTGTATTTTGTTAATGAACATTCCTCCTATTTGTTGCATATTTCAGGCACACTATAAAAATGGAGAAAGATTCCATTCCTCATTTAACCAACATCATTGGTTTCCAATAGAAATTATGAATATTAAATCTATATATACTAAATTATATTCCAAATTAAAAATATTCTAAATCAATTTTATAGTATTATAATTACATATTAGAAGATATTCATTAAAAATGGTGTCTATAAGTTCAATGGTCTATTATTCCTTATAATAGGGTTGAATCACCTTTTAGGGACTCCATTTTTTTGGTAATCAATTAATAAATTTAGTCTAATCCTATATCAGTAGTACACTAAAATATAAATTGAATGTAAAGGAATACCCATTACATGATATTTCTTATTATGTTCTATTTTTTTAATGATTGTCTACTAATATTTCAAATTATTCATAATAATCATCCTTAAAGTATCATTTCCTATAAAACCCACTATATAAAATAAAGACAAACCCAACAACGTGATATATTACATTTTATATTCATGTTGATGAAAAAAGTTTGGATTCCATTATATTGTTTTGGATCCCACATCTGTTTGAATTCCTATATCTAAATAATATATTTAAATATATTATGATTTTAGAATAATATTCTATTGATTACATTACCTTTTGAACACACTCAATTGAATTATAATGGACCATAATATATTTATAATAAATATCATTAGCTACAACTGTCTATGGATGATTGTATGTACATCTATACAAAATGATCCATTTAGTTTTAAATTTATTTGTAAGGAATCATCAATTGATTATGAAGTCAAAATTAATACTCATTTTGTTTTAATATGAACCAAGACCGGACATAAAATTCCATCCAAAATTAATAATGTAGAACAATTATTTTATTTTATTTTATTTTGTAACCAATTAATGTATTATGGTTTATCCTAATTCAGTTATCCTTCATCAAAATATATATATACTACGGTATAATCCATTGTTGTAATTGATTGTTTTCCTTAACTAAATGAAATGAGACTACCCCAAATAAACACATAATTTTATTTTTTATATTTAATTATCTATTGTGGAATAAAATTCTATATCATACTTAATTTCATAGGTTAAATTCATATATAGTTTTATATATGAGATAGATTCAACATATACATCCCATTCATACATCAAATAAACCCATTTCGAGGAGCATCATTCTGAAATGGGAAATGGAACGATATGATTTGTGAACTCGGTTGATAGTTTATATAACCTGACTAAAAATAACATTCGATACAATAATGAATCACAATATTATTTAAGTAGGTAGATAGACCTATAACAATAAAACATGAGTACATGATAGTGGTGGGTCATAGATACCTCTATCCCAAAAAATAAAATCACTCATATTTATGAATCTGACTAGGAAACATTATCATTTACCAGGAGACATAATGAAGGATGTAAATGACCAAAAGTCTGAAAAAAAAACCACCATTATTTTTCATTAAGTCCCTTTGGAATCATAATAAATAATATTATTAACAACATTCCCTTATCTTAACATTAAATGACTTCATCACCCAATAAAAAAATACCCACATAGAGATGGAAAATGATAAAGAATACCTAGTTTACCCCATATATAAGTATACCCATAATGGGATCAATTAGGGACCTCATGTAGTCTAAATCATCATAATAGGTTTGAGAGTCCCCCATATCCATAACTAATGTCATAGATTTTTCATAGAAATTCCTTTTGATTAGACTAACCTGACTCCACACAAAAATATCATTCATTTTTACCAGTTTTAAAAAGGTATGACATTTCAATATAAATTGACAATCCAATTCAAACTATATCTGTCTATGATAATCTAAAATTTAATAGGAAACTTTTAGTAGAATTGTGTATATGATACGAATTAGGATAAAATTTTGTATGAATATCTACGTCTCCCATGAATTATATGAAAACATATAAAATTTATCCATATAATATTTGAATGAGATTAAAGACCAGACTCACATTATAGTCATCAAATAAATCCATTCTATTAGGAATCCAAAAATAAATGAGAATTTTAATGGATGATATAACAGATTAAATTTAAGGGTATCTAACATAAGTTCCTAAATATTTTGATATATAAATCAATCATTGTATCATACTAAATGTTATCAAAATAGAAAGGAATGAAAGTGTATCCCGTAATATAAGGGTGACATTTACTCCTCCATCACTAAAAATATATACCGCCTTTTCTTTCACCCGCACTAGAAAAAAAACATTAATGGGGATAATAAATAAGGATAATATAAACTATATGGTAACAGAAATCAATTATAATAACTATAGTTTCCATAGAATAACCCAAATATGTTATAAATTAGTCTAATGATGACCAGTAAATACTATTAAAACTAAATAGATATATCATATCAAGAAACAAACCCTAATAATTTTGAAAAGTGATCATGATATAATGATTTTCAACTTTCATTGGATATACTAATATTTGACCTATAGTCATGAAAAAAATAGTATTCATGGAATTGTAATTATATTTAACCTATAGTCGTTTCCCAATGAATTGATTATTTATTCAAATCCACATCTATCATAGCTCGTTAATTTTTCTATATAAAAACATTAGTTTGTGAATATTTTCATTATCATATAAATACAAATAGGAATGAATATTAGTGCCCACATGATAGTCTTCCAGAAATGTTCAATAGGTACTTTCAAATATAGTGGTAACAATATGAAATTTCAATCTAGATTATTCTAATCAAAATCACAATAATAAAATACTCAATAATACAATTTATTAATTTTTTTTTCACATTTTGGTGTAATTATAAGGGAGATTTATAAACATTTCACAATGGTTAAACCATGTATATTCCAATATTAATATTTTTTTCAATGTAAATTGATCTCATTATAAGAGTTTGCAATCCCTCCAAGGATATAGAACAATCCCGAAACCAAGGGGTGTAAAAAGCATCCCATCCCATTAATTAGATTTCAATATTAACATAAATAACTATTTATTGAATATAATTTTATAAAGGGACTTTATTGAGGTTGTAAACAAATAATAAAACATAGAAAAACAAGTAATCATAAATTAATTTCCCAAGAACAAACATAGAACAATAATACATAGTAGTTTTAGATCAATATTATTATATTCACACTAAATGGACCTACGATATAATTAAAACTGTTTCGAATAGGTAGGGATAGTTCATAGTGTACAGTAATATTTCTCTATCATAACAGACATTTATTGTGGGATTAATATGGTTTTTGTTGGGTTTTATTCTCCAATGTTTGGCATTAGAGTCCCTATCATTCCTTAAATATACATAATTATCTTATCAATGTCACATTATAATGAGAGTAATACCTGATCCTCATTGGAAAATCAGTAAGTTTATATAGATTTTTTATCATGGAGACAAATCCCCAAGAATAAATATTCAAATTGTATTTACGTATAGGATAACTAGTTATTGTTTTATTATTAAATCATGTATATGATAATGTTTTTCTGAAGTATATTGAAACAATTAAAATTTAATAGCTCAATTCAAATGAAATTCTTTTATGTATCACCAAATAATCTATTAATTAATGAGAGTAATCATATCATGTTTCTACATATGAGTTTTGTAAACCTAAAACCTCACATAAATGTCTTAGGGAATCCAATTTTATTATCCACATTATTGAAATAGGAAATGATAAGGGCATATTTAACCCCAATCATGATGTGAATATATTCGAACTATCATATCTATTGTTTATTAATATATGTTTTTTATATCTAACTTATTATACTAAACTAAATAAAGACAACCCTTTAAAATATCTGTTAGGTTTCACGAGCCCCACCCACAACAAAGATAGTTCTTTTCATCTTTAAATATAAAATTTGGAATATTCAACCATTTTATGATGATATAATTAATGAATAAATTATATCATTGAAAAATTCATATTAGGGAATCCAAAATATTTTTTTTGAATACACATGATATCTTCTTCCAAATATTATTTTTCAAAACCACATTCTTATCAACAATATGAGATACAATGTTACTTGATATCAGTCCCAAATAATCTTTTATTGTTAACTATTAAAAACATTTTTCCTAAATTAATTGAGGAAATAATCCATGGTGTAATGATGGTCCTGAATATACCCATGTACTCTTCACAACAATGAGATCATTAAACATGATTAATTGATTTCATTTCCATACAAATTATCCATTTATAATATGATACTATACAAGAATCTATGTAGGATCAAATGTCCTTTTATATGATTCTAAAAATGTGTTTAAAATCACCATGAAATGGGATTTTTTTAAAATAGATCCATTTATATATTTTCATATTTAAATGAAACCAAAGTAAGCATGGAACTGTGTTCTATAATTAGAATATGGATACTAATGGATCTAAATATATTCATTATTTTCTCAAATGAAAAGTCATAACTGATAGATCATCTCATCATTTGGTATAATTTATAATATATAAACCCACACTTCATATAAATATATAAATGAAAACCTTTTGAGATGCATGTTGATATAATTGGATATGAGAAGGGGGGAGTAAAGATATTAATGGTGTCTCACTTGATATCTAATAGTTATGGATTCTAGGCTAATCATAGTTCAATACCATATATAGAAAAGGATCCAGAATATAATAGTACATCATGTCTGGGTGTTTTCGTCAAATCATCTATCCAAAATGGGAAATTTAATTATTTTCACTAACCCACTAGTATGTATTAATTCATTTCAAGAGACAAATTATAGGGTGAATATGACCTATAAGAAAAAACCCAAGCAATCCAATGTCAAATTCTGTAGGAAGACCCATTAAGACATAAAAACTATATGTAGTCCTTTAGAATAATTAAAATAAAATGTAGGAATTATTAACATCATGAAACATATCTCCAATATATGGGGTCACCATACAAGTGTCATCAATATACTTCCACTAGTAGTGAAAAGTTTCAATTATTTAGTTATGGTGTTGATGAGGCCCACTTTCCCCACTTTAAAATTATAATCATTTTCCTCCTCCACTACTAACATCAAATATTCATGGGATATCCATGTAATGATACAAATATGTGATCTACGATGAAGTACATTTCAATATATTTCATTACCTTCATTGGGGTTTTATAACACCCTGACATGAAAATCCATTTATTATTATATAGATATTGGATTTTCAATATTTCACTTGGAAATAATTAGTGACCTAATCATTCTGATATAATATGGTTATCATTACCCTAAAAATTCATAGTTTTATTGATCCCAAATGTTTTTATATGTTTTTTAATTCATTGGGAGATTGTTGTCATGATACGTTCTTCTAGAATATGTTATTCATCCAACACATAATTAATTGTGTAGTTTTAAATTAATGTGATTCTTAGGATTTTTTTATTATTACAACATAAATCAAGCGCAAACTCATATATGGTTTTATTATTATATTAAGATAATATGATTTTTAATATTCATGGAATCATTAATGTTGACATTGTGGATTATCTGGATGTATATTAATGAATTTTAGAATTTTGAGTGATGATGGGATTTTTCAAAAACTGTGCTTTGTATAAATTTTCATAGAAGACAATATCAGCAAATCATTACCTGTGTATGAATCATCATAGAACATTTCATGAGTAATTTGATTAATAAAATCACCATTTTTTCTAATTTATGAGTCCTTTTAGCTAGAATAATTTTCATTTATCTCTACATTTGAGTAATATAAATATTTTAATTAGTGATTCTAATACAACATATAAATGATCAAGAATTACATATTAGTCAACATGGTTGGAATGTTTTTCATTTATGTAGAATTTAACAAGGGAATTTATCTAATTTTCTGGTGAAAATAAAATCAACTTTATTGATTCCAGTGTTTCTAATTCATTTTATATACATTACGAAATTGGATTTATAAATCATGATTTTGAATAAAAAATTTCACACAATGAAAAAAAAATCTGATTCAGTGATGAAAATACAAAAAAATTCAACATAATAGATAATTAATGTTATGAAATGTGTCAAGATACTATAGTGACATAGAGAATAATTTTAAATTAATAATAAAAAATAGTAGGATGAAGAAGTGGTTAAAAAATATAATAGTTGTTAATTATTTAAATTTATATTTCAATACATATATTTGGACATTCCATTATGAAATTATAATTCTATTGTAAAATTTTTATATTGAGAGTCAATGTAGGAATACATTATATCATAATGTGAATAATCTTTGTTAAATGAATAATAAATTTTTTTAGAGTTTATGAAGTAGAATATTTGGATGTGTATTCAATTAAAGAGAATGTTAACTGAAACACTATAGGTTAATGATGAAGAATATAAGGATAATAATTTATCAATAAAATCATTTTAGAAGAACTCATAAATATTTTTCATATGTATATCATGAATGTTAGTATATTTTTTGTTCATTTTTATCTATATGTATTTACTAGTTTTCATTATTTTCTGGTCAAAATCTTGATTATTCAAAGGAATAAATTTTATATTAAAATGTGATCAAGTTAAATATACTTTTTAGTTATATATATGTAAAATGGAGTATTGAAAATGATATGACATATGATTGAAAAGGTTGGAAAACTTTTTTTCAAGAATAATGATCATAATGAATTTAAAATATTTGAATAAATATAATTTTTTATTTTATTTCAATAAATTTGTTGTCTTTTTTATTATTTGAGTGGAACACATTCAACATTCTGTTCATATTAGTTAATGTTTCACTCCTATTGATGAGTTTACAACTATTTTTTTAGGATGAAATAGAATATAGTTAACAATTAGATAATATGATGATTATGAAAGTTTTAGGGAAATTGAAGTCATAAATTAAATTATATGAGACCTCCATTCATGTTATTTATCAGTTATGATGATTTAAAAGCAATAGAAAATGGGTTGAATCTTCCTACTCACAATGCATCAATTACATTAATAGAATGAATTATTTTTAAATACATGAAGTGTTTATAATGTTATATTGTCTTCAAAATTAGAATATTAATTTCTAAAATAAAATAATAACCAAAAGAAAAAATGTTGTATAGGACAATCATGAAAACACTTATGAAGAAATAAATATTCTTATGTTCTAGAATTTTTAACTGTGGAATATATATTATAATGAAATGGGACTCATGAAAGTTAAATATCAATTGGTTGAATGAAATTATTTTCTAACTATATAGATGTAAGTTGTTACATTAGGTCAAATATACCATAATTTTTTGTTACATAAAATTTATAATTCAACTCTTCTTTAAATACATATTATAAAGACCCATGGAAGAAGTTGTTTACAGAAAATCATAATATTGGCTTCTTATGAATGGTATTATGTCATATCATCATGTGATATCACCTTCTTTCATGGAATCACTATGTTACAAATAAAAACAAATAATCGAAGATTAATTATCTTTGTTAGGTATCAGTTTTCAATAATGGGTGTTTGAATCCAAGTACATACCTTCAAATCATATCTTTTTCTATTCCATATTGTATAAGTGTGTATAGGAAAATATGATTTTATGCCCCTATTTGACTCTATTTAGTCTAAATTATGGAAAAAATGTATAAATTTTCCATCTCATTCTTCTAGTCATATCTAATTTAAATTTTCATTTTCAGGTAATCATTATCTCCCATTTCTATATATTAGATAATGTTAACCTACACCCTCCTTGAATGACATGAAGTGAGAATTTCTATGATAAATAGTTTACTAAAAATTTAAAGGATATGATGGGATTTTAATAATCAATTTGACATATATCCAAACTAATTTCTTTTATAGATGAGTTATTAATAGTTTTTATATTAATAATTAAGTTAGATAACCCTCATGGAAGAAAAAAATGGAATATGATATGGTGGTATCAAAGAATACTCCCATATAAAGTATAATTTATTGGGTTTAGAATCAATCATATGAATGGATAAAATAATACAATGAGGTATTATGGTGGGTCTAAATAACACAAAATACACTGAAAAATCAAGTAATTTTATTTTATGTTCATGGGATTGCATATAATGAAATGTCATTGGGTTTAACAAAAAAAATTATTCCATTTAGATAAATGGGATCAATTATGTCACCAATTGATTCTCAATGATGTGGATATATTATAACAGTCATTGTGATATTCATTGATATATAGAAGAAATCATCGAGATGTTCTTATGGGTGTCAATTGGTCCCATATTCCATTTCTTTTAATGAAAATATGTTGAATCATCTATTGATATAGATTCTAGTGGAATTATTTTTGTATAATATTAGATTAAAGCCAAATCCATGTTGAATCATCATTACATTAGTGTATTTACATACATTATGCGATCAAAATTCATTGACATCAATTATATATTTTCAATAATTTCATTTAGATGCGTGATTGAAAAGCTATTATTTAAATACATTTGGATACCATTAAGATTAAAGGTAATAGTTATGATCATATTGGGCATGTGATTTCCATTTGATCCTCCGATATTAAATGGGTTTTCAAGATAATAATTCTCTCTATGATAGGTTTTCAACTTATACATCCCATGCATGACTCTTATATGTCCATTCATCGTGAAGTTTTAATAGAATGTGAAATTATGTGGTAGAATTACGACCCCAAAGTAGGTACAAAATAAGAAAGTGTCTCTAATAAAATTATATTATAAATACATAATTTTATCATTGTATAGGTTAAATATAACCCAAGGCACACATAACTAGCCACATTACCAACAAATTTGACTAAAACGTCACCCTAAGGATTAAATATTACATTTTCAATAAGAATTTGAAAAAAAAATTAAAGAGATGTACTGAGGAAATAAAATGACCCATAATCTAAATAATTAAATTGATGAAATAACCCATCACCATGAAATCCCATTGATTAACTAATGAATAGTCTTGTAGACTGGAAACACATTCAATTTATTGGGAACTTTTATATCATATGATGATTAAAAATGTAATGAAAAATATTTTATATATAATATATTCTTATTAGAATATATACCATTATTGAATATGGGAAAATATTGAAAACAATTTTAATCACCATTTCATTAATTAAAATCATAATTTGTTTATAATATAATATAGTGGATTAAAATCAATTTTCTTATAAGAATGTAAAAAAATCATGTTTTGAAAATAAATTTAATTTTTTTTTCAATATTGTTAATGAATTTATATCATAAACTATTTTTTAACATATGTATATATTTAAATAATAAATCTAATTTATATTTCTGATTCCTCATTCAAAATGAGTATTGGATTAATTTTTTTTATTTTTCTGAAATATTTATTTTTAGATGAAGAAATTTATTTTTTCCCCAAATTGGTAATTTTATCATTATACAAATAGATATATATTTCAATTGATAAAATACATATGAATGTAATAATTTAATTATTTTGAATAATATGTTTCCAAATTTTTAAAACTAATTTCTATAGATATAATAAAACTAATATAGTAATTCTAAAAATACTATTCATAGATTTCCACTATAACTAAATTTTATTTAAAAAATCATATATTTGACATTATTTTTAGAAAAAAATTCATTAATTTTTTTATAAAAAAACTATTGATGTATGTATGATAAAATAAATTGAAATTGTTTTTTTCATTATTAAAATCATAATGTAAAATTATATATTTGTAACATACAATTATTGCATGTCTTCTGCACTAATACTAAAATCAATATCCATTAATAATTTACCTTTTTTATATAACTATTTACATATTTAAGATAATCATATAAATCTAATTAGAAATGTGAATTTTTTATTTTTTTCACTAATATTATTTTAGAAGAGTAAAATTCGGATTACGATAACAATGGTAAAATAGGGTAATTATTTTAATATAGTGAAATTTTTTAAAACATGTGTAAAAAAGTTCTTATTAGATGGTGGAGGGTGAATTTTACTTATCACATTACAAAAAGATTAATTTTCCATTTTTTATCATTTCTACGTGAGTAATGAAGTGTTATTATTTATAAATAATTATTTTTTAATAGATGATTTGTTTCATAAATTATAATACAAGACCACATACATCCAATTTATATACCAATTCCAAAGTCATGGATGATACAAAACCTACCCAAGTCTAGTTGGAATATTATATCAGTTTATTTACATCATTATTCTCACAATATTATCAAGCTAACAACATTATATGATGGACCGAATGGAGATCATCAAAGGTATTTATAAGACTCTAAACATAATATTTTTAGGTTCTTTTCATATAGGACAACCCACAATTCCACTTTATTCATAAGAATATTATTAAAATGACTTTTCAAATGAAAAAAATTTATTACACTAATTGAATTTCCATTATATACTTTCCTATCAAATCATTTATAAAAACAAAAACATTTGAATGGGTTAGTGTAGGCCACGACATCCTTGAATGGCATGTTTTTTCTTCCATATTCACATAATGTGGGTGAATTTAGTAATTTATTTTTTACGTAAATTTCAAAATTATTAAACTATAAATATCCTGAAATGTAAATATATAAAAATATATGCATAATAAAAATAATATATGGTTATAATAAGAATAACTTCCATAAAAAACATATGAAGGAACATAAGATAGTTAGAAAAATTTTCGGTATAAAATTTGATAAAATATAATTCTTTTCAATAGTAATAATACATAAATTTAATTTATAAAAATATATATATCATTACATTATTTTGAACTACCTTTTAAAAATTTCAAAATATTGAATTTTTTGTAATGATATTATCTATGTAACTCTGAGTAACCAAATTAAGCTGATACAATATTTAAAAATACTCCCAACAAAAAATAAATAGGAAATATAAAATTAAATATATATGAATAATTTTATTGGATATATATTTAATTAATATTATTTCCTAATTTAGGAATTTATTATTATGTAGATATAAATTTTTGTCCCATTGTATAGGAACTTCTATGATTATTACATTTTAGTTGTTGGATATCATTATTTTTAACCAATTTATCAAGTCTTCATATTGTGAGTTTATTATAAATTTTTCAAATGAGACACTTAAATACCCCTTTAGATAAATAAACATTCTTTTTCTAGGTATAATCATGTTTTATGTTCCCATAAAATTTACATGTTTATTGTAAATATCATTAATGGGAACATTCCTACATTTCATATCTTGGAGAGAATCACCACATAAAATGTTTTAAAAACATAAATTGATTTTAAAAAATTTAATTAATTTATTTATAAACCTCATGGTACAAATTTTGTTCCATGGAAAATAATATGGTCTATCCTTCTTCAAAATTGTCATTAAATAATTTTTGAACCTTCCCCCATGTAGTATGATTTTAATCTTTCTCCTCTTAAATATCTCATATAAATACTAAAAATTATAGACATATGTTTAATTAATATATCCCATTATGATATATAGATAATAAATATTATTTTATTTGATTTTTTGGGAATCCTTATGATTTATCCTTAGTTATTCCTTGAATAAGAATTTTGAAACCCACTGTTTTTATTGATAGATCTTGTTTATGGTTCAGTGGGTTATTTTTTCATGTGGAATACATATGCATGATTTGTTTTATAACATGTGTTCCTATGGAAATATATATCAAGCCAATTCAATGGGAACATCTTTATATTTACTGTATCATTATGTATGTGATTTTGGAGTGATCCAATTCAACCATAGTACTTTTTATTCAATTTTAATGGAAATGGAAAAATAACCCAATCCAGTATGGAACATTATTCACATTTTAATAATTTTCATGGGACTGGACCATGAGATATGATTATAATATCATGTATATTTTCTATAAAACAAAATACAAGATTCCTTGATCTTATAATTTAATTCCATATTCATTTGATTTATGTTTATGTAATTATTTTTATTATATTATATTTTTTCTCCTGACACTCATGTTATGCATTATTCAAATGTAAATTATCCTAATTAGATTTTTTGTTCCCCATTTTCCATATTTATTTTACAGTGGGGAATATTTAATGTTTTGGATGATCTATGGTAATTAAGAAAACATTGTGGAGTTTTAAATAAAAGTAATGCCTCATTGGATTCAATTATTTATTTTTTGGTCTAAAAATTAAAATACAATAGACCTCTCGATACTTGGATTTTATTTATTTAAATTACTGGAGGTTTGTTCCTGACTTCTCCAGAGTTGTAGCATCACTATCTGCCTTGACGAAGAAGGGGGAAACCCTTTTTGTGGTCGGAGAAATGACAGCATATTTTTCATTAGTCGAGGAAAAGGCTGACTCGGGCCCCCATCATGAGGCTTCCATAGGAAGGAATATGGTACGTAGTCTACTAAGAAGAATTAGTGATCGGACTCGGATGTGTCCTGATGCAGGAGAAAGTAGTGATTGCTTATGGTTCTCGATAGCTGAGACAACACGATCCGAACTACACCACCCATGACCTGAAGTTAGTAGTAGTTGTCTTCTCTTTGATGATGTGGTGACATAATCTGATGAGAGATAATTTTATAGTGTACTCTGATCACATGATTCTAAGGTATATCATCTATAATAAGGACCAAAACCTGAGACAACGACATTGTCATGAGTCCCTACAGGAATTTTACATCGATATATTCTATAATTTTGGAAAGGGGAATGTTATTGAAGATGCACTCTGTATGATATCTGGAATACATTTTCTAAGAAAAGTTATAGAGCAGCTTGTCGCTGTGAAGATATCCTTTGTGTATAGAGATGAAGCTTCTTTTCTAGAGTCTCTTAAATTCACTCCACACTTCTTCAGCGAGTCAGAGAAGCACATCATGGGGACACTGACTATGAGATACGACGTGCTAAGATATCCACAGGACATGCACCTGATGGATTTTTGGAAGTTGGTGAGAACATCATCCTCTTCAGAGGACATACCATGGTTCCAGTGTCACTTCGAGAAGAAGTGTTGAGGGACTTCCACACACCCCCTGTAGCGGTACATCCAAGATGTGGTGAAGATGTACCAAGACCACTGATGATACCACTGGTTGTCGGGAATGAAGAAAGAAGTTACAGAGTTCGTCTCTCGATGCCTCACTTGTCAGCAAGTGAAGGTGGAGCATCAGGTACCAACTGTCTTGGTTCAGCACTTCGAGGTCCCCGAGTGGAAGTGGGATGGTATATCCATGGACTTCATTACAGGACTTCCACTTACATCCAAGGGACATGACTCGATTGGGGTGATCATCGACTGACTCAGCAAGTCATCCAACATCCTACTGATCAGACAGCAAGGATCAGAAGAGATCTTGGGACACCTCTATGTGACAGAGATTTTGTGGCTACATGGAGTACCATCGATGATTATCTTCGATCGTGATGCATGATTTACTTCCTGGATAAGGAAGGGGTTGTAGGAGGCTTTCAGGACACAACATTGTTTGAGCACCACCTTCCATCCACTAATGGGTGGTTAGACTGGGAAAACCATTTAGACCATGAAGGACATGTTGTGTGCTTCCTTCCTCAACTTCGGTCACAATATGAAGGATCACTTCTCTATTGTGGAGTTTGCCTACAACAACATCTATCAATCCACCATTGGGATGGATTCTTTTGAAGCATTATACGGTAAACCTCAAAGATCACCTTTATGCTGGACTGACCCAAGGGAGATAGCATTCGTGGGACCAGAGATGGTTTGGGCTAGCTCAAATAAGGTTCAAATCATCTCGGAGAGGATGAAAACTACAGAGAGCAGGCAGATGTCGTATTCTGATAGGGGATGAAGACCTTTGGAGTTCGAGGATGGAGACCACGTCTTTCTACGAGTCTCACCCCTATGAGGTCTATGGATAATTGGCCGAGGCGGCAAGTTATCTCTAAGATTCATCGGAGCTTTTTAGGTCCTTAGTAGAGTTGACGAGGTTGCATATCGCTTAGCTCTTCCACCTCAATTGCACCGGGTGCATGACTTCTTCCACGTATCTCAGTTGAGGAGGTACGTACATGACCATTCTAACATCATAGACCATGGAGAGCTCAATGTTGACGATGGGGTGACTTTTACTGAGGTTACAGAAGATATTGAGGAAAGACAGGAGTGGGTCCTTTATGGATGGTCGATACATCTATTGCACATTCGGTGGCAGCACGTGAACCTCCAAGAGAGCACAAGGGCGAGGGAGTCTCGGATTATGCTCAATACCCCCACATGTTTCCTTAGTTTTGAGTCGTGTCTTACGGGGATGTAAATCCCTGAGCTGGGGAGAATGTAAAGACACGAGATTTCCATGTATTTTTTTTAAAAATATTTTGGAATTTTACAAGACCATGAAAAATGATGGTGCATGATTCTGAGCCTGGAAGTTCACAGAATGAATTTCTGAACTTTTTTTGGGAACGTTCAGTAAACATGCGAGCAGGATTTTCTAACATTTGAACTTGTGCTCGGAATTGAATTCTGAGGGCATCGTTGAACTCGTCACACCGATTTTCACTTAAGGATACTTTCACCTAGACGACATATGGTCAAGTGTGGAAGTTAGTTTTTGTGTTTTTTTTGAAATAATAAAATAAAAATATGTGTGTGTGACACTTTATTTTTACTTGCAAAACCCATGTGGGTTTTTGTAGGTGCGGTCCACTGTAACTATTCCTCCATGTGTAGGTTGAGGTGTGGGGACCACTAAACCTTAACATCCCATGAGAGGTTATGGTGGTGGGGACCACCCAAACAATAACCTCCTAGGAGATTTTATGGTTATGGGGACAACCCAGGATTAAACCCCCCTTTAATTGTGGAAAACACTCACCCCCCCTGCTCATTAATGTGGAAGATCCTCAGGACTTCCTCCACAATAAATTCTTCCATCACACCACTTTTTTTAAGCCAATGAAAATTAATTGGCTTGACCATTTTTAAATATTAAGTATCAACATTTTTGGAATTTAGGAAGATTCCTAATCAATGAACCACCCTAAATTCCACGATTGTTACAAAACTCTCCCCCACTCCTATATATATGGAGCTTATGAGGAGTGTTTGGGATGGCTACGCCATGCGATGAAGCGTTGGTAATGTGACGTGGCACCCAACACATGGATGATTATGATCTCCAATGAAGAACGCATTCTCTAATGACAAACGTGCTCCCCAACGAAGAACTCTCTACAAAAAAAGACCGCCACCATCCTTAGACCTTATTCCTCAGGGCTTCTTCCGACGAGGGACATCCTCATCTTTGTCAAATCAACATCTGTACATCTTCTCATGCCAATGTCCCCGAATGAGGAAGGGGGTTTAATTGCATGAAAATACATTCCTGGTATTATTTTTTGGTTTGGGAAAAAATCATTACAGAGGTTCTAAAATTTTAAGTTCATCATTTTTCATTCTTGTAAACCATATGCTACTACTCTAAATACAGAGGGTGTGGGCCAAACAAACATGTCTCGAGCCCCCTCTGTCATTCTTCTTTGTGGTGTTCTTCAGAATGAATGAAGACAATGAAGGTGACGAAGGCAACAGTGCCACCACTCGTGTCCATCGCAACACGCGCCACCACTACAGTGCTTTGTCTTCCCAGCTGAACTAGACTCGCACCCGCCAGACGAGCCACCCCAGCCCCATGCCCGCTGGCCGAGCCACCCCAGTTATCCCACCCATTGGCCATGCCCCCTGTCGGCTGAGACACCTATCGGGCGCGCCCCCTGCCGAGCGCTCCACCCAGCCACCCTACCCGTCGGTCGTGCCATCGGCCGGTTAGGCCGCCCACTGGGTGCCCCCCCCCCCGTCCGTATCGTCTTAGTAAAGCAATCCGTCGGACGATCTGCCCTGGATCACGCCACCTACTGGCCTCCCAAAAACGGCATGTGCCCATGCCGAAGCAGCACGCACCCCTCCCAGTGCACCAGCCGAAATGGCCAGCGCCACTTGCGGCAACACGACCAAACTGGCCCGCACCCCTCATGGCGCCCCGACCGAACTGGCCACGTGCCCTCGTGACACCCCCATGACCAAGCTGCCCTGCGCCGTCCACGGGCTCCATGGCCCCTCGCGGCCTGTCGGACCTCCAAGTAGATCGGGCCGCATCACGGGTCAGGCATGGCCCAATGGGCAGGCCGGGTTGAACTTAATTGGGTCAACCCATGCATGGTCGGGCTAGGATGGTCCGACCAGGTCGGACTAGACCCGGTCCCACTACATCCCTTTTTACGCTCTTTCGACCATAACATTGGCACCAAATGTCAGTTTGACGAACCACCAGTGACGTTGGGAATCTTGGAGTGAGACGGTCCCTTTGAGTATACTCCACTAGAGTTTTGTTTTGAGATGGAAAACGGTCCGGTTGGATCGAGCAAGAAGCCAACCGAGCCCCTGGTAATAAATGACTAATAACTCACAGACCGAGCGTCTGATTGATGCATTGTCAATTGCGCTGAGACCCAAATGATGTATCAGACCTTTGTGATAATTATTCATGGGACTTCATTAAAGTTAGAGTATTGACTAGTAACCTGTGGAGAAGATCCTCCTAGAGATGAGTGACCATAGTGCGGAGACCTAGTAGCAAGCTGAGACCCAACGACTGCTGACCGTTTTGACTCGGAGTGACTCTACTAGCCCGGTGGGGAGCGCCTTGGTGTTGCGGTAGACCCACAGCGGGGAGTGCATTGGTGTTGGGGTAGACCAATGGTAGTCGACATGAGGAGTACCTAAGAAGGCTATGAGGTGGAGCGTGCTTGTTGACGTGGAAGATCCATGATGGGTTCACACATGGTGATGTGGCAGATCCATGCTACTCGATAGGAGGAGTACCTCACTAGTCCAAGGATAGTGGGAAGCATGCTTAGTGTCATGGAAGGACCGTTGTACTCAATAGAGGAGGAGTTCCCTTGTAGCCTAGGATTCGACAATGTGATTGGGGATGTAACTGGATACTACCCCTTGAATAAGATCCTTGTGGAGCTGAGTTAGTTTTTCTGTGTTTTCCTCATGATTGACATGGATCACTTGATAACATAGGTATATGTATTGGAATATACCTATGTAAGGTTTTCTAGTGATTTCATAATTTTTGTTTTATCCTTGTTGGATTTTGTGTGACCTTGATGGTCTCAGGGTCCTTACTGAGTATCGTTATACTCACCCCTACACCGGATATTCCCGCACCTTGTTGTGTTGGATGCAGATGACAGACAGCGTTGATTGAGGCTTAGAGTACCAACACTGGACGGTACCTGGAGTTGGACCATACAACGAGTCTGTACATGGAGGAGACGGTTGAACGTGGAGTGCTGATGAGGCAATCTGTTCCTACCCTTCAGGTAGGGACTACAGAGGATGATCCAGTAGTTGTCTTCCCTTATATTTAAATTGTATTTTATCACTATTTTACTTGTACTTTCTAGATGGGCTTGTATTATAGCCCCTTTTTAATTCGGCACTCTATTGTTATACAATTTAATTAGTGATTCCTCCAGCTGTGTGCTTTCTTGTGCGTTTGGTTAGAGGTTATAAAGGCAATGACAATCAATTTTTATAGAATACGCCTTTGGTGCTAGTCGCCTGCCCCTGGCCTATGGAAGGCTTCTTAGGGGTAGTCATGGCGCGGGTCCTGAGGGATGAGTCGTGACATATGACCACTAATAAATACATTCCCTTTGAAAAGAATTATAATGATGTATTCCATGATGAATTCCATGGTCTTCCTCCAGTACAAAGATGTTTACTTATCAATTGAACTTATTTGTTGATATCTTTAAATACCCAAGAATCATAGTTAAATTAACCCCATTTAATTGGATGGATAGACAAATAAATTATAAAAATACAATGATATGTGTTTCATATACATGGTTAACTCTCCTATGGGGTCACTTGTCCCCTTATTCAAGATAAAAGGTCAACACATCCCTATATCAATCATCTTGAATCTCGGAAAATATTGATAATGTAATTGAAACAAAATCCATGTATTGATTAATTTTTAATTGACTACGTATATCTCAATAATTATTTATGCGAAACATTTTCTAAAGATATCATCACTTAATGTTGAAGAAGGAATATATTCCAAAGTCTTCCATTTCTATAAGGTAAAGTCACTACGTGTTTGTATTCATTCCATTTAGACTCATGAATAATCATTTTAAAATTAATGTTTTAGTGAATAGAGTCTTTAGATATTACCTACATAAATTTGTGTTTTTCATTATAGATAAAATTTTTATATACTCTATATGTATAGAGGAAAAAATGGGAAATTAAATGTATTAATAAATACTTTGAGGAAGGATAAATCATATTCTAATAATTGGAAATATGCATTTTGTATAGAGGTTTCATAATTAATATGGAATTTTATTGAACATATTGAGATATTTAAGGACCTTTAATAAACTATTATAGTTTAGGATTTTCCTAGACCATATCATGTGTTGATGTTAAATAGTTTCCCAAAATCATCTATGCACTATATATTATTCTTTATTAACTTATTTGAGTTTAATAACCTCTATCCAAGATGAAATGGAATGGGGAGAATTATTTATGGAAATCATAGTAAGAATAGAGAATATAGAAATTGAATATGTGGACATCCATAGAAATAATACTCAATATACCCACATATGAAGAATAATTTTTGACATATAGTGATGAAAAAAGGGGTTGTGTTGTATTATCATAAGGAATTATAATGTGATAGCCTATAGATTATGAAAAATACTGATTCCTAATAAAAATTATTTGATATGATATCTACCATTGGATTTGGCAATAATTTCATTGAATAAGTGACTAACTTATCCAAATGGTGAGAAGTGTGGAATATATATAAACCCAAAGATCCGGAGATATATATTAACATTAATTAAGATCAAAATGTGAAATTAATTTTTGTTATATATGTTAATTAAATATGATTTACAATCCACTACCAACAAGTAAGGAACAGAAATTGTCATATTTTCTATTTAGAAAATATCTTGCAGAATTTTCTATGATGTGAATTGAGGAGGATTAAATCATCATGGAAAATAGAATTTTTGAAATTGTGATCATTATTAATGGATAATCCCTCTAATTAATATTTACCCATCACAACATAATAATATTTTTAAACCCAAAATATTTATTTTTTATATATAAATATTGTGGGAAATATAAGGAATAGAAAACCTATGTGTTAATGGAAGATGGAGATGGAGTGGTGAAATGTGGGAAACAAAATTTTATACCATGATAGTTAGGAATAGAGAATGATATAATTATTAATTATCCATGTTTTTAACTATACATCTTCATAATTATCATTATGATTTATGGGGAGAGAAGATAACACTTTATGTGGGAAAATATAAAGAATGATATTGTGGAATACACCTAAAAGATCATGGTTTATTAATAGGTTATTATTGGGAGGAAAATTTAAATTGTTATGATGTAAACAGTTCCCATACCTACATTGAAATGGGAAATCGTTCCAATGGAATTCGTAACATTTCTTAAAAAGACATCTAACGGGTAATGGTTTTGGGAATAGAGGAAGTGTGGTTGGGATGAGACCCAATTTGATTTTTACCATGATCAATGATTATTCTGTTATCAATAATATGTTTCATGCCAGTCTCCATGGAATATTATCAAATATTTAGATAAAGAAGAAAGAGGCATGGATCTTTTAGAGAGGATCTTTCACATGATGTTTAAAATTTATTTGGTTAATTTCATAAAGAAAAATAATAACTAGATATTTGGTGTTTTTCATCATTGATGATGTTGATCATCCGTAATGGCCCTTAGAGATTATCTCATTGTTCTTGTGAGGATCCAATGTAGAATCCCTCTAGCAGTGATACGCACGTGCTCCAATGGCCTTCGATTGACACCGCTCATTCACCGCATGCTAGCACGGTGAATCACGTGACTTGTGTTGGTCATTCTTGATCACTTTTTATTTGTCCATGAAAAACGTATCTCACTATTGAGAGGGGAGAGAAGAGTATTCGAGAGAGAAATGGTTTTCCACAAAAATTCTCAATTCCCCAAGCATGTGGGATGGTGTATGGCACAATAAGTGCAATTTCTTATTTATATACCTTAATTTTCAGTTACAATATTTAATTGCATAGAAATAATTAAATACATTCATGAACATAGAGGAAACACATGCATTTAATAATTACACCACGTGATTATTTATAGTGTGCCTACTTACACAAAACAAAATTATAACTAAAATTCCGCTTCTCAAAATAATAGTAGTGTTATTTTATTTTGTGCCAACTAGTTAAATAATTATTTACCATCTTGAAAATAATTATTTTACTACAGGACCGACCTTGGTCTGGCCGAACTCCCCTTCAATTTATTAAACATATGAATAAATAATTAAATAATTTATTCTCATAAATAATTATTTTATTTACAAATTAATAAATAAATATTTATTAAACTTTCAATAAAATAAATAAATATATTTTATTCAATTAATGTGATCATTGTATCTTGAATAAAATTGTTCCACAGCCTTGAGAATAATATTTATTTCATTAATTAAATTCCAATATAATTTAACTGAGACCACAAAAAACAGTTAATGTGTGACCCTCTAGGATTATGGCTCGTTGCCATTTGGCCGGCTTGCCTAATGTCCAAGGGAACTATCTAGCAAAGGGTCAATGCACCAATGAGAAATAATTTAATGCCACGACAACGACATCCACATACCGACACTCATATTATAATATAATCCCTTTGTTGCAGTATCTCATTAAGCATGTTTCAATACCGTGTCATCAACATTTATGCTTGATAATATGTTCGTTGACTACCTGAAATAAACAAGTTGTTAGACCATGGGCATGGAATTTTATGTGATGGTACAATTTCAATCAAAGGGCTGAGATATCAACTTACATAAATGTAAGGGACAAATCCTTCCTCAACTTATGCCTTAATAGCATGCCACTCGAGATGCACCCAACATACCCTTCTTCCTGCCAACTATCTACGTGACAGTTTTTATCAGTAAATCAAAGTGAATAAGTCATGAAACATATTAATGATAATCTTAATGTTGAAGGATCATTACACACACTTGCAGATAGAAATATCTGATGACACTGAAACATGTAGAATTCCAAATAACAGTTCTGTTCTCATAATTTCCTATCATGGATATTAACAAGTGTGAACATAATTAGAGGAAGTCTCATCTCTTTACGAGTACTCGCACCTAACGGTACGCAATCTATGTGTCCCAATAAAGATTGGAATCCAACCACAGAATAATATTTAAGAATATTGTTATAGTATTTTAAGGTTTTTATCCTAGTGGGGAACTTCCATGACTATATCAATGAAACAGATACTCTAGGACATTATCACAACATAATCATTAAGAACAATGAACAATATGTAATAATACATTAAATATCAATGTATTCAATGTAATACTAGTTGGCTCTAGGATACCAACTCTTAAAAACTCTAACTTGAAATATAGACAACTGCCTATGACTTTCAGTTAGCTAGATGTCACATGATTATCATGTTTCTACTGAGTCATGAATTTAGTCAAGGGGTCTACCATGTTGTCTTCTGTGGAAATACTACTGAATTTAACTTCACATATCTAGAATAAATCTCTCAAGAGATGCTACTTCTGATGTTTTTGCTTCATTCACTGATGGGACCTTGCCTATTTTGTGAGATCCACCACTGTAGTATTATAAAAGTACATTGGGATGGGGTATTTGCTTCTAGGTATCACATCCAGCTCTTGGACATAGATTTTCATCCAAACTTCTAGTTTAACTACCTCAGAAGTGGTGATATACATCGAATCTGCTATATAATTTGTGACCACAATTGGCTTTGAGCTCTTCCAGCTTACTGCACCTCCATTGAAAGTAATGATGTATCTTGGTTTTGATTTCATTTAATCTTGATCAGTCTTGAAACTAAAATCTTCATATCTTCTAATGGCTACTTCCTCTTATTGTCTATAATCCATGAACACATCCTTATAATGCCTCAGATACTTTAGGATAGTCTTGAATGCCATCTAATGGTTGTCACCAGGGTTAGCTTGATAACTGCCTACCTTAATCAATGTATTGGAAATATCTAGCCGAGTACATATCATTCCATACATGACTGACCCATTCAATAATTCATTTGGAGTCCTTACCATTATTTTTCATTTATTATGTTTCTAAGGACACATTTTAGTGGAATGATTAATACCGTGTGAAGCTGGAAGCAATAAACTCTTGGATTGCTCCATACAGAATCTATTCAGTATCTTATCAGTGTATCTACATTGAATTTGGACCAGCTATCTCTTTGATATATCACAATGTATGCTGATCCCAAGAATATATGTTGCCTCGCCCAAGTATTTTATGAAAAATAATTGATTCAATCATTCCTTAACAGACTGTAAGACTGGTATCTCTTTTCAAATAAGTCATATCATATCAACATATACTATTAGGAAAAAAACTACACTCCCACTAAATAGTTTGTAGACACACGGATCACATTCATTCTTGACAAAAGGAAATTATTTTATGGATTCATCAAAATCAACGTTCCATTACCTTGATGCTTGCATTAATCCATAAATGGATTTCTGAAACTTGAAAATCTTTTTGGAATCTTGTAAAGTCCCAAAACCTTCAGGTTGTGTCATGTAGACATATTCTTGAAGGTTTGTGTTATGGAATTCTATTTTGACATCCATTTTCCAAATCTCATAGTCATGGTATGCCGAAATGGAAAGTATAATTCTAATGGATTTAGTCATTTCAACTAGTGAGAAGGTTTCTCATTGTGAATTCCTTGACGATGATTAAAATCATTTGCAACCAGTCGTGACTAACAGGTACTGACATGTCCTTCCATGTCTAGCTTGATCTTGAATACCCTTTTCCAACCAAAATGCTTTACATCAACTGGAAGATATACCAAAATCCATACATGATTTTGGTACATGTAATCCATTTCCAAATAAATGGATTTTTTCCACGTGGCAACGTCTTTTCCACTAACTTTTTTCCTTGTATGTTATAGGATAATTATTATCAACTAATAATGACTCACCAACCCCGATAAAAAGAAAACCATACTATTTCAGTTCTCTAACCTCTCTTGTACCCTTACACAGTACATGTGTCTCTAGAACTGATTCTTCTTCTATGGGGCTTTGTGGAATCAGTTCATATACCAACTATTGTGTACCTTGAGCCTCAACTTCATCGAAGTCTATCTCAATCCCACTATCTCTTTTGATGATGTGATCCCTCTCAAGGAATATGGAATGTCTAGCCACAATATCCTTTTTATAAGGGGGTCTATAGGTAATGTCCCCTTATTTCCATTGGGTATCCTATAGAGGTACGCTTTGTTCCTCCGGGAGCCAGTTTGTTAACTGAAGAGGCCTTTAACAAACTCTTCGCTACCCCACACATGTAAATTCGATAACATGGCATTTCTTCCACTCCAAAACTCATATGTAGTACCATTTATTAATTTATTTGGTATGTGGTTTAGAATTTGTGTCATTGTTTAAAATGTATATCCCCTAAAGGATAATAGAATACTCACATGAGTCATCATTGATCTTTCTATGTCCAACGAGGTGCGGTTCCTCCTTTCACTCAACCCACTCCACGTGGGCTTGTATGGAGGAGTGAGTTAGGATAGGATCCCAAACTCCCGTACCTAATCAATGAAGTATTGATTGAGATATTCTCCACCTCGGTCTGAGCGGAGTTTCTTCATCTTCTTACCAATCATATTCTCAACATCATTCTTGTATTCTTTGAACATATCAAAAGAATCCAACTTATACCTCATTAAGTAGATATATCTATAACTTTTAAAATCATTAGTAAATGTTATGATGAATGATTACCATTCCAGTGCTTCAATAGAAAATTGTACACACACATTGGTATGAACTAATTCCAAAATTTCTATAGCCCTTTAACCTTTCCCACCAAATGGGGTATTTGTCTTTTTTTCTTGTAAACATGTGTGACAAACGCCTAGTGGTTTTAGTTCAAAATAATATAAATATACATCTTGATGTAACCTTGTCAAGTACTTCTTGTTTACATAAACTAGAAAGTGATTCCAGTTTTGGGTGTGTTATGAGTCATGTGCTTTAATATTGTCATCAATTTCCATTACTTGGTTTGTGTAATCCTACACATAATTATCGTTGTATAACTGTACGCTACTAATAAGAATGAGATCTTTATAAATGAAGAAACATTCATTTACAAACATGGAAAAAATCCATATACATCTAGTCTAGATAGAGAAATTATGTTTTTGGTTAGAGAAGTCACATAAAAACAACCCATTAACAACAAGATCATCCCAGTTGTCAACATGAGGTGGTAGTCCACAACAATTAAAACAACAAGTCTGGCTATGTTGGTTGCTCGTAGATCTACCTCTCCTTACTCAATCTTCATGAATCTACTTGGTTACTATATTTGGATACATATGTTAGCACCACAATCTATATCAATTAATGAACTTCTAGAAACAAATTTTTTACATTCGATAACATATGCACCTGAAGCTTCCCCTTTCCTTTTAGGCTAGGTGCAGTTCTTCATCTAGTGGACCTTCTTGGCACATGAAAAACTAACAGCCTCATGTTTCTTAGCCTTCCATTTGATCTTCCTTTTCATTGAAGGTCGTTATGAAGCTTAGGGATTAAATATCTTCACCTTCCCTTTCCCCTTATTCACCATAAGGATAGAAGTATTTTCACAGTTCTTATCTTTTCCACATGGAAAATGAGGATAAGAAGATCAGATAGAGACTTATAAATGTTGTTCATATTGAAATTGACAACAATGTTAGGGAAGATTTGAGGGAGTGATTCGAGAATGAGATCGGTGGCCAGTTCGTTGAGGAGCTTAATCCCTAGAACCTCCAGGCGCTCAATGTAGCCAATGTGTTTGAATACATAAGTCCCAGATTGGGCACCTTCTCCTAGCATACTTTGAAAGAGTGCCTTAGAGATCTCAAACCATTCCTGTCAAACTCTCTCCTAGTAAAGTCAAAGGAGGTTCTCGAGTATTCTAAAAGAATCAATGATTTTGGGAGACTTCATTAGCCCACGAGACATTGATGATAGCAGCAAACATCGAACGTACACCATTTCATTCATATGTTTCGCATAGACCAAGAAATCCTCATCCCTCACATATATGGATGGTGGATCCAGTGATGCGGGCTCCAGCACGTAAGACTTCTATTCATGGTGTAGGATAACCCGAAGTATTCTAAACAATTTTTGGAAGTTAAATTCTATAAGTATATTGTCTTTATCTAAATTTGATCGTAGGGATAGTGTGGTTGATGAGTTTGTCATTTTTATTCTACAATTAAAAGAGATGATAATTAGTACTTTTTTTATTACATTTTATTAGAAATAATTTTTTTTAAGTCTCACGCAATTTTATCAAGTCCCAATAGCCCTCAACATTGAACTCAAAATGTCCAGTAACCATGAAATTCTAGTGGAAAGGAATCATATTCCATTTCTTATAACCCAAAAAAGGGTTGGTCAAACTATTAGAAGGTATTTACATTGGTAGGTATTTGCTAACTGTAGGCTTGCAGCTCCACGATATGTTTAGTGGAATCCCCAATATAGAAATCATTACTTCTGATTTCCTCAAATCATGCCTCCAATATTACACCAAGTCTAGCAAGGGCTACTTCTCCTGATGTAATAGGGTTAAGTCAACCCAAAACATTTCATAAGGGATTCCTGTATAAAATAATGTGTCCCAACAAGGGTTGGTCAAAAATATGGTTTTATTGAGTTTTCCCTTAATCAAGTAAAGGATGGCTAGCTCTGACTTAATATTTTATTTGAGGGATTTTTAATCTCTTTTGTGTAAATTGATTATTATCACTATCACATTTTAATAAATAATAAGTGGAATTTACTTAATTTATTAACCATGTCTTGATAATATTTACAGATTAGTCTAGTTAATATTAGTTCATTTTTGCATTATTTTTGAACTCATTGATTATGTGATCATGACAACACATCCATAATTATAAACCATGAATCTGACAGAAATAAAATAAAGTAAATGGCATGATCCTGATATTCTCTAATGGTCATTTCATCTAGCATTTGAGAAAATAACCTTGAACTAGGGGAGACACACCTTGAACCATTGGGGTTCATGTTTACAGCTTCCACTTGTGCACCTCTCTATCTCCTCGGATTGGTTTTTCCTTGGCTCCATCTTGAACCACAACCACTAGCTTGGGAGTTTCATACAATACATATTATTTTTTTAACTCACATGTACGTGAGGGGTAAAATGGGGTTTTACATAAATGAAACCATGGGCCCGAAGTACCTACAAATTAATGAGGAGAAGACTCGCAGGACATCAAATTTAATTCAAATAAATAATTTAAAAGATACCATCCACAAAAAAAGGTCACGGTCTATCTCAGGATCATCCATTCTTGAAACGGTATTTAATCATAAATAAAACTAGTAATCAATTCTTTTATCATTCATGTTGAAGATAAATCACACACGGATCAATTAATTATCACCGTTAATTAATCAATCATTTTATGATAAACCATGTTATGAATATCCATATGATTTTCATCAATCCTATTTTTAAACAAATAAATTCATTTAAAATTATCTTTATATGTAACTTGAAACTTGTGGGAAACCCACTGAATTCCTATTCAAAACTACCCAATTAGTAGAAATGAACATTACACAGATGTTAAATTAAAGACATATATATATATATAACACCTATCATGTGTTGTGCTTCATCTTTCTTCCCACATGATGGTACACATCTCAAGGGTTTGTATAATATAATAATAAATATTAATAAATCTGCATAATTTTTATGAGTACATGACATGTAGTTTTAAATACACGGCGTGTATTATTTTTCACCGTCTATCTGAAGTACATGCCCTGGTAAATTTCATATGAGTATAAATCAGTAATCATCAGAGTAAATGACGTGTCCCATGGTCCACACGTTGTGTAGTTCCTATTTACACGGTCTCCAACCTGGCTAGGCATGTATGGGGTACATGTTTCGACCCTAACCCGAAGGGACTACACGTTATGCCTATTGGTCCACATGACGTGTAATTTAGACACCGCATGTCACATATTCCTGGTCAACACACAGAGTCATTTAAGACATAGAAATACTCCAACATATATCTTGGTTTGGCAGACATGTCTGATGCATTGAATCTTTACTACAGGGTGTGTACTACCAAATACATGCTGTGTGTTCTAGTGTTGTATAGATATAATGCTTTGGAACCTCTAGAGGAGATCCACTATTTTATTTTAATCAAAATTAAATGAAAATATTGTTTCATTTAGGTGAATGTGATACGAAAAAAGAGTAATAATTCTCAAGGTTCTGATTTGCATAATGATTAACATGAATTGAAACAGCTAAATTATTAAATGTGTAATTAATCAACGAAATATTTAAATATTTATAAACTATGATGTAACCCCTCTGATAACAATTGTTGGTTGATGGAATTGCAGAAGCGTGGTTGGGGTGCGACCCAATTTTATTTTTACCATGATCAATGATTATTCTAGGATCAATACAAAAATTACCTCCTGTCTCCAAGAAATTTAATAAAATATTTAGATAAAGATAAATGAGGCATGAAACCTTTAGAGAGGATATTTCACATCATGATTATAATTAATTAAATTATTTTCCTAAAGAAAAATAATTCTTGGATCTTTGGTATTTTTCTTCATTGATGATGTTCATCATCCGGAATGAAACGTTCAGATTATTTCATTGTGGATGAATGTATCCAAAATATAATCCCTCTAGTGGTGATCCACACTTGAAGAAATGGCCTCTGATCGACACCAGTCATTCTCTGGGTGTTAGAGTGGGAAAACGAGTTTCTTTTGTCAGTCTATCTTGATTGCATGTTCTTCGGCCTTGAAGAACGTCTCTCATTCTTCAGAGGGGAGAGAGGTGGATTCGATAGGGAAATTTGTTGGCAAAACCATTCTTAATTCACCAGGTGTGCGGTGAGGTGTATCTCACAGTAGGTGTAATTTCCTATTTATGTAGATGGAATTTCAGTTACAATATTTAATTTCATAGAAACAATTAAATACATTCATCTTCTTTGAGAAAACCCATGCATTTAATATTAATACCGTGTCATTTATAGTGCACCAACTTGCACAAAATGAAATTATAAATAAAATTTCGTGTCAAAAAATAATACCACCATTATTTTAATTTGATTCAACAAGTTAAATAATTATTTAACAACTTGTAATTAATTATTTCTCTACTGGATCGACCTTGGTCCGCTCAAAAACCACATCCCATTATTGAACACTCGAATAAATAAGTAAATAATTTATTTACCTAAATAAATATTTTATTTACAAACTAATTTATAAATATTTATTAAATTTTCAATAAAATAAATATATATATTTCATTTATTTTATGTGATCATTTTTTCAAAAATAACATTTTTCCACTGTCATGAGAATAATATTTGTGTGACCCTCTAGGATTTTTTTCTCATTATCATTAGGCGTGCTTTCTTAAAGTCCAAGAGTACTGTCAAGAAATAGGTTAAAGAACCCAAGAGAAAGAACATAAGGTCGCAACAACGACATCTACATACGAACACTCAATATGTAATATAATCCCTTTGTCTTAATATCTCATCAAAATGGTTTCATGAATGTGTCGTCAACTTTTAGGCTTGATACATCATTGTTTGGATACTTCAAATAAACTCATCGTTACAGCATTTCCATGGAATTTCTCACAAGGGTTACAACAGTTATATTTCAATCAATGGTCCAAGATATCAACTTCCATATATGGTATGGAAAAATCCTTCCATGAATTATTAATTAATAACATGCCACTCATGATGCATCCATCGAACCCCACTTCCCGCAAACTGTCTGTGTGATGGTTTTCATTAGTAAATCAGGGTGTGTTAGTCGGGAAACATATTAATGATAATCATAATGTCTAAGGATCATTACACACTCTTGTAGATTGTAATATCTGATGAAACCAAAACATGAGGAATTACATCTTACGGGTATGTTCTTATAATCTTTTATCTTGGGAATTACCATGTGAGAACTTCATGGGAGGAAGTCTTATCTTCTTACAAGTAGCCGCACCTGACGGTCTGCATGTTATGTGTCCCATCATAGCGTGTCATCAAACCGCATAACTATATTTAATGATATTGTTATACCATTTCAAGGTTCTTATAATAGAGGAGAACTTCCACGACCTTATCAATGGAAAAAATATTCTAGGCCATTATTACATCATAATCATGAAGAATAATGAACAATATGTTATAATACATTAAATATCCAATCAATCAAAGTAAAACCATTTGTTTCTAGGACACCATCTCTTACTAAGGGCCCAATTATATATGGGTTCACGTGGTACATCTTAAATATATATCTCACAGCATTTCCTTCTAGGAAAAAATTTCAATTGATTTCCTTCAGAATATATACATAATAGAAGTGGTGAGGAGGCATGTAACACAACAAATGATTTTATATGATCGAGATTTTTGTATTTCCCCAAGGTTCTGGAAGTTTCTTCAACCTGATTTAAAAATATATTTTATATTCACTACGACCTGTCAACCCTACGTAGATATCTATTCAAACCAATCTATCCTGACACATTGCGATATGATGAGTGATTTCTATATGGACGTTTATGGATGATTATAATGTTTTGTGTGCCACTAATACATCTATATATTACCATATGATTATATATATTGGATGATATTTATACAACATATTTTCTAGGATAATGCTGGTGGACAGACAATCCTAGTACATATAATGGTCGATGAACTGGTATAGAATAGGAACACCTTTCAACATCACATCAATATAGTGTGGAGAATACATAGCATTTATTCAGATGACAATCATAATAACCTGTAGTTTTCTGCCACTAATAAGGTATTAATCCATATATATCCATGTATTTGAGTGATGAGATTTGTGAGTAAGGAGAATATGTTTCCAATATAAATCGACCCATTTGATATTGTTGATTTCATCTGATTTGTTTTGATTTAACTAGTACTACAACAAAATTTTTCCAATGTATATGATGTTCCCCATGTATCCATCTTAAGGATGTACGTAATAGATCTGTCAAGTGAAAGAAGTTTACAGTAGGTATTATTAGATAATGATCTCTCTTAGTGGGAGAAGATAGTAATCATCATGTACTATAGAAATTAATGATCTATGAAACAAGAAAACATTCGATGTCAGGATTCATTTGAGAAATCATTTTTATGATGATTAAATTAGTTAACATGAAGAAAGAAAATATGAGAATCCACATATTATTCTACTATTTATATGGAATGAAATTCAAATGATGAAATTTCATAATTGGGAAAGAATGTAATAACCAGGAATATATATATATATATATATCTAATTATTAAATTAATATATAAGTGCATCATATTAGTTAGCATTAATTATAAGAACCATCTTCACAATATGATTATTTTCAAATATAATATTTTTATAACATAATCAATGGTATAAAATCAGACTAGTTTTATATAAATAATATAGATATATTACATTATTCAAAAAAAATATTAAAAATATTGTATTTATTTTATATTAAAATATAATATAAAAAATTAAGATACATTATTTATATAAGATAAATTAATAATTATACATTAATTTTCTTAATTCATAACACGATTATAACATTAGTAATAACATATGAAACATTTAAATAAAATTTATTTTTAAATGAATATATCTATATTTCTAGAATTACTGTCTTTTATTAGTATATATGTGACGCATATAAATTTTCTGATATAAAAAGTATATTGGGTTCAATTTTATAGATTATAATCATTTAGTTTTATATTTATTGATACTATGATTATGTTTTTTAATCAGAATTATTATATTAATTATAAAAAATATTTTTTGGAATTTTAATATATTTAAAAACAATATTGCAAAAATTTGGGATAAGAATTATTTAGTATCCACATGAAATTTCATTATTTTATAATAAACCTTTTTATGAAATGAAATCCAAAAAATTTGTAATATTATCAGCACTCTACATTTTGATCTGAACAAATGTATTTTTAAAGAATTACTTTTTCGCAATTCATGTGAAGTAATAATAATATTATTTTTTTCTGACTCATAAAAATTTTATTTTCAAAAATATTTATATTATTTAAAATCAAAATTCACATATTATAGAATACATTGAGAATTAACTTTTTACTTTAATATTTTTTCCTAGGATGAATGTTGAGTTACTTAGGTTCGGGTAAATTAAGTGGAAATTGGTTCAAAATAATGAAAGTAGTAAAACCATTTGAACGAAATGAGGGATATATGATCTTGTTTGTAATATCAACCTTATCTATCAACCCGTACTTTTAAAATAAATTTTGTGTTCCATATTCTAAGAATAATGGTGTGTAATTATTCATTTATAATGTGTTTTTTCATGGTTTGACATTTGTTCCCTTATAAAAGAATCTAACATCTTCCCCATTTCAACATTAAATAAAAATAATTTCTTTAATAATAAAAATTATATAGTCCATCATTTAACACTCACTATAGCATGGATTTCATGGAATCACCAAATCTAGTTTTATATATTCATAAGGTAAAATAGATGGGATAATTTTTAAGGGAAAGAGAACACTATAAAACCTATTTTTCATTTTCTTTTCTTATTATGCACCCCTAAAGACCCCTATTTCCGTTAAATTTTTATAATAAAAGAAATTTTACAATGATAAAATCTTTAAAAAATCATTTAATTTTCAATTTATACTTTCCTCTAAAATATTTTATAAAAAAAGACATTTTCAATAGTTTTTTGAAAACTAAAGCCTTCGTGATTCTTTTGTTATTTATATGAACAAAAAATATAACTCATAGTAAAAATTTATTTATTGACCCAAAATTATATTTTCAACACTATTAATATTATTGAATGATATTATATATTAATATATAACTTATAAAAATATTAAATATTTAATTTAAAATAAATTTTAATTAGTGGACATTTAAATGAACTATTCATAATACATATTTATTAGGAAATGAATTTAAAATTTATATATGTAACACAAATTGAGTAATTTTGTAAATGATGCTATAAAATTATAATGATCAATATTTTATTTTACAACATCATTTGTATCTATCAAATATCCAATGGTGTTACTATGATATTATGTTAATGCACACAAGAAAATAATGTTATTGGAAATTATTGTAAAAATAAATTATAATGGAATCTTAATAAATGTTATACAATTAAATATTTCTGAAAAAAATTCATGACTATATTTTTAATCATCATTATTTATTTATTTCTTATTCTAATTTCATTTGAGTGGGAATTTCTTGTAAATTGTATTGGATCTTTTATAAAACCCTTGTTATGTATTATTTTCATGTTCTCTACAATTTTCTCAATTTTAAAAAATCTAATTCTCAATAAATTTCAATATTTTTCTAAATATGTCACATATAGATGTAAATATTAAAATATAATTTTAATTTTTAGGGATATAGATGTTCTTATTCAATTCAAAAATTTCCATTTCTAATTTCCTCCAATTTAGTGGAAAACTATTATTTCATGTCTGATGTCTTGTATCACCCAAATAAAATGTGTTCAAACCAATAATATAATTTAAATCCATAAATAGGTCATGTATAATTATAATTGTTTAATTATTTTTTCATGAGAAATAGTATTCTATTTTCTTAATAAAAATGATACATACTTATTTTATATAACATAAACAAAGTAGTTTTTTATATTCATTATTCTCCTAAATGCCACATCATAACTTTCCACACTATAATTAAATCTTCATGAACTGTATCTATTCTGAAATTGTATAATTTAAAATTTATTTGTCTTTTTACTCTCTTGGTAATCCAGATGATGTAGTGTTTTTTTCTTCTCTGAATCAAAAATAATTAAGTCCATATTTTATTTCATGGTTGTTGATCATGATTATAATTTTTTAAAGCTCATTTTCATCATCATTCACACATATATATGATTCTAACATATGTCAGTGGTTCTCCAAAACATACATATCTAGATAGCACATTATTTTATTCTTTATAACTCATGATAAGTTACGTACAAGATTATGGAATGATCCAAATCAACCACATGACATTGCCAACAATGATTTTGGGAATAGAGAGTGATCCCAATCCTCTATTGTGCTATATAAAAATTATGAATTTTTTATTGGGTGTGTCCTTATATTTATTTTTATGATATCACATCATATGTTTATCCAACTTACTACTTGATTCAGTGATCATATGACCTAATTTCTTTATGCCTTGACTCCTTGGTTATGATCATAGTAATTATGGTAACCATGTAATTTGTCTTAATAATATTATTTTTATATGTTACTAAGTTAATTTTATTAATTTTATTTATATCCAACCCAATACATATTTATTTTACCTTGAGGATTCTATTTATTTTAAAAAAAATTATGGTCGTATTGAATATAGTGTGGAGTTTTAAAACAATATGTTATTATTTATGGGTTAGGTTGTGTATTTTTGTTTATATTCATCAATGTTACAAACCATGCAATACAGGGCTTTTATTGATAAGAATGGTGGAATATTATTAATAATTATTTTTTTATAGATCGGTTCTCTATGACAACACTCCACAGGGTTTGATCATGCACCAGATGCCATGATTTCCCTTCATCACTTGGGATGAACATTATTTGATGTGTTATGGTATTGAGGAGGCCAACATTCACCCATTTCAGGTATGAGTCTCCCATATCCTTTCTAGATTACATATTTTTATATTGACCATTTATTGAGAAATATTATTTATCATAGAAAATCATCTTCCCCTAGACACCATTATGTGAGTGTATTACATCCCCAAAAAATCACTATTCCATTTTCTAAATCATCTATATGAGCTAGTTCATGTTTCAAAAGTCAATTTGATTGATCCTATCTTATTGAATAGAATAAGGCTTCCATTATTCATTAATATCATTGTTTTCATCACATTGTATAAATTAACCTCTAATTTGTTCTTTAAAAGCCAATGGTAGTTGGATCCACTTTAAATTTGTAGGAGTTTTTCAACCAATTCCATTATATTAATTCCTATATATGTTCCTTCCATATTGGAATATTATTCATGAATCAGAATTGAGAATAGGGAGTTTAAACATATTGATTTAAAGTAATACTACATGAATGAACATATTGATTTATTTAAAACATGACCTCTCATCATGTTTGTTAAAAAAACCCACTTGGAATGATGTATATGGACTTTGGGATATTGACTCCACAAACTCTTGACTAGAATGAATTTATTTTTTATTTTTCTTATATCCCACTATAAAATATCAGACTTTCCGATGAGGCATAATTGGGTGTTTGAAGGACACGAAGTCCAATTAAAATAGTGAAAACTAGTTTATTGAATATCCACATAAGCAAAAAAGAATACATGGGCTAAATAAAATAATTTTTCGATATGGTCCCTATGAATGTGTTGATTATTACACACCTAAAAATCTCACACATATCCCCACCTATCATGGTGGATGGTACCAAGTGATGCATTTCTAATGTGTATGTAGGCTATCATTGAATAATGTGATGGGACATACAACATGACACCCATGAAATGTTATAGAAGATTTATATAGGAACATACCATGCACCAGTATAATAACTATTTCCATTATAAATGGGTCATGATAAAACAACATCACCTTTTATTACACACCCAACCCATTCAGAAAAAAATAGATAATCATGGGTTCTATAATTAACATTCCGTTAAACCCATGCCAATTTTTTTTAATGATTAACAATATACAATAACTCAATGAATGTAAAATGGGTGGACTATTTTTTAAATTGTAATACTTGTCATTCCATGGGATATGATAGTCATTTTCACCTAGAAATCTATAGAGATATGGAATTGAATTTCCATGCACCCATCCCATATTATTTGTAATTATAGAGCATCCATTTAAATGTTTTATGGGGGATACATTAGCCTCTACTATTATATAAAAGATGTGAAATACAAATCTACTCCAATTTTATATATTATAATGAATTTCATAATTATGTCATAATTTAATGTAGAGTACCATCAACCTATTATATTTTCAACCATGTGTGATGAAAAAAAAATCCATGGATTACTCATACTGGGTGGAATTACAATCCAGACTCACCATTAACTAGGTGGAACAAACAAATCATGAAATAGTATAGATTCATAATTATTACACTATTTGTTTGTGAAGAACAAATCAATTCATGGTTTTTTCTTCATAAGGACTATAATGGCCAACATGAATACATGAAAATACTACGTTTCTATGAATTCTTGTCTAATAGAATCCAATCATTCAAATGGTGGGATTTATGATAAATTCATACATAGGTTCTGTAGGACTTATGAATTTATAAGTCATTAATTCATGGATAACATTCATACAAAAAATGAGAATAAAACAATTTTTACCCTTTTATTCCACATTAGATATCTATTACCTTTTTGGTTATCATATGGCCCTAATTTTATAAGTTAATATATTTGTCCCCCTAGCCAAACTACATAGCATACAATCTCTCTCACCTAGATCAATAAAAAATGTAAGGATTTAATTAAAATAATTCAATAAATCATCATCATATTCATGAAATATTTAAAATAAGTATAAATATATTGTTAAGTAACATTTATTTTAAAATCCCATAGTTATCTACACTTATTATGTCATTTCAGAAATAAATTTATTGTAATTATAAATATGGTATTCTTCCCCTATGGATTCAATGAAACCAATTAAATTGGTTGTGGACCCATTCAATAATTGATAATAATAATAATAATAATATTAATCCCAATAATTAAACAATCCAATTAATCATTTATATTATAAGTAATTGAGATATGATATGTTTTTCCTAGATACACCCTCTATTAAACAATTATTCTTTCAATATATTCAAAATTGATTTTTTGAAATTAGGGTGATATAAAATTATCTAAGCAAACATGGGGAGTATTTTAATTCACACTTTTGATTAAATAGTTTGATCCCTCTATTATTATACTAATTAAATGATTAATACCAAATTATAGTGGATTCCCCATGAAAGAGAAATTCCCAATACATCCCCAAATAATTATCCAATGACCCAACAAACCAAGAAGTGTATGTTGAGGAATCCATCAACATTTATTATTTTTATATTAAGAACCTTATTAAAAAAAATTATATTAAATCTTTATCTCGAGGTCAAATATCATATTTTCTATAATCTCGTTCCAAAATTATTCCATGGACGACATTATATTCATCTTTTAAGAAAGTGTGGTTAATGATTTTGATTAGGCATGGAAGTAACTAGTTTATCAAAATTCTCAGGGCACACTAATATCATATCGAACACCACATTTCATCTGGGGATTTTCACTATCCATACCCTTCATATATTTTTTCTTGGATAGAAAATGGTTAAATATTTGAGTAATGTAACCGATTAATTTCATACGTAGATAAAAAATATAAAGAGATGAATATTTGATAAATATTATAACAATCAATGAAATGTCATGTTTTTCTATTATTGTTGGAGTATTGGAAACATAACCCATTGGCACATAATAGTTTTAAAAAATCTCCCACATAAATATTTATAAATATATCCATTAATAGACATTTCATAAGTAAAAAAATTCTTCATAACCAATTAATTAACCATTAGATTTGGTGATCTTTGTTTCCTAATAAAGGTAAAAAGGGATATATTAATATTTATATAAAAACATCATGATAAAAAGGCATTGAAAAATGACTTTGACATTTTAAAACCATATCCAACATATAATAGATCATAATTTATATCATAGAATAAATCTCAGAAGCATATAAGAAATGTATCGTAACGTAATAAATGAACACAATCCATGAGATAAGAACATTGGTATATGACACAGAATTTTAGCATCCAAATGAGAATATATATTCCACTAGATGATATTAATGGATGATTTTTAATGACATCATGGTTTATGTTCTTTTCTAAATAAACCATCATAATTGTCAGGGTTCACTACCATGAATAAAATAGAGGAAAATTGTTGTTAGTGACCATGATTCTCCCACATTACAGTCCCATTTATCTCATTTGATGTAAATCATTACCCAATTAATTGGTAGAGATATAGGTCCCACACATAACATAATGAAAATAATAGATATAGATTCCAAAAAAATATTAACCATATCAAAACACCTACAATGAAATGGGTTTCTTTAATATTTCTTGGTATAATGATGTTTTGAAAGAGAATGGGATTCATAAACGTCATTCCATCGTAATATTGAACCATCCAATAAAATAATAAAGATGTCATTATTTGATCCTATTACCACTAAATCATATTAAACAATTAAGTTTTTGGTCATTGATGAATTAATATATCATTGAACCATCGATGCAAAAATTATAGGTTAAATTGTTTGAGATAATTATTCTATGAAAATTATAAAATTATAAAAGATTAAATCTTATTTTAAATTAACCTTGTAATGTTTCAATAGAATAGTAAAAAATGGTAATTCATGATGGCGGGATAACATTTTCTTTTTCAATAAGTGGAAAAATCATTCCTTCCATACTCCTTTTGGAAGTCACACTAACTACCTCATTTGGAAAGTGAAATAAAGATTCAATATAAAAAAATTAGACTTCCAAAAATATTTAAAAATAAATTAAAAGTATTTATTAAATATAATATCATTTTTCAAAAAAAAATTTAATTTAGGGATTAAAAATTACCTTTTAAGGATGAGTGAAATAATGAAAAATTTTCTAAAAATATTATTGATCGCCAGAGAAATGAAGATGAGGAAAATTAAAATAAAACATGTAATTCATTGAAATAACTATAGGAAATGATGATTTATATTATTAATTACTAGTAGATCATTATATTCCATCATAAGAAAATTAATCTTAAAAAATATGATATGAAATAGGATTGTGAAACAAAACACTTGATTTGATTTTTCCATTCATTAAATGGACACTCATTTCCCTTTCATTGAAACGAATCCATTTTATCTCCTCTATTGGGACAAATGGTAATTAATTTTGAATCATCAATACCTGTAGAATTATCATTGGTAATATGAATATCAGAATTGTTAAAATATGTTAGAGCTATAAGTCATAATAGGTTGGGATAAAGTGAGGGATGAGTTTCTCCTTTAAAATTAATGTGAGGGTAACACTATGAAAATCTCAAATTATTAATTTATAATAACTTCATTATAAGTAAATATTCAATGAAATAGAATTTTATTTTCAATATAATATTTTATATGTTGGTAATCACATCCACCAAAATAATTTAGACATGATTGGGATTAATTTGGAACCAGATCATTATGAATGATCCATAGTTATCAAATTTCATTTTTGACTCTGGTTGCATTTATTCAATATAAGTTCATAATTTTTCCTCATATGGTTTAAATCGGAAGATAAATATCAAATTTATTACATTTTGACCATTTCATATAATACTTGTATTAATTAATTATTTTTCTGTTTTTTAAATAGTTGAGTAAAATAAGTTGTTGATAAATTATCAATATTTTCAATTTTGACATAATTCATTTAATTTGATAATAAATACTGATCACACTAACTCATATAAATATTATGACATTTAATTATTTTTTTAAATAATTTATTATAATTTTGGATTAAATGGAGAAATATTTTATTAGTGTTTCATAGAAAACTAGGTTCATTATATAATTAGTAAAAATATATAACAACATTAAGTAATTACGTTTTTTATTAATATCAATATGTACACTTTTATTTATTTATAACATAATATTTTCCCAACATAGACACATAAGAGATATTATAAACAAATAGATTGATATTTTGAAACATTTACCGATTAAAATATTATATAAAATATTATTTTTGTAAAGGGTGTATTAAACTACTAAATTAATATCATAAGGATATTTGGGTAGAACAAAATTCATTAAATAAAAATAATTTAAAAAATTATGTTCTTATATAATATTTTTAATTTACATTAAATTAATATACCCTTTATTGAGAAATAAAATTTACAGTGATTACTATTCATATTTTCCAAAAATAATATCTTGATTAAATTTGAAAATACAGATTCTAAATAGATTATTTATTTTATCTAATTCAATATGTTTAAATAGATTTAAATAGTGTTTTTTTGTTCCCAAAATAAAATAAAATCATCATTTTAAAAAATTAAAATTTTATGAATAAACTTGTTTTTCAACCTAACCATTGGGTAAAATTATTATTGCTGAATTTATTGAAAATGTTTATTTTAAAAAATATATAAATATCATTATTATCCTTCAAAATAGTAGATAATTTAATTTATGAAATTAAATATACATTGCAATCCTAAAACAGTTTCTCACAAAAACACCACTTTTATTTTTAATATAACATTATTTTTAATTTTAATCATTTCAAAACTAATGAATTAATTTTTTATATTTATAGAACATATAATTTTGATAATGTAATTAATAATATTAAAACCCACTAATTAATATGTAAGGATATTAATTAACAAATAGTATTTTAATAATGTCAGATGGTGTATCTTGACTATGTGTGTGATCTAATTTCACACAACCTTATCACAATGTTCCTTCATTACCACTATTTTTTCATCATAACAAATATATTACTCCAATTATTTTACTTGTATTTTCATTACAAAAAATAATTTTAGAAATTATATCCTCAGGAGAGATGCATGGAACACAACATAAACTTGAGAGAGATTCAATGGAAGCAGCGATCAATAAGCTACAACCCACATTAGATATATAATTGAAAAAGAAAAAAAATTAAAAATGGATTAAAATTACATTATTTAAAAGTAATATTAAAGTATTCCTAGGATACAATGGTATGAATACTTTATTTCATAGTATTATATGAATGCACTTTTTACTATAATGGGATTCATAGTAGTAAATCTAACGGGTGGAGTGAAATCTACAATTTTTTTAAAATTTAAAAAAAGTCTTTTTTCTCTTATATATATTTATATTACATATTTCAATCCTATAGTGACTATTATTGAGTATTAATGTTCTTCTCTAGCGGACCATATTTATGATGATGATAAAATGTAATGAAACATATTTGTATATCCACAAAATAATGATGACTTCTCCAAAACATGATTATAAATCGTGGATCCTAAATAGATGCAATTAATTAAAGTACACCATGAATAAATTTAAAATACATAATTTATAAAAATATAATTTTATCAATATATAAATATTCTCTAATATAATTGAACTGTGTTGACTTGGTTAGGTGAACAACTTCATTCAGTGTAACATTTTTACCGTTATATTGTTTTGGGAGTCGAATGAAAAAATACTAGGGGATGTTTTCCCATTTCATTTCAAGTATGGTAAAGGGTTTTAGGAACCAATTTTACTTTTATTTATCATCTATAACATTCTAAAGTACCGAAACACCATGATATAAACTATTAAATAATTCTCTACATTAGATCCCACATGAAATACACATTGAAATTTATTGACATCATCATGATTCAATGATTAATATAGAATGAATAAGTATTATCTTAATAAATTATCTACTTTTTAAAATATTTTACTGAAGTGATACATACAATTTTATTTAATATTATTACTCCATCTAAATCAACAATGAGAACCATAATATTATAATACACGAAGTTTTAGCCATCATCTTCTGCATACCTCTCTTTAATCATCACATGAATATATGGATAAACAACAATGGAAGATATATATGATCTATACCCATTCTTATATATTTCCTGATCCATAATTATCAAGTATATAATAATTGGATCATTATTACCCCCTTTATAGATGAGATTGTCTTGTCCTTTTCACTTAGAGAATCATCCACCTTGTTCGCTTTCATGGAGTGGTAATGTATTGAGTAGTCAACATATTTAATTAGATATAACCCTATTATTTTTCAATGCTCATATCATTTTGAGTGAAAATATATTTTAAAATTCTTGTATGATAATATCTTTTACACGATTCACCAAATAGATATTACCTTGATATCATTAATGATAAAATACCACAGCTAATTCCAAATCACGTGTTTGGAAATTTTTCCCATGGGCCATCAATTTTCCCAATGCATATGATATAACCATATAATTATTCATGAAGAATCCTCAAATCCATTTACGTAATGGATCCCTATAAATTTCATACACTTATCCATTGTATGGTGGTGTATTCATAGCTGCACCAAGAAACATTCTATTTAGTATCTTAAAAAATTTCCTCACTGTCATCCATGAAATAGAAATTTAACCATTTTAATCTAATTTTACAAGTGGATTTTATATCCCTCAATAATTAAACAAAATCAACTGATAATATAAAAAATAAACTAAGAAAACAATCAATCTCAGTCATTGTGGTTATTTTGGGATAATTTTCAATAGAATCCATCATTGGAGGTTCTACAAGTATACCATAAAATTAGATTATGTGGCCCATGAATGTTTTGTATTGAATATGAAATTCATGAATGGTTTAATTTTTATAATTCTAATCCTTTCTTAGTGTATTCATCACAATTATCAACTTATATTCATATAACTCTATTTATTTGGAGTATATAATAATATCATTTATAAATATTACCACAAACTGATCAAGGTAATCCCAATACAATTTAATCATTTAATTCAAGAAGATATTGGGGGAACTATTAAAACCCAAATGAATCAAGATAAACACAAACTATATATATTATTTATGTAAATTTTCATTGGGTATACCATCCTTCTTGAATCATATTTGAAAATATACAATGTGATGATCCATCTTGTAAAATTCTTTTCCTTGAATTGTTGATCAAATAATTCATTAATATAATGTAACATATATTTTTAATAATATAGATATTTCTATGTTTTCAATAATCAACTCTTTGTCAAATTATATAACCATTATTCTAAATACATGAATAGGATCACTCATAGGTGAGTCACTTGTTTAAATGAATCAATATTCAAGAATCGGATTGAGTTTTATATTTAATTCATGAAACTCAATTGTGTATATTCTATTTTGATTATTAGGAATATGTGTTTTACCATGTATGATTTATATTAAATACAATGAATCATTAAATGGTGGATAAAGATGAAACTCTTCCAAAAATAAATTATAAACTCCACAAAAAATAGGAATTTCATCGATGGTGAGTTTTCCTCTACACAAATTTGATAAATTCCAATGTTGGTTAGGAATTAAGACCCATATTATGTATGATGTTTCTATAAGATATTAATTTTTCTTATAAAACGGGAAGAGGCCATTGGATTCTATGAATTATAGAACCTAACTTCACATCCTTAAAAATTGTTGTTTGATTCATGTATTGAGATTTAATATATTCTAAAAATAACCTTGAATTCAACTAGAGGAAAAATAATGATATTTCTAGGGAACACATTCCATTAAAGATCATTAAAGGAAGTATCATATATATTAGGTTATATCATCATACCATTAGGTTTTCTTACTACTATATCAATATATAATTTCTTAGGTGGTCCATTAATACCACATAAAACTCTTTAGATATAAAATATTAGCTATATCCAGATTCACAATACTCATTTGTTTCTCAATAGTGTATGGAATGTGTACCATTCACCATGTCATTATCATACCCAACAATGGAAATTTTATCACATGGGATTTTCCAATCATTTAAGCATTAAGTGATTGTTCACAATGGTCATCATCATTATCCTTTATATTTGTTCGCATGTGAGAACAATCCCCATAAACCTTTTATTTAAAATAGTAGAGTGTGGGAAGGTTATTTAGTGGTTCTTTTCGTCTATGATAAAAAAATAAATAGAATCACCACATTATTTTTAAATCATATTTAAAAGAATATCCTCTCTATAGTTGAAACATTTACCTATATCCTAAATATAATTTCCCCAGTCATCCCTTCAACTAGTTCGAATGATGGAAGGCTCAAATTGATTTCACCATGGTCTATAGATTTCTTTTTAGTTGCGTTTTTTAATTCCTTTAAAAATGAATATATTTTTTGGTATCTAAAATAAATATATCATATTTCATATAACATAAAATTATTTCCTCATAAATACTATTGTCTATTATGGATAATCCCCTATATATTATTGGTTTTAATTCATGGAATAATTGTTCATCTTTACATTTAGGATGGATGATTATACCAAAATAATACTTCAAATTTCAGTTGAATCTTTAATAAATTGTAAAAAATAATTAAACCCCCTTATTTGTTAATTTAATGAATTTATATATATATTTTAATGAATACAAATATTAATTTACTTATTGTAAAAAAATTGTAAATTATTTCCATTCCATTTATTTAAATTCTCTTTCTTCTCTTATGGTTGTTATATGAGTCCCACATACGTGTTATTCCCTTTCTAAATGATAAAAATTTCTCATATGATAATAATATTTTGTATACTAAAAATTGAAATGTATCATATCAATATTACGAATCAATTTCATAGTTTCTATTGGATCAATGGATCCACTAAAACACATTTTATGTTAACTTGTGGATGTATCTTTAGAATGTTGTTACCTCCATTTATTATATCGAATATAAACATGAATCATAGCTTGAGAAAAATCTTGTGATCATTGAAACAATGTTCTCAATTTTTCTCCAATAACATTTAGTTTTGGAGAAGAAATATCCTTACATTTTTTACAACATTCCACATCGACACAATTCCATTCGGTTTCATCCAATGAATAAAACAAAACGAATAATCTAAGAACCAATAATCATAGTGGGATAACAAATAATTATATAAAATAATTTTTAAAATTTATAAATCATGAATACTTGTACTATGAAACAATATGATTATCATTTGTTCTTCATGATCATTACAAAAACATAATGATTTTATCCTATTAGTAGAATTATCCAGAGGGTTCATACAAAATATTTCTCATCCTATTTTTTAATAGATAACAAAAATGTTATTTAATAGAAACCATGGGAATACATTTCATAAAAAGATATTATATATCAATGAACTAATATTCATTACATAACATAATGATCTATGATATATTATTATTGGTTTAATAACATTGTTAATTTTAAATAAAAACAAATAGTTCATAATAGTTATAAATCATCTCCCTAATAAATCACCATAAATAGATTACTAAAATTAATATATCAGATATTAAACATTTATGTTTAACCTAGTAAAGGAAACATAAAAATTGGTGAGCACTAATTCATTATAAGTTTATTTAAGGGAGTTATCAATGGAAATATAAGAATACAATATCACAAACTATCCATGTTATCCAAGTATTTCGCTAACCATGTTGACCCTTACATATCACAATGGGTGTTCCCCATCCCCACAAGTCATTGCCTAGCACCTAGTATCATAAAATTAAATGTGGGAATAGTTTTGACAACAATTAAAATTGTAAAAAAGATTCAATTAAGTATTCAGAAAAAATTAAAATACACATGTAGTAAAGTACTACAATATAAAGTAGAATAAAAAAGGAAAAATTACAACAAACCAAGTATGAATCCATAAATATACATCCCAATTCACTAGGGACCTAACTCACAACATCCAAGGATCACCAGAAAGATCCACCATGAAGAGTTAATTTCCCATTTATACAATCTAGAAAAATATAATCTATAAACAGTCATTGGCACATAGAGGGTATGAGATAAAAATCCCAATAGTGTCTCAATAGAGATCACCTAAAAAGTTCATCTATTCATTAACCATATGAATTCCTCTAGTTTTAAAAATATACAAGCCTGAAATTTTGAAGATTATTTATAACAACCATGATATTGAATTAAAATGATAGGGAAATACATCATGTAAAGCATTTAATGATGGTAGACTATTTCTAAAAAATTGCATAAACAAATCATTTTTATAAAATTTTAAATATAAATTTATAAGGAAAATAATGTTGTTAAAGAATCACTGGTATACATTTACATATCAAATATAAAACAAGAGAGCAACATGGTTATCTAAAAAATAGGTTTGAACATTCCAGCATATAAGGATCCACACTCTCTAATTGATCTCTGAAATATATGTATACACACATCACCATAAAATAGGACAACGACAACTCGTAACCATCCAATTGGTGATGTGAGCAACAACATGTATCTTTTAAAACATTGTAACAAAGTAGAGTTTCCAAATAACATATCCACTAACTAAGGAATTCATGTTCACTTATATAATAAATAAAGTGATATTTATTTTAAGGCACTATAATATAACATTATATCTGATTTTTCAATTTTAATTCCAATTTTCCATTAAAAAATTGGTTTTTATTAAAACATGCCCCTTTCACTAGATAAAACCGTCGAGTTTCAATAAACTCTTTTAAGACATTATAACATGTTTTAAGTCATTTGAAATAAAATTCCATATATTTCACAATTCGTTTCCACAATTAAATTCAACAATTTAAATGATCTCATGTCCATAAAATCCAAATTTTATACGAAATAATATAAAATAAAAAATTTAAATTAACCAATTTAAATACACAAATCCAAATTCAATTGCATTGGGTGTTTTCCAAATTTCCATTCCAAAATAATTTAAATTCTTCCAATTCAATGGAATTGGTTTTTTTAAACAAATTGAAAAAATGTTTTTTAAATTGAAATTAAATAAACATTTGAAATAAATATGAAAATTTAATGTCATTAAATTTGGCTCAATAAGACATAATCATCTACTTTTTCTCTGAATGAAACAGTCACTATGAATCCTATAAATGAGAAAGATGTTGTAGAAGTCCTCAAAACTCATCATAGAAATGAGACCCTATTTGAAATAGAATAGATCCATCATCATCAGGATGATATATTGAAATTAAAATTTAAGAGAAAGTGATAATGATGAAGAACTAAGGAGATTGCTTAACTGGCACTCACACTACAAGGAAAATGATGATAGAACATCAAAATAAAGGATTGAAAAGATTAAAATTGATTAAATATCACAATGTTAAGGATTTGGGTCATGGGAGAAGAAACTAGAGTGGATGAGAAATTATATCTTATTCATATTTCCTATTAAAAACACCAAGATGGGGTATTACATAATGTCTAATCCTACTACGCAGTATGAAATAGTTAAGTTTTAGAACAACTAAAAAAAATTGATATAAATTGAATATAATTAATTAAATATCTCCCAACTAGTATAGGCTAGTCATGATGTGTATCATTTACAGAGTGAATCCTTTCACGACTTTCCTCGAGAAACCATTACATGTTGTGTATCCCTGTTACATGGGGTATAGCTAAATGGTTGCTTGTATAAATATATAGTTTAATATTAGAGTAAAAAAATATCAAAATACAACATTATATGTATCCTCCCAATTTAATATATACCTTACACAGTCAACACAAATTAAAATACAGGACATGGTAAAATACATACCTTCCAGATCCGTAACGGGATGTTACAACCTCCACCTGAAAAAAAATAAATTTCCCATAAAATCCAATGATGAGACTTCCATTATAGAAATATGATTCCATTTCCCTATCATGACTTACTCATGTTTCTATATCTCAAGATTATAAGAACAATGATTTCATAACATAGGAAACAATGGTATCAATATCCAATGAATTTATTTGGTCTCAGAATCAACATTCTTGACATGCTACTTAGTCAACGTTAAATCAGATTCAATATCTAGATCACTCCTTCTCAAAACATAATATGCATCAAATTATTACTTTTTGAAATATAATTCATTTTAAATTTTATGTAATGAAATCAGCTGTGGTGGATATTCTAAATGGAATTAAACATTCCACTTTTGTCGAACAATCAATAATGGTTCCACAACCCGAGTAGCAAGCCTCCCTTTCTTCCCAAGCCATCAATGACACAACTGTGGTGAAACATTCATTAACACCATGTCAAAAAATTTAGAACATTCAGGTTCTATATAGACTTTCTTCATATTATTTATATCATCTCTATAATGTCAACATTGACTAATATGTTTACTAAATCTTCAATGTTTACTCTTTCACTATGCTTTGTCACTCCATGAAACATTCAAAAATATCGGACCATGACAATTCATATTTATGAGTCCAACCATGAAATTCCTTAAAAGATATAATTTTGATCGTAGAAAAATACATATTGTTATAAGGAAACCATACCAGCCCCAAATGATCATTCCAATCCCCACCAAATTTTATAACACAAGCATGGAGCATATCTTCAAGAATCAATATAGATATATCTATTTGTCTATCTGATGGTAGATGGATGTCCAAGCTCAAATGGACTTGAGATCCCAATGCATCATGAATTTCTCCAAAAGGTATAATTGAACTAATGATCCCTATAAAAATCAATATCATACGGAACACTATGGAATTGAACAATCTCTTACATGTAATGATTTCAAAAATTTCCAACATTGGATACATATTGAATGGGTATGAAATGATTCGACTTGGTAATCATTTCAATAAAAACCTATATCAAATTCTTCTTTATCTTGGTATGAGGCAACCCAAACCAAAATTTGTTAGAGATTTCATCCCAATTCCATGTAGGGACGTGAAGTTGCTGATGTAAACATGAAGTATTATGATTCCCGACCATACCTTGTTTTCTTGTATAATAGTGGGAATCAAACTCAACAATGAATTATATCATATATGTAAACTAATACTAATATCTCATGTCATAGAACATCCAAGTGGTTCCGGGGTGTACAACCCATTTGGAATTATGAAGATCTCCCTCCATAGACTTCCTTATTGCATAGCAATGAAGAGATTATAATAGCATAAAACACACTCAATGAATAATGACCATAGGGAAAATGTATTCACACTATTAATGGTGTAAAGAACCTTAAATTTCAAGGAAATTTTTTTCTTAATTTCTTTGGGATTTTACGAGTACATAGTTTCTGATGGAACCTGATTCTGAGGCCCAGTGTGCCTGGAATCAATTTTTGAAGTTTAGCTCGGGTACGTTCAGTGAAAGAACGAGCGGGTTTTTCTAACTTTTGAACCGGTGCACAGAATCAAAATTTGAGAGCACTGATGAAACCACAGCACTGGTAATTTCTTAAGAACTCCTTTGTTGGAGTTGTGTTTTCTCGGGGGGATTTATTTCAAAAAAATAAGGTTAAGTGTTATGTGAAATAATGGTGCGTCACAACTTTATCTCTATCATCTAAGTGGTTTAACTCCCATATGTGGGAGTTGGGGTGGGAACCACTTAATCCTAACTCCTCTTTCTAGGATATTAGTGAGGTGGGGCCCACACGAGCCCCCACCTTTTCAAATTCCCTAACTCCTCTAAACCCCTCTTAAATTATGTGACAGTCCCTCATATTAATGTTTCCAACTTAACTCCATTTAATTTTGACAACTCAAGATTAAATAAATTAAGTGAATTCAACTTTTTAATTTTGAAAAATGTTGGCATGAGTAATAAAATAAGGAAAAAGCTTTATTTTATTTTATTTTTGTTTCGTTGTGTGGAGATTTTGGCGAGAATTCTCTATGTCTTCAAGAACTTCATCGTGTACTTTGAAGAATGCCGAGACTTCGATGAAGAACGCCATCACGCCGTTCCATCGTCTCTCCACATCAAAGAACGGGAGATGTCGCATCCTCTTTAGATGTTCTCCATTGACGTAAATGGATCCTCACCCCGCGACACAGTCTTTTGCGATGCAGGCATCCGCGATCTTCTTTGAGGTAGGGGTTGTTTCATTATAGTTTTATTTTTACGTTCAACGTTATTTTCTTTTGGCTGCCTGTTATCAATATAACAGGAGGAGGTCGGACCGCACAAACCAGGCCGACCCTCCTCCCATTTTTATGTTGATCACCTTCGTGGTTTGGAACGGTGCTGGCGCGGTGTAACTACACCACGCGGGAACGAGGGATCTACGTCCAGAGTAGGCCGCAGCGTCGTCGTACTGCGCCGGTGAAGCCGAAGGAAATCGCGGCCAAGGGCGGGCCGTGGCAGAGGGGCACGACACCGTCTTGCCGTGCCGGTCGGATAGGGGCCATGAACTAAGGCCTCAGAGGTGTAGAGGAGGTCGGCCAGACTCTACCGGCCACCTGCGCTCTAGGAGGCAGTACAAGCAGGTCCCGTGGAGGCACTCCGACCGGTGGAAAGGGAGCCCCCCCCCCAAGAGTGGCTGCTGTTTTTCAATCAAGGGGGGAAGCACCCCCTTGCATCCGCTCGGCCGAAGGCCGAGCCACATGCCACCCGGGTCGGGCCGCTCGCGCCGGGCCGGGCCTACAGTGCCAGGTTGTGCCACGCCGGCTGGGCCGGGCCGGGTCGCGCCCAAACAAGCCAGACCCTGATCTAGGTCGGGTTGACCCGGTTCATGCCGAACCAGGGGATATTGGGCCGGGTCGGACCGAGCCCAAACCCCCTATTTTTGGAAATATCCATAAAAATGCCCATAACATGGGCTACAGACCTCTGATCGACGCACCGTAAGTTTTGTTGGTATCCTTGGATCTGTACGGTCATTTTGGTATATTAAAATAAAGGTTTCGGAGAACTTTGGGTATGGAAGGGTTGGTTCGAACATGAAACAAACTGGGCCCTCGGAGCGGAAACACTCATAACTTGAGCTCCGGATGTTCGACTGATGTGTTGTCACCTTTTTTGCATTCCTCTTCATTAGACGATTATTTTGTCTTACTCCGCTCAAGGATTTGATGAAGATGGAGTACGTTCAAGTTGGTTTTAGCTTAAAAACCATCCGAGAACTTGGGACTGAAAAGCCAATAACTCTCAGACCGGGCGTCCGATTGACGCACCGTCTGTCGTGTTGAGTTCCTTTTGACAAGACGAAACTCTGTGATACTTCAACTCCGGACTTCATGACAGTTGATGTATCTACCCACTTGGCTCATGGATCGGACACTCTTGGAATCGAGGGTGTTGTGTGTGGGAACCCTAGAGCTGGCTGCGACTACATAGACGATGATGACAGTAATATGATCCTACGTGGGTTCAGCAGTGATGACGACTGTACTCGGATACTCCGGGGGTTCGGCATTGACGACAACCGTACTAGGATCCTCCGTGGATTCGATGGAGATGATTACATTTCTTGTATCCTATGTGGGTCTGGCAGTATCTGACTCTATACTTGTAACCTATGTGGGTCTGATATAGTATCTGGTCTTGTATCCTTTGTGGGTCTGACATCTTAGCTGGTCTTGTATCATATGTGGGTCCGACCGCTTCGATGAATCTGTGGCTACATCTGATCATATCTATCTCTTTATGAAGAGTATACCTTTGTGAGATGAGTCTTAACTTATAATAATTTTCATCGATATGATTGTTGTTCTTTCCTGTGTGGATTGAGTTGTGAATTCCTTTGTGGAATGGGTTATGTTTTCCTGAGTGGACTGGGTTGTACATGGGCTCGTGTGTTGGAGTCGATCTGGAATTGACGACTTATGTATATGTATGGGCATATACCTAAGTAGAGTTGGTTTTAGCATCGTGATTGTATCTTTCATTTGTGCTTTATCCTTCTAGGATTTTAGGAGACCTTCGGGGGTCTCGGGGTCCCTACTGAGTAGCGTATACTCACCCCTGCATGGGCTATGCCCGCACTATGTAATATTGGATGCAGACGATAGAAAGCACCGATCGAGGTGGGATCTCATGGAGCTGGACGGTACCTGGAGGTGGTTCACTAGTTGGGACGTACAAGGAGATGACGGTTGGAGCCGTGGAGCATAGGAGACTATCTGTACCCACCCATCAGGTGGGATTTACAATGGAAAACTTGGAGTTGCTCCTTTACTTTTCTGCTACTGTACTTTCTTTTCAGTTGTACTTTACTTTCAGTTGAGTTTGTATTCTGGCCCATCTACTTTCTAGCACTTACATTTGTACTCAGTTTACATAGTGTTTACATTAGCTTCCATACTCGGTGGTGTTTGTTTACATTATAAAGGAAATTTCTTCCCTTTTATCGGGATTTATGCCTTTGGTGCAAGTTGCTAACCCCTAGCCTATGGAAGGCGGGCTTTGGGTAGGCACAACACGAGCCCTGAGGACGAGTCGTGAAAAATTTGTATCAAAGGAGTTCGGTCCTACCGCAGAACCCAGGACACTGATATTTATTCTATGTGAAGCAATAGTGTTAAGGGTATTCAGTGTGGTTATCAGTCCAGGGAGTTCAGTGTTGGTGCGGTGGCCGACGTATCCATTCACCAGGACCCTGAATTCTGATTTCCAACTCTGTGCATGAAAACATTGATTGCATGTGTGTTCTAAAAGTTTTCACTGTGATTACTTTGTGTCAGCTCACCAGGTATACTGTATTGACTATGGTGCACCTGTTTCTTTTCAGGATGACACCACGATGCAGCTAGCTAGGGTTCCAAGCGTTGTACGAGATGGCATCCCACCGAGCGATGAGGCATCGGTGTAGGGCCCTATTACAGCGGAGGCACCGATGGTACCTCTACCCGCCGAGCCACCGATGCCACAAGCCCCAGTAGCTGAGAGTGCACATCGCCTGAGTGCACATAATGAGTTTTAGCATTATAGACTGCCCAGGTTCCGTGGGGAGATGGATCCTCAGGCAGCCGAGGATTGGCTGGAGGCTGTTGTTCGAGTTTTCAGATTTCCAGGGACACCGGTTGACCTCATGGTGATCCTTACGGTGAGTCTCCTGCACGCAGCAGCAGGTCGATGGTGGAGCTTGATACTCCAGGTGCACGACAGGGCATCTATTCTTTGGACAGACTTCAAGAGCCTCTTCCGCTCAGAGTTCATTCCAGCCACCCTCCGCACAGTGCGCATTCAGGAGCTACTATAGCTGCGATAGGGCTGCATGGCAGTATCCCAGTACTCGGAAAGATTTACCGACCTCTCGCGCTCCTCCACGGACATGGTACAAGACCCATTCTTCAGGGCCTGGACCTTTGAGCAGGAACTGAGGCATGAGATCAGGGAATCAATGATCTCCCGTAGCATTTCGACGCAGGCAAGAGTACTGGAGTGATCCCTTCTTGTGGAGATCTTTCATGGTGAGACAACACCAGCAGCGAGACCTGCCACAGGGCGGCACGTAGTAGAGTCCTTTTCAACTGGCAGTCGACGGATGTCACATGGGTCCAAGCGGACCAGACCATCAGGAAGACGACCTCAAGATACTGTCTCAGAGGTGCGGGGCACACGGCGTAGAGCCAGCCTTCCGAGGAGCAGACATTGTTATGCATGTGGTGGGCTAGGGCACATGGCTCGTGACTGCCCGAACTTCCATGAAGAGGACCAGTAGATGGTTGAGGGACCACCCAGGCAGAGGTAGAGGTTCGACCGTGGTAGCCCACAGGGAGCAAGAGGATGTGGCAGAGGAGCTGGCTGAGCGGCTGGTGGTGGACGACTTTTTGAGGCAGTGATAGCTTGGGAGCCACCCTGGAGCGTGAAGGAGGTGCGAAGTTTCTTAGACCTGGATGGGTACAATCAGAGATTTGTTCCAGACTTCTCTAGAGTTACAGCACCACTTTCATCTTTGACGAAGAAGGGGAAACCCTTCGTGTGGTCAGATAGATGTTAACAGAGCTTCGAGGAACTAAGATAGAGATTGACCAGTGCACCCATCTTGAGTCTACCGGAGGAGGGAGTAGGGTACGTAGTCTACTTCGATGCATCAGGGACTGGACTCAGGTGTGTCCTGATGTAGGAGCAGGTAGTGATCACCTATGGATCACGACAGTTGAGGAAGCACAAGCAGAACTACGCTACCCATGACCTGGAGTTAGCAGTAGTGGTCTTCGCTCAGAAGATGTTGTTTCACTATCAGATTGGCAAGCACTTTACAGTCTACTCTAACCACCAGAGCCTCATGTACATCTTCTCGCAGAAGGACCTAAACCTGAGACTGCGGCGATGGCTCAAGTTCCTCCAGGACTATGAATTTGAGATAGTCTATACTCCTTGGAAGGGGAACGTAGTAGCCGATGCTCTCAGCAGGAGGACGGGAATTCAGCTACTTGGAGAGGCGACAGAGCAGTTAGCCTCTTTACAGATATCCATCGTGGATATATATGGGTAAACCTTTCTTCAGTAGCTCATAGTCACTCCTCTACTTCTTCAGCGGGTCAGAGTGGCACAGCGTGGGGGACGTTGACTGTGAAACGCAGCATACACATATTTCCACATGACAGGAACCTGATGGATTTTCTGTAAGAGGAGAGCATGTCATCCATTTCAAAGGATGTACAATGGTACCAGCTTCTTTACAGGAGGAGGTGTTGAGAGAGTTTCATAGTTTCCCTTTTGCGGTACATCCAGGGTTAGCGAAGATGTACCCGGATCTCATATGACAACATTGGTGGCCGGGTATGAAGAAGGATGTGGAAGAGTTCATTTCTCGATGCCTCACCTGTCAGTAGCTGAAGGGAGAGCACTAGTTATCGGCGGGCTTGGTACAACCCTTGGAGGTCTCGGAGTGGAAGTGGGACGAGATATCTATGGATTTCATGACTGGACATCCACGTACATCCAGAGGACACTACTCCATTTGGGTGATCGTCGACCGACTGACCAAGTCTGACCACATCTTACCCATCATAGTGAAGGGCTATGTGGAGAGATTCAGACTCCTCTAAGTTCAGGTGATCGTATGGATTCATGGTGTGCCATCATTTATCGTCCCTAATCGAGATGCTCATTTTACTTCCCGGCTTTGGAAGGGGTTTTAGGACGCATTTGGGATGGAGCTACGTCTGAGCACCGCCTTTCACCCTCAGACGGATGGTCAAATGGAGAGGACCATTAAGACTCTCAAGGACATGATTCGTGCATGTTTCATCAACTTTGTTCGCACCTGGGAGGATCACCTAACCTTGTTGATGTTTGTGTACAACAATAGATACCACTCCACTAATGGGATGGAACCATACGAGGCATTGTATGACCGACTTGAAGATCACCTCTATGCTGGACAGAACCTGGGGAGTCAGCACTTTTGGGACCAGAGATGGTCTTGGCCATGATAGAGAATGTTCAGGTCATCCAAGAGCGGATGAAGACTCCTCAGAGCCGACAGATGTATTATGCTGACAGGAGGTAGAGACCACTAGAGTTTGAGGATGGAGACCATGTTTTTTTACGGGTCTCACCTCGACGTGGATTACGGAGATTTGTTCGGGGCGGTAAGTTATCTCCGTGCTTCATCGGACCATTTTAGGTTCTCAGCAGGGTAGGCGAGGTGACTTATCACCTGTCTATTCCACCACAGTTACACCTGGTGCACGACGTCTTCCACGTATCTCATCTGAGGAGATACGTGCAGGACTTGATGCATATCATCGACCATGGGGAGTTGGACAACGATGATGGGGTGACATTGCAGAGGTCCCGGTGGAGATCGAGGATCGACAAGAGCGGGTTCTACGTGGGTGGTCGATTCCTCTTGTAAGCATCAGGTGGCAGTACGGGAACCTCCAGGAGATCACATGGGATCGGGAGGCTCAGATGTGTTCTCAGTACCCTCATTTGTTTCCCTGGTTTATGTTGTATCTTTACGGGGATGTAAATCCCTTAAATGGGAGTCATGTAAAGAACCGTAAATTTCAAGGAAATTTTTTTCTTATTTTTTTTGGGATTTTACGAGTACGCAGTTTCTGATGGCACCTGATTCTGAGGCCCTGTGTGCTTGGAATCAATTTGTGAAGTTTAGCTCGGATACGTTTAGTGAACGAATGAGCGGGGTATTCTAACATTTGACCCGGTGCTCGGAATCAAAATCAGATTGCACCAATGAAACCGTAGCACCGGTAATTGCATAAGAAGACCTTTTTTCGAGTTGCGTTTGCTTGGGGGAATTGTTTTTAAAAAAATAAGGTTTAAGTGTTGAGTGAAATAATGTTGTGTCACAACTTTATTTCTCTCATCTATGTGGTTTAACTCCCATGTGTGGGAGTTGGGGTGGGACCCACTTAATCATAGCTCCTCTTGTTAAGATATTAGTGAGGTGGGTCCCACACGTGCCCCCACCTTTTCAAATTCAATAAATCCTCTAAACCCCTCTTAAATTATGTGACACTCCCTCACATTAATGTTTCCAACTTAACTCCATTTAATTTTGACAACTCAAGATCAATTAAATTCAGTGAATTCAACTTTTGAATTTTGAAAAATGTTGGCATGAGTAATAAAATAAGTAAAAAGAGTTATTTTATTTTTGTGGTTTCGTTGTGTGGAGATTTTGGAGAGAACACTCTATGTCTTGAAGAACTTCATCTTCTACATTGAAGAACTCCGGGACATTGACGAAGAACGCTGTCACGCCGTTCCATCTTCTCTCCGCGTCAAAAAAAGGGACAAAACGATTCCTCCTCAGATATTCTCCATCGACGTAAACGGAGCCTCCCCCCGCCTTACGCAACATATGCTTCTAAGATCCTCTTTGAGGTAGGGGTTGTTTCATTCTAGTTTTATTTTGACGTTAATCATTATTTTCTTTTGGCTGCATATTATCAATATAAAGGGAGGAGGTCGGACCACACAAACCCAGCCGAACCTCCTCCCCTTTTTTATGTTGATCACCTTCATGGTTTGGAATGGAGGTGGCGTGGTGAAATGGCACCACGCGGGAACGAGGGAACCACGACCAGAGCAGGCCGCGACGAAGGAGCGCGGCGCCGCCACGCCACGCCGGTGAAGCCGCGACCAAGGGCGGGCTGTAGGGGAGGGGCGCAGTGTCATAACGCTGTGATGGAGCACCATGGAGGGTCGCGGCTGGGGCGGGTCATGGCGCCGTCACGATGCGCCGGTCGGACAGGGGTCGCGGCCTTAGGTTTCAGCAGTGTAGAGGAGGGCGGCTAGACTCTGCCGCCTGCTGGTGCTCCAGGAGGCGAGACCAGCAGGTCCCGCGGCAGAACATCAGCAGGATATTATGGCCGAACATTTTCCGGATGTTCGAGGGTCGTAACCCCCAGCAGGTGTCGAGGGCAGGCCACCCAAGAGGGGCCACCATTTCTCAATGAAGGGGGCAACCCCCCCCCCCATGCATCCCACTCGGTCGAAGGTCGAGTCGCCGACCACGCGGGTCGGGTCGCCCGCGTCAGGCCGGGCCAGCCATGCCGGCTAGGCTGGGCCACGCCACCCGGGATGGGCCGTTCCCAAATGGGTTGTACCTGGGTCAGGTCTACCCAGTTCGGGATGACCCAGGGGGTATTGGGCCAGGTCGGATCGGGCCCAAACCCTGTGTTTTCTGACAGATCTGTTCAAATGCCAATAACTTCGTCTACGAACCTCTGATCGACGTACCGTCAGTTGCGTTGGGATACTTGGATTGATATGCTCATTTAGGTATATTAAACATAATGTTTCGGAGAACTTTGAGTATGTCCGGGTTGGTTCGAACACGAAACCAATCGGGACCTCAGAGCGGAAACACTCATAACATGAGCTCCAGACGTCCGATTGACGTGTCGTCGCCTTTTTTGGATTCCTCTTAGTGAGACGGTTCTTTTGTCTTACTATGATCAAGGTTTTGATGTAACTAGAGTGCGGTAAAGTTGGTTTTAGCTTTAAACCAACCGGGCCCTTGGGACGAAAAAACCAATAACTCTCAGATCGGGCGTTCGATTGACGTGTCGTCTATCGCGTTGAGTTCCTTTTGACGAGACGAAACTCTATGATACATCAAATCTGGACTTCATGACATTTGATGTATCAAACCCTTTGGATAGTGGAGTGGACCCTCCTGCAATTTAGCGTGCTGTGTGTGAGAACCCTAGAGTTGGCTGCGACTGCAGCAATGATAATGACTGTACCTGGATCCTACGTGGGATTAGAAGTGATGACGACTGTACATGGATCCTCCGTGGGTTTGGAAGTGACAACGACCATACTGGGATCCTCCATGGGATCGACGACAAATATTACTGTTCTTGTATCCTATGTGGGTCCGACAGTATCCGACTCTGTACTTGTATCCTATATGGGTCTGGCAGAGTAGCTAGTCTTGTATCCTTTGTGGGTTCGACATCTTATCTGGTCTTGTATCCTATGTGGATATGACAACATTGATGAATCAGTGGCTACGTCTGATCATCTCTATCTCTTTACGAATAGTATACCTGTGTGATCTTAGTCTTAACATACAATCATTTTCATCGATATGATTGTTGTGCTTTTCTATGTGGATTGGGTTGTGAGTTCCTTTGTGGAATGGGTTATGTTTTCCTGTGTGGACTGGGTTGTACTTGGACTCGTGTGCTGGAGATAAGATGGAATTGATGACTTAGGTATATGTATGGGAATATTCCTAAGTAGAGTTGGTTGTTACTTCTTAATTGTATCTTTTAATTGTGGTTTATCCTTCATGGATTCTGGGAGACCTTCGGGGGTCTCGGGGTCCCTACTGAGTAGCGTATACTCTCCCCTGCATGGGTTATGCCCGCACTAGGTTGTGTTGGATGAAGAGGACAGACACCACTGATCGAGTTGGGAGCTCGTGGAGCTGGATGGTACCTAGATGTGGTTCACTAGATAGGACGTACACAAAGCAGACTGCTGGAGCCGAGGAGTAGAGAAGACTATCTGTACCCACCCATCAAGTGGGATTTCCAGAGGACGGATCGGAGTTGTTGCTTTACTTTTCTACTACTGTACTTTCTTTTCAGTTGTACTTTACATTCAGTTGGGTTTGTATTCTGGTCCATTTACATTCTAGCACTAACTTTTGTACTCAGTTTACTTAGTGTTTACATCAGATTGCATACTCTGTGGTGTTTGTTTACTTTATAAAGGCAATGCCTTTCCTTTTATTTGGATTAACGCCATTGGTGCTAGTCTCTAGCCCCTGGCCTATGGAAGGTGGGCTTGGGGTAGTCATGGTATGGTCCCCGAGGACGGGTCGTGAAAAATTGGTATCAAAGGAGTTCGATTCTACCGTATAACTCAAGACTCTGATATTTCTTCTATGTGACGAAATATTTTTAAGTGTATTGAGTGTGGTTATCAGTACAGGGAGTCCAGTCTTGGTGTGGCGGTTGACGTATCCATACACCAGGACCCTGACTTCTGATTTTCGACTCAGTGCACGGAAACATTGATTGCATGTGTGTTTTAAAAGTTTTCTTTGTGATTACTTTGTGTCAGCTCACCGGGTATACTATATTGACCGTGGCACAACTGTTTCTTTTCAGGATAGCCCCACGATGGCAGCCAGCTTGGGTTCCATGCATTGTACGAGATGGTATCCCACCGAGCGATGAGGCCTCGATGCATGGCCCTTTTACAGCGGAGGCACTGATGGTACCTCTACCCTCCGATCCACCGATGCCACCATCCCTTGCAGCTGATAGTGCACGTCGCCTGGGTGCAATTCATGAGTCTCAGTGTCAGAGACCGCCCTGGTTCCACGGGGGGATGGATCTTCATGCATTCGAGGATTGGTTGGGGGCTGTTGTTTGAGTTTTCAGATTAGTAGGGACGCCATATGACCTCATGGTGATCCTTGCGGCGAGTCTCTTGTACGCGGCAGCAGGTAGATGGTGGAGCTTGCTCCAGGTGCACGATGAGGCATCTCTTCTTTGGACAGACTTCGAGAGCCTCTTCCGAATATATTTGGTTCCATCCACCCTCCGTGCGGTGCACATTCAGGAGCTAATACAGCTATGGAAGGGCATCATGATAGTATCCCAGTACTCAGCAAGATTTACTGACCTCTCGCACTACTCCACATACATGGTACGAGACCCATTCTTCCAGGCCCAGACGTTCGAGCAGGGACTAAGGCATGAGATCAAGGCATGGATGATTTCCCTCGGCATTCTGAAGCAGGAAAGAATACTAGAGCGAGCCCTTCTTGTGGAGAGCATTCTTTCTAAGCCTACACTAGAAGTGAGACCTGCCGAAGGGTGGCACGTAGCGGAGACTTCTGCAGCTGTCAGTCGACGAATGTCACAGGGGTTGAAGCGGACCAGACCATCAGGTGGACGAACTCAGGATACTGGCTCCGAGGTGCAGGGAAAACGGTGCAGAGCCAGCCTTCCAAGGAGCAGACGGTGTTATGCATGCGGTGGGCAGGGCCACATGGCTCGTGACTACCCGAACCCCATGTAGAGGAGCACCAGATAGTTGAGGGACCACCTAGGCAGAGGTAGAGGTTCAACCGTGATGGTCCGAAGGGAGCAGGCAGATGAGGCAGAGGAGCTAGCCGAGCGGTAGGTGGGGGAAGACGTTTTGAGGAAGTGCTAGCTTGGGACCCACCCAGGAGCATGACAGAGTTGCAGAGTTTCTTAGGTTTGGCTCAGTAATATCAGATATCTGTGCGAGACTTCTCCAGAGTTGCAGCACCACATTCAGCTTTGACAAAGAATGTGAAACCCTTCATGTGGTTAGATAGATGTCAGAAAAGCTTCCAGGAGCTGAGACAGAGAATGACCAGTGCACCCATCTTGAGTCTACCGTAGGAGGGATTAGGTTATGTTGTCTACTACGGTGAATCAGGGTCCGGACTCAGGTGTGTCCTAATGTAACTGCAGGAAGTGATCACCTATGGATCATGACAGTTGAGGCAGTACGAGCAGAACTATGCTACCTATGACCTGTAGATAGCAGCAGTGGTCTTCGCTCTGAAGATGTGGTGGCACTATCTGATGGGTGAGTGCTTTACAGTCTACTCTGACCACCATAGTCTCATGTACATGTTCTAGCAGAAGGACCTAAACCTGAGATAGCAGAAATGGATCAAGTTTCTCCAGGAATATGACATTGAGATAGTCTATACTCCTAGGAAGGGTAATGTAGTATCCAATGCTCTCAACAGGAGGATGGGCATTCAGCTACATGGAGAGGCGACAGAGCAGTTAGCCGCTTTACAGATATTATTTGTGGATAGATGGGGAAGCCTTTCTACAGTCACTCATAGTCACTCCTCCACTTCTTCAGCAGGTCAGAGAGGAACAACATGGGGACGTTTTCTGTGAGACGTGGCATGCACAGATTTCCACATGGCCGGAACCTGATGGATTTTCTGTAGGAGTAGAGCATCTCATCCTTTTCAGAGGACGTAATATGGTACCAGCTGCTTTACAGGAGGAGGTGCTGAGAGAGTTTCACAGTTCCCCTTTGGCGGTATATCCAGGGGTAGTGAAGATGTACTAGGATCTCAGACGACAGCACTGGTGGCCGGGTATGAAGAAGGTTGTGGAAGAGTTCGTTTCTCGATGCCTCACTTGTCAGCAGGTGAAGGCAGAGTATAAGGCCCCAGCCTTAAACCTTACTTAATCTTGAGTTATTAAAAGATTACACATTGAGGATCTTTTCAGGTTTAGAGTTTTAGAGAATTAGATCATGAAACTTGCATTACATTCCACATTTAAACAAAGTGGTTACATAAAAGACAGTATTCATTCTTCCCATCAACGGGAAAATATTTAAAATATAACACAGATTCTTTCTTGACACATCCTTGACACTATCATCACATCATGTACCTTTCCCTTGACCTGTGAAAAACATTTCAAAAACTTGGGATGAGCATAAAAAGCTCAGTAAGAGTTATAAAAATATGGAAAGGAGACATGAGTTCATATATACATAAGAATGAAATCATACTTTACCCATAAAACAAAGGAACTTTAACATACCCCATCAAACCATGAATAAATCAAAGAAATCATAAGACATAAAGGTAACTTGAGGCATTCATAACATTCTTACGTAGGGAGTAACCCTCTTGGTTACGTTTGGAATACCCATCACAGTATATTCCCTAAATCTCTTCGGAGAAACCTTAACGTTTCACTCCTTCGCGTTACCCAATGCATTGGAGAGCTATAACGGGCTCACCCGCCCTTAGTCTATCACAGAACCACCCGTTCTTCATAACAATGCCCAAGAACCATAACATAATCGTATCACATAAAACATGAATAAAGGAAACATAACATTTCCACATTTCAATCGCAATATAACATTTTAGGATATTGAAATAATGAATCCAAAAAAAGAGACCATTTCCAAAACCATTTAAAACATTTAATAAAGAGATTTTTGAATCAAAGTGTCCCATACCACCTTGAAGCTTTTAACATTTTAAACCATTAATATCCATATAAATAAATCCTTAAAACCATTTTGAAAACATGGATATTAATAAGAACAAATAATTAAAGCATTTAAAACGATATTCTGGTAAAAGGGGTTTCACCAAAATTAGAGACACTTGAATACAATGATTGGGGAATAACATTTAGTCAGAACTTTATAATATCATGAGAATAAAAGGATTCATGATATAATACTCCAAATTACAGTATATACACCATATAAGAGTGAATTGGTGCATAACAACAATGAACCCTCAATAGAAATGTCAAATGTGATGAAATCCCTTATAAAGAAGGTATCCTTAAATTAAGGACAAATCAATCTCAAAAATATGTGTGAAAAATATGAATACACCCAATATAAGTGGATATTAAGTGTAAAACAATAAAAGTTCATTCACACATATTCAATGGATGACATATTCAATGACTACATGTTGAACCCAAAGAAATCGAAATTGGGTTAAAAAGTTCCCTTGACAGCCTAACGGGATCACATCAAAATGAGTTGATGAGAGATAAAAAGTGTATCTCATCACTTGGACATAAAATTTACATCCATAAGGATATATGAGAACATATCTCAACATAAAAATATGTATATTAAAAGACCCAACAAAAGAATTCTTTTAAAAAGAGGAGGGTGAAAGGTTCCCTTACCGACTTGGGTATCTTTCAAAACATACACCCCATGAAAGAAGGACAATAGATCATTGATGTAAATACTCATAAATGAATTTATATTACACAAAGAGTATAATAATGGGCAGTAAATACACCACTCAATGGAATTTGTGGAAAATGTAGCATAAATCTCTCGAGAATAAAAGTGAGATGAAAAATCTCTTACGAAAACTTGGCAGCCTAACGGCGCCACTTAAAACTTTCAAAATGGATTGATGAGAGAAAATAGGGTATCTCATCATATGAACATAATAAGTACAGTAGGATTAATATAAAAGAACATCCCAATCATAATAAAGATGAGCTTTAAAAGGAATGACATAAAAGAGTGTACTTAAAAAGAAAGAGAGGAGTAAGATCCCTTACCTCGGGTCCGACTTGACTCGATCGTTCTTTAATCTCCTGAATAATAAACTTGAGTTAATTTCTAATTCCTTAAGAACCCTTTTTCAAGTTCATTATTACTTTTATACCACTTATTACCATGTCACAAACATTATGTAATCATTTAAGTTAATAATATTTGTTTTGCCGATATTTGGTTCTTAAGTCGAAAGTGGTCTTCTTACAATTACATGTTGTTCATGTGGCCAAATGTTTATTATATCCAGAATTGTATTCATTATGTAGATATCATATATGTCATATATATCCAGTACATTCATGCATTTATAACATTACATAATCATTTAGAGGCAAGAAATGAAATGCACCGTTCATGGAGACGGTAAGCCGTACGTACGCATGAACGCTACTTTCATTTGTATTTCGTATTTTATAGAATGGAATAATAATTATATAAAGGTATATTATAATTCCAGTATAATATCATATATAATATCATATTTCCGTCCTTTATACATCCCACATATGGTATTTAACGAATCAAATCACTTTGAGGGGGCGGTAGTCCGCACTTCCTTAAATGAAGATATCGCGTATACCCATAATGGAAGCCATAAAGGTAAGACAAAAATGAAAAATACAGAAGCATAAATAAAACATAAACATATTATATATCATATATAAAAATAGTGACATCATAATGGCCACCTTTGAAGGTGTTAAATGAGTATTGAACAATCATCGTTTCGGGAGGCAGAATTTCACCATCCACGGAAACCGTATGTTATTTAACCATTTGATGTAGTGGTGTGAGAGTGTAGCTCGAATAAATCTTATAAAAACATCCTAGTATATTGAAGATACTGGTGTTGTTACAAAAGAAGTAAATAAAAAGAGTTTATGGGGTTGGAGAAGCAAAATAAAACAAATGAACATGAGAGAATGAATTACCTTTAAAAGTGTAACTCCTTTTGATTTAAGCCTAAAGGCTTCCTTTGAAAGGGTTCTGCCCAAAGGGAGTCCTCTAGGATGAGGAGAGGGATGTGGAGAGATTAAATGGGCAGGGGTTGGCCGAGACAAAGGCTTGAGGAGAGTGTTAAATGAGGTAGAGGTGGGGGCCTTTTATAAGAGGAGAGGAGGGGTACTTTTGGAAAGTAAGAAATATTACATTATTTGAAAATGTGTTTCGGTTTCAAAAGGACCCACATTGATATAATTCTTGGATAAGGTGATAAGTCATCGAAATCCACTCATCCAATTGGTTTTGGCCATGTGTAGGTTGTATATTTTTCATTATCTTTCCATTTTAATAAAATAGTCAAATAATGATTTCATCGCTGCATCATTATTATGTCATAAATAATTTAATTTCTTTAATGTCTAAAAATTATAAAAAAAAATACTATGATATAGGAAATCGTTTTAGAGTTCCAATGACTATTTATAATAAAAATTTGGACTTGTATAACCCCACTTAAAAATTGTTTTCGTAAAACATATTATGTTTGTGTCATTTTCACTTTAACATTAAATAAAAAGTAATTTATGTCATTTCCCAACAAAAGTGGATCCCTGGGGTCCCCAACTTGACCCATGGCTTCTAATAGTCGGCCATGACACAAACAATGGGGTTGGGACATGTGTCAAGTTCATTTCATTTTATTAAAGCATTATTTTTACCTTAAACTACACTAATTACCACTAAACGCGATTAAAAACATAATAAGTTACTATTCACTAAAAAATTATTTTTATCCCATTGAACCACATTTTACTTCTTAATGACAACCATGTATGTCAGATTTTTGAAATTCAAAACACATAAGTGGTAAAATTTAATTTAAATGAAAAATCAGCTTTTATAATTACCACTTAGTGGTTTCACTATTCATCAAAAATTGAAGTTTTTCAGAAAATTACCAAAAATTCACCCTAAGCTATTTTTGATATTCCGAATTCAAAAATGAAGTCTATTTTACAAAATTCAAAACATATAATTCACATTAATTAATTTAATAATTAATTTCCGCTGTTAGAGCAAAGAGCGTGTTTTTATAAAACAATAAGTATCAAAAGATTGACACCAGTTTAAGTCTAATTTCAAAGTGAAATTTATTCCAATGACCACCATTGGATTAAATGGTAAAAATATATTCTAATTTCACTTTAAAACCAATTCAAAAGATAATCTAATCATATAAATAAATTAGATTAAAAAGAGGTTTTGAATTAAAATACAACATTTTACACTATTCATTAAAAAATGAACTTTATCAGAAAGATACCAAAAATTTACACAAAGTAAATTTTGATGTCCAAATTCTAAAGAAGAGTTTTATTTGGTCCAAAATAATGTATAAGAGTGATCAAAACTATATTTAATGACAGTTCTCCATCAAAAGGTGATAAGTGAACCTTTAGTGAAAATTAGGGTATAAAAGCCTAGAATTGATTTCATTCCGTATTTTAAGCCTTTAGCTTTTATTGGATAAATGTAAAAAACATTAAAAAACATATATAATCGTATTTTAGTTATTTCTATCCATTCCCGCCAATACAACGACTATATGTTAACTATCATTTAAAATAATATTATTTTATTATTAGAGTGCAACGTAAGATTTCCAAGAAACTCGTTGTTGCGTGTTGGGTACGCCATCGAGCATAGCATCCCCTTTAAAGTCATATTGATATTTTATTCACAAATATGAAAATTTCATATTCATTATTTACCTAGGGTGTTACATCCTTCCCCCCTTTTGGGAATTGCGTCCTCGCAATTTTAAAATTGCGCTTGGAAACATCCTTGAAAGTCCCACATCGGAACAAAAGTCGGTAAAACAAACACTTTAAAAGAAAGATAAGTTCAAAGGTCACCCGAGTTAACCCATAATAGGATTCCAAGTATGAAAATATGGACATGGAGGAAAAAATAAAGGGTCATGTTCTGATGGAGAGTGATAGAAACCATGTTTAGGAGAAAGTTAACCACGAGAAAATCACAAACTTGTGATGGGTTAAACGGTCTTCGATTCCCCAGTAGGAAAAGTTAATAGACAACATTTTTGTTTTAAGTTACTTTTTATTAAGGAATTTATTCATAAGGAAACATAATCACTTATCATATTGACTTTCAACCTTTATTAGATTCCTTACACAAACTCATATTTTCTCCAAAAGATGAGTATTTAGGAAGACTTGTTCACATTAAGAGTACTATAAAAAACTTCTAGAGGAGCACCTAAAAAAAGAACTATACATTTACCATGTCTTCAAACCTTAACCAAAACTAAAACCAAAAAGGTTACTACAAGATCAGATAATCCAGAAAAGAATGACCCTTTATAAAAAGAAAATCTATTCTTAATCTCAAAATTTGTCCAAAAAAAACAAAAAGTTCAACGAGGACCATCCGATAAACTATTTGTCCATAAAATTATTCAAAGTAAACCTAATATAATATTGAAACCCAAATATTTGAAGGATTTAGTCACATAGTCTTCCATGTTAAATCGTAACATTTATCTCCAAACAACATTAGTTGCTCCTAAAGTCTCGTATTGAAAAGTAATTAACCTAATCACATATCCTCCATGATAGGTTAATCATTTTTATAAATAACCCAAAATCAACTTACTCTTAATTCATAAAATCATATAACTAGAATGAATCAGTCAAACTAACCAGGGACTTCACGTAGTCCAGTGGTAGGCGATAAATACCAGTCGCACTTTGGTTGTGGGTTCGATTCTCGCAGCTTTGTCCGACGCGACGGGTTGTCACACGGTCTGCGTGTTGTCAATTTTTCAAAACTATATAATTCTCAAAACATTCCCCAAAACCAAGTAAAATCTTCAAAAATATTCATAACATATTTTAACCTCAATTTTATCTCATGCCTTCCACTTCAATCATAACATTTAGTAACCCATAATTTCCTCAAAAGTAAGGATCATATAAACCCAAATGGTTCTTTATAACTATGTGCACAAAAGAAAAGATAACTATTCCTTGGATAAAATTTTCCTATATTAAACATCAGGGTTACACATAATATAAAAAGTCTTCTAATGTAACCCCATCATCAAAAGAGACTTGATAATCTTAAGAATTTCACCATAACTCTTGAAGCCCTTATATGTTGACATCTTACTCATTCAACATTCATCATGATCCATTATCCATTCCTTTCCAACCTATTCCGAAATACCTCTTTCCTACAAACGAAATCATGAATCATATCCTAAGATTCCAAAATAGGAAAACAATAGTCATGAAATAGTACATACCTTTGATTGGTCATTGTCAGTTTCTTCATCCTCAATAGGAATGGCATTAGGTATTGGTAAACGAACATTTGTACACTCTTGGTGACCCCATTCATGAAACTTCTTCATAGAACATGTTTTTGCATAATGACCATGCACACCACATTTAAAACATTCAATTGATCCCTCAGAAAGAACTTCTTTCCCTTTCCTCGAGTCAACTGGATGCTTCCTTTTTCCATGGCAGGTTCTTGCTTTATGACCTTCATTTCCACATCTATAGCATATTTCTGTCCCTTTGAAACATTTTCCTAGGTGTTTCTTTCCACATCTTTGACACATAGGTTTTTGAACACACATTCCTTTATGATTATTACCCGTACTTCCGTAGGGATTTGTCTCTTTCATATATGATGCCTTAGAGAAAACTCCAAGGTTTAGGTGGTCAATCATGACTCCAGATAGTTGGTTGAGGATAATCAGAAGAGTTCTCATTGCAGCTCCCATATCATTCAGTTGCTTTCTCAAAAAACTGTCACAGTTTCCTTCACATCCACTGTTACTTTGGTGCCTGCTAGATCCAACCATTTACTAAAACCAAAAAGGTCATTGCGAGTATATCAACAAAACCATCATGTACTAATGAGGAAGATAAACACTATGATACACTTACTCATTCACTTTATCTAAAACTAGGACTCTTTCTGAAATCCTAACCATTATGGTAATGTCACTTACGCTTAAAGAGTACCCTAACCTCAAAAGTTATCTAAACCGACCTCTGATACCAACTATAAGGCCCCAGCCTTAAACATTACTTAATCTTGAGTTATTACAAGATTACACATTGAGGATCTTTTCAGGTTTAGAGTTTTAGAGAATTAGATCATGAAACTTGCATTACATTCCACATTTAAACAAAGTGGTTACATAAAAGACAGTATTCATTCTTCCCATCAACGGGAACATATTTAAAATATAACACAGATTCTTTCTTGACACATCCTTGACACTATCATCACATCATGTACCTTTCCCTTGACCTGTGAAAAACATTTCAAAAACATGGGATGAGCATAAAAAGCTCAGTAAGAGTTATAAAAATATGGAAAGGAGACATGAGTTCATATATACATAAGAATGAAATCATACTTTACCCATAAAACAAAGGCACTTTAACATACCTCATCAAACCATGAATAAATCAAAGAAATCATAAGACATAAAGGTAACTTGAGGCATTCATAACATTCTTACGTAGGGAGTAACCCTCTTGGTTACGTTTGGAATACCCATCACAGTATATTCCCTAAATCTCTTCGGAGAAACCTTAACGTTTCACTCCTTCGCGTTACCCAATGCATTGGAGAGCTATAACGGGCTCACCCGCCCTTAGTCTATCACGGAACCACTCGTTCTTCATAACAATGCCCAAGAACCATAACATAATCGTATCACATAAAACATGAATAAAGGAAACATAACATTTCCACATTTCAATCACAATATAACATTTTAGGATATTGAAATAATGAATCCAAAAAAAGAGACCATTTCCAAAACCATTTAAAACATTTAATAAAGAGATTTTTGAATCAAAGTGTCCAATACCACCTTGAAGCTTTTAACATTTTACACCATTAATATCCATATAAATAAATCCTTAAAACCATTTTGAAAACATGGATATTAATAAGAACAAATAATTAAAACATTTAAAACGATATTCTGGTAAAAGGGGTTTCACCAAAATTAGAGACACGTGAATACAATGATTGGAGAATAACATTTAGTCAGAACTTTATAATATCATGAGAATAAAAGGATTCATGATATAATACTCCAAAGGACAGTATATACACCATATAAGAGTGAATTGGTGCATAACAACAATGAACCCTCAATAGAAATGTCAAATGTGATGAAATCCCTTATAAAGAAGGTATCCTTAAATTAAGGACAAATCAATCTCAAAAATATGTGTGAAAAATATGAATACACCCAATATAAGTGGATATTAAGTGTAAAACAATAAAAGTTCATTCACACATATTCAATGGATGACATATTCAGTGACTACATGTTGAACCCAAAGAAATCGAAATTGGGTTAAAAAGTTCCCTTGACAGCCTAACGGCATCACATCAAAATGAGTTGATGAGAGATAAAAAGTGTATCTCATCACTTGGACATAAAATTTACATCCATAAGGATATAAGAGAACATATCTCAACATAAAAATATGTAAATTAAAAGACCCAACAAAAGAAGTCTTTTAAAAAGAGGAGGGTGAAAGGTTCCCTTACCGACTTGGGTATCTTTCAAAACATACACCCCATGAAAGAAGGACAATAGATAATTGATGTAAATACTCATAAATGAATGTATATTACACAAAGAGTATAATAATGGGCAGTACATACACCACTCAATGGAATTTGTGGCAAATGTAGCATAAATCTCACAAGAATAAAAGTGAGATGAAAAATCTCTTACGAAAACTCGGCAGCCTAACGGCGCCACTTAAAACATTCAAAATGGATTGATGAGAGAAAATAGGGTATCTCATCATATGAACATAATAAGTACAGTAGTATTAATATAAAATAACATCGCAATCATAAGAAAGATGATCTTTAAAAGGAATGACATAAAAGAGTGTACTTAAAAAGAAAGAGAGGAGTAAGATCCCTTACCTCGGATCCGACTTGACTCGATCGTTCTTTAATCTCCTGAATAATAAACTTGAGTTAATTTCTAATTCCTTAAGAACCCTTTTTCAAGTTCATTATTACTTTTATACCACTTATTACCATGTCACAAACATTATGTAATCATTTATGTTAATAATATTTGTTTTGCCGATATTTGGTTCTTAAGTCGAAAGTGGTCTTCTTACAATTACATGTTGTTCATGTGGCCAAATGTTTATTATATCCAGAATTGTGTTCATTATGTAGATATCATATATGTAATATATATCCAGTACATGCATGCATTTATAACATTACATAATCATTTAGAGGTAAGAAATGAAATGCACCGTTCATGGAGACGGTAAGCCGTACGTACGCATGAACGCTACTTTCATTTCTATTTCGTATTTTATAGAATGGAATAATAATTATATAAAGTTATATTATAATTCCAGTATTATATCATATATAATATCATATTTCCATCCTTTATACATCCCACATATGGTATTTAACGAATCAAATCACTTTGAGGGGGCGGTAGTCCGCACTTCCTTAAATGAAGATATCGCGTATACCCATAATGGAAGCCATAAAGGTAAGACAAAAATGAAAAATACAGAAGCATAAATAAAACATAAACATATTATATATCATATATAAAAATAGTGACATCATAATGGCCACCTTTGAAGGTGTTAAATGAGTATTGAACAATCATCGTTTCGGGAGGCAGAATTTCACCATCCACGGAAACCGTATGTTCTTTAACCATTTGATGTAGTTGTGTGAGAGTGTAGCTCGAATAAATCTTATAACAACATCCTAGTATATTTAAGATACTGGTGTTGTTACAAAAGAAGTAAATAAAAAGAGTTTAGGGGGTTGGAGATGCAAAATAAAACAAATGAACATGAGAGAATGAATTACCTTTAAAAGTGTAACTCCTTTTGATTTAAGCCTAAAGGCTTCCTTTGAAAGGATTCTGCCCAAAGGGAGTCCTCTAGGATTAGGAGAGGGATGTGGAGAGAGTAAATGGGCAGGGGTTGGCCGAGCCAAAGGCTTGAGGAGTGTGTTAAATGAGGTAGAGTTGGGGGCCTTTTATAAGAGGAGAGGAGGGGTACTTTTGGAAAGTAAGAAATATTACATTATTTGAAAATGTGTTTCGGTTTCAAAAGGTCCCACATTGATATAATTCTTGGATAAGGTGATAAGGCATCGAAATCCACTCATCCAATTGGTTTTGGCCATGTGTAGGTTGTAGATGTTTCATTATCTTTCCATTTCAATTAAATCGTCAAATAATGATGTCATCGCTGCATCATTATTATGTCATAAATAATATAATTTCTTTAATATCTAAAAATTATAAAAAAAATACTATGATATAGGAAAGATTTTTATCTTTCCAATGACTATTTATAATAAAAATTTGGACTTGTATAACCCCACTTAAAAATTGTTTTCGTAAAACATATTATGTTTGTGTCATTTTCACTTTAACATTAAATAAAAAGTAATTTATGTCATTTCCCAACAAAAGTGGATCCATGGGGTCCCCAAGTTGACCCATGGCTTCTCATGGTCGGCCATGACACAACCAATGGGGTTGGGACATGTGTCAAGTTCATTTCAGTTTATTAAAGCATTATTTTTACCTTAAACTACACTAATTACCACTAAACGCGATTAAAAACATAATAAGTTACTATTCACCAAAAAATTATTTTTATCCCATTGAACCACATTTTACTTCTTAATGACAACCATGTATGTCGGATTTTTGAAATTCAAAACACATAAGTTGTAAAATTTAATTTAAACGAAAAATCTGCTTTTATAATTACCACTTAGTGGTTTCACTATTCATCAAAAATTGAAGTTTTTCAGAAAATTACCAAAAATTCACCCTAAGCTATTTTTGATATTCCGAATTCAAAAATGAAGTCTATTTTAAAAAATTCAAAACATATAATTCACATTAATTAATTTAATAATTAATTCCCGCTGTCAGAGCAAAGAGCGTGTTTTTATAAAACAATAAGTATCAAAAGATTGACACCAGTTTAAGTCTAATTTCAAAGTGAAATTTATTCCAATGACCACCATTGGATTAAATGGTAAAAATATATTCTAATTTCACTTTAAAACCAATTCAAAAGATAATCTAATCATATAAATAAATTAGATTAAAAAGAGGTTTTGAATTAAAATACAACATTTTACACTATTCATTAAAAAATGAACTTTATCAGAAAGATACCAAAAATTTACACAAAGTAAATTTTGATGTCCAAATTCTAAAGAAGAGTTTTATTTGGTCCAAAATAATGTATAAGAGTGATCAAAACTATATTTAATGACAGTTCTCCATCAAAAGGTGATAAGTGAACCTTTAGTAAAAATTAGGGTATAAAAGCCTAGAATTGATTTCGTTCCATATTTTAAGCCTTTAGCTTTTATTGGATAAATTTAAAAAACATTAAAAAAACATATATAATCATATTTTAGTTATTTCTATCCATTCCCGCCAATACAACGGCTGTATGTTAACTATCATTTAAAATAATATTATTTTATTATTAGAGTGCAACGTAAGATTTCCAAGAAACTCATTGTTACGTGTTGGGTACGCCATCGAGCATAGCGTCCCCTTTAAAGTCATATTAATATTTTATTCACAAATATGAAAATTTCATATTCATTATTTACCTAGGGTGTTACACAGAGCACTAGGTACCAGCGGGCTTGGTACAACCCTTGGTGGTCACGGAGTGGAAGTGGGATGAGATATATATAGATTTTTTGACTGGACATCAACGCACTTCTAGAGGACACAACTCTATTTGGGTGATCGTCGACCGACTCACCTTGTCGCCCAACTTATTACCCATCCGAGAGAAGGTATCAATGGAGAGATTGGGATTCCTCTACGTTCAGAAGATCGTATGGCTTCATGGTGTTCCATCATCTATCATCTCAGATCAAGATGCTCATTTTACTTCCCAGCTTTGGAAGGGGTTGTAGGAGGCATTCGGGACGCAGCTACGTCTAAGCACCGCCTTTAACCCTCAGACGGATGTTCAGACAGAGTGGACCATTTAGACTCTCGAGGACATGCTCTGTGCATGTGTCTTCGACTTTGGTCATAGCTGGGAGGATCACCTACCCTTGGTGGAGTTTGCCTACAACAACAGATACCACTCCACCATCGGGATTGCACCATATGAGGCATTTTACGGCTGACCTTGCAGATCACCTCTATGTTGGACAAACCCTGGAGAGTCAGCACTTGTGGGGCCAGAGATGGTCCTGGCCACGTCAGAGAAGGTTCAGGTCATCTAGGAGAGGATGAGGACTACTCAGATCCGACAGAAGTATTATGCTGATAGGAGGTGGATACCACTAGAGTTCGAGGATGGTGACCACTTTTTCTTACGGGTCTCACCTCGACATTGATTATGGAGATTTGCCCGGGGTGGTAAGTTATCTCCACACTTCATCGGACCATTTTAGGTTCTCAGTAGGGTAGGCAAGGTGGATTATCGCCTAGGATCTTCCACCACAGTTACATAAGGTTCACGACGTCTTCCACGTATCTCAGCTGAGGAGAGACGTGCACGACCCAATGCATATCACTGACCATGGGGAGATGGACAACGGTGATGGGGAGAATTTTGTGGAGGTCCCGGTGGAGATCGAGGATCGACAGGAGCAGGTTTTAGTTGGGCGGTTGAATCCTCTTGGGCGCATTAGGTGGTAGCACGGGAACCTCCAAGAGAGAAGATGGGAGCAGGAGGCTCAGATGCATGCTTAGTACCCCCATTAGTTTCCCTAGTTTATGTTGTATCTTTACGGGGACATTAATCTCTAAGGTTGGAGTAATGTAAAGACCCGTAAATTTCAAAGAATTTTTTTTAATTTCTCTGGGATTTTATGAGTACGCAGTTTCTGACGACACCTAATTCTGAGTCTCGGTGTGCCCGCAATCAGTTTCCGAAGTTTAGCTCGGGTACGTTCAGTGAACCAATGAGCGGGTTATTCTAACTTTTGAACCGTTGCTCGGAATCAAAATATGAGGGCACCGATAAAACTGTAGTGCCGGTAACTGCTTAAGAAGACCTTTGTTGGAGTTGCGTTTTCTCAGGGGGAGTTGTTTAAAAAAATAAGTTTTAACTATTAAGTGAAATAATGTTGTGTCACAAAATTATTTCTATCATTTAAGTGGTTTAACTCCCATGTGTGGGAGTTGGGGTGGGACCCACTTAATCCTAACTCCTCTTGTTAGGATATTAGTGAGGTGAGGCCCACACGATCCCCCACATTTTCAAATTCCCTAACTCCTCTAAACCCCTCTTAAATTATCTGACACTCCCTCACATTAATGTTGCCAACATAACTCCATTTAATTTTGACAACTCATGATTAATTAAGTTAAGTGAATTCAACTTTTGAATTTTGAAAAATGTTGGCATGAGTAATAAAATAAGGAAAAGTCCTTATATTATTTTTTTTGTTTTATTGTGTGGAGATTTTGGAAATAATACTCTAAGTCTTGAAAAAAATCCTCTTCAACGTTGAAAAACGTCGAGACTTCGACGAAGAGCGTCGTCACTCCATTCTATCTTCTCTCCGTGTCAAAGAATGGGAGATGTTGCTTCCTCCCTGGACCTTCTCCATCGACGTAAACAGAGCCTCACCCCACGATGCTGACTTTCGCGACGGATTCTTCCATGATCTTCTTTGAGGAAGGGGTTGTTTCATTCTACTATTATTTTGATGTTCATCGTTATTTTATTTTGGCCGCTTGTTATCAATATAAAGGGAGGAGGTCTGACCGCACAAACCCGGCCGATCCTCATCCCCTTTTTATGTTGATCACCATCGTGGTTTGGAATAGAGGCGGCACGGGGCAACGTCACCGCGTGGGAACGAGGGAACCGTGGCCAAAGCGGGCCACGGTGAAGGAGCGCAGCACCGTTGCGCCGCGCCGAGGAAGCCGAAGGAAATCGCGGACAAGGGCCGGCCATGGCGGAGGGGCACAGCGCCATCGCGCCGTGCCAATGCATCATGGAGGGTCGCGGAAAGGGTGGGTTGCGGGGGAGGGGAGAGGCACCATCGTGCCGCGCCAGTCGGACATGGGCTGCGGCCTAAGGCCGCAGCAGTGCAGAGGAGGGCGGCCGGACTCCGCTGGATGCCGGTGCTCCAAAGGGGGTACCAGTAGGTCCCGCGGTGGCAATCTGTCAGGCCATTACGGCCGACCATTTTCCGGATGTCCGGGGGTCGTAACCCCCGGCAGGTGCCAAGGGCGGGCCCCCCATGAGGGGCCACCGTTTCTCAATCAAGGGGGGTAGTGCACCCCCCAGCATCCCGCTCGGCCAATGGTCGAGCCGCCGGCCACGCGGACCGGGAAGCCCGTGTTGGGCCTGGCCGGGCCACGCCCAAGCGGGCAAGACCCGGACCTGGGTCTGGTCGACCTGGTTCGGGCTGACTCAGGGGCTATTGGGCCGGGTCGGACCGGGCCCAAACCCCCTTTTTTTGGACAGATCTGTTCAAACATCCATAACATGGGATACGGACCTCCGATCGATGCACTGTCAGATGCGTTGGGATCCTTGGATCGAGATGGTCATTTCGTTATATTACACTCTAGGTTTTGGAGAACTTTGGGTACATCCAGGTCAGTTCGAACACGAAACCAACCAGGCCCTCGGAGCGGAAATACTCATAACATGAGCTCTAGACGTCCAATTGACGTGTCGTCATCTTTTTGGATTCCTATTAGTGAGACAGTTCTTTTGTCTTACTCCGATCAAGTTTTGGACGCAGCTGGAGTACGTTCGGGTTGGTTTTAGCTTAAAAACCAACCGGACCCTTGGGACGGAAAAGCCAATAACTCTCAGACCGGGCGTCCGATTGATGCACCGTCTGTCGCATTGAGTTCCTTTTGACGAGATGAAACTCTGTGATAGATAAACTCTGGAATTAGTGACAGTTGATGTATCAAAACCCTTGGCTCATGGAGTGTACCCTCCTGGAATCGAGCATGCTGTGTGCGGAAACCCTAGAGCTGGCTGCGATTACAGCGATGATAATGAATGTACTAGAATCCTACGTGGGTTCAGCAGCGATGAAAACTGTACATGGATACTCCATTGGTTCGGCAGCGACGGCGACCGTACTAGGATCCTCTGTGGGTTCGACGACAATGATTACTGTTCTTGTATCCTATGTGGGTCTGGTAGTATCTGACTCTATACTTGTATCCTATGTGGGTACGACAAAGTAGCTGGTCTTGTATCCTTTGTGGGTATGATAGCAAAGCTGGTCTTGTATCCTATGTGGGTCTGACACCTTAGATGAATCAGCGGCTACATCTGATCATCTCTATCTCTTTACGAAGAGTATACATGTATGAGCGGTGTCTTAACATACAATAATTTTCATCGATATGATTTTTGTGCTTTCCTGTGTGGATTGGGTTGTGAATTTCATTGTGGAATAGGTTATGTTTTCCTGAGTGAATTGGGTTGTACTTGGGCTCGTGTGCTATATCCGAGCTGGAATTGATTACTTAGGTATATGTATGGGCATATACCTAAGTAGAGTTGGTTGTTACTTCGTGATTTTATCTTTCCTTTGTGGTTTATCCCTCGTGGATTCTGGGAGACCTTCGGGGGTCTCGGGTTCCCTACTGAGTAGCGTATACTCACCCCTACATGGGCTATGCCCACACTACATTGTGTTGGATGCAGATGATGGACCACGCTGATCGAGGTGGGACCATGTGGAGTTGGACTGTACCTGGAGGTGGTTCACTGGACGGGACATACACGGAGCAGATGGCTGGAGCCGAGGAGCAGAGGAGACTATCTGTACCCACCCATCAGATGGGATTTCCAGAGGATGGATCAGAGTTGCTGCTTTACTTTTCTGCTAATATACTTTCTTTTCAGTTGTACTTTACTTTCAGTTGGGTTTGTATTCTGGCCCATTTACTTTCCATCACTTAATTTTGTACATAGTTTACTTAGTTTTTACATTAGCTTGCTTACTCTGTGGTGTTTTTTTACATTATAAAGGCAATGCCTTCCCTTTATTGGGATTTACGCCTTTGGTGCTAGTCGCCAGCCCCTGGCCTGTGGAAGGTGGACTTGGGTTAGTCACGGCACGATCCCTGACGACGAGTCATGATAAATTGAGTCCCTAACGCAACATAATTCATCTTCAATATCTTGAACACAAATATTCATCTCGATAATAACATATTTAAAATAAAACCTAGAAAAAGTAATATCATCCCCTTTCTCATGAAATCAAATATGAATCTTTTCAAATGGAGATATCACCTTCCACTCATACATAGATTCATATACAACCAAGTTTATATGTTTCCTTCTTAACACATATTCAATAAAATTACCTTTCCCACTGTATAGGTGATTTAAAAGAAGTTATATTTAAGGTAATCCACCCAATTCCTCTGGTGAAGATGAAATTAATTTTGAGGGAAGGTAAAACTCATTATTTTTGGATCTAAATAACTAGTAATCATTTCTCCAAAATGTTCATGTATCCACCTATTAATAAAATTTATCACATCTTCATGTTCAAGGTTGTGTGTAGGATAATTATTTTAATGTGGCGTAAGCTGATGATATCCATAAACTACTACATGATCATCCTGCCTAAGAATATATTCTTAGACCAGACCCGATGCATCACAAATTTTCACATCTCCCTGCCTAGCCACTTGAAATGTCAAAACTAGCATAGTAGTTAAAATAAGATTCCAACTGAGAGAATAACTCCATCATTTATCATTCTAAGAAAACATCACACCCTTCTGAGGAAGATCATTCTATGGATAATACATCCATGAGATTTCCTTCACGGACTAACGATAATATCTTGCTATTCCCATCATTTGTCAAATACTGAAAACATTTCATGTGTTCTCTCAATTAAAAATAGCCTTTAACTTCTATTAATCAATAAATATACCCTATGAAAACACCATGTGTCTCTAGAAATTTATTTCTTGAATCCATAATTAGATATTTTAAAACATGTTGCAGAGATGGGGAGTTCTCATTAGACTCATAACCATTCTCATATGATGCACACTGTCCTCCTCATATTTAGAGAAAATAATGATGTCATCCAAAAAGATGAACATAATCCTATCAAGATATTTGTGTAAAATCCTTTTCAATAGAGATATGATAACATTAGGAGTTCTTTTTATAGTAAATGGGAAAATATAGTCCTCGTAATGTCCATACCTACTTCAAATGATGATTACTGATTGTTATATTATATCATACTCAACTGATGGTGACTATATAAAATTACGGTTGTTGAAAAACAATTATACCCTTTAAATTAATCTAAAAGATCGTGAATCCACATAAAAAAATAAATTATCTTTACCATAACTTTATTAATCTTTCGGTATCTAGAACATAATTGAAGAGAACCATCAGACTTCACAGATAAGAGAAATGGAATGGCCCAAGGTGGTAAACTAGGGCGTATAAACCCTTTCCCTATAATACCATCCAAATGAGACATCAACTATTTCATTTCAGATAGATCAATTTCGTACAAGGCAATCGAAAATAGTTGAGTTCTAGGCCTTCAGTCAATGTAAATATCAACATCTCTTATAGGTGGTAAACTAGCTAAATCATAAAGAAAAATCACAAAAATATTGACATCAACTTGAGGGGGATCCGAGATAAATTTATTGCTACTCCAAATTAAAGGAATATATATATATATATATATTTCTTTCTATAACATGGGATAATATGGAAGGACTTTGTTCATCCTTAGGTCCCATTCTCTTTGTATGAAATGAGACACAATACAAGTTGTAGTAAGTTAGACCTTCAAAAGATAACAAACAATTTGAGCTTAATTGTAAATGATTTAATCTATCTAGAATTCGATGTTAAGAGATTTCATTTCATCCAATAGTAAACACTAATCTATTTCGACATCGAACAAAGAGAAGACCCAAGCTGGATTATAGAATCCCCATTCTCTCATTGTACCCAGGGGACTCGTAATATACATTGAAAAACTAAAAATTACAACAAGAATATTAACCATAATAACCAGACAAGCTGAAATAAATGAGTGAAATTCCCCATTGTCAAATAGAGAAATCACTAAGGACAATGCTATTGAAATGGTTACTCTCAGAATTATTGGACATGTGTCTGCTTCCATTGGAGACTCTTCCATTGAGTGAAGTAGCATCATTTCAGATGCATGTGGATTGAAACCTTTTATAGATGAAGCATATTATTTCCCCGTCATTTTATGTGGATTTGATGATCATTCCCCACAACAAAAAGTAGAAATGTTTTGGCAGAATATATATAAGCATCACAAATATCTGCATGAACTACAGTTCTTGGGTACCTATATTAAAACCCTCTTAAAATTCCATGGATTTCAACATAGATAGAAAATTAATGGAAATCCTACTAGCTCTGTAGGAGTTATAGAAATACTCTGACTTCAATAATGTCTAAAAGAATCATAACAATTTATATTTCCCCAAAGGAACTCACACTATAAATAGGATAGAAAGAAACAAAAGATAACCCCATCATTCTATTCAGGTGGATTTCTTCAATTATATCCCTACATAGTGCATCCAGATTAGTGGGAATCCTTAGAAATAGAAACTAAGAAAGGAAATATTTTTGAATTCTCATCTCAAACAAACGATCCTTCATCTTTTTATTAGATATAATATCAAACCCAAATTGTTCTATATCCACAAAACTTTTTGAATACTCATTCATGGTTTCTTTTTGCATACTCATGCTGAAACACTCTATATCTCTATCCAATAACATTGAGTCTGGATAAAATAGGTTTTTTTAAAATAACGTTTACATCCTTACATTATAAAAAATGATATACCTCTATCATCACCATTATTTCCCACCTTTTCCATCTTCGTCCATTCAGATCAAAGGATGGACACTTAGCCCTGATAGTGTCTAGTTCCTCCAGGAACTCTAAAAAAAATTCTATTATTCCCAACCATTCCATGGGTTTTTGATGATTAGGAGAGCCTTTAAAAACAACTGGAATCTATAAAATAAATTTTCAGAACATTTTTAGAGAACTTCCCCATATGAAGCCAAAATTGGAGCCTGAATAGGGGATGCAGGTGGTGCTTATCCCAGATATTGGAATGTGTGAACAATCACCTCAACTATATTTGGGTCCACTAGAGGATTCAATTGGTTCAGTTCCGCAGAAAAATCCATTAGGATTCATTTTTAATGTCTTTTAAGAGGCCTGAGGCATCAAAAAGCCCTAAAAAACATTGAATAAAACAAATTAACAAACAATCGTAGTAATAAATGCTAATATTTCCAATAGATAGAATGATGATATTTGGATTCCACTCTATACAACTGAAAATTGAGAAAAGAGGGGAAATAATTGAAAAGAAGTAATTCCCTAGCCTCCCTCGTAGTCTTAAGGATCATTGTGGTGTGATATAACTAGGAAATCAATAGTAACTACCTCATAGACCCCCAACAATATTACAATTTAATAATGATTTTATGAAAAAATCTCAACATCCTTTTTTTAAATCATCTTGTCGTGAAGCATCTCAGGTACCCTAGAAACCCATTAACCAAGGTAGCCCTGAATGAGCCCAAAGGGAATTATTGATCCCCACAAGATGGTGACTAGCACCTAGAATCAAAAAATCGAATGTGGGAATAGTTTGGACCCAAATGTTGTTGATATAATAATTGACAAGTAAATATGCCTAACCAAAGAAAATACACTAGGAGTAATGTACCAAAATACAATAGGGAATAAAGAATCACAATTTACAAAAAACCATGTACAAAAATGAAAAAACAACCCATGTATCTATGGAAACAATTAACCACATCCATGTTTGAAAAACCAGATCCACCTCCAAGATATTATTTATCCTCACTAAAACCATGAAAAAGATTATATATGAACCCCCAAAGGAAGAAGTGGGATGTGAACTAAAAATCATCTTAGGGTCTCACCACCAATTCCATAATAGGTTCCAACAATATATTAAAAAAAGCAATTCCTTCAAATTTATACATAAATAGGTTTTCCATTTTAGTACACATTTATACAAATTGTTCTATATAATTAAAATTACTGAAAAATACATTTTGAAATTGAATTATAGGTGAAAGAATATTTCTAATCAATGGAATAAAAAACATTTATACGAAATAGTTTATATAAAAAAATAAGGCATGTAATGCATTGTATGAAACATTGGCATACAATTATATCTCTAATTTATAACATGTGAGAAACATGGTCATAATAAAAATAGGTATGTATACTCTAGGCTATAGGAATCCTTACCCTATAAGTGGTAACAAAAATATGTGTATACACACATCCCCCTAACACTATCCAAAGTAAACTCATCACCATGAAATTGAGGATGTAACCCAATACATGTATGTTTTAGAACATTTTAATAGCATAGATTGTGTTGAAATAAATTACGTACTACAAAAGGATTTCATGTTCTCTTACATAATCAATTGTGGAAAATTTATTTTACAAATTATTAAAATACAACTAAATCCCATTGATCCATTTCAATTCAAATTTTCTATTTAAATCCAAAACTATTTTCAAAAAAAAATAAACATATTTCACAAGATAATCCCTGAATGTTTCAATAATATATTTTCATTCCATTTATAAGAGTTTGATATCCATTGAAAACTAATTACGTCCAATTCTCAATTCAATCCCACAATTAAGTTTTAAAATTTGATATGAATCATTCTCATAATATTTAAAATTTAATGTAAAAAATTTTAATTTATATTATTTCCATAAACATACCCCAATTAAATGGTTTTGGGTGTTTTCGATATTATCATGCCAAAAAAATTTAAAATATAATAATTCTGTAGAATTGGATTTTATTAAATCAATTATATTTATGTTTGAGAAATTTCATTTTAATCAATATTTGAAAAAAATAAATCAATTTGAAGTTAATCATTTTGGATAAAAAAAGATAAAATCAGCCACCATTTCAGGAATCACAACACTCGCAACAACACACTTCAAAGAGAACGTATGTCTATATGACCATTAAACTGATCCTAAAACATGATAAAACATCACAGAGAATAGAACCATCATCATCCAGACTATCTATTGAAATTGAAAAGTTAGATAAAGGGATAAATAAAGAGAACAAAGGAGAACTCTTACTTGGGAATCACACTATTGGAAAAATAATGATCAAACATAAAATTAATGAATTCATAATGTTTTTAGAGAATCAATATCACGTTTTTAAGGCTTTGGGTTAGGGGGAATAAATTATAGTGGAGTATAAAAGAGATCCCAGTAATGCTTTCAATTTAAAAGACCATTGGCGGGGTACAACACGATGTGTAATCACACTACACACAGTGAAATAGTTATTTTACACAAACATTAAATAACTAATAATTGTAAATTGAGGAATATACATTCAATAAATCACAACACGTAATAGAAATTCATGATGTGTAACCATCACACAATGAATCCTTTCATGACCTGCCTCTAGAAACCATTAAATGTCATGTAAACCAATTAAACTTTGTGTAACTGTATGGAGTCATGACAAAAATTGTTCAAAAAGATGATATTCCATAAAATATCTGAATTATCAATTATAAGTATTAAACAATGTCATTCTGAACCCTACCAATCAACAAAAATTGAAATCCCTGACAAGGATGAAGTAATATCTATGTAATCGGTAATAGGATGTTACAATATCCCATAAAAATTGTTTGTCCCATAATTCCTATGAATAAGGTTTCGAACCCAAAAGATGACTTCATTTCTCTCTCAAAAGTGCCTCATATTTCCACGTCTCAAGATTATCCGAACCATGTTTCTATAGCATAGGAACCAGAGGTATCATACTCTTGTGAAGTACCATGGCCTCTAAATCAACTATCCTAACTGATCGCTCAGTCCTAGACAAATCATAGTCAATATCCAGATCACTCCAAATCAATACATGATATGAAATCTATATACACATTACCATTAGTGATTCATGGAATACATTTTGTATCAATGTTATTTTTGGTCGAAGTGCTAAATGGTATGCGACATTCCTTACAAACTCAATAACAATGAAAGGTCCCCCAAAATGAAGAGAAAACTACCCTTACATCCCAAGACATTTATCTTCCAAATATGGTGAATCATTCATGAACACCTGGTCACCAAATGGGAACTCTAATGTTAAATGTTGAAAATTAGTATGAGACTTATATCAGCTCTATTCTGTCAACATTATTTCGTTAAATAACAGAATCATTATTATCTTCCATTGCACCAGGCTTAGTCCAACCTAGGATAATTCCTCAATCTATGACCATCACAACAAATATATACAATAAAACACATACAAGACTCAAAAGGTTCCATTCTGATCACGTATTGAAAAAAAATTTACGATCGTACTCAACAAGTATGAACTGTTCATTGCACGCCCCACCAATGTCAAAAAAAAGTATGCAGAATATCCTTAGGAATCTATATATATCCCTCTATTTTCCCTTCCAAATGACGATGATAGGATGTTCTTAAATGGAATCAATATCCTAGTTCCACCTGAAGGCCTCTAAAAAAGAAAAAAGTGAACTGAAGGTCCATAACATAAACTAGAGTAGATGGAACACCATGCCAAAAAATGATCTCCATCACATAGATATTTCCCAATACCCAAACTTTGGTTGTGTCTCTATTGGGTCGGATGTGATCTGACTTGGTCATCTATTCAATGACAACCTATATCAGATTATTCCTTATATGGGTATGAAGAAACCGACTAAAAAATCGATATCAATTTCATCATACTTCCAAGTAGGTACTAGACGTCGCTGATGTAAACACGTTGGTTTTTGATACTCAGTCCTAACCTGGTGTCATGTATAATAGCAGAAAAAACTCAACAATGCCTATCATCATACATGGATACTATATCTTTTACCACATGTAAAAGAACATAATAGTTATTCTTGGGAGTGCATCCCACCTAAGAAGAATGAACCCCCATCACATTCTTCCTTTCCACAAACGACACAATGAAGTGATTTAGATAGCATATAAAACCCTCTTTATAGAATGGCCATTTGGAAACTATATCCTGCACCATAATTAGAGTGTTTAATTGATTTTAATTCATCGTAAATATATTGATCCAAGAGAATCATCTAGAGTAGATAGGATGTAAACTGAAGACGAGTTAAGGAATATTTAGCCCCTTCCTCTTGATCTCCACAAGGTAAATATGAAAAGAGTTCCATCAAATTCCACTATTTTGCCGATTCTTTCACTTCCTAGGATAGAATATTCCTACATAACACATATTCTATAAAATTACCATTCTATTAGGTATAGGTGATTTCAATATTGTAATATTACAATTATTCGACTTAGTACCTATGGTGAACATTAGATATTTTTAATGGAAGATATAACTCATTATTCTGTGGCCTTAATACAAAGTAAACAATTCTCCAAAAAGCTAGTTCCACTAAATCATAAGTGTGTGCATAAAAAAATAATTATCATGGTTGTGGGTAGGATAATTCTTCCCATGTGTCCTTAGCAGAATAGATTCTTAAGCTACTACATGACTGCCCTGCAAAAGAATGTAGTCCAATCTTCAACATGATGTGTCACAAATGACCATATACCCAACATAGCCTCTGTAAGAGTCAAAATTGGTGAAATAGTAAAAAATACTTTTCATCTAAACAAAATAATTCAGAAATTTATAATTCCATGAAAAAAATCAAACTTTACAATTTAGATAAAAACATTGGGGTATCCTATATTGAGAAGTCATTCATGAACCAATTATAATATACAGCTAATTCGAAGAATCATTGACTCTAAAATAAATTTCATGTTTTATTCCATGTAATAAAAACCATTAACTTCTTAATATAAACTGATATACAATGTTAAAGACCATTTTTCTTAGGAATTTCACATCCCGAATCCGAAAATTAGAATTATAATACATGGTGTAGTGCCAACGATTTCTTAGAAGACTAATAGATGTTCTTAGACGATGCACCTAATCCTCCTTATATTTAGAGTGTAAATGTTTTTCTCCACAAATAATAACACAATGGTATGTATATAATCATAAAAAATCATATTCATTAGATCCATGAAAACTAAAATATAATTTATTAGACCATATTAAATTACCAGGTACTCATAAGGATCAAACCATATCCGTAAAGGGGTTTTCTAAATGTCATAATTTTTTATCCTCAACCTATGTCAACCAGATAGACGTTCAATCATTAAAAACTAATATTCTACTTTCATCATATAAAAGAAATCATTAATATGTATAAATAGATACTATTTCTTTAACATAACCATATTAAACACTTCGTCGTGAACACACAATCAAATAGATCCATCATATTTCTTTTTGATGATAACCATAATTTACCAAGGTGACACTCAAGGGTGTATAAATCCTTTCTCAACATGATCATATAACTAGGACATCATCACTTTCATTTCTATTAGACCCATTTTTTATGAGATAATTTAATCTTCTTGACTTCCATGTAACAACCCGTCCACGATGCTCGGAGCCAGTGCATTGCTAATTACATTGGCATGGTTGAAAGTAAATAAATACATAAGAAAAAATAATTTTAGTTGTCATGATGAAACTAGATATACACGTGAATCTCATAACAACAACTAAAAAACAACACCTATGAGTACAAAATAAACAGTTTCTTCTTCATAACATGATTAATGTAAAAAAATGAAAGGGTTTAGCTCAAATTATCAGTAAGGGTTAAAATAGTATAAGATAAAAAATAAATTAATCATAAACAAATTGGTAGATTAAATATTCCATCGTGAATTAATTAAAGACACACGCCATTAATAAACCGAAAATTAAATTACGTCCATACATTTTGTCCTATTGAAAACCTCTTGGATTGTAATAAAATAAAATGAATAAAGATATATTCTTATTAATTGGATGTCATATATATTGAAAAATATAGTAATATACCTTTGAAATGGTTTATGTTTGTTTGAAGAAACCCTTCGGCTTTTTTGAATCAAACTTGAAGGGTTTGTCGCCAACTGATTTGTCTCATGAGACATGTCGATGCATCAAGAGGCTATAGCGGGAACCTCCCATAACTACAAGACAAAATAATTCTTTATAAATATATCAAATACTATTATAACAATATTTGCCAATAACAATGTAGAGTATTTGATACATATTCATCAATATTTCCATAGTTGAATCAACATTCCAAATTAACACTGTTTGTAAAATGTTATAAAGGATAAGATAGTAATCATATCCATAATACCAGAATACAGATATATAATATATTTGAAATTTAAAATGAAAAATTATCTTATATTTTTAGTGGATACACCACAAAAAATTTATTATGTGCACAATATCGAGTATGTCTCAATGAAATGGAAATTGATACAAAACCCCTTATGACATTGTAATCAATAAATACTTATAACCAAAAACTAATAATCACTAAATGGAATACAATATACTATTAATATAATGGAAATAATTATATAATACATTAAATAGATGTAAATATACACAACATGAAAAAATAAGTGTTGAACGATGGAGATCTCATGAAAATAAAAGAGAGATGAGAAACCCTTTACTGAATATCAACATGGTATCGAGTCTACTGAAGATGGATTAAGGGGAAAGGGGGTTACAAATCATTTAAAAATAATCTGGTATGTATAGGGTAAATGACAAAACATAACCCATCATTATTAATTACACATTATATGCCATAATAGATAGGACATTCTTGAATAATGTTGTGACAGAGAGGATCCCTTACGTTATGTATGCATGTATTCCTTGATTGATTTTAATAACATGAATAATAAAATTTGGAATCATTAATTAATAATGCAATGACATAATAAACGTTTTATTTATTTATTATAACAATATTATGTTCATTTAGGGCATTTGTTATGGGTTGATGTGGTCAAATTTTATTGTTTTGGAAGCATTTCCTTTATTTGTTTTCTTTATTGGTTACTTGTATTCCTGAATGGAAGTTCTTTTGAAATGTAGTTAAACATCCTGAATTTTTTATATATATTTTTAGTGACATTAAAAATATATAAATGATATTATAATGATTTTTTCTATATACAATTATGATGACTCATTAGTTAATTGTTAATAATAAACGCTTGGATTAACTTTGATGTTTGGTGAAAAATGAACTTGTTTGTTATTATTATTTCATATTATAAGTGTGTAAGGATTTGGTAACATTGGAAAATATAAAATAAAAATATTAGGATCTGTTAAAAAATTTAATGTATAAGGCCCTATACTTAAACATTACATAATCATTAATTAAGTTAATAATTCAGATTGGGGATATTTTTAGGTATATAGTTTTAATGAATTTGGCCTTAACTATTACATTACATCTCAAATATTACAATGTAGACACTTCTACCCAGTATCCATTTTTTCCTTAAATGAAAAACTCTTAAAATAATTTAATTATTATTTTCTTGTATGAATCTTCTTAATTTATTCATTTCTATTGCCATTCCTTATACACTTTGAAAAAACATTTCCAAAACATGGGATGAGGATAAAAATATCAGTAACACTTATAAAATAAAGAAATAAAACATTAGTTAATAAATAAATTAAATACATAAGGCCTTTAACATGTCTCATGAAATCATAATAATTACGAATAACACATAGAAATCATATATCATAAAGGTAAATTGTCGCATCGATATCATACTTACATTTTAGCTTTCATAGCTATATATGGAGTTATGTTTGGAATACTCATCACAATTTAATCCTTAAATCCCTAGGGAGAAACAATAATTTATACGACATTCATATAACTCAATGAATTGGAGATCTATCCCAGGCTCACCCGTAATATGTTTGTCCCAGAACCACCTGTATGCGTAAACAATGCCCAAGAACCATAACTAAATCATAACACAAAATTCAAGAATAATGAAAAGATAAAACATCCACATTGAAATCACAATATATAATTTCAATTTATTGACATAATAAATCAATTATCTAAACCATTTTCAAAATCAAAAAACATAAAATGAGTCTATGGTATTAATTTTACATTTAAAAACAATACTACATATTTAGGAAGCCAAATATAATATATGGATCGTGGTTATAGAAAGGTCATTGTCACCACATGCTTTAAAAAGGAACAATATTCATGTCATATAGAAAAACTCATTCTAGGAAAATTTTACCCTTTGAATAAAAGTAAAAGTATACAGTGATTATTATAAATCTATAAGAAAATTTCATCTATAAATCGAAGTATGCCTTAATGAAAGGAGATTGAGATGAAGTCCCTTACCTCAGGTCCGACTTGGCTCATTCACTATTTAATCTCCAAAATAATAAACTATTGTAATTTTATACATTCTATATAACCTTTTGAAAATTTATTATTCCTTTTATATAATATATTACCACATAATAAATATTACATAATAAATTATGTTAATAAGCGTCATTTTGTCAATATTTAGTGCTAGAGTCAAAAATGAACTTCTTATAATTACATGTAGTCCATGTGGTCGAAAGTCCATTGTATATAGAATGATAATAATTATTTAAATATCCTAAATATCAGGTATTTTAGGTATATATATACATCTTTATTTTTGTACATAACATTTGGATATAAGAAATTGAAATTTACCTTTCATGGAAACTATAAGTCGTACGCACGAATTAATGCTATTTTCATTTATATTTAATATTTAATGGAATAGAATCATTATTAGAAATAGGTATATTATAATTATGGTATAATATATTATATAATTTCATCAGTTACATCTTTCATACCTTCCACATATGGCATGAACGAGTCATATAACATTGAGGGTGTGGTAGTCCGCACTTACTCAAATGAAATTATCGTATTTACGTATTATGGAAACCAAAAATGTATTATATAAATAAAGAATAAAAAATCCTATAGAGAATAAAAATATAATATATATATTATATAAATATATTTCCATCATATTTTCCACTATGAGAGGTGGTAAGAGATAATTGAACAATCATCATTTCATGGGGCAGTAGTTCATCATCAACATAAATAGAATGATCAAATCCATTAGGTGGATGTGTGTGGAAGTTTAGTTATAATCCATATCATAAAAAATACTATTATATTTAATATACTGGTGTTTTTATAAAATCATGTAATAAAGATATTTTATGTGGATGGAGAGGCAAAATGAAAGAAAAGAAGTTGAAAGAAAACTTTACCTTCAAATCGGGTAACTACATTTGGTTTGATCACAAAGGATTTATTTAATTGCATTCTGGCTAAGGTAATGAAAAAATGTAGAGAATAGAGATGTTGGAAACTTATTGAAGTATGGTTTGGATGAGCTATGGGGATTGAGAGTTGGGAGTAATGGGTTACAGGTGGTGGCCTTTTGTAAGGGGGAGGAGGGGTTCATTATGAATGTTTGAAATTATTATATTATTATGATTTTTTTCATTTTAAAATGATTCAAAACTAATTAAATTAAAATATATGTTGAATATATTTCAGTAGAAAATCATCCAACTAGAATTGGATCGGTGTCAAATATTTTTAAATTCTTTTATTTTTATTTAAACCTTTGTTATCTTATTTATCTTTTACCATGTCTTCATGAATATTAATACTATATGGTTTATATGTTTACAATAAAATTACAACAGAACCTCAAGTTCTCCATTAATGACATGTAAAACCTTATCTATGTCCTTTGGACAATTATTAGATTTCATGGACTATTAATCCATTTAATAAATATGTATTTGTTTTAATATCTCATTTACATTAATTAATATATTATTCAATAATGAATTTTTAAAAATCCACAAAACATGATTATTTTGATAAATCATCATTAATAAATATATAAAAACTATTTATAATCCATAAAATTCGTGTTTGAGATCCAAAGAACCAAATTAAAATCATTTTACAATTTTTATTAACATTTATTTGAATCAATTATTAATGATGCAATCAATGCATCACCATTGTATCATAATTAAATTTATTTATATAAAGTCTAAAAATTATAAATAAAATACCATGTTGTTGGAAATATTTTTAGGTTTCTAATTAAAATTTTTATCTGAATATATCACTTATATAACCCCAAATAAAAAATGGTTTATTAAAATTAATTTCATTATGTAACATTTTTCGTAACATTAAATTAATTTTTATAAAATGAAATTTTCACTTAAAAGTGTCACCATGTGGTTCAAAAATTGACCCATGGATACCCATGGTCAGACATGTATTAGAAAAAAGGGTTATGAGAAGTTTCAGAGTAATTTAATATTATTATATTATATTTTTAACCTTATTTACAATTTTTAACTTTTATCCATGGTAAATAAATTATTTATTGGCATTACTATTCATAATGTCTAAAAATAAATGATACCTATTTAAAAAATTTAGAACTCCTGATTCCAAATATTAAATCAATTTATCAAAATTAAAATCATTGAATTTTCAGAAATCAATTTACAATTAAATACTGTTGTCAAAACCAAAATGTGTGTTTCAATAAATAATAACTACCAAAAGATTTACGTGTGTTTATTTCAAATTTCAAAGTTGAATTACATACAATGACCAAAAAATGATTAAATTATATAAATTTAATCCAATTACACTTTAAAACCATTTAATAGTATAATATAACCATTTAAATAAATTAGTAAAAATGATAGTTTTGACATAAAATGCAAAAGATTACACTATTTATTAAAAAATGAAATTTATCCAAAAATTACAAAAAAATTACCCAAAGTATATTTTAATATCCCAATTATAAGGAAGAAGTTTATTTTTTCAAATGGGGCATATAAAAGTGAAAAAAATCATATTTAAATGTAGTTTTCCATCAAAAGGAGGTAAAACAACCTTTTAAAAATATCACTGGTTTTCATGCTTAAAATCAGATTCATTTCCATTTTAAGCCTCTAATTTTTTTTCGCATAAAGGTAAAATCAATAAACAAATATTTATAATCATATTTTATTTATTTCTATTCATTCCCATCAAAACAATGACTAGGCATTAAGAACCATTTAAAATAATGATTTATTATTACTTTTCAGTATGACTCATCCTTGTGTGCAACATGAGAATTCGGAGAAACCCATTGTTGTATGTTGGGAACACCATCAAACATAGTATACCCTTTATTGTAAAATTAATATTTAATTAATAGATATTAATAAATATGAATATATCATATCCTTTATTTACCAGGGGTGTTACATCCTTCCCCCCTTTTGAAAAGATATGGCCTCACAATTTTTAATAACTAATCAAATATGTGGGGGTATTTATCCCTCATATAATTCTCAGATTCTCAGGTATACTCTTCATATATATGGGTTTTCGATAATAACATTACTTTATGAATTACCTTAGTCCACAATACTTGATTTTTTCAGTCAAGAATCTGGACTAGTTGTTCCCCATAATAGAGATTCTCTTCCAATTAAACTACCTTTGGACACATAATATGTGATGGATCCAGCCTAAACATGATCAACATTAGAACATGAAAAATTTGTTTACCTAGGATAATCGTGGAGGTTAAGATGCTCTGAAGCCAACTAATCCAACATTCTCTAGGGTTTCATAGGGTTCAATAAACCTCAACTCATCTTTCCATTCTTACAAAAATAGTTCACACATTTCCATAGAGTAACATTTAGAAATATATGATCACTTACTTCAAAGGAAATATCCGTACTTCGGTTATCTGCATCACATTTCTGGAAATTCTAAGTTGTCCTAATGTGTTTCTGTATCAACTAAACTTTCTCAGCCATATCTTCAACCAATTCTAGTCCAATAAACTTCCATTCACCAACCTCATCCCAAAAAACTGGAGTTCATACCCACTTTCCAAATGATGCCTCTAATAGATACATTTTTATACTGTAATAGAAAATATTATTACATGAAAATTTAACCAAAGAAAGTAGTTGGTCCCAACTTCTGACGTAATCCATTGAGCAAGCACATAGAATATCATCCAATGTTACAATTGTTCATTCTGACTTCCCATATGACCGAGGATGAAAAGTTGTACTAAAATTTAATTTAGTACCCAACGACTTCTCAAGGCCTTTTCAAAAGTTATAATTTTACCCAGGAACACAGTCACATACAAAGGAGAGGGAACTACTTGGATCCTGAAATCTCTTTAACATGAAATTAATAAATTTGATTTAGAGACAAAGTATATAGAACATGAATGATATGTCATGATTTATCCAATCAATCAACAATATCCCTGATAGCTTTTTTACCTATATATGTCTTCGATAATCCTATAAAAAAGTCCATGGATATATTTTCCCTTTTAAACTAAGGCACCAGTATTAGCTAATCCATCCGTTTCTATAACTGCTGCTCTTCTATTTTCTACTAATAAGTCAAAAAAATCACAATAATGTCCTAAATATATATTTTCATTCCATCCCACTAGTAATACTCCCAGTGATCTCTGCACAGCTTAGTATTTCCAGGATGAACTGAAAATGGTGAACTATGAGCTTCACATAAAATCAATTTCCTTAACTTTGAATCATAAGGAACACATAATCAATTACCAAATCTCAAAATATAATCCTTATCAATGTTAAATTCAGGATAAATATCTTTATTAATCAAATAGACCTTTTTCTGTAAATCACTATACTCCTTATCCTCTTGCTTAATTTTGTCAAATAGAGATGATTTCAATGACACCTAAAACAAAACAGAGTAATTTCCTGCACCAAAAACATATATTCCAAGGTTCATGAAATCGTTAATCAAATGAACTTTTTCAAATTGTAACATGGTTGATGTATCATTACCTTTTTGACTCAAACATCAGCCACATAATTCCCCTTTACAAGATGGTAATGAATCGTACAATCATAATCCTTGATTAATTATAGTCATAGCCTCTATCACATGTTCAATTATTTTTGAGTGAATAAATATACATCAAACATTTTTTGTCAGTATATATTTCACATTTTAAAACATACTGATGATTCCACTAAATTATTAAAGAAAAAAACAACAACAGCAAATTCCAAATCATGTGTAGGGTAATTTAACTCATGAGGTTTCAACAGGTGTGAAGAATAAGAAATTAAATGGTCATTCTGCATAATGAAACAACTAAGTCTTTTCAAATAAGTATCTCATTAGATAAAAAATTCACCATCACTAGAAGGTAATTGAAATATTAAAGGATTCGACAATCTTTTTGTCAATTGCTAAAAAAATAATCGCATTTTTGTCCAAATTATCATAACACATTTTCATGTAATCGTAGTCAGTAAGCTAGATAACCCAGAAAAAATTTCAAAAAACCTTCTGTAATATTCTGCTAAAGAATAATATGGATCTCTGTCATATTTGTGGGTCTTTTCCATTCTTCAACAACTTATTTTTAAGAGGATCAACAGTTATTGCATTTTTTAAAAAATGTGACCAGGGAATGATGTTTTTGGAACAAAAAATCACCAATGATGAATTTACCATATAGTTTCATTTCTTTTAAGGATTTTATGATAACCCTTAAATAACATTCATGTTCCTATTTAAATTTTTAAAAACCCAAAATTTCATCCAAAAACACAACCACAAACTTTTGCAAGAATTCATGGAATATTCAATTAAAATGATACTTGAATACATAAGGTGAATTAGATAACCCAAAATGCTTAACTAAAAATTCATAATGGTCATATATAATATGAAACACTATCATCAGAATGTATCCATCAATTAATTTCAACTGACGGTACCCCGAACCCAAGTCAATCTTCGAATAATACTGATCTCCCAGGAGCGGATAAAACAATTCATCTATATGAGGTAAAGGATTTTTGTTCTTAAAAGTGATGTTATTCAGTGCACTATATCCAATGAAAAGTTTCACTGAAAAATATTTATTTTTAAGAAACAAGATAGTATCACCCCATGGGGATGTGCTAGGTCCAATGTAACCATTGTCTAATAACTCCTATAATTGATTCTTTAACTTTAAAAGTCCAATTTGATCCATTCGATAAGGGGGTTTGGAAATTGTATTAGCATTAGGAACTAAGTGAATAGTAAATTGAACATCCTAATCTTGTACTATACAAGGATAACATAAAAGAAAATTATCCAAATACTCATTTACCATAAGCAATTAGTTAATCTGAAAAATAATTTTGTTTTCATCAGTATTTACAAGGTAACATTCATTTCCATCATTTACTTGTTTCTCACCTTCATGATTTGTTATCAAATTTAATCGTTCATTATTGTACGAAAACAATAATTCTTTCTGAAAAGAAACCTATTTAGATCTGTATTCAATCTTAATAAAATAAATTTAAATCCATTCAATTCCCAAAATTAATTTGAACTCTACTATAGGCAGAAAAGTTATGTTTGCAGGTAGATTATTTCCACACACAAGGACAATAATGTTCCTATAATTTCGTTTTATCTCAAAACATCCTCTCAGTGTTTTTACATTATTTTTAAGATTCATTTCATGAGATGGAATTCCTAATTTATTAGAAAATTTCATAGGAATGAAAGAATCTGTAGACCCTGAATCAAACAACTCATTGTCATAAACTGAATAAACAAACTATGTACCTGATACTACATCATTCTATGACCCAACATCTTCTGAAGTAGTTGAAATGTATTTCAAAACCCATTTCTGATTGTAGTATGGTTCCTTTTCCTTAGTTGAGTTATTCATTGGAAACTCATTTTCATAATGAACCAATTCATTGCACTTCAATCATTTTTCTGATTATAAATCATGTTTTGTCATACCATTACCCTAAAATTTTTCAGTCCATTTATGAGACTTAGACCTCATTTCACCACATCAGATGCAATTTGGATTATTCTAAGGGCATTCTCCAGTTTTATTTTTACCCCAAATCTAAAAAAATGTATCCTTATGTTTCTTACCATTAAAAGTTTTCTAAGAGTTATTCCCTTTCGTATGCCACCTCTACTTCTTATTCTGTTTTTTTAAAGAACACCTACTCATCGGAATACTACATTTCAACCTTCTTCGCACATTAAACTGGTTTTTTATAACCTCTAAACTCATGAGAAGATAAATACCTTCAATAATTGGCCTTTAATCTGGAGTATAAATGATTTATTTTACTATCAAGATCTCATATGAATTTTCGAGCATAACTTGCTAGTCGGGTGAATTTTTCTACATAACCCGCCATTGATTCTTCCTCCTACCTCGATTCTATGAATTGTTTTCTATCCTAATATTAACCACCTAATTAAGATATTTCATAGTAAACATATATTTGAATTTATTCCAATAAATAGTAGCAATATCCTCATTATCCCTGATATTTTTCACCATCAACCACCACTAATCAGCTTCACCTTCAAAACGATAAATAAAAAGTATATGATTTTGATGTTATACACATCCAATGACATCAAAAATATTCTACAGTGCCTTAATAAACCCTTCATTTAGAGTAGGGTTATATGAAACCTATAATTATGGGGGATATTTCCTCATGAAATGTTCAACTACTGATATGTTCCTCTGTGGTTGATCTGCAAGATCTCATGCATGGATACTGACGCTATTTATAGACGAATTAAATTGTGCCCAGACAACAAAAAACCATTCCGTTCCGATTCCGACCATATCAACTTGATGATTTGGATGGTTTTTTTCCTGTTGAGTTCATCCAAATATAGCTTCCATGATTCCTCTACGGAATGATATAATTTCCACATTGCAATAAAAATATATCATTTTGTATGTTGAAATTATCAATCCATTCAAAAAACCATTTTCATTTCTAAACTACATAATAAGTTTATATGGTACTTATTTTTCTTTTAAAAATATAATTTCTAGTTAACGAATCCAAATATCAAATAATACTTGTGGCAGCATAAAGTTTTTTGTCATCATGTACGTTTAAATCAAACAATATTTTTGTCATTTAGAAAAATTCTTCATAGAAAGAAGATTTTTTTTGAATAAAATTAAAATTCAATGTGGTATTCTTATATATCTTATAAAATAATTTCTTGAATAAATTGATGTATGTCTCAATGAAAAGAGATTGAGACGAAGTCCCTTACCTCTTCTCTAACTTGACGCGTTCATTCATTAATCCCCTAAATAATAAATTAAGGTTAATTTATAATTTATTCATAACCTTTATCAATTTTATTATTCCATTTATATCACATATTACTATGTTATTAACATTACATAATCATTTATGTTAATAAAGTTTGTTAGTTCGAAATTTGGTACTTGTGTCACAAATGAACTTCGTAAAATTACAAGTTGACCATGGGGTCAAAATTCTATTATCTCAAAATTGATATTCATGATTTATATATTATATATATAATATATATAAATATATATTATATGTAAATATATTTATAACAGTACATAACCTTTGGAGATAGGAAATGAAATGCAATGTTCGAGGAGATGGTTAGCCGTATGTACGCATGAACGCTAAATTCATTTCTATTTCACATTTAATGGAATGAAAAATAATTATAATTGGGTATGTTATAATTATAGAATAAAATCAGATATAATTTCACTAACTCCATCCTTTATACCTTCCACGTATGGCATGAACGGGTCATATTACATTGAGGGGTGGTTGTCTGCACTTCCTCAAATGAAATTATCATATTTACCAATTATGGAAACCAAAAACGTATGCTATAAATGAAAAATAAAGAAGCATAAAGACAATATAAATATAATTTATATCACATATAAATATATTTCCATCATAATAGACACCATGATAGGTAGTATGAGATAATTGAACAATCGGCATTTTGTGAGGCATTAGTTTTCCATCGATAGAAAGAGTATGTTTTTATCAATTAGATAGATGTGTGTGAGCATTTATTTTAAATCCTTATCATAAAAACCTGACAATAAATAGAATATAATGTTTTTATTATAAAATAATGTAATAGAGGTGTGTGTAGTGGGTTGGAGAAAGAAAATAAAATAAAAGAACTTGAGACAAGACGTTACCTTTAAATAGGTTAACTCCGATTGGTTGGAACCAAAACGCATTATTGAATTTAATTAGGCCCAAGTTAAGGCTACTAGGTGGAATATACAGATTTTGGGATATTATTGGTTTATATTTTATATGATAAAATGGTCTGTAGTGGTGTGAGTAATGGGTTAGAGGAGGTGACCTTTTATAAGAGGGGGGAAGATCTCTTTAGGAATGTTTGAAAGAATTATTTTATTATTAAATGATATTTGGTTTAAAAAGGTCAAAAACTAATAAAATTCAAAAATAATAAAAATATAAGTCTAAATAAAATCATCCCATAAGAATTGGATAGGTATTGTATATTGTTTAATCCTTATCTTTTTTATTTAACCCTTTGTTGATTTTTTCATCCTTTACAATGTCTTCATTTATATTCGTTCAATATGGTTAATATATTAACAATAAAGTGAATATATTACCTCACGTGGTAAATTAATCATATTTTCAACCTTAGATAAGTCATTGGGCCTAATATTAGTTTTTTAGGACTATAATATCATTTATTAAAAATTGCTTGTTTTTTAAAACTCATTTATGTCAATTTATATACTATTCATATCAAGAATTTTATAAAAACAACAAAAACGTGACTATTTAATATTGAGAACATTAATACAAATATTAAATGTATATATAATCCCTAAAATTCGTGGATGATATAAAAATAACCCAATTACCTTTATTTGACCATTTTTAATATCATTTATTTCAATCAATTATTAATGAAGCAATCACTACATCACTGTTGTGTCATAATTAAATTTATGTATATGATGACTACAAATTATATATAAAATACCATGATGTAGAAAAATATTCTTATCATTATAAATACTATTTATATTCTAAAATATCATATAAATAACCCCATATAAAATATATATTACTAAAAGATCTATGTTTGTGTTACATTTTCCAGAACATTAAATTCATTTTTATAAAATTTCAATTTCACTTTCTTGTGGTTCCATGTGGTCCTATAATCATCCAAAGGATTTCCATGGATGTAAAAGTATAATTTTTTTTGTTATAACATTTTTTAGTGTAATTTAATATTATTATAAGTTTATTTGGTAACCCTTATTTACCAAATTTATCTTTTAACCATGGTAAATAAAATATTTACTAATGTTTCTTTTCATATTTTCTAAATATAAAAGTTACTAGTTTACACAATATGGAACTCCTTATTCAAAATATCGAATAAATTTTATCAAATTAAACACATAGAATTTGAAGGAAATAATTTCAAATTAATTACCGTTGTCAAAACCAAATAGCATGTTTTTAAGAAATAATAACTACCAAAAAATTGATATGTTTTTATGTTCAATTACAAAGTGAAATTACTTATAATAATCAAAATGAGATTAAATGAAAAAAATATATTACAATTACATTTTGAAACTATTTAAAAAGTTAATATAACCATATAAATAAATCTGAGGAAAATGAAGTCATGACTTATAATGTAGTATTTTTTATCTATTCATTAAAAAATTAACTTTATCAGAAAAATACCAAAAATTTACCCAAAATAAATTTAAATAAAAAAATCTAACGAATATGTATATTTTGTAAAATGGTACATATATAAGTGATAATAACTATATTTTAATGGTGTTATCCATTAAATGGAGGAAAATTGATCTTTTAAAAATATTAGAGTTTTTCAAGCATAAAACCTGATTCATTCTCTTTTATGTCTCTATCATTTAGTCGATAAATGTAAAAACATTTATCGAATAGGTATAATAATATTACATTAAGTTCTGTTCTTTCCTACCAATAAAATTGATAGCTGTTAACTAACAGTTATATTATATTATTATATTTTATTACAACTCATCCTTCTATGCAACATGAGATTTCAGAGAAACCCATTGTTGCATGATGGGTACACCATCGAACATAGAATCCCCATTACAGTAAAATTAAAATTTACTTCAAAAATATTAATATATATGAAAATATCATATTCATTAATTACATAGCATGTTACAAAAATGGTTTCTTGGCCATTCATTAATATAGTAATAGAAATTGAAAACCCATCATCCCAAAATATGAAAAATTAAAACATATTGGATGATATTTCCATTTTTATGGAAAGAACTGGGGGAAAAGATAAATAGTGATAAAATATTCCAGTATCATAATTAAATTTTATTCCATTTATGGTACTATAATTATCCTTTCCTTTGTATGTAGTGAGGTGAGGAGAGGGAATTAAACGAAGGGAACATCTAAAATAATTTCAGAAAAAGGAATGAGTGGTTCACCCCTTGAGTACTCCTCATTTAGAATCTCTTTAAAGACATAATTTTTGGCCTTTTGTTGAGACCATAAGGTCATTGACATTGGTGAAGATCTAAAGAAGATATTAGAGCATAATTTAAATGATTTGTGAAGCTTCAGTGGTGTGGGTGGATTAGGGGGTGATGGGTAGTTGATATAGTGGAGGGGAGGAAAGTTTTCTTAATATTATATTCATTAATTTATATTTCTTCAATAAGACTAGATATTTTGAGGATTACATGTCCTAGAATAGTAATAATTTTATGTGATTTTGATATTTGGATGATTACATAACTCAACATGCTAGTAATAGTGAATTTAAATTATATTGTATTAATACAAAATATTAATGTATTTTACTATTCAAAAAATTGCACATATTTCAGAAAAATCCAAAATATTTACCATAACTATTTCTCGACGTGTAGAATCAAAAAATGTAATACATTTTTAAAAAATAATTTTCTAAATATGGTAAATTTATTTTTTAATTATAAATTTTATTGTATTGAAAAATACCCACACATAAAATAATAATCAACATGTCTATGATCCCTAAATTTTTTCATACATTCATTATTATGGTTAAAATTAGTATGGGTCTCATTAGTTATCATGAGGGTAGGTTACTATTCATATTAGTATGTTACAATTCATTATAGTATGATACTATTCACATTAAATTATCTTGATTCTCTAAGACTCCAAATATCACCCTGATCATAATAGTGTGAGTCTATTTTTCGAAATTCTAAATACAGAAGTAGAAAACATAAGTTTAATGGATAGCTTATGACAATATCCCAAATAAACAAGTGTTATTCAAAGAAAATTAGTGCTTTATGATATATATGATATCTAATGAATTGAATGTATTTATGATAAACATACTATAAAATGTTTGGGGTGTTATATTATTCTGTTATTCTGAATTTTCATACCTTTAATTTTTCATGTATAAGTCCCTTTAAAAAGATGTGGGTGGTTTTTCATCACAACATCCTCAATTTCCCACATTGCTTCCTCCATTGTACAGTTTCTCCAAAGAAACCTTACCGGTTTAGTTATCTGTATACATTCTCCCTTTGTGCCAGGAATCTCGATAGGCTCTTCACAGTATGAAAAATAAGGTTCCGACACTATTTCTTCATAGGTTAGGACATGTGTTGGTTCTGGCATGTAATTATTTAACAACGACACTTGGAACACATTATAAAAATTGGAAAGACGTGGTGGAATTGTTAAATAGTAAGATATGACTCTGAACCTTTCCAGAATTTTAAATGGTCTAATGTACATGGGGTTGAGTTTTCATTTTATTCTAAACCTCAAGACATCCTTCCACAGAGATACATTTTGAAATACATGATTTCCTAATTGAAATTAAAATTCCTTTGTTTAGTTATTAGCATAACTCATTTGAATGATTTGGAATGCTTTAATATGAGCCTGAATTTTCTTTACTGCTGAAATTGTCTATTCGATATGATCGGGGCCTATATGTTTCCTTCATCTCACCACATCCCAACATGTTGGAGTTCTTCACCTCTTACCATATAGCGGATCATATGGAATTATTTGAATTATATAATGTAAACTATTATTATAGTTAAATTACACCAACATAATTTTTTGATCCCACATACCTTGAAATTCAAGATAACATGGTCACTAAATGTCTTACAGTGTTTGAAAAATCCTTTCAGACTGTCGGTCGGTTGGTGGGTGATAAGCAGTACTTATATGGAGCTCCATTTCTAATGCCTTGTTAAGGATATTCAATAATTTGGTTCTAAACTGGGGATCTTTATCAAACACAATTGACATAAGACAACCATGAAGTCTTATAAATTCATTAATATAAAGTCTTTTTAGGATCACAAGTTTTAAACCCTCTCTTATATCAAGGAAATGTTTTGATTTTGTGAGACGTTCAACAATTAACTATATTTCATCATTCATTATAGTTAGCCTCACTAGTCCTATGAAAAAATACATTATAATTTCATCCCACTTCCACATAGTAATAGGTAGAGGTTTCAAGAACCCTCTAGGATGTTGTCTCTCTACTTTCACTTATTGAAAAACAAGACACCTTGAAAATACTATGAAATTTATCATTTCATGTTATCCCGAAAAAAAAATATTTCATCAGATCAATATACACCATAGTTCTACAACAATGTATATAGAAATTTGATCTATGAGAGTCATCTAGTAGTTTCATTTTTATCATAGGTACTAATGGAACACAAAACCTTCTCCAAATTTTTAGAACTCCATCCACAATCACAAAAATTTCAAATCTTCCATACATAACATCTTTAAAGAAAATTATATATTCCCATAATTGGAAAGAGGGATTTTTATCTTCTCAATTAATTATGGTTTAGAAATTATTTGAGAGATGAATGATGTTTCCCATTCCTTAACAATTAAAATATCCATATTTAGTTGGTCTATGAAAATATAACTTCTCTCAATCCACGTTTTTTTCAGAAGTCTATAATCATTCCAATGTAATGCATATGCCACCTTATTTTCCTTTCATGGGTGGTATTGTATTGAATAATCATAGTCATTGGGTAAGTTGAGAATTCTTATTTTCTTCGTGTTGATTTATTTATGTGTAAAAACGTGCTTCAAACTCTTGTGGTATGTATATATCTCATATCATTCACCATGGAGATAATGTTGTCATATTTTTAGGTTATAGATTACTATTTCTATCTCATGATCATGATATGGTAAATTCTTCCCTTGGGTCTTCAACTTCCATGAGGCATAAACAATAACATTATCATTTTCCATTAGGATGCAACCCCGTCTATTCTTTAGTGCATCATTGTATATCAAAAATCCATCATTTCCTGAATAAAGATTCAAAATTGGATCATTGACCATTATACTTTTCAATCCATAAATGAATTATGTACATTATTTCATCCATACCATATTAATCACTTTACATGTGATCTTGGTTAGTAGGTTAGTTGGTCAGGTGAAAATATGAACAAAACACTGATAGTAACATACTAAACCAATAAAACAACGTACACTAGTTATGTTCATTGGCGAGGACCATTCATTGATTTCATTTATCATCCAAGGATCAAAAAAGATTCCATCTATATAGAAAATATGGCTTTAAATGAAACTAATTGAAGACATATTTCACACTTTCTAAACATACAATATAATTCATTTCATCATAGATTTTTCAGAATAATCCACAAGTGAATCACATAATGTTTGTTAAATTTAGATTATAATAGGATATATTTTATTAATACCACAACAAATTCATCAAGATATTTCTTCAAAACACTATTCATTAGATCCATGAAAATATAGGGTGCATTAATTATTTCCAAAGGCAATACATTAAACTCGTAATACCCATACCAAGTTTGAAATGTTGTTTTTAGAATAACTTCCATCATCACACATAGTCGATGATATCCAGATCGAATATCAATCTTCGAAAAATATTGGTCTCCATGAAGATGATCAAACAAATCATCAATTTGTGGCCAAGGAAAATTTTTCTTTATTGTAATATCATTGATTTCTCTGTAATCAACACATAGCCTCATTGATCGATGCATCTTCATGAAAAAGACGATAGTGGCTCTCCATGAAGAAACACTTGGTGGAATATATAATTTTTCACTCAATTCCTCTAGTTGTTTTTTTATCCCCACTAAATCTACTGTATCCATTCTATTGGGAGTCCAGGATATAGGTATTTCATTGGAAATTAAATCAATATAGAACTCAACATCTCGATATAGAGGATGTCCATGTAAATCCAATGGAAATACATCAATGTATAATTTCACTATAGGTTCATCTTTAATTTGAATATTTATTATATCTCCCATAGATATCTGTTTCTCTTCCTCTCCATGAATTGAATTCATTAGAGGTACTAGGGGTGGATCTAGATAATAATCAGATTTAGAGGTTTCTACTCTAATGATAGTGGATTCTATACCATTCATAAAAATTTTCACATCCATCTTCTTCTTATATATCTTCATATAATTATTTAACAGCCAATAAATTTGGAGAAATATATCAAATTCAATAATTGGGATGATTATAATGTTAGAAGATAAAGTATGTTTTTGTGTCATGATGGAGAAAAATCGAAAAACCATTTTTGAATTGGTACACCCTCTATGAGTTTTGACTGATAACTCATTTATTAAATCAAATTGGACATGTCCAATTTTCATGGAAAACATCAAAGATATAAATGAATTCAATGATCCAAAATCAAATAATGAATTGTCTGTGATGGAGGAAAAATTTAATGTAATTGCCACCATATCATTATTAACATCAACCTCTGTGGTTTTAATCACATAAGAAATCCCTTACTCTCATGGAATTTTCAATGGCATGTTTCCTTGGAAAATATGAAACCCATTTTCATTATGTCACATCTCTCTACAATTTTAGTATTGAACATCATTGACTTGTTTTTCCCATTTCATTTAGTAGATCGATGATCCTTTTCTCCACACATATAGAAGATTCCCATGACATTAATTTATTTCCCTAGATGATTCTTTCAACGTTTCTCTCATAATGGGAATTGATTCATTCCCTTGTTCTTCTTTTGCACATAACCTTTTACATGGTTATCATAGTACCACATTGTCTTCGTAGTTTCTCGTGAACTAATTTTATCTAGAAAAATCTTTCACAGTTTTGATGGCACTAAATACAATTTCATCATATGATGAAAATTTTCAAGAATCCAGTTCCCTTTAAAGACTTGGCTTCATACCTTTAATGAAATTATCCCTCTTATCTTCGGAATTAGACACTAAATCTATCGAATACCTGGATAATATTGAATAGATAGCCTCATAATCAACAACACACTCTTCAACCCTCTATTTTAGGATAATATATTTCTACTTTATTTATGTTCTTTGTTCATGAGGGAATTTTTTTTGCCGAATATTTTATTAAATTTTCTCCATTTCATATCTTATATTTGTTATTCTTCTATGGTATTCTAGATCAAAGAACACCAATTATTCACATCACCCTTGAGGAAATATACTACTAGTACTACCTTTTAATTTTCATTGCATCTTAATGCCATAAATATATTTTCAAGGGACATGATCCATAGCTCAGCTACCACCAGATTAGATGTTTCACTAAAATAAAGTGTCTTTAGAAGTATGAAACATTCCATTGTATGTGTAGTATTGTTATTCATCATAACCTAAGTATGTTGTCCCAATATGGTCAGGATTTGATCTTCTCCAAAATTTTGTTTTGACTTGATCAGTCGGGAAATCCCTATTTTGTCCACGAGTATTGATTCCCCTTATTCCATTAGAGTCCATTTCTAAATATTCCAAAACAATAGATTATGTTATGAATCATAATTTTTCATCCCAACTAGAAAATTACTTAGCATAAATTGAAATACTATGCAGAGATAATCTCATAAACATGATTTCTCTAAGAAAAAATTTACATTAAAATCCTTCATAATTGCTTATAAATAAAATTTGAATTATCCTTTACATATCCTCTTGGTGTGTCAATCCAAGAGTGAAGAAAGGATCATTGTTATGAAACACGATACCCCGAGTCAAGCTTGAAACACATTATTGGAGCTTTCAATCCTAGGTACATCGGTGCCGGTTCCACCTCTACTTGTTTGTATCTAGACAGTGATGTATTTTTTTGTAAATATCAACATATTATACTTCTTAGAAAATACTAGAATGCATTGTATGTTTATCCTCAAAGATTATCATAGTGTTTTGTTCCCAAATCTATGCTTTCTATTATAGTTTCCATGTTTGCTACTAAACATCCTTCGATGAAAATTATAACACCCCAAAAAAAGAAACTCGGAGCCAGTGAATTACTAATTACTTTGGCATGAATAAATGGTAATAATTCTTGATGTTATGATCAGTTTCTCTTGACGAAACTAGATACACAAATGAAAATCAGATAACATTGAAAAAGGTAACAAAATACTATATATTACAACAACTAAAAAAATATCATCCATGAACACTCAATAAATAGTTTCCTCATCATAACCTGTTGAAGGTAAAAAAAATTAATGTGGTGAGATAAAATGCTCAGTAAGGGTTAATATTAGTGGAATTATGATTCAATAATAACTGAATCACTAACAAATTGGCATAGTTAGTATGGAAGAGTGAATAAATAAAATACCCACGATATTAATAAACAGAGAATGAAACTGCATCCATATATTATGTAATAGGAAAAACTTAATGGATATTAATAAATTAAAATTAATAAAGATATATGAGTATTAATTGTACGTCAGGTATCTAGTACATGATACCGCTATACTGTCGAAACGGATTAAGACTATGGGAATAATAGATTCTGATTTTTGGTATCAAACTCGATGGGTTTTTCGCCATCTAATTTCTGTAATGAGACTTATTGATGAATTGATGGACTATAGAGGTCCCCACCCAACATTTCATGTCCAAATAATTCATTATAAATATATTTAATACATGTACATTGTTCCTTCTCTATATGTGTATAGTGTAGTGGATACAGATTCATCAATATTTCTATAGTCAAAACAACATTCCAAGAACACATTGTTTGTAAATGGGTACACGACATAAGATAGTAATCATATCCATTAAACAAGAATATGGATATATAATAGATTTATAATTTCAAATGAAAAATTAACTCAAATGGGTAGTTGATACACTACATTATAAATATTAGGCTCACACCACCAAGAGTGTCTCAATTAAATGTAAATTGAGACGAACTCCCTTACTATGTTGTAATCAATCGAGTAATATGACCAGAAAATAATAATCAACAAATGAATCATAGAACATAGAAAATTTAGAAAATATAAAGATATTACACATAAAATTATTGAACACATACATCACATGTTATAAATAAGTGGGTAACTATGGAAGTCTCATGAAACTAAAAGTGTGATGAGAAAGCTCATAATGAATATCAGCTTGGTATCAGGTGTAGTTAAGATGGATTAATGATAGAGGAAGGGGTTTGCTCATTAGTTATAAATAATTTTGGAAGGAATGTTTTTGTTATATAAACATACCTCATAATTAGGAATTACACATAATATGGAATAACATAGAGGAATTTTTGAATAAAAGTGTGATAGAGGGGATCCCTTACCTTATGCCCGACTGTATTCATGGATTGATCTTAATAACCAATATAATAATATTTTTCTTCATTAATTAATAATTCCAAACACTCATCAACATTTAATTTATTTATTATAACCTTATTAAGTTTATTCTTTCCATTTTTGATGGGTTTAAGAGGATCAATTTTAATTGGTTTGGAAACATTCTCTTCTTTGGTTTTCATGACAGCTTACCTGTATTAATGAAAGGAAGTTCACATGAAATGTTGTCAAACATCCAATATTTTTAATATATATTATTATTTAAATAAAAAATATTTAAATGATCTTATAATTACATTGGTTATAAACCATGAGGATGAATGGCAAGTTTAATGTTAATGATAATCCCGTGGATTAACATGGTGTTTTGTGCATAATGAAATTGTTTTGTACTATTATTTTATATTATCATTGTGTATGGATTACCAAACATTTCATAAGGTAAAATATAATCATTATGATCTGGTTCACCAATTTACAAGGTCACATGACCACAATTGGAAATAGTCATAGAAATAGAAACATGACATTCATGAATGTGATAAATTAACACATCTCGGATGGTATGTTCATTTATAGTGTAATAATTTGGGGAAAAGAGAGATGACGAGGAAATATTACAATAGCATAATCATATTACAGTACATTTATGGTAATGCAATTATGATTGGATTTGGATGTGGGGGTGTGGGGGGAAAACAAAATAATTTATCATTTAGAACAATTTGAATGAAATGGGATGATTGGTTCACCTCTTGAGTAATCATCCTTGAGAATCTCTATAACAACTTGGGTTTTGGCCTTTTGGTGAGACCAATAGGTCTTGTTTGTGGGGGGGGGGAGATTTTAGGGAGATAATTGTGTTGAAATTATTAAAGGCATTATATTTTATTTGTGTGGGAGATTTTGGGGTATATGGGTAGTTTATATAGTAGAGGGGGACAGGGTTTTCTTAATATTATATTCATTAATTTATTATATCTCTACAGGACAAGAAATACTGAGTATTCGATGACATAGAATAGTAGTAACTACATGTGAGTTCTAGAGTTTGGGTTTAAAATCCCTCATGATGCTGGGAATAGTAAATTTAAATTATAATGTATTTATATGGTCAATTAATGTATTTTACAATTTTAAAAATGCTAATGTATTTCAAAAAAATCCAAAAATTCACCTATACTATTTTTCAATGTGTAAATTTCAAAAAAGGAATCCATTTCTAAAATATAATATTCTATATATGATAAATATATTTTTTAATTAAAAACATTATTTAATCAAAAAATACCGAAAATTAAAATATTAATCATTATTTTTATGGTTCTTAAATTTTAAATATACATTCATATGTATGGTTACCATTCATAAGTGTCATATTACTATTCATGATGTTAGGTTACTATTCATAAGGGTATATTACTGTAAATTATGCTAATTTACTATTCATGAAAAATTAACATGATTCTGTCAAACTCTAAATATCATCCGAATCATAACCGTGTTTTCCAGTTTTTTGAAATTCAGTACATAGTAGTGGAAAATTTGAGTTTAATGGCTAGTTTATGGTGGTCTCCTAAATAACCAAGACTTGTTTCATTGAATCTTATGGCTATATAAAATATAGGTTATCTAATGAATAGATTTTATTTATGAGAAATAAAGCATGAAATTTTTGACCTCTTATATGTCGGGTATTAAGTAAAGAGTAATCCAAACTACACATATTGGTAGAAAGCTAGGTAAATCAGAAGAAAGCACATCAGGTAACATGATGAAAAATAGTGGGATATCGACACTAAAATATCTCCTCTCCAAATATATAGAAAACACAAATATTACTCTCCCTACCACTGGATAAGATGGTTTGGCTCTACAAGACCATTGGTCCCATTCTCTTTCAATGATAAGAGACGCACCACTGGGTGTTGTAATGAAGACCTGAAAAAGATAACAATCAATCAATGATTTATTGAAAATGATCTTATCCATCCCATAAAAAATTATAAGATATTTCATATAGATGATCATAGAACTATAAGTCTTCTCGACATGAGATTGTGAGTAGACTCAGATTGGACTATGGAGAACCATTTATCTCTTCGGGCCAAATGGGGTAGAAATATCCATTACACAAATTAAAACATCCATAAAATTGTTATGAAAATTAAAAATACTTGTCTAATTAGTCGATTGATATGCCCCATTATAAAATAAATATGAAATTTATAATGATGCTATAGTAATGGTACCTCTCATGGTTGTTGGACGTGTGTTTTCTTCTGCTGGATTCTCAAAAATTAAGGGAAGAATATTTTTTTTGGATAGCTATGACATAAACCCTTTCATATATGTATCATCTTATTTCATAATAGTTTTAGAAGGATATAACAATCATGCCACACTATGATGAGTAAAGAAATTATGGAGGAATGTATTTATGTGTCCTCAATGTCTGCGAGAGCTATTGTACATGGATTTCTTAGTGAAAAACCCTCTTACATATTGTGGCATGATACACTAATAGAAAATCATTAGACATACTCATATCACTGGTGGAGTTCTAGAATTAATATGGAATTCAGGAACTATTGTGATAGTCATGATGCATTTTCCAACTAAAGGAACTCCTGATGCCTCTAGGAGAGAAATAATCTCTCTATAACCCTATTATATAACCCTGGTAAATATCAACCATCATCTCAATGTCATTTACATCAACATTGGTTTCCATTTTATTCAATAAAAACTAAGAATATATATCTTTCCAAAGTCTAAACTCAACCCGTCAAGCCATCATCTTCTCATTAAGTACAATATTAGGTGCAATCTCTACTAGTTCATCAAAGTGATTAGAAGGCACAATCATGGTTCTATTAGAATTATCATGATTGAAAGAACCCCATCCTTGGACAGAACCATGGAATCTTTATAAAACTTTTCATTTAATAGAACCCTGATTTCATTCAATTTTATTCTGTCATGCATCATTTTTTCACCATAATTTCCCACTCCCTTGCACTTCCCTTCCATCATGAAGGTGGAACACATTACCTTAATCTCGTATGGTTTTTCCAATGACATAAGAAAATATTATATCCCACCCAACCATTTATTATCATGTTGGGGATTAGTGGATCATTTGAAAATGGGAGGCTTACTGAAAATGATATCTTGAGAAAAATTTTGCAGAACATCCAATATACGGATCCACAGCTAGAGCATGAAGATGGACTAGTGGTGGTGCACATCCCTTGGATTTTATAATATGAATAGCCACATAAACTGTATTTGGTTCAACATTAGTGTTACTCAAAATGGTTCAAAAGTATCTTCCTTGTGTATTTGAGTAGAGTTCCTTCTAGAAGATGTCATGCAACACAACATTAGAAAATGAAACAGATGACACCAAACTAACACTCAAACAGAGAAAAATGAAATTTTCTTACACCAAACATAACGAGGAGATTTGGATTACGCACTTTCAAAATAAAAATAATTAATATATAATAATTAATCCACAAAATATATTTCTTTATCCTCCCATACTGAAAAAAGGTTCTTTGTGGTTTGAGAAATCTAGGTACTCACCCCAAACTACGTCCAATTTCCCGAATATATTTCATATGCATACTAAATTTATGATAAAATATCTATATCCTCCTATAATTTCATTATGAACGAGCTAGTTTTCCAAAGTGACTCGATATCCAAGCTGGCCCTAACATAGCCAGATGGGATTTCCTGATCCCCATGGGTCGAAGACTAGCTCCTGGAACCATACAATTTGAAAGAGGGAACAGTTTTCCCAGAAGCTATGCAGATATAAAATGAGAAAAGTCAGTATTTATAACCAAAGAATCCCTAGTGAGAGTAATGTAACATAATATAATAGGGAGTTAACATTCCAATTTTACTACAACCCATGTACCAAAACAGGGGGAAAACATGACCCTATGGACACAAGTCACCACATCCAAGCATCAACAACTAGATCCACCTCCATGGGATCCTCCCCAATTACTCATACCTAGATTAAGATAATAAATAAACTCCCAAAGACAAATGTAGGGTGTGAGATAAAAACCCAGTAGTGTATCACCACAAATTCCCTAATAGGTTCCAATAGTAGATAAACCAACAGAATGATTAAAATTTTAAAAGCAAATATTGTGGACATTTCATATGGTATTTAAATAAATCATTTTATATAATTCAAATGATTGAAAAGTAATTTAATCAATTTATTTGTAGGTAATGAGGCATTTAGAAAAAATGAAATAAAATGAAATAGTTTTATATATTTTATATAAATTTTGAGTGTGTCTAATGATGTTCAATCAGTATTGGAATACATTTATATCTAAAATATATAACAAGCGCGCACAATGGTTATATGAAAAATTGGTATTAATTCTATATTCTATATAAATACGCAGTCCCTAAGTGTCCATGAAATATGTGTATACACACATCCCCCTGATACAGGCCAAAGGTAACTCGTCATCATCCCATTGAGGAAGTGACCTATTTTATTTATGTTTTAGAACATTATAATACTGTATAATATGTTAAAATAACATTACAATAACATATGGTACACATGTGCTCTTATAAAATCAACCTTGGGAAATTTATTTTAATATGGTATAAAATAAAATTAAATCTCATTATTTCATTTCAATGAAAATTTTACATTTAAATCTAAAATGGGGTTTAATAAAAAAAACATGCCTCTTTCCCTAGATAGAACCTCTGGGCTTCTATCAAATATTTTTAATCCATTTTCACAAGTTTGGAGTATATTTAAAACCAATCCCATAGGTTTCATTATTTATTTATTTAATTAAATTCAAAAATTTAATCAAAATAATTTCCTTCAAATACATAATTTAATTTAACCAATTTAAAATAACCAATATTCATAAACACACCCCAATTCAATGGAATATTGTGTATACCAAATTCTCATTCTAAACTATTTCCAATATCCCAACTCACTATAAATGGAATTTTATTACATTAAATGAAATAAACAATGATGATTTGAATTTAAATAAGACACTGATATAAATCATGTAATTCAATGTTATTCATTTTGGGAAAATAGGACGTAATTCCCTGCATTTTCCTATAACACAACACTCGAAATTAAAACCATAAATGACAATTAAGGTTTATAAGACCTCGAATCTCATCCTAAATATGATATCCAACATCATGAAGCATAGACCCATGAACATTAGGATGACGTATTGAAAATCCAAAATAGGAGAAAGAGAAAATAACAAATAACAATGGAGAATGCATTCCCAAGAATCATAGTGTAATAGAAACGATGATCAAACATCAAAATGTAGGATCTAGAAGGCATAAAGGGCTTCAGGATAACCTTTGGATGTCTTTAGATTGATGGAGAAGAATCATGAGCTATAGATAAAGGAGATCTCAGTCGTGATTCACATTTAGAAAACCTTAATTGATGTATAACATGTCGCGTAATACAACCACACGTTTTGAAATAGATAGGTTTCATAATTGTAGAAATATTCTTCACATAAATTTGAAAACTGTCCCATAAATAAATCACAATGTGTAAAGGATATTTATGATGTGTAATTTTCACAGCATGTTGAATTTCAATATGTTCACCCAAAAACCATTAAACATTGAGGAACCTAGATACAGGGCATGTAACCATTCAGATCGTGATGAAAACATCGTTTGAAGATGAGAGTCCCAAAAATATATGAATTCAACATTATAGGTATCCTCTAAATTCATTCTCAACCCTACCCAGTCAAATAAAAAGGAAAATATGTGACAAGGTTAAAGGCATACATGTTAGATCACTAACAGGATGTTACATAGAATTTGGTTGTTTTTATGATAACATGATCCAATAATTTCAAAACTAAACACTTCATATCATAAATCATAATCTTATTTCATTGAATAAATTTGGGATTTTGATAAGATAAGAATAATAATGTAATTAAAGAACATATTCAAGAAGAACATAACATTGAAAAAACAAATATAATTGTTTCTTATAAATAATAATATATAATCATCTACAAATTATTCAATGATCATTTCAAATACTATAATTACGGAATGGGATATCTCCCCAATCATTCTAGAAGTGATGGTTTAATACTTGGACTATCAAGATTGAGAAATTCCCTTATTGAACAGGGGTTACTTCCTATTATAGTATTTATTTCCACATTATATTTAAATTATAATCCAATGCATTGTAGGGATATAGGTCCCAAATAGAAAATAATCTGAAGCATAAGAATGTTTTCCTAGAGATCAGATTTCATTTATCATATCAGAACCAAGGAAAAGAAATAAATTTAATAAAAATTTCATCAATGCATAATCCATGAAAAAATAATTTGTTTCAGAGAATCCATGAATTCATATTCATACTAAATCCTAAAAAATAATAAGGAAGGTATACATGGATAAAATAAAAAATGTAGATCAAGAAATAGTGAATATTATTGTCATTTATGAATAAAAAATACATTAAAACATTCAATAAAAAAATAACCCTTATATTTTTGAAATATATTTTATATAAAATAAACAATATTATATCAAAAAACATTAACATTAAAAATATTTTAGTATAATATTAATTTATGGTTCAATGAAATCATTAGTCATTACTAAGGTTGTGACATCCCTGACCTAGATGCCACATAACTGGTACCCAGATCCCGATGGGACACCACTAATAGTGTCTATAACCTACATCTCATGTAATTGAATGTAGTAGTGTTCATTCATGTATATTTTAAGTAATGAATGTTGTATAATACAACTAAATCCCCAAAATACTTACTTAATCCTTCACCTGGTGTCTAAACATGTTACAACATAATTAATTAAGTAATTACCATTCAATTTTAATAGGTCTTGTGAGGCATAGACAACACTGACATCACCTCGTGATAGTATTAGTAGTGAAGATTGTAAGATGTAACAAGTCTAACAGACAAAGTCATATCCTGAGGTAGTTCCAGGGAAATATCCAATGTAACATAGATCTCACGAAACACAATCCTAACGGTATCTAAGTCTGGATAAGGGACTAAGTGTGTAATTTAAGGAGCATAATCCTCTGAATTCCACAATATGGAACCTACCGAGTCCAGGGAGAATGACCAAGGTTAAATGGGGCTATGCAATGAAATCACACTATATACTTTCATAATGACATGTAGTAGTCAATGATTGATCCAAGGAGTGTATTTTTTTGTATTATGTTATAATGTAATGGACCCTACTAGATTATATTATCCATCCTATGAATAGAAATGAACCATAGATTTGGTGGGTATAAAACTATGAAAATTGTATCCTGGAATAAGAATGTGGTTCCAGATACACAAGGTATCCTCCTCTCAGAATCCATGGCGAGCTCGAGTCAGTAAATTACTATTTGATATTCTAAACATGTAATCATATAATTAGTTTCCATACATGAATTTGATTAGTGTAGGTAGGACATGTAGTGTTACAACCATTTAATCAAGTATTAATTAACCATTAAGGAATACTCAATTATAGAGGTTCACTCAACTACCTTCAATAAATATGTCAAGTGGTGCTTTGGACATGTAACCATTATTCAATCTCATTTAGTAAGGCCATGTTATATACTTAGTATACCATCCATTTCACATTTCTCATTTAATAATAAATTTGAAGCACATAGTTTTGCAGGAAAAATGATGAGCATACAAGGTACATGGAATTACGAAATTCTTAATAAATGCATTACCTTTATTATAAGAAGGGTCTCATTTAAGAAGGCCAGTAAAGGGCATGCACAAATGGTGGATCAAAAATGATTAAACACTAAGGCCCAATTATGGCATAACCATTGATATGGGCTGGATATGGTTGTGGGTCTAACCACTAACAACTAATAACATATTTGGAAAAAGCATAACCACTCAATTCTAACGTGTACAATCATGGCATGTAATGCTATGAAATGGATTCCCATGAAATCGACGGGTCCCAAGTTAATATTCCAAAATCAAATAATTTTAGGGATGAGTTATAGACCAACCACCCTCGGTTGAATGACTCTCCTCACCCAGTATTAGCCCTTGAATTGGCTCAAATCAGAGTATATCTTAGAAAAGGTGAAAATGATCACATGGAGATATCTTGTTCAATCTAAAGAGAAAATAATAACTACTAAAGTGTACTTGAGTAATAACCACTGTTAATCCATGATGATGTACATAAGCTCAATCAGATGCCACAGGAAGCAGATCTATTTATCCCAGAATTGGCCTTCAAAAAGCTCCAAAATGAGAGGAAAACAGCTTAATCCTGATGGTTCCCAGATTTAGGAAGAATATGGGAGTAAATAGATCATTAAGGGAATTTTTGACATTTAACCCCAAATTTTAGTATGTGCACAGTTTTTCCACACTATTTGTCAAACCATGGGAAATATCGTGTGAGCTAATTCTACCTATAATTAAATTCTCTACACTATCAGATCAAACTGTGCACAAGCCATTGCACATGTACCGGGAGAAAAATTTCATTCTCATGGTCATTTCACATGGCGCGTTCCATCTATGTGAGGTGGCTCTGTCCGGAAAAACAAAATCACCATAGTTTTCCTAACCATGTGGAATTCTTGCAAAGTTTACTCTAAACTGTTATCCAAGCCAGTTTTGAAACAAAAAAAGGGTTATGGGCTCTGAACAACACCCTTAAACTCTCCAAATCATTAATAACCTTTTAGGCATCCATTTATGTCCTATTAAAATATTTAGACTGAATTTTAAATTATCCATTCCTGAGTGAAAAGACTAGTTTGTGCAATATTATCCCATAAAAAGAACTCCCCCCCTGAGTTCTCCTTCCTTGGTTAAGGAAACATTGTCTAAGATCATATATGGCCATTGGGTACGTATGTTAGATTCCCTTTCACAAGTCAATTCCAGAACTAACCCATGCTACCATAACACCTTCACGAGAGGGAAAATATTTATTTGTGGAGCCTTCATGAATCGGTAAACAATGCATATAGGATATTCCTCAAAGGTGGCATCAGCATATAACTCAACTTCTTCATGATAAAATGTATGAGATGGGTTGGCGTGATATCAATGAATTTTTGATACATAAAAGACATCATGCATGTCACATTACCACTGAGGTAGTAGTAGCCGATATGGTACAATCTTGACTCCCTATAAAATGTCAAACGTCATGAAGTAATGAGGAAACAAATTTCTCTACATCCTTAACTATCAATGACCCATTCATAGAGATAACCGAATAAAAACATGATACCCAACCACAAACAAAATATTTCACCGACAGAGATCAGCAAAATATTTCTATCTCGACTGGGCAGTAGATATTTGCTTCATGATCAGCTGAAACATTTCTGAATTCCCCAGAACAAGATGAGGCCCAAGTAGGATTACCTCACCTTCCTATACATAGATCAAGTGTGAAAGAAAAGGCCTACCATATAAATCTACAGAAGTAGTCATCTAAATCATCACCTAAAAACTATTATTATAAGAGAAATCTACAACAAGGATTTGATTCTCCCATTACTGTTCAAATAAAAGACACATGCATAGAGCATGTCCATTTGAATATTTATTGTCCAATCCAATTTTCCACTAGTATAAGGGAAAAAAGATTTTTCTTAGAATAACATGAGTCCTATTGGAATGCTAAAACCCCTACCAAAACCTTGTAGTGAAACGAGAATCCATATTTGAGGTGATAGTATAAAAAAATGCCGTGTATTAATATGATCTCACCTGAATACAGTCTTATAAACTAATATATTGTGAAATTATCAAATATATGAATGAAGTGGAAGGATTTCATTAGTCGTTCAATGACTACATAGATAGCATCCCGACCCCTCAGTGACCTTGTTATGTCGACAAATAAATCCATAACACCATCATTCCATTTCCATTCAATGACAGGAAGAAACTATAATAAGCATGTTGGGTTCTGTTGCTCTACCTTCACATACTAATAGGTGGAATGCCTAGTGGTGAAGCATTAAATTTGATGTTTCATTCCAATCCACCATCAATGATGTCACATATCTAAATATATCTTCATGATTCATATTTTAACATCTCACTGAGAAGTTTGGGACTCTTTCATGAACTACTCTCTCATATATATAGGATACCATATACATCCACATAGATGTATGGAACCACCTCTATCTGTAGACCAATCCCAATGTGGGTTATCTTCTAATATACCTTCACAGAGAACCAATCTTTTAGTATTTGAAAACAGGTAACTCATCACCTTGTAATGGAGGGAAGAGGTAACTATTAATGCTACGAGGTAAGACTTCTCGTGACTGTCATGAAACTCGTGATGAATTTTAGAAAATAATTCCATTATCTTCCATTCATCACTAGCTTCATATATGTCTTGCATTTGGACATTCTAACTCAGTGAATCAGTGACCACATTTCCCTTTCCATCCATATACAATAGTTAAAAATCAATGGATTGTAGATATTCAACCCGTCTCCACTAACTGAGGCTCATGTCACCCTGTGAAAATAAATACATAAAGGCTCTTGTAATATGTATAAACCACAAAGCTCCACCAATGAGATATATTCGCTAGCAAGTTATGTCATGGACAACTATTTCTAACTTGAGGCCATGCATTGGGTAATTTCTATCATGAGGCCTCAAATTACTAAAATGGTATGAAACTAATGTTTCCTCTTTCATTGACACTGCTCCTAGTGCAATTCCTGATTCATCACAGAAGATGGTATAACCATCAACTAATTCTGGAAGAATCAAAGGTGATTGTGAGACAAGCCTACATTTTATTTCCTAAAAGGATTTCTTGCATGCTTCTGAACACATGATCTTAACACCCTTCATTTTATATCTAGTAAGAGGTGAATAAATATGTGAGAAGTCCTGTATGAAGCACTTGTAATATCTAGAAAGCCAAAAAAACACATAATATAAAAAACATTCTTGGTATGCTCCCACAGTACAAATGAACAGTCCTTTAAATGGTCCACAAAATCTCTTAATTCTAAAATAATATGGCCATATATGTTGACCTTGTCATTCCAGATGTTGAACATAGAAATCATGACATAATGATGATGTTATATCAATGTACTCATAATTATATCGTGATCTTTGGCATGGATGTTATGATTGTGAGATTACACCATGATGTCTTCCACGAATAGTATGAAAAAAGAGTCCAAATGGTGATGGAACACACTATTCATCGTAGTCAAGAAAACAAAAGTTGTGTTCAATAGGCCGAATGGAATAAAAATATACTAAATAGATCAGACCTTCTATGGAAAGCATTATGAGGTAGGTCAGATTGTATGACTGGCATAGGATGATAACCTGATCACATGTCTATCATAGATAACATCATTGCTCCTCGAAGATGGTGAAAGAGATAATCTATTTGAAGAAGTGTATATTGACTCTTGAAAGTTAGCTGGTTAAACCTTCTTTAATACACGAATAGACATTTGGTTCAATTTTCATTCATGGTGAATTGCACGGGCCAACCCCAAGGGGATGTAGTAGCACATAAAAACATTTTGGTCTCTCGGTCCCTTATCTGCAACATGAGCTCCTAAAGCTCAGTGGGTGTTACCCTGTATGAAGGAATGAAAACTAGGGTATCTCCTAGAACAATCTCAATTTTAAACTCTAACTGTCTTTGTGGAGGTAAGCCAAAAAATTCATCAAGAATGACTTTTGGGAAACAATCAACCACTATAGAGAAATATGTTTTTAGAAAACCATGATTCTCCATGAAATGATTTGAAATGTGGGTGGTTACATCACCTAGACCTTAATGCTTCAATCTAGCTCTCCCAACATCGACATCATACTCACCTTTGAAAAGATAACTACAGCATTCAGGTGATGTAAAAGAGACCCTAAAGTGATTATAATCTACAATGGAATGATAGTGGACTAACCAGTCCATCCAAATAATGAAATATAATCCCTTCATCATGAGAACAATGATATTTCACACGAAAGGATAACTACCTACCTCCAGGGGACAATCACTGCATTGGAATATTCCCTCTTTCTGTATTCCCAACGGTGTATCGAGGGTATTTACACCATGGTAATACTATATCTCTAGTTGAAGACATTACACGATAGATATTGAAGTAAAAGATTTTGAAGCACCTTAAACAAAAAAAGAATATACAATAGTGGAGGCTACTAAAAGAGTTCCTTTTAATGTAGATGCTCCTGCAATGTGATCCTCAGGTATCGACTGTAATGCATACAACTGACCTCAACCACGACCCTATGTAATAGATGGACTACCATTATCATGATTTCTCTGCAGGCACGGTTGGTGATCAGGGGTCGGACTACAATTTCCACAACCTCATCAACGAGACCTTTCAGTTCTCTTCGAGCTGCCCAACTGTCACGGTGCAAAAGAACTCACTCCTGATGTTGGACCAGATTCTGATTCTTTTCCACCTGAATCTAGTTGTAATTTCCTCCTGAAATGTTTAAGATGGACCGTAATACTGTAATCCTGACACTATATAGAGTTTCTTTCACATTGGGTCTTTTTATGTTCAGTTCTTCCACATTGATGAAAATCCCCTAGCTATCAAATTGGATATTATGGCTATCACAACAATGAAGATAAACCACTATGGAACATTTCCTGCCACTGGAAGAACTACTGGCCTGACATGGAACTGATCATATAAATTTAGTACTCATTACAGCACTCAGGTTTCGCTCATTGATAAGGGACTGATCAGCTATTGCATAAAATGGGGGAAGGTTAATGACCATCACCTATGTTAAGATGGCATACTAAACCCAATCCTAAAAACTAATAGCACAAAAAACTCATCACTTTCTAGAAGTGGTGAAGAGAACTATAAATTAGTGAAACATACTGAATATTCTATAAATAAATTGAACCCTGTTTAAGATTCATTAACTCTGGCTTTGTCAACTCTCAGTGCATGAAGAGAGAACTGATCATAGAAGACAGTCTGGAAATCAACACATAACTTGAACTGATGACTACCAGCCTCGGTAACCATATCCCACCAATGCATGGCCAAATACTGAAGCATGTATGTATAAATCTTGAATCTCCACGCTATATGAATTTTCAAATGCTCAATGATAGAGAGAATGTACTCTAGCAATGAATCAAATTCCTAAGAACAACCATCCCTTAAAAAAATAGAAGGATGCTAATATTGAAAATAACGGATTAGATCAGCAATCCTAGGTGCACACCATGGAGCACCATACATGGACTGCATTAGACGTAGGTAATTATAAAATACTTCACTGTAAGTTCTCTGATCAGGTACATCACTAGGTTATTCAATTGGAACTCTTGGAGGTAATACGAGCTGCTTAGGGCCCACTATTTCTAGAGCATGGTTTTCACCGCCCTCCTAGTGAATGAAACCAAGACATTGTGGTAGCATTGGTCATCAAATTCCCAAAAACCTCAGAACAAGCATAGGATCTTATGATGTCATTACTATAGGAAACTGAACATCAGAAAACCCACTACTGAATGAATAATACCCAAACTACCAACATAAATATCCTGGTATCGGTATATTCTCTAGAAAAAAATATTCAAGTCTATTTGCAGTTAATTTCCAAGTTCACACCCTTACCTTTAATAAAAATGAAATTGAGTGATAAGGATTTACAAGAAATTAATTTTGGATTTCATGATTCACCTTTTAATCGATATCCATTTTCGATGAATCAATGCCCATACACCTATCACCCGAAATGACAACCATATTTCTATAGAATAATGGATCAATATTGTAAATTACTCCACTCAACCCTCAAGGGAACTTACACCTCCTAAATTGAGGCAAGAAATCACTCAATTGCAGCCAATGTAATAAATTTACATGTAAAATATCACAACATCACTCAAAAATCACAAGCATATCATGTAATGAAATGTTGTCAAATTTGCCTTTATGGAAGGACAATATGCATGCCATGTGAACTCTAGTTTCCTAAAATGTTGCATGTAACAATGCTCCATGCACTCATATCATTAGGCTAAGAATGAAATAAAATCCCAAACTTAGTAATAATCAACAACACCACACTACATGTGTGTCACCCAATTGTGTAATAATATCATCTGTAATATTCAAAAGAAAAATAACACTTATAATTTAGGAAACATTGTTTTTACCCCAAACATGGGTTCAGGACGCCCAAAAAATGGCTTTTGACAATGTTAAAAGAATTCATATTCTCTAATAGATTGTCACTAAATAGAAAAAATATAAAATAAACTTCATCTATTACAACATTGTGATGTCCAGAACCAAGATGTCACATTACAGGTGCCCCGAGCCTTGTGGGCCACATGGCCTCAAGAACATCTCCCCAAATGTCAAAGGCTGCAAATTAGTAGTGAGGGCCTAGGGAGTGATTGTACGAAGACTATGACCTCATTAGTAGAGGGTAGCACAACAGAAGTTATATAAATGAATAGTATACAGTGGAATCAATATAAATAAATAGTGGAAGAAAACTGATGTGATAGATAAATGAGAATAATAAAAACAATATCAACTAGAACACAGACGATATAATGTAATGTCACTAGATAACTAAAAAACAATGATACATGACAAATATAATAACAAGTTCCACAAGGTTAATGAAACAAAGCCTACCCCAAGAATCATGAGATACAACTTGGTATTCTACTCTCAAACATCAGCCTATGATCGTGAAATCAAGAGTTTGAATCCATGTGCTTCACTTTGTCAAACCATGATGTCATGTAATATACTTTAGGTACCAAACAATGCTCGAAGATGGTATGATATAAATCTCAGTGGGACACCACCAATGGTTTCTATAACATCCTGCTAGTGTAATGGAATATATAAGTGAGTAGACATGCATATATAAGGAAATAAAAGAAATAAAATATAACAATAAATTCAAATACGTGCATCAGCCCTCAGATTGTTTCATAACATTCAACAATTACATTAATTATGTAATTAAAATTTATTTCTAATAGGTCATGTGATGCATAGAAAGAACAGACATCACCTCATGATAGAATAATTTTTAAAATTCCCAAGACCTAATAAGGAACCCTGACAAAGATATCTGGTGAAGGAGTTCAAGGGTAATGACCAGGGTAACATAGATTTTATAGAAATCTATCCCAATGGTATCTGATTCAAGATAAGTTGGTAATAGGGTTGTGCAAGGAGTGTAATCCAATGAATCCCGCTATAAGGGGCCTATCGAGTCCGAAGTGATCGACCAAGGAAAAATAAGTATATACAATTATAGGGCCATATTGACTTTTACCATGGAACCAAATAGTCAGTGTTGGATCCTGGGAGGTATCATGTAATAATATAAAGGACCTTATAGTAGTATACTTGGAATCCAAGGAATAGAAAAGAACCAGATAATAGGTTGGTATCAAAATAAGAAAAACTACATCCATGATTCAGATTGGGGTTCCCAAGACAGAAGGTATTCTCCTCTCAGAAACCAAGGTGAGCTAAAGTCAGGCCATTCCAATTTAATATTTTAATCATGTAATAATTTATTCGGTTCATGACTTTTCTTCCATTACTGTGGATATTCCAGGTAGCATTGAAACCATTTAATCATGTATAAAATTACCATTAAGTCATATTCAATTATCGAGGTTCAATCTGCAACTTTCTATCAATATCTAAAGGTGTCCTACAACCACATTAACTATAGTCAATCTCACTTATTTAGGCAATGTAATATTCATTATATACACTCCATTTCAAATTTTACAATGATTAATCAGTTTGATGTGCATACCTTAGGTTGGTCATGTGGTGATCGTACATTCTATTTTCCAATATGCAATTCTCATAAACTGCATGCCATTTATTACTGGAAGGCTCACCATTAGGATGGTCTGGACAAGGAACACAAGAGAGGTTGAATAAATGTTCTGAAACACTAAGACCCAATTACGGAATTACCTTTTACATGGGTCAGATTGAGTAGTGTGGGTTCCTGCTAACAACTAATCACATATTTTGAAATATCATAATCAACCAATTCATACAAGAATAACCATTGAATGTAAATTTATGAAAGGACTTATGAAGAAATCAGTTCTATCCCCAATGAATATTCCAAAAAATGAACTTTAGAGATGAGTTATAGGCCATCCAAGTTAGGGTTGCATGACTCTCCTACTTGGATATTAGTCATTTATTTAGAACAGATTGTTGTAGATCAATGAAAATGTGAAAAACACTCACATGAATATATCATGGCCAAGATCAAGAGGGACGATTAATATCTAAATAGGACTCGAGTATATGCCATTGCACATCCATCATAACGAACAGAATCTCTATAAGATTCCAGGTGAAAGAGATCCCTAGATCCATAGATTGTGGCTTCAGAAAGATCCAAAAAGAGAGGAGAAAGGATTAATCCAATCGGTTCCAAGATTATGGAAGAATATGGGAGTAAATAGATCTTTAATTTTATATTGATCATTTTACCCAAAATTTTATCCTACTCACCCTCTGTTAAACTATGTTCAAATCATGTGATATAGTTCTTTCCGGAATTTCATCCTCTACATATTTTAATCAAACCATGAGCAATCCATGCATGGGTACCAGGAAAAAAGTGGAATTCACATGGTTATGATGGATGAACGTGCACCAACCATACATGGTGGCTCTGTATAGAAAAAAAATCATCATAGTTTTCCAAATCGTGGGGAATTCCAACATTGTTTACTCTAAACAGTTCACCAAGCCATTTTTTTGAAAAACATATGGTTCCCAAGCTCCGAACAAGCCCCCAGAAACCCTTGGAAGCTTCACTAACTCATTAGACATCCATATTAGGTCCAATGTAAAGATTTAGACAAAAAATTAAAAGATCTATAAATGAGTGAAAAACTGGGATCTTAAAATACGAAAATCTGTTCTTGCTGTGAATGATTAAAAACAATACCTCAATATTTTTTTTCATCTTCACAATTTACTTCATTTATAAAATTTTAAAGTGATTGAGAATCCATAAAACTATGCTTTAGAATCTAGTTAAACAAATACTAATTTTTTAAATAATTGAAATATATATAGTCATTGAAATCTTAGAATCCCATTTGGTCAAGTATTTGGATTAAAATGACGAATCTTACATATTTTCAAATATAAGGCGACTAATAAAATTAATCTGATAATAATTTTACTATTAAAATTGATAACAGATGATATATTCTTTGAAACGTCGAATTAATAGGGAAAAAAATTATATATAAAGTGGTGATTAATATTTCTCTGTAAGGGATTTCACAAAATCCAATGAAAAGTCATTTTTTTAAAATATATATTCCTTTTGAAAATAAATTTGAAAATAAATTGGAAAATAAATTTTAAAATATTTATCTTTATAAAACACATTAAAAATCCAGTGAAAATACTTATAATTTTGGAATTTGTTTTTTTAAAACTCACTTCAAAATATAATATCTTTTTAAGAAAAGGTTTTAATATATTCTTAAAACATATTTTGGAAAACAATTTTCAAAATATAATAAAATTTTGAATTTTTTTTATTAATACTTTGAAAATATTATTTGGAAATTCTATTGAAAATAGTTATATAATACTTTTGAAATACATTTCATTTTATAAATTCAAGAAGTCATTTTAAATTACATATTCTTTTGAAAACATTTTAATAATTTTTCAAGATATTTTTTATTTGAAATTGATTTAAAATAATACAATCATCTATGAGAAAATACAAATCATGACACAAAAAAAAAGTAAAAATGGGGCCACATTAAATATTGATGTTTTTATGGGCCAACCAACTTTCATAAGGTATGGGTTCTCTCCCGACTCAATTTTCAATTCTACAAACCTCTAGTGCCAATTTTGTTATAAAAAACTGTAATATGTTTATATATATATATTTATATATACATTTTCCTTGGATTTTTTCATTAAAAACGTATTCATGAATAAAATATATAATCAATAATATATATATATATAACCTTCCTTACGTATCTATTTCATGATTTGGTTCAACTGAAACACATGTAATTTATCCATTTCAAGGTATGTGATTAAAAATAAACATCTATGTATTCAAAATTTCATTCATCAACTCATAAATAAATGTTATATAATGTGAGAATTATTTTCTTTTAAGAATCATCATTCAATAAGTCATTTTCTTAATTCAAAACTGTATTCTATCACATATGAAATATTATGTAATATATATTAAATAGTCAGAAAAAATAATAGAAATTGTAAATTAAAATTAAGATAAAATAACATATATCAAATTTTTCATTCATATTATAATCATTGGAATAATTACATAACATCCATCCAATGGCCCGAAGGCCTTTATTATTTCTTTATTTTTTATAATCCAAATTTGAAGGGGTGAGGTGGAACCCTTATAAGGCCCGTAGGTGTAAGTATTACATGGCCCTCATGACTTATAGGAATTCATTTTCCTATAGGCTTCAAACATTACATACATCCCAGACTAACTACAAGGATCTACTCCTTCCCAGCATCTTCATCATGAAATCCGCTCTCCACCTTCGAATGGATGTTTAGCTAGGCATTCTCATGCATGCACATGCTTGTCCCAATGGCAGGATCCATACCCTCTCATTCTTGCAATTCGTATAGATTCTATTGTGGTGAAAGCTCCTTGCTCATCCTCATTTTAGAGCTTTTTCTTCATAGGTCGTCTATTTTTCATCGGCACTTAAGGTGGCCCGAAGGCCTTGAAATGGCCCGAAGGCCTTACTGACCTAAAGGCCTAGGAGGCCCGAAGGCCTTAAAGGACCCGGGGACTAAATTTGATGCCTGAAGGCCCAAAATGGGGCATATTCCCGTCTACTATAGTTCCAAACAGTACCTTCTGCAGTACTGCACTCCACGTTCGCCCAATAGTAATAACACAAGTACAACTGAAAAACAATTAAACTGAAGAAAAATAAAAGTAGATATTGGGTCATCCTTCAGGGTTATTACCTAAAGGGTAGGTACAGGTCAACTCCTCAGCCCTCCACATTCACCCATCTCTTCTCCGTACAGACACGCTATATAGTCTACCTCAAGGCATCGTCCAGTCACAGTACCCTAGTCCTCAGTCAGCGATGTCCATCATCTACACAAAATATAACAAGGTGCGGGCATAGCCAGTGCAGGGGTAATTATAACGATACTCGGTAGGTATCCCGAGACACTCAAGGTCAGAAAAAATCTACAATGGATAAACCACATAGCATGAAATAAACTGGAAACCCTACTTAGTTATATTCCCATACATATACCTGAGTTATCAAGTATTCCCATATCAATCATGAGGGAAAACAGAGTGTCCAACTCAAAATCCCAAAGCTCATCTGTTCCACAAATTTAAGGAATACCACATAGGTGTGTACCACACTGGTACGCCATACAAGAGATTACAACCATAGTTTTTCTAAATTTAAAAGTACCACAATGTTATGGACTCAGTTCACACCAGGTTCGACATAAGTACAGAAGTACATATGATTAGTCGAAGGCTTGATCATCTTATTCTGTTGAGAGGCTCTGCTGCTGAACGACAAAGGTTCACTCATTGCTGACTCATAGAGGATCTCTTGGTGCTTACCCACACAGGATCACTCAGTGCTGACCCACAGAGGATCACTTGGTACAGACCCATATAAGATCTCTTAGTGATACCCCACACATGATCGCTCAGTGCTGACCCACAATGGATCGCTCTTCATTAATCACATCTGAGCCAACATCCAGGTTCCTGCAAAAAGAATGCTTGCCTCCAGGAGAACCCACTATGCAAGCCACTGGTCGATACATTAACTACCAAGAAATCCCATGAAGATGTATCTCAAAGGACCACCACGTCATTGGGGCCTCAACCTAATAAACGGTATGTAAATTGGACACCCTATCTATAAGTTATTAGTCTTTTAGTCTCGAAGGATCAATTGGATTCGTGCTCGATCCAACCCTATCATGTCCCAACTTATCCAAATCATAAGTCGGTTTTACCAAAGGGACCGTCTTGATCCACGGTTTATAGCTCCATTCCTGGTTTTCAAATGGACACCTGCTACCAAAGTTATGTTAGATTGTGTGAAAACCTCGTAGGTGGTCCGAGTCTGGTCTGACCCAGTCGGACCGACTCAGCCCGACCCAGCCTGGGCTGACCCAACCCGATTTGGGTGGACCCTTCCCATGTTGAGTTAGGCTCGGCCTGCGCTGGGTATCTCGGGGACTGCATAATGGTGTGATGCCATGAGGGCAGTGCAGAGGATGTGAGGGGGGTCGTGGTGGGCCGCGGGGCAGTGAGGCCGCGGGGCGGTGAGGCCGCGGGGGCCATGGTGGGCCACTGGGCTGCGAGACTGCAGGGCTGCAAAGACCATGAGGGTGTCCACAGAGGGCCATGGGGCGGTGAGGCCACAAAGGCCATGGATTACCACTGTGCGGCGAGGCCATAGGGTCACGGCAGGCTGCGGGATGGCGACGCCCTGGGGGCCGTGAGGCCGTTGGGCAGCGAAGGCCACAGGGTGGCACGATGTCGCGGGGCAGTGAAGGCTGCAGATAAAGAAATCTATGGAGGGCTGGTAACAGCATGAGGCCATGGGGCGTTAGAGGTTGTGGGCGACAGAATCCATGGGTGGTGGAGGATGCGGGCATCGTGGGGGCCGTGGGGTGGCACCATTGCGTTGTCGCCTTTGTTGCGGTTGGCGGTGGTGCCGGTCGCCATTCTCTTGACCCCTTGATGTTGGTTGTCGTCCTCCTTCATCTCGATGAACACAAAAATTAATTACCATAAACTATAGAGAGGTCGAGCCTAGTTCATTTCTGCCACACTCTTCGACGTTGGAGTTTTAGAAATTTGTTCACAAATTTTGAATCATGAACGTGTAAGGAAGATAGTTAAAACATCAAACCCCACAACCACCATCAATAACTATTCCCAAACCCTCAAAAGAAAAATATTTTGGGATCTACTAGTATGAGTGATTTGATCCTCGTTCATTGTTTAGAAGGGAATAACTTGGGAAATATTAATGACAATGAATTAAACCCCTACCTCAGCAATTTTTTATGTGTAGCGACAGAGAAGACGAAGATGCCAACGTTCGTCGCGCCTGCCACATGCCTCTTATCCTGAGTTCGTTTTTATGAAAAACACTCTTCGAGGGATGTGGTTTTTTTTTGTTGAAGACATCCACCATTGGAGGATGTCATGAGGAAGCAGTCGATGTTTTTGGATAACATCAACGTTATTCGTTTGATGAAGCATTCTTCATTGGAGGATGTGTTCCTCCAAGTTCTCCAAAAAGCATTGCCAACCATTTTCCCAATGAATGCTCTCAAAAGAAATATCCAACCAAAATAAATAGTGTTTGTCCAATTTTAAATTTTGGGCACAAAACAAGTTGGAAACATTAATCAATTGACGAGGCATTATTAAACTGTACAATAAACAATGGGGAGGAAATCCATGGGTTAATTCCTCATTAATGTGGAAGTTCAAGGGGTTCCCCCCATTAATAGTGTTCGGGTGGTCCCCACAATTAAATTTAAAATGAGGGAGGTTTTAGGCTTGGGTGGTCCCCCCCCCCCCACCGAGAATTCAATTTGGAGGATAAAATCGTGTGGTCCCCACCTTCATAAATCAAATGAGGTTTCAAGAATAAGAATAAAATGTTAAAAGTTACAGAAACCCGTTCAAACAGTGCCCTCAGATTTCAAGGTCTCTTTAAGAAAATACTGACGATGTGAGTTAAACAGTGCCCTCAGATTTCAATTCCAGGCACCAGTTTAAAAGTTACAGAAACCCGTTAAAACTTTTAATGATTGTACTTGAAAATAATTTCACATATTTATTATGGGCACACCTGGCCTCAAGATCACGCGCCGTCAATTTTTGTGCACTTGTAAAATTCCCTTATAATTAAAAAAATACATTTAATTTTCGTGTCATTACATAAAAATAAAATTCTTATATGTAATATTTTTAAATAAAACATTTTAGATTTTCATAATTTGAAAGAAATAAAATTATTCAACATCATAATATTTATTTATAGTTAATAATCCTGAATAATAAATAATATTTATTTAAAATAAGTAAAACATAATTAAGGGTATATATATTTATAAATATATACACACATATAACAATTTATTACATTCATGAAAAATTGTTATTGCATCAATTGACACAAAAACATAAGAACAAAATATAACGGATTACATAATAGTAATTATAAAATTATTATTTTATTAAAATAATTTTCATAATAATATATAAATATATTTATATAAATATACTTTCAGAAAAAAATAATACATAAAATAAAATATTTAGTTAATGTGTAATTTGTAACGCCCCGACCCCAGTTACCTAGAGTCGGTGCATTATTACATAACATTGGCATGATCACAAGAAAGATCAAATCTCAAAAGACCGATTGGTTTAGTAGCCTTGGAAACACTAGATATATTCATAAGATTTACATTACATCATAAAATGAAAAACTACTACAACAACTTAATGTCTCCACAGTCCACACTATTATCCCCTCATAATATCCCTGCAGGTCATTCATAACTTACTTCTTCACATCCTGGGGAAAATAAAACATAGAAAAGGGGTGAGCTCAAATGCCCAGTAAGGATAACAATATAGCGGAAACTTTCATAAATAAGAATAAACATTTAAGGCAATATATAACTAAAACAGAAGCCTTTCAAACATGAACTTTCAACATGGTATGGCATAAATAAAATGAAATAATGCCATTTACTTATTCACATGGATATTCTACTAATCGAATAATCATATGAAAAAATCAATAACCACTTTCATAATGTTGGAATGCATAATGCCAGCCTATCATAACCACATAGTCAAGGCCTCGTGCCAAGAGTACAAAGAAGATTTTGTCAAGGCCTTGTGCCAAGACACTAGTTTGTCTCATGAGACCTACCGATGCATCGAGGAGCTATAGCGGGCTCCACCCGTCACATATTAAGTCCAATGCATTCCCATATGAAAAGGTTTCAGCATAACATAAACATTCGTATTAAAACTAGCATACGAAATGTCAATACTTTCACCATAAACTATGAATGGTATAAAAATAGCACATCCACAGTCAAACATATCACAAAACCTTCAATACAATATTGAAGTTTTGTATCATAATAAATCAACTTCAAATAATCTTAAAATCCATCAAAGGATGTTGACATAGATGAAATCAAAATTCTTTTTAAGGAAATATCTCCTTTTATTTTGAAATAATTTAAGATCCATATAAAATAAAACATTTTCTTTGAAAATATTCATATAAGCTTGTAAGTAAAGATTTGAATATTTTATAACGGTGGAAAATAACCGCACCCGCCGTATAAGTTTAAAAAAACATTCTTATCTTAATTTTGTCGAAAAGGTTAAAAAGGACCTTGTTTTGAAAACGACGGAAAGATTCCTCTTATAAAAATTCAAACAAGGGTATAAATGACTTTAACCCATATTCTTGTAAATAATAAATATGTTTTGAAATACATTTTGAAGAAACATGGATGTGGATGATAAAGAGATCCTAGTAGATTATTACGTATAAACAACCTCGGATAATGAAGAGATTGTGAAATAACCTTTACCAATTTGGTAACTTATGAAACATACAACCCATGAAAGAGGTATAACACAATGAATATGTAAATACACATAAATTAGATTGTATTTCACAAAGAATATATTTATAGGGAGTACATACACCACATAAAAGGTGATGGTGGCAATATGGCATGAATCTCACGGAAATAAAGTGTGAGATGAAAACCCCTTACCACATTAATCAACTGAGTCATATGGAAAAAAGTTAATAACTACCAAATTATTTCTAGAATAAAATGAATATAAATAGAATCATGATAATATATATCAAATGGCAGTACACAATAGACCACTTTCAATAATTTAGTGGCGAATAATGGAAATCTCACAGAATTGAATGTGAGATAAAAAAATCCCTTACCTTGTACTTTTCCTTGGTTGGGGTAGGTTAACCTCCTGTATAATGGTGAAATAATTGTTATTAAATTATAAAATAATCATATACATTATTATGATATCATATATGATCTTTTAATATTGATTTGATAACAATATCTTAGTATTATCGTTGTTTCGGGTGTGAACTTACTTGTTTTCTTTTGTACGTTCTGTTACGTAAGACATGTTTGTAAAGGATAGGTTGTATATTATTCATATCCATAATGATATCAAGTCTTTAAACATCATTTTTAAATCATCAAATGATAATTATACTTGAATGGATATGATGGAGAATGAATCTCATCGCATTCGTGGAGACGGTAGTCCGTACGTACGCACGAGCGACAATATCATTCTTTTGATATTAAAATAATATATAAATGGATGTTATATCATATATACAGAATAATTAACATGTTATATTTATTATTTACATGAGTTTCACATCATTATTATACCCATCCAAATAATAATATATTGAATAACAATTACACCATGACGTGGAGACGGTAAGCCGTACGTACGCACGTATGGTGACATGTTATTCAAAGGGTGGATAGAATACTGAATATGGTTGTACCATATTTATAATAACATCACAGTATATGTGAGATACTGGAGTTATTATTTTAGAATGGTAACAACAAAGGAAGAAGAAGTGGAAGAAGAAAGGAACTTGAAAAGGGGTGGTGAAAACATTACCTCTTCTTCGGGTTCTTCCTTTTGATTTGATCAAAAGGGCTCCTTAGGTTGACTTTATTATCGAACTAAGTCCCCTAGGTTGTAGTGAGGGAAGTTGGGAGAGTATTGGGGCAGAGTTTGGCCGATCTAAAAGGCTTTTAAGGTGTGAAGAAATGAGAAGGAGGAGTTCCCTTTTATAAGAGGGGTGAGGGGCACCTTTGGAAAAGCTAGAAATATTAATTTATAATAAATTCATATTCGGTTTCTAATGGATCCAAAGTTTATTATTCAAATGTTAAGGTGGGTATGGGTCGAAAACAACTCAACCAATAGAATTTAGAAAGGTTTGGGTACTTATATTAACCTTATCTTTAAGTATTAACTCTAAGTTAATTAGTTTCACTTTTACAATGTCTCTTTGTATTTTTATATAATATGGTTAATAACCTTACTACATACATCCAAGAGACCCCCAAGTGGTCCATAAATGATGAACCTATCATGATATAAGTCTCTTGGCCGAACCTTAGATTTTTAGGAATTTAATATCAATTAATAATATAATATTTGTTTTAAAAACTCTTTTATGTCAATTTTGACACTATTCAATAGTTGTTATTTGTGAAACTCATAACAGATTGATTACTTCGAAAAAAGTATATTAACTCAATCCTAATATATCATATTATCCTAGAAAATTAGTTTAATTCATTAAAAGTGTCATATTATATTTATTTGGGTATTTATAATATCAATTATTTTAATTTTTCACTATTATAGTAATTACTACATCATCATTGTGTCATAAATAAAATAACTTATTTAATGTCTAAAAATTATAAATAAAATATCATTATGTAGGAAATCTTTTTATATTTCTAATGAACATTTATAATCTAAAATCCAACATATATAACCCTATGTAACAATTGTTTTTCTAAAAGATATATTCTTGTGTCATTTTTGTATTCATTTTAACTTAATTAAAATAATGTGTCATTATCACTTACAAGTGGATCCATGGGGTCCCAAAATCGACCCAAAGATGCACATGGTCGACCATGTATCAACCAATAGGGTTAAGACACGTTTTAGGGTAATTTAGTATTATTATAATATTATGTTTTAACCCTTATTTACCGGATTTACCCTTAACCATGGTAAATAAAATATTTACCGCATTAATTATTCAAAATGTCTAAAAATAAAAGTTACCTATTTACACAATTTGAACATCCTGATTCCAAATATGGAATCCATTTTCCTAAATTCAAAACACAGAAGTGGTAGAAATTAATTTAAAATTAATTCCCGCTGTCAAATCAAAAAGCGTGTTTTTAAGAGATAATAACTATCAAAAGATTGACACTTGTTTATGTTCGGTTTAATTTTAAAATTATGTCCAATGACCAACATTATATTAAATGGTAAAAATATATTCTAAATATACTTTAAAACTACTAAAATTTATAATTTATCACTATTAATTATTTTGATTAAAAAGTTGTTTTTAATTAAAATTTAGTAATTTTCACTATTCATCAAAATATGAAAGTTATCCGAAAAGTACCAAAATTTCACCTTAGGCTAAATTAGATATTCCGAATCCAAAAATGAAGTCCATTTTGAAACATAAAATATATATAATTTTAAAAAGTAGGTATTACAATTCATAACGGCTAGTTTGATTGGTTGTGGTGTGTGTTAAAACTCAAGGTTGCGTACAACACACGCTACTGTATTATTCAAAGAAAGTGTACCGTGGAAGCTTGGGATGTTTCATTTTAAATTTTTCATGTCCCCATTTAGTCAAAAAGTTTAAAATATTGTATTTAAAAAGGGTTCACTATTAAAAGTTGATAAAAGTGCAATACTGAAAATGAATTTGTTCTTGCATTATGTCTAAGATACTCATAATATGGAAAAATTATAAGGATTATATAAAGTTTAAAATTTAGTTAATACTATTCATAACCTCTTTTGAATGGATTTTTGGTAAGTCATGGTGCAATTGAACTCGGTGTTGCGTGTAGTGCAAGTTATTGAATTATTTTGAAGAAATAACACATTATGAATTCTTGGGGTGTTACATTCTCCCCTCCTTCAATAAATTGCGTCCTCGCAATTTGAAATTGTTCATCAAAAATAAAAAGTTGAAAGTAGAAAATATATTTGTGGGAAAACCCACATCAGAAATTGGGTTACTAAAATTTAGTCTTAATATGAGGAAAAGAGAAATCAAAGGGTCACCACCAAATTATGATCTCGATTAAGAGAACATTGGTGGAAATTAGTGACATATAATTGGAGGAAAAACGTAAATATATATTGGTAGTGATTGAGGTAATCAATCACAAACAAGTATAAAATTGAGGTCTTTAAACTCATAAATCTATGATGATTTGAAATACCATCGGTTCAACAACACATAGGGTATTGGGATAACACATTTTTGACGTTTCAAAATATCTTAGTTGAAATCCCACATCGAAAAATGAATTAATGAAGCCTCAATTTAAAACAAAGAGTGGAAAGTATGAAGATTACCGAAAATAACACATACTAGGGTTCCATGTAGGAAAATATGGATATGGAAGAGAAATCTAACTATCAATTATCTGATGTAGAGTGGTAGAGAACATGGCTATGAAAAGGCCAAAAATCCCAAATCCATAAATTAGTGATGATTTAAGGTACCATCTAGGACAACATTTTTGTTCTAAGTTCGTTTTGTTAATGTTGAGGAATTTATTTATGAGATTGGCTAAGATTATAAGGAGATATACTTACTTTATAATTATAGTTTTATCCATTAATAAATTTCTACCACAAACTCCTCTTTCACTCTAAAAGATAATAGAATGTAAAAAAAATTCTATTTACACTATTCGTATAGGGTTCCAAAATAAAAGAATTTATAATTCATCTACCAGATCTTTTAAAAAAAACTACATTATTTAATCCAGGACATCTCTTGGGCCAGTGGTAGGTGATACACCCTTGTCGCCCGTCGGTTGTGGGTTCGAGTCTCGCGGCCTTGCCGGGCGCGAAGGGTTGCCGCCCGACCTCCAGGTTGTCCTTTTATGGCAATCCAAAATTAATCTCAAACTAGAATTTATCCAAAATATTTCTGACCAAACTCACAGTACAACATTTATAAGGAAGTTAAACATAATGTAGATCCTTTTTACCATGTAATAGCATATGAATAACTTCATCATGTATTCTTTTAATACACTGAAACATCCTGAATTACCATATTCCTTATTGATTACATTCATGCTCCCTTATTCCATATAGAATGCTGGATATACCTCATCAATCCAAAAATGTTTTAAACCCCAACAATAATGGAATATACAGATCATTATTCAGTTCCAAGGTAGTCAAGAATATCCAATATAATTTATCCAAAACAATCATGTATTATTCCAAAATCACTAACTCAGTATCAGAACAATATTATGGTTTATCATTCTCTCAACCATATATTTTCCAAAAATTTATCCTTCTGTTGAGTCACCTTTCTTTTTTCCACACAATCTCAAGTCCTTAATGAAATAGTACTGCAGTACAATCCTTATATACTCCATAATTATTATAACAAGTACATTGTTGATACAACACTCAATTGACATAATCAACATAAGAACTCTAATCATTCCTCTTCATCTGTGGTAGTATCATAACTTGATTATTATCCATAACATCATTTGCGGCATATTCTGATGACTGGGACATAGGTTCGCATAGTGTCCAAACTCCTTGCAAATGAAGCATTGTACATTTGAAACCATTTTCTTACCCTTGCAGTCACGTACTTTGTGCCCTTTTCCTCCACACTTATAACAAACTCCCATTCCTTTCAGGCAAGTTCCAGGGTGTTTCTTTCCACAGTTACCGCATATGGGAAAATTATTCTTTTTCCTCTTCCCTTTATCCATCTTTCTCTCTTCCACCCTTTTCTTCTCTTGCTTCCCTTCAAAGCCACAGGACTCAGTAAACTCTTTACTTATCTTATCAACACATGATATTATTTCTTCATATGATGATAATACATGCGAGACTATTTCTCTTGTAAATTCTAGCTTAAGACCATAAAATATATGATCCTTCTTTCTCTTTGTATCATGTGCATTGCTGGAGTTCTCATTCCTTCTACTAGGCGCCATTTCTAAACATTGGCATACACTAGATTAGTTTATGAATAACAATACCTAATACCAAACTTTTAAAACACATAACATAAATTAAATAGTTTATGGATATAATCCATAATCATAAAAATGTCTCCTTTGAGGAAGTATATACTCATAAACCCTTCATAATGATTTGTAAAGAAAATGAGAGTTATCCTAAGCATATCCCCCGGGAGTGTCGTAACCAAGAGTGCAGCAAGGCCCGTTGTCGTGCACCAGTTCCCGTTCGAGTCTAGCTCAAAGCGGTGTTTTCGGGTTTTACCCCTAGGTACATCTATGCCAGAGCCGCCTCTACCTGCTCGTATCCAGACAGGGATGTATTTCTCGGAAAACTCACAAAATCTTTACAATACCAAAATTCTAGAAAGTTCTTCTATACTAATCCTCAAAATTCATCTTAGGTCTACGTGCTCTAATCATAGTTTATCTAAATCTAGCTTCCAAGGTTTGTACTAAACTTCCTCTGATACCAGCTGTAACGCCCCGACCCCAGTTACCTAGAGTCGGTGCATTATTACATAACATTGGCATGATCACAAGAAAGATCAAATCTCGAAAGACCGATTGGTTTAGTAGCCTTGGAAACACTAGATATATTCATAAGTTTTACATTACATCATAAAATGAAAAACTACTACAACAACTTAATGTCTCCACAGTCCACACTATTATCCCCTCATAATATCCCTGCAGGTCATTCATAACATACATCTTCACATCCTGGGGAAAATAAAACATAGAAAAGGGGTGAGCTCAAATTCCCATTAAGGATAACAATATAGCGGAAACCTTCATAAATAAGAATAAACATTTAAGGCAATGTATAACTAAAACAAAAGCCTTTCAAACATGAACTTTCAACATGGTATGGCATAAATAAAATGAAATAATTCCATTTACTTATTCACATGGATATTCTACTAATCAAATAATCACATGCAAAAATCAATAACCACTTTCATAATGTTGGAATGCATAATGCCAGACTATCATAACCACATAGTCAAGGCCTCGTGCCAAGACTACAAATAAGATTTTGTCAAGGCCTTGTGCCAAGACACTAGTTTGTCTCATGAGACCTACCGATGCATTGAGGAGCTATAGCGGGCTCCACCCGTCACATATTAAGTCCAATGCATTCCCATATGAAAAGGTTTAAACATAACATAAACATTCGTATTAAAACTAGAATACGAAATGTCAATACTTTCACCATAAACTATGAATGGTATAAAAATAGCACATCCACAGTCAAACATATCACAAAACCTTAAATACAATATAGAAGTTTTGTATCATAATAAATCAACTTCAAATAATCTTAAAATCCATCAAAGGATGTTGACATAGATGAAATAAAAATTCTTTTTAAGGAAATATCTCCTTTTATTTTGAAATCATTTAAGATCCATATAAAATAAAACATTTTCTTTGAAAATATTCTTATAAGCTTGTAAGGAAAGCTTTGAATATTTTATAACGGCGGAAAATAACCGCACCCGCCATATAAGTTTTAAAAAAACATTCTTATCTTAATTTTGTCGAAAAGGTTAAAAAGGACCTTGTTTTGAAAACGATGGAAAGATTCCTCTTATAAAAATTCAAACAAGGGTATAAATGACATTAACCCATATTCTTGTAAATAATAAATATGTTTTGAAATACATTTTGAAGAAACATGGATGTGGATGATAAAGAGATCCCAGTAGATTATTACGTATAAACAACCTCGGAAAATGAAGCGATTGTGAAATAACCCTTAACAATTTGGTAACTTATGAAACATACAACCCATGAAAGAGGTATAATACAATGAATATGTAAATACACAAAAATTAGAGTGTATTTCACAAAGAATATATTTATAGACAGTACATACACCACACAAAAGGTGATGGTGGCAATATGGCATGAATCTCACGGAAATAAGGAGTGAGATGAAAACCCCTTACCACGTTAATCAACTGAGTCATATGGACAAAAGTTAATAACTACCAAATGATTTCCAGAATAAAATTAATATAATGATAATCATGATAATATATATCAAATGGCAGTACACAATACACCACTTTCAATAATTTAGTGGAAAATAATGGAAATCTCACGGAATTGAATGTGAGATAAGCAAATCCCTTACCTTGTACATTTCCTTGGTTGGGGTAGGTTAACCTCATGTATAATGGTGAAATAATTGTTATTAAATTATAAAATAATCATATACATTACTATGATATCATATATGATCTTTTAATATTGATTTGATAATAATATCTTAGTATTATCGTTGTTTCGGGTGTGAACTTACTTGTTTTCTTTTGTATGTTTTGTTACGCAAGACATGTTTGTAAAGGATAGGTTGTATATTATTCATATCCATAATGATATCAAGTCTTTAAACATCATTTTTAAATCATCAAATGATAATTATACTTGAATGGATATGATGGAGAATGAATCTCATCGCATTCGTGGAGACGTTAGTCCGTACGTACGCACGAGCGATAATATCATTCTTTTGATATTAAAATAATATATAAATGGATGTTATATCATATATACATAATAATTAACATGTTATATTTATTATTTACATGATTTTCACATCATTATTATACCCATCCAAATAATAATATATTGAATAACAATTACACCACGACGTGGAGACGGTAATCTGTACGTACGCACGTATGAGGACATGTTATTCAAAGGGTGGATAGAATACTGAATATGGTTGTACCATATTTATAATAACATCACAGTATATGTGAGATACTGGAGTTATTATTTTAGAATGGTAACAACAAAGGAAGAAGAAGTGGAAGAAGAAAGGAACTTGAAAAGGGGTGGTGAAAACATTACCTCTTCTTCGGGTTCTTCCTTTTGATTTGATCAAAAGGGCTCCTTAGGTTGGCTTTCTGATCAAACTAGGTCCCCTAGGTTGTAGTGAGGGAAGTTGGGAGAGTATTTGGACAGAGTTTGGCCGAGATAAAAGGCTTTGAAGGTGTGAAAAAATGAGAAGGAGGAGTGCCCTTTTATAAGAGGGGTGAGAGTCACCTTTGGAAAAGCTAGAAATATTAATTTATAATAAATTCATATTCGGTTTCTAATGGATCCAAAGTTGATTATTCAAAGGTTAAGGTGGGGATGGGTCGAAAACAACTCAACCAATAGAATTTAGACTGGTTTGTGTACTTATATTAACCTTATCTTTAAGTATTAACTCTAAGTTAATTAGTTTCACTTTTACAATGTCTCTTTGTATTTTTATATAATATGGTTAATAAACTTACTATATACATCCAACAGACCCCCAAGTGGTCCATAAATGATGTACCAATCATGATATAAGTCTCTTGGACGAACCTTAGATTTTTAAGAATTTTATATCAATTAATAATATAATATTTGTTTTAAGAACTCTTTTTTGTCAATTTTGACACTATTCAATAGTTGATTTTTGTGAAACTCATAACAGATTGATTACTTAGAAAAAAGTAAATTAACTCAATCCTAATATATCATATTATCCTAGAAAATTAGTTTAATTCATTAAAAGTTTCATATTATATTTATTTGGGTATTTATAATATCAATTATTTTAATTTTTCACTATTATAGTAATTATTGCATCATCATTGTGTCATAAATACAATAAACTATTTAATGTCTAAAAATTATAAATAAAATATCATTATGTAGGAAATCGTTTTATCTTTCTAATGAATATTTATAATCTAAAATCCAACATATATAACCCTATGTAAAAATTGTTTTTCTAAAATATATATGCTTGTGTCGTTTTTGTATTCATTTTAACTTAATTAAAATAAAGTGTCATTATCACCTACAAGTGGATCCATGGGGTCCCAAAATCGACCCAAAGATGAACATGGTCGACCATGTATCAACCAATAGGGTTAAGACACGTTTTAGGGTAATTTAGTATTATTATAATATTATGTTTTAACCCTTATTTACCGGATTTACCCTTAACCATGGTAAATAAAATATTTACCGCAGTAATTATTCAAAATGTCTAAAAATAAAAGTTACATATTTACACAATTTGAACATCCTGATTACAAATATGGAATCCATTTTCATAAATTCAAAACACAGAAGTAGCAGAAATTAATTTAAAATTAATTCTCGCTGTCAAAACAAAAATCGTGTTTTTAAGAGATAATAACTATCAAAATATTGACACTTGTTTATGTTCGGTTTAATTGTAAAATTATGTCCAATGACCAACATTATATTAAATGGTAAAAATATATTCTAAATATACTTTAAAACTACTAAAATTTATAATTTATCACTATTAATTATTTTGATTAAAAAAGTTGTTTTTAATTAAAATTTAGTAATTTTCACTATTCATCAAAATATGAAAGTTATCCAAAAAGTACAAAAATTTCAACTTAGGCTAAATTAGATATTAAGAATCCAAAAATGAAGTCCATTTTGAAATATAATATATATATAATTTTAAAAATTAGGTATTACTATTCATAACGGCTAGTTTGATTGGTTGTGGTGTGTGTTAAAACTCAAGGTTGCGTACAACACACGCTACTGTATTATTCAAAGAAAGTGTACCGTGGAAGATTGGGATGTTTCATTTTAAATTTCTGATGTCCCCATTTATTCAAAAAGTTTAAAATATTGTATTTAAAAAGGGTTCACTATTAAAAGTTGATAAAAGTGCAATACTGAAAATGAATTTGTTCTTGCATTATGTCTAAGATACTCATAATATGGAAAAATTATAAGGATTCTATAAAGTTTAAAATTTAGTTAATACTATTCATAACCTCTTTTGAATGGCTTTTTGGTAAGTCATGGTGCAATTGAACTCGGTGTTGCATGTAGTGCAAGTAATTGAATTATTTTGAAGAAATAACACATTATGAATTCTTGGGGTGTTACATAATTAAGATAGAATAACTATATAACTCAAAAAAAATTATTATATTAAAATTTAAAAAAAATCATTTCATCCATTCTCATCTTGGGAAAATAATTTTGTGAATGTTATATGAATTTAATGAATTCATTAAAAATAATTCAATAATATCGATAGATATATATTAAAATATTTTTATATTTATACATCACTATTATAAATGAACTTACGTAAATATAAATAGAATATTAATTGATAATTATAACTTAATGCATAAATGTTTTTATGAAAGAAACTACACAAGGTATAAATATATATATATTAACATATTTATAAACTAGCAACAAATTGCCTTAAAATTTTGAATTGAAAATTTTGTGAAACATATAAATATTTTTCTATATATTTAGAATAACATGAATGAAACATAACATATGGTTATAATGAATTTACCATTTTTTATAAATACATTCTTAAAATGAAAATAATATTTATAAATAAATATATTATAATCAACAAATATAGATTAAAAAGAAATTAATTCAAATTGATCATATTAAACAAATTTCAATACTTCTGTAGAATGTAATTTAGAAGTAGTATATATTATAATATATAAATTATGTTCATGTAGATAAAAATTCAGGAAAAATAATATTATACATATTCACCATATTGTTAAATATAATGGGGGTTTTGAAATCTAACAAAACAATAGTTTTGAAATAAATCATATAATTGTAGAATTTTTAAAATAAATATTGTTATAAAATATCCCCACAATGTATATCGGAGAACTAAGTATAGAATCTCCTTCAGTTCTCAGAATGGATGAAGTCAATAGCCCTCTATCTTTCCATATGTAACTCAAACTAGTGGATGTGGAAGGGAAAAAGTTAAGGTGATGTATTAATTTTGATTACCAATAACGAAGTGTTCCCTCGGTATAATTATATACATAATGGAAACATGAGGATCCTTTACTGTCTCAAAAATTCAATGTATTTTTTATATGGAATTATTTCAAGACTATGAAATTCGATGGCATGTGATTCTGAGTCACCGTGATCCAAGAACTGAATTTTGAAACCTCTTTTAAGGTACATTTAGTAAATGTGGGAGCCAGATTTTCTATCTTTTGAAATTCTTCTTAGATAAAAAATCATAGGGAACCATTGAACTTGAAACATCGTGATTCGGCTAGAAACGACTTAACTTCGACCGATAAGGGAAAATGGGAAAAGTAATTTTTCTATTTTTTCAAAAAACAATTAATGAAATAATTTAAATTGTTTTATATATTCTATCACATCCATTGAGTGAAAGATGGTGATGCTGCTTTGCGGTGAAGAGAAATATTAAATAGACTCATTAATATAATATATCTCACAATGTAATGAAAAAAAAGAAGCATAATAGCGATGTTGTTTCCTAAATGAAACAGCGTAAAGACTCTACCTCGCAGCATTATTGAAATGTTGTGACATGTTTCCTTTTAATTTTTTTCTATAGGAGAAGATGGAGGATTAATTGTCAGGGAATCTTCAAACAAACCTCCATTAGTTCTTTCTCTCTATTGGAGAATGAAGGCCAATGAACGCCATCATCTTAGACGTATCTCAATGATTGGAGTAGGGATGCGATATTGACGGATTGAATTCTCATGGATGTACTCTACGACATCAAACATCAAAGAGGATGGGGTTTGAATACTATTTAAATGTTCATCCCCATTTTTATATTTCTATAAAATTATAACATGGATCCACCTATGAGCATATTGATTCGTGGTTCATGAATTTTTGTGGTAGGGTGTCATTTCATTGTGATTTATTTTCCGGGATTATGTTTATAACTTGATATAATTGAATATACATCTTTGAGACTTCCCCTATTTAAAACTTCTAAAATGGAGGGTGTGAGTTGACATGAACAAATTTACGGACCCCTCTACTTGTGTGATTCCATGGGCAGATCATCTGAATCGACGGAAAGGTGGAAGTGAGTCATTTGATGTGATGGTGGTGACCTGAGAGGATCGTCGGAAAATAAAGTGTGAAGAATGGACCACTAGAGCATGTATGGGGGTTTGCTGAACATCCTCTCGGCACTGACGGTCTGTGACAGTGGTCCGTAGTGGTCAATGTGAGTGGGGCATGTAGTGCACCTATCAGCAGAAAGCTGTGGATAACTAGCCAGGGTGGCAGGGTGACGCGGTGTAAGGCAGGCACATCATGAAGGGGGGTGGCCCGCATCTTGGCCATATAGCTGGATAGACGAGCCACGATCTGTTGATAGTTGATGGAGGAGGATGCCCAGAGGCATCCCATGTGAAAGAGAGGGATGGAGGTGCCCAGTTTCTGTGTCACAGTCAAGAAACACAACACTAGTCTGCCCAAAAGTAGACCGTTCATGGGCTAGTGTGCCGCATCCCTACCCTAGCAGGTCGACCTAGGTTAATCCATCATCTAGCAGGTCGGACATGCGGGAAAGTGGGTCATTCCATCCACTAGAAAGCTGGATGCACACCGTCTAGCGGGGACCAATCCATATGGTTTTAACCATCACCGTAGGCCGTACCCATGCCCTTCTTGCCTAACTGGACACGAATGGGTTGCTAGGGGACCCAGCGGGCTCAACCCCTAGCCAAACTGGCCGAGTCCAGCGAGTCCTATTGGGCCGGGCCCACTCGCCATGTCAGACCATACTGACTCTGACCTGAGCCATGTCATTTAGGGTCCCTCTAAAGGGTCTGGGTTTTGTGGGACCCTCAGGGTGGGTTGGTGGGTTTTTCTAACAAGGTCGGACAAAGCGCTGTCACAACCAGCCCCATGGTTACTAAAATACTCAAATCGTTCAAACTGCGCTGACGATGAATGAGTTGTTTGTGGCGTTCAGATCCTCATGACATGGTGGAACCTTTTTCATGCACTGTGATGTCTTTCCTAGATGTTGATATGTGAAGAATTTCTTGAGGAGAATTTCTCCCTAGGGTGCTTCATACGAAACCTTGCAGTTGGTTGATATATGATAAAATCTCAATGACGGCCCAGTGTGATGTGGCTCTATGTGACCTGGCTGGCCCACAGTGCGAAGTGGCTATGTGTGACCCAACAGACCTGTCGTAGTCAATAGGAGGAGTACCTCAGTTTGTCTATTGTGGGAAGAATCTTTGAATGTTTAAGTAGGCCCATAGTGGGGAGTATCTCTGTGTGACCTAGCATACCCATGGTACTCATCATGGATGAGTACCACAATAGTCCAAGGATTGTGGTAATTTGCTCTCTGTGACACAGCATGCCCACCATACTCGATATAAGAGGATTTCTCTAGCTACTGAGGATATCAATGATATGAAAGATGAAGCTACAATCAATACTCTTGAATGTAATTGGTGTGAGTTTTCTTGTGCTTCATTCTTATCATTAATGATTTTATTTTAGAATTTCATTATGGTATTTCCATTGTGTTTTAGGGTCTAGCAGTGAGTATTTTTATACTCCCCCATTCACGGGTATCACCTGCACATGTTGTTCCTAGTGTAGACTATCGAAGCGTTGTAGAGGTTCTTAGGGGAATAGGACTTATTGACAGAACAACATAGGAATTGGTGGAATATGACCAGTTGGGGCCCTGTAGAACCAGGCGGACATGATATACTACTTTGGATTCTAGTAGCTTCACTACACTTATGATTATGTGGGTTTTTCTCTGAATGGCCATCAGAGCTCCTTTTTAACACTGTTGTGTTAGTTCTTTTTTTTTTGGTTTGTATTCTTGACCACTTGATTTTAGTTGTATTTTTGTACACAGTATTTTTATAGTATACATGTTTTTTTATTTTTAGTGTGTTGCGATGAGGTTGGGAATGTGTTTGCATATAGGTACTATGGAAAATACCTATCATTTGCAGGTTGATACCTTTGACGCCATTTTCCAGCCCCTGGCCTTCGGGAGGCGGGCTTGGGGTTGTCACGGCATGGGCCCCATTTGACGGATCATGAGAATTTTGTATCTGAGGAAGTTCAGTCCAACTACAAAAAATGGGATTCTGTGTTTATATAAGGTAAGAAATTTTTGTTGTTAAGGGTCCTACTTTTAGATTCCTCGAGTCCTGTATTAGTGCGGTGGCTGATATATCCATACACCATGACCTTGAATTCTTTTTTTCGGCTCAATACATGAAATCATTGGTTGCATAAGTGTATCATTATATTATTTTAAATAAATATCATCTCACCAGGTATAACCTTCTTACCTTGTTACATCATGATATATCATAGGATTCCTCTATAATGATGACCAGTCAGGATACCGATATTAGTTTGTGAGGATAGCCCACCTAGAGATGAGGAGCCCATTCATGTACTAGTTCAAGAGATGTCCCCATCGTGTGGTGCACTAGTGAAACCACCACTAAATGGTTAGTGTCAAATATCAGTAGTTCTGTCATAGGATTTTCGTAATCTCAATTCCCTATACGAGTTATCAAGAATATGATATTTCATGTTCATGTAAGAAATGGATTCTCAAGTCACTGAATACTAGAAGGAGGTTGTGATGCGGGTCTATCGCATAGTGAGTACAATGCCTGACGAGATGGAGATCATGGTAGTGAGTCTTCTGTAGGTCTTAGTAGGGAGTTGGTGTAGTTTCACCACCTTGACACATGATTAGTTAACTTTCTCCTTGTTAGACTTCAAGTGGCTTTTATGATAGGATTTTTTTCTCCCAACATTACACTCAGTGCACATTCTGGAGAAACATCACATTCAAAATGGTAGCATTACAATATCATAGTACTCATTGAGGTTCACTACATTTCCTTGCTACTCCAAATTCATGGTGTGATACCCATTCATCAGGGATCAATCCATTGAGCAGGGACTCAGGGGTGGTCAGGGAACAAGTGTTGTCTCTCCACCTCTCTACCTTGGTGGAGGTTCTAGTGTGAGCCCTTATTGTGGAGAGTTTCATGCCAGAGCATCCACTAACAGCTAGAGCCACCAGCAGACCCTGGTTGGTAGAGTCTTTGGAAGGTAGAAAACATCAGACACATAGGCCCAATCATGCCAGGTCTTCTAGAGGACAACTTCAGGACTCAAGATCGGTAGTTCAGAGCACCCTGTCTATGGATATCTAGTGGGTATCATTGCAATCCATCGCGTTCGGAGGATAGGGACACATGGAACGTGACCGCCCATCCCACAATACATGTGACTAGTTGATGGTTGAGGTTTGGATGAGGTAGCAATTGTTGATCGAGTGAGGAGGTACACTTGGTGGAAAATGTGGTATTGGAGTTGGTCTAGCGGTAGGCGGTGGGAGAGTGCTTGAGAAATTATTACCACCAGCTCCCCAAGGTCCACCCCGACCACAGGGAGCAGGTGGGCAGGGGGGAGCTCAGCTCCAAGAATCAGAGGCATAGGTCCAAAGAACTCCAGTGATGATCCAAGGTATGACTTGTGTGTTCTATACACTAGTTTAAATTTCTATAATCATAGGTGCTAGTCTCTCCTTCCTTACCTCAACACTCGTACAAAGCTCAATGATTCTGGTGCATCCATTGGCTTCATCATTACGGCTAAAGTCTCCTACAGGAGAGGATTCAACAATTACACATGGGTGCTGAGATTTTGAGCTGAATCAATTAGTTGAGAGCATTGACTGGGATCCCCTAGTAGTGGAATAGAGGCCTTATGACGTAATCTGGAGTATAGACTAGAAATTCAATGTCCATGTTGAGATCTATTGTTTTAGGCTTACAATGTAGTGTGTCCATAGGGATAAGACCATGTTTTCCTTCACTAGAGAGATGTAAAACCACACATCACAAGATTGAAACTCCCAGAGGAGGGTGTATTAGATCACTAACTATTTGGATAGACTCGCTCTAGGTGTAGTGGATGAGAGGGTTCCTAGCTTCCTGGTAGTGGTGGACGAGTAAAAATTTGTTCTCTTGAGGATGTACTCGGACTACCACCTCGTAGAGAGGTATAATTTTGCATCAAATTGTACCCCAGGATGAAACCGATATCCAAACCGACATATCAGATGGCTCATGCGGTGCTTCGTTATTTGAGGGTAAAACTAGAGGACTTGCAGGAGAAGGGGTTCGTAAGGTAAATTGTTTCCCCATGGGCAGCCCCAATGCCATTTTTTAAGAAGGAATAAGAGTGTTTGATGTTGTGTGTGGACTTCTTACGCTGGAACTAGGTGAACATGAAGAACATGTATGAAATTCCAAGGATTAATGACATCTTATAAATGCTGAAGGGATATTAGGGGTTCTCAATGAATGATCTCACATCAGCCTATCACTAGTTTCATGTTTGATGTGAGGATGTACGAAAGACACTCTTCAGGTGCCGGTATGTCCACTATGAGGTCCTAGTGATGCATTGAGGCATGAACAATTCCCTAATAGTATTCATTGGCCTCATGAATATGATCTTTCAACCTTCCCTTGAACGGTTTGTCATGGCATTCAAGTATCAAATCTTGATGTACACAGCGTCGGAGGAGGAGCATTCTAAACACATAAAAATAGTCATGGATACACTCTAACAGCCCCAACATTATGGTATTCTCTCAATTTTCTAGTTCTAGATGAAGGAGGTCCACTTTATGGGACACATCATCTCAAATTAAGGAGTTATGATACATCCAGGGATGGTAGATGCAATGCTATCCAAAGAACCACCCAGGTGAGTGACTGAAGCGTTGTGCTTCTTGGGGTTGGATAGTTACTATTGGCGGTTTGTACCAATCATTTCCAGAGTAGAAGCACCCTTATCAGCCTTGAAACAGTAGATAAAACTCATCATGTGGACTGAAATATGATAGCATAGAATCCAGGAGATGAGGTAGAGACTGAATAGTACCCCTTCTTGAGAATACCATAGGAGGTTTTTGGATATTTAGTTATTACAACACATCAGAGAGTAGACTGGGTTTTGTGCTAAAGTAGGAGAGAGAAGTGATTGCCTATGGATCAAGATGGAAGAGGCAACATGAGAAGAACTACTTGATCCCCAAACTTTAGTTAGTACTAGTGGAATTTTCCATGAAGATGTTGTGACCCAAATTGATAGGTGAGTAGTTTATTGTTTACTCCGAACCCAAGGGTGTCAGGTATATCATCTCCCAGAAGGACATGAACCTGAGATAGCATCGATGGCAATATTTTGTCTCTGACTACGACATTGAGATATTCTATACTCATGGAATTTGGATTGGGGTGGTAGAAACGCTTAGTAGGAGAACCGGTTTGCAACTACTGAGTGAGGTGAAAAGTAGTTAGCCGAAATGTAGATATCCTTTATGGATGATGATGGTGAATCATAATATGATTTGATGATTGTTACACCCCCACAATCATATAGTGATTCAGGGAGGTGCAGTTGGTGGATATAAACTGCGAGGCTCGATGTGCTATGTTATCATTAGGATAGGCTCCAGAGAGATTTTAGATAGGTGGGGAGAACACCATTGTTTTCATAGGATGCCCCATACAGATAGAGACATTGTGGGAGGAGTTGTTGAGGTGTTTTCATACATCCCTGATGGAGGACCATCGTGGAGTGGAGAATATGTATCGGGTCCTCTGACATCAGTACTAGTGGCCATGGATAAAGAAAGCAGTGTCCAAGTTAAATTCTCGATTCCTCACTTTTCGAAAAGTGAAGGAAGAGCATCAGGTTCCAACAGGATTGGCCCATCGAAAAGAGGTATAGTAGTGGAAATGGTACATTGTTTCAATGGATTTTGTGATGGGGATACCATGTACGTACAAAGGACGTGATTCTATTTTGGTGATCATTAAACGAATCACTATGTCGGCTCACTTCTTACGCATCTGGGAGTGAGGTCATGTAGTGGGCGTGGGATTCTTCTAAGTCTAGGATATAGTGCAAATCCACGGGATTCCTTTGATGATCATCTTTGATCATGACAATCAATTTACATCCTATTTGTGCAAGGGATTATAGGACGCATTTAGAAAAAATCTGCATTTGATCAGTACTTTTAATCCCCATATGGATATTCAGACAGAGAGTACCATACAGACCCTGTAGGACATGTTATGAGCTTGTGTAATTTACCTTGGTCATAGTTGAGAGGACCACTTAAAACTAGAAGATTATGCATACAAAAGAAAATACCAATCCACCATTGGCATGGAACCGTTCAAGGGCTTGTATGAACAGCCTTGTAAATTACCCTTATGATAGACATACCCAGGGAAGAGGGCACTCAAGGGTCTGGAATTCGTTCAAGCTATTACCAAGAAGGTTCAGATCATCCAGGACTGGGTGAGGATTACACAAAGCATGCTGATGCCTTATGTGGACAAGAGACATAGACCCTGAAGTTTGAGGCGGGAGATCATGTGTTCATTCTGGTCTCACCCCGAGGAGGATTACATATATTTTTCTAGGGAGAAAAGCTATTTTTCGAGGTTCATTAGACCATTTCAGATCCTGGTAAGAGATGGAGAGGTGGTGTACCTCCATGATCCTTCCCTACAGATGCACTGTGTGTATAATGTTTTCCACGTGTCACACTTGAGGAGGTATGTGTATGACCCATCGCACGTCATCGACTGTGGAGAGGTAGACACTGACGATGTGGTGACATTTGTGGAGATCCCAGTGGAGATAAAGGACCAATAGGAGTGGGTCCTATGAGGATATTCTATTCCTCTAGTGCATGTTTAGTGGCAGCAAAAGAATCTCCATGGGTACACATGGGAGCCGTAGACTCAGATTCGTTCTCAGTACACCCATCTGTTTGTTTAGTTTTTTTATTGGCTTTTGGGTACGTAAAGCCCTATGGTTGGGAGAATGTAATGTCTCCGAAATTCCATTTATTTTTTATTTATATGGGATTATTTGTTGACTAAAAAATAATATGACATCTGATTCTCCAGCCTATAGATCCTAGAACAAAATTGTGCACATTTTATGGTAAGTTTAGTAAATGTGCTTGCAAGATTTTCTATATTTTGAACTATTTATCATATTAAAAATCTGAGGGAATTTTTGAACTCATTGTGCCTAGATTTCCAATTATATTACTAATCAGTAGCTGGTATTGGATGAGTAGAAAATAATTTTTGGGAATTCAAAGAAAAATAATAAAATAATTTAAAATGATATATTATATTTTTTCTCACCCATTGAGTGGAAGACAATATGTTGTTTTGTGAAAATTAAGCAACGACGAGGCATATTAATGTGACTCAGTAATGTCCTGTATCACCCAACCAAATGAATAAATAAAAGAAGTGTAACAGTGACAGTGTATCATAAATGAAACAACATAATGATGCGACATCTCAACGTAACAGAAGCACTGTGATCTGTTTCCTTTTCATGTATTGGAATTAGATACGATTATGGATTAATTGGAATAGAATCCTCTGCTGAAATTCCATCATTTCTTGATATCCAATGAAGAATGAATACCAACGAATTCCATCATCATCAACACCTCTCAATGATCAATGTCGGGAAGTGAATTTTATGCTCTGAATTTTCAAGGATGAAATCTACGACATAGAATGTCAAAGAGGTATTGGTTTATGTTTTTTACGGTTATTTCACCTTATTCTCTTTCTAGAAACGACAAATAATTATCAACCAATTAACATGTTGTTCTTCAACACACACATTTATGTGATAGGATGAATTTTCAATTGGATTTATTATTTAGGATTACATTTATCAATAGTTATGATTGAAAAATCATCAATGGACCATCCCTCTGTTTAAAACATCTAAAGAGGAGGGTGAGGGCTGACATGAAAAAAGGCCCGAACACCTTCGTATGTGTGCATTTGTGAATGGATCACCCAAATCGATGGGAAGGTATAAATGAGACCTTTACGGTGAAATAAGGCATCCTGAGAGGTCTCTCGGTGTAGATTAGATGATGAGCAGACAACCAGATCATGTCTGGTGGTCTACAGAACATCTGGTCAGCACCGCCACTAGTAGCAGTGGCAGCCACTAGCGGTTGAGGTGGTGCACCCATAGGCACTCCATTGTGACAGGGATATGCCACACCAAGCGGACACCGTGTGAAGGGATTTGGTCTACGTCTAAGCCAAACAGCTATTTGGATGAGCCATGGACCATTGACTACGCCTAGAGGTGGTGTCCCTGCGGTGTCCCACGAGGCTTAGTGGGCCGGAGACAGCCAGTTACCACCTCCCAGCCAGGAAAAACACCACCGATAATTACCTTAGTGGACTTGGAAATCACTGTTGGGCAGGGCCATATGCACTTCCCTGTGGGTAGAACACTCACCTAGCGGGTCAGATCAACACTGGGGAGGTGGCAGGACCCTCACCCATTAGTCCGAACCCACACAGGTTTGCCGGACTCGCACCATTTAGGTCCTTCCAGACAAGACTGAGTCATTCAGCGAATCGACATGCTAGACCCCTAGCCAAACCAGGTAGTGTCTAGTGAGGCCTATAAGGCCAGGCCCAATGGCTATGCCAGACCAAACCTACTCCAACCCAAACCATGTCAGGTTGGGTCTTTCTAATTGAACTATGATATGTTGGACCCTTGGGCTGGATTGGTCAGGTCTGTCCCACATGGACGGACCAGGCCCAGTCGCAACCAGTCCCCCAGTTACAAAAACACATGTATCATGCAAACTGTGTGTCCAATTGATGAGATATTAGCATCTCTGGTACCCTATTGGTGAGTAATATCTTTTTGAATGATTTTTGGTGAAATTCATAGATTTTGATATCTGATGAATTTCTTGAAGAGCGGTTCTCCCAAGTGAGCTCTATATGGAACCCTACAATTGGATGAGACCTAAGGATTCCTCGACGATAGCTTAGTGGGAAGTGGATCTGTTTGACTCAGTAGTCCCATAGTGGGAAGTGATTCTATGTGACCTAGTAGACCCATTGTGCTATACATGAGGAGTACCTCAGATCGAAAAATGTGTGAAGCATCTTTGTGTTACCCGGCTGGCCCACAGTGTGGAGCGGCTTTGTGTGACCCAACATACACATGGTAATCCTTAGGGATGAGTACCACAATAGTCCATGGTTAGTGGGAAGTAAATCTATTTGACATGGAATTCCCACTATACTCGATAGAGTAGGAGTTCTCCGGGATCTGAGGAGTACAATGATATGATTGATGATGACACTATCACTAACCTAACATACACCTCATTGGAGCTTTCTTGTGCTTCGTGCTTATGTTTCATGATTTGCATTGAGGATTTATTTTTTGTCCTTCCATTGTGTTTCGGGGTCCCCAACTGAGTATTGTTATACTCAACTCGCACTGACATCATCAACATGTTTTGTGCCTAGTGAAGATGATCGTCACTTAGACAGAGGTGCTAAGGGGGACGACACTGAAGGACACCACGACAGTGAACATTTCATAATACAACATGGTTGGGAATATTAGTAAAAGGAGGATATGATATACTACATTGGATTCTATTACTTCGCTACTTTTATGATCAGATGAATTTTATGTGGATGTCCAACACAACACCTTTTTGTACATTGCTGTTTAATTTCTTTTGTGGGGATTGTATTCTGGCCCACTTGTTTTCTGTTTTATTTTTGTAGGTAGTCTTGTTATAATATACTTGTTTCCCCCTTTCATTTTTTTGGGAAGTGGTTGGGAATTTGTGTGTGTGTAGGTACTCATTAAAATTCCTCCACTTGCTGGTAGAACCCTTTCGCACTAGTTGCTAGATCTTTTTGGAGGCATTCGTGGGGTAGCCCCAGCACGGGCCCCAGGGGACGGGTCTCCACACATCCAAAAGATGGTATGAAGCATCCATGGCCACAGGATCATGTAATATTTATGTTTTTTATTTTGAAGAAGTGTAGATGAGACACTGGGGGTGGATTCATTTGGATTGTTAATAGGATGTGGGAGAGGAAAATGCACATTGGTGGGGGGGATTTGGATGGATCCATGAATATTGAGATATGAAGCATTGGATTGTATAAGATGATGTGGGGTCAATAGTGGGATCTATAGGAGTGTGTTGACAATAATGGTTAACAAATTGAAATTGGGTGATTGATGCCTTACAGGAGAATCAAGTCAAATCATGAGGTCGTGGTTGGATTATGGATAACATTTCCAGGATGGATAGGTGGGTTGCAATGTGGAAGATGATCGTGATCAATCAGACGATTGAGGCGGGCCAACCCAGTGGATGTTGTTCAGTCGGACCCAAAAATAAATACCCTACATAAATATAGAAATCATGATTCCACTTATCTACTATATATAATAATCCTTTCATTTCTAGCTGCCACATGTCCAAACACAGTACTTCCACATCATTTTTTGGGAATGTGTCACCCAACCATCTAACCCCGTCACCCCAACCTGTGAGATCTCTTATTTTATCTGCCTCTGTCTCCCACTACCACTGAGATTTACACAGTCTATACCTAGAGGACTTTTTTACTCCCCATATATCATCCACCGTCTCCCGATATACCAGATGTTAGATCCGACCTCTTCCTTCTCCTAGTTTTGTCTGTAATCTCCCCGCATACTTCCCATGCCGGCACCATTCCGCGTCCCTCCAATACATAGTTCCTTCAAACCAGCGCTGTCGTCCTCAATAATTTGCTCCCATACTCCATGGTTTAATGCTCGCAATACCGTTCATCTCTTCCAATGAATCCTAAACCTATGATTTTTAGTTATCCATTGACCAGGTACTACTCCTTTATAACTTGCTACCTCCCTCTATCTTAGGGTTCCTACTACGATATTTTAAGCTGCTCCTAGGGTTCCTTCTCTAATTTCACCTCCACCAATGCTCCAACTATTCTTGCTCCCTCTATACCCACTACCACCTCACCTCCACCAATATTCCTATGGTTCTATACCTATTTCCCCTTCGATTCCCCTTAGATGATTCCAACTATCGTTTCCCATCTATGGCTGCTGCTATGGTTCCTGATCGCGTTTCCCCTCCCACAGTCAGTACCCGCAAAAAACATAATCTGTCTTACTCCTTAATTTTTTTGTTTTCTTCTATTTTTCATCCATCCCTTAGAACCCACACCTACATGGAATTCTTGTAAGCTATTATATGGTTCCCAATAAATTTTTATTCCTCCAACCTCCACGTCACACAACCCATTCAACATTTTCTTCACCATCGAACAACTTCGATATCTCCAGTCATCCCCTCTTCCTCCACAATCGATTTCCCACCACTGTGCTACAAACCCCTCTATAGTGTCTATATTATATTCACAATAAATAGTACCTCCACTATTTTCATTTACAATTTATATTTCTGGGTTATAGTATGATAGAAAACTAGTTTACCATGGGAATGTATTTTTTATAATTTGGTGTTTATTCAGTGCCTAGATGTTTGTAATAGATCAGATGAATTGCGGCAGTCTATATAGTGGTGGAACATATGTAGGTTATGGTACATGGCCATACAAAAGATGTTAAATTAGCACAAGTATTCTTTAATTTATCCATTTGTTGTGTTCTTTGACTCCCATTCGAGATTTATATCTCAGTATTGAAAATATTTCCCTTTATATGTCTTCTTCAACTATTATTTTATTTTATTTATGTTTTTATGAATATTGATATTTTATTGATGGGAAGATATGAAACCCAAGATTTTCTATGATGATATTAGTTTTATTTTCATATTTATTGTTATAAACCAATGATTTCTATTACTTATAGCTAGCCACCTCCTATACATTCCTTCATTCCCTACATGATTCCTATTCCACCACTTTAACTAGGATGAATCACTTTGGTTGGCCTCCCTTTTATTTAAGTCATATTCTATGATTTCATTAATTCATATCCTTTAATTAAACTTTTTTATTTCCTTCTTCCCTATTTTGTTTTTATAAATTTATTATCTCACTATTTCTCTTATTTTCCTTCATTTTGATTTTTCATTTGGTTATGGATGTCATTTACATTTAATCCATCTTTAGAATCTTATTCATCAAACTTTTCATTAACCCCTTGTACCTGTCCCCTTATATTATAGGTAAAATAGATTTCATGAGAACTACTCACCATCGTTTCATCTCTTTCAACAAATTATTTTTTTTCTTTCTAATTGTGTATGTATGTTCATTACATTTTTATATTGGATATTATTTTTTATGAAATATTAATTCTGTTGGTAAATATATATGCTCTATTTTTAAATATATGCAACATGGAATTTCAAATATGTTTCTAAATTAATGTTTCATCTATCTAAATATATGCCATAATTATTGTATTTGAATTCATGAAAAATGGATAAGTTCATCATTTTTTGATATCATGATCTTTTTTTCCATTCTATATTCTAATTTTTTTTTGTTTTTAATATATTAGCAGTTTGTTTTGTATGGAATTAGATAAACATAATAATTATTGTTAGACATTGATGCAAATGTCTAATTAATAATTTTTATTATGTATTGTGAAATGAATTATTTTTGTCGAGTGAAATTAATTTGATTAATTTTTTTGTTGATTGTTGTTTTTTATTAAATGAGATTTTTATTTTTTCTACCAATCTAGACATTTTAGAAGCATGATTACTTAAGATTACTCATTATTACTCAATATATTGGGTTGGAGAAATTTTTATCCTTTAACCAAGTTATGTGTTGATTGGTAAAATCAATGGAAGGGAATATATATTTTCACCATAGGTCGATGTGGTTGCTATTGGTTTTAATAAAGGAATCTTGGAAGGATACCCACATGCAAGGGGGGACATCCATTATTGGTAATGGGAATTTGTGTGAACTTCACTTCTCATCTTTTTGTTTTCATTAGAGTGACATTAAAATATTATTTTGTATCCATTTAATTTTACAAACATAAAATATATATTTAATCATTGATTTATGGTTTCAATTATAATATCTTTTTTAGGAGTTGAATTCTATAGTATTTCTAAAATGTTATACTAGATGTCATTGTATCACCTTCTTTCTTGCATTATCCTTTTCCAGTTTTATTCAGAGAGGTAGAGGGTGCTATATGTGATGAAAATATCGAAGCTCTAATTTATAATAGTTAAAATTTTCAATAGAAAACATTGTTATGTCAAGTAATTTTTGATTTTTGGTTCTTTCAAGTATTATTTTTGTAGGATACATGTGTGTTTTCATTTTTAATTGTTCAACATTTCAATACAAACCATTGTTCCCTATTGAAATTCTCTTGCACCCTAACTAGGTTTCATGGAGATCCTAGGTATACCACATACCCCTAGAGTTTTGGAGATAATAAGGACTTCTATTGAAATTCTCATGCACCCTAACATCAATGTGGAATCAATTTGGATATCCATCATATATCGAGAAATATTGTTTTTGAAGGGAATTTTTTCCCAAATATCTCAAGTAGTTTCTTTGTTTCAAAATATGATCATTGAAGGAAATAATATTATGAACATAAGAGGATTTTAACATGATCTCTAATGTAATTAACATATATTCAATAAGATTATAGATCTTCATGGATTGGCTTCAAGTAATGAGAAGGTGACAACAGTCCTTTGAATTTTTAAGGTAGAAGGAGAAGACATATGCAAGTGGTAAGCCTCCCAGCTGTAGATTGTCGTCCATTGGGAGTCGTGAACTATCCTATATTAATGTGTTCATTCTAATAGAGCATGATATTTGTTAATGTTTATGAAATATCATATTATTTGAAAAGCCTCAAGATTTCATTCCTGAAGATATCGTGGAACATACTTACTTTCTAGAGGTATGTAACCATATAACAATTGTGTGTTTACATGTAGTAGAATCATTGAATTTTACAACCTGGTTTATTATTTATTGTTTTTTGGGTGGGTTTTTATCTGTATTCTATCCAAAATTATTATATAATAATTTTTTATGCCTAAAAATGTCGGTTTTCTATTAGTATAAAAAAGGTTTTACTTTATACCTTATAACTCCTCATTTTCCCTTTAATATTATCCATGGAAATATTTTTAATCCCATGTTTTCTTAACGTCCATAATCCATGTTCCTATCTCGTGCCTTACTAGGATTTGATTATTATTGCATGTTATGTGTCATGTGTCCTATCTCCGTGGAATGCAATAAAATTAACTCTATAAATTATAAAAGACTTATATTTCAATATCATATGATTTTTTATCATCAATGCATATTATCAATGATATATTTCCTAAAACAATTCTTATTCTTATTTTCATACCATAATAGTGGTTCCTAATGTAGTTTTGAATATACTAAGGAATACCCACAAAGTGTTCCAAACTATGTCTACCACAATGGTCATTATCATGCACCAGTTTCCAATTGAGTCTATCTGAATACAATGTTTTTTGGTGTTACCCTACTAAAATATTTTCAAAATCCACATCCATAGTTAGTATTGTAATAGTGAATTTTTTTCCATGAAAATACATAATCTATAATTTACAAAAACATCAATATTTTTTTATTATGAGTAGTATTTTACCTATGGTTTCCAAAAGAGTTTTATTATAATAATCTCAATGATATATGAATGTTATTTTCACACCATCTATTAAAACCCCTCTGTTTTTCAAAATTAAATCTTGATTTATTAGATTATTTTCACCATAATAGAACTCATATGTTTTTAATGTTTTTATGTTGTAATTCGGTAAATGATATAACATCATGATCATGGGATATGAAAAAATTATTTTAAACATTTATGACCTACTCTTACAAATCTTCATTCTTTGAAAACTGCATGGGATAATGTAGGGATGTTCTCAAGAAAGTGTATATATATAAATCATTCTAAGGGAATAAAAAAGAATAAAATTAATATAGTAATTACATGTTATACAAAATGAATTTCAATGGAACCTGTTGTGGTTCCAGATCGTAAACATGAACTTTGAGGCATCATAATGCATGGAATCAAAAAGGAAGTGTGGGAATGTGATGAAGACATTAAACATAACATCATTAACATAGGCCAATCCTATGAGACAATATATCATAACCTGGTGGGAAAATCCCCAAGATAAAATAGGTGAACATTCTAATTCCATGAATGGTTTATCATTAGAATAAAATAGTTACCAATACATTTGAGTGCAGTATAATTTCCGGAAAACCCGTCACATTTATATTGTGTAGATGCGTAAGTGTGAAACATATATCCTTAAACATAAGATCACAAATCTTTACTTTTAATTAAAATATGTACAAATTTGAAATAAATAAATATAATTCCCTAATCAATGTAGTACAGTTATATATAGGTGAGTGGAAATGATTGTGAATTGTGGCGATATTCACAAAACAATGGATTGGTATAAAAAATTCAGAGTGAAATTTTATAATCATAACAACAATACATAATGATTCTAGGAATGGATTAATGAGTGAAAATGGGTATTTCACCATTTGGAAATCAAATGGAAAATAATTTAGATTTGGAGAACAAATTTCAACATTATGATCTGGAAATAAAATGAATACAAGGACGATGATTCCTAACTAAAGAGGGGAAGTAATGAATCCCATAACATGATATAGTTAGTATAAAGTATTATTTGGAGGTTCTATAGAGAATTAGGGTACATTGGGTATACTCTACAGTTGGTATGGAAAGGTAAGGTCCTGTTTAAAGGGTTTTGAGTGATGTGGAATGGGGTTTTGCTGGGTTTTGTTGGAAAATAGAGGGTAGTTCATTTTATTCCAAAAAAATCAGTTTTGGACTCCATATGATAAGGTAAAAAAATAAAAACCTTTCCATTATTATTTCCTCTTTTTTAGAAGAAAAATATTTTTTTTCATTATTTTATTTGTTCATGGGTCTAACTCATTAAAATATTTTGCCCAGTTATGTGAAAGTGATACATATTTATTGAGAAATGATTTTTAAAAAAAATACAATACTTGTTTAAGAATAAAAATAAAGGATTTATAATATTAATAAAATAAAAAAAAAATAGGAAATAATTATTTGGCCTTTTATTCCTTATATATAATTAATTACTTCATTATTTTTTTATTATGATTCAATAATACAAACTATATATTTATAACATATTTAATTAGTACCTATAATTTTTATTATGCCATATAATTATAGAAAACTAATTATTGAATAATATAGAAATTCAAATTCAAAAAATAATATTTATTTTATCAAAATATTAATCAAATTATGATAATTTTTTTTAAACAAAATCGATATTTCAAAAGAAATGATGGGATTTTTGACAATAATAGTTTTTTAATCCCTATAAAAATTAAATTTTACATTATTAATATTATATTATCATTTATATTTTATAAAAAATAATTCAATTAATTTTTTTAAAAATAACATTTAATTTTAAAAATTAATTTATTCATCAAAAGGAATGTCATATATAAAATTTCTTATTGCCCAAAAATAAAAATTTTATTTCATCTTTTGTAAATCATAATAATTTTTAATGTCACAAAAAATAAGATATCGATATAAGTATAATTATATTTAATATACTATATAAATATTCTTATTATTAGGGTCTCGATACTTTTTACTTTATTATACCAATAATTTATTTATGGGTCAGGTGCATGATGGAGATATTTCAATGTGGTTGTACAATGTACATGGTTTGGTTAGGGATCTCAATGAGGTTGATTTTTTCCATTAAATTGATAATATGATACTATTGTTGTTGGTTCTAACATTGTTGTTCATTACAAGAAAATCTCAATGATTACATGTCCCTTATAAGATCTGATTAATGGGATTCATATGGAATGATCATGTTGGTTGAGGCCATTACTACTTTTCTGAATCAATTATAGATAACATTACCATATATTTAGACAAAAAATACAATCACTATTAAGTAAATGTTTTTTCATTAGTAATGATGATTAAAAATATTTTGAATCCAAAATTATATAATAAAAAAAATATGTGATGTGTTTTCTATAATCATAATATATAATATTGAATTATAATCAACCATATATTGAATATAATTTAATAATTTTTGGATTGTTACATTTACACTCATATTAATTCAACTATAAAACATATAGTTGGATAAAATCATGAAATCAAGTGATGACTTCTTATAAATTTATAATATTAATCAATAAAATGATGATTGTTAGGTTTCATGAGTTACAACGAGTCATTATTACCATGATCATATAATTTTATACCCTATTGTATCATTTATTATATAATTTAAAAAATCAACAATTGATACATTTGGTAGTTTAGAAATTTCTATTGTTTTCATGTTGTAAGAGAACATAAAAACCAATAACATATTTAATAATACATTTTTAGTGTTTCCAAATCAATTTGATTTTACATATACATTTTCGGATTAATTCATGATAAAAGTATATGAATAAATGTTTGATCAAACATGTATAATAACCATGAACATTTATATCAATTGTGGGATGACCAAGGATTTGAGAAAAAATGCCAACAAGTGAAATAAATGTAACTCCAAACCTCAATTTATTGAAATAAAATCCATGAAGCTAATTCTATGCACCACTATCTATTATAGAAAATGAAAATATGTATTTTACTTTCAAACATATAATAACCATGATTTTAACTCACTTTTTAGATCACAAATGATATAGTACAATCCACCCTAAACCATAATAAGGTTTTCCTACAGAAATAATTCATGAAAAACAATTCTCCACCATATACATAAATTAATTTAAATGGAATGAATAATATTGTCGTCAAATAAAATTTCACATATAGATATGTGTGTCAATGATATATGTGGTTTGTTGTCATTAAATGGGTCCAATTAAATCATGAAAACTGAGCTCCTATCCCATAGTAATGCCAATATAGAGCCATCAATGTCCATAACATTACATTACACCAATAAATATTTTGTCTTAGATTTATCATAATGCAACATTTATTTGAATAAAAACATACAAATGTTTGACATTAGGGGAAAATATATAAAACATCCTACTTAGAACCATTTAACATTTTATATCATAAAACTTTTTGATTATGAAGTTCATTCATTTTTCCAATATGAATTATATAACAATAATGTATGTATCAATTAATTTTTTAAATAACCTATATTATTATTTAATATTATATCATGCAGAACCATATAACTATTATAGAGTAAAATATTTCAAAATTAACATCCAGGATTATATATATATCTCCTACAGTACCCCAAACGTCGATCATTTATTATTGGGAGTTTGAATACCCAACATGGTCAATGATACAATACAAATTCCTTTATGATATTATTCAATTTTTCTGAAGATAAATTATGTGTTATATAGTAAATTAGTCTCAAATAGTAACAATAATCCCCACCCAATATATTGTCATTTTTTTAGTTATGAATGCGGAGGAACATAACCATTATCTAAACTCAAACACAAAAAAATCTTCTCATATATATATCATAATTCATGAAAACCCTAATGTCAAAATATTATAAGGTGAAATTATGTTCAATAATTTTGGATTATAATTATCATAACAAATTTATTTCCATTTTAATATTTTGGTATCCCTTAAGTGACATATTATATCTATTATTCTTGTGAATTTAAAAAAATCAGTCAAATTTATATATGATATGAGGAGTTCAATTTCTAGAGGTATTTAGGAGGATTATTCCAAACACATTAAGAACCTATAATGGTTATATATTTCAATGTACAAAATTTTATCAGTACTTTGATTTCACTAAAATGAATTCATTTCACATAGTGTAATGATTTTTGAACACGTATTATCACCTGTAGAAAAAAAACTTCATCAATGTCCAAATATAATATATTTTTATATTAGGCATTTTAAAATAGTGTAATTATTTAGGATATTCCCATTTATGTTAGTAATAATTAAATAAAAATTATTAATGTAGGGTAAAAACCATGGGGGACAATATATATTATTGGAAAGATAATGATAAAAAAATTAATCTAGATTGACATCACTTGAGGTTAGAATAATTATGAAATCATGCCTTGTAAAAATTATCATCATGGTAACATATTCGACAATAATACATTTTATTGACTATTATAATTCCTTGGAATCAAATCACCAGCAAAAAGGTCGTGATTTACAACATTCCTTAATCTATAACTGTAATAGTACACTTATATCACTATCTGTTATGATTTATTTTATTATATGTTCATGGGGAACAATAATAATTCATTATAAAAAATATTATCATTTATCCCATTGCATAAATAGAAACAATTTTTTATATTGGTGAATTTTTTATTGTGTAACCATATTACTAAGGATTTCCCTGGTGTCATGCCCACCAACCAAAATATACACTGATGGGTGTTTGTTAAGGGAAGATAATGACACTACTGAAATCCCAGAAACAACATCATAATTATAAACAATTCATTATAATGAGATATTATAGTTTAATATGATTGAAATGACAAAAGAAAGAGTCCGGATTTTTTTTGTCGTCACATGTTAAAACTTGGGATATACAAAATTATCCCTGGTCTGTCACATATTATGCTCTAAATATTTTGTACTTACTCTAAAGAGTATAAGTGATAGGATGAATCAGTATCCAAATATATTGTGATATAGAATTTTTAAATATTGGATAATACTTAGGGAACCCATATGATATGGTGTCTACATAGTGGATTTTCATATACTTAGATTGATTATGATTATGTTAGGACCGATAAGGAATCCACCCATCATCAGAATTGAAAACCAATATTATAATCCTTATAACACCTTTTTGTAATAATTAATTCCTTTTATTAAACATTAATTTCCTATGATTAGGTCTTGATATTTGTTATTTACAAGTCACTAGTAGGCTAAATCACATAGTACATGGTCCATCTTGATTTTCATTAAAAAACATTATATCCACAAATGTCTCATATTTGATATGACATAGGGGTATCAGACTATAAACTGACACATATTCATTAATAGGTAGATAAAAATTCAAGAAAATATTTTAGAAATGGTCTTCTCAGTTGAAAACAACCCATCTCTATGGGAATCATGAAAGTAATTACCACAAAAAAATCCACCCGTCAAGAGAGCCACAATATAAAAATAGAATATATAATAGTTCATAGAATCAATATTTAATCATTTTCTGCAACATGATTGATTTCTTTTATGGTCAAAATTATAAATATTATCTCACCACTAATATAAATAAATATCTTTATCCATGGTTAACTACACTATCCATAAAAAATTCATTGGATCTAAGAAACTAGTCTTCAATAAAATTTTGATCATGTTTTATGATTCCAAACTAAATTAAGATTCCATTACATTGTTCTAAATAATAGGGATTGAATATATCATATCCTCAACTAGGTCGTCCAAAATATCCTATATAACATTTATTGTTGTATATTCATGGAAGAATGCATCAACTATATTCCAATACAAGAAATTTTAATATGGTACACCACATGATTCATAGTGAACCTTGAAATATATCTATGATGGTGGGATTATTTCAATGTTTTCCCCCATTAAAGAGTAAACAACTATATATTTTATAAAACTACCCTACATCAAATTTACAAAAATTAATAAATAGAATTATGTTTTCGTGGAATTTTTTGGGATGTGAAATGAATGAGAACATATAATTAAATCCTCATGGTAAAAACATTTAAATACAAAAAAAATGTAATCAATCCATATAGGGACAAAAAACCATAAATTATACCATAATAATATCCCCATTAAGATAGAAAATTGAATCAGTGCTGGATTAAGTTGTCCCCATCACATAATGACACATGCATTATTTCATACCTATGAAATTAATCCAAAATGTTTATATTTTATGAAATACATAAAAATTAATTATTTAAGTTAATATATCATCAAAAATTCCGTGATCCAAATTCCAAATACAAAAAGAATATTAGAATTTTCACCTAGTGCAATTCACTCACCCATGTTTTAACATTTAGTCCACATGACCGAAATTCCGAAATTATAGTGTAAAAGTAGGAATGCTGGGTGATAAGGGAAAACCCTTTTCTCCATGCCTCCCACCTCCAAAAATAAATAGTAACATTATAATTATTAGGATTATTTAGAGAATGATTGAAATATAAATCAACACAATGGATTAATTCTATCATCCCAGATCTAGAGTCATCCTTGTCCATGCACACTGCAGCCTTACCCAACAACATTTTTTTTTATCTAAATTGTAAAAAATATTTGAAACTAATATTAAAAAAATGATATACCCATTAATAAATAATATTAATATAACTATGGTTTTAAAAATCTCAAAACACTCCATATATATTTTTAATGTATAAATGGATTTGGAACAAACACTATTTTCCCTCTAAGCTTCTCACATCCCATTATCCCCCAAAACTCGATCAATATTTTGTATATTTCTATAAATTATAGAAGAAAACACAAAAAATCCATATCATATCTCCTTATAATAATTAATTAAATTATCGAGTTTAATCACTGTCAACCATTTTTAATAATCATGATCATGACAAATTGGTATATCCCAAAATCAAATTTCAAAGTGAAAATCAAGCCACTCAACAACTGGTCCATTATCTTTATGTTATTATAAATCTATCATCACATACACTATCATCCAAGGATATGAGGAATGAGAAAAATGGATTCAGAAAAGTAACACATCATCTCTTTTTATATCACTCATAAAACAATTCAAAAGAACTCATCCTCTAATTCAACAATGATAAAAAATTTATTAGAATGCAAAACATTCTTGGATATAACTCTCTAAATCCTACAATATTTTTACCTAAACCATGAGAATATTATCTGTACCCATTAATGATTTTCTGATGAATGATAACATGTCCACATATTTTATTACCTTTTATAAATCTAATATAACAATGAAAGACGATTATATGTTATCATTTTACCCATGAATAGACATGTCCAATACAACACATCCCATGAGTAAAATAATTCCCTAGGAATGCATCACAAGAAGAATATGTTTAAATATAGCCAAACTCACTTTTAAACCATTGAAATTAGATTACATTTTCACAATACTTAAACATTACAAAAATAGATTCCCAATTACTATGATTACAATACATCCTTTGGAAACATGGATACATAAACACTGTTATATAGGTGTGCTACATTATCTCCCACTGGGTTCTTCTTAACTGGAACCCTTCATAGACATATCATACATATTACATATCCACATAAAATGGGGTAATGCGTACATAAAAGTGTTGATCCCAAATTCTCAGTAAGAGTAAAAATGGGAGACATGTAAACATAAACATGAGCATAAGGGTATGGGAATGTGATAATTAATATTGAAGATTATAACATGAATATAAAATATCAAAATAAATATCATGGAATAAGGATTGGATGTTAATAATAAAATAATGAATATGTAATAATGAGAATAATCCATGGAAGCATAATATATGACTAAAATATGAAATAAGGGTAAATTACTATGAAAATAATTACTTCCATAATAGCAAATCCATCGCTTCCAATACCATTTTACAAGTATCTTCTTTCTCCCCATACAACCTCAGTAATCATGGTTCAGTCACATGGACATGATAGTAGCTTGAGTACAATAATCATACAATATTAATAGTCATGGATCACTCCAACTGGAATTACTGAACTCAAGGTTCACTCTAAATACCATCATAGTTTATCTATAAATATATAAAACCTAACACAATACATTGGTGGGAGATATAGGTTCCAACCATCACATAACAAAATCATACATACATGTTCCACATGATCATAAATAATCATTACATATCCCATTAAATTTAATTGGTATATTAAATATGTCCACATATCACTACCTAATAAAAAATTGTAAGTTTCATAATAGTTTAAAAAAAATATTAACCCGTGAAAGAGTTACATATTTCATTTACATATTACACATGAAGGATAAATGGGATTCATAAATACAATCACATTAAGAATAACCATTCCTAGAAAGGATATAAATGGAATGTTTATATTAGTATGAGTTACATAAATAGATTTCTTATTAGATGGAATGTAATTTTAATATATCTTTTAAAAAATGATTATTAAGGTAAATATCAATCCTATTTGAAAAAGGATATTTAATTCCTAAAACCATTTAAATATCATTTTCATATAAAATACCTTTAAAATTTATAAGTATGCTATGAAATCATTTTGAAAAATATTTTCATTAAAAACAATAGAATAAGATATAATCCATTTTAAAATTTGATATCTACCAAAATAGTTTTGAAAACACACAAAAAGAGATTGAAAATGTTTTTAAACCCATTTTTTAGCAAAACATATAAAAGATGAATGAAAAGAGTGTGGAAAAAAAAATTCTAGAATACTTAACAAATAATAATGAAAAAATTATAAAATCAATTTACATTGAAAATATATTTTAAAAAAACTACTTTCTGATTGAAATTCTAAAAATATAGAGGGATCATTAAATAGATGATGGCAGCTGAACCCTTACTTTCCATACGTGGTCAAAAGAACATTCCTTTTTCACAGTAAAAAGGGTTAGAAAAGATAATTATTTTGAAAATAAAAAGTAAATTCTATTTAATATATATGTAATGAACGTCAAAATGTTCAAAAGTTTATTTTATAGATTATAATATAATTGAATAATATTATTGTATACAATGTTTAGAAAACATATATTTCTGACTGAAAAATGTGTAAAGTCATACTTACATAAAAGATCATTATTAACTAACTTGTGAGCTAATGAGTATAAATTTTTCAAATAAATTAATATAAAATTAATAAGAAGAAGATAAGTAAAATCATTAATTTATTGAGAGATAGGTTATAATATATCATCAATGGAATCATAATAAAAAAAATCTCGGTATGAAATGAGATTGTCTCAATAAACACATCTAACATGGTATCTTGGGTTCATACTCTTCCTTTGAAGAATGTATATTGCATAAAACATAAAATATCAGGAAAATATTGAGGTTCATGATATTTCATGAAACAATTTATATATATGATCCTTGAAAAAGTGTTTAGGATCATAAAAAAATAAGTGTCTCATAGAAAGAAAATTGAGAGGAAACATTTTTCCGATTTTGTAGCATTTTAAAGTTATAACCCATGAAATAAAGATCCTAAAATGGAATTTTTAATACCCATAAATTGAATTATATGATTCATGTAATATAATAATGGGAAGTACATACATCACCCCAAAGGAATTAGTGGTGAACATAAAATGTATCTCACAAAAATAAGAAGTTAGATAAAATACCTTTATCATGTGTCATGAATCTCTTCATACTCATACAAGCTTACTGTATAATAAATATAAGTTTTTATACATATTTTAATGAATAATAATCAAATAAATAACACCATAAATGGTTTATTATGACCTTATATTACCCATATGTTTACGATCCTACATTAATGTTTCACCTCATGTAATATTCACTTGGTTCATCGAAGGTGACTTAATTTATTCATTCCTTGCTCACTATAATTATATCATTATTCTAGAATATATATCATGATATAAATATCATTTATATCAAATATATTTATATTATAATTATATATTTCATAATTATGAATAAAATTGAATACACTATTTATGCAGATGGTCAGTCGTATGTACACATGAACGGTGTTTCCAATATTTTTATTATCGTATAGAAAAAAAGAAAATGATATATATATCCATGTTTTTTATGTACACATGTCATTAATATTTTACAATTAATATACCATAAATATCATGTCAGTTCACTAAACCCATCATTAATACATTCCATGTGGTGTGTGAACGAATCACACTACTTTGAGGGGGTGGTTGTCCACACTTCCTCAATGATATTATCATATTAATGGAAAATGGCATGTAAATAGTGGTGTGTTTTAGGCCGAATAAAAAATATATAATACATAATAAATATAATATATGACATTTATAAATAGAGTGACGATCATAATTTTTACCATGATTGGTGGTAAAGAAGAAATGAACAATCATCTTTCCGGGAGGTAGTAGTTCGCCACACATATAATCAATAAGTTTGATACCAATAAGATGGAGGTGTGGGTAAAATAGGTTGAATTATTTTCATAATAAAATCATAGTTAATTTTTTATATGTTTTTTTCACAGATTTTAGGAATAATGTCAGCGGAGGGGATTGAAGAAAGAAAATAAAGTATATGATCTTGAGAGAAGAAGTTTCCTCTTAATCATGTAACTCCTTATTGTTTTTAGAAAAAGGATTCCTTGATAAGATTAATTACAAACGGGAGGATTTTATTATGATGGGAATGATTTTTTTAGATTATTTGGAATGATTATGGGAGATCCATGAGGCTTGATAAGTGTGATGGAGTCATAGAGTACATAACTTTTAATAGTTGATATGGAGTTGAAGTCTTGTAAATACCAAATGGTGGACACTATTGGGTTGTATAACATTTCTAAAGTTCCTCCAAAATATAAAAATAATGAATAATATGGGAATAATTTAAAATTAAAGATTATTACACACACAAATTGGTGCATTATTATAATTTTGTTCCATAACTTCTAAGATTACCCAATGTTATAATTTGGGTTTTTATTAAAGCATCTAGTTTTCTCTTCTAATAAAATTTATAGTTTAGACAATAATAATGTGAAATATATTTTATAATATAGAACCACATTATGTTTAATATAATATCAAATTTATAAAATGAAATTTTCATGTATTTTGGATTATAATTTTTAAAATAGTGGTCCTGAAAAACAAATGCACTTCTTAAACCCATACAGTGTTAACAACATTTTTACAATATATAGTTCAACATGTTAATTATAAAAGATTATTTTTTTACTTAATAGACCAAATTTTATATTTATTATCATTAAAAAATTACTTGAAAAGTTTATTTTATTTTATACACAATCATTTTAAAAAAATTTATTATTTTAAAAAAACAATATTGTCAATTTTTATATTATTTGTTTAATAATAAATTTATAATATCATACTAATAATGGAATTAAAATATATTAGGATTAAATTTTGTTTAAAATTTTATATACATATAAAAAATAATGAAAACAATTTAAAAAATTAACTTAACTTTTTGTATTTTTATTACAATTTATTTAATTTAATTATTATATAAATCATCACTATATTGGTGTTTATTATGATTTTAAGTTACTATAACATATATAAAAAATATTAATAAATTATTTTGACCAAAAAAACCATATATATTTAAAAATGAAACATATAACCTTAAAAAATATTATTTTGTACATATCTCAATGTTGTAAATATTTCAAACTTAAGGAATGGGAACTTTTTTCATTTTCCTTGCATAACATTTTATATAGTAACATCCATTTAATAATATATTAATTACCATTATATTTTTCCCCATGTGGGGATATGATCTTAATATTATCATCCAATATATTTTGGACAAGTGCCCAAGTAATTTTTTACCTTTTATTAAGGTTGAGTCTCTTATTAATCTAAATCATACCTAAATCACTGTATTTAATTCTATATCACATTCACTAATAATTTTTGACAAAATACTAAGTCGATATAATTAGAACAAAAATATAATATTTTTAAAAAAATTTTATGTCATATTTTCAATATTAAAAGCAGATAATTTGTAAAAATTTTGATTAATGCTAATCCAACACACAAGGAAAAATAAGGGCTTTTGAATTAGAAAGAATTGAAATATTTGTCAGGTTTTTATATTAATATTCAAATTTAACATTTATTATACTGAAATTAATTCAATAAATGGATGTAGAATTAATGAAATAGAACTTTAAAAATATAAAATTTAATTTATGATGAATTATGTTTTAAAGGAAATTGTGGTTTTTAACTAAAATGCAGTATCTTTCAATATTTATCATGAAATGATGTCTTCATAAAAATACGAAAATTTCATTTTATGCCAATTTATACATTATTAATTCAATAATTGTTTTTATTTTACAATTTAAAATTCATATATGTGTAAATAGTAAGTGTTAAAATGGTTTCTCCATTAAATGAATGGAAAAAATGGTCTAGTGTGTATATGACACTAACTCAATGTTGAGTGTACTAAATGATAATCTATGTGTTGAGTGTAGTGAAATTGTAACATGGTTTTTCATATATAACAAGAAAAAGAAATTCCAATTTTTACTGTTGTTTTAAATGAAAATTATTGAAAGTATTATTTAATTTGAGAAAAATATATTTTTCACAAATTCTCAAGTTTTATATACATCCCCCCTTAAAATGAATTTCACCATTGAAAATCATATAAATAATCAATGGATTAATAGTTGAAATATCCATTTATTGAGAGACACATATTAAAAACTATTACGAAAAAATTACATTAAAAGGTAACGATGGAAGAATAATGGATACCCAATGTAACTTGTAACTGGGATTCCACATATGAGAACATAGGTGGAATGTGAAAACACGGACATTGGAGAATAATATTACTATCAATTTCTAAGGGATTTTGATACAGAAATGGGTCATTAAAATGTTTAAAATCACAAAAAAATAAATATTTGATGACGTATTTGAAATTATGATTGATAAAAAAATATGTGTATTATACAATACTTTTTGTTTCATGGTCCTTTTTCCTAAAGATGAATAATTTTCATTAACAGAAATACATGCATGAATTTTGGAAAATTTCACTCTTTATTTTTCATTAATCCACTTCACCCATTTCTCTAAAAATAATGGTGATTTTTTTATTTTTTTAATTAATTAAAAATAATCAGATCCATGATATTCCATCCCATTTGATGTCAATTATTATAAGCATAGTGTGTTTTGAACTAGTTAAAAAATATTCCTAAATACACCTATTGAGATCTAATACATTATTCTTTTTAATATGCTATATTGCTTAACGTAAAAATTCCATAAATTATTAACCTCATAACTCGTCTAAAATATTAAATTCCAACACATTAGAAAGAAGTCACTAGATCCTCTTAAAAATGATTCCCAAATACCACAATCCAGATACTTGTTATCAAATTCCAAATATGTGAATACCATCATCATATATTCTCTTAAAAAGGAAATTACTTGAATTTCCATATATCCATTTTTAAAAAATGCAAGATTCCTTAATCAAATGGTTACTAGATATTTTCCATAAATACAAGAATTTGTAAACATCATCATTATTGACATAGAAATCATTGTAAATAATTAGTTCTTGGGTAATATGTATATTCCAAAATACTTATCCATATCCACAATATCTTTATCCAAACAAAATTATCTCAACATATATAATTTATTAAGGGTTTCCTTTCTATCATACAAATATAATCATCCCATGAAATCATGTTTCTTTGACTCGATAAGCATTAAACATGTTCCCTTAAATTGTTAATGAAATGTTATACTGAAAATACATATTTATTTCATTATTAATATAACATATTATTTTATTCCCCAAAAATTAGTTTTTAATAAGTCAAAATTTATTCTTAGTCCACTACTCTGGATTCATCAACTTATTCCTTAGTACCTATTTACAAGAATATGAAATATGAATCATATATTATGGTTTATCATGTTAAATCTAATAATAATTATAATGATTAATGTAAACAATAGTGGAAGAACATCACATACCATTCACTTGTATGTTGCAGTAACTTTATCATCCGATGTATAAAAATTCTCGTAATAGCTTCTTAATTATCGTTATGATATTTCATCATGAGAAATTTATTCTCATAAAACACATACATTCAACATCAGAAACAACACATGTTAACCATATAATTTCTAGTTATCCAAATTACATAACCTTGAAAGCATTGGGGGAGAAACTCATATCATATAAGAAAGCCATGTAATCATGATAAATTACTTATATGATGTGGAAATAAAGAATCATTCCTTAATCTATGAAACATAAGGTATATCCTAGTTTATTCATATAAGATATACATTTAAATCCTTCATGATATATTATGATGAGTTTGTGAATTTCCACATCATATCCCTTTAGAGTGTCTAACTAGATGTCCATTAATGCCTATTTTTGTGTTCCAGATTAACCCATTTCAATCCTGTGACATCTTGTTGGAGTTGATACCCCTTAGTGCTTCTATTCTAGACACATAACCACTTATAGTACCAAGACATGGAATTTATTCTAAGAAACCCCTAAATGTAACCTTTATCAAAATTCCAGGAAATTTTCCTAAACATAGACTCATCATTATACTTATCCATAGATACATCCCAAGACATATCCTTAGAAATATACCTAGGGATTTCAGCAATGTTATCTCATCCTAGTATTCGTGGGTTAAATATATATTTTCCCTGATTCTAACAATAGTTTCCCAATCCTTTCAACCATTTAGTTTAAATTATATTTTTTAAATACATAAACATTGTAAAAATAAGCACCCAAAGACCGTGATTGGTATAGTTCCTTTTGAAACATGGAAACATAAACACTTTTATATATGTTTTCTACATCATATCCCACTATGTTCTTCATTACTAGGATCCTAATTAAAGATATAAAACCTAGTAAAAATCATAATTATTTGGGGGAAAAGAATCATAAAATGGGTGACCAAAAATGCATGGTATAGGTAATCAAGGGAGACATGTAAATGTAAAGACGATAATAAGGGTATGAGAATGTGATCATGAAAATATAATATCATACAATTAATTCAATGATAATAATAGATATAATTTTATAATGATTGGTGGTTCATATGCCATTAATATTTGTGAAATAAATTTCAAAAGACATGAAAGTATAATGTGGGAATAAAACATGGAATTGTGAAAAACACATATGCGTATAATCTTTTAAATAGTAGCTAAGGAATCACTACCATGACCATATTAATTGTATGGGTTCACTCCCCATACCATCATAGCAGTCATCATTCACAACCATGTCCATTATCTTAGCACGAGTTTACTTATCAGACCATCTTAGTAGCCATGTTTCATTACCATAGCTATCATTGTATTCATGGATCACTCCAATACCATCTAATTTTATCTCATCAGATATTAAACATTACCCAATGCATTTGAGGGAGATATAGGTCTCACCCATCACATATTAAAATCACACATACATGTTCCTCAATAACATAAATTAATATATCATAACCAATGAGATGAAATGGGCATAAAAAACATGTTATCACGTCACAACATGTGAAAAAATTACTGGTTTCAAAATAATTTAATCCAATGAGTAAACCGTAAAATCATAAGAGATTTCCTGTTCATATTTCCCAAGAAGGGGAAATGGGTTTCATTAATACCATATCATTAATGATTAAATATTAATATACATTATAAGAATGGAACCATTCAATTTTAAGGAGTATCATAAATACACATTATCTATTACAGAAAATAAATTTGAAATATATTATAAAAAAATGTTGTCGTCAAAAATATCTTTTCGTGTTTTATAAATTATAATTGATGCACAAAACCATTAAAAATATTTATCACTTAGAAAAAACCATGAAAACAAATAATGATGGACGGAAATAATTTTTTAAAAAACTTTTCATTTAAAACATAAAAATTAATTAAAAATATTTAAAAACTTTTTTCATTACAATCACATTGACACCATATAACATGATCTTGGAATATTTTCAAATCCCATTATACATGATAACATATAACAGATGATTGAAAAAAAATTAAACCATTTTTCTTGAAAACATATAAAATAATCTTGAAAATAGTATGCAAACCATTTACATTGAGAATAAATTATATATTTTTTTTAAACAATACCATTTTAATTATGAAATTGGATCTTCAAGGAAATGATGGTGGGTAAATCCATACATGTCTTACGAGTTCAAAATACATTGATTATGCAAGGTAAAATGGTTTAGAAAAGATTCTTTTTCATAACGTGACCACAGTACTCCATTGAAGAGATTGGTAAAAGGAAAAAATGATAAAAATGACTTTTATAGATTGTAATAGAATGGAATAATATTTTGAGAAACCCCTTTCATAAAATATAGAATTATGATAAAATAGTGGGAATAGTCGGTCATTCCTAAAAAACGTCCTCATCATTAATTTGTAAAAAATAGTAAAAAATAGTACAAATACATGTGTATAGAATGAATAACAATAGGTTAAGAATATTAATGAATTTATTGAGAGATGGTTTATAGTATTTAATTAATGGAATAAAAAACATAAACATTCATGAAAAGAAATGACATTGTCTTAATAAACTCTTATAAATTGGTATATTGGGTTTTTACTTTATCTGTAAGGAAAGTAAATTACATGTATCATAGAATATAATGGAAATTTTAATATTCATTATATTTCATTAAAAATTGAAATATATTCTCACAAAAAAAGATTTTAGGTGAGCAACCAAACATGAGTCTTAAAGAAGGAATAATGAGGCAAAATATTTTACTGATTTTGTAACATTAGAATGATAAGTTCCATGAAAAAGAATCATTAAATAGATATATGAATAACCTTTCAATTAACTATAAAATAAATAGAATAAAATAATGGTCATTACAAAAAACACACAAAAGGGAAGAGTGGTAGACATAATATATGTCTCAATGAAATTAAAAGTTGGATGAAATCCTTATACCTTGTGTCTTGAATCTCTTCATACTCGTATAAGATTCATGTATAATAAATAATATTAAATTATAAATATTTTAAAGAATAATATTCTTATATATAATACCATATATGTATTTACTATGAGATTACATTACATGCTTGATAACGATCTTACGTTAATTTTTAACTTGAGGTAATATCCACTTTATTATTCTCATGTGTCTTAATTTGTTATGTAATTGGACCTTATACATTTATCATGATTCCATTATGTAGATCATGATATAAATATAATTTTTATATTGTAAATTTAAATTATAAAAATATATATAATAGTAATGTATGATGTGGGAGACACCATTCATGGAGATGGTATGTCATACAAACGAATGAATGTTGTTTCTATGTTTTTGTTTTCCTATTTAAAGAAAGAAACAAAATTTACATATATATATATATATATCATTATTCCTATAAAATGTATATATCATATAATTCCAATAAACCAATTCTTAATATATTCCATGATGTGTGTGAATTAATAACAACACATTGAGGGGTGGTAGTCCACTCTTCCAAAAAAGAGATTATCGTATTAACAAAAAATGTAAAGTAATGATATGTGTGTTTTAAAAGGAATAAAGAATAATAATGTAATAAATTATATAATATATGACATATGTTAAATGATTTTCCACTGTAATTTCTAGCAGAATTGGTGGTAATAAATAACTAACAAAACATCATTTTGTGATTCATTATTTCATGTCACAGAGAAACAATATGTTTAATATCCATTAGATGGGGGTGTGTCTAATTTTTGGTCAAAATATATACCATAAATATTCTATTAAATGTTTTATAATAGTTTTTTAAATCATATATCGAATAAATAGTGTGAAGGTGTGAAGAAAAAAATATAATTGAATAGATCTTGAGAGAAGACATTATCTATTTATCGGGTAACTCCTTTTTGGTTTCTTCCAAAAGGATTATTTGGTATGATTTTACAATAAATTGGGGGATAATGTGAGGTATTTTTGGTAATTGTGGTCATTATTTAGGATATTTTGGGTAATCTATGGTATTTGGGATGTGTGATGATATGATAGAGTGCTTTCTTTTTTATAGTAGAGGGGGAGTGTCACACTAGGAAGCACAAAAAGGTATTGAATATTAGGTAGTCTAACCTACCTAATCTGCATCCAAAATGGTCAAATAATGTATTATAGAGAAATAATGGTAAATTAATTCCACAAACACACGACACATATTTTTCTATTATTAATTTTGTTCCTTAACTTCTATGATTCCCCATTTTTATCATTTTAGTTTTTATTAATGAATATTATTTTTAATATAACCAATTTAATCATTAATACTAAACTGAAATTAGATTTATTATAAAATATAGAGACAATTAATTATTAATATGATATAAAATATATGAAATAAAATTCCCATGTGTTTTGGAAATTAATTTTAGAACAAGCGCACGTGAAACACTAAACCAAGATAAAATTCGAACCATGTTAACATCATTTTTAAAAAAAATTCGTTAATATGTAAATTATAAATGATTTTTTAATAAATATTTCATATATAATATTTCATAACATTTAATAATCACATAGAGAAATATTTTATTTTAATTAATTTTAAATCATATCCTAAATTTGTTTAATTGTAAAAGAATAATAATTTCAATTTTGATATTTTTTATTTAATTTTAAATTTAAAATATAATACAAATATTTTAATTATAATATGTTAGGTTTATGGTTTTTTTACAAGATATATTCTTTTTAAAAAATAAATAATGATAGTAATTCAATAAATTAACTTCACATTTAGAACTTATAGTATAACCTTTTTTAAATTATTGACTAAATAATCCCTATATTGGTGTTTCCAAAGAATTATAAGAAACTACATCATCTCTAAACATTAATGATAACTTCTTATAATAAAAATAAACTGTATATATTTATTGAGGACATGTATATCAATAATTATGATCTTTTGAAAGTATCTCATTGTTTTATAAAATTTAAAGGTATGGAAAGTTCGCTTTTTTGCTTTTAACAATCATGATCAAATATATAGGGTACATAATTTTAAAAATAACCTCTAAATTTATAAAAATGATTTTATATGGTCAATATATTGTCTTTAAAATAATTTTGGATAGTTTTTCAGGTAATTTCGGTTATATTTATTATGGTTTAGTCTCATATTAAGAATAATCATACCATAATCATTGTAATTAATTTGAATAATATTCACTAATTATTTTGGTCTAAAAATAAATATGATCACATTACATAAAAAATATTATACTGATTACCAATTTTATATCATTTTTTTAAAATTCAAATCATAGAACTGGGAAAATAATGATTAAGGTTAATCCCACAGACAGGGTGAAATAATGGGTTTTTAAAGTAGAAATATTTTCAAAATCTTCTCTTTTTTTATTACAATTCACATTGAACTAGATTATAACGAACATAATTGTATTAATTTATACAAAATTTTCTAATGTGACTCTAAAATAAATCTAAAATATAAATTGTAATTGATAATTATTTATACAATAATGAGGTTTTTAACTATAATACAGTAGATTGGAATATTTATCCAAAAAATGAATTTACTCTAAAAAATATAAAAAATACACCATTGGAAAATTTAAATTTTTTAAACTCAAAAATTATTTTTATTTTTAATAATAAAAATCATAAAATTGAAAAAATTGAGTTTTAATATTGATTTTCCTTTAAAAGATGGTAAAGCTCCAACTTCTGTGTACCCCAAGCTAACTCTATGTTACATATAATACAAACTAAGGAAATTGTTGTATGTAGTGTGTTATAATATTTGTATTTAATATATCACAATAAAAACATAATATATTCTATTTTCATGGTTGCATGAAATTAAAATTATCAAAAAAATTAATCTATTCGAAAAAATTATTTCATAAAATCTATGGGTGTTAAATATTCAAGGAAGCATGAAGCCCACCAAAATTGATCTTATTATAGGTATGAATGTTGAGGATGATATCCCAATATAGAACCCCAAAAATATATTATAATTGATAAAAATTACTCATATTATTATTTTATATATTCGTTGGACTAATAATATTGATAATGGGATCAAAAGACTCAATGCCTCCCACATGCAACCCTATCTATGCATTGAATAAATCAAAACTTTTAATCCTTCAACAATCATAATCATTTTATGTTTCAAAAATATTTTCATTCATTATAAAACTAAATATCACATTCTCATTTCCTAGTTTTAATATCCCATTGTTAATGAATACAAATTCCTCTATATAAATATTTTTAATATATTCTATAAAATACAAAATTGATGTATAATGATCCATTATGGCATATATATATATATTTAATATTACTAAGGAAACATAATTCATAAAAAATATTTTTTCAATAAAATTACATTGTCAGAATATGTTTTAATTTCTAATAATATATAAATATATTAATTTTATAATTTAATGTTTATAGAATGAATCAAATTAATGAAATCTGCATCTTCAATATAGTTTGATTTTATATTTTATTTTTAATAAATAAATTATTTCAATGAAAATAGATATATAAATATCAATGAATCTATAAAAATCACTTTAATGAAATTATAATAATATAAAAATGGAATAAATGTTTTTGAAAAGATATGTAATATATTAATTTAACAAAAATCTATTATATAAAGCATTATTTTTTTAAAATGAAAATAATAATTCCAAGAAAACGTAATTTTTAATTAAAGTATATATGTTTAATAAATAAAATATGAAAAATTTATATGTTAGGCGTCAAGTTAATATTGTTCTTATTAAAGATAATAAACATCATAATGGTGAATGATTTATTTTCAATTAATTGGTTTGGTAATGTTATGTCAAATTTATGTAATTTATTAAATTGATATATATTAAATAATATTATTTATATTATTTTAACTCAAATATAAAAAATTGTTATTATAATTTTAATTGGTAATCAATGTTAAATACACCTAAGAACACTTATTGATTAAAAAAATGAATTTTTTAAAAATTTGTAGTTCTATATTCTAGTTATTTTGAATTAATAGTTATTTTACTATTATTTAGATGTAATATTAGATTATGTAAATAAATATGTTTTTTTATTTCGAAATTGGTAATACCTTTTTCTGTATTTTGTAAATAAAAAATAAATTATTTATTAAAAACTATCTATCATTGTATAAAATCATATATTATAAATACATTGTAGTAAAACATATAGAAAATGTTTAAAAGATATATTAAAATAAATTTTATGGTAATTATAAAACTAAAATCACCCCAGAATTCATTATTTACCTATTTTGGAACTAAAGGCCCTTAAATATTATCTTGTAATCATTTAAAATGTAAATTCTATTTACAAAAAAAATCATTTTTAACTATTAAAAAGATATCACTTATAGTACATTTATAAAAAAATTATAAATGATTACTTATTCATAAGAACTTCTATTTTTTACTTTATAATCTATATTTTATACCCAATGATTTCAGAATATATTTTCATTTTAGTTAAATGTAAGTGTTTGGTGTGTTTGATTACACGCAACCTCCTATCAAAATGATCTGTGAAACAGTAAAAAGGTATAAGCTAGCTTATTATTTATGAATAGTAGTAAAAAATATAATATAAATATAAAGAATGTTTTTAAGTAATTAAAATTTATTTTAAAATTCAAAATAAATAATTTCACAATTTTCATTAAAATCATTTTATTCATCAATAATAAATTCATTCAAAATTATTTTATTAAAGGTTACATAGAGAGTCATAATTATTAATTTATTCAATTTTTTGATATTTTATTCTAGAAATTAATATCATTTTTATAAACATAATTTTAGTATTTTCAAAGCATGTAATATTAGGATATTTCTATAAAAAATTATTTCCACGTGACTGATGAAAAATACATATTTTTTTAAAAATTCTAATTTATTTTAAAATAATATTCCCAATACGGTTTAAATTTAATTTTTACATAACATAAATATAATATGGATTTATATATTAAAAATAAATATATAAAATTAATCAATATCATTGGTATTTTTATATGATTATTTATCTTTTTAAAAGTACATTTTTTCAAATGATTGTATTTAGGAATGAAATGTGTCTTTATTAAGGTAAATGGAAAATGAAATTAATAATTAAATTTCAAAATGAGATTATTTAATTTTAAATTTGTTTATATATTTAATAATTAATTTTATGGCTTTTATAAAAAGTGTAATACAAGTAAACTATGTATTAATCTTAAATATTCATTTTGCTGAAACAATTCTCCATTGTATGTTTCACAATTATTTAAAATTAAATTCATCCTCTTATAGAAGTTGGTAAAGTAAAACTTATTACATATAAATATTACAAAAATTTGATAAATTATTATAAGAAAATCTTAATTTTTTTTAATAGTGAACATTAAAAATATAAAATATATGTAATCACAATTAATGTGAGAACAATATTCCCTTAAACATTACCTTATATAATTTAAATATTCAATGAAATTCCTTGTTTGATCCAACACTCACTTCAAATTGTCCACCACTCATCATATAAAACAAAAATATTACCTTATAAACGAAATTAAATAATACATACCATAAAGCTTCAAATATTTTTCTCCTCGCAAAACCAATTATTCATGATGGAATGTGCAATTAATTATGTCACCAAAAGAAGAGGAATAAATTATAACAAAACATTATCAATTATATATACCATTAAAAATTCTATAAATATGTTTTATACAACAGAACATTATCAATATATTATAATAAATATACTTAGTAGTAATTAAACTGATTAAAAAAAATATTTACCGGATATTCTAAACCAAATGGTGGTCTAATGTAATTCAAGTGTGTACATGTGGACTACACCCTCTGTGTAATGATACAATTATTTAACCATCACCATATTAAAAGGACTTCAGTATTGGGTTTAATGAAATATATGATATTTAATAAAAAATAGTAATTCTAAAATATATATATATTATAACTACCTTCTTAAAATCTGTTCCCCTGTTAAACGGTAATAATGCTCGTGCATACATATAGACTACCACCTTAATAAAGCGATGTAACTTCTCAAACATATACAGTTTAAATGGATTTTAAGAAAGAAATATATATTAAAATTATATTGTATTTATGATATAATATTTAATTTTTTATGGTGTATTTTAATTCCCCATTTATAGATTATATCCTTCAAAAAATCAGATCCTCACTCTTATGTATATATGAATTTCCAACTTTATAAAGTGATTTAGTTCATTTTAAATCAAAACATATTATTAATCATTATATATATCTATATAATTACTAGATATGATATATATATATATATCGGGATTAATATTTTAGATATAGATGAATCATGATCAATGTGAATATACCATGATTGTTGAAATAAATTATTCACGAAAAACAATCTCTTAATATTAGAAAGATAAAATTTTATAGAGAATAGTTAATAAACTAGTACTGAAATATTGTATGTGTTCCATATATGATATTATATGTTTTATTTTTTTCATTGCTATTATTATAATGATTATAATATATTATATACTTTTTTATACTATTTACAATTCATGTTGGACATATGATTAGATTTCCCTCCCAATTTTTCCCCATTGTGATATATTATAATGTTATGAATAGGTTTCATATTTCTTTATTGTAAATACTTTACAATAATTTGTATTGTTGTATTGAATTACTTATTTCATTTTATTTACTTAACTTAATGGTTTTCAGGATTCCAATTAGCTTTCATTCAAAAATAACATAAGTCACAATGCTTTTCCATCTCATTTTTATTTTTTTATACATGTTTTATATTATACACCTATAATATTTTATGAGAAATATATAAATCTAAATTGGTAATTTAAATCATTAATATCATTATATTCATGGTATTAATGTTTTATATATGATTTATTCATTAACTGGGGGGCATGTTTCAAATCTTATCATAAATGTTAGGGTTTTGGGTTACAATATAAATATTGCAGGGATTGTTTATGCATATGTTTTTCGAAATGAAAATTATATGATTCAACTCAAAACTATATTATTAAAATTGTTACCCATCTTATATATATATATATATTTAAACTTTACATATAATATTCATCCATTTACTCTTGAAACCTAATAACTTTTTAGGGAAAACATTCCAGGTTTTTCTCTCTAAAAAGAAATATTTTATTCTATGTCCATATTTTAATAAAAATTATTGAAATAATTTTTTTAATATTATCCAACATCTATTTAATATAATTTTTTAAATATATATTCCAATATTTACTAATGATTAATAATAATCTTCTTATTATTTCACGATCATGGTACTTTTGAATATTTCCAAAATTGTGAGAGTAATTTTAATTTTTTATGAACACTAGATGTATGCATTTCGAAGAAATAATGAGCTCTATCTTATTTAAATATCAGTTTATATGTTCCACTTTTTATTTATAATGAAAATGTTTTCTTCAATATTATGTAATGATTTATATATTTAATAATTTATTTATCAGTATAATGTATTTTTTCCATAATAAATGCCTATATGATTATTTAATGGTATTAGCATCTTAAAATAAACATAGAAATTATAGGATTTAATTGATATATGACCCAATTTCAAAAACATTATTAATTCTCTAGATTTCATATGATTCTGTTAATTAAATATTTAAAAATCTCATTTCCTTTCCATGAGTTATAATATGGGTATGTGATCATTGTTTTATGATATTGTTGAACATATATGTATTGTTTAATTATTTGACTCCATTTATTATATATACCTAAAAAACATTTTGTAAGGTAATATATATCCTGAAATATTATTGATTGGAATAGGGATTGAACCTAGTTCAGTAAGGGACTTTTTAAAATAAGATTAAATTTTTGGAGAACCTTTACTATGGAAATGACATAATGGGTAGTGAACCAAATAAACTATGATAGTTTTTCGATTGATTCTTGAATAAGGAATTTATTTTCCCCAATTATGTGTTTGAGAAAAAATTATTTCTTATTATTATGATATATTCCCATTGAACATGATTCATTTTTTATTATTCCACACTATTATGTCTTTTATCATTTGATTTTTAAAATTTATGTCATGTTTCCCAACTAATATATATTAAATAATTTTTTATGAATATATAATGTTAATATGCAGTAATTATTACATTATGAATAGATTATATTCTCTTATCAAAATTTACAAATATATTTTTTGGTTACCTATACTGAGTAGTTGAGTAGTCCTTTTTTTCTGCTTCCCTTCCATAGCTTATTGAGAATGGTTTCATGTATCAAATGTCTAAGAAAGGTTCGATTTCTAAAAATAAATGGGAAAATACATAGGATGATAAAGTAAAAGTTGTTTTAATATCAATGTGTAGAAATTAACAGAAAAATGTTGTTCTATGTTGATATAATATTTATATAATTTTCATTCCATGGGGTGTAGCAGTTATATATATAATGCAGGAGGTAGATATAGTCAATATCATTTCGAGGATTTATAACGTTTAGAAAATGGATGGAAAAAAATATTTAAAATAGTTATAATAACATTTTCTTTAAGATAATATCACAAATATATTATATGGTAGATATTAAATGTAATCATAAAAATAAATCCTTGTCTTGATACTAAAAGATGAAAAGGTTTTAGAATATATTCATGTAAGGTTAATAAACTAGAAAAACTATGGTTGATAATATATCATAAATTATTTTGTTAAAGGATAAATAAGACCATACTACCCACCATCTTTGACAAACTCATTGTATATTATTAGTTTGAATAGTTATTTTTGTTTCACAATTATGAATGATTTGAACAAATAATGACCTAGGTTCATTCAGTCTAATACTATGTTTTAAAATATTGAGAATTATGTTTCATGTATAATGTATACTATAAATGGTTTTTAATGATTAGATGTTCACTCCTTTATTTTTCACTGATCAAAATTTTTCTATTATTTAATGGTTAAATCATTCATAAATCACGTGAACATTAAATGAGATAAATAACACAATTATTTATCTCATGAGAAACCATATGAAATGAGTGATGGAATGAGAATATCTTTCATTATTCATACTCACCTATCACATATATGATTTGAAACCTGAACATTGGTGTGTCTTTAGATGATCTATCTCAGAGAGGAATGGAGTTTAAATATTTCAATGGAAGAATGTTGATTCATCTTCTTACATGTCAATAATTCTTGAAAAAACTCACATTAAAATGTGATGAAAAAAAATTAGAAGTGGTTATGGTTATTGAAAAAGGTCATATTTCAAGTAATTTTGTATGAAAACGATTCTTTGATTAGTGTAATACAATGGAATAATGAATTACAATAGGTAAAAATTGGGTATATTTTTCTAATCTGTAATTTATCTATATTGAGTATTATTTTTCATTGGGGAAATCTCTTGAATAATTTACAAAATGTTTTTAATTATTTTTCTTATTGACAATAAAAACAAATAATGAAATAAGACATTTTTGAACTATATTAAAATTAGTATTCTTGTAAAATATAATAATAATTATAAAGTGGAGGTTAAAATTTTTCAATATGTGATTATTATTTCATAATATAGGAAGGGGGAATTAAAAAATGTTTGTGAATGCTAGTTAATGGTTATAAAGTGGAATGATTTATTTACATATATATTGGGATTCAGGATTAATATTGTAGAAGTGTATTTCCAATGATATTAAGGTTATATTACTCCTAAAACATATAAAAGCTATTAAATACTATGTTAAATTTATTGATTTAGTGAATATATTGGATATTCTTTTTTTATTTTAGGAATAATGATAGATGCATTTTTTATGAACATATATTTTAAAATGTTATTTACGGTTGGGGTGCTAGCATACTTTACATTAATATACGATCAATGTATTCAAATATGTTGTATGTGACATCTAGAGATAACTAATGTTTTTTATGAATAAAATTAACTAGATTTTGGATCATTCAGGACCATTCAAAAAATATCATTGGGTCTAAATTTGGTAAAAATATATTTGAATGGTCATAAGATGAAAAATTTATAGAATCTATTATTTTGACCATTCTGTTTTAATCTTTTAGTTATATATATATTGAAATAGTATTTAATTATATAAAGACACATCCATATTAGATAAGTCTTTTTAATCATTTATTTTGTAAATATATATTTATTGAAGGTATTAATTCTAATTATTGTATGGATTTTCAAATCCATTAAAAGTTGTATTTAGTTAATCCTGCAATAAAAGTTAATATTTATCCAAAATTTTTAAATTGGGGAGGGATATAATTAAATGAAAAAAGAAAGGGAAGAAATACTGATTATGGCTTTAATTAAATCAACCATTTATAATTTCATATATTTTATTTTAAATTATTTCCTTAAATAAAGGGAAATTATCTTGAAATTAAATTTAATTCCTTTTTAGGAAAAATTCATCGAATTTTTTGATAAAATTTCGAATCACATATTTTTTTGTGTTTGGTTATCAACTTTTACAAGATCATGTTCTCAATAAATATATATTATTATTCTAATAACATACTTCTCTTATGTCTCACAATTTTAAATAACTACTAATTTTAACCTTATCTAGGGGCCACGTTATGTGTAATTTTGTATGGCATTTATATTTCTCAATTCATATTTTTGATAGATATTTTATAGAACAATTTATGCAAATAATTTTTTAAAAATATGTATTTAAAAACATTTATTATTCGATTATAAATATAAAAATAGTTTAATGGACATTTACTATAGTGGTTATAATTCACCAATTTTTGGTAGTGAAATATTTTTTTATAAATAGATTTTATTTTTAAGGTGTATTTATATACTAGAAAAACTGAATATATCTAAACTATGATATAGTAAACCATAATCAACTAGCAATTAAATTTGAGTTACAAATATGAATAAAAAATATTAAAAAATATTTATTATGTTTATAAAAAAATACAATTCATTAATTAGTTCATAACAAAATGTATTATTTTTTAAATAATATCAATGTATGCTTAAAAAATGTGATTTCCTAAAAAAATTCTTTTCCCTGTTTTATGTGAATGGAATTTATAATTAAATTATATATTTGTATAAATATTATTATTCAAAGTAAATATTTTTTTAAATCATAAAGTTAATATTTTATGATGTTGAAATTTATGTATTTTTATAAATAATTATTTTTCTGTGATTTGTGATAAATGTGATTTTTTGTATATAATTTTTTATAAAGTAATTGTTACAATATTTAATGAAAATTTAAAAAACCCAATATCTAATGTGAATAACATTATTTTCAAATATGTTTGTGACACATAACATAACACTTAAACAACCCACTAATTATATTTCCTAGAATTTAATATACATGATATCTTGTAGAACATGTATCCCCAAGTCTATATCATAGAAAATAAATTTTAGGGTATTATAAATACTAAATAAATAATTTAAATAACTGTTATATATTTCTTATAGAAAATAAGATTCATTTTGAAGAAAAATAATGTTTTTTACTGAAAAACTATAAATTTTTTAAGAAAAGAATGTTAACCAAAATTCTAACACAAATTTTAAAATTTGTTATTAAAAATATTAAATAATTAATATGATAAAATAATAATAATTTATTGAATCATAACAAAAATATTCCTTAAGGGTGGATTTTGGTTAAATTCTAAAAATTTTAATTTTTTAATAATTATAAAGAAATATCAAATTTTATATGTAAACGACAATTTTATTAGACAATATTAATTTTGAATTTATAGAAAGTCCTTTTTTTATTATTAAATGATTAAATATAATAACAATTAATACATTTTATTTCATTGGAATATTTTTCATAATAAATATTGTTATTATAACCATGTAAACTTTTGGACAATTTCTCAATAAAAATATGTTTTCTTATCTTGTGAGTGGGATAAATTTTAAATTAATATATTCCAATTATATTAATTGATTTTATAAAAAAAGATTAAATATTTATAATCATAGAAATTATTAATTTTTTATATCATATAATGAATTTTTTACCAAAATTAATAGTGAAAAGAGAAAATTAATTATCATTGTTAAGGTAAAAAACTTATTTATCAGGTGTTCAACTATGAAAAAAAAGATTTACCATGTTTTTAAAAAGACATTTTATTGTAAAATTTAGACCTAATCTCATCTATGTTTAATAAGGGGCCATTTTTTTGATTGTTTCTTTAAACAAACTTTTGTATGATTGAATCATATCAACAAAATACATGTGTTCCACTCATGTAACAATCAAAAGCTCATCCCAACTTCAATCTTCGTCGTAGCATCAATCAAATTCAGATTATCCATTCCAAGAGAATATAACTCCCCCAAATATTATCCACTCATCCTTGATGAATTATATTAGGCCTACATATTACATTGTATGGATTTTAGTGAAAAACTACAGAGGTTACCTGAATAGGATGTAATGTTATTCAATGTGAATCTTTATTCTTTTTTTCTTTGTCACCTTCTGAAGAATAATATTCAACAATTATTATATTATTACCACAATATCAAATATATAACTACAAATTTCTATATAGTTATATTATATTAAATCATTTACATGTCTTTTAAATCGATTATAAAATGACCATTTTAGTGTACAACTGATTACCGCGTTGTAAATATATTTCCTCTATTTTTCCATTACCTCATATTATTAATTGGAATGAAGATTTATGTATAGAAAATACATATGTCAAAATTATAACATAAGTATATATTATTATTAATTATATCATTTTTAATGTTATATTTTCATTGCAAAAATGATATGACAACAATGATCTTGTGTGTTGTGGTCCACTGACTCATGAAGCGTTGTGATTCATTACCAATAACACCCTATGTGGTCAGTAATTTTGGTAAATGTAATGAATATATATTATATAAATTATGTAATTATGTTATTAATTAAAGACTTATAATTGTGGAATGAAATTATATAATTTTAATTCATACATTTTCACTCTATAAAAGATGATGATGTCATTCGTGTACATATGGACTACCACAATCACAAAATGATGTCTCTCTTTCTAGAAACACACCACATGGATGATATATAAATATTTTACAACTTGTAAGGAAATGTTATTTTATATATTATGTTATGACAATTTCAGAATGGTAATATAAAACATGAAGTCTTTATGTAGCAATCATTGGGAAATGGAAATGTTATTCTTTCGTATCTATAGTCTAAAATCTCTATTGTCATAACATAAATAATTTATCGTAGCTATCTTTAATGATTTTAAAGAATAATTGATTTTTGAGTATAATTATTAATTATTTATTATCAATATAGTGATTATTAAATGATATAATATAAAAACAAATGGAATATTCATAACACATCATGAATGAAACAACACGTAAATTTGAACCCAAAACATTAAAAATAATGAATGGATATTACCAAATGGGACAAGTGATGTTATAAAATATTAATATATAATAATATAAATATTAATATGCTTATTATTTAAGTAATTAACATGTCTGAAAATACTATATAATATATTATGTCACGTTCAACGTGAAGGAAGTGTTAGTTAAGAGAATTTTTTACACAATTTCTATTCATTAGTTAAAAATAATAATCCAATAATTACTTCATTCATTGAATATGGCGATGAACAAATTTGACTATTTTATTCTGTAATTATTCATTTATTATGTGTAATTATATTTGATACTCATAATCAATTAATTGATGAATTACTACATCAATGATATGATCATTATAAGGGACATCATCTCAATTTTTCATAATTGATTAACATTTGTTATGTTTTGAATCTAATTACTTATTCATTGATTCAAGAAACTCCCCTTTGAAAAATAGTATCATGATTCATTCACACATCATGGTATTTTTATTTTTTAATTTTAAATAATTTATCTATGTGTAATTGACATTAAAATTTATAATTTTTAAAAAATTACTGAATAGTGTAATTTAAATTTTTGGAATGTTATCCTTCACTTAAATAAATAACTTTATGGTGATTATTTATCATTAGAAATTTAATTCCACTTAAATTTCCACATTCATATATAGTTTATATTAATATTTCTAGTATAATATAACATTTTCAATTATAGATTTTTTAAATTTATTTGATTAACTATGTAAATAATGGAAATTTTTCATCCTTTAGTCATTACAAATATAACACCCCAATCATCAACGATACGTTTCCCAATGAATAATACAATATCCTATGTTGTACATAGCTTTGATTTCGAGTACAACCTGACCAATCATTCTTGACGTTAAAGAAGTAGTTATGAATATAAATACGCACTTTTTGATTTTGTTTTGATTTTTTTTAAAATGGAATTCATTTTTGGATTTGAAATATAAAAATTATATTAGGGTTAAATTTTGGTATTTTTATGAAAACATTCAAATTTTTATGAATAGTGAGAAACACTACATTATAGTTTAAAATAGACATTTTATTTTAATAATTATTTATTTTATTTAAATTTATTTTTATGAAAAAATATTTACATATTACCTATATTAGTCCAATTTAATTCATTGGTGTAATTTTATAATAAGATTAGATATATAAGTTTTTATTAAACTTTTAAACATATTTTACCCACCTTCAAGGAAGATATGATGGTTTCCATAAAACATAATTTTACATCATATGTTAATTGAATTTATAAATTCTGATAGACATGGTTTTCATCATTATGTAAAATTTTGTTCAGTTGGATGAAAATATGTTTTCATGAATTGAAACAGTTGAAATTTATTTCCCATGGTTAAAAGTTAATATAGTAATTATACATAAAAATGATATTATAATTACCCCAAAATATGTTGTTAATCTATTTAATATGTTTATTTCCACCACAATCATCATTAGGGCAAACAGTTTATCCTTTTTGATCCATGAAGATTATATTAGGACATTTATTATATTTTATTAAAATAAGTGTTCCAAATGTTAAATTAATATTTTATTAACTAAAAAATAATTAATAAAGAGTTATAAATAAGATAGATTTGACAAAAATGTTCATTAGAAATAAAAAACATATTTTACATATCATGGTATTTTATTTATAATATTTTAAATATCATGCTGGGCTGGGCCCAGCGAGCTGAGCTGGGCCCAGCGAGCTGAGCTGAACCTAATGTTTTGGCCCACCCAACGGGCCGAGTTAGACCCAACACGTCGGGCTGGGTCGACCCGAAATGGGTCAGCCCAGACCAGGTCAGGCTGAGTGGGTCCGACCGAGTCAGACCGGACAGGGCCCACTACGACCCTTTACATTCTTCCGGCCATATCATTGGAACCAGATGTCCTTTTAACGAACCGTCAGTGGCCCTAAAAATCTTGGAGTAGGACTGTCCCTTTGAATATACCCCACTAGAGTATGGGGTCGAGTTGAGAGATGGAAAGGTGGGATCATGCTTGAATCCAACCAGGCCCCGGGGACTAAAAGGCATATAACTCACAGAACAGGCATCCGATTGACGCACCATCTGTTCAGTTGACACCCTTATGACATGGAAGACAATTGAGATACATCTTATTGGGACTTTGTGATAGTTAGAGTATCAACTAGTAGCTCATGGAGAAGATCCTTCTAGTGATGACCGAGTAGACTATAGAGGCCATGTAGTAGGCTGTGACATGGCGACTACTAACCATTGGACTCAGAGTGATTTTACTTACCCACTAGGGTGCGCCTAGTTGTGGTGGTAGGCCCATGGTGGAGGACCACACATTGTGATGTGATAGACCCACAGTACTCGACAGGAGTAGTACCTCAGTAATCTACGAGGGGGAGCGCCTGGGTGTGGTGGCAGACTAGTGGTGGGGAGAACCTCTGTGTGACGTAGCAGACACATAGTACTCAAAAGGAGGAGTAACTCAGTTGTCCCTGGTTAGTGAGAGGAGCCTCGATGTGATGCCGCATGCCCACTATGCTCGATAGAGGAGGAGTTTTACAGAAGGCAAGGATTCGATAATCTGTTGGGGATGTTTCTTGATAGCACCCCTAAAATAAAATCTACGTTGAGCAGAGTCAATACTTTTGTGTTTCCCTCATGATTGAGATGAATGACATAATAACATAGGTATATATATGAACATATACCTATTTAGGGTTATCTGTTGAGTCCTTACTTTATGGTTTATCCTTGGTGGATATGTGGGACCTTGAGGGTCTCGGGGTCCCTACTGAGTTTCATTATACTCACCCATGCACAGGCTATGCCAGAACCTTGTTGTGTTGGATGCAGATGACGGATAGCGCTGACTAAGGTTGGATGTACTAGGACTAGACGATAAACAGAGGTGGAAAATATGATGAGTAGGTACATGGAGGTGGCTGACAGACATGGAGTACTGAGGAGGATATCTGTACCTACCCTTTAGGTAGGAAACTAGGAGGACAACCCATTAGTTTTATTTCCTTTATTCAGATGTACCTGTTCTTCCAATTCCTTGTACTTTATAGTTAGGATTGTATTTCCAACCCACATTTTTCTTTTCAACACTCTTCTGTTGTTCAGTTTACATAGAGTTTCTTATACATTTGTGTGCTCTATTGTGTGTGTTTATAGGGTATAAAGGAAATGCCTCTCCAGTTTTGAGGAATTACGCCTTTGGTGCTAGTCGCCAGCCCCTAGCCTATGGAAGGCGGGTTTGGGGTAGTCATGGAATGGGCCCTGGGGGATAGTTTGTGAAATTATTATAGATATGGTACAACCATATTCATTATTATTTCCATCATGAGAATGAAAAAGTCACCATATGTGTATATGTATGGCTTACCATCGCCACATCATGGGGTAGTTTGTTATTCAACACTTAATTATATAGATGGGTATAAAAATGAGTATAATTGTTTTAGATAATAAATATAACTTGTTAATTATTCTTTATATATAATATATCATCCAATTACAGATGATTTATCCATCAGTAGAATGATATTTTTGCTCATCCGTACCTACATATTAACGTCTCCACAACGTGATTAGATTTCATTCACCATCATAACCATTCAAGAATAAATATCATTTTATTATTAAAAAATAATGATTAATAACATAATATGACTCTGTATATGAATCAAATACATCCTATCCATAACAAACATGAATTATTTAACAAAACATATAAAGTAAAACGAAGCAGTTAACACTCGAAACAATGATATTACTGAAATATTATTAACAATGCATTATTATGGGATCATATATGACATCATATTTATGTATTTGTTTCTTGTATACTTTAATAAAAATTATTTAAATATTATATGTGATGTTAATGTACCCTTGACTAAATAAAAGTAAAAGGTAACATTAATTTTACTATCTCTTCATTATCCAAGGTTGTGTATATATAAGTAGATTCAAGGAAATATTTACAATCCATATCCATGTTTCTTCAAAATGTATTTCAAAACCAATTAATATATCTTAGACAATAGTTTATAGTAATTTATACCATTTTTGACATCTCATAATTTTCTTTGAAAGGAATCTTTCTATCAATTTCCAAATAGGGTACATTATGACCTTTCCATAAAATTAATGGAAAAATGTTTTTTTATCTAATAAACCAGGTATAGTTATTTTAAATCTATCTAACACATTAGAAGCTTCCCTTACTAGATTATTTGAATATTTTCAAAATAATTTGTTTTCATTTATAATTATGCGAATTTTAAAGTATTTCTATGTAGAAAAAGATATTTCACTCAAATAGATTTTGGATTGATTTTATCTATGTAAACATCATTTCTTGGATTTTACACTTGAATTATGTTGATTTATTTTGACACAAATTTCCTTAATGTATTGAAGGTTTTTTGATACTTTTGACTGTGGATGTTGTTTTTTATATAATTAATGGTTTATGTATAATGTCTTAACATTTCTTATGCATTTTTTAAAATGAACATTTTTGTTATGTTTCATCCTTTTCAAATGAGGAATGAATTGGAAGTAGTATGTGATGGGTGGGGCCCACTATAGACCCTCAATTAATCGGTAGGTCTCATAAGACAAATTAGTGCCTTGACACAAGGCCTTGACAATATTTTTATTTGTTGTCTTAACAAGATGCCATGACAATGTGGTTATGTTGTCTGAAATTATGCATTCCATTATTATGAGATTAGATATTAATATTACAAGTTATTAATAAACAATTATAATATCAACGTGAATAAGTAAAAAACATTATTTGATTTATCATTTCCATATTATTCTTAATATTTGGTTTAAATGGCTTCTCTTTTAGTCAAATACATTGCCTTAAATTATTACACTTATTTATGAAAGATTACTCTATATTGTTATCCATACTGAGTATCTAAGCTCAACCCTTCCTTATGTTTTATTTTCCTAGGATGTTAAGAAGTATTGTATGAGGGAACATCAGGGAGTGGGTACGGGATAAGAGTGTGTTTAATAAATGATTAATTTTTTCGATATACAATGATAGGTTGGGATTGTTATAATATATCTCCATGATGCATTGGTATGTCTCTTGAGACAAATATGTTGTGGAAATAAAATGAGTTTCTATGATTTAAATAAAATACCATCTGAAATATCATTATAATAGATTTATTATGATTCTTGAGATCATGGAATCTGATAATTAATAATTTTATTCATTTTTGATATTAATATTTTTCATGATATTTTCATAATGATATTATATATGAATGAATTTCATTCTAATATTATATATTAAATAAATTGTGTGTCATGAATTTTACTATTCCATGTTGATTATTCATTATTAAAATATGGTTAATTATTTAATAATAAATACACACATAGTATTTTATATCAACTTTATTTTATTCCCTTTCCCTATGATATCAATAATAATTTATAGAATATTTTATCATGTATGTAGTACATTCTTATTTATTATGTATTACATTTTATTGTATCATCCTAATATATTTTGTTTATATTGTATGTATATGGTTCTCAAAAACCAGGAAACTATTTGGTCCATTGATATTTCACCCTTTGTATCTCTGAAAAAGTATTAATTTTAGGAACCATATGTAACGCCCCGACCCCAGTTACCCAGAGTCGGTGCATTACTTCGTAACATTGGCATGATCACAAGAAAGATCAAATCTCAAAAGACCCATTGGTTTAGTAGCCTTGGAAACACTAGATATAATCACAAAGTTTTACATTACATTTCAATGTGAAAAACTACTACAACAACAAAGTCTTCATATCCACACTATTAACCCCTCATAATATCCCTGCAAGTCATTCATAATTTACTTCTTCACTACCTGGGAAAAATAAAACATAGAAAAGGGGTGAGCTCAAATGCCCAGTAAGGATAACAATATGGCGGAACATTCAAAATAAGCATAAACATTTAAGGCAATGAATTACTAAAACAAAAGCCTTTTAAAATTGAACTTCATCATAGTATGGAAAAAGTAAAATGAAATAATGCCATTTACTTATTCACATGGATATTCTACTAATCGAATAATCACATGAAATATCAATAACCACTTTCATAATGTTGGAATGCATAATGCCAGACTATCATAACCACATAGCCAAGGCCTCGTGCCAAGACTACAAATAAGATTTTGCCAAGGCCTTGTGCCAAGACACTAGTTTGTCTCATGAGACCTACCGATGCATCGAGGAGCTATAGCGGGCTCCGCTCGTCACTTATTAAGTCCAATGCATTCCCATATGAAAAGGTTTAAACATAACATAAACATTCGTATTAAAACTAGCATACGAAATGTCAATAATTTCACCATAAACTATGAATGGTATAAAAATAGCACATCCACAGTCAAACATATCACAAAACCTTCAATACAATATAGAAGTTTTGTATCATAATAAATCAACTTCAAATAAGAGTAAAATCCATAAAAGGATGTTTACATAGATGAAATCAAAACTATTTGAGAGAAATATCTCTTTTTTGAAATCATTTAAAAGTCACACATTTATAAAGGAAGTAATTAAAAAGAGAATTTTAAATAAAAGTGTCCCATACCACTTTGAAACTTTTGGAAGGAATTAACATTTTAAAAACATTCATGTCCATATAAATAAATCCTTAAAAACCATTTTGAAGACATGGACATTAATTAAAAATATTTAGAAAGATAAATCTTTAAAACATTTAAAATTCTGATTTTGATAAAGAGTTCCCTTCCAAAATTCTTAAAATATTCATTTTGAAATAATTTAAAAGTCACATAATTATAAAATAAAACATTTACTTTGAAAATATCCTTGTAAGATTGTAAGGGAAGCTTTTAAAATTTTATAACGGCGGTAAATAGCCGCAGCCGCCGTATAAGTTAAAAGAACATTCTTACCTTAATTTTGTCGAAAAGGTTAAAAATCACCTTGTTTGGAAAACGATGGAAAGATTCCTTTATAAACCTCTTATAAAAATTCAAACAAGGGTATAAATTACTTTAACCCATATTCTTGTAAATAGTAAAAATGTTTTGAAATACATTTCGAAGAAACATGGATGTGGATGATAAAGAGATCCCAGTAGATTATTACGTATAATACAACCTCGGATAATGAAGAGATTGTGAAATAACCCTTACCTTGTACTTTTCCTTGGTTGGGGTAGGTTAACCTCCTGTATAATGGTGAAATAGTTGTTATTAAATTATACAATAATCATATATATTAATTTGATATCATATATGATCTTTTAACATTGATTTGTTAATAATATCTTAGAATTATCGTCGTTTGGGGAGTTTACTTACTCATTTTCTTTTATATGTTTTGTTACATAAGCCATGGTTGTTGTATCTTATTCATATCCAGAATGATATCCTGTCCTTAAACATCATTTTTAAATCATCAAATGATAATTATACTTGAATGGATACGATGGAGAATGAATCTCATCGCGTTCGTGGAGACGGTAGTCCGTACGTACGCACGAGAAACAATATCATTCTTTTGATATTAAAATAATATATAAATGGATGGTATATCATATATACAGAATCATTAACATGTTATATTTATTATTTACATTTGTTACACATCATTATTATACCCATCCAAATAATATTATATTTAATAACAATTACACCACGACGTGGAGACGGTAAGCCGTACGTACGCACGTATGGTGACATGTTATTCAAAGGGTGGATAGAATACTGAATATGGTTGTACCATATTTATAATAACATCACAGTATATATATGATACTGGATTTATTATTTTAGAATGGTAACAACAAAGGAAGAAGAAGTGGAAGAAGAAAGGAACTTGAAAAGGGTGGTGAAAACATTACCTCTTCTTCGGGTTCTTCCTATTGATTTGATCAAAAGGGCTCCTTAGGTTGGCTTTCTGATCAAACTAAGGCCTCTAGGTTGTATTTAGGGAAGTTGGGAGAGTATTTGGGCAGAGTTTGGTCGAACCAAAAGGCTTTGAAGGTGTGAAGAAATGAGAAGGAGGAGTGCCCTTTTATAAGAGGGGTGAGGGGCACCTTTGGAAAAGCTAGAAATATTAGTTTATAATAAATTCATATTCGGTTTACAATGGCTCCAAAGTTGACTATTCAAAGGTTAAGGTGGGGATGGGTCGAAAACAACTCAAACAATAGAATTTAGACAGGTTTGGGTACTTATATTAACCTTATCTTTAAGTATTAACTCTATGTTAATTAGTTTCACTTTTACAATGTCTCTTTGTATTTTTATATTATATGGTTAATAAACTTACCATATACATAAAAGCGACCCCCAAGTGGTCCATTAATGATGAACCTATCATGATATAAGTGTCTTGGCCGATCCTTAGATTTTTAGGAATTTAATATCAATTAATAATATAATATTTGTTTTAAGAACACTTTTATGTCAATTTTGACACTATTCAATAGTTGATTTTTGTGAAACTCATAACAGACTGATTACTTCGAACAAAGTCAATTAAATCAATCGTAATATATCATATTATCCTAGAAAATTAGTTTTATTCATTAAAAGTTTCATATTATATTTATTTGGGTATTTATAATATCAATTATTTTAATTTTTCACTATTATAGTAATTACCGCATCATCATTGTGTCATAAATAAAATAACTTATTTAATGTCTAAAAATTATAAATAAAATATCATTATGTAGGAAATCTTTTTAGCTTTCTAATGAATATTTATAATCTAAAATCCAACATGTATAACCCTATGTAAAAATTGTTCTTCTAAAATATGTAAGCTTATGCCATTTTTATTTTTATTTAAGCTTTATTAATATAATGTGTCATTATCACTTACAAGTGGATCCATGGGGTCCCAAAATAGACCCAAAGATTCCAATGGTCGACCATGTATCAACCAATAGGGTTAAGACACGTTTTAGGGTAATTTAGTATTATTATAATATTATTTTTTAACCCTTATTTACCGGATTTACCCTTAACCATGGTAAATAAAATATTTACCGCAGTAATTATTCAAAATGTCTAAAAATAAAAGTTACCTATTTACACAATTTGAACATCCTGATTCCAAATATGGAATCCATTTTCCTAAATTCAAAACACAGAAGTGGCAGAAATTAATTTAAAATTAATTCCCGCTGTCAAAACAAAAAGCGTGTTTTTAAGAGATAATAACTATCAAAAGATTGACACTCGTTTATGTTCGGTTTAATTGTAAAATTATGTCCAATGACCAACATTATATTAAATGGTAAAAATATATTCTAAATATACTTTAAAACCACTCAAATTCATAATTTATCACTATTAATTATTTTGATTAAAAAAGTTGTTTTTAATTAAAATTTAGTAATTTTCACTATTCATCAAAATATGAAAGTTATCCGAAAAGTACCAAAATTTCACCTTAGGCTAAATTCGATATTCCGAATCAAAAAATGAAGTCCATTTTCAAATATAAAATATATATAATTTCAAAAAGTAGGTATTACTATTCATAACGGCTAGTTTGATTAGTTATGGTGTGTTAGAACTCGGTGTTGCGTACAACACACGCTATCACATTATTCAAAGAGAAGCGTACCGTAGAAGCTTGGGATGTTTCATTTTAAATTTTTGATGTCCCCATTTAGTAAAAAAGTTTAAAATATAGTATTTAAAAAGGGTTCACTATTAAATTTGATAAAAGTGCAATACTGAAAATGAATTTGTTCTTGCATTATATCTAAGAAACTCATAATATGGATTCTATAATTATAAGGATTATATAAACATTACAATTTATCTAATACTATTCATAACCTCTTTTGAACGGCTTGTTTGGTAAGTCATGGTGTTCTTGAACTTGGTGTTGCATGTAGTGAATGTTATTGAATTATTTTGAAGAAGTAACACACTATGAAATCTTGGGGTGTTACATTCTCCCCTCCTTCAATAAATTGCGTCCTCGCAATTTGAAATTGATCTTCGAAAATAAAAGTTTGAAAATAGATAATATATTTGTGGGAAAACCCACATCGGAAATTGGTTTACTAAAATTTAGTCTTAATATGAGGAAAAGAGAAATGAAAGGGTCACCACCAAATTATGATCTCGATTAGGAGAACATTGGTGGCAATTTGAGACATATAATTGGAGGAAAAACGTAAATATTTATAGGTAGTGATTGAGGTCATCAATCACAAACAAGTATAAAATTGAGGTCCTTAAATTCATCAATCTATGATGATTTGAAATACCATCGGTTCAACAAAACATAGGATATTAGGATAACACATTTTTTGACGTTTCAAAATATCTTAGTTGAAATCCCACATCGAAAAATGAATTAATGAGGCCTCTATTTAAAATAAAGAGTCGAAAGTATGAAGATTACCGAAAATAACTCATACTAGGGTTCCATGTAGGAAAATATGGATATGGAAGAAAAATCTAACCATCAATTATCTGATGGAGAGTGGTAGAGAACATGGCTATGAAAAGGCAAAAAATCCAAAATCCATAAATTAGTGATGATTTAAGGTACCATCTAGGAAAACATTTTTGTTCTAAGTTTCTTTTCTTAATATTGAGGAATTTATTTATGAGATTGGCTAAGATCATAAGGAGATATACTTACTTTATAATTAGAGTTTTATCCATTAATAAATTTCTACCACAAACTCATCTTTCACTCTAAAATATAATAGAATGTAAAAAAATTCTATTTACACTATTCGTATAGGGTTCCAAAATAAAGGAATTTATAATTCATCTACAAGATCTTTTAATAAAAACTACATTATTTAATCCAGGACATCTCGTGGGACAGTGGTAGGTGATACACCCTTGTCGCCCTTTGGTTGCGGGTTCATGTCTCGCAGCCTTGCCGGACGCGACGGGTTGTCGCCCGACCTCCAGGTTGTCCTTTTATGGAAATCCAAAATAATCCAAACTAGAACTATCCAAAATACTTCTATCCAAACTCACAGTCCAACATTTATAAGGAAGGTAAACATAATATAGATCCTTTTTACCTCGTAATAGCATATGAATACCTTCATCATGTATTACCATATTCCTTATTGATTACATTCATGTTCCCTTATTCCATATAGAATGCTGGATATACTTCATTAATCCAAAAAAATTTTAAACCCCAACAATGATGGAATATACAAATCATTAATCAGCTTCAAGGTAGTCAATAATATCCAATATAATTTATCCAAATCAATCATGTATTATTCTAAAATCACCACCTCGGTATCTGAACCATATTATGGTTTATCTTTCTCTCAACCATATATTTTCCAAACATTTAACCTGCTACTGAGTCACTTTTCTTTGTTCCACACCATCTCAAGTCCTTAATGAAATAGTACTGCAGTACAATCCTTATATACTCCATAATTATTATAACAAGTACATTGTTGATACAACACTCAATTGATATAATCAACATAATAACTCTAATCATTCCTCTTCATCTGTGGTAGTATCATAACTTGATTATTATCCAATAGCATCATTTGCGGTATAGTCTGATGGCTGGGACATAGGTTCGCGTAGTGTCCAAACTCCTTGAAAATGAAGCATTGTACATTTCAAACCATTTTCTTACCCTTGCAGTCATGTACTTTGTGCCCTTTTCCTCCACACTTATAACAAACTCCCATTCCTTTCAGGCAAGTTCCAGGGTGTTTCTTTCCACAGTTACCACATATGGGAAAATTCTTCTTTTCCCTCTTCCCTTTATCTATCTTTCTCTCTTCTATCCTTTTCTTCTCTTGATTCCCTTCAAAGCCATAGGACTCAGTAAACTCTTTACTTATCTTATCAACACATGATATTATTTCTTCATATGATGATAATACATGGGAGACTATTTCTCTTATAAATTCTAGCTTAAGACCATGAAAGATATGATCCTTCCTTCTCTTTGGATCATGTGCATTTCTGGAGTTCTCATTCCTTCTACTGGGTGCCATTTCCAAACAATGGAATACACTAGATCAGTTTATGAATAAAAATACATAATCCCATACTTATAAAACACTTAACATAAATTGAACTATTTATGGATATAATCCATAATCATAAAAATGTTTTCTTTGAGGAAGTATATACTCATAAACCCTTCATAATGATTTGTAAAGAAAATGAGAGTTATCCTAAGCATATCTCCCGGGAGTGTCGTAACCAAGAGTGCAGCACGGACCGTTGTCGTGCACCAGTTCCCGTTCGAGTCTAGCTCAAAGCGGTGTTTTCGGATTTTACCCCTAGGTACATCTGTGCCAGAGCCGCCTCTACCTGCTCGTATCCAGATAGGGATGTATTGCTCGGAAAACTCACAAAATCTCTACAATACCAAAATTCTAGGAAGTTCTTCTATACTAATCCTCAAATTTCATCTTAGGTCTACGTGCTCTAATCAGAGTTTATCTAAATATAGCTTCCAAGGTTTGTACTAAACTTCCTCTGATACCAACTGTAACGCCCCGACCCCAGTTACCCAGAGTCGGTGCATTACTTCGTAACATTGGCATGATCACAAGAAAGATCAAATCTCAAAAGACCGATTGGTTTAGTAGCCTTGGAAACACTAGATATAATCATAAAGTTTTACATTACATTTCAAAGTGAAAAACTACTACAACAACAAAGTCTTCATATCCACACTATTAACCCCTCATAATATCCCTGCAAGTCATTCATAATTTACTTCTTCACTACCTGGGAAATATAAAACATAGAAAAGGGGTGAGCTCAAATGCCCAGTAAGGATAACAATATGGCGGAACATTCAAAATAAGCATAAACATTTAAGGCAATGAATTAATAAAACAAAAGCCTTTTAAAATTGAACTTCATCATAGTATGGCAAAAGTAAAATGAAATAATGCCATTTACTTATTCACATGGATATTCTACTAATAGAATAATCACATGCAATATCAATAACCACTTTCATAATGTTGGAATGCATAATGCCAGACTATCATAACCACATAGCCAAGGCCTCGTGCCAAGACTACAAATAAGATTTTGCCAAGGCCTTGTGCCAAGACACTAGTTTGTCTCATGAGACCTACCTATGCATCGAGGAGCTATAGCGGGCTCCACCCGTCACCTATTAAGTCCAATGCATTCCCATATGAAAAGGTTTAAACATAACATAAACATTCGTATTAAAACTAGCATATGAAATGTCAATAATTTCACCATAAACTATGAATGGTATAAAAATAGCACGTCCACAGTCAAACATATCACAAAACCTTCAATACAATATAGAAGTTTTGTATCATAATAAATCAACTTCAAATAAGAGTAAAATCCATAAAAGGATGTTGACATAGATGAAATCAAAACTATTTGAGAGAAATATCTCTTTTTTGAAATCATTTAAAAGTCACACATTTATAAAGGAAGTAATTAAAAAGAGAATTTTAAATAAAAGTGTCCCATACCACTTTGAAACTTTTGGAAGGAATTAACATTTTAAAAACATTCATGTCCATATAAATAAATCCTTAAAAACCATTTTGAAGACATGGACATTAATTAAAAATATTTAGAAAGATAAATCTTTAAAACATTTAAAATTCTGATTTTGATAAAGAGTTCCCTTCCAAAAATCTTAAAATATTCATTTTGAAATAATTTAAAAGTCACATAATTATAAAATAAAACATTTACTTTGAAAATATCCTTGTAAGATTGTAAGGGAAGCTTTTAAAATTTTATAACGGCGGTAAATAGCCGCAGCCGCCGTATAAGTTAAAAGAACATTCTTACCTTAATTTTGTCGAAAAGGTTAAAAATCACCTTGTTTGGAAAACGATGGAAAGTTTCCTTTATAAACCTCTTATAAAAATTCAAACAAGGGTATAAATGACTTTAACCCATATTCCTGTAAATAGTAAAAATGTTTTGAAATACATTTCGAAGAAACATGGATGTGGATGATAAAGAGATCCCAGTAGATTATTACGTATAATACAACCTCGGATAATGAAGAGATTGTGAAATAACCCTTACCTTGTACTTTTACTTGGTTGGGGTAGGTTAACCTCCTGTATAATGGTGAAATAGTTGTTATTAAATTATACAAGAATCATATATATTAATATGATATCATATATGATCTTTTAACATTGATTTGTTAATAATATCTTAGAATTATCGTCGTTTCGGGAGTTAACTTACTCATTTTCTTTTATATGTTTTGTTACATAAGCCATGGTTGTTGTATCTTATTCATATCCAGAATTATATCCAGACCTTAAACATCATTTTTAAATCATCAAATGATAATTATACTTGAATGGATACGATGGAGAATGAATCTCATCGCGTTCGTGGAGACGGTAGTCCGTACGTACGCACGAGCGACAATATCATTCTTTTGATATTAAAATAATATATAAATGGATGGTATATCATATATACAGAATCATTAACATGTTATATTTATTATTTTAATGAGTTACACATCATTATTATACCCATCCAAATAATATTATATTGAATAACAATTACACCACGACGTGGAGACGGTAAGCCGTACGTACGCACGTATGGTGACATGTTATTCAAAGGGTGGATAGAATACTGAATATGGTTGTACCATATTTATAATAACATCACAGTATATATATGATACTGGATTTATTATTTTAGAATGGTAACAACAAAGGAAGAAGAAGTGGAAGAAGAAAGGAACTTGAAAAGGGTGGTGAAAACATTACCTCTTCTTCGGGTTCTTCCTTTTGATTTGATCAAAAGGGCTCCTTAGGTTGGCTTTCTGATCAAACTAAGGCCTCTAGGTTGTAGTGAGGGAAGTTGGGAGAGTATTTGGGCAGAGTTTGGCCGAACCAAAAGGCTTTGATGGTGTGAAGAAATGAGAAGGAGGAGTGCCCTTTTATAAGAGGGGTGAGGGGCACCTTTGGAAAAGCTAGAAATATTAGTTTATAATAAATTCATATTCGGTTTACAATGGCTCCAAAGTTTACTATTCAAAGGTTAAGGTGGGGAAGGGTCGAAAACAACTCAACCAATAGAATTTAGACAGGTTTGGGTACTTATATTAACCTTATCTTTAAGTATTAACTCTAAGTTAATTAGTTTCACTTTTACAATGTCTCTTTGTATTTTTATATTATATGGTTAATAAACTTACCATATACATACAAGCGACCCCCAAGTGGTCCATTAATGATTAACCTATCATTATATAAGTCTCTTGGCCGAACCTTAGATTTTTAGGAATTTAATATCAATTAATAATATAATATTTGTTTTAAGAACTCTTTTATGTCAATTTTGACACTATTCAATAGTTGATTTTTGTGAAACTCATAACAGATTTATTACTTCGAACAAAGTCAATTAAATCAATCCTAATATATCATATTATCCTAGAAAATTAGTTTAATTCATTAAAAGTTTCATATTATATTTATTTGGGTATTTATAATATCAATTATTTTAATTTTTCACTATTATAGTAATTACTGCATCATCATTGTGTCATAAATAAAATAACTTATTTAATGTCTAAAAATTATAAATAAAATATCATTATGTAGGAAATCGTTTTAGCTTTCTAATGAATATTTATAATCGAAAATCCAACATATATAACCCTATGTAAAAATTGTTCTTCTAAAAGATGTAAGCTTATGCCATTTTTATTTTTATTTAAGCTTTATTAATATAATGTGTCATTATCACTTACAAGTGGATCCATGGGGTCCCAAAATAGACCCAAAGATTCCCATGGTCGACCATGTATCAACCAATAGGGTTAAGACACGTTTTAGGGTAATTTAGTATTATTATAATATTATTTTTTAACCCTTATTTACCGGATTTACCCTTAACCATGGTAAATAAAATATTTACCGCAGTAATTATTCAAAATGTCTAAAAATAAAAGTTACCTATTTACACAATTTGAACATCCTGATTCCAAATATGGAATTAATTTTCCTAAATTCAAAACACAGAAGTGGCAGAAATTAATTTAAAATTAATTCCCGCTGTCAAAACAAAAAGCGTGTTTTTAAGAGATAATAACTATCAAAAGATTGACACTCGTTTATGTTCGGTTTAATTGTAAAATTATGTCCAATGACCAACATTATATTAAATGGTAAAAATATATTCTAAATATACTTTAAAACCACTCAAATTCATAATTTATCACTATTAATTATTTTGATTAAAAAAGTTCTTTTTAATTAAAATTTAGTAATTTTCACTATTCATCAAAATATGAAAGTTATCCGAAAAGTACCAAAATTTCACCTTAGGCTAAATTCGATATTCCGAATCCAAAAATGAAGTCCATTTTCAAATATAAAATATATATAATTTCAAAAAGTAGGTATTACTATTCATAACGGCTAGTTTGATTAGTTATGGTGTGTTAGAACTCGGTGTTGCGTACAACACACGCTATCACATTATTCAAAGAGAAGCGTACCGTAGAAGCTTGGGATGTTTCATTTTAAATTTTTGATGTCCCCATTTAGTAAAAAAGTTTAAAATATAGTATTTAAAAAGGGTTCACTATTAAAGTTGATAAAAGTGCAATACTGAAAATGAATTTGTTCTTTCATTATATCTAAGAAACTCATAATATGGATTCTAAAATTATAAGGATTATATAAACATTACAATTTATCTAATACTATTCATAACCTCTTTTGAATGGCTTGTTTGGTAAGTCATGGTGTGCTTGAACTTGGTGTTGCATGTAGTGAAAGTTATTGAATTATTTTGAAGAAGTAACACACTATGAAATCTTGGGGTGTTACACCATAAATAGGCTAATGGTGCTAAGGTTGTTATAATCAATGTCAAAAGAGTTTTTAAAAAATCACTGTGAAATTGATTAATGAAAACAATTTTTTTGTAACATAAATCTATGATAGAAATTGTGGATAAGAATATAATAATATCATAATGTATTTTTATGTAATATAATATGGGTGTTTACAATAAATAATTCCATACTAGAATCCTATAAGTATGAAAGTTTCCAGAATAGAGTTTCCCCAGGGTAATAACCACAAAAACTGTGCAGTGGGACAAACTAAATCAACACCTATTATGTTAAAATGGGCCTTACACATTAAATTATTAGAAACTACAGGGGAATAAAATTTGGATAATTCAAATGTAATTTTCAAACAATTACGAATGATTGAAAAATAATTATAATTTAATATAAGTAGTGTTTATAATTATGAGACTAATAATAAATATATTTTAATTTAAATTTTTAGTTTCATTGTACTTTTTTTATACATTATGGATTAATGTCCATAATAATATGATATAATCTAATATATTCCATTTATTAGAAATTCACCTATTAAGAAGAAGAGTATCAATACTAATGTCTATGTAGATATTTATCTATTGAGGAGGCTAATATAACTTGTTTTATAACATAAAAAAGTATGACTAAATTATGGAATCTTAATCCACATTATCAAAATAAATTTTCTTAGATGTAGAAACCAATTCCACAAATTGAGTCACCTTATTTGGATCAATTTATATGACAGATTCCCCTATTAATTCATTTAAGAAATAATATTATATTTTCCTAAAAATTGATAATGTCTATAGAAAAAATATTTATGTTTTTTCAATGCGGTGAAAACAAAAAATGTGGAATAGTAAGTATATTTTAACAAACTAGATGATGATAAATGGTGGTAATTGATTAAAGATAATATGAATGAAGATTATATATAACTCATCGAATGGAATTTTTTTAGTAGACATTCATAATAAAATATTTCCCTCATGAGAATTAAATTGAGTTAAAGATAAAGTTCCATTTCTTAAGGAAAATATATTATAAAAGAGTGTTGGTGTATGAAGATACCTTAACATGTTTATTATCTTATTCTATAGGTTACATATAAAATATGGATTGAATGAGTGACCATTTCATTAATGGGATTAATCTATGTTTCCAAAGTGTGCTTCTCACTCAATCATTTTCACAATATGACGATATAGTTTTCTGAGCTAAATATAACAAGATTGAATTGTCCATGTCTTATGGATTTTATGGGAAGAAATAAAATAATATTATGATAGGGAATGAAAGGTTTAAATGTTAGAATGGAATGAAATATTTTCCCAGATGTCTTAAATGTGGATAGAAACACTGTCGTACATGGTTTAATGAAATGAAAATTTTTAAGAAGTGTAGATTGAAATGACATATGGTCATGATAGTAATGTAATAATAGAAATTTCCAATATTAAATTCATCCACTATATTGAGATATGGAACTATGAATATTAACTCCTGGTGTATAATGTTAATATACCTCACTAGAATCTAAGAGACAAAGTTGAATATTATGATACTAATTCGACTAATGGGTAATTATTTTTGATCTTGTGTGTTTTGATCAATGAAACCAATTTTATATTTTTTTAAGTGATTGTTATTTCAATAAAAAAATAATTAATCACATAAGTATGGTATTATAGGAATATTTGTTAATTTGTTTTAAATAATCTTTTTAATGGTATTCAGAAGTATGATTTTGTTCCAAGATTATAGTTTTTTAGAAAAAATATTTTTAGGGAGGTTGACCATTAATATGTGATATAGGTAAATAATATAATTAAGTTAACATGTTTATGGTAGTGTATTGTTAGCCTTAAAATTTGTTAGAAATACTTTTGTGAATGTAATCAATTTATGAGATTATTTGAAGTTTGGATCAAGGGAATAAATTCAACAACTATAGTTTTTATGGAAGAGTTCATTTATTTTTATTATTTTATTGTGATTATGTTATTCACATACTTTTAATGTGACCATAATAGAAAATTTATATATTCATTTTAATATAATTTTGAATTAATGACATTACTTATAAATATGGTTTGACATAGTCTTTCCAATCATTATTCTCAACTATTTATAGAATTGATTTGGTTGAACTTTGTCCATTATAGGACAAATATTTAAAACCAATTTCATGTTAGTGATGATTAGAATAATATATAGTAAGAATATTACAGAATGTAAAATACATTAAAAGTAAATTTAAGGGCAACGAGAATAAAAAGAATTAATTTTTGGTGGTTCATCTCTTTAAAGATGAGATGAAGGGAAGATTGATCAAAGAACAACCATTGGATGGAATTATTCATATGTAATAAAATATACATCAGGTAAATATATATTAAATTAATATTAAACCAGGAAATATTTCCTCTACTCTAGGGAAAGGATTTGGATTAAATATGTAATATTATCTTAAATTATAATGATATCAATTATCTTTTTCAAATGATTATCATATGGACTTGTGGTTACAAAATTCCCCATAACAATGAACTCTATAAATTTGTATCCATATTTAAGTGTTATATTTCAATTCTATGTCTATCCTTTATCTTCAAATCATTATTATATTTCTGTAGAACCAATTTATATGATTATTTCAAATGATTTTTTGGTTACCTTTATTCCTTATTAAGATAATATTTTCATAAATTATGTTTATTAAATGAATTTTTAAATAGTTGAATTTTGAAATTCCAAATGATTTATTACTAAGGTGAATTTTAAATTACAAGGATTCTATTTATTTAAGATGTAGTGAATGTAAAATAAAAATACTTTAAAATAATAACATTACATCAAACAGTTAATCGAACAAGGAACAAAAATCATAGAAAAAACATTAAAAATGCTTATTGGAATTTAATATCCTTGTTAGCTTGCCGATAAAACAAACTAGATTATAAATGACCTTTAATATAGTATATTATTATGACTTAAATATTTAATATTTAATTATGAATAGAAAAAATTAAATTATTAAAATTACTTATGCATGTTTATTTGAAGTATAAAATTATTAATTTAAAAAGAAATGATTTTTATTCTTAAAAATTGTATTGCTTCATAAAATATGCTTTATTCGGGCTTTAGACACAATATTTAAAACTAATTTATAACATGCATAAAAATATATTTAAAAAAGATAAATTAATTTCAGAAATTTGTTAATAAAATTACCTTACTGATAAATGTAATTATTTTTCTAAATTCATTCACTTTTTGATGAATATTCTATAATAAACAAAATTAATTGAATAATGTCATATAATTTAAATAATTTATAATGTTAAATTCAATTTTTAATTGATTGTATTATAATATTTTATAAATATTATTTAATATAATCCAATTTTTGAAATTGAAATAATTTCACTTATTATATAATGATCTAAAATAATCACATTGTATTGGGAAATTTCTCTTTAAATATACTCTTTCTCTTTGAAAAAGCAGGATGACTTTTTAAAAAAATATTCCAATTATAATAATTGAATTTGGAAACATTTTTTCCTTATTTTTAATAAGAAAAATATATAATTTCCAATAATATATACTTAATTTTTGACCAAAATTAATTATGAAAACATTTGAAATTAGTTATCGTTTATAATGTTACAACAGATTTAATAGTGGTTAAACAATGAAGATATGGGTTAAAAATTACCCACCATATTTTCTAACAACATTTTCTCTTACAATATTCCATCCTCAAATAATATTTTCATTAAAATATCCTAATTTGGAATATTTTTAATGTTAAAACTATCAGTGTGATTGATTAATTTATTAAAATTATAACTGTTCCACTCATTAATCATTTAAATGGCCAAACCCATTTCTTCCATTTTCAAACCATAAAACCCATTTAGTTCTGTAAATCAATGGAAAAATAATATAAAAATTTTACCCAAATTATCCTAGAATTTATAGTTTTGATAAAAATCCAACCAAAGATTAGATTTGGTGAAAAAACTAAGATGGTTTCTTTTTATATTAGGTAAATTTCCTAAAACAATTTCCATGTCCATCTAAAGTCTTTAAAGCTCATCATTCCTCTGTTCGCAGACTAGCATCTCACAAACCGATGTCATTTTTTTCCATTAACACCTATCATGGTAGGGTGTGATGATAAATATAATGAATATATATGATATTTATGACACAATTATACCATTTGGGTAATTATATCATGTATATCGTTTTTTTAATTTCCATTCGGTTGGACATACAATAATGAATTGTTTACGAGTACGGTGGGCTACCACCTCATGGAGTGATGTGATTCGTTATTCAAAAATTATTTACATGGAAGGAAATAAGTATAAATTTGAATAATATGTTACATATATTTGATATAATTATCATAATCATGACATATCTACATTATGTTATCATAATATATCATTTTCATTAATACCTTTTTCCTAAATGAATGATGATAACTTCATTTGTTTATATGTGGACTAATGCCTTCATGAAATGATTTGTCTCACATTACATAAAAAGACATTATTGATAATATATATCATAACATACATCATTTCTCATAACAACTTATAATTATATGTATTAAAAGTGTATATTTTATAAATATTATAATTATTAATGATTACACTTCTGTATGTGATGGATCTATATATTACGCACATGAATCCTAAAGTTCTACAAAAAATATGTCTGAGAGAATAAAGAGATTGACACTTGAAATAATAAAATAACGTAATATTATTAATAAACTGGTGATAATATATTTTACTATTATAAAATAATATATTATACATATTAATATAGATCTTTTTTATCATAATGAATATTTTAAATTGGTTATACCTAAAGTAAAATCATGATAAACCAACTAGAACTTTTATGAAGGGGATTTATTATCTCTTTTTTCCATTCATTGGCCTATACATTTAATTCAATTATATTTAAATACCAAGATTCTATTTTTGGTTTCCCTTGATTATTTTCTATTTTACTCCTACTGTTTTTGTGTGCAATTACATTTCGTACAAAAAATCAATTGATTGATTAATACCCACTTAAATGATATGTTCACTATAAAATATTGCATCTATATTCTTCTTTATTAACGAATTTTATTATGTTATTCAACAAATTTCCATTTATATTTTGTTTATAATTCTTTTTGACATGTAATGTCATGATTAATTTAAAATTTATGATATTTTTATTTTTATTTTTAATTATTTCATCAAATAACTTTTGAATTTAAAATTAGAAAGGGGTAATTCTTTTTGAATAGTCTCACTTTAATTTTGTATTTCTAACATTATCATGAAATAATATCATTCTTATTACAATTTTTCCATCCATGATACCAATTTGACTAATTTGAGAAAAATATTATAATTGTTTTGATTATTTAATTATACAACTTACATTTTTACAAATGGTATTTACATTGAAAATTATATGATTAACTAGAGAAAAATATATAAATATGAATCCCTTACTTAATAAATATATTTTATGATAAGGAACACTGATTCATGAATTAAATCAATAATATAATATATGAGGAATGCATTTGATGTTTAGTGAATGATAGAGGCCAGTATAATATAGCCCCATGATGCATCCATAAGAATTATTTTAGAAATAATTTATCCAAACTAAATGAGTTTCTAACTATAATTTAAATTATATTTTGAAATTTATTAACAATAGAGGTATCATGATTCTTGACATATTGTTGTTCAGTAATTAATCATTGCCTTAATTTCAGTTTTTATTACTAGCAATTGTATTTTTACAATTATATTATCTCTAGATTCATTTTATTTTTAGATTGTGGAATATATGGGATGTGTGATTGGTTGTTTTCCCTGGCACAATTATTATTTTGTTTTGATTTAGGATAACATCAACTATTGTAACCCATTACTAAAAATTTGAGTTCACCCTTAATTTGATTTCGTTACTTGGGATATGAAGAATAAATAGAGGAATGATTTTTTTAATTAGTTCATTTTATTTATTATGCTTTATGTTTTATTTTCTATCCCAAATTTAGAATAGGTATCAAGTATGTATCTGGTCCTCCAAAATATCTAAACTGATTTTCGTTTAGGATTTGACCCTTTGTATCTATGTTAGTGTATTTATGTATGTAAAAGACACGATGTTCGTGTTCATTGAATAATTTTTTTAAGGTAACATATGTCTCCATTAAATTTTTTTATTAAATTAATTACATAATAATCCTCATTGGACTTGTAAATTTAATTAAGTATATTTTTTGTCTTGGAATCAAATTTTCAAAAAAACATAATTTTTTTACTGTAACATCTTTTTAGCATATTAAATCAAACTGACCCACAAGGATTAATGATTTTAATTAAATTTCTATATTTTAAATTCAATAATATATTATCACATTAATATTATTGTGTTTATATTGAATTGAATGAAAGTAAATGTTTTTATTCTTAATGATTCATCATTAGAATATTGATGTCTATTGCAGGTTCTATTATTAGAGAAATTTAAATTATTCCACATATATAAAATATACATTGTAAAACATCATATATATTTTTAATAATAATAATTAATGTAATATAAGGCATAAAATATTTTTTTTCAATTTTATCACTATAAAAATAATATATTCCACAAATTTTAAGGATAACCTATTTTTCCTAGGGGTCGGATAAACCAAGAGGTACATGTAGGTTGTCAAAATAAATCTATTTATTATTGTATCATGATATTTTAGAACTAAATTATTATACCTTTGAATCTCTATCCATTTAGTTCCACTTTAAAATGATAGTGTCTATATAAAATCGAAAACAATTATGAAATTTAATGTGTTTCACTAATCACACATATAATATGGAAGCTATCATCCTTCCTTATTCAAACCATTTCAGACTTTTAGATCAAAAAATACATAAAAAATATCCATTACTAAATAATTCCATAAATTACAGAGTTTCAATTATTCTCCGAATACAAATCCAGCAAATTTTAAGGTGTATGCAAAAATGGTTCTTTCCAAAAAGGGGAATAAATATTATCCTATCTAATTAAAATATAATTCATTTTACACATTCTCCATAAATATTTTATCAATAAAATAAAATAATAATGAATTTTAAAGATTCTATGATGTTATTGTGATAATATGTTGGTTAAATGTATTAATCATCTGTACGTGTCTAATTTCACCACCATATAGTGATATAATTCATTTTTCATCCATATATTTCATTTTCATTTTTTATTATTGTTCTTATAATTATATATAAAATTTTGGATACAGTTATAATTCGATAAATTTTTTTTATTTTATGTACTTTCTATCCATATGATCTATTTGTTAATGATAATGCCTCTCATATTCATGTGTGAATGACCACCTCAATATAGTGATGTGATATTTTTATAATATTTGAATTAAATTTTTTGTAATGGTTATATTTAATTGAAATATAAAATATTTATTATAAAATAATAAATTTTTAATGGTTAATTACATTTTTTCATTATTTTGTAATATCCATTAATATATGTAAAAATCCTCCATTGGTATATATAGATTACAACCTCAATGAAGAGAATGTAATTCATTTTTAATATTAATATATATTAAATTTTTATATTTGTTAAAAATTAAAATATTGAGGTCCAATAATCAATGTACATGAAAATTGCTTCTAAACTATAATATTCAGAAAAAATGATGCAGGTAATAAAAAAATTAAAACCATAATATTGAATTGTTAATAAATGTGTATTGAAATTATCACATACATATCATACTTTTATTTTTCATTTTTATATTACATTAAGGGCCTAACATCCCTTATATGTTTCCACTAGGCCCACATGAATTTGGAATGTTTTGGACATGTTTTCAGTGGACGGAACATGGTGCATGGTTTGGCCGCATAGTTTACTAAACATTAAAATAAAACCATACACATTTGGGAAGAACATTAATTTTTTTTAAATTCCAATAGTTTCCTCCAAAAATTAATCCTATCTCTCCCATTTAAACCCCCATTCGACCCTAGTATCCATGTAAGTATCCCATTCTCCCTCAAAATATTTGGTAACTCAATTTTAATGGGGATTTTAGTATGGAACAAACAATATTCTTCATGTATGTGGTTACAAATTTTTTTTTCTTCCATTCCCTTAGGGTTCCTTTAACCATTCTTGATGTTCCATATTTATAGAAGCAGTGTAATAATACATAGTGTTTTATTTGGGATTTCTAGTTCCAATTTTGGGGATTTAGATTTGTTTTTACTCCCTTGTTGCGTGGATGTGTTGTGGATGATTTTTCACACCAGTATTGGAGGGGTTAGTCATATAATTTAAGAGATTAAATTAATATAAATTCATGGATGAATTTATCTTTGTTGTTTAACTAGTTTATCATGTATTATATACTTTAATTGTGGTCGAATATGAATTTTGGTTTCATTCGTTGAGCATTTAATTGTAATGTTGTATTTTGAAATGTAAAATTGTGTTTTTAATGTGAAATCAGCATTGTATCATTGGAGTTATTTGGTGATCTATAACAATTTTTTATCAATTTTCTTTTGGGATTCCCAATCTGGTTTGGTATGGTATTGGTGAAAAATTTTCCTTGAAGAGGGATTTTAAATGGATTTGGAATGTAAAACATTATTTTACTACATGATGTTTTTTATGAAATTTTGGAATGGTTATTGAGTTACACAACGGGTGAAAAGTCATGTTTTGTAAAATTTTGTGTTTCTATCTTACCAAAATGGGTTTTTATAAGAAAATGGTTTTCTTAACATGTTGATCATTTGGGCACACAATGAGGGAAACCTAGGTATCAAGGGGGGTGGAATATGACTACAATGATAGTGATCCGGGGTGGTATTGTCACTATTTCACTTATCATGTTTTATGATTATAAAAACAAATAAAATTTTATGATTTTGGGGACCACATGGCCATTAGAGTTTGTCAAAATAGTAGCTCATTCATGAGAAGGATATTTATTATGGTTTCATTTACAACAAAATGCAATCTATATTGGGCCCACTGTATGCCAATGTCAAGGGTTGTTCCCATGATTAATGCTCATAGAATATGTTGAACATACTACATGAATATGGTGTGATTGGTTGAAAAATTTAGTTGATTGGATATTTTAATTGAATGTGTTCATTGCTAATTATAACCTCTTTAAAAACTATTTTTATTTGAAATTTCCTTCCTAAAAAATTATTACTAGCATTTCATATTAATAAGACATGAAATATATATTTGTATTAAACTTTTTATCACATGGAATCATTTTTTGTGGAATCCTATTGAGCCTAGTTTCATTGACATCACATTCCTTTGTGTGTAAATAGTTTTGGTTATGTAAGACAAAGTTAATGGAATGGTATTTAGAGAAGGCAATCCAGGTTGTTAGCTTACATCCTTGATATTGTGCTCTAGATAAGGATTGGGGATGATATACCATTTTCGTGTGGTGGTTCTAGAGTTTCTTTTTTTCTTCCTACTTTTGAGTTGTGGCCCTTTATGGATTTTTCAAAAACTATGATTTTTGGTTATGAATGTTATTACTGGCCTGTTTGGACTAAATTTTGAGATTCAATTTATTTATTGATTTTTCTTATTTTATAATTATAAACTTGGATAAATCATTCCAAAACCATTAATCATGGTACAGAGGAACTTGTGCCATCCTGTTAGGATTGGGAATGTCATTCGGTCTATGCCGTGGATGCGGTCATATGCAATTTTTTATGGTCACCAGATCTAGTTCTTGTAAGAAATATTATAAGATAAAAATATATGATATTTTATGTGTGATTTATTTTGAAAATTATTATAAATATAAAATTTTTAACATGGTTTGAGAGTTTTTATGAACAATTTTGTGCATAAGGTAAGGATTTGTTATCAATTTCACATTATTGAGACTTCTTCTTAAGATGGGTTCCAATTTATTATTTTAATGATTTATATATTATACAATAATTTATTTTAAAATATTAATTTTTTAGGGAATTTATTAATTGATACATATTATTTTCTATCTTCGAAGAACAATTGAATAAAAATTAATAATGATGAAGGGGTTCTTCTTAAAAATATTGTTTCTTTGAGACATCATTGAAATTATAAAACAATATAATTTTTTGAGATTTAGATACCCTAATAATGATATTTTTTTCCCTAAATATACATATGATCATGGAATTTAATATACTATTTAATTATATTTCATTCATCAGGGTTTTGAGTAAATTGTTTCTACAACAGTATGGTATTTATGTTATAATATCATATTTTCCATGTTTGTTTATGCATAAATTTCTGAAAGAGATATCTTATAATATACCTCTACCGAAATATTTCTTTTATTCAAGTATATATATGTTATAAGGGGATGAATTTTTTCTATTTATATTCATCACTATATGTAAAGACCCGTAATTTCCATGTAAATTATTTTTAAATATATGAGACTTTTAAGAGTCCGTAAAAGTTGACGGTGCTTGATTTTGATGCCTGGTGTGCCCAAAATCAATTTCTGATGTTTTGTTCATGTACGTTCTGTAAAAATATGAGCTGGTTATTCTAACTTTTTTAACTGGGGTTCGGAATTGAAATCTGTGGACACTGTTGAACTCGTAGCTACAGTATTCTCTCAAGAAGACTTTCATCATGACGGTAGTTAGTCGAGGGTGAAAGTTAGTTTTTAGGGTTTTTCATGGAAAAAATAAAACAAAATTATTGAATGTTTTATTTTATTTATTCTATTATAACCACCCATGTTGAAGTTGGAGGTGGGGACCACAACACCTTAACCTCCTATGAGAGGTTATGGTGGTGGTTCCCACCCATACCTAACCTCCCATGAGAGGTTATGGTGGTGGTGGCCACCCATACCTAACCTCCCATGAGAGGTTACGGTGTCGGGACCACCTGGGACAAAACCCCCAAATTAATTGAGGAAAACCTCTCTAATCCCTCATAAATGACGGAGTGTCTCTTGACCTCCCTTAACATAATGGTTCCACCCCCCCCCCAACTATTTTAATGGTGTCAAACCTCCCCCTTTAACTAATTGAGCCATCTCATTTAATTAAATTCAATAATTTTAATATTAAACCCATCAATCTAAATAATAGATAATCTATTATTTGGAGAGGATATCTATTCATTTGTTGAAAAAATGATGGAAAAGGATGATTAGATCTCTTGAGAAAAAAACTCAATGAATAACACATACTCCACAAAGAAAACTCCACCAAAGAAGAACGTCGACCCTGACTTTGACCTTCTTCCCTGAGACATCCTCTGACATAGGACTTATTTGACTACAACGAGCCGACACACAAATAGACGATCGAGGAAAATGTCGATGACACTGACGTCCTTCCTTTCCTAATGATCTGTCTTCCTCCCCGTGACTCCATCCGCAAACAATGAACAATGTAGGGGTTTAATTTTATTTAAAAATGAATTATTACCATTTTCCTTCTTCTTTTCAAAACAACGAACGAGGATGTTTTTCTTTTGATGGAGGGTTGTTGTGCATTGTTCATGATGAACCGATTGCTACAACAATAAATGCGGAGGGTTCATGCCAAACTAACATGGCCCGACCTCGCAGCGATCTTCTTTGTGGTTTTCTTCGAAACGACGATGTAGGTGATGAAGGCGATGAAGGAAACGGCCGCGCCACACACGACCTCAATGACCTGCACTGCCCCCATGGTGTTCTGACCGCCGACTGAACCGGCCCCGTGCCCCGGTCGCGCCACCCTCGCTAGCCATGCTACCCTCTCTGGATAGGCCGCCACACAGGCCACGCCTCCCTCACCAGCCGAGCCCTCGTTCCAGCCGTGCCCCTGTGCGCAGGCCGCACCCCCCTCGTCAGTCGTGCCCTCGTGCCAAACGCAGCCCGACCGTGCTGCCCCCGGCCGAACCGGCCATGCCCTCGCGGTGCCCTAGCCGAAATGGCCCCTCGTAGTGCCCTTCCAGGCTATACCGCCACAGGTTGGGCCCTGCCGCCCTGGGCTAGGCTAGGTCGACCCAGACTAGGTCGGGCCGGATCCGTACGACCCGGTCGGACCGGACCCGGGCCAACTACGACCCATTACATTCTTTTGGCCATATATTTGGCAACGTTCATCGATTTGACAAACTGACTATAGAGCTAGTGATCCATGAGCGTGGTAGTCCTTTTGAGTATACCCCACTCGAGTTTTTGGTATAGTCAAGATACAGACAGGTTGGATCGTGCACGAATCCAACCGGGCCCTCGAGGCTAAATGGCTAATAACTCACAAACTGGGTGTCGGAGTGATGTGTCGTCCGTTGCGTTGAGACCCCTATGACATGGCAGACCGTTGGGATACATTTTTTTGGGACATCGTGGAAGTTGGATAATTATCCAGTAGCTTGTGGAGTGTATCTTCTGGAGACAAGCGATCATTTATGAGGCAACCTAGTAGCTTGCTAAGACTTGACGAATACAGACTGACTGACTCAGAGTTACTCAACTAGCCCCGTGGGGAGCACCTGGTTGTGGTAGCAGACCCATGGAGGAGGAGTGCCTGATTATGGTGGCAGACCTGTGGAACTCGACATGAGGAGTAACACCACAAGCTATGAGGGGGAGTGCATAGTTGTGGAAGTAGACCCATTGTGGGGAGCACCTCTGTGTGATGCAGAAGACCCATGGTACTCGACAGGAGGAGTACCTCAGTAGTCCGTGGATAATGGGAATCTCTTAGTTGTGGCGGCATTCCCACTGTAATCTAATGAGGAGGAGTTATCTAGCAGACGAGGGTTTGAATTGTTAATACCCCTATAATAAAATCCTGCTTGAGCTGAGACTATTTTTCTATGTTTCCGGATGATTAAGATGGATCACTTGATAACTTAGGTATATATATGGGCATATACCTATGATAGGTTATCTGTTGATTTCATACATTTTGGTTTATCCTTGTTGGATTTGGAGAGACCATGAGGGTCTTGGGGTCCCTACAGATTATGTTTATACTCATCCCTGTATGGGCTATGCCCGAACATCATTTTGTTGGATGCAGACGACAGACAACATTGACAAAGGCTGAGAGCACTAGGACTAGATGGTATAGGAGGTGGACCATACGAAATGTCATTACATGGAGGAAAAGGACAGACATGGAGTGCGGAGGAGGTGATCTGTACCTACTCTTTAGGTAGGAACCTCATAGGATGACCCAATAGCTATTTTCCGTTTGACCTCCTTTGTACTTGTACTTTCAATATCTTGTACTTTATATTTGGGCTTGTATTCATGCCCATTTTTATTTACTATACTCACTTATTTTTTATACAGTTTACTCATGTTAATATATATTGTTTATGTTTACAGTTTTTAAAGTAAATTCCATCCCGGTTTTAGGGAATTATGCCTTTGGTGCTAGTCTCCAGCCCCTGGACAATGGATGGCATGTTTGGGGTAGTCACAGAATGTGCCCCGGGGGACGGGTCATGGAAAATTGGTTTCAGTGGAGTTGGTTTTACCGAAAAACATAGAACTCTAATATTTTCTGTGAAGTAATAATTTTAAGGGTAGTGAGTGTGGTTTTCAGTCCAGGGAGTCCGATGTTGGTGTGGTGGCTGACGTATCCACACAATAGGACCCTAACTTCTGATTTCCGACTATGTGCATGAAAACATTGATTGCGTGTGTGTTTTCAAAATTTTTCCTCATGTTAGCTCATCCAGGTCATCTCACCCAGTATAACATTTGACCATGTCACATATTTTTCTTTTTGCATGCCTCCACATGGACGAATAGCTAGAGTTTCAAGAGTTGTATGCATGGATAGCCAACCAAGCAACGAGGCCTCCATACAGGACCCTATTCCAGCAGAGACACCTGCGGTATCTTTACCTATTGGGGCACCAATTCCACCATCCCTAGATGCAGAGAGTTCATGACACTTGATCATGTTTCAAGAGTTCCAGTGCGAGAGGCCACCCACGTTCCTTGGACTGACGGACCCATAGGTTGTTGAGGATTGGTTAAAGGCCATGGTTAGAGTTTTTTGACTTTTTGGGACACCAGAAAGCCTCATGGTGATACATGATGCTAGACCTCTATAGGAATCTACAGGAAGATGGTGGGGCATGATACTCTAGGTTCATGACGAGATGATTCTTCTCTAGGAAGAATTAGAGAGCCTATTTCAGGAAGATTTTGTCCCATCAACTCTTCGTGCAGAGTGCATATAAGAGCTACATCATCTACAGTAGGGAAGAATTAATGTATCTCAGTACTCAGTGAGGTTCACCATCCTCTTAGGCTACTCCACTTATATGTTACAGGAACCATTTTTTCGGGCCTGATCCTTCGAGCAGGGGCTTAGAAAAGATATTAGAGCTCTAATGATCACACTTAGCATGCAGACGCAGGTGGGGGTGCTAGAGAGGGCCCTCCTAGTGGAGAGTATCCCTGATTGGCAGTCTCCAATAGTGTGATCCACCACCTATCAACATGTATCAGAGTCTTTTTCAGTGGGCAGAAAATAGAAGTCGCAGAGGACCAAGAGGACCAGACCTATAGGTGGATGGCCACATGACTCAGGATCGGTTGTGTGGGGCACCCGAAGCGGAGATTGGCATGCTAGGAGAGGGCATTATTACTCATGCGGATGATAGTGTCACATGGCACATGACTGCCAGACCCGCTATTTGGATGATCAGAAGACAGTTTAAGGACCACCCAAGCATATACATAGATTCAATCGAGGCACTCCACAGGGTGCAGGCGGACATGGTAGTGGAGCTGGTCGTGGAGCTGGCAGTGGGAAACATTTCTAGGTGTTACCGCCTCCACCACCTGGAGGTCCACCCAGACTACAGGGAGCAAGTGTATAAGAAAGAGATCAACTCTAGGTGGATAAGGAATACAATCATGGCACTCCATAGATGATTCGAGGTGTGATCTATGTCTACTCCACCATAGTTTCAGTACTTATAGACACAGGTGCCAGTCACTCTTTCATTTCCACTTCACACCTATGATGCTCGGTGAATCCATCAAAGACATTGGCTCGATCCTTACGGCTAGTGACTCCTACGAAAGAAAATTCAACAATTATGAACTGGTGCCGACAGTGTGATCTTACTCTAGGAGGAAAGAGCATTGGATGGGATCTCTTAGTAGTGGTGTTGAGGCCTTATGACGTCATCTAGGGTATGGAATCATTATCTACTATCAATGCTCAGATTGACTGTATTAGGCGCAATGTGTGGTGTGTCCACACGGATGGGACCAGGTTTACCTCCTCGCAGATTGGTGGACTTTTACATTGACCTATACCTCGGGATGACACCAATATCTACACCAGCAAATCAGTTGGCTTCCACAGAGCATCGTGAGCTGCGGGTACAGCTCGAGGACTTGTAGGGGAAGGGATTCATCCTTCCCAATGTTTCTACCTGGGTAGCCCTGATTCTGTTTTCCATGAAGGTAGATGGGAGCTTGAGGCTTTTTGTTGACTACCAGTGCCTGCACCAGGTGACCGTGAAGAAAAAGTACCCCCTCCTGAGGATCGATGACCTCTTTGATCGGCTGAAGGGATTATAGTGGTTCTCAAAGATATACCTCAGATCAAGCTATCTCCAGCTTAGAGTTATAGCAGTTTTCATGGGACTCATAAAAAGAATATTTCCACCGTCCCTCGACTGCATCGACAAAGTCTTCATCGATGACATTCTTATCTACTTGACTACTGAGGAGGAGCATGCATACCATTTGTGGGTAGTACTAGACACACTCCGAGAGCACCAGATTTTTGGTATGCTCTCGAGGTCCCAGTTATGGATCTGGGAGGATAAATTTTTGGGACATGTTATCTCGAAGGATGGAGTTGCAGTGGATCCAGCAAGGATTGAGGAAGTACTTTCTTTGGGACCCACCCATGAGTGTGACAAATTTAAGAAGTTTATTTGGTTTGGTTGGATACTACCAGAGGTTTGTACCAGACTTCTCCAAAGTTTCAGCACCACGACCAGTCTTGATGAAGTAGGGGAAACTCATTGTGTGGCTGGAAAGATGCAAGCAGATATTCCAGGAGCTGAGGTAGAGGTTGACTAGTTCCCCAATCTTGAGGCTTCTAGAGGAACACATAGGGTACGTAGTATACTGCAATGCATCAGGGACCAGACTCGAATGATTCCTAATTCAATAGTGAACAGTGGTAACATATGATTGTCGACATATGAGATTTCACGAGTAGAACTACGCTACCCATGAAATGGAATTAGAAGTAGTGGTATTCGCCTTGAAGATGTAAAGACACTATCTGATGGTCAAGCACTTTACAGTGTACTTCATTCACCAGAGTCTCAGGTATATATTCTCCCAGAAGGACCTGAACCTGAGGCAGTGACGTTGGATTGAGTTATTCTAGGACTATGACTTCGAGATAGTCTATAAGACTTTGAAGGGGAATGTTGTTCCAGAAGCACTCAGTAGGAGATCTGGTTTACAACTGCTTGGTGAGGCAACAAAGCAGATTTCCACTTTGTAGATATCCTTTTTGGATAGAGATAGTGCATCATTCATTCAGTCTCTTATAGTCACTCCACCTGTCCTTCCGCGAGTCAGGGTGGCACAGCGTGGAGATGCTGACTATGAGGCACGACGTGTTCAGATATCCACAGGACAAGCACCTAATAGATTTTCTGAAGGTGGGGAGCATGTCAACCTCTTCAGAGAATATACCATAGTACCAATGTCAATTCAAGAGGAATTGTTGAGGTATATTCACATGTCCCTTCAAGTGGTATATCCAACAATGGTGAAGATGTATTAGGATCACCGATGATAGTACTGGTGGAAAGGAATGTATAAACCATTTGCAGAGAATGTCTCTCAGTGCCTCACATGTCAGCAAGTGGAGGGGGAGAATTAGGTACCAGAAGGCTTGGTTCAGCATTTAGAGGTCCGAGAGTTGATGTGGGATAGGATATCCAAGGACTATGTGACAGGTCTTGCACATATATTCAGGCGGCATGACTCAATTTGGGTGAGCGTCAACCAACTCACCATGTTGGCCCACTTCCAACCGATCAGAGAGAAGGGTTAAGTAGAGTGATTGGGATACCTCTATGTAAAAGAGATTGTGAGGTTTCATGGAGTACCATAGACAATTATCATTGATAATGACACAAAATTTACTTCTTGGAAATGTAAGGGGTTGTGGGAGGATTTCAGGACACAACATCGTTTGAGCACCACCTTCCATCCTCAGACAGATTGCCATACCGAGTGGACCATTCAGACCCTCAAGGACATGATGCGTGCTTGTGTCCCCGACATCGGTCATAGATGGAATGATCACTTAGAATTGGTGGATTTTTCATACAACAACAGCTATCACTCCACCATTGGCATGACACCTTTCGAATCATTTTACGGGAAACCATGCAGATCACCCTTGTGCTAGACATACCCACAAGAGTCTGCACTCATGGGACTAGAGATCATACGGGCTACCATGGAGAAGGAGCAAATTATCTAGGAGCGAATGAAGACTGCACAGAGTAGGAATAATTCGTATTCCGACATGAGATGGAGACCTCTAGAGTTCGAGGGTGGCAACCACATCTTTTTATGGGTATCTCCTCGATGAGGTTTTTAGATATTTGGCTTAGGTGACAAGTTATCTTCGAGGTTCATCAGACTTTTTCAGGTCCTCAGTATAGTTGGTGAGGTGGCATACCACTTATCTCTCAACCTCAGTTGCATCAGGTGAACGACGAATTCCATGTATCCCACCTATAGAGATATGTGCATGCCCCTCCTCACATCATCGAACATGGCGAGCTGGACGTTGATGATGGGGAGACTTTAATGGAGGTTCCCGTAGAGACCGAGGATCGGCAGGAGAAGGCCCTTCATGGATGGTCAATAACTCCAGTGCACTTTCTCCGACAGCATAGAAACCTCCAACAGAGCACATGGGAGTGGGAGGCTCAGATGCGTGCTCAGTACCCCCACTTGTTCCCTAAGCTATGAGTTGTGTCTTATAGGGACGTAATACCCTAATGTGGGTAGAACGTAAAGACCTGAAATTTCTATGTAATTTTTTTAAATATATGGCTATTTTACACGTCTGTGAAAGTTCACGGCTCGTGATTCTGAGGCCCAGTGTGCCCAAAATCAATTTCTAATGTTTTGTGTGGGTCAGTTCATTAAACATATGAGTGGGTTTTTCTATCTTTTGAAAAGGTGGTCAGAATTGAAATCTGATGACACCATTGAACACACAAAGCCGATATTCGCTTAAGAATACTTTCACCTCAGTGACAGTTTGTCGAGTGTGAACATTAATTTTTGGGGTTTTTATGGAAAAAAAATAAAATAAAATAACTGCATGATTTATTTAATTTTATCTTTTATAACCACCCATGTGGAAGTAGGTTGTGGGGACTACCACACCTTAACCTCCAATGAGAGGTTATGGTGGTGGACCCACCATAACCTAACCTCGAACGAGAGGATATGGTGTAGGGACCACCCGGGACCAAACTTCCCCAATTAATTGAGGAAAACCTCTCAACTCCAACATAAATGAGGGAGAGTCTCTAGACCTCCATTAACTTAATGGTTCCACCACCCACCGTCTTTTAATGGTGTCAAACCTCCCCCTTAAATTAATTGTTCCATCTCATTTAATTAAATGCTACAATTTGAATTTTAAACCCATTAAACTAAATAATATATACTCTATGATTTGGAGGGGATATCTATTCATTTGGTGGAAACAGGTTGGAAAAGGAGGATTATATCTCTTGAGAGAAAGCTCTCTAATGAAAAAAAAATCCTCCACAAAAAATGATCCACCAACGAATAAAGTCGACCCAGACATGAACCTTCTTCCATAGGACTTCCTCCAATGTTGGGCGTCTTTGACTACGAAGAGCTAGCATATAAACCGATGGTCGAGGAAAACACCGATGACACTAACATCCAACTTTTTCCAATTATTCTTCTTCTTCACCGCGACTCTGTCAGCGGAAAACGAACAATGTAGGGGATCAATTTTATTTATGTAAGATTTATTTCCAATTTTTTCCATTCTTTAAAATTGAAGAATGAGGATATTTTCATTTTCGTGGATGGGTAGTTGTTCTTTGTTCTTGATGAACCTACTGCAACCATCCCAATCGTCGAGGGTGCAGGCCAATCTAACATGGCCCGACCCCACCGATTTTCATTGTGGTGTTCTACGGAACGAAGATGAAGGCGATGATGGTATCAGCTAGACTACTCAGGGCCTCAGCGATCAGCGCTGACCCCTCGGCGTTCCAACCGCCGATAGAACTGGCACCCACGCCCCGGCCACACCGCACCTCGTCCGCGCCTCCCTCACCTGTTTTGTCGTCGACGCCGCCCACACTATCTGCACCGCCTCTCTAGCTACGCCGCCCTCACCGCCCAGGCAGTCACGCTGGCTGTGCACCCCTTGCCTACCGCGCCCCAGCGCTAGCCACCCCCCAACACCCCGACCGCGCTGCCCCTGTCCTAACCGGCCACACCCATGCGGGAACCCGGCCGAACCGACCCCTCGAGGTGCCCTGCCATGCCGAGCCACCCCAGGCTGGGATGATCTGCCTCGGGACTGGCCGAGGTGCCTCGGGTCTGGCTAAGCGACCATGGGCTGGGTCGAGATGCCTCGTGCCCTTGCGGCCCTCTACGGTCCCTCGCGGCCTACTAGGCTAGGTCCAATGGGCCCTGGCGAAAAAAATGTGTTGGCCCACCTAACAGGGGTGGGAAAGACCCAACTGGTTAGGCCATGTTGACCAAAATATGTTCGGCCATGACTAGGCCGGGCTGTGTCGGTTCGACTGGGTCAGACCGGACCCGGGCCCACTATGACCATTTACATTCTTTTGGCCATATCATTGGCAATGGTATTCCGTCTAACGAACCATCAACGGCGCTGGTACTCTTGGAGAGTTGCAGTCTCTTTGAGTATACCCCACTAGAGTTTGGGGTATAGTGGAGATACAGTCTGGTTGGATCGCGCACGAATCCATCCAGGCCCCCAGGTGTAAATTGCTAATAACTCACAGAATGGGCGTCTGATTGAAGTGTCGTCAGTTGCATTGTGACTCCAATGACATGGATGACCATTAAGATACTTTATCATGGGACTTCGTGGCAGTTGGAGCATCAACCAGTAGTTTTTGGTGCATATCTTCAGGAATCTAGCGAGCATTTGTACAGGAACCTAGAAGCTGACTGATACTTCATGACTACAGACCGATTGACTCGGAGTGACTAGACTAGACCAGTGGGGGAGCCTGGTTGTAGCAGAAGACCCACGGGGGAGGAGCGCCTGGTTGTGGCGGCCAACCTGCAGTACTCGACAGGAGAAGCACCTCTGCATGCTGTGAGGTAGAGAGATTTGTTGTTGCGGCAGATCCACGGTAGGGAGTGCCTATGTGTGACGCAACAGCCCACGATACTCGACAGGAGGAGTACCTTAGCTGTCCAAGGATATTGGGATGTTCTGGGTAGTGGCGGCATGCCCTCTCTACTCGATAGAGGTGGAGTTCTGCAGTAGAAGAGGGTTAAAATGTTACTACCCCTATAATAAAATCCTAGTTTTGTTGAGTCAGTATTTCTATGTTTTCCTCATGATTGAGATAAATCACTTAATAACTTAGGTATATGTATGGTCATATACCTATGTAAAGTTATCTGTTGATTTCATAATTTGTGGTTTATCCTTGTTGGATTTTCTGAGACCTTGAGGGCCTCGGGGTCCCTACTGAGTATCATTATACTCAGCCCGGCATGGGCTATGCCCTCAGCTCATTGTGTTGGATGTAGATGATGGACAACGTTGACCGAGGATGAGAGTACCAGGACTGGATGGTACCCAGAGTTGGACCATAAGGCGTGTCGGTACACCTAGGAGACTAATGGAAGTGAAGAGCTGAGGAGGTGATCTATACCAACCCTTCAGGTTGGAACCTCATAGGATGACCCAATAGCTGTATTTCCCTTTTCCTTAGTTGTACATTTACTTTATGTTTATTGTATATTGTAGTTGGGAAAGTATTATGGCAGTTTTTTACTTAATATACTCACTTGTTGGTTATATAGTTTACTCATGTTTGTATCAATTGTGTGTTTCTACAAGTTATAAAGTCAATGCCTTCCCAGATTTAGGTAATTAATCCTTTGGTACTAGTCACCTACCCCTACCTATGGAAGGCGGCTTTGGGGTAGTCACGGCATGGGCCCCAGGTGATGGGTTGTGACACTATATGTACACAATATATTGAAAACAATTTATGGTAAATTGAATTTTTCTTCAAATTGATTGGAAAACATTTCATCCATTCCCATATTATATTTAAAATTATTTCGATAAATTTTTTACTATGATCAATAATTTATTTAATTTCATTGAATATTTAGGTTTAAATATCAATTTAAATAATAAAAAGTAATGATCTTTTCATTTTCCAAATGTTGCTCATGTTATATTTAACAAATAAATTTAAAGAATTTTTATTTTAAACAGTCATTCCAAATTTTGTTTTTATGAAACAATGAATATAATTTTATATTAACATACATTTATAATATTATGTCATTAATGAAAATTAATACCTTTATATATTATAAATTTTTATATTTTAAATAAATGAATTTTAAAAAAAAAATTATTTTTATGAATAAATTTGTCTCGTTATCTTTTGGTGATATATTAATTTATTATAACATCATCTAATGATTCTAATTATTTTATAGGGATATGATCTAATTATAAAATAATTATCCTTTTAATACATTATTTATGATTATAATGATGAAATTTTTATGAAACCAATATCCTTTTCATAGGTTATGTCTTGATTATATGATGGTTATTTATGATATTATTTCGGATATATGTATGTTTATTCTTATTTTCAAGGGTGGGATTGAAATTATATTGACCTACATTAAATTGTGTAAGGGATGATATATCATTAGATATTAAGGATTTTAATTTGTACTGAACACATTTTATATATGAATATTTACTAACAATATTGTCTTGGCTGTGCACCGTGACTATGGATGTGATGGAATTTTGAAAGAAACTTATCCACTATGATAGGAATTTAAGAGATCCTTTAATTGGTAATTTGTTATCTATACTTATCTTTATGCCAATAACATATTTCTTATATTTGTAAATTTTTTCATTGAACATGATTGATTATTGAGCATTATAAAATCTAATTTCCTATGTGTTTTCTTTGATAAACCATCATGTAATGTTTCAGGATTATTATATAAAAATTAATGGGTATTTTTTATAATATTTTCCCATTGTTAAGAATAATTTTTTCATATATTATCCAACCATATGATTAATATTTAAAAAAATTAATGTGCTCCATCTTCATTTTTGTATGAATTTTCACACACTGCATGGTCGAGATTCCTTCAAATGTAGTATTAGAGATAACATATCTCAATGAATATGTAATGAATTTGGAATTGGTGGTGAGATTTTATGTGTCACAATCTAAAATTTCCTCATCCAAGTGTGAAATTTTATTTGTGCTATTCTCCATTTTTATCATAGTTTAGTGAATTTAGAAAAGGGCCCATCCTGAAGGGGTGATACTACATATAAACCATGATTTTATGAAAGTGTTGTGTGGGAGCATCCCTAATGGTATGGAGTAACATGATCACCCATGTGAACCTCACAAGAAGAACTATGTTCACACATAGTGTGCACTCTAGAAGGATTATGTGGGCCCCTTCATGTCGTTGAAGGGGAAACAACACATATGTGTGATGCCTACCTATATTAAATATTACTAAAACATGTGAAGAAAAGATCCACATACCATGTTCTCATGTTTTCGTATAAATATGATCCATGGGATACTCATTTGGAAAACTAGAAAATTATACAAACACACTGCGCTCTGTCCACCAAGCATATTCACCCCGACCCAAAAAAACCCGTTAGGTATCCCTATACATCTGGATAAAATAATGAATAAAGGAAGATATGGGGAAAAATGTATTTATAGTGTCTGTATGAATGGAAACATGCATGAGGACACCTTACCATCTCATTGAAAACAAGAAGGTCAAAGGACCATTCTATAACCTTGGGGATGTACTACAACCTTCTTGGGACACCAGATGATACACATGGTTCCTAGAGAAAGGAATAATTTAAGCGTTATCACAAAGGTGAACCTTCAAAATTGAGAATAATGCTTAGACAATTCTAAACAACTATAAAAATCAATTCTACAAAATCCTAGGCCCATTTTGTAGCACCACTATCTCGATAACCATAGATCGAGAGAGACACCATTCAAGACCTTTTTCGAGCCACCAAAGGAATTTATTTCCTTCTTTTAGATCCCATATCCATGACAGGGAAATTGAAGCCTCCACTAAAGAATCCAAACATGAAAAAACATGGAATGATGCACACCAATGTATCTACCATTATAATATACTTTCCATTGGTCATAGTTATCACATAGATGTCTAACTAGAAGGTTTGAGTCCGTAGTATGCATCTAGATATGAATTACCTCTATCACGAGGACCACAAACCTTTTTGGAGTGTTAGGGGACTCCTTGTCTTGGGTATGAAGGTTAAGGTCATGTATTTTAAGCATTATTTCTATAACGCATGGCCTTATGGTTCCATCAGGGTGGGATAAGATCAGACATTTCATTGTATTTTATGTGTAGTTAGTTATCCTCTTATCTTCCACAGGAAATAGTTTATAGGGAATCACTTCTGAAGTAATACCCTTGTCACTATTATAGGACCAATCATGATTCAGTCCTTCAACATTATGTATATCCAAGGGATTTATCTAGATGTATCGTTAGATAGGACAATCATGGGTACAATGACGTGAGGATACGAGAACCAGAGCCCATTCTATTTCCCCCTAGCTTTTTGTCTTGTACTCTTCCACCAAAAGAAAAAATATGTACTATGGTTTCCTAGATCAACCCCTTCCCCTTACTTCTCAAGAAAAACATAAATTGTATGGGAATACAGGATGATGATGATCCAGACATCATCACGATACCACACATGTGGTGATCATTTCAAGTGTAATCCCAAAAACAAGCATGGGCCTTCGATTATATATAATCCCTAACCATATTCATTAAAAAGTTAATCCACCATAGGTGTAATCCCCAACCTATGTAAATAATTTCATGTTTAAGGCCCAATAAAACATGGGACTCTCATTTGGTATAATACTTTAACATACTCATTCTAAAAGTACCTCTTATTTGATATAATCCCAATCATAATCATATTAAATGTAAAAAGTCCCCTACAATACAAACCATTATACAGTTTCTATTTGCATGAGTCCTCACAAACAAACAATAAAGATTTAATTACCTTATAAATGGGATACATAGAAATCCTCCATGGGTTTCAAACCAAACACACCAAATCTACAAAAATTTTCTCTGAAAAAATTATTAATATTGTCACATCGAAATAAAAGGGGAATATTCCATTTGATCCCCATTCATCGCCATAATAATCATATTTGTTTCCAAATGAGATTTTATCTCCACCTAGGAGACCAAACATATTTTTAGAACATAAATCTGGTTATGAATATGTCCCACAACAAATTTTTTCTAGATTGGTTTCACCTAGAAATACTTGTCACATGGTGTTAAACATAATCGTTTTGTCCTTATCACATGAAATTAAAATGTATCATGAAAATCGTTTTGTGGACCCAAAATATGTGGGACCTAATTCCGTTATCAATAATATTTAGGATTCTCGTGTTATGGGTCCGATCAAAACTTCAAAACAACTTCCATACCCTTAGATGATGTTATAATCTATAGATCCCTAATGTGTCACTCAAAATCAGCATCGTAATTATAAGGAAAAAGAATTTCTAATCCATTCATATAAGGGTTACATTGATGGATATTCTCAAATATATAAAATAAATCTATTTATGAAGAACCTTATATACATACATATTCGAAATTGCATAAATGCTAAAAATTGATTGTTATTTCATGGGTGACCACATCATGAATTATAATTACATAATGATTAGTGAACATTTCATAAATCATTAGTAAAGTCACAAAGTGGAAAAAATTCCCCTTAAAAAGTTGTGATGATTCTGACCTCCGATCATTTGCACCAATTTGAGTCCCGAAGAGTTGTTGGATCATTTCCCAACAACAGTATACCATTGGAATGTTGGATTTAATAAGAGTGTCGATGATTGTTTCTAACTGTTTTAATAAAACAAACTGGAAACCATCCAAAATACATGGTTTTATGTGTATAATTTCATGGTTTTTCATAAACAACAAAAAAATCCATTCGAAACCCATGTTACATTTTTGGGGAATAATAAATAAATGATTGGTATATGTCATTTTTTCTGTTACAATGTATCTATTCATGCTATTTAGTGTGTTCCCCTTTCCCAGGTTATAATGAAATTTTTGATGCATTTTATACCTAACAATGATACTATTTGTGTTTCAAAAAATGGAAAATACGTACATACATTATCTATCAATTTGTTATGTTCTCAGGTTTCCAAAGACACTATCATTTATTGTTTCTATAAGGATAATATTTACATTTAATTACTATTACACTAATAATATGTAGATTTTATGTATATATGGTTATGGTCAGAGATATACTAAAATTAAACAATATTCCTTGGTCATTATTAATAACCTTGCAAAGGATATCGAAGGTGTTATCCAAGAGAAATCATCCAAAGTAAGCGTTAATGGTCTAATTAGATTTATGTTAATTAATATCTACTTTAAACCTTAAAACCTACTCTATCCATGGATGTATCACAACATATTAATTATTTATATAATAAATGGTTATTATTCTAATGTATTATTTATTTTATTTATTCATCCAAAACAATTTAGAAAATGAAGATGTCGATATATCTAACTGCACCAATGAATCTGATGATTTATTTTTCATTACCAATAAAAATAGATTGTTACAAAATATTATTTAAATGATAAAGATTATATTTATATAATTATTTAGATTTTATAATTTGAAAAATTTCACAAAATTCTTTCTGGTAAATGGAAAACCATCTTGTCACCCATGTATATGTTTCTAGTAATGATTCGAAAAAAATTGATGTATTTTTTCACTATTAAATTTACATGAATCCAACTATGGTATAAAATTATTTAATCCTCAATAAATACAAAAAAATTAATTATTTTAATAAAATAATATTATGTTGATTAATGGATCACATTTATAACCATTTTGAACCATAGATGATAACTTCTTCATGTTTGGGTCAGTAAAACCACTTACATTAACATTGGTAGGAATTAATATCAGGAATTTCAGGAGAAAAAAATATTTTTCATATTGTAATATTATAATTAAATAATAATTTCCCCTTTTTATTTAGTGTTAATAATAATATATGTTATGTTATTAATATTCCACTCCTCATTCCACAAAATTTCCAAAAGTGACTTGTTATGAACATCACTGTTAGGATTAAAAAACTATCCTTGTTATCAAGTGAATTTATTAAATTATTATTAAATATTATACATAAATTTATATAACAATAATTACATTGAAAGTATTATTTCTTAATCTACAAACAATAATCAGCACCACCATTATAGAACTCATAATAAAATCTAATAACATCCCTAATTAAAATAATATTTAACTAACTAATATATTTTAAAATATCATAATAATAGATGTTAATAAAATAATTGAGGTTTTTATAATGTTATAAAAATCATTATTAAAATATTTAGTTTTCTTTTACATGAGGATTGTGAATTTTATGACATGAGGAATTTAAGGAATGTTTTTTTATCTCAATATTTCTTAATTGATATATGAATCATATTCAATACTTAATTCCTTTCTGTATTTTATAAATTCTCCATGAATACTTTTTATAATATGTTTTTTTGAAATATAATGTAACATGAAATCCTTATTACATTCAATATTACATTTTCTTTCTATTTAAAAGAGACCAATTTTCAATTGGAATTTGATAATTCAACCCTCTTCTTTGAGTTGTAATTTTTATTTTTAATTATCATTCAAAAATGATTAGTTACTTCCCCCTAAAATTTTATTTCAGAGTATATTGTATAAGACACTATGAATAATGAACTTCTTTGTTTAAATATTTCATTCTGATGAATTTCATTATCAAAATTAAAATCATTGATAAGATTAATTCATTTTTTTTCTAATTGAGATATGTGACATCAAAATTAATGTTTTTCATTCTCTATAACATTAATATTTATATTTTGAAAAAGTTATTTTTTATTTATTTTGATATTAAAATTCCTCATTTCCTTATATCAAAATGAAGTTATATTATTCATTATTATGATCTATGATTTAGTAAATACATTTTAATTCAATAAACTATTTTTAATTTTCCTATTGAATTTATTAGGATATAAAAAAGATTCTCTTTATATAACAATTATGACATCTTCAATAATCTATTTTGAAGGATCAATTTATAAGATATTTATTTATGAAATTTAATTCCCATTTCTTATTGTCTCATTTTAATGTTTCATATAGCTTCTATTATTTTACTAGGATAATAAAAATTTATAAATCCAAATTTATGGTTTTATTAATCATTATTAGAGTTATTAATTATTTAGATATAATTTTATGTCTAAAATTACCATATAAAACATTATAAATAATTATTATTTTGAATATAAAATGAAATATTTAAATTATTTCATATGTAAAAGTTATTTTTTAAAATCAATTTTTTTGATATCAAAATGGATTTTAATTTAATTTGATTTTATAAATGTATTCATCATTTCTATTCATTATCATATAAATGTATTAATTCTTTTATAATTTTTTTAATTGAAATTTCATTCTATTTTTTTAATTGTAATTTTTTATAAAAAATTACCTTATAATTATTTTCTATTTTAAGTAATCGGTTTTATGAGTTTTCATTATTTTTGAAAGGGATATTTTATTTTCATTTTTAAAATAGATATATCTAATTATTTTAATTTTTTATCATTATAAAATTACATTATATCATGATGTTATATAATTGATATATACTTATGATACCATCCACCTTCTTTAATAAGATGACTTATTAAATTTTCTATGAAAGTTTCATGAAACCCATCAACATTATATGGGTTCATTATGTTATATCTAAAAAAATTATTTACTCTTTCAGTTTTATAAATCTTTGATATGATTATTGATAGATAAATACCTAAGAGGGTGTTGTTATGATAAATATATGAGGTAGTTTGGTCATGATTAAACCTGAGATGGTTTGGGTCAATTAAAACTATCCAATAAATTTGATTATGGTTTTAACATCATGATATTATGATGGGTAGAATATCATTATTTTTTTCAAAAAATTAGTAATGGGAAATCATGGATTTTTTCACAACATAAAGGGTCTATGTGATTGGAATTTTTAGCAATTTAATGGCTGGAAATGGATGTATTTTTTTACAACATAAATGGTGGTCACACTTGTAATTTTTTTTCCAGATTTAATTCATTTTCATTTTTTCTTGTTTATTATTTTATTCTATGATTTAATGATATTCCATGTTTCAATACCAGACCCCTATGATCATGATTCATGGATCGTGTTTATAATCAATCAATTATATCCCACTGCATAAGCTTGTTCATTAAAGATTAAATATAAATATGTCAAGGGTTTGGAAGAAAACTTATTTCTCATGGTACATTATGAATATATTTCTCCAGTGATCATGTTGTATTATATCTTAAAAACCATTCCATTAATGAAATATTAATTTTTTTCTCCCATTTGTAATAATTAGATATCACCCCATTCATTTAATTTTTTCCCCAATTTCTGATGATGATTTCAACATATAATCAATTCAGCAGTGATTTTTGTGTTACATTGTTTTGCTAAAATGTTCAAAAATAATTGAAAATATGTTCCTTATGGGTGTTCGATCCTCTGATACTATAAAAAAAATATTATCTGGATTGTGCCATATTTTTTTGATGAAATTCTAAAATTTAGTTCTTGACACAAAATAATATTTTGATTACCATGAATCATCTAAATTTATATGAAAACTAATGATTAATAAATTTATTAATATCAGAGGACTAATGATTGTAATTCCTAAAATCTATGTTGGTGTTTTAGTCGAGTTTACTTATTTTTTAGGATATGTTTAGTAATTTTGGAATAATATGATTATTTAACATTATTTGAATGAAAAATGGATTATTCTTGGTTTAGGATAAATTCTTGGTATTTTTTTATTTCATTTATTTTTATGGTTTCATAGATATTTCATCCCTTTTAGGACACTGGAATGTAAATCAATATATTGAGTATAAGAATATAAAGGTAGTCACTATGTAAAAATATTTTAGTGTCTACTCAATATTTACTAGATTCATGGTATGCAGTCTTGAGATTATACACTTGTATTAGCCCTAATTATGGTTATGAATTGGTTAAATACATTATACAAAAAACTATGATAAATGAATTGAGACCAAATTGTGGTTAACATTAAAAACATAACAACAAAATGCCCTTGGACAACCCTAGTTAAACTGAATTTAGAAACCACTATTTTCATACATATATATTAAAAAACTAAATCTATAGTGTCTAATGAGACTAAATATAAATTATTATTTTATAAATAAATGTATTCAATATCCCCTCAAATATTTTATGACACATTATTGTTTATAAACCTACCCTACATTAAATGTTTCTCCATAATGAAAGGAACTGAATCATTGTAATTATATGGTCAGTGATAATTAAATATAAATAAGGGAGATATCAATGATCATTTAAACATGAAAAGATCATTGGGGTATTAAAAAATAATATTAAAATTTTAAAACCATACCCAAAAATGATCGTAATTCATGATAAATGTAATAAATAATGGAATTTCGTATGAAATGAATCATAATAAGAAAATGACCAAACATAATCATTTCATTATTTGTAATTCTTCATTACACAAACTCTCATAATGTATTAGGTTCAATACACAGTCCTTTATATCCATATTCATGGTTTACTACTATGGATATCATAGTGGAACTATCTCCATAATGAACAACGTTAACACAAAATTTCAAAAAATATTATCTCTTTAGATATCAATATATTGAAATGCATTTGATGGATATTTAGATTTGGGCCCACCCACAACATAATGGCATGAAAAAATTTGAAAAATATCACAAAAAATCCATTATAACATTACCCAATTCATGTAAAAGGGTTTGATAAACATTTCATCATTTCATATTACTAAAACACTTGGACAATATATAGGTTTCATAAATATTTCTTAATTAAATTTTTTTAATAAAATGGGTTTTATAGACAACTCCTTAAATAATACTAATCCAAATTAATATATAGAATGAAATTTTATTTAATAATTCGATTGATTCAAAAGAAAATATTATCTTGGGAGTTTATCATATATTTAGAATTCATTCAAAATATTATTGGATCATTTCCTATAGAAAAAACATTTCTACATCGAATGAAAATATTTAAATTCTAAAATTAATCCCGATATTATAAACAATTTAATATATAAATTAAATCATGGATTCACTAAATATAATCCTCAATTCATTTATTATTCATAAAAATAAGATATTTCATTCTATTTTTGTATGTTAATACAATGATTTCATTAAAATTTTCAATAAAATGAAAAAACATCCATGATTAGAAATTGATAAGAATATATATTTTAAACGATTCATTAAAATTTAGTCACGTAGAAATTATTTTAATAAATAATAGAATAGTTATAAATCATTATTGAAAAAAATAAAAAAAATACACAATAAAAAATATTTTCAACTGAATAGACATTCAATGGAATCATTCCTTAAATACATTCATTCCGTCCCATCAGTTATTAAAGAGATTAAAATGACTTTAAACCATGTAATATATATACGTGTCATGGATAATTAATTAATTTATTATAGAAATTTTTTCATAGAATTGGATCCTTAGAATCTGAATCATAAAATATCCTAATAATAAAACCAATTTGTGACACAAATTCATTACCTCATGATTGGCTTATAGTAAAGCTATGGAATATTATATATAATAATTTTAATATCATTATTTATTTATCTTAGATGAATTTAATGTCATACAATATCATATAATATCCAATTTTAACAATTCAAACCCAAATTATTTATAAATCTATATTAAAATCACCATTTAACGGTGTTAACTATTTCATTTTTCAGGTGAGTTTTAGTTCAACAGTTCAAATCATTGTCCAATACACATTGTTCAATAATATATTGAATTTATACCATCATATTGAAATTATATATGTTATATATATTTATAATTTCATAAAAAAAACAAATAGATAGAAATATATTATAAACTACTCAATGATACAATTTTTCATACATACACATTACCATTTATAAGAACCCAGTTCTTATTTTTGAGGTACAGGATTCTTTTTTTCACTTTTTCTTAAGTGTTATTGAGAAAATATGGAAAATGGGGAAAATACTAATTTTTGTAAGTACATGTCGTGTACTTTTCCACACACAGTGTACTTTTGGCCGTGTGGAATGGGTACATGGGGAGTGTAGCTATGTCGGCGACGAGGGGTGTTGGAACCGACTACACACCATGTAGTGATACTTTACACGCTTTGTAGTCATTCGGCAGGACTAAACAGTGAGGCGGTGGAGCAGCCGACAGGTGGGCAACAATACACATTGTGTACAGGGGAGTACATGCCATGTACTCATGTCGACGGATGAACAGTGTTGTGGTGCCTCTAGAGGAACAGCTAAATGAAAGAAGTACATGCCATGTACTCATAAGTACATGCCGTGTACTTTGTTCTTTCAGCTTAAAACAGGAAGTAGCCACCTCATTTGGCAGAGGAGGCATTTGATCCATTTTGGAGCCAAGGAGGATGGCCGAACCTTTGAAGATCCTTCGGGTGTCAGTCTGGAATCTGATTCAGCTTCGGATGATCTCGTTGGAACCGCACGGGTAAGCCCTCCCTCCTCCTAGAGTATCTCTTACCAATTATTTTCTGTAGGAGAGTTATTTACGTTTGAATGGTTTTTTTTCTTCATCAGATCTACGCCATTCTTGGGCGTTTCTGGAGTCGGTGTTCGAGTATAACGTTCGTTGGTGAATAAGGTAGGTGGCTTGCTGTAAATTTCCAACTATCATGTTTTTTTGTGTGTTTTCGTGCCACGAACCCATGTTGGGGTGTCATGTGGCTATGTCCGTTTCTATAATTAATGCCAAGAATTTCATAGGTGATTAAATTGTTATAATAAAATGCTGGTTGGGATCGTTGCTTGGATCCGGAACCACCCCGGGGGTGTGTTTCACTATTTAGCCATTCGGCCAGCATACCCGAGGGTATCCCTTTAATGTAGTAAATGTAGAATTGCCTTGAGAGGAATTACTTGTTTACATCATTTTGATATGTTGGGCATGTCCCACTTACCTGTTTAGCCTGAGGGAGTTGTTTTGATTAACATGTGGGCTGTACTTATTTCGGCCTGAGGGAAACTTCTTTCGTGCCTGTGGGCAGCTGATTCTGTGCCTATGGACGACACTACCTACACCTGAGGGCAGACATTGTTATGCCTAAGGGAATATTCTTGTGTTGGACACTCATTAACCGAGGGTAGGAGTTTACGTGTCTGAGGACACTATTTGTTAACTTAGAAATGCACTTTTGTGATTTCTTATATTAAATGGATTAAATGGATAAAAAATGGAAATATAACTAGTAATTAGATCTTTTTGTGTACTGCTTACTTTATTGCATTTTTACTGCACACTATCGTTGCACGCTTACACGCAGTTGGGCAAGGGCCTTTTGTGGGAGCCTACTGATATATTTTTCTCGCACCCTATTTGGGTCATGCTTTTTAGTCCAAACAGATTACGTTGATGCAGGTGTAGATAGGGGCAAAAGTCCCTATACATGTACTTGACAGTTGCTGAGGAGTAGGAGGTCATAAGACCGAGCATAGGCTCGTGATGCTACTGCCAGCTACATTGCTTGTTTTTCTATACTCTGTATTTAGTTGTACTGTATAGATGTATAACATGTTATGGCTGTTTTCATAGAACATGTGAAATGCTGCATCTTTTATATTCTGTTGGTTATATCATCTACAGTATCTTATTTCAGTTGTGTATGGTTTACTGATTCTTCTATTTGTTGTATGTTTTATTTCTATTCTGTTGTGCTACACATTGAAAAATTAGGGCATAGTTTCCCCACTATCAGACATGGGCCCTCGCTGCTAGTCGGTAGCCTCTGGCGTTTGGGGAAATAAGATTGAGGTCATGTGGCGAACCAGCCTCGGGGCACCCGTTGTGTGGCACCCGGGTCCGGGATGTTACAAAGAGGTATCAAACGAGTTTTTTTCTTTGACATACTATTTTGAGCTGTAGTTAGGGATAAGACGAATGGTAGCTGGTAACAAGCAGTGCCCGGGCGTAGCTAACCCATGTACAGGGAAATGCCAGTCTACCTCGTATATTGTAATTCTTTTGATTTTTCAATTTTTACAGTTGATTTGATTTCACCGTTGGGTGACACACTTTGTGATTGTGCAGTTTATATTTTATTTGTGGGTTCTAGTTAGTTCCAACCCGATGACATGAGGGTATGTCTTCTCATGCATCATATAGGCACATGCTAGATATCAGATTTCATGCATAGTTTCCATGCCATGTAGGTACATTGGAAAATTCATGTTGTTGTGATTATTGTTGTGCTAGAAAAGCATGCTGTTGTGATAGATAATTTGATTAAATACCTTCTATTTGATAGAGTAATTTAATGTGATCTTGTTAATAGAATGGATGCCAAACTTCAGTTTTTGGGGAGTATGGGCCCCCATTGATCGGAATTTGGTGGATCATTGACTCTTTATTGGTTACAACACATATGAGATGTCAGACTTTGATTTGTTGGTAGTATGGGCCCCCATAAGTCGGAATTTTACACTTAGGTGTTGTTTTACGGTATTTTATGGGTTCCAGAGATGTTTCTGAGGCATTCTATCGAGAAAACCATTATACACGCCATGTAGTATTTTTATAGACTCTGTGTATGTTCTTCTATTCGGGAAGAAAAATAATTTTTTTGAGTACATGCCGTGTACACTGAGTAAACTCCGTGTAGTCTCTTCCTGTGTCACAAACCATGTGGGTGGCGACATGGGGTAGGGAAAGGCTTAGGTAAAACACGCCATGTAGTTTTTGTACACACCGTGTATTGTTGACCCGGAGTCCGACCGTGTAACTAACAACATGGGTCGGTGAACTGCTAGACAGAACACGCCGTGTCAATGATGGACATGCCGTGTCAATGATGGACACGCCGTGTAGTGTGGCCTGGGGACTCAACCGTGTAACTAACAACAGGGGCTGGTGTCACCTCTCCCTAAAAACGCTTTGTACCTTTGGGACATGTCGTGTAGTCTTGTCTGAGGACAGACAGTGTGGAGTTAGCCATGTGGCCGGGAAATGGGGTGCTCAACACGTCGTGTATGCATGTAACACGCTGTTTAGTGTCAAGCCGAGTATTCGGCCGTGTCACAGATGACACGGGCAGTTGGAGAATAACATCGTACACGCCGTGTAGATATTATACATGCCGTGTAGTTTTTGTTCAACGGGAGCCGTGTATAAGGACTCGGGCAGGGGAAGAGAAGTCAAGTACATGCCGTGTAGTCAGTGTACACGCCGTGTAGTCTTATTTTGAAAAATTTTAATGACTTCTTCCTCTAGTTCCTTTATGTTTCTTTCTATTTTAGGTCATAATAATCTTTAATCTAGGTCGTGCTTTTGACCATGTAGTGTCATTCCGCCTAGACGATCATGAGTTGTTCGCCAGGAGAGCGGCGACGATTATACTCCAGAGATGGTGGGCCATGGGCTACCAGTTGATCCTCCAACAGAGCTAGATGCGGCACGAGTTGCTATACTGGACATCGGCGCAGAGGCGCAGTTCCGTGAGTGCTTTATGCGGTTCATTCAGACCTTTCAGGGAGCACCGCAGGCTGCTACATCTATGGCTTAGCTGACACATATCATTAAGCAGTAGCATCCGCCTACGTTTTCAGGGGATGGAGGGCCACATGCTATGGAGTCTTGGCTAGGATTGATGAAAACTATTTTGGAGCATCTTGAGATGCCTCCATGGCGTAGGGTCAAGCTCGCGACTTATATGTTGCGTGATTCCTCCATGAGGTGGTGGAATGATACCACCAAGTCAGAGCATCACCGGGACTTGGCGTGGGAATATTTCCAGGCAGTAATTTATGACTTCTTCTTTCCAGAGACACTAAGGGAAGATAGAGCTCGAGAGTTCATGAATATTTAGTAAGGCGCTATGTCGGTGATTGACTATTCTCTTTATTTTACGGAGCTTCAGCGTTTTGCACCCGCACTGGTGGGTGATGAGTTGTTCAGAGCCAGACGTTTTGGGGATGGTCTTCATTATGACATCCAAGCCCTGGTAAATGTTTTCAGGTTGCTTACTGTACATGCGATTGTGAACCGGGCGTCGATTACTGAGAGGAACATGCGGGAATCTAGTGGTGTGGGCCAGGGCAGTTCAACACCAGTTACTGGTATTATTTCTACTGGAAAGAGGAAGAGACAGCTGTACATCTGTAAGGGCGGCATTACCAGTAAGAAGAATGCTTCAGCTGGCCAGGTTATGTGCTACCAGTGTGGTAGATAGGGGCACAAGAGGCCATAGTGTCCACGAGACCCAGTGGAGTGCCGAACTTGCGGCAAGATGGGTCATCTGTAGTGATTTTGAAGGGTGTTTCTACCAGTGGCTAGTGAGAGGGATTCTGTGCAGACTCCGCATGCGGGAGTAGGACCAGTGGCTTCTTACAAGTCAGGGAACTGTAATACGTCTTGGCGTGCAGGCTGAGATGGTGGTCGTGGTCGTGGTAGCCAGACACCAGGATCGTAGAGGCAACAAGGAGGGATAGCTCAGGGTAGCCTGGCTGTGTTGCAGGGTCGTGACACTGGGCAGGCATATACAGTGCAACAAAACCAGCAGGAGCAGGATGCCAGACCTTCTACAGTCAGAGGTACTATTCTAGTAGATTCTGTCTTGTCTTCAGTGCTTTTTGATATGGGTGCTACACATATTTTTATATCTGTGCCCAATGTTGAGAACCTTGGGCTCTGTGTTTCTTCTTCTTATGATATCATGATGCTAGATACTCTGTTGGGGTCTAGGACTGCTGGCGTGCATCAATGTAAGGAGTTCCCCCTTGAGGTTTGTTGGTGTCACTTTCTTTGGGACCTATATGTCTTAGAGATGACAAGCTATGATGTCATTCTCGGGATGGACTGGTTGGTTCCCTTTCGAGCCTTTGTAGACTGTTATCATCACAGGGTGAGTTTCACGTCACCAAAGGGCGGAGAGCTTCTATATAAGGGAGAATTGGATGGTCAGGAGAGTTGAGATGGTCCAGAGCATCATGGGTGAGGTGGAGTCACAGACCAGATAGCGAGCATATATCTGGATGACCAGGGGAACTTTCAGACGGATATCCCTCTAGTTATTGATCATTTCAGGGATTTCTTCCTAGACATCTGTTTAGGTCTACCTCTAGAGAGAGAGGTGGATTTCTCAATTGAGCTTGTGCCAGGAGTAGCACCGGTGTCCATTCCTCCTTTTAGGATGTCCACGCTTGAGTTGTAGGAGCTCAAGAGGTAGTTAAAGGAGTTACAGGCGAAGGTATTTATCTGACCTAGTAATTCTTCTTGGGGTTCTCCGGTCCTTTTTGCGAAGAAGGCAGATGGTACCCTTCGGCGTTGCATGGATTATCGGAATCTGACCCGGTTGACGGTTAAGAATTGATATCCCTTATTGAGGATAAATGATCTGTTTGATCAGCTTCATAGAGAACAAGTGTTCTCGAAGATTTACTTGAGATCCGGATATCATAAGATGCATGTTAGACCATATTATATCCCTCTCACAGCTTTCAGGAGCAGGTATGGTCTATATGAGTACTTGGTAATGCCATTCGGACTCACCAACACGCCAGAAGTTTTCATGGATCTGATGAATCGTGTGTTCCATCCGTATCTTGATTCTTTTGTGGTAGTATTCGTGGATGACATCTTGGTGTACTCTCGCACTCGACACGACCATGCCACCTTTCTTGAGATCGTATTATGTACACTGAGGGAGCATTGTCTATATGCTAAGATCTCGAAGTTCCACTTTTGGAAGGACCAGATTCACTTCCTGGGTCACATTATCTCAGAGGCAGGAGTTGCAGTAGACCCAGAGAAGGTGAGAGAAGTAGTTTCCTCATAGCATCCTAAGAAAGTGTTTGAGATATGGAGTTTCATAGGGTTGGATGGTTACTACAGACGCTTCATACCGGACTTCTCTTGCTTAGCAGCACCATTGATGGGACTGACTAAGATGGGTGTGAAGTTCGTTTGGTCAGAAGCATCTGAGTCAGCTTTTCAAGACCTGAAGGTAAGGTTGACATCAGCACCGATCCTAATACTCCCAGAGCAGGGGAAGAGCTATACAGTATACAGTGATTCATCAGGGATTCGGCTGGGAGCCCTTTGGATGCAGGGCGACTTAGTTGTTGCGTATGGGTCTCGACAGTTGAGGCCACGTGAGAGGAATTACCTAACGCGTGATCTCGAGTTGGTTGCAGTTATTCCTGTGTTGCGCTGTTGGAGACATTATTTTTTGGGAGAGCATTTTGTGGTTTTCACTGACCACAAAAATCCTCAAGTATATATTTACTTAGCATGACGTGAATCTGAGGCAGAGAAGGTGGGTCGAGTACCTAAAGTCCTTCGATTTTGATCTTTCTTATACACCTGGTAATGGTAATGCAGTAGCTGATGAACTGAGCTCGAAGACTCAGATACAGGAAGTGCAGGAGACCAACAATGAGTGGTAGCTTATGCCATTGTTCTCTGAGATTCATCTTGTGGTGCATGATAGTCAGGGGTAGAATTATCTTTCATCTTTAGATGTGACTTCTACCCTCATGGAAAGATTGAAGATGAGACAGCTATCAGATTAAGAAGGCCTAGTTTTATGGGAGTCAGTGGCAAGTGAGGACCCTCCTCCCAGTAGGAAGATAGGCGATGATGAGGTTTTGAATTTCCATGGACGTGTGTGGGTTCCAGTGGATGCATGCGAGGAGCTGATGTGGGAGTTTCATGCTTCAGCTTGGGCAGTTCATAATGAGGTTACCAAGATGTACTGTGACCTAAGACGTCAGTACTGGTGGCTGGGTATGAAGAGAGAGAGAGATAACTGGTTTTGTTACGAGGTGTTCCACCTGTCAGCAGGTGAAGGCAGACCACCAGAGACCAGCGGGGCTGTTACAGCATTTACCCATTCCAGAGTAAAAATGGGATGATGTCGCCATGGATTTCGTGATGGGATTTCCAAGGTCACCTCGAGGTAATGATGTCGTGTGGGTTGTTGTCGACAGACTCACGAAGGTAGCTCACTTATTTCCGATCAAGGATACCTTCGGTGTAGATGAGCTCGGAAGACTGTATATCCGAGAGATTGTACGTCTTCATGGGGTCCCTCATTCTATCGTTTCAGTTAGGGACGCCCGCTTTAAGTCTCGTTTCTGGTAGAGTTTTCAGAGGGCACTGGGTACACAGGTGATTCTGAGCACAGCATACCACCCTCAGACCGATGGCTAATCGGAGCGTACGATACAGGTGCTAGAGGACATACTGCGGGCATGTGTCCTAGACATTGGGGTATTTTGGGAGAAGTATATACCTTTAGTCAAGCATTCCTATAACAATAGTTTTCAGGAAACTATTTTGATGGTACCATACAAGGCTTTATATGGTAGGCAATGCCGATCACCTTTGTGCTGGTTAGAGGTAGGTGTGGCAGCTTTACTGGGACCACATCTCTTGCATGAGACATCTGAGTAGGTCCAGTTGATTCGGAAGCGGATGGATACCACGCAGTCTTGTCAGAAGTCATATGTTGGTCGCCACAGATGAACTTTGGAGTTCATGGCCGGGGATCAGGTTTTCTTGCATATTTCGCCGAGGTTGGGACACAAGCGGATCTGGAGACAAGGTATGCTTTCACCGAGGTATGTGGGGCCATTTGAGATTCTGGAGAGAGTCGGGCTAGTTTCCTATTGGTTGTAGTTACCATTGCAGTACCGAGCCATGCACGACGTTTTCCACATGTCTCAGTTGTGTCGCTACCATTCAGACCCGTCTCACACCTTTCAGCCAGAGGAGGTTGAGCCTCAGCAGGATGCGTCCTTTGAATAGAATATGATCTGTATCGTCAACAGGAGCACGATGGTTCTCCGAGGCCGGTCAGTTCCTCTCATACGAGTGCTACGGAAGCATGGCCGAGTGCAGGACGAGACCTGGGAGCAGGAGGCTGACATACATGCTCAGTGGCCAGAGCTCTTCTGAGCTTTATCTTCACCACCCTGGGAAGGGAAATTTGGGGACGCATTGCTGTAAGGGGGAATTTTGTAAGAACCTATTTCTTATTTTTGAGGTACGAGCTTCTTCTTTTCTATTTTTCTTAATTGTTTTTTAGAAAATATGGAAAATTGGGAAAAATCATAATTTTTGGAACTACACGCTATTTACTTTTCCACACGTCGTGTACTTTTGGCTGTTTGGAATGGGTACACGTGGTGTGTAGCCACGTCGACGATGAGGGGTGAAGGAACTGATTAAATGATTTTTAGTGGTACATTACACGCCGTGTAGTCAGTCGGCAGGCCTGAACAGTAAGGCGGTGGAGCAGCCGACAGCTGAGCGATAGAACAAGCCGTGTACTTGGGAGTACAAGTCATGTACTCATGTCGACGAATGAACAGTGTGGCGGTGCAGCCAGAGGATCAATTTAATGAAAGAATTACACATCATGTACATAAAAGTACACGCCATGTACTTTGATTTTTCGGCTTAAAACAGGAAGTAGCCTCCTCATTTGGCAGAAGAGGCATTTGAGTTGTTTTGGAGCCAAGTAGGATGGCCGAACTTTTGACGATCTGCCGGGTGTCCGTCTGGAATCCGATTCGGCTTCAGACGATCTCGTTGGAACCGCACGAGTAAGCCCTCCCTCCTCCTAGCGTATCTCTTACCAATTATTTTCCATTGGAGAGTTATTTACGTTTGAAAGGGTTTTGTTCTTGGTCAGATCTACGCCATTTTTGGGCGTTTCTGGAGTCGGCGTTTTGGTATAACATTCGTTGGCGTATAAGGTAGGTGGCTTGGTGTAAATTTCCAACTGTCGTGCATTTTTGTGCGTTTTCGTTCCACGAACCCATGTTGGGGTGTCGTGTGGCTGAGGCCGTTGCTATATTTAATGCCGATAATTGCATAGGTTATTAAGATGTGATAATAAAATGATGGTTGGGATCATTTCTTTGATCCAGAACCACCCCAGGGGTGTGTTTCACTATTTATCCGTTTGGATAGGATACCCGAGGGTATGCCTTTAATGTAGTAATTGTAGAATTTCCTTGAGAGGAATTGCTTATTTACTTCATTTTAATATGTTGGGCATGGCCCGGTTACCTGTTTAGCCTGAGGGCGTTGTTTTGATTAGCCTATGGATTGTAGTTATTTTGGCCTGAGGGAAACTTCTTCCATGCTAGTGGGCAGCTGATTCTGTGCTTGGGGGTGACACTACCTACGCCTGAGGGAAAACTCGGTTATTCCTGAGGGCAGATTCATATATTGGATACTCGTTACCCGAGGGTAGGAGTTTACGTGTGTGAGGACACTAGTAGGTTAATTAGAAATCCAATGTGGTGATTTCTTATATTAAATGGATTAAATGGATAATGAAATGGAAATATAACTCATAATTAGTTACTTTTGAGTACTGCTTACTTTATTTCATTTTTACTGCACACTATTATTTAATGCTTACACACAGTTGGGCACGGACCTTTGGTGGTTTCCTACTGAGATATTTTCCTCACACCCTATTTGGGTGACGCTTTTCGGACCAAATAGATTAAGTTGTTGCAGGTGTAGATAGGGGAAAGAGTCCTTATAAAGGTACATGACAATTGCTGAGGAGTAGGATAGCATGGGACCGAGCCTAGGCTCACGATGCCGCTGCCAGCTATTTTGCTTGTTTTGTTGTACTCTGTATTTAGTTTTACTGTATTGATGTATAACATGTTCTGGATGTTTTCTTAGAATGTGTGACATGTTGCATCTTTTATATACTGTTGGTTATATCATCTGCAGTTTCTTATTTCAGTTGTGTATGGTTTACTGCTTCCGCTGTTTGTTGTATATTTTATTTCAGTTCCGCTGTGCTACAATTTCATAAATGTGGGCATAGTTTCCCCACTATCCGACCTGGGCCCTCTCTGCTAGTTGGCAGCCTCTGGCATTTGGGGAAATGCACTTGAGGTCATCTGGAAAACTGGGCTTGGGGCACCCATTGCGTGGCACCTGGGTTCGGGACAATACACCGTTTTTTTCTCTTTCTGATTTGATAGGTTGAATAAATATTATATTATAATTCACCATTCTATATTTATTATAATATGATATATGTAAAATATATTTCTATATATTTCTATATTAAAATCAATTTAATGGTAAACTTTAAATACAGTTTCATCACATTATTAAGTTGGTAGTCCACACATACCCATGAATGAATTTATTATCTTCCAGTTGACGGGATGTAATCAGAGAATAAATTTTATTATAAATTCACAAGAAAATTTAAATAACAAATATCATATATAAAAATTTAAAAAAATTATAATAACCATCAAATTAATATTGTGATGACAATTCAATTCAATCACTATGAGGAGGTGTTGGTCCACACATATTCATGAGAAATATTTTCATATCCATTTTGAAAGATAATATGATTTATAATTGGTTTTCCATAATAATAATATAGAATTTTATATTAATAATTAAATGGATAAAATTTTCTAATGAATAACAATTGATTGTTTGATTTATAAGAACAAATATATTGATTTTTATTATGATTGATATTACCTATTTTTCATTATCCCACACTTTAATCCTTTCTTATGGACCATTGGATTCTTTTTTTAGTAGAACATAACCAATAAATAAATTATAAGGATTTTAATAATAGAATTGGCCATGTGGTTGGTTTGGTAGATGGCATAATTTTTTGAATTGATGACAAGGTGGGGTGTCCATTTATAAGAAAGGGATAGAACACCCTATAAACATCTTAAAAAATTAAAATATAATAAGGCAATTATCCTTCCAAATTTTGAAAATTGAATAAATTTGTAATTTAGGCTTATATACTATCAAAATATGTCCATAATATATGATCTATAAATGATTAATTAGAATATCTACAATTATCACATGGTCTAACCCCCAATAAAACTATTTTAATCATTATAATAGAGAGAAATTCATACTAAATTTAGTATTCATTTTGATAAGAATGATTTTTCATGTTGTAGAAAAAATTTAAAAGATGAAAATAAATTTGAATAAATTTTACCAAATTTAATTCATTGAATTGAATGAATATAATTTATTATGAAACACGAATTACATGACTAAAAAAAGTTCCACCAAAAATATATTTCTCTAGTGAAATGGTTTTAAGTTAAAATTTATCAAAAAATAAATTCCTCAAAAATTCATTTGATTATAAAAGAAAATAATGTACGAATTATTATGTAAAAAAAATTTAAACATAAAATTTTCAACTGATTTAAATGAAATTACAATTCTCAATTAAAATAGGCATTTTTCCTTCACATTGAATAATAACCCTTTTTATAAAATTCTACAAAATTCACTATAAAATAAATATTAATTTAAAACATGATTTTTGTTGTTATTTTTTCAAAAAAAAGTAATTTTTTTAAAATTGTTTATATTTATTTCCCTAAAAAAAATTAAACCCATTTTTGAGAAAAAAATAATTTCTCAAACATAAAATTTCATTTCTACAGAATTGAGATCATATTTATCAACCTATTTGTTATTCAAATGAATTATAATATTTATAGATGTCGTAAATCCAATTCACTTTTCCATCATAATGGTTATATTATTGTGGAATACAATATTTAGGTCACTTTAGACTTGATTTTGTATGTATAAAAATTATTTAATAAAATTCAATGTCATTTATAATAAATGTATAATATAATATATGGTGTGTTACATTATAACCCACATGAAATGAATTATCCATAGGAAGTTCCATTAATGTTTTAAAAATAATTTATTACATCCCAATTTCATCACGTACTCAAGTGCCTAGGTAGTTCCATTAAATTTAAAAATCTACCAGATAACTTTTACAAGGAGATTATTAATTTCCAAAGGTTATTTTTTATATTTTTCAATATTTTGATATGTCTCTATTCATAAGAATTATCCGACTTTAGTTTTATGTCCTTATATTTTATATCGTTTTATGGTTCCAATATATGAATCATATAGAGTTAAAAATTGAACACATCATTAACTGGAGAATGCTTCAATTAAAGTAGTAAGTTGTATGATACTTTTGATAGAAGAAAATTAATTGTGAATTGAAAATACAACAAGGGATTAGTTTCCACTTCATTTTAAATCAAATAAAATTATTTAGTATATAAATTTTAAATAACAAAATATCATCAAATTTGAATTATATATATTTTCAATGAATTTTCACACCAATTTTCTATCAACATTGAGATTCCATGATGCGTTATTAAATGTCATTAGCATTTTATTCGATTTAGGTAGCTACATCTTCTACCGATATATATTTTTAAGTATATTCTTCTATGAATTTTCAATTTATATTTTTAATTTCATAGAAAAATTTATAATGAGTCGTCTAAATTATAGAGTGAATGATTTTTTTTATAATTAAAAAATTACTAGTGGAAGATTTTGGTCCCATATACTGATATATATACTCTAAAATTTAATTCTTTATTTTTCCACTTTTGAAATACTATTGGATATCATTGTACATTTCTTAACTCATAGAATGAATATTGAATAATGAAATATGATATATGTAGTACATCTCTATATTTTATTTAGTATTTATTGGACTCATTGTACGTTCTCATTCATAATCATTACATCAGAATCAATGATTAAATTAGGAACATTTCTATCCTTCTATTGTATCCCCACAACATCTGTTTGAGCCTCTATATTCTTCACATTAATAGATTATTGAATTCAAATTTTATAATGACATTAGTTTCCCCATAATTCATGATTTCCATATACATAATATTTATGTTTGGATATATTAGATAATTTTTTACCCTCGTCATATATAATCTATCATGATCATTTTAAACCATGCACTATTTCGCCTTATTTTACTTCCATATTTGGTAATGTATTGAATATATATATTCTTTAATCAAATCCAAAATCATCTCAAGGAAATATTAAACTCTATCATCGGAATTATATACATTAAATATCGATGACTGTTATATATGACACACCTTTCTATATAATTATAATTATTTATTGTATTTATTGAAATTACTATTACATCTGACCCCATACTATTAGTTGGATAATTTCTCACTAGGATCATCATTTTTCATGAGTAATATGTTACAGCCATTTAATTATTCATATGGACACATAACAATCCCTTCATATATATATACATCACTAAATCTGAAAAAACCATTATTAACTAATAGGTTCTATAATAATAGTTGAAATAGATAACCTTATCTATTTGTAATTGAATTTTTTTAAACATTTCATTATTCAAAGGAACATGGGACCTTTTTATGATTTAGTAGTGTGTTGATTAAATTTCCATGTAAAATGTTCCAATAAATAATCAATGATATGTTTCCAAACTAAGAAAAATATGGAATGTATACATTTTGTGTGGTCATCTCCAAAGATAAATATCATTTCTCTTTGAAGGATCCACTATTATACCGCCTTTTGAGATTATGAGACTGAGTAATGAAACATTCTATAGGAGAAATTCACAAATGTATTATTATGAATACATTTTATCCTTCATTATGGCCTTCATAAAAATCCTTATCTAATTGTTGTTTTCTTCAATAAGCTTCATTATATGTAAGAAAATAATTTATAAATATTAACACAAAATGATCAAGGAAATATATAAAGAATATTTTCCATATAACCATATTGTTATATATTGAATTATTAGGACAATAAAGTATCATTATATATTCATTATATCTATATATTGCATGGATGTTTTTCTTTGGGGTGTCATCACTTTAGGACCTCCAATAATAGTATCCTAATCGTAGAGGAATCATCGAATAAAATTTCTCACCATGTAATTGATTGAACTAAATCATCAATATGGTTTCTATAATCCTTAATTATGATTATAATCTTATTCAACTACCAATATTAGATGCATCATCTCGTTGATCCATCGTTCATTTTAACTAAAATAGTTGCTGCACCCATTGGTGACATATTTTACAAAATGAAACCCTTATTATGAATCTCATGTAGATTATTCATTAAATACAATAACCCAACTAGGGACGTTCATAAATTAATCAATAAAAATCAATCTCCATATATGAGTTCCATTAAAAAAAACAACCTCAAAATTTGTTGGAGGACTATGATTCTTTTTCTTAGATGCTTCCAAAAACACCAATATAATAATAATATATTATATATTTGGTTCTTCCATAACCATATTATGTAAACACCGCATTTGATAAATTATATATAATCATAAAATGGTTGTAATCTAATTTGATTTCATATATTAATCAATACACTGATAGAATATAATAGGTTGGATCATAATATAGAATGTGATTACCCTTCCCTAGACATTTTTTTAGATTTAGGTAAATCAATCCAATTAATATAAAAAAAAATGAAATTAAACAATATGAATAATAATATTTTTAGACCACTTTGCATCAAAATAAAATATTTTATGAATTATAGATATCAAATATAATCATAACACCATTTTGGGGGATTTATATCCATTTCAAAATATAATTTTTGATATTGAATTAGGGAACCCTTTAAAAAATATTTGTAAATAAAATAGCATGTAAATATACAATCAAATAAGTCATTAGTGGAGTATAGGTTCACAACTTAGATATCGTAATGTAAATAAGAAATAGTGAGAAATTTATATATCATATTTTCTCTATGGCTTATATGGTTTTTTACATTATGTATCATAATTATCATTCATATTATAGATCTATTTATCATAGTTACAATTCTAATTGAATTTTACATTGTAGAGTATAGGTTCTATATTTTTTGGTTGATTTATTTATCAATTGTTGTCTTCTAATTACAATTAAATCAAAATTCATTATCCATATGACCTATCCCTCCTCACATAAAAAATATATGACCCACATAAGAAAATTTACACCATATATCCTTTATCAATTTGATTTGAAAGGGAATTTCATATTATTTTTTCTATTTGTTTTATTATTAGAATTTCCATTTATTTAAAACATTATTTACTTGTCAAAACAATGAAATTAATGGGTATATAATAAAAAAATTTACACAATCATATCACATTAATTAATTTATTCAAATAATCTAATGCCACTATTGAATAAGTCTATTAGGATAATTGGTTTTAACCCACTGAAGATTAAACAAACATTATATTTATTTTGGATGACAAAACCACATGTTTAACATGGAATTCATATTAAAAGTATCAGTTAGGTAATAATGAATTAATAATCCATTATCATTAAATAAATAATCTCAATCTCTATTTTCATTTTATGAATATGTGTAATGTAATTATTTTAAAATAGACTCCTAAACAAATCCCACACCATAGAGTAAATTTAATTATATTAACCAATGTTATTGACATGGGTCAACGATTTATATTAATTTCATTAAAAATGATAAATAGAAAAGATAAATTTTTCATGTACCAAATAATGGATAATGGAAAATATGTACTTAGTGGTACATTTTAGTTTCGTAAAAATTAATATATCAACAAACCAACTATAAGAATGCTGATGTTAGTTAATGAAGGACTCAATTGAATATGGTTCTATCATTTTATAATTCAGAAGCTCATCATGATTCATATTATATGAATTCTATGTATTCATAGTAACATTTTTATTTATTCCATCAAACAAAATATGATGTTTCATATGGAAAATCATTTCATTTTAGATCACATTTAGTGTCAACAGAGAAAAATTCGGATGAAACCATTGTGTAAAAGTAATAAACCTTGTCTAACCAACAATAATCATTGTGGAAAACTATGTAATTATGAAAAATAATATATATGGAATATTATTCATTAGATATTTTTTAAAAAATATATGAAAACATATGTTTATCTGAGTAATTCTTGGTAAAAAGCTATTGAAATCATCAATAAAAAATAATATATAAAATTTAGGACAACCTAAACATATCATTCTAGGGTGTAGGGTTATATATGTAGTTAGGTATTATTCGCAATGTATTTAATTGTGGAAATGATTAAATAGACCATCTTTTTTGGGGATTATTACACATAAATGAATATATTACATAAAAACATCATCATAAAGACACAATATAGGGGTGTATTCCTATTAAATCCACATAATATATTCCTTACAAAAAAATAAAATTTTTATCCTATAATTAGGCATATCCCTTGGGTTTTAATCAAAGTTATCTATTCACAATATCTATATATTGTCTAAAAATATCATTTCTTACCAATTATAGTTACATGTGCCTTTCATAAATAGACATTATATAATAATTAATGGATATTCATTTTATTTTAAAAATTCTTACATAGGGTCTATAAATAATAATTTTAGTCAAATACTAGAAAATAATCATCTCATTTCATGAATGATTTTATATATCTCTTGAGATTATATTGACATGTTGTACTATTCGTAGAATAACTCATGTAATATAATTATTCATAACATAAGGAAAAGAATATGAAGGAAATTTCATCTCAAATTCTCAGTAAGTGTGTAAAAATTAGTAGAAATCCACTAATCACATCCTGAGATTACATGTTTTTGATCATCATCATAACATTTGAAATTCAAACCAATCGTATTAGGGGATATAATCCCGATTCATTATATAAATCATGGATTTTCATAATTCATGAATGATAAATGAATCAATGAATGTATCCATGAAATAAAACAATTTTATTTTATATATAAAATAATAGAAAATGAGATCCATAGTAGTGATGGATCACAATTAAAAATATCATATTTTATTGGGTTAACTCCACAATCAATAATATCCTTAGTCAAAATTCACTATGAACACCCTCACAATGGATCTACTGCCTTACTAAACTAGTTTCACTCCACATATCGATAATTATTATCTCATGAGAAAACTATCATTAACTAGGGTATTTGAGGGAGAAATAAATATAAGACACCCCATCATATAATGTATAAAATGTTTATTTTTGAAAAAAAATATGAACATATTAATAAAATCATAAATCATGGGAAGGGAATGTATTGATTTACATTATATTATTTCCGCATATTATAACCCATAAAAAATAAGAGGGTATCCAAAATGTGTATTATTCAATATAAGGGGATGAAATTGGTTTAGAAGAATCATTCATATTTAAATATATGCATAATTTATATAAATAATTATAGGGGATTTTATTATTGATAATGTATACAGTAATTTATATTAATGAATGTTATCAATAATGGTAAATTACATTAAAACATCACTAGAATATTTCCAGATGAAAATAAAATTTTCACATTGCAAACACTGGTTGGGAATATTAATATTTCCTAATTATGTATGAAAAAATTGGGATGAAATATGTTTTTAAACTTTTAGGGAATATCTAATTCATTAAAAATTAATGAAAGCATAAAATTCTGTTCATTTTATGAACATTAAAAATAATTAATTTCACCTTTTCATTTAAAATCAATAACTACATCAATTTGATAACGAAAAGAATATATATTTTATAAAATTTTGTCAAATTGAAATCAGAAAAATTATATTAAAAAATAAATGTATAGTATTAAAAATAATTAATATAGCAATTATAAGAACCATTAGTATTGATGAATTTTTATTACGAATGAAAGTAATATTTCCTTTTCATCATTAAAACATATTTTATTACATTGTCTTCACAAATAAATCACAATGAAATGAAACCTGAAATCTTATGAAATAAAAATATTATATAGTAATTCATATGATTCATGTTATATTTGTTATAAACATTCATTTTTATAAAAATAATCATAAACAATCCTGATGAACAACGAAATTGTAACATGAATATCATTACTCATGTTTGGATTTATATCAATGTTATATGAAATTTTTTTTAATTAATTTAAATATAAGATAAATTTTTATAAAAATCAGGTAAATATTTATAATATATTGTATAGTCCCCAAATACAGTTTAACCCAATTTTGTTAATAATTATATATTATTCATAATGTCAAATTCTTCCTTTTAAAAATAGTTTTAGATTGAATGATTTTTCATTTGAAATTTTCTAATGTTCCACAATACAAAAAAATTTAATACTTATATAAAAATAAAATATATTCCTTGAATATTATTTTATTATCATCAATAAGAGGATGCAATAGAAAAATGAATTACACTATTCATGGTGTAGGTATGATATATGAACACCTAAAAAATGTTTTTATTATTCTATATATAATATGAATAATTTAATATGACACTTCTATAAAAATAATTGCATGTTTAAGAACCATAAATATCCATTAAGAAAACACAAGGACAATAATGACATTTTGTATTTAGAATACTATGTTCATAATACCATGAAGGAAACTAAAAAATGTCATCTTAAATTTATTCCCCATCTGAACCCCTTAAAATACAATTGAGATTTGAAAACATCATGGAATAATATAGAGAATATATAAAATAATCGGGTGCCCTAAAAATTCCCTTAAGGGATTATACATGATAAGGAAGCATAAGATGTGAGTTAGTGGAATAACTTGATATCATAAAAGGGATTGTAAATGAATAATTTTGTAGAATCATAAAATAATATGTATTGTACCATAAGATGATGAAAAAAATGGGAAATTGAAATTCTATTTAATGTGGAAATAATTTATATAAATTATAATTTATATAAAAACATATCAAGGTTATTAAATACCGATAATTTAATTGGTCAACTCCATATTCCCATACATGATGTCTCATGAGAGTAAAACATTAAACAATGTAATATGGTATATAAAATTATAAACCCACCATTAACATTAATTTCGTGTACATATATTTGTGTTACACATATTTTTATTAATCATATTGCATAAATATTTGAATTTCCCATTGATTGAAATGGGTTTCATAATCTTGTCTTGTAACCAAATAAAAAGTGAATCAATAAAGATGGAATTTGAAAAATTGTCATAAATAATATATTAAAACATCAGTGGTTGGGTGAATAAGATAGGTATACATGTGAGAGATAAATATATTCAATTTTTCCAAATTCAATTACATTTTGGAGAGATAATTAGAGTTTCGGTGATAATTATCACAACGCAAAGAAAATGTTTGGTTAGAGAGATCCCATACCTCTAGCACCACTTCACAGGTACATTCATTGTCAAATTAAATAATAATATTATATTATTTATTTTAGTTTTTAATAACCTTTTTCAATGTAATTATAACTTTTATTTTATTTTTTAGAGTTTCATATACAATCTCATAAAAAAATTTATTTAAAATTGTGCATTTTATCGATACGGGGATTGTATATTGAAAATAAAATTGATAAGTCAAATATGCTCAAAGAAGTTATTTTATAATGATATCTAGAATATAAATCAGTGAATGAAGATAATTTTCCACATAAAAATTATTTTATAAAAAATAAATGAAATGTTGATATAAAAAATTTATCATGTTACAATCACAAAGACGGTAGGTTATACATACCAATGCGTATCGATTCCATTTTTTTAATGAACAGGATGAATATAAAGTAAGTGATGTTTTATACCTGAAATAGGATAATTATATCATAGATATCATATCATTAATTATAAAAAATTAAATATATCATTAATGTGATGTGATAATAAAATTGAATCACATTACTTCATGAGATACTAGTCTACAATATATAAGAACGATGTAGTCATTTATTCAATTTTTCATATATTAACAAGGAATATGAAATATTTATTTACTAGAATGATAAAAATTTATGCAAAATAATATATAAACATAAAATTAAAAATAATAATCTTCCATTAAATATTAATTGAAAAAAATAAAATTTCATTGTGAGGTGGTAGTCTATCATGCTCACAAGCAATGTTATCATGTTCCCTTATGAAAATAGGGTGTTTAGTGCTGAACCAAGACAAAAACGTATCTTTGAAAGAGGATTGGGCTTCTTTTGCTGAAGTAAGGACTCATGGTTTGATTCGGGATTTAAAAATAATTGACTTAGCGAAAGACCCCTTTTTTCGTATACTGACAAAAAGGAATCATCCGTCAGGATGGATCTTTGAGAATGTATCTGATGGCACCAATATAAATCCATTTGATTCTAAGACAAAAATGAGGATTCAAGAATCCATTATCTAATAAAATAATGGAACCATTCGTACGTTGTTGAATAGAAAGAAATAATGTCAATCATTGATCATTTTTTCACCAGCCGATTGTTTTCGAATGGGTCGATTTGTCAGTGTCAAAAAATATCACAATGCAATAAAAGAATCATCAATAAAAAATATTTCATTATTACAATTAGGGATTCATTAGGTATTTTTAGAATTGAACTTCCCATTTCTCATTTGTATTCACTTTACTATTCTTTAATAACTCATAATCAGACCTTGGTAACTCTCTATTTTCGCCTTTATAATTTCAAACAGAGTTTTATATGTGGTGTTATAATCATAGCAGTATAATCATATCATAAATATCATATAAAATCATTATAGAAATAATTATATCTACTTTTAGAATAATTGATTAAAATTTAATTATATTGGATCACGAGCTAGAAGTCGGTCACACACATGATCAATGATTTTGTATCCTATTTAAGGGTGGATAACATGGTTTTGAAGAGAAACAATTAAAACCACATTAATCACATTTAACATGCATCCAAAATAGACCATTATTTTAACATATTATATACACGTTCTCAATATGTCAATAATGTATGTATTAGAAATGTATTATGTCATTTTTAACACAATGCATTTCATTTTTTTCCTTTTGTAAACGTATTTTACCTAAAACATTATAAATAATTTCTATAGTTTCAACTACTCACTATGTAAAAAATGTATGAAAAATAATTCAATAATATAAATTATTCTAAATCCAAATACATAATCCATTTTTAATAATTTACCTTTTATAAGTGGATGAATAAATTTTATAATTGAACCCACATACAAGTTGACAGAAAACTTTTCAAGGAAATTCATTTTTATAGAAATGATGATATCATATTTTCTATATGAAATTTTACTACAAATAAATGAATTTAAATTATTATTTATAGATTTATAATATATTATCCTCATTTCATTAATCCCAACCAAGGGGTAATTTTGACTATTTATAATTGATAAACTCTATGAACATAAAAAAGATTATGGTAGAATGTTTTTTGAAGAATAAATATAAACATATAATAAAATACAGAATAAATATTATTTTATTGTAATTACATATATTTATTGTATATTTATAATAATTATTTTAATTAATAATATAATTAAATGTATAATTATACTTTTAAAATAAATAATTTAGTAAATATAAATGATATTTTTAAAATAAATTGTTATTTTTCACATAGCAATGGATTTTTTTGGAAGGTCCCAAAATCATACCGTAAGACGATAAAAATTATATTATTTTAAAATAATATTATTTTATAAAATTGAAATTTATATATAATCCAAATATTATATATTATATTTTATTATAAAATAAATATATGTCATTTATGATGGAACATATTTTTTTTGTAGAATAAAATATGATTATAAAATATGACAACTTATTTATTAATGATTTGAAAATAAATTTATAATGACAATGAAGACATTATTAAGTAATAAATTAGTTAATATGATTGATTCCATTTAATTTAATGGCTAAGTTATATCGGTCATGTTTCAGTGATAATTTTTAAATATTATATAGTTGTTCGATTGAACTATTTTTTTGAAACATAGGATATCAATTAAAATTAATTTATTTTAAAAATATATTTTCTAATTTCTCATGTCATTACATTATACCATAATTTTTACATGTTATTAGTAATATGTTTTGTTAATTCAGAACTTCTATTATGGAAAACACATATTGGAAAATGGTTTATTTATACATCCACATAAAATATAGTAAAGGGAAACATGATGTTTATAAAATAAATGGGTCTCCCCATTAGAGTTCATTAATGGTAATTAAACATATTAACATGTAAATAAATGATTATATAATTATGTGGAGTGAGTAAAATCAATTATAACAATGAATTAAATTACCTATAGAAATTTAAGGACCTCAATTCCGTAATTCTCGGATGATTTAAATGATCATTTATGTAATAGATATGAAGGTAATATGTTAAAAATTTTCTTCAGAAACCACTCCATGTAGCTGAGGGGTATATTTATTATAAAAAAATATATGTTAATTTAATTACAAGAGATATATATTTTCCAGCATTAATAATTTCCACTTAAATATCAAATTCTCTTTAAGCTAAGATAATTGAAGACATATATTTTATTCCAAATGTGCTAAGTAAATCATATAATAGATCAAATATTCTATAAAATAATAACAACATGATCCTCATGATTTAAAAAAAATGGTTTGTAAATGTTATCTGATATATCACATTAATCACTAATCTCATAATATTAACTCTCACATTTCAACATAATCCTTTCCAAAAGATTCAATCCTTAAACCCATTCACAGTACATATTCATAAACATGATATATCGTTTGCAAAAGAGATATTTACATTTAAAATATCACATGTAGAATTTATTGTAATATATATTCTCCCTAAATAAGATTAGTCACCTTGATATCTAATTACACAATATTAAATAAGGAGTTTATAGGACATTGATCTTATGGAAAACCATAAGCACCTACACCCAGTATGGTATCTATAACTATTATTGCAATATATCATAAAGACAATTATGAATCCAAAATTAAAAGAATACATATATGTTTCATGATTATTATAAAAAAATTTTTTTGTAAAACATTTAAAAAATAAATTTTGAATACCTATACATAAATACTTTTACCATTTTACATTTAATATTTAGTTTTTCATAGGACTTTGATTAGTTTATGGGATAACCCTTTGACTAGTCCATTGAATCAGATAATTATAAAGATCCCCATGTATATGAAATCCAACTACTTCGGAATTCATAACATTAATAAATCCATTTCAAAATTTAAATCATCTTCCCAGCATTTGATTTATTATTTTAGGTTCTTCTAACAACCATCAAAATATATATGAATCTGTATCCTCATTTCACTATGTTCATTACTATATAAAAAATCATAAAAGTACACATATACTATAATTGCATTTATTAATCACACCAATGTTCAAATTATTAATAATATATCATGATATGTGAAGAGGAATAATTAAGAAACATGTCTCCCTATTCATAACAATGTTAGCTCATATTCATTGAATTTTTCATGTCAGTAAATGTAAATATGATTCTTCCTCATACTAAACATTCACTAAAACCAAAAATAATAATATGATAAATAATAATCACATTGTGACAGAATATAATAATGAAAAACCTTTTCTATTATGTCTAAATCATAACGCATTATTTTAAATCAATGACACCATATGTTTTGTCTAGGTAAATGATGATCATAATCTATTCCAATCCTTTAGGAGGGTTTCTTTAATAGTCTCTAAATTTCAAAATCGTATCACCATTGTGTGTAAAACTAGGTGGGCAGTAATAGAATTTTTGGAGTATCAGGTAACTCCTGAGTGAATCATGACAATACATTTTAATATTTATTTTAACTTGGTAAATAATTTCCCGATACAAGGACACATGTATTATATTTTCATGGATGTAATTTCTCAGAAACCACTCACTCAATTCATCACCAAGATTCATTAAAATTATTCCTTGTTGTTCATTTCGATATTAGTATCCATAGGGTTCCAGTTAATGTATTCACATCCTATTTTCAAATGGGTAACTAATAATATTCTTTTACAGAAACTATAGTGAATTTATCCATTTAAACATATCATTTAATGAATATTGAACAATAATATCCATGAATAAAACATAAGGATTTGAAAGGCCTAATGTCAAAGGAAGACATGGTTCATAATACAATGAGTTAAAATAAAACTTGCGATGCTTTCTAAATTGTCCATTTCAAGTTCATAAAAGATTTGAAGCACAACATTTGAGGCAATGATATAACATAACATCATAAATGAAAATGTACAAGAGTAATCATGTGGAATCATAACATAATGAATGGTATCCTAATTTAAAGAAAACATATGAAAGTGTAAATTATGTAAAATAATAAATAATCATATGTTAGTGCTGACTTCCCAGAAAAAATCACATTGTGGAAAGAGTGCCATCATTGATCTAGTTCACTCCTTAATCCCATAAATTCTGCCTCAAGGGACAAAAAAAATAACCTAATTCATTGGAGGGATATAAAATCATTAGAACAGGTTTCAAATTCATTCCACATACATGATTTTTCATTATTTATAAGGATATAAATCATAATAACAAAATATATGAATTACCAATGATTGTAAATGGGTACCATAATCTTATAATGCAACATAATCAAAAGAAATTCCTTTTAAAATACATATGAAAAATTTTCTTAATTAAGGTATTATCCCATATAATTAAGGGAAATAAGATATTAGTACATCTCGAAGACAATTATACATTTTATAGAATAATTATACATAACTAATAAGAGTGAAAGCGAGTTGTTGAGAAAATGACCAAAACAAAAAGAAATGTGTGGCTTAGAATGTTCTCATATATTGAGCCTGATTTTTCATGTTAATTAGTTATCATCATATATAATAAAAATAAGATAATTGATTATATTTGTAAGAACCTATTTTATGAAAATTTTAAAATTTATAAAATTCTACACGATTTCATATTTAATTACAAAACTAATTAATTTCACATCATATATTTTAATGATAATTGAGTTTTATGACAATATCACAATGGTAAGAAGACTAAAATCAAAGGTACAATTACACAATCATAAAAAGAATGATATTATTGAAATTAATATAATTTTTTTACATAAATTAAAAATTTAAAACAAACAATGAAATTTGGTTTTTAAAAATAAAATATATTTCAATCATGGTAATATTATGTCTTATGTACATAATAGTAAAAATCTTTTTTTCCAAAAAAAAAATAATGGAATGAATGTTGATATCATTTCATTAATAAATTATGGAAATTATATAATAATAATATTATTATTTATTAAAATAAAATTTCATATTCCCTCGATTTTATTTTATTTTAAAAACAAATCACAACACTTCTTGAGGCGGTAGTCTTCCACGATTATAGTCCAGGATATCATTTATTCATTGAATGGATTGGAATGAAATTAAAAAATATTTCTAATTCTAATAATGGTTTATATTTTAAAACTTTCATATATATATATATAATTCAAATTAATCATTATTAACTTTCAAGTGAAGAATAATTGAAAATTAAATCACTTGGCTTTACAAGGTGTCTATCTGCAGAACACGTGACAAATATTGTTGAATTAATTAAAGAATGGAATGTTAGAAGTCATATTTGATATTAAAATTACATAATTATAATTATATCATATTTATAATGTTTAATTTTCTTATATATCATTATATCTAGTTATGAAAAGCCATGATGGAGAAAATTATCTCAGTTCATGAGGCGGTAGTCTGTCACACACACAATCAATATTATTGTTTCCCAATTGAGGGAGGATGATATGATTTTATTTCAGGTCAATAATATAAAAACCAACATATATAAAATATAAATATTTCAATATATAATAATGGCTTAACAAGTTTTGAATGAGGTTTAATAATAAATTATATCAAACACATGGTTTTTGATGTTATATCTCCTTCACCCAACTTAATTTGGTTTGAAAAAAGCCTTAGTATGTTAGTTTTCATAAACCGATATCATTTATACGATGAGGTTTTGGAATTATATATGTGATATTTTCAGCGACTCACCCAACCTACTGTATTTGGACATTTGGAAAGGACTTGATTTTTGATGTCTTAATATATGCAGGGGAGAGGAAACCGTTATAATTTTTTAAAACCATGAATTAAAACCACATTTGTCACATGCCTCAAGGCCCCAACATATATGATATTTTACCCTTATATTATATTAGGAAGATATATGAAAAAATAAAAATTAGACATGTCTAGGTATTCTTACCATTATAATTTTATTTTAACACAAGGTAAACCCATTTTTACTTTAAATGCATTAAATAATTTTTCAATTTTCAAAATGAATTATGGTATAAAAATTGTGTTTCAATTTGAATAAAATTTATTAATAATACAAATATGTATTAAATTTTTTAAAATTCAACTCACATAGTTGGTATTCATGGGTTTATAATTATACCTAAAGAGAAGTTAAAAAAATAGTTTATCAATAAATGAAATTTTAAGGAAAATATAATTTCATATTAACAATATGACATATAATCTTAAATAAATTTATTTAAATTTATATTTAGATAAATATAATCTATAAATATATTTTTTATAATTAATATTTATGTGCTATTATAATTATTTATAATGGAGAAACATCATGTACTTTATCAAAATCTTCAGAAAATAAGTATTTTAAAGAATCAAACTAAAACAATAATAAATTATAGTATACTGAAGATTTAAATTTAGTTAATTCGATATAATATAAATAAATTTTATTTTTATTTTTAAATCAAATTAATTTAATAAATTTTCATTTAAATAAATTTCTGTATTAAAAATAAATTTCTTGATTAAAAAAATTGGTATTTTTAACAATGGTCTGAAAAAATATTATTTTCTATAAAAATATCCATATTTCAACTTTGGTAATATGAATATGATGATTTCGAAAAGGTTATAAATTTTATAAAATTAATTTCCAAAGTTTTCTAAAAAAATAATTATAATTTTATATCATAAAAAAATTAAATTACATTTTTAATGGAAACAAATTTCCAATAAAATACAATATATTTATTATATTTCTGTTTTAATTATTTATAGTTTATAAACAAATAATAAATAATTATTAAATTTATATATATTTGACAAAGTATTTAATAGCATACATATAATAGAATATATTGTGTAGTCTATTTTGGTCACATATAATTAAAAATATTTAAATATTATATAATGAGTTGTTTGAACATTTTTTTATGTAATTTGTTTTATAAAAAATACAAATTATTTAATATGGTGGTGTAAAATTAATTTTATTTCCTCATTGAGGTTGTTGCCCACACTAATGCATGTGTATCTTCCCAACCCATGGGCCACAAAATGGTGCCCTAAGTCAGAGGGTCACAGAGGCTCATGTACAACACATTATACACTATAGGATACAAAAATTTTGCGAGGGTCTATGATAATACGATGGGGTTAATATTCCCTCTTGATTATAAGGAGGAAGAAGTATTATAAATGAATAAATATTATATCCATAAAATCAAAAAATAACAAAACAATTGTTTCGATTGCAGTAATAACAATGAATTCTATGGGAACTATCATATAAAAAAATTATGAGAATTTCATAATTCTTTAAAAATGATATCCAACACCTTGAAACCGGTTTACAGTATAATAAACGATTCAAAATACATGAATACTAAAAAAACTATATCCTGATGGGATCATGGTCCATAACATGTTCATGTTCTCCCGTACTCCTATGTAATAATAAATAATGCATCACACATAGGGTGAATTCCCTAGTCCCTTCAATCATCCATGAAGTCTATATGCGATTCAAATGGTGTCCCTAGTAGGGTGTGGCATAACACTCTATAGTAAATGACCAACAGTGTCTATAACAAGTCTTTTATATGTATATAAGTTCATGAAGTGAGCATGTATACGAAAATTAATGTAATAACAATAAAAGTTATATTTTTCAGTCGATCAATTATCACTCTGGTCAGGATGTAAAATTATAAAGGATAATTTCAATGAAGGGAATGTATCATTAATGGGATATTCAATGTAATCAATTATCTAACCTACATAATCTAGGACCAAAGATCATAAACGTCCATGGAATCCTAGTTGGTTCAATCAGTGGATAAGAAATGTCTCATTAATCCTATTGTGTCACATCCAAGGATTATAAATTTTCCACCGAATCTTATTATATCGGATATAAGGATTAGAAATTTCCATGTCATCATAGTGGGTTAGAACCAAGGAGTAGTAATGTCCAAAGATTTCTTAAGTTTTAGAAGTGTCATATTAAGGACACTCTATTTTTGGAATAACTAACTCATTCACGAAATCATAATCCTTTTCAATAATCAATATATTAATCCAGTCATAACCATACACATGTGAACATATTATCTAGTACATATAAATATTATAAAAATTAAAATGTTCTTTAATGTTCTTAAAACATTTAACAATCCATTTTGGTACCACCTTTAATTCCCCATATTATTAACTTTCTCTCCTCATCACAATGGTGAAATTTCCATGGAAATAATGGACGAACCCTTCCCATGGATGATTTAGGATGACATAATAATATCTAACCTTGTATAAGGGATTCATTCTGTTTTAGAAACATGAATCCAAAATTTAGTTAAATAGTCAATTAATTTAGAAATTATTGTCTTTATGGTATCTTTTACGTATTGATTGCAACAAGTTATAAAAATAATAAATTGATAGAATGATTCGGGCTACCATCCATATGTCCTTAAAAATTCCTTATATATTTTTGAACTTTAGATTTTTATGTAGTGACATAGAATGAAATAAAATAAGAATACATTAGAAATAGGGAATATGATCTCTCCCAAAAAAATGAATCTTCGATAGATAATGAAATAATTACAGGATTCTAAAAAATAGATAAATCACTTGGGGTTATCTATTGAGAAATAAATATCTTGATTATGATGATGGTAAAGAACCATGAAAATTTCCAAATTTTTGTTGTCTTTGGAGCATCTAATGGGATGATGAGGGAGGTTCAGTCGGTTGAAAACAAATAAATATATATGTGGTTATTCTTATAAGTGAATTGGATAAAAATAGACATATCTATTGTTTTTAATGGGTTGCATGACTGGGTCATAAACATGGTCAAAATGTGCAAAAGGAACTATCTCAAGAGACACATCGCATGTGTTGTAAACAAATTACGAATAACTATTTGAAGACCATGAAAAACTACCCTATTATCATGTCATCATAACACACATGGGTATTTTTCATGGGTCTAGTATTTAAAGAAAACGTTTTCCCTCTTCTATTCACTAAATATTTACATAAGTTATGTTCCAACCTTTTATACTGAGTGGAATAGATTATACTAACCATGTGGCCCAATTGTTTCATCCCAAATATAGGGATCTAGGCTTCCAAAAAACCCCTAAAACACTCCTTTCCTCAATATCCATACAAGGACTTCATTGATGTATAAAAATAAAAATAAATTGAAACTATAAATATTTTTCATCAATGAAAACATGGGTTCATACTGTCATACCCTCTAAAACGAAGTCACTATACAATTTTTCTTCCACGGGTTTTAAAACATCATGTTAGAATAACTATGTCCACTATGCACATATTTTGGCCCGCACTCCCATGTCTCGTAGTAAACAGAGTTGTGCCTCCTTTTAATCTATACTAAATAGACATACGTACCTCAGAGAGAATTCATGGTTCGATCAATGAAAGAAATGGGATAAAATCAAAATGAATCATCAAAATCCAATTTGAAATCCTTAGGATCAAAATATATATGATGGATCGACAACAATAATTTTATTCAATGAAACATGGAAGACATCATTGATATACTGGTACTTATAAGTTATCAAAAACTCATATGCTTTCAAAATTATTTTATAGAAGATATCAAACCCCCCAAAAATAAAGGAGTCAGATTCCCTTACCTCTGTATCAGACTATTCCCTATACTGGGTGATACTCACAAGAAAACTTGATCCACATCCTTAACCTATAGAGGTCATCGATAACGGTCATTATGTAGTTGTTTAATAGAAAAAGTAGAAATAACGTTCTTTCTGACCAATTTCACCTTCTCTGAATCATCATGACCCATATGAGGAATTATTACAACTACCATTTATATATATATATATAATGTATAGGTTGAATGTCATGTACTACTATATATATCTACCTAGGGTTGAATATGTGTAGTTTGTTGGTAACTATTATTGAAGGTGAACTCAATGAAGGTTATATTATTCTACCAAAACCCTATAAAATATTTTACATATTCCATTCTCATTTCTGATAATACCTATATAAAACACTCTAACTTAATATCATTATTATCTTGATATGCTTTTCTTAAGGGAACCAATGAACTAAATTCGCTCTATAATCCATGAGATAATTAAAATTTGAATCGGGTTCTTTATTTTGATATTATTTCATGAGGATACTCATGATAGAATACCATTAAATGGGTGTAAATCCATCCTATAAAACCTACCAAGAGTGTATCTATGATATTTATAAAATTTGAAACCTTCATCCTATTATAAAATATTTACTGTAAAACTTCATTGAACTGTGTAACCTTGATAACCCAATTATGAATTTATGGAGGGTTTTTTATAGTTCCACTTAGGAAAGGGTAACTGATATAAAATACCAACTATTCACAAAAATTCCACCTTCACCTAAATATATATGGATCATCGTATAAAAAAACAATTTATCTACCACAAAATAACATGCAACCAATAATTGTGGAATAAATTCCAATATATTTTATAGGACTGGGATGCACATCCCATGCAGTTTCATGAAACACTTAAATCATCTATTCTTTCATGTATGATAAAACCCAAACAGAACCATGAATGTGTAGAATTTAATCCTCAACAATGGTCTAACTAAGTCAAAGATTCTTACTATCCATGCGTTCCCTTAGGAATAAAAATTCATAAATTTATAACTACATCACTCCCACTTTATCCAAATGTGTGGAATAAACTACGGAGGATTTGTGAAATGGTGGCCTTTATTTTTTCTAAACATGCATGTTCATCTATGAGAACCATTCCATTAGTTTCTATTCACTACTGGACTCTGATACACATTAGTTCAAAATCATATAACATTGAGAATGGTCTACTACAGTACATTTACCAGGATTATATGTTATCCATAAAAATTATTGGAGATACTCTACAATTATTCTCATTATATGGGTCACAAAAGGAATCTTTTAGATATATTTGACTTTATTGTGTAATGAAAACATCAAAAAATTATCTCCTATAAAATATTTCATACAACAATTTAAGACATGAAAAACTTCAACTATAGCAAGTTCATGCTACTAATAATTCTCCTCATATGGTTTCAATTAGCAATATCAATATTCCACGAAATGATCTCATTATATCTATAAATATAATAGGTCGAAGCCCGATTCTTTAAAGTATACCATATATCTATTTCTAGAAATTAGAAGAGTTGGAATGAAACTAATTTCAACCATCAATTTATCCCATAAGAGGCACTTTCAAAAACGTCATTCCTTTTAAAAGTTTCCCCTTATTTTTCAATCATATGAGAATAATATGTATATTAAAAGTATTTGATAATGTACCTATAATATAATACCAATAAAAATATATTTATTATGTAAAATAAATTTTTATGCATCCTTAACGAATCCAAAACATTCAATTTTTTGGATTGATAAAAATTTGAATAACTGAAATGATGTAAAATATGAAGTGATCATTATCATGCAGAACTAAAATTTTATGAGATTGGAGTATAGCGTATTCTCCATTAGTGTACTGATAAATATAATTTGGTGTTTGGAATAAATGTTTTCAGTCAAAAAATCTACCAAGATGTCCACCATGTCCTTAAAAATAGACATAAAATTCCAAATACTAACAGTCATAGCAAGATATACAAAGAGACCAAACCAGGTATATAATTTTTATGACATATATCTATTGGCCTGAGACACACATACAGATAACTAAAATTAATTTCAATATTAGAAATAACCCAAGCACCATTATGCTGATAAATTTTTTTTATATAATGGGAAATAAATAATGATTCTTAATCATTAAATGATTATGTTTTTTATAGTACTAATATTTATTAAAGGTTACATCCTTATTATTTTGTACTAAATGACTAGGGACCCCCATGAATATGTATTGGATATTTTAAACCCTTTTTTGTACAATTCATTTAAATTAATCATGAGATCCTACAACATTATAATAACCATAATATAATGATGAATAGAAATTGGTGTAGCTCTGAGAACTTGTTTGATGTGATAATTTTCCTATCATTAAAGATGTAGTCTAGAAATGTCTTTTTAGAAAATATCCCACAATTTATCTATAGCTTGAGGTAAATCAGTCGTACATGATCCTTGATAATATATATATAAGCAATAAATCTATGTTGTCTCCTACATATTACACAATGCTTGGGTCAACCTTGAATCACCTAGACATTCCATTGAAACTTTTAGAAAAACCCTACCACTAAAAATAAGTTAACTTTGGGAAATATGGTCATATATTTTCTAAAATTACATATTGTATTCGTAAAATGTTTTACCACCATATTTTTATATGTCACAAAATTGTTTTCAAAAAATATTTTATTAAATTTTTTTGGAACAGATGAACTATTTTTGTTCTAATTATAAAAATATTAATAGAATATAAACATGTTAGTTCAAGTTTTTAGAAATAGGTTTTGCTGAAAAATATATCTCTTGGTAATAATATTAAAAATATATAATATTTTATTTATAAATTAAATTTCAATAATAATTATAAATTTTTAATTTCAGTAAAATTACATATTGTATTTAATGATTTACCACACATAATACATATGTTTTAATTATTATACAAATGATTATTTTGACAAAATTTTAAAATATGAGATGAATATATTATATTAATAATGAAATACATTACATGTAGAACCAAATTGATCCCCACCCATTATTGATAAAAAAATATATCATTGAAAAAAAATTCCCACCCACGAACACACCCCAAATTAGGTTGCAGGACACAATTCTATCGCTAGAAAACCTTGCATTCCAACCCCCAATTCTGCCTTGGGACACCCCTTCTCCCCCATGTTGGATCACCACCACCATGATGGATCAACCACACCAACAACTTCATCATATCAATGCTTGAGACTCCAGTTGTAGCCCAACCATGTTATATATAGCCCCATCAGCTCCACCCATCCATGTCATATCTATCACTAACCATGTCAGATGTTGTATATGGAAAAAAATATGAATAAATACATCAAATTTCATTGAGGGAGGTACCAAGAGAAGTGAAAAAAGTATTCTTAAACCATAGGGAATTGATGGAGTAAAATCAAAAATAGATATAAAAAATAGAAATAGACCAGAAAACCAATTCCAAATAGGTTACTTAAAATCATACTTGTGAATCTATAAGCCTCATGAAGATAGATAAATAGAAAATATGAGCCCATAAAATTATTAATAGTAATCTCCATGTGAATTATCTTTTTACTTCACACAATATCCAAAAAAATTCCTTGAGTGTTTACAAATTCATCATTAATGGTTGAACCTTTTTATGTAGGCTCAGCCTGTAATTGGTGAAGCCTATACAATCTTGTGAAAAAGAAATCCAGATGAAAGTGAAATTAATCAATTAAAATATGTAGCATCATGAGCTCAATTATAAATAAAAAATCTCCCATCAAACAGTACACAAAAACCAAAAAATCCACCCATCAAATAAAATACAGAATATGGAAAACAAATTGTACCCCAAGACCACAAAACAAACTCAAATTAGTACAACTAGAATTTAATGTAAAAATTATTTTCATGTTATACATTCAATGAATTATAACATCCAATGAAATAATCATAAAATTAACAGTCTATAAAATGAGAATGTTTATTTATACTCTTCTGAATTCATTAAAACCATTGAAAAAAATTATTGTCATATTACATGTCTAGATCAAATAACATCTTGACGCATGAAATAAAAATTATCACATGGATTCCTTCTTTTGATAGAATGGAATTATATATAATTAAAACAATAATTTAGAAAATGTGAATCAATCATGAACTAGTGCCACCAATATCTTAAAAATGTTACAATCAGAGAAGAGCCATAGTGGGGAAAAAAGACCACTCTCTAGGCCCTCCACACCATCCTCCACAAAGAAAATACTTACATCCATAATGGATGAAAAAATAAGGTATAAAAACATTGGGCTATATGGGTAATGGTGGAACACAAAAAACCCTTTCATGTAAATCCTTTTTGAAATCATACCGAATGGGTTTTTCACCCCAAATTCTCCTTAAGGTTGTTTCGAGAAATCATCATTCACCTATAAATTTGGACGTTTTCAATATTTTTCAAAAGAACCACATCCAACCACTTACCTCTAAAATTATAAAAATATATGTCAATGCAAATCTGGAAATAATTTTCAATGATTCCCTAAAATCACTCTCTTATTTTTGGTAAAAATCATGAGGATACCCAAACATGATCTTCAATAAATCATCATTTTCCATGCAACCAACACTACCAATAGAATGACCACCCATCAACCGTGCAAACAACCCTAAAATCTATCCAACAACACTAGTTGCTGCAGATATAATTATATATTTTCCTTTATTTGGAGAGCAGATTCAAAAAAATCACACATAACTTGTCATCCCCAGCATACAAAGAATCCTAGTGTATAAGGAAAGGGGAAAATATATATTTTCGACATTGATGAGTGTTTCGAGTAATGAAATGAGATTTTACTCTTCTCATCTTATCATTCCCCCTACCAATTGTCCCTTTTAGAACAATGGATTCACATAATCCAAAACACATCAAACTCCATAGCTGGTTTTGGGGTAGCCCTACCTGAAGGATTAAATTTAACTACCCCCAAGAACTGGCATCTAGCTTCAGATGTTGGGATTACATGACAAGTAACGATTCTTCAACAAAAACCATCTAGAGCCCTATGGATGGATGAGACGAATTTGAATGCACCTCAGTTACAAGTCTGATTCCATGTGAAAACATCCTTGTAATTTTTGAGAATGATAGTTGTGTTCTAAACATCTGCTTCAGTAGTTTCCATTTCAACCAAATTCCCTCTTTCTCCTTTGAAGAGATTAAAACATGAAAAAAGTTCATCAAACAAATAGATGTACAAAAAACTCGTATGATGAGGAAACAATTTCTTAAAATTAGACTCATGGTAAAAAAAAGAAAGTAGAATGGACGACATGAAGCATATAAAACTGAGGAAATAATCACTAGGATGAAACCATGGAAGAATAAATGACGATTCATTACAATGTAATTTCATTGAAGTTAAAATCTAGATGATTATTAAATTAATCGACCAATTTAATGCATATTTTTTTAAGAACTAGTAGTATTACTAAAATAGTGTTTGGATAGGAATTCTCATTCAAGAAGAAATTGTTTATGGTTTTCTATGATTTTGAATAATCATCACAATTAGATTGATTTGGTATCTCACATTAGGATCCCATTCATTGTTCAATTTTCTTTTTTCATGACTGGACATATTCACCTCTTTATAGGGGAAGTGATAAATATTTATTTTATTTTAATTGATAAGGGAGAATCATATTCCAAATGAAACTATGGCAGATGACGTTATACACTAGTAATCCCATTTTTTTTGGTAATGTGAGTAATAGGATATGGAGGGAAATCCCCTTTTGTGTGAAAAAACATGTGTCATTATTTTAATTCGTTTTAAAATAATTATTAATTTTTAAGTAAATCTGGGTTTTAAATTGAGTTCCTACATCTAAAAGGGTGATGTAGGGTCTACTATATAAGGGGAACACCTTATCTCTATAAAAATGATATGAATAAGGAAAAAACCATAGGAGATATCATAGTCTAGTAACCCACATCATACTTTTTAAATAACAAAACTACATGATAAAGCGTCAATGTCACTATTTAACATTTTACAGTTGTTCAATGTGTTGGTAATGTTTTATTAATTATCAAATTTATTTTTAATCCATTATAAACATATAATTGGTTGAAATTACATCAAGAATTTCTAAAATATACTCAAAAGGGGTGGTTATTTGTTATTGAAAATAAGATGATCACAATTATGAAAACCAAGAAAACTATTACCTATTCGATCATTGAAATGGGTTTAAATAATATGTTAGAATTGTTCAATTCCATGGTAATGATTTAATGATGATCTTATTGAATTTTAAACCATTTTACTAAAATAATTTGTTGTAATAATTTCTATATTTTTTTTAAAACGAATAAGATAAGTTTGTTTGGTTAAAAAAATGGAGTATTTGGTCTGTTAATTGATAATCTCACATTTTCATGAGTTTATGGTAGATTAATTGGAATTATGGTTTTTTATTTTTCCACATTAATTAACACTGGTGGGATAAAACATTCTATTTATTAATAATGTTAATGAAAATTTGTATAAAATATTATATTGATTAAAAAATATACAATTTATACATTTCAAATGAATTTAATGAAATTTAATATACCTCAACTGCATTATAAAACATCATATTGTGCTTCTTAATATAAACATGAATTTGGTATCATTAATATCAAAGTTATCCCAATAATTTCACTAAATAAACCATGTATGGATACAAAAAAACATGTCGTCCAGATGTAGATCAAAAGATTTTATGATTTACATGATTATACAAATGGTATCATGTTTTACATAAATTTGAGGCGAAAATTATATAGTTTAGTTTGGGGTTTCAAGAAGAGTCCCATTGATCTAACTATTATGGTTACTCATTTGTATTCAATTTAATTGGTTTTTTATTTATTCTAATTTATGATCTCCATCCATCCATTGTAGATAATGCTGATCTAATCAAAGAGTGTTGATTTAGTTGTGGGTTCACCCATGGTGGAGCCCTTATTTGACTACAGCTCAACCGGTGCCACTAATGGGTGGGTTGAAGCAGACGAATTCCCCTCACTAAAGACTCAAGTTTGTGGAAGATATAGTGTGCACGATGGTTAATTGAATATGATCATATAACGGCCTATTGAATGAAAATTAATAATAATTTTTTAAAATTAAATGAATATAATATATGATAAAATTAAATATATGAAAAAATATGAAAAAAAATAAAATTTCTATATGTTACTAGTTACTTAATTTTTTTATGAAAAGTATTATTTTTTTAAAAAATAATAATATATTTGTTTTATAATATAAAATAATTTGTCAATTATTTTAATAAATGTCAATTATGTTTTATATCAATTATATATTTATTACATTTCAATAAGGTTTTTTAATTTCATTAATAATTATTATGTTTATATTTATTATGTTTATAAAATTATATTATCATTATGAATTTATTTTTTATATATAGTATTTAAATTTTTATTACATGAAAATCAATATAAATTATAAGTAATATTAATACATAGAGAGAATTAATAATTAAAACAAATTAATTATATATTTTTAATAAAATGGTATATATTGACTTTGTTAATATAAATAATAATATGTGTAAAAAAATTCGTTTATTTTAAATGGTTATTATAATTGAATTGGTTATTGTAACAGATTTGTTTGATGATAAAATTATTCCTAGTAATAGTTGTTATTAATAAAATATTAAAATATTGGTAATTATTTTAATAGTATGATAATGTAATAAAATTTAATGTTGGTTAAATATTTGTTAGTGATAAATGATTAATACTAAGAGATGGATTTGTCAGTAAATTTAACTATTGGAGAATAAAATAAATATCAATAAAAATTAATATTTTTTGTAATTTATCATTCTTTACAATTTATATTATCTACCAATAAATTTATATTATTATAAATTTTATTGTAGTGTATCCACTTCTGATGTAAATTCAACTCGTCATTAATTGAAGTCAACATAATAATGTTAGGGAACCAACTATTATATTACTATAATGATGGAAAACCCAATCACCTTGAGGAAAAATGGGTCCTATAAAATATGACCCCATTCAATATTAAGGGGAACTCCCAATAATCAAGGATCACCAAAGCAGGAAAATATATGAAGGAATTAGAAAAATATATATCAAATAATGAAGATACTAAGTTATAGGCTATCAAAATCGTGTTTCTCACATTTGATATACCACTACTTTGATCCTCATGTATTTTATCTATATAATACATTTTTTCAACAACATTTCTCTAGGAAATAACATAACTACCAAAATAAGGACCACTCTCATATCACTATAAATCACATGTCTATTTAATATGAACTAATCTACAACCATGGAATGATCATCTACATGTACTCCAACACCTTGATTGATGAGAATATGATGAATCTTTTCTTGAACATAGAGATTATGATAACCCATTATCATCTGATTTTGGAGGTAAAATCATAATAAATTACTTTATAGGAACCATCCTCCTATATTATCAACTCTCAGATATATTTTTATCAGATATTCAACTCACATGTCTCTACCTCCACCCCCGATGATAGAAAACCAAACTCCAATTAGTCATTCTCTGACTAATATTCAAGTACCAAATACCTCAAATAATTTCTCCCTAACAACTTACACAACACTATATTGTTGAGATGTCTAACAATCCTACTTTTTTTCCCTCATCTCCCATGTTACATTCATTATTCAGTTCATTATTCACTATTTCATATATGGTAGCTAACCCAAAAATAATCCCCTATGATATAATGGATTCTTTATCCCTTCCTCAAATATAAATTCCTTAGACAGCTCATCAGAAAGAGATAAGGGAACTGTGTGTGGAATCTCTATGAATCAATATGAATATTCCATATCTAACAAATAACTGTACTCTAGATGCTTAAACACATTGGAACACCCAATCTTCAAAGACTCTGGAAAAAATTATTCATAATATTTTAATTTTAAATAGCTCCAAAAATTATCTTGATTCATATTTTCCATGTTTGGGAAATCTACCCAATCCAAGGTGTCTCCCAAAATAAAATAAACTAAATTCTAGTCACTCCCCTCTAGATGGATCTTCATATTCTCTATGATAGAGTAGATAGTCTAAATCCAAATTTCAACAGCCTAGGGATTCCATCCCCTGAGAATGTGAGGGGATTCTATGACTAAAAATCACATGAAAACTCTAACATAACCATGTATGGTCATATATATCCATAAATTGTGTTTATAATATGTCGGAAAGCCTCTTCAAACTAGAAATTTGTACTGATTTCAATTATAACGGGAAGATTCACAAATGGAACTAGTGGATGTTCTAAGGGGGGGGGAAGGCTATCCACCATTCGAGAATGCTTTTCACCAACATCATAACTCATAATCATAGGTCGTTATTGTGTAATGTCTCCAAAAATTATAGTCACATGCCTCACATATCACATGGTACTGACAATATCATAAACATGTAAATATCAAAGTATCAATCCATCAAATATTCAATTCATACCCTCCATTTCCCACTTCTAAATCTAGTGTTGTGAAACACAAGGATCCTACATGTACAAGATGTACTACCAATTACCCACTGCTGTGGGTTGTCTAGTTTAATGTTCTCTACAGTAATCTGGGGGTCTTGGTATACAAAATGGGAATTATAATTTTTAGTGGAAACAAAAAAAATATGTTTTAATTAGAGACTCTATTTAAAGGTGACCATTCAATTTTTGAATTTATATTCCTTTATGTTCATAAATTATTTATTAAAATTTGTCATAAAATATTGAATTATATATACTAAAATTCTTAATTTCCAAATCCCCATACATATTATAAATTGAATTACAGGATCTATCTAATAAAAACCATAAAGATGTTCCATCCCATCAAACCAGTGGTCCATGACTCGACATGGCATAACTAACAAAATAAGGTGGTTTCTGCTATATATGTTGGAAAAGTATATTTGGGTGATGCAATTGAATTATTTATCCAATTATGTAATTGAGTTTCTAGATTACATGGTTGTTGAATAAATAACATATAAACAATAGAACAAATAATAAATATTATGTAGTCAGGTATTGCATCCTAAATGGAATGGAATAATTCATTACATATTTATTAGCTATATTAATATACTGTTTCATAAACATTTATAAAATATTGAAAAATGATAAGGAAAATATTTAATTGAACATCTGAACAATAATAAGAATAATACATAAACTTTTCAACACCAAATTGCGGAATCTAATCACCCATAAAATGCACAAACCAGAACATCATATCCCCTAATATGTAGTTTTAATTTCCTTGTATGTTGGTTATCTACTTCTAGTCACATGTTGATAAAATATTCAAATTCATTCCTTGTCTCCTGGTAACTGATCAGATATAGCAAGGAGAAATTGAAAAGAAAACCCTCTAATACAACCTTATAATATCCTAGGATGGGAGCCACTAAATGGCTCCCTATGTCAGTGGGACACATGGCCTCATATGTGCCCACCCATATGGAAGGGGAGGTGAACTAGTTGTGAGGTTCTATAGTTATATGGTGGGGATATTATAACATCCTTATCATAGTCACTGAGCCTTATTATAAATTAATAACAAGGAAAATTCAAAATATCAACCAAAAATAATATATATATATATTACTATCAATATTAATAATAATCATATCCAATTACGGTGTTAGATTCAAAATTATTTCCATGTCATATAGAAATATGAATTATATGAAATACATGGAAATATGAATCCAGTTAGTACTGGTATCACGTGAAAAAAATACTAAATGGAAAATATATCCTGATAGAATCAAAGTCTATATCATGGTTATATAGTCCCCTTCTCTTATATAATAATCAAGAAATCACCAATAATAGTGTATGTTCCAGAATATATATCTAAGAGCTCATATATTCTCTTTAATGTTTGTGTTTCATTTATGTTTGTTTTTGAGAGAAAAATCAGTTTTTGGAAATTTTAGGAGGACATGCCTTGTACTTATAAGTACACACTAGGTACTATATTTCTACTAGTGATTTTATATTGGTAGGGAAATGGCCGAGTACATGGCTATATGTGGTGACCTGAAGTCCTCCTAGAGAGGAGGCCAGAAAAGGCATGTACATGATGTGTACTTTTAAAGAACACATCATGTCCTTTCTTTTTTTCATTAAATGGGATAGGGTCACGTCTAAGGGACAGAACATCCTTCTTCTAGACCTATTTCATATGGGATCATTTGTACAACCTTAGATTTTCCTCGAGCCCCCAAATCACTATCAGTTCTCTAATACAAACTCCATCAGATGCATTGGAATCGCATCAGTGATTTCTTCCACCTTCTAGAACCTTGTTTCTTGATTTCCCCTCTTTCACATGGTATCTTCGATTGAATGTTTTGAGCATTTTTATATATCTATATAATTCTAGGGAGATTAAAGGAATGATGTTCACATATATCGATCTCATAATGTTGAGGTAAGTGGTGTGCTCCTTTCTGTAGTTATTCTTTGAGTTATATGTTCAAATGATCCCAAGACCCTTGTTCGGGGTATTACATGTTTATGGTTATTATTCTCACTTTTATTTCCTGCTACTCATTCTTTGTTTGGATAGGGGTTAATTTTATAGGAATATGGTTATATTTTCCATGCTATGGTTTTTTTCCAAATGTATTCTTGTTTTGACCGTTTGTCCTAGCTTTGCATGTCAAGCTACTGCTTTGTTTTCCATTCCTAGTATTGTTAGGATGGAGTGATTTTATCTGAAATGTTGTGAGATACAGTATAATGTATTAACAAGTAGTTCAAGAGGTTTAAATTGGCTGACAAATATCATTTTTAAAATATTAACTTACACAGGGTTTTGGGAACCTTGTTTAGTAGACCACGGGGAGAATGGATGTTGAGGGCTTCTCTAGTGTGTTTTTTACAGTTATTTTGCGAGACCGCAGGGGGATGGACTTTGGGCTCCCTCAGAGTGTTTATAGTTTCCTTGATATGTGTAATAGGTATAATTTCACGTTCAATTCTTCCTCACAGTTCCTATTAGTTACCAATATGAGTCCATAGGGGGAATTTATGGTGAGTACTTCCTTAGAGAGTCTTCACTAAAGCTAAACTAGAGGGTTTAGACTGTGTGTACTTCCCAAATGGTTTCATTTAGTTGTTGGGTGAACCTGAGGGGTTAGGATGTGAGTACTTCCCAGAGGGTTACCTACTTTTGATTGGTTACTCTTGATATATAAAAATGAATTCAAATAAATTTGTAGGGTTGTTACATTGTGTACTTACTTTTTTACTGCATCATTTAGTTCATTTCCTAAAAAATATATTCTTTTAATATTAGGCCCAAATGTTTTGGTGGTTTCCTATTGGGATTAGTCTCAAACCCGGTTTTGGTCATTCTTTTGGCCCCAAACAAATTATGTTGCTTCAATTATCGATAAGGGAAAGTGCCCTTACACTTCCGGTACTTGATTGATGTGGAGCTGGGGATCATGGGACCAAGCTCAGGCTTGCGATGCAATGGAGCTATTTTCATGTTTTTGTTTTTTAATTTGGTTTAGTAATGTATCCATTCATTGTGACTTTTTTGGATCATTTCTTAAATATACTTTTCAAGAATCATTTATATATATGTACTCTAATTTTTATTACTTCCTCTTTTTTATTTATTGAATATTTTACTGCTTCTACTATTATTATCTATTTTACTTCTACTGTGTTACTCTTCCAATGAGGTAATAGTTTCCCCACTGTCACACCCAAGTCCCTCGCTGTTAGTCGGCAGCCTTTGGCATTCGGTGAATTGCGATTGAGGCCAAGTGACCAACTGGGTACGGGGTGCCTATGGGCGGCACCCAGAATCGTGAGGTTACAATGTGGTATTGGAGGAAATCTATTCTTCTTGACATATTTTTTGGAGCCAATATCCAGGGATATGAACAAATAGGTAGTTGGTAATAAGTAGTGTCTAGGAGTAGCAAACCCATGTACATAGAAAATCCAATTTACTTCGGATATTGAAAATTTGCTAGTTTTTCAATTTTTCAGTTGATTTGATTTCACCATTGGATGATTCACATGTATTGTGCTATTATTGTTAATCTTATTGGGGTTCTATTTCCGTTTCAACCAAACGAGATGAGGGTATGCCATCTCATGCATCATATATTCCCTTACTAGAGATCAGATGTCATGCATTTTTGCCATCCCATTTAGGGTGAATTCATGATTTCATGTTGTTGTGATAGTTGTTGTGCTAGATATTCATGTTGTTTTGATAGATTCATTGATATAATCCCGGATTTTTGAAAACTTATTGTTTTGTGTTAGATTTTGTTTTAATGGACGCTACATATTGGTTCTTGAGGTGTTATGGGACATCATGGACAGGGATTTGGTGGATCATTTCTCTGTTATTTTTATATATAACAAGTATACGATTTATAGAATTGATTCGTTGGGGGCATGGGCCCTCACATATCAGAATTTGGAAATTTAATGTTTTTGTTGTTGTTTTTATTGGGTATCATAGTAGTTTCTAAGGACTACTGTATGGAAGAACCCATAATTCATGACATGTAATGATAAATACATGCCACATGTCCTTATTTTTGGGATGGAACAGTTTTTCCTAAGTACATTTCGTGTACTGTTTGTACACACCATGTAGTCTCTAACCGTGTCACTGGATGTGTGGGTAGGGACACACGGTTGGGAAATAATTGGTGGAAATCACTGTGTTCCTGATGTACATGTCATGTTGTGAAGACCATGTGTCCACCCATGTGACTGATGACACAAATGGATAAAACATAAGGTATACATTTTGTGTCAAGCATGAACATGCCCTGTAGTGTATCCCATGTATCTGGTCATGTAGCAAACAATAGAGTTCAGGGAAATATTTATTGTACACATCATGCCGTTCACAAACATGTTATGTAGAATCATCTGTGTAACTGACCATGTAACTAACAACACAGGTAAGTGGAGTTCATCTGGTTCACGCTGTGTCTGTCACTAACACACCATGTTGTCTCATTCTAGGGAAGCCATATGGGTGAGCCGTGTAGAATTACTCGTACAAGGATAAAGGATTCAACTACACACCATGTGTTAGGACAAGACACCGTGTGTTTTGGGGTGTTACAACCAGGGTTGGTAGAAGTACACACACATGTGAAGGATTAAGTGAACACACTGTGTAGGCATTTAACTCTCAATGTATCAATGTTTTAAAAAACTTGAATTCTTTCTTTCTCTTATTCCCTTATTACACTTAAATGTTTTAGTCCATGTAAATATTGATCTATGGGGTGCAATTGACCTTGTAGAGTCATGCCATTGTGTCATCCTTCAGTTGTCAGCTAGTTACATAGCTGTGGTTAGACACCAAATATGGCTGATTAGGGACAATCAGTAGATCCTCTAGTTGTTCCAATATTGGTTACAGCTATCATTCTAGATATAGGCAATGACGCACAAATCCTAGAGGGATTTATTAGGTTTTTGTAGGCCTTTGAGGGGTTCCACATCCTGCCCCTTCTTGGGCAGAGTTGAAGCATGTTTTCCAGTTGTTGCATCCTCCCACCTTCATAGGGGAAGGAGGACCTCATGCATCATATTCATAATTAGAATCCATGAAATCTATCTCCGAGCTTCTGGATATTCCTCCATAGTTTAGGGTGAATCTATTGAAATATATTTTTCAGGATTCATCCATGAGATTGTGGGATGTGAACTAATAGGTGGGATGCCATCAGGTTATGTTGTGGGATGAGTTCTAGCATTCCGGTTATGACAAATTCTACCCAGAGACGTTGTGGTCCAATCAAGACAAAGATTTCATTAGTCTAGAGCAGGGAACTCTTTCAATTATGGAGTATTCTTCTCACTTCGTAGATCTGTAGCACATTAAACCTATTCCAGGAGGTGATGATTTATTTCTGGCATGGAAGATTGAAGATTGCCTAAAGCACGACATCCGATCTCAGGTGAACATCTTCAGGATGACATCCTTCACTTCTATAGTCAACCAAGCACTGATCACAGTGAACAATCTGAGGGATTATGGAGTTGTGAGATAGGGTGACTCGACAACCGGAGTTTGTATCCCTCCTACTGGCAGCAGGATGCACCGTAGGGAGTCTGGGCTTGAATATCAGAGGAGACGAGGGACTAGTTCTGGTTGCCATGAGGTGTGCTACTAGTGCTGGAATAGAAGTCATACGAGGCCACATTGCATGAGTGACCTAGTGCAGTGTCAATCATGTGGAAATATGGGACATCTTCATCTTTTCTATCAGATTTTCTCACCAATATCTCGTTAAATGGGTTATTCTATGACTCTTCATTCAAGTGCAACACCACCAATTTCGTATCAGTCAGGGAACTAGAGTTCATCCGACCACTCAAGACAAGGTGGAGGACATGTAAATGGTATCCAATTTCATGTATTTTAGCAACAATATGGTGGATTTGCTCAGGGTGGTCAGGTAGGATCACAAGGCCATAGAGCAGGTCAAACTTTTGCAGTGGAGTAGACCTATCAAGATGTAGGATCCCTGACCCTCTACAGTTTGAGGTTGGCTCTTAGTTGCCTCTGATTTAGCTTCTGATCTTTTTGATATAGAGGATTCAAATATCATTATATATGTTACTTTTTTGGGTAGACGTGGGATCAATATCTTTTTTTCACTGATATCTTTACCTTAGACACTCCATTTGGGAAAAGAACGACAACGGTACAACAATTCAAGGAGATAACACTAGAGGTTGGTGGGTGTAACATCTTATGGGACCTATATGTTATAGAGATGATAAGCTATTATGTCATTCTAGGAATGCATAGTTTGGTTCCCTTCTATGATGTTTTTGACTACTATCATCGTAGGTTGAGTTTCACATCAGTAGTGGGAGAATCATTTCTTCATAAGGGCGATTGGGATGTCTAGGAAAGCAGAGCGAGACCCAAGCATCATGGGTTGGGAGGAGTTACAACCCATATTTGTAGTCCATATCCGGATGACCAAGGTACTTCACTGATGAACATTCCACCAGTGTTGGATCACATCAGGAACATATTTCCAGAGGACTTTTCAGACTTGCATTCAGAGTGAGAGGTGAAAATTTTTATTAGGCTTGTTCCTCGAGTGGCACTATTGACCATTACTCTTTATAGGATTGCTACACCATAGTTGAAATCGATCAAGAAGCAGTTTCCAGAGTTATAGGGAAAGGGTTTTATCTGACCCAAAACATCTCCTTGGGGTTCTAATATCCTATTCGTGAAGAAGGAAGATGGTACCCTCGGGCTTTGGGAGGATTATCAGATGTTTATCCAGTTGATGGTCAACAATCAATATCACTAACCGATGTTTGATGATCTATTTGATCAGCTTCGAGGAGCCTAAAAGATCATGAAGATTTAATTGAGTTGTGGATATCATCAGTTGCATGTTAGACCATCTAATATACATTTTAGAACCAACCAAAGCAAGTTTGGTCTACAAAATTACGTAGTTATGACATTCGGTCTCACAAACGCTCTTGTTGTCTTCATGAAACTGATGAACATAGTGTTCCATATATACATGGATTATTTCATGGGGGTCTTCATGGACGATATCTTGGTGTACACTCACACATGAAATGGACATTCAACATATCATGAGATAATTTTGAGTACACAATGAAAGCATCAGTTATATGATAATATCTCAAAATGCCATTTTTTGATGGACCAAATTCATTTCCTGGGTCATTTTATAACAGAGACAATAGTCTCAGTAGATCCATAGATAGTGAGAGAAGTAGTATCCTTGGAGCGTCCGAAGACCGTCTTTGAGGTTCGATGTTTTCTAGGGCTGACTGGGTACAACATATGTTTCCTACATGACATTTCTCACCTAGTATCACCACTACCCGGTCTGACTAAGAAGGCTGTGAATTACTTGTGGTCAGATTCTTATGAGTCATCCCTTCAGGAGCTGAAAGAAATTTTGGAATCAGCACCGATACAAGTTTTTTCAGAGTCGAGAGATGCATCAAGTATCAGGTTGGGAGTAGTTATTATGTAGGGAGATGGATTCATTGCATTATGTACTCCGAATTTGAGGCTACATGAGAGGAACTACCCGACACCCGATTTCGAGTTGGATACAGTTGTTCATGCTTTACATTTTTGGAGACATTATCTTCTAAAAGATCATTTTTGGTTTTCACCAACCACAAATTTCTCATGTATATCTTCATTCATCTTGACCTGAATTTGAGATTGTGATGGTGGGTAGATAACATTCAGTGCTTTGACCATGAACATGCCTACACGTAATGTAAAGGAAGCGCAGTGGCCAATGTGTTGAACAGAATAACTATGATACATGTAGTTAAGGAGGCCAGTAGTGAGTATCAGGTTATTTATTTGTTCTCTGAGATGCATTTGGGTGATCATGACAAAATAGGGGGAACCGATTCTTTCATGTGTGGTTGTTAACTCTACTCTACTTGGACAAGTGTGAATGATGCAGATCTCAGATTCATAAGGCCTAGTCCTTAGGGAGAGTGTGTCAGGAGAGGACCCTATTCATGGATAGACTATAGGGGAGGATGAGATCTTGCATTTTAATTGGTGCATATGGGTGTCAGCCGATATATGTGAGGAGTTAATGCTGGAAAATCATTCCTCAGTTTGTGAAGTTCATCTAGGCATCACCAATATGTATCGTGATCTACAACATTAGTATTTCTGGCTAGGTATGAGAATATATGATACTGGTTTTGTCATGTTGTATTTAATGTGGCAGTAGGTGAAGGAAGAGCCTCATCAACCAGCATGGCTTTTAGAGTAGTTACCCATTTCCATGTAGAAGAGGAATGATGTCACGATGGATTTTGTGACAGGTTTTCTGAGGTCACCTCAAAGGAATGATGTAGTTTGGGTTTTCATTGACAGACTCAAGGTGTTTTCTCACTTATTTACAATTAAAGAGATATTCAATGTGAATGAGTTGGGAAGGTTGTACATCTGAGAGATTGAATGTTTAAATGGAGTTCCACACTCCATTTTTGGATAGGGACACATGTTTTACTTCATGGGTCTGGAAGAGACATCAGAGGGATTTGGGTACAAAGGTAATTCTGAGTAGAAAATTCCATCACTAAGTAGATGGCCAATCCGAGCATACGATTAAGGTGCTTGAGGAAATTTTTCGAGCATGCATTCTAGATTTTGGAGGTTCATGGTAGAAACACATACCTCTTGTGGTGTTTTCCTACAATAATTGTTTTCATAAAACTATTCGTATGGCACCTTATGATGATTTTTATGGTAGTCCATGTCAATCACCCATATATTGGAAATAGGTGGGAGAGGTAGCTAAGCTGGGACCTCGTCTTATCTAAGAGTCCACAGAGCAGATAGAGTTCATTCTGAAGAGGATGTCTGATGTATAGTCAAGACTGAAGTATTAGTTGATCGACAGTGACAACCTCTGGAGTTCAGGGTCAGGGATCAGGTTTTTCTACATGTCACACTGAGGATGGGACATAGGAGGATAAAGAGATAGGGTAAGCTTTTGCTGAGAAATGTCGAGCCATTTGGGTTGTTGGAGAGAGTTGGGCCGGTGGCCAATTAGTTGCAGTTACCTTAGAGGAACTAGGTTATGCATGATGACATCTAAGTTTCTCAGCTTCGATGATACTTTTCAGACTCCACTAATGTTTTCCAACCCGAGGAGGTTGTGTTAGAGGTGGACGCATCTTTCTAGTAGCGTCTTATCCGTATTGTTGATTGAAGTGTGGGGGTTCTCTAAGGACAATCATTTCCTCAGGTACGAGTTCTCAGGTAGCAAGGGTGAGTGTAGGATGAGACCTGGGAGAGGGAGATGGATGTACTATCATAGTGGTCAGAGCTATTTGAAAATTCTTCTTCTACCTAGACTTTCCAGGGAAATTTGGGGAAATGTTTTTTAATGGGGGGATATTTGTAAGAACCCAGATCTTCATTTATAGGTATGTATTTCTTTTCTGATTTTCTTTTAGAAAAATATGTGTTTTTTTGAATTTTTAGGAGTACACTCTGGGTACAAGGATGGTGTGGGTGATCCTGTACTAGATGGGTAATGGAAAAGTACATGGTCATGTGTGGTGACCTGGAGACCTTCTAAAGAGGTGGTCACAAAATGCATGTACACACCATGAACTTTTAATGAACAAGAATTGTACAATCAATTTTTTAATTAAATAAATAATGGTCACATCTAATGGACAATTTTTTTTATTATCGATAAATATCATCCTGGAGAATCTTTAAGGCCGTGAATATTCATTGATCCCCCGACGTTCTGGTCATTATCCGATCATAACTCATTTAGTTGCGTTGGAATACCATGGCTGAGTTCTTCCTTATTCTGGAACATCATTTCCTTATTTGTACTCTTTCAGTAGATATTCTTGGTTGAACTCTTTTAGTGTTTTGGTAGATCTACCACTTTCTAGGGTCAATCAAGGCTGGAGTTTCACGTATATCGATCTCAAAACATTGAGGTAGGTGGTTTGTGTCTTTCCGTAGTTAGTCATTGTGTTATATATGAAAAAGTACTCAATACCCTTATTCGGGGTATTGTGTGTTCATGGTTATTATAACTTTTATTGCCTTCTATGAATTTTTTGACTGGATAGAGAATAATTGTTAATGAACATAGTTAACTTTTCAATGCTATGGATATTTTCCCCATGTTTTCTTGTTCTGACCGTTTGGTCTAGCTTTTCTTATTATGGTGTTTCATTGTTCACCATGCCTTGTATTGTTAGGATGAAGTGATTTTATATGACATGAGGTGAGATAATGTATACTATTTATCCAAGTAGTTCTTGAGGTTTAATTTGGCCTCCGCATATCGTTTGTGGATGATTAATATACACATGTTTCAACAACTCTGTGTTGTTGACAATGGGGTGAATGGACATTGGGGGCTTCTCCAGAGTGTATTTTTTACTGTTATCTTCTAAGACCAAAGGTGGGATGGAAATTTTTCTCCCTCAGAGTGTCTGTAGATTCCACGATATGGGCCACTATGGGAATTGGACATTGAGTTTTTCATCAATGTTCCTATTAGTTTCAGATACGAGACCGTATGGGGAATTGACGGGGAGTGCTTCCTCAGTGAGACTTTTTAAATGCTGATCAAGAGGGTTTAGACTGTGTGTACTTCCTATAGGGTTGCTTATGGTAGTTTGGTTGAACTAGAGGGGTTAAGAAGTGAGTGTATCCAATAGTTTTACATTAATTTTATTGGATTATCTTGATATATAAAAATGAATGCAATTTAATTTTTAGGATAGTTTCTATGTGTAATTCCATGTTTACTGTTTCATTTTTTTATTGCGTGCCATATATATTCCCTGACATTTAGGTAGAGATCTTTGGGTGGTTTCCTACTGAGATTATTATTGCACCGTGTTAGGGTTATGATTTTGGGCTGAAACAGAATATTTCACGACAGGTATAGATAAGGGAATGTTCCCTTATGATATAGGTACTTTATTTCTGTGGAGACGGGGAGCATGAGACCATTCTGAGGCATGTGATGTTGTGGAGCTATTTTCTTGTTTTTCTTCTGTACTTTGGTTTAGTACTATATTATAACATTTTGAATTGATTGGATACATTCCTAGACATATGTATCATGCGTCATTTATATATATGTATTCCATTAAATATTACTTCTACTATTTACTTATTGAATGTTTTACAACATCATCTATTGTTATTTGTTTTACTACTGATGTGTTACTCTATCAATGAAGGAATGGTTTCCCCACTATCACACCCAAGGCCCTTTTTGTTATTTGGCAGCCTCTAGAAATTAGGGAAATGCGCCAGAGGCCAAGTGACCTACCAGCTATGGGGTGCCTCTGGGCGGCACCCAGAACCGGGACGTTACAAAAAATCTCTATAGATAAATTCAAGAATGTTACCAAACAGAAGCATATACATAGTGGGAGATAACACATATCAGTCCACCACACACTGTGTCTATCAAATGTCCAGTCCTTGGATAAAAGATTAAGGATTTTACATGTATTAGTGAACAAATTAATAAAATATTAACTTATAATATCCAGACTATCAATGGTCACAACGAGAAAGATGAAAAATCATAATGGATAACTATAAATCATGGTAATATTCATCAATGGAATACACCGTGTATTCATGTATCGTACCTACAATTTCTATGATCTGAGGAGAAGAATTTTCTAGGGCATCCTAATATGGTGGATCCAATAAGTGTTAATTTCCATTGAATCCATGTATGTCAAATATTAGGATTAAAAATTATTATGTGGTTTTATTACTTTATACCCATCAATTGAAATGCCTTAGGTATCAATGTGGGTATGATCCATGGACTATAAATTTCCATGGAATCCAAGTGGGTTGTATATTTTATTCCATGAACAATCCATTATCCTCATAACAAATTGATTATCCACTTTATAAATAATTACATTTTTCACTTCAAAAATCCCCTCATAATCATACACAAGGCAATAGATTATCATTTTCATTCCATTCATTTAAAAATGAAATGATGCATTAAGGTTCATACAACATTTAATCCCTAATTTTTAATAAAATGCAATTCGACCTATGGAAATATTTATCAACTCACCCAAGGGAGATTTTTTTATAGATAAAGGGAACAACCCACCACATGGGTGGTTTGTGTTGAGGTCAAAAACCTCAAACCTAGTATAATTTTGTCATGGAATTTCATTATCCTGAATCTATCATTCAATTAAAGGGTATGTTAATTTTTAATGAAATTACTGGAAGGTATAGTGTGGCTAAATATAGAAAAAACGTATAAACAACAAAAAATTGAGGGAAAAGGTAAAAAAACCTGTAAAATTACCTTAGTATGGGCCCCATATAGAATATTCTCATATTTTTTCTAGGATAATAATAAAATGGATGAATAGATTATGTACCATAATTTTAGGCATATGTGCTAGCATGAAAAAAGAATCATTGGTACAAATTATTACTACAAAAGGATCCTAATGAGTGGATAACTAAATAGTGACCATCCAATTAGATTGGAAGATCTTTATAGTGAGGTTTGATGTATAAATAAGACAAAATCCTTGGGGTGGAGGCTTGAGATATTCTAACAAGATGATAAGGGGTGTTTTATTGGCTGGAAAAAAATAAGATGGGGATACAATGTTGATGTTTCAATTTAATGGAACAATAAACTTTGGTTATGATGATAATGAAATATAATGTCATATTGTTAATGATTAATTAATGTTTAATTAATTTATTAACGTAATGTAAAACTAATAATAAGGGAAGGATGTAATGTATTAATTCTCTTTAAATGATTCTGTGCTTATTGGAAACCTAGTCATAAAAGTGGATATCGGGTGTCTGCGAGACGTTAGTTGAAATTGAGTCTAAGACTTGGTTATTCTATTGTGTGGCGACAAGCTATGTTATATTATATACATTTTTTGTTTCTATACTCTACTCTACCCCATCAGTTAGGGAAACTAACACCCCATGGATTCTGGGCCCTAGGGGGTGTTTTCCCCAACATTTCTGCTGGGAGGATAGATGGTTAACAACCCCCATTGTCCCTACTCTCTTATCATGGTAGTTACTTATTTTGGTAGGCACATTGGTTAGTTTTCCCCATATATATTTGTAGAGTTCTGTAATAGCTTGTGGTTATTCACATATTAATATATTATGGATATAGTTTCTAATGTACTACTATAGGTGTAATGTGTATTGGCTATGATAGCATGAGGATCCTTACTCAGTGTATGGGCAATAATGGCTTGAGGATCAATACCCTATGTATGATACATGTTATGTGAGCTGTGGTGGCTCCAAGAAACTACATGGCTACTTTTATTACATGGAAGTGGTAGCTCTGTTGCATGAGGAGCATAGTGGGGTTCTTCGCCTAGATGTATCTGAGAAATCCTTTTTGGAGAGAGATGATTAGGACATGTGACATTGGGGAAAAGTGGAAAAACAAATGGGAAGTAGTTCTGTGGTACCCTTGATATTATTTTTTATACTATATACTCTAGTATGAAATACTTGGTGAGGGTAGCCATGGTGATTTTAGGAACATAGTATACATGTTTATGTGATTAGATAGCTTCACTTTTTGGTTACTGTGCTTTATCATGATTTCATTATATTTGCACGAGAGGCACTTGGGAGGATCCTATAGAGAATACTATTATGCTCACACTATGTATATACAAAATTTATTTCAGGTAACTTGGTGCAGGTTGGAGATCGGTCTTGTTTCTACTAGCTTGGGATTGGAGGAGCTGTTCGTGATTCGTGGTTGCTGTTGTTTTTACATTTTTTGGGCACATGCAGTTTTCCTCTTTCAGTTTTAGTAGTTTTGCATGACATTACATATGTGTTCATGGGATTTTATTTATATTGTTCTCTGAGTTGGATTTGGCTAGTTTCTATCATATCTCTCTCATTTGCATGTGTTCTATTAGAGGATAATGACTTCCATTTTGTGTTTATTATTCCCTCAGTGTTAGTCGCCAACCCAGGGCCTACTGGATGCAGGACTCGAGGGTCACTATATCCTTTCTCACATTGTCAGCCCATAAGGGGAAACCCTTTTGGGGAGTGTTTCGTGACATAAAAATATTATTACATATTTAAAAATTAATCTTTTTATAATGTCATTAGAATATTGATTTAAGCCTATAATAGAGGGAAATAGATGATTTTGTGTCTTTCCTAAATATTAAGGTTTGTATCACAATAGAAAAAATATATTGATTCATGATAATATTTTAAAAAACATTATATGTAATAAATAGTAAATAATAATTAGTTTTTGAGGAAAAACATATTTATCAGGGGACCCATTATTCCCAAATATTTCATAGTATATTTTCCACTAAATGAAGATTGTGTGGATATATTATTTTGTGGGGAACGTTAAAAATAAAATAGTCAAGATATATTAGATTTAAATTAATATGAAAATTTTATTATAATAAATCCTATAGTAAATAAAATAGTTCTAATCAATTAGAAATATATACAAAATTGGATAAAAAATACATAATGTTTTAAAATTACTTTTTTTTAATAAAAGATTGTATTCATTGTATATTTTATATAGAAGATTCAGGATTAGTTGAAGTGTGTAATGTATTATGAAAAAAAATAATTTTTTTCATGTTCGATGATCAATTTTATATTTACATGATAATGAACCTAGTATTTAATGGAATTGAATCATAGAAAAAAAATAGATTGAATTATTAAAACAAGTTCAAGATCATCACATATTAGATATAATTAATTTAATCAATTATTGAATTACCATCCATAAATTATTTATCAATTGATGGAAATGATATAAGATATATATTGTACAATCATTATATTCTATGAACCAGGATAAGGATTCCTCTAGTTGTGATACACATGGGTTCCAAAAATCTCTGAATGTTGTAGTATAAATCTCTAGTTTATACTCTGGTAAATCCTAATAGTTTTGTCTTTTGATATTGATCTCCACATGAATGTATACGAATGACTTCTCTATGAGCTCTCATGATATGTGATTGATATGTGGAAGAAGATCAATATCTATTCAAGAGACCATTCATAGAGCGGGATCTCTCTAGGGCTTGAGAGGATTATATTTGGCTATCGCTGTGTACATCAAATAATAATTTAGATGTTTTTTAAAATATTATACATGTGTTTATATATATCTAGGCTTAGAAAAAGATTTTCTACAAATTCCACTTATGATTTTTTTAATTTCTTTTCAAAACCCAATAAAATTAATAGTATTTTTATAATTATTTCACAACAAGTGCTTCAGATATGAATTAAAATTTAATATAATTATTTTAAATAATATTTAATTTATAGTATTTCTCACTAGAACTAATGAATTTGTCTTCTATTCATCCTTGATATTCTTAGGTCCAATAATAATAAGTATTTATTTACTAAATATATATCCATTAATTATGCTTCAATAAACAAATAAGTATTATATTAGCAAAATATAAATTACTATTTATTAAAATTCCTATCGTATAATATTTACATAAATAAATGGTCATTAAATACTTGGGAACATGTATACTTGAAAATTTATTAATCCATGTGAGCGAATAAAATTTATTCAAATTTTTATGTAATAAATAATTATATATATATATAAATGAAAATATGTAGCATGTAGTGTGTGACCCTCTAGGCCTATTTCTGAGTATATTAATGCAATGTACCTAATGTATAATGTTAGTGTTTTAGAGAATTCCTAATAACACATAGAAAATGAAATTAATTTATCAACTACAAAATACATAATATGTATGCTAATTAGGGAATATAATCAATTTATCATGATATCATTATTCAAGATGGTTTCACGCTAGTTCCATCAACCTATATTCTCAATGGTTCCATCATTGACTTTTGGAAAATTTATCCTTCCAATAGATCAGCATGGCCATGGATTTATTTAAGATATAACTTTTTTATCATCAAGCATGAAATATTTTCATCTATAAAATAACAAAAGGGAAAATATATCCTCCCAATAATCATTAATTCAATATTACTCAAGACATTAAAAATGTATCCTACCTCGCAACAAACATATTCCATCATGATTTTAAACAATACCTTAATGTTTGAGACTCATAATAATAATTAATCATATTATTATAGTATAAAGATAATTAGACACATATATATTTTGGAATATCCAATGATGAATATAAATGTTAATTTCTTATTAGCTTGACTTTTATTTAAAATTTCTGACACTAGATATTACCAAAGGAATGAACAATCAGAAGAGCCTCAAAGTCCTAGGAGTTTCCACCCTTAAAAGAATGGGTATTTTGTGTCCTTAAAATGATATAATCCTGTTATAGAGTATTAATTTAAGAATGTTTTCATTGAACTTGTGGGTTAGGATCACTTCAGAGAACCACAATGACCTTTTAGCATGATTAATACACCTAAGACATTATCACATACAATATTTCAAAGAAACAAATCATTATGTGACAAATATTGAATTCATATTCAAAAATAAGAACACATGATATCATAAATTACATATAATATGGGTCTAGTTAATCAACTCCATAATATGACCACATTCTCTCACATTATACTCATGCATTTGGTGAGATATTCCTTTAGTCAAGGGGTCTTCCATTGTCTCTTCCCTGGATACTTTTCTTAATGAATCTTATCCCATCTGATAAAAAATCTATTTTGAGATAATATATTTTCATTATATACTTTGTATGTCTGTGTGACCTTGACTCCAATACAAAGACATCACTAAAAAAATATCACAATACAATTTTATAGTGTCATTATATCTAGGTTCTAAATCAATCTCCTAGAAAAGAGTCACATCCAAATATCTTCTTGTCTTAATCAAATACAACAATATACTCAGGCACAACTATTTGGTCTTCGACAACTAGCTTCTTTGGAATATTCCATCTCATAGCTCATTTGTTGAGATAAAAAATACACCCTTAGTAAAAATTTAGATCATTTTGATCTATCTAAAAACTTGAATTAGTATAACTACTGATAACTAAATATTTGTCTCCCCCATACACAATTATATATCATTAGTCAGATACAGAAGGATAACCATAATATCGAACCATTTTTCACATGGATATTTCTTATATCATCCTCCCATGATCAATAAATAATCATCATCGAGTCTAGTATATAACATGGTATAAATGATTGAAGCAATTACGATAGTTTATGTGATCTTTCAAATTATCTCTATCTCATATTATGTAGGTAGATACATTTTCATAGAAAATTTAAACCATTTGAAAAGGGAAAAAATCTTCCTTTGGATTTTCATTCACTATATAAATTTTGTATCTAGTCAATATATGTAAATTTATGAGGTCATAGAAGCCTATTTGTAACACCCCAAGCTTCCCACGATGTGCTCCTCTTTGAATAATACAGTACCGTGTGTTGTATGGAACTTCGAGTTCTAACACACACCACAACCAATCAAACTAGCCGTTATGAATAGTAATACACAATTTTTGATATTTTATATATTTTATATTTCAAAATGGACTTCATTTTTGGATTCGGAATATCGAAATTATCTTTGGGTTAATTTTTTGTACTTTTCTGATAACTTTCATATTTTATGAATAGGGAAAATTACTAAATTTTAATTAAAAACAAATTTTAATCAAAATAATTAATTGTGATAAATTATGAAATTGAGAGGTTTTAAAAGATATTTGGAATTTATTTTTACCATTTAATATTATGTTGGTCATTGGACATAATTTCACCTTTAAACAGAACATAAACAAGTGTCAATCTTTTGATGGTTACTATTTCATAAAAACACGCTTTTTATTTTGACAGTGAGAATTAATTTTAAATTAATTTATGCCACTTATTTTTTTTTGAATTTTGAAAAATGGATTCCATATTTTGAATCATGATATCTATATTATGTAAATAGTTAACTCTTATTTTTATACATTTTGAATAATTATTTCGGTAAATATTTTATTTACTATGGTTAAAGGGTAAATATGGTAAATAAGGCTAGAAAAATATATTATAATTTTATTAATTTACCCTATAACATTTCTAACCATAGGTGTTGATACATTTCCGACCATGGGAATCATTGGGTCTATTTTGGGACCCCATGGAGCCTCTTGTAAGTGATAGGGACACTTTATATTAATTAAGTTAAAGTAAATACAAAAATGACATAAACATATATCTTTTTAGAAAAACAGTTTTTACATAGGGTTATATATGTTATATTTTTGACTATAAATATTTATTATAAAGATAAAACATTTTCATACATAATGGTATTTTATTTATAATTTTTATACATTGAATAATTAAATTTATTTATGACACAATAATGATGTCGTATTTTCCTTATTAATGAAACAATCAAATAATTGGTATTATAAATGTTAAAATAAGTATAATTTGAAAGTTTTGATTCCATAAACGAATTTTTTCGGTTAATATGACATTTTAGTATTGCTTAAATTATTTTTTTAGAATAAATAAAGTTTTTAAAACTTTTACAAAAATCAATTATTGAATAGTGTCAAAATTGACAAAAATGATTTTTTTAATAATATATTATATTATTAATTGATATTCTATTCTTAAAAATCTAAGGTTCATCCAAAATACTTATATAATGATATTATATATCATTAATGGACCACATGGGGGTATATTGGAAGTATATAGTATGTTTATTAACCATATAATATAAAAATACAATGTGACATGGTAAATGTCAAACTAATCTACTAAGAGTTAAAACGAAACGATAAGGTTAATAAAGTGATCCAAACCTATCTAAAACCTATTGGTTGGGTTTTATTCATCCTATATCCACCATATAATTTCAATAATACACTTTGGAGTCATTATAAACCGATTTTTAAGTTATTGTAAAATAATACATCAAGATTTTTCTAAAGAGACCCTCCTCACCCTTATAAAAGGACACCACTTCTAACGAATTATTCATACCTTAAAAGCCTTTTGGTTCGGAAAACCATTTCCCAAATACCCTCTCAACAATCCTCCCTTAATACTAGATGCCTTAATTTAGTCATAAAGAAAACGTAAGGATCCATTTTGATCAAATCAAAAGGATGAACCCGAAAAAGAGGTAATGTTTTCGCCACCCTTTTTCAAGTTCCTTTCTTCTTCAACTTCTTGTCTCTTTGTTGTTTCCATTATAAAATAATAAATCCAGTTTCTTCTACATACTTTTATTTTATTATAAATATTGTACCACCATATTCAGTATTCTATTCATCCTTTTAATGACATGTCACCATACGTGCGTACGTACGGCTTACTGTCTCTACGTCGTGGTGTAATTGTTATTCAAAACATTATAATTTGGATGGGTATGATAATGATGTGTAATTGATGTAAATAATAAATATAACATGATAATGATTCTGTATATATGATATACCATCCAATTATATTTTATTTTAATATCAATATAATGACATTTTCGCTCGTGCGTACGTACGGACTACCGTCTCCATGAAGGTGATGAGATTCATTCCCCATCTTATCTATTCAAGTATAATTCTCATTTAATGATTACAAAAAATGTTTAGGGACTTGATATCATACTGAATATGAATAATATACAACCTATCCATAACAAACACGGCTTATGTAATAAAACATATAAAAGAAAACGAGTAAGTTAACACCCGAAATGACGATAATACTAAGATATTATTAACAAAGTAATAGTAAAAGATCATATATGATATCATATTAATGTATATGAATATAGAATAATTTAATAAAAATTATTTCCCCATTATATAGGAGGTTAACCTACCCTCAACCTAGGAAAAGTACAAGGTAAGGGGTTTTCATCTCACTCCTTATTCCCGTGAGATTCATGCCATATTTCCACTATTACCTTTTGTTTGGTGAATGTATGGCCCATAATTGTATTCATTGTGTAATACACTTTAATTTATGGGTATTTACATATTCATTGTATGATACTTCATTCAATGGGTGTTTGTTTTGTAAGTTACAAAATTGGTATGGGTTAATTTCACTATCTCTTTATTATCTGAGGTTGTTTTTACTTAAGTATCTAATGGGACATTTTTATCATCTGTTTTTCATAAAAATAATTTCAAAATGAATATTTTAAAGATTTTTGAAAGGTAATATTTATCAAGATCATAATTTTAAATTATTTAATGATTTATCCTTATAAATCAATTTAATTAATATCCATTTTTTCAAAATGATTTTAAGGATTTATTTATATGGACATGAATGTTTTGAAATAATAATTCCTTTAAAAAGTTTCAAAGTGGTACGGGACACTTTGATTAAAAATATCTTCTAAATTACTTCCATTATGAATGTTTGACTTTTAAATGATTTTACAAAAAATATATTTCTCTCAAAAAGGTTTACTCATCATTTTTATCAATGTTAGCATCCATTATAAGATATTTTTTTTTGATTGAGGTTGATTTATTATAATACAATATTCCATATTGTATTGAATGAGTTTTGATATGTTTGACTCTGGATGTGTTATTTTTATACCATTCATGGTTTATGGTTAAAGAATTTACATTTTGTATGCTAGTTCTAATGTGAATATTTATGTTATGTTTCAACCTTTTCATATGAGGAATGTATTGGACATAGTAAGTGACGGGTGGAGCCCGCTATAGCTCCTCGATGCATCGGTAGGTCTCATGAGACAACTAGACCTGGAATTGTCTAAGGCCTTAATCATTTTAGACGTCTTGGCCAAGGCCATGAAAAAATGTTTTATAATGTCTGGCATTATACATTCCCACATTATGGAATTAATATTGATGGTCCATGTGGTCATTCGACTAGTAGAATACACATGATTATGTTTTATTATGGAATTATTTACTCAACTCGTATTCATGCAAACAATTTATTCATGTTTATTATTGGTAAAGGCAAGTGATTTCAATTATTCACCATGCTTAATATTTATTTCATTTTCTGCGGTATTGCTTACCCTTACTGAGCGTTTGAGCACACCCCTTTCTATGTTTTATTTTTCCCAGGATTCAAAGAAGTGTATTATGATTGATATGCGGGGTTATGTTAAAGGGAATAATGAAGTTCTCATTGAACTATTTATGTTGTGTTTTATGTCTTGAATTGTAATGTAATGTTAATATATGTAATCTATTTTTCAAGTCTTCTTAACAGATCGGTCCTTCGGGACTTGATTCCTTGTAATCATGCCAATGTATTAAAATAATGCACCGACTCTGGGTAACTGGGGTCGGGGCATTACATTTGGTATCAGAGGAAGTTTAACAATATCCCTGGAAAATAGATTTAGATAAACTCTGATTAGAGCACATTACCATAAGATAGACTTTGACGATTTTTATAAAAGAACTTCCTAGAATTTTGTCATTGAAGATATTTTGTGAGTTTTCCAAGAAATACATCCCTGTCAGGATACGAACAGGTAGAGGCGGCTCTGTTAAAGATGTACCTAGGGATAAAACCCAAAAACACCACTTTGAAGTAGACTCGAATGGGAATAGGTTCATGACAATGGGCCTTTCTGCAGTCTTGGTTACGACACTCCCGGGGGATATGCTTAGGACATTTAACATTTTCTTTACAAACCATTATGAAGGGTTTATAAGTATATAATTCCTCAATGAAAAAAACTTTATGATTATGTATTATATCTATAAATTGTTCAATTTACATTTAGTATCTTACAAGTATGTAATTCTTTATTGAAATTTATAAACTGACCTAGTGTATACCATTGTTTAGAAATGGCACCCAGTAGAAGGAATGAGAACTCCAACAATACGCATGATCCATAGAGTAAAAAGGATTATATATTTCATGGTCTTAAACTAGAATTTATAAGGGAAATAGTCACCCACGTATTATTATCATATTATGAAATAGTATCATGTGTTGATAAGATAAGTAAAGAGTTCTCAAAGACCTATGGATTCTATGGGAAGCCATAGAAGAAAAGGATGGTAGAGAGAAGGATAGATAAAGGAAAGAAGGTAAAGAAATATTTTCCCATATGTGATAACTGTGGAATGAATCACCTTGGAAAAATCCTAAAGAGAATGGGAGTATGTTATAAGTGTGGAGATAAAGGACACCACGTTCATGATTGCGAGGGTACGAAAAATGTTTCAAATGTACAATGCTTCATCTACAGGGAGTGGGTACACTACGTGAATCAATGTTAAAATCATCAGATTATTCCCAAAATTATGCTATTGGATAATAATAATGTTATGATACAGCCACAAATGAAGAGGAATTACTACTGTTCTTTTGTTTTTATTAAATAATTATTTCATTTTAGTGTTGTATCAATGATATACTGGTTATATGAATTATGGAGATAAATAAGGATTGTACTGCAGTACTATTTCACTGAGGATTTTAGATTATATGGTACTATGAATAGTGACTCAACAGCAAGTTAATCTTTTTTTTTGAAAATACATGGTTGAAGGAAAGGTAATCCATAATATGGTCTTGATACTAAGGTAGTAATTTTGGAATAAGAGATGGTTGATTTGGATACATTGTATTGGATATTCTTGGCTTCCATGGAACTGGTTAATAGTTTCTTTATTTCATTATTGTTGGAATATTCAATATTTTTTGATATAAGAATATATCCAGTATTCTAAAAAGAATAAGGGGGCATGAATGTAATCAATAAAGGGTTTACGGTAATTCATGACGATACCATGTTTTCAAATAATACATGATGAGGGTGTCCTCATGTTATTACATGAAAAAAGGATCTTCATTATGTTTAAACTACTTAAATTTTTTGGATTGTGAGTTTGGATAGAAGTATTTTGGATAAGTATAATGTTTGGAATGAATTAATTTTGAAAGGTTATTTTTGGATTTTTATAAAAGGACAACACGCAGACCATGTGACAACCCATCGTATTAGACAAAGTTGTGGGAATGGAACCAACAACCACAATGAGATTGGGTTTTATTGCCTACCACTGGACTATATGAAGTTCCTGGATGGTATAATGTAGTTTCATTTTTTATAAAGTGATTATTATAAATTCATTATATATAGAACCCTATACGATTAATTTTGAGTTGTATTATGTTTTGGAGTGAAGGATGAGTTTGTGGTAGAAATTTATTAATGGATAAAACTCTAATTATAAAGTAATTATATCTCCTTATGATCTTATCCAATATCATAAATAAATTCCTCAACATTATGAAAAGGAACATATAACAAAAACATTGTCCTAGATGGAACCTTATATCATCACAAATTTATGGCTTTGTAATTGTTGACCTTTTCATAACCATGTTCTCTACCACTCTCCTTCAGATATTGATGGTTAGATTTCTCTTCCATATCCATGTTATCCTACATGGATCCCTAGTATTTGTTATTTTCAGAAACATTCATACTTACCACTCATTATTTTAAATAGAGGCCTCATTGATCAATTTTTCGATGTAGGATTTCAACTAAGATATTTTGAAATGTCAAGCCCAATTTTCCAATACCGAGAAAGAATTATGAAGAGTCAAATTATTTAAGGAGGGGAGAATGTAACACCCTAATATTCCACGATACACTTCTCTTTGAATAATACAGTAGTGTGTGTTGTACGCAACTTCTAGTTCTAACACACACCACAACAAATCAAACTACCCGTTATGAACAGTAATACACACTTTTTAAAATTATATAAATTTTATATTTCAAAATGGACATCATTTTTGGATTCAGAATATCGAAATTATCTTAGGGTGAATTTTTGGTACATTTGTCAAAACTTTTATATTTTGATGAGTAGTGAAAATTACTAAATTTTAATTAAAAACAACTTTTTAAATAAAAATAACTAATTGTGATAAATTATGAATTTGAGTGGTTTTAAAGTATATTTAGAATATATTTTTACCATTTAATACAATTTTGGTTATTGGACGTAATTTCACATTTATACCAAACATAAACAAGTGTCAATCTTTTAATAGTTATTATTTCTTAAAAACACTCTTTTGGTTCTGACAGTAGGAATTAATTTTAAATTAATTTATGCCACATAATTGTTTTGAATATGGAAAAATGGATTATAAATTTTGAATCAGGTTGTCCAAATTGTGTAAATAGGTAACTCTTATTTTTAGAGATTTTGAATAATTACTTCGGTAAATATTTAATTTACCATGGTTAAAGGGTAAATTCAGTAAATAAGGGTAAACAAATATATTATCACAATTTTAATTTACCCTAAAACATGTTATAACCCTATTGTCTGATACATGTCTTACCATGGGAATCTTTGGGTCGATTTTGGGACCCCATGGAGCCACTTGTAAGTCATAAGGATACTTTATATTAATTAAGTTAAAGTAAATACAAAAATGACATAAGAATATATCTTTTAGAAAAAAACATTTTACCTAGGGTTATATAGGATATATTTTAGACTATAAATATTCATTATAAATATTAAAATATTTCTAACATAATGGTAGTTTATATATAATTTTTAGACATTGAATAATTAAATTTATTTATGACACAATAATGATGTAGTATTTTCCGTTTTAATGAAAGAATCAAATAATTGGTATTATAAATGTTAAAATAAATATAATTTGAAAGTTTTGATGACATAAAATAATTTTATTGGTTAATATTACATGTTAATATTTCATAAATGAATTTTATTAAAATTATTAATGTTTTTAAAACTTTAACAAAAATAAATTATTGAATAGTGTCAAAATTGACCTAAATGAGTTTTTAAAAACAATATTATATTATTAATTGATATTCTATTCCTAAAAATTTACGGTTAGGCCAAATAACTTATATAATTATAGTTATATCATTAATGGACCACTTTTTAATCGATTTTAAGTATATTGTATGTTTATTAACCATATAATATAAAAATACAAAGTGACATGGTAAATGTCAACCTAATTAAGTAAGAGTTAAAACTAAAAGATAAGGATAATAAATTTCCCCAAAAATATATAAATCCTATTTTTTAGGTTTTTTTGCAACCTATCCCCACCTTAAGAATTTTAATTATCCACTTTGGAGCCATTATAAAATGAATATGAATTAATTATAAAATAATACTTCATGTTTTTCCAAAAGAGCCCCTCCTCCACCATATAAAAGGACACCAATTCTATCCAATTATTCATACCTTCAAAGCATGTTGGTTCTGCCATCCTTTGCCCAAATACCCTATGAACTATCCTACCTTAATCTTATAGGCCTTACTTTTTTCATAAATCCAACCTAAGTATCCCTTTTGATAAAATCAAAAGGAAGAACCTGAAGAAGTGGTAATGTTTTCACCACCCATTTTCAAGTTCCATTCTTCTTCAAATTATTCATTATTTGTTTTCACATTCTAAATTTATAACTCCAGTAACATATATAAATTGTGATGTTATTATAAATATGGTGAAACCATATTCATTATTCTATCCATCCTTTGAATGACATGTCACCATACGTGCGTACGTACGGCTTACCGTCTCCACGTCGTAGTGTAATTATTATTCAAAACATTATTATTTGGATGGGTATGATAATGATGTGTAATTGATATAAATAATAATTATAACATGATAATGATTCTATATATATGATATAAAATCCAATTATATATTATTTTTATATCAAAAGAATGATATTGTCGCTTGTGCGTACGTACGGACTACCGTGTCCACAAACGCGATGAGATTTATTCCCCATCGTATCCATTCAAGTCTAACTATAACACTATGATTAAAAATAATGTTTAAGGACTTGATATCATTCTGAATATGAACAAGATACAACCTATCCATAACAAACACAGCTTATGTAACAAAACATATTAAAGAAAATGAGTAAGTTAACACATGAAACGACGATAATACTAAGATATTATTAACAAAGTAATGTTAAAAGACCATATATTATATCATATTAATGTATTTGATTATAGTAGAATTTAAATAAAATTATTTCACCATTATACAGGAGTTTAACCTACCCTCAACCAAGGATATGTACAAGTTAAGAGGTTTTCATCTCACTTTTTATTCCTGTGAGATTCGTGCCATATTGCCACTATAATTTTTTGTGTGGTGTATGTACTGCCCATAATTGTATTCTTTGTGTAATACACTTTAATTTATGTTTATTTACATATTAAATGTATGATACTTCTTTCATGTGGTGTATGTTTTGTAAGTTTCCAAATTGGTAAGGGTTAATTTCACAATCTCTTTATTATCCAAGGTTGTTTTTACTTAAGTATCTACTGGGACATTTTTATCATCCGTTTTTCATAAATATGATTTCAAAATGAATATTTTAAAGATTTGTGAAAGGTACTCTTTATCAAGATCAGAATTGTTAATGTTTTCAAGGTTTATCTTTCTAAATCCTTTTAATTAATATCAATATTTTCAGAATGATTTTAAGGATTTATTTATATGGACATGAATGTTTTGAAATAATAATTCTTTTCAAGTGTTTCAATGTGTTATGGGACACTTTGACTCAAAAATAAATTTTAAATTACTTCCTTAATAAATGTGTGACTTTAAAATGATTTTAGAAAAAGGATATTTCTGTCAAAAGGATTACTCGTCATTTTCAACTATGTCTGCATCCTTTACAGGATATTATTTTTGATTGAGGTTGATTTATTTTAATACAACATTACATATTGTATTGATTGAGTTATGATATTTTTGATTGTGGATGTGTTATTTTTATACGAGTAATGGTTTATGATTAAAGTATTGACATTTCGTACACTAGTTCTAATGCGAATGTTTATGTTATGTTTCAACCTTTTCATATGAGGAATGTATTGGAAATAGTAAGTGACTATTGGAGCCCACCATAGCTCCTCGATGCATCGGTAGGTCTCATGAGACAACTAGATATGGAATTGGACGATGCATTTTCCCAATTTGATTTATGGTTTTGACTGAGGCCTTAATCATTTTAGATTTTTTGGCTGAGGCCTTGAAAAAATGATTTAGAATGTCTAGAATTATACATTCCCTCATTATGGATATAATATTGATGGTTCATGTGGTCATTTGACTAGTACAATACCCATGATTATATTTTATTATGGCATTATTTACCCAACTCATATTCTTTCCAAAAAAGTATTCTTTTTTATTATTGGTAAAGGCAAGTGGTTTCAATTATTTTCCATACTTAACATTTATGTAATTTTCCATTTTATTTCTTACCCATACTAAGCGTTTCAGTTAACTCTTTTCTATGTTTTATTTTTCCCAGGATTCCATGAAATGTATTATGATTGATATGTAGGGTTAAGCTAAAGGGATTAATGAAATTCTCATAAAACTATTTACATTGTGTTTTATGTTTGAAATTATAATGTAATGATTATATATTTAATCTATTATCCAATACTGCTAAACAGATCGGTCCTTCAGGACTTGATTCCTTGTAATCATGGAAATGTATTAAAATAATGCACCGACTCTGGGTAACTACGGTTTGGGCGTTACCCTATTGGATCTCAAATGAAGGATATTAGTCTCTAGAATATATGTTACATATACAAATTCCTTCATATAGAATCATTTTTTATCATTTCCTTGATATACTACAACACATGTATGTTTTTTCTAATAAGTTATGTTTCATCAAAATATACTACTAGAATAATGACATCATTTTCACAAAACCACTTATAGATGATGGGTTAAGATTATTTCTAAATGAAACTGAATTATTTAATAAATTCAATGAATCGAATGTTCCATGACTTCAATGATTTATTCAATCCATAAATGTATCTCTGCCACTTTAAAATCATTTTGGAATCTCTTGGAGTTAAAAAAAATCTTGGTGTGTCATATTGTCATCCTCTATAGGGTTCCCATTAATTAATGAAACAATGACAGTAATCTTTCAAATATCATATTCCTGGTAGGCCTATAAAAAATTATAATTTTGATGGAATTAATCATATAAAATGATTTATAGGTTTCATAAAAGTAAAATAATTGACATGGTTTCAACCCTTTATCAAATATTCATTACTTATAGGTATTTAAATTACCTACCATGCCCATGTTCTCCAGCATAACCAACTCCACCCGCTATCTTTACATCTACTGGTGCTTAGACTAGAACCCAAACCTGGATCTAAAACATGAAATCCATTCTAGATTTAATTCCTTCATTTCATCTTGAATCTTCTAATCTCTCTAAATTAATTTTTTAGTATAGAGGTTCTTTATTTTCTACCAATAATTTTAATCTTTATTTGTAAACTAGGAAACCATATATCTCTAGTTATCTTACATCTTTGTTCTCCTATGATGAACCTGAATTTTAGAAAATTCTTCTTCCATGTGTACTAGGGGAACATATTCTTATACCAACCATTTATTATCTAAACAATCAACTTCATCAAAGAATATATGGCAACCACTATCATTTTGTAGGATGATGCCTCTTAAAAATTAGGGCTTCTCATACGAATGTCACATTATTATCTAATGGATTTATGAGGTTGTTTATATTTATTTACATGGGAACCCTGTAATAATATAAAATCTCTTACTATTTCCTATATTGTTAATTTAGAAGAGTTAAAAAATATATCGTCGCCCACTACACTTGTATGCCACAAAAAAATGTTCATTTCACTCAATAACTCAATGTGAATTCAATTTTTGACATTATTTGGCCCTATATTTATATTTGAAGCCAAATTTTATAATGCATATACCCAAAATTATAATGATTGACCTAGTTGAATCATTATTTACATTACCATAGATAAAAATTTATGATTCATCCTTTCACTAATAACATTTCTCTTTGGTGTGCAAGGTTGATTGAGTAGTGTATAAATCCAAAACACCCGTATAATTTTGATGAACTATTAATTATGATATTTACGACCCCAATCCAATTGAAGAGTCTCTATATTCATTCCATGTTTATTCTCTACTTCTTTATTTAGTTCTGTGAATTTGTCAAAGATGATTCTTAAACCTCGTCTAGTATAACTTATTATATTTATTCAAGTCTTCATTAAAAGTTATGATGAACCAATTCCCACCAAAATATTCTATAGGAAATGGTCCATGAACATTAGTGTCTACCAATCCTGCAAGCTCTATATCCCCTTCACCTTATCCACAAAATAGAGATTTTGTCATTTTACAAGTAAACATTAATTACATCATTCAAGTGGTTCAAGGTCAAACTAGTCTAAAAATTCATCATTATAGATCATGGTCAAAACACCACGTTTACATGACAACAATGGTTCTTCCATAGTTGGTTGTTGTACCAATCATGTGAACATGTTTCTTTATCAACATAAGATACATTAATTTCTTACGTTAATTCATAAATACTTTTTAAAAAAAAATTCAACCATAATATATGTGGTCCTTATAAGAGGGAAAACCTTTAATTCAAGAATTTCAATTAAACCCATCTTTATCTAGGATTGAAACGTAAATTTTTTTGTCGGTAACAATTGGTAATTAATAAAAAACCTTTAAAACAAAAAATCATTCACATTTTCAATGAAATGTGGTCTTAAAAATATTCATAAACCATTGATGAAACCTTACAGACTTACTATTATTTGGTGTCTTCTACAGAACATGATCTCCACAAATGATATCCTCAAATTACATGGCAGTAAACTATACAAAAAATGATTCCTTTGTAATCATTACAGAGAAGATACCAACCACCAATTTCTTTCTTGTCCCAGTGATTCTACTCTTTGTAACTATGTGCTTGATATCATTGACTGTAGATGGATGACATATGAATCATTAAAATCTCCAATGAAGAGATGTGCAGATATAGATAGCTCTCAAAATATTGAAAACCCTTTTCAAACTAATGTTGTAGAGCTTCTTCATGTGATATGGTATGATAGAAATACTACTATACATAAAAATTTCTCATTTATCCATAATTCAAGTCGAATGTGTATCCTCATTTCTATAAGTGAAGCTGCATCGATTCAAAAGGGCCATTACAACAACACAATAAAGGATTTTAGCATTCAATGACGTCTTCATGTTAATGGAAACTTCTTCCAACCTCGATGTACCTTTGATGTTTTCTAGAATTCTATTTTAGATTGAATTCTTTTACAGTATTTGTGGCTTTTCTTCGTCATTGGAGCAGATATTTTGAGTATGATTCATACTATTTATTTTGCCAAGAATCATTGTTAAAACACCCTCTAGATCGAGAGCGACTCGAACATCATCATGTAGGTGATATGGAATGGTGTGATACACATTGTATGGCCAATCACAACATGTCATATGGAGTACACTCACTCACTTCTCTACATAATCATCATCATCACTCAAAATTATCTGGAACACAACATGGTTATTGATGGACATGACAATAAGGGGATCAATAAAAATATATTTTTTATTGAAGATCTTCCTGCTGATTTGTTCCCCAATTATAATAATGACTGTAATATGGTTTTGTAATTTATAATTTTGAATTCTATTTATTTTATTTTGTTTGTGACATGGTTTTCTAGCCATGTCACCATCCACTTAAAAAAGGAATGACTGGTGGTAATAAAAAAATTTATAGATTAATCATCCTCGCACAATTAGATGCCCACAAATCCACCTCTCCTCAAGAAATATTTCAGAATATAATTGGTTCCTCCATTTTTTTACATGTGGGAGAATGATATGATTTATATAATAACTAGTTTTTAGATATTAGACTATTATAGTAGATAAAAAATTCAACTATCATTTCTCCTTGCTTCATGCTATAGTTGTCCTTCCATTGGCCTTTACTGAAAAATGAAAATTATAAAGCATCCATTTAATTACCCTGCCTCAAAGTCTTATTCTTATTGGAAGGTTGGTGCTTGGCATTTTTAGACTTATTCTGTGTCTTGGGAAAAATTTCCTTTTTCTTAATTTTTTAATTCACCATATAGACCACATTTTTATCATGGCCCATGTCATGAACCCCATGGAAAATTGTTGTATGATGTTCTAAAAAGCACATCCCACTATTTCATATTAATTAGTTGTCTATAAAACAACATAAGTACCTAGGATGTGGTGAATTCAATAGATCTATTTAAAAATCATTCGATAATTTAATCCCTAAAATGTTTAAGAATTAAATGTAACAAATACTCCTGACTACATGACGCCAAAATCGCATGTACACTCCATTATTAAATGAAAAAAAGTGTGTTTCAGATCTCATATATCTCTTGTCTTTAAGACTTTTGAAAGATATACTGAATGTGATTTATCCTTGTATATAAATTTGGGTCATAATGTTTCTTCAGAAGCTCATTGGTCATGGATAATAGCATTAATAACTGAAAATATGTTGCATCATAAAAATGATTCTCACAGAGAGATAACTCTTCATCACTAGCATAATTTTCAAGTGTTGTTGTAAATGGTTCTACCAACCTTTAAAATTTCTTTTCATAGAGAAGGATAATGCATAAGCATTAATTTAATTCATGGAAATTTGATTTTGGGATAAGGTTATTCCTATCATGTATGAATAATAGTTATTTTTTAGAACTAATTATTATGTAGTTTCTAGAAATAATATGATAATAATTCATGTACATTATTTGATGAAATTTAGACTAGTCAATAAATCATTAATTTATTAATCTCACACTATTTTATCTATTCCCAATATCCCTCACCATATTCTTCAAAATATCTAGTTTCATAGGAATTCTGTTTTTATGGATGCATATTCCCTTTCACATTACCCCAACTTTGGTGGGTTAAGAATCAATTGTACATTAGGTATTAATTGAAAATTACTACTACATTAACTAATAGTTCTTTTATCAGTTCACTAGACTCCCAAATCATTAAATCATGTAATTATATTTCCACAACCCTTTCTTCTTAGGTATACCATGTCCAATATTTGAAGTTTACCACTAATGTGAACTAAATTAAATCAACTAAACATTCAAGTTATAATTCATCAATAATTGAATGTATCCCAACATTGGTTGGTCATGTAAATTAAACTATTGTATGATTTTAATAGAAGTAGTTGAATACAATACTGACATAAAATACACATTTCATGATTTTTTCATTTGTCCCTAAATTTATTAATAATATCTTTATTAAATGCATTTTAATTTTAATTGGATTTACATGAGTAATATTCCACATCATAGATAATATTTATACATCTGAAAAATTATTTTACTACTATATGGAATGCTAAATAATTCATTAATTCCTATGATTGCAAAAAATCCATAATGAAAAATTAATGAATCTTTATAGAAATTAAATAATAATGTTGTATGATCATGACATATTAATAATTATTAGTTTATCTTATGTTTGATAAAATAAGAATTGGACTGGGTAAAGAACACCACAATTCAATTATGGTTCATGTAACATCTTTCCACCTATCAACCTTTGTACATCAATTTTATTTTTTTTTCTCCTTAGCACTAAACATGAACGCATCATCTAGTTCGGGATCTCCATCCATTTCATATTCTTTTACTCACACATATGTGAGGGGAATGTGGTATACATAAAATAAACCATGGGAACAATGTCCCTTACCTTATAAGTGGAGAGTGGGAATGCAATAAGACAATTTAATTTGATAATAAATTAAAGGAAATCAATCATATACAATGGTATGATCTATGCTCATGGTCATCAACATGAATGAAATAAATAACATAAACAATAAAACTAGTATTCAATTCCTAAAATTTATTATTTAATATTAATCATTCTCAAATAAATTAATTACATTATTTAACTATTAAATTCTTATATCTTAATTCTCATCAAAATTTACATTAGATTCTTAGCCATCATAATTTTTTAAAAAATTTATTATATTTTTAAACAATTAGCAGTGTAACTAACTATACCATTGATGAATCAAAGTGAATACCAATATGAATGTTCCAAACATGTATTATATTTATAAAGTATTTACTCATGGGACATATATCATATGTGAAATATCATATACAATAATGACTAGTACTATAAACTAAATGATTACATGAATTAAATGATTTTTTGTCTTGTGTTGTACTTCAATGCGCATAGAATAATATTTTTTATGTGAGCCACACATGATATGAATATATGATCGGTACAAAAATTTAATTAATCATTAATACACTCACAAATACACACACACACACACAAATAAATATTATACCCCATTACATGGTTTGTCCGATAAATGTAATGACCACACATAAAAACATGTTGATAATGATTACAAATTATAATAAATTAATTTTTTTCATTATTTGATAAAATTTTACAGTGTGTACATGTGATATAACCATCATGTTCAACTATAAATTTTTATCCAATGGACATGACTTGGGACCCTACATGCAAACTATGCCATTGTAAAATTCGATAACACAATGTGTATAAAGGGCTACAAAGCATGTGGTCTCCATATTACACAATAGCCAGACATATTGGATGTGTATGAAAAAACACAACGCATATGATAGTTAAAGGAATACATTTTGTATATATGTTATTCAAGGTGTGAAATCCATATGACTGTACTCCAAGATGGTCTATTAAACACACAATTTAAGAGATTTAATTCACAACATGTATTCAATAAACATTGTCTGAATTAATTTTAAATTGATCTTGGTTCATTGAAAACTAGTACATGGTGTGTTACTATAGTTACACTATGTGTACTGTTATATTATATGGATAGAATCCAATGAACATATAGAGGTGTACATAAATTATAAATCATTGATAAAATTAACTAATTTATTAAATAGATGAGGAAAAATTTTGGTTTAAATTGATCTCACAATTCCTCTTATTAAAAGATTAAATAAGAACTAAAAACAAAATCACAAATACAAAATATAGTCAATGATATTTTAATAATCATTAATTATTATGTGACACCTCTTATACCAGTTGAAGGTTCATAGAATAACTGAAGTGTGTGGAATGTAATTACTATATTCTCTTCCTTTATGATCGATGATAAATATGATATTAATGTGAAAATGAAAAATCCTAAAAAATAGAATTTAAAAAATATACTAATAAATGGATAAAACACCTGATCCATGATCTTGATCATCATATAATATTTTTAATTAAATAAATTAATTAAATTTTAACCTACATGAATAATATTTTCAATGATGGATCTGGAAAAATAACTATTTTGTACCATTGTTTTATTGTTGTAATACTAATATGATTCCCTCAAGTGGTGTTCTACAAGATTTAAAAAAATATATGAATATCCATATAGGAATCCATGGGTGCTAGCATGACATATCCTAATGATTTCATTTTTTATTTGGATTTTCTGGATAATCAAATCAAAATAATCTCCATGATCGATATATAACCTCGAGTCTTTGGTGTAAGATGATTTATCACTATTCATGGGAGTGTTCTATGATATGGATCTTTATAGGGATTGAATTGATTCTCATTGGCCGTTATTGTACACAATATAAAATGAAATGGATCTATTTTAAAATAATATAATTTGGATTATATATCAGTAGTGTTCTAAATATATAATTTCATAAATTTCCATTTTATTTATACAATAATTTTAAGAACACTGTATCTATAATAAAGATAATATTTTTTCTGGACATTCACATAACAAGAGCATTAAAATGAAATATTATTTATTCCAATCAAATTCTATATAATGTTTTTCTTTCCAGACCAAAAAACTATGTCCACCATTCTTCAATACTATTTATCATGCCTTGAATAATAAGTATTTATTTAATAAAGAATATTATTCCATTATTATATAACAAATAAATAAAAATTGTATTAACTTAACAACAAATTATTATTTATTAAAATTATTGATCAGATAATATTCTCCTTGTTATTTTGTGGAGAAATGTTTTTGATCAAGTATACATTGACAATTATTAAAACATCTATGAGAATAAAATTTATTCAATTTTAAAAAATATTGAAAAATATGAAATTATTTAACTAATATTATGTATACAAATAGTGTCTGACCCTCTATGCCTCTTTCTCAGTGGAATTAGGTGAAGAAACCTGATACCCATGGAAAAAATTTAGAAAAATGATAAGGAAACCATAAATATAGAAGTGAATTACCTTATGAAATAAAACCTCATTAGGATGACTACAATGTAATATAATCCCTTAATCATGATATATCTAATCAAGAAGGTTTCATACTGTTTCCATCAATCTATGTGAGCGTTGTGTTTATATCTATCATTTGGGAAATTGAACATTCCTATAGAACACCATGTCCTTGTATTTATTTAGGCTCTACAATTTATATCACAGGGATTAATATATCAAATTCTATTTATGAAAATAATGAACTAATAATTTCTTTCATTATTCATTAACTGAATATTAGTTATGATATACGCAATGTATCGAACCTCAACACGAACAAATGTCAAAGATTTTTTTTAAAAAAAAATCAAATTATGTGACTCATAATACTCATTCATTATAATAATAAATTTTAAGTAACAATACACATTTATGCATATAAGAACATACAAGGAAACATAAAAATGTATTTATCAAACTGGTGGGGCTCATTCTTATAATAACCTACATAATATATTTCCAATGGAATACATCATTAGAAAGTGCCTCAACGTTATATCAGTCTCCCCCTCCATTATCCTGAATCAGTTTTCCCAAAAAGATATCATCTCGATAAAGAACATATATTTATGAAGAGTGTCATAACACTTTTGGATTATCATAATTGCAGATAAATAATATTACATTTTAGCGTTAGAGTTGCTCTTAGGGAAATATCACATAAAATGTTATGTAGAAGATAAATAATGATTGGATAAAGAGTTTACTAATATTTAACAATATGAATACATGCAATCATAATCTATATATAATTTTGTTCTATGGAACCATATCCGAATATATTTTAATATAAATCTTTAAATTGGAAAATTTTATAATTTACAATTTGTATAAATATTTTTTTAAAATAATCTTAAAATGTATTTTGAATATTTTTTAAATAAAATAATTAAACGTTAATAATGAAAAACACAATTAAATTTCACAATACTCCCAATTTATATGACATTATCAAAATTCAAGAATTTCCGACATTATCTTCAGATCAATTTTTCAATAAAAGATAAATAATTATAATTTAAAATTTTATTTAAAATTCTATGATAAAATTATAAACCCATGTCTATTAGTTTGGAATATTATTTAATTATTAAACCTAACAAATAATTTAATTGAATCATATTAAAAATTAATTTTCATAACCTTTATAAATAAAATATAAAATGTTGGAATCATATTTTATATCATCGTATTTATATTTTGTAATGTCAATAATATCATTTTATTCATGAAATTTTATTACAAAGAAAAATTTTATCAGCTTTTATACGGGTGTAAGGGTTATTTTGAAATAATTGTATTATTTTTTTTCTTTAATTTTAATATAATATTTAAAATAGATGAATTTAAAAAAAATTGATATTAATTTGCACATGTATTAAATTATATTATAAATATATTAATTTTTTGTAACTATTATGTCATGATAAGATCACATAATGGCGATATTAACATTTCTTCTACAAAATAGGTTTTCTATATTTTAAATTTTATAATTATAATTATAATTTTTTTATTTATAATTTTATTTATTTAATATGGAGAATATGTTGAGGTTCATTACAATAAAAAATTTGAAATTGGGTATCTTATATTTTTAATAATATATAAATTAATTTTGAACAAAATACTGAAAAAAGTAAAATCTCAAAGTGTTAAATATAAATATCAATTTATAAAATGAATGAAATAATTATAGAAACTAATTAAAAATAATTTATAGATGATTTTTAAACCATGAATAACCCCACACATCATCATTTCCAAATTTCAGATCAAATTTTTCCTTTATTGTGTTATCATATTTTTGGAGAATTAATGGATGTTTAACCAAATGCCATTTTATTCTCATATAATAGGCGGTCACATTAATTATAATTTTCCACCAAATAAAACAAATTATCTAGACAAAAATCTAACCATATACCATCCTAAATAGACTCTATATATCTTATAATTGTTGGTCATACTAAAATACCATGATATAGTGTCATAAGGTTCCCAAAGCAAGAAAACCAATGGAAGGGGCAATATTTATAGATGATCTCTCTTAATTATTTTAATATTTCTCACTATATAACTGATATATTCCTGAAAAAAAAAGATAAAATGAATATTACCAACATACTGAAATGTAATAATTCAATGTAATAATAATATTATAACAACCTCAAAATGAATTCTATAATTGAATATTATGTCATTCCTGTATTCTAACGACATCATATATGAATGAAAACAGTAGTTTTTGACCACCATCATAAATATATGGATATTAAAGTATAAATAATGGATTAATATGATATTTAGAGTATTTTATATAATATTAATATTATATGATTAATATATTCCTATGGATCTATCAAAAAACTAACATGTCTCCCACACAGATGTGAGGACTACCACTTCTTTGAAAGTGATGTATTTTTTAGATCCATTATTTTTGAATGTTTCAAACACGATTATAAAATCATTAGTCACTTTTAAAAATTTAAATAATTTAATTATTCTTCAAAATAATGATATCATTCTAGAAGAATAATTTTAATAACCACTATCACCTATTGATTCTAACATGTTCTTTTTCTGGGTTGATTTAACCAGCTATATGAAAAATGAAACAAATTTTATATCATGGTTAAATAAACATAGGAAAATAAATGTGACATTTAAAAATAATAAATAAATAATTATTTTTTAGGATCTATATTGGTAATAGAAATATCTAAACATATACTAAGATACCATCCCTCATTAAAAAAGTTACCAAAACAAGCTCATCATTATCTTTGTCACAAGTAATGAATAAAAAAATAACTATGAAGTTAAATTAGAACATGATAAATCATTGTAATAATTTATTTTATTACCTATAATTGTCTCCAAAAGAATAAATTTTTACCTTTAGATAATAATCAATAGCTCTTTCAGGAAACTAGTATCTAGATCTAATTACATAAAATGTTGATAAAAATAATAATTTAATGGTATATTTGAAAAAAAATATCAGAAAAAAAATATTATTAATGGTTATTTGCACTACATGATTTCATTTAATGTTTTATATTATTAATCTTATGGGGAAATTAAAATTTTAATTTTAGTATTTTACCATGATTAAATTCATCATTAAAAATAATATTGTTGTTAAAAATAGTTTACATGCATTCCAAATATATATTTTTATATATATCTATGTTTTCTATTCCTGCAAATTTTCTTCATCAATCATTAAATCCTATTTTTTTAATTATTTTAATTTCACAATTCAATTTTCTCAAAATTAAACTTATATTATTTTTTATCATTTAATTTTATTTCGGATTTAATTAAATTATTTTTTTAAATGAAATTTATTATATTGATTGTATGTTTTATCATCCACTCTTTATTTACATTATTAAATATTTATGATTTATTCCAAAATCTATTATTAATTATTTGTTTTAAAATATAAGGTTTCTAAAACCTTTCACATTACAGTTTTTAAAATTAAAATTTTATGTCACTCACCACGTTATCTTTTAGGACTATTGTATGATTATTTTATAAAAATTATTATACAGTTTATTTCACTATTATGACCATTCATATTTATAATCCTCTCATTGTATGATTTAAATATTTTTAAAAATATATTCACATGTCCATAACCATTAAATATTCTGATGAACACAAACTAGAATTCACTTTTCTTAAATTATTAAATATATTTTATGTTTACTGTTTTTGAGAGATAGGTCATAAGTTGTATATAAAAATCCGTGTATACAATCCTAAACATTATAATTCGTATCTTTTTTGTAACACCCTTGGTAAATAATGAATATTTCATTTTTATATTTATCCATATTTGTGAATAAAATATTAATATTACTTTAAAGGTAACGCTATGCTCGATGGCGTACCCAATACGCGACAACGAGTTCCATTGAAATCTTACGTTGCACACTAATAATAAAATAATATTATTTTAAATGGATGTAAATTCCATGCCATTGTAATGGCGGGAAAGAACGGAACAAACTAAAAAATGATTATATATGTTTTTCAAATATTTTTACTTTCATCCAATAAATTTTAGAGGCGTAAAATGCAAATGAATCCAATTTTATGCGTAAACAATCTAATATTCTTTAAAAGGTCGATTAACCACCTTTTGAAGATGAACCTTTTTTAAATCCACATTTTGGAAATTTTACGAGTTATATATGACAAAATAAAATTCTAATTTAGAATTAGGACATCAAAAATTACTTTGTGTGCATTTTTTTTTATTTTTCCGATAAAGTTTGATTTTTTATTGAATAGTGAAAAATGTTGGATTTTAATTCAAAACCTCTTTTTAATATAATTTACTTATATGATTAGATTATCTTTTAAATTGGTCTTAAAGTGAAATTAGAAAATATTTTTACCATTTAATCCAATATTGGTCATTGGAAATAATTTCATCTTGAAATTGGACTTAAACTAGTGTCAATCTTTTGATACTTATTGTTACATAAAAACACGATATTTTCTCTGACAACGAGAATTAATTATTAAATTAATTAATGTAAAAATATATGTTGTGAATTTTTCAAAATATACATAATTTTTTAATTTGGAATATCAAATATAGCTTAGTGTGATTTTTTGGTATTTTTCTGAAAAACATGAATTTTTTGATGAATAGTGAAACTACTAAGTGGTAGTTTAAAAACTGATTTTTTGTTTAAATGAAACATTACCACTTCTGTGATTTGAATTTGAAAAATAAAACAAACGTGGTTGTCATTAGGATTTAAAATGTGGTTCAATGGGATTAAAATAATTTTTTGGTGAATAGTAACATTTATGTTTTTAATCACGATTAGAGGTAATTAGTGTAATTTAAGGTAACAATAATATTTTAATAATAAGAAATAACATAGAAACATGTAATACCCTTATTGGATGTGTCATGGAAGACCAAGATAATCCATGGGTCAACTTGGGGTCCCCATGGAGCCACATTGGTAGGAAAATGACATAAATAACTTTTTATTTAAAGTTAAAATTAAAATGTCACAAACATGAGTTGTTTTACTAAAACAATTTTTACATGGGGTTATAAAAGTCATATTTTTTACTATAAATAGTCATTGGAAAGATAATAATATTTCCTACATCATAGTATTTTTTTATAATTTTTAGACATTAAATAAGTTAACTTATGTATGACATCATGATGATGTAGTGATTACCTCATTATTTAACGATTTAAATAAAATGAAAAGATAATGTAAAATCTAAGACCTACACATGTCAAAAACATATTGGATGCATGGATTTAGAACCCTTATCACCTAATCCTCTAAGTATATCAATGTGGGACCTTTAAAATCTGATACTCATTTGAACATAATGTAACTCTTTTTTGACTTTCCAAGAGTGCCCCTCCTCTCCTCTTATAAAAGGCCCCCACCTTTACCACCTTACATGTAACAGCCCGAGATTTTATGAAAAATATTCTATTTAATTTTATTTATGTCTTGTGTTGTAAGCTACACCAAAAGGAGCTTGCACAATACACATCCTTGACTTGCCTTTCATTACACGCAATCGCGACCTTCCTCGATAGCGTGTGTTGTACGCAACACCAAGTTTCGCTAAACAACGATATGCTATTAAGATATTATTAAAACTAGCTGTTGTGAATAGTAATAACCACTTTTTGAAATTTTTTAAATTTTATTTTTCAAAATGGACTTCATTTATGGATTCGGAGTATCGAATTTAGCCTAAGGTGAAATTTTGGTACTTTTCGGATAACTTTCATATTTTGATGAATAGTGAAAATTTCTAAATGTTAGTTAAAAACAACTTTTTCAATCGAAATAATTAATAGTGATAAATTATTAATTTGAGTGGTTTTAAAGTATATTTAGAATATATTTTTACAATTCAATACAATGTTGGTCATTGTATGTAATTTCACATCTACACCACACATAAACAAGTGTTAATCTTTTGATAGTTATTATCTCTTAAAAACACGCTATTTGTTGTGATAGTAGAAATTAATTATAAAATTAATTAATGCAACTTATATGTTTGGAATTTTGTAAAATAGAAATCATTTTTGAATTCGGAATATCAATTATAGCTTAGGGTGAAATTTTAGCATTTTTCTGAAAAACTTCAATTTTTGATGAATAGTGAAACCACTAAGTGGTAGGTTAAAAACTTAATTTTTCATAAAACATAATTTTACCGCTTCTGTGAATGGAATTTCAAAAATCCGACAGACACAGTTGATATCAGTAAGTAAAATGTGCTTCAATGAGATAAAAAATAATTTTTTGGTGAATAGCAACTTTTTACTTTTTTTACCGCGGTTAATAGTAAATAGGGTAACTAAGGGTAAATATGATATTACTATTACCCTAACACATGTCCTAATTCTATTGGATAAGTGTAATTCGACCAAAAACAACCTTATGAATATAATATGACCATTTAGGTCCACTTGGATTAGATTATGACATTTAATATTATTTTATTTAATGAATAGTTAAAATAGTTAAAATCAACGTTTAATAAGTAAATCATTTTTAATATGGGGTTATACATAAGATAAATTCGACTATAAATATTCATTAGAAAGATAAAATGATTTCCTATATAATGGTATTTTATTTGTAATTTTTAGACATTAAATAATTTAATTTATTTATGACACAATGATGATGCAGTAATTATGTTATTAATGAAATATTGACATAATTGATGTTATAAACACCAAAATAAATGTAATTTGAGACTTTTTATGAATTACACTAATTTTATAGGTTACTATGATATATTAGTGTTGATTTAATCAACTTGGTTCGAACATATAATTCTGTTATGACTTTCACAAAAATCATATATCAAATAGTGTCAAAATTGAAACAAAATAGTTTTTAAATCAAATATTATATTAGTAATTGTTATTTTATTCCTAAAAATCTAAGGTTTTTCCAAAGGACTTAGATAAGGATATATATATTAATTATAAACAATTTGGGATTCGTTTGGCATGTTATAGTAAGTTTATTAACCATATAGTGTAAGAAAACAAAAAGACATGGTAAAAGTTAAATTATTTAACTTAGAGTTAAATCTAATTGATAAGGTTAAAATAATAACCTAAACTTGTATAAATCCAATTGGTTGATATGATTTCGACCCATCCTCACTTTAGCTTCTAAAGAAGACCCTTTGGAACCATTATAAACCGATTTTGACTTTAATATAAAATAATATTTTGAGATATTCCCAAGGTGCCCCTCTCTTCCCTTATAAAAGGGCACCTCCTCCCTCTCTTCCTTACACAACCTTGAGCCTTCAAGCTCGGAAAAACTCTGGCAAAATCCCTTCTCCACTTCCCTAGTATCATCCTAGTGGTCCTGGTCTTCTTCAAATACCATCCTTAGTTCTTTAAGTGGAGGCTAAGAAAAGGCGCGTCCAAAAGAGGTAATATCCATTACCGATCTTTTTCAATTTATTTCTTCTTCAACTTCTTCTTATTTAGTTGTTTCATGATAAAGTAATAACATAAGTATTTCTTATATACTGAAATGTTATTATAAATATGAAACAACTCTAATTAACCTACTATCCATCCTACGGAAAAAGGAAATCACCGCGCGTGCGTACGTACGTAATACCGTCTCCACGCCGTGGTGTAATCTATTTTCCGCCACCACCTTAATTGGATGGATATAAAGGTGTATGGAGTAACTATATATGATTATTATAAAGTTATATTGATACTTAAATAGTATACGTACACTTCAACACAATTCCACGACCATGGGAACGATATCATCGCTCGTGCGTACGTACGGACTACCGTCTCCACGACGCGATGAGATTCATTCTCAATGATTAACCATTCATGAATGATTATAAAGTATATATAATAAGTACTGATGAAATATACTACCTGATAATGATACTGGAATTATTTATATTTATATTTCATCTACTTAATTCCATTCAATTCAATAAGGAAACGAAAACAGCGTTCATGCGTACGTACGGACTACCGTCTCCATGAACGGTGTATTTCTTTCCATTTACTGATTTATTATATATGTATATTCTGAATATATATATATATAAGTCATGTTTTATATTTTTTTAATTAAGTAATCATGATCTACGTAATCATGTGAATAATTACAAGTTAAAAACACGAACGACAAATGAGACGATTTTACCCAAAACGCTACTTTAACATGAATTTACAAAAGAACGGGTAAAATAAATTCATAAGTAGACCATAAATGATATAATAAAAATGAATATGATTCTATAATAAGTCAATAACATGATTTAAATCATTATACAGGAGGTTCAGACACTTACAAAGCAAGTCGGACCTAAGGTAAGGAAAATATCACAATCTCATTTTTATCCGAGATTGTTTATTCGTAAGTATTTACTGGGGTGTATTTTATCATCCACATCCATGTTCCATCAATATGTAATATTGTTTCCATCCACTTACAATAGTTTAAATCCAATTTTATCCTTCGGTGAGTTTTTAGTAAAGAATATGAAAGGAATCTTTTGTCATTTTTCGTACGAGGTACTTTTTGACTTTTCCGACAAAAGTACGAAGAATGTTTTTTTAAACTTATATGTCATGAATGGATTTTTAAAATATTATTTCCAAGATGCTTCCTTTACAAGTTTTCAAGTTTATTTTTAATCAACTTCTTTTATTTTAAAGTCGTATGACATGTTATGAAAAGAAAAATGTTTTTGAAGAAGAAAGGAAATTTTCCTCAAGAATGGAGTTCAACTGTTTTATCAAAATTATTTTCCATCTAAGATAATAAAGGGTTCTGTTTTTAACCCTATTATTACATTGATTTGATTATGTTGTGATGGAATTATTTTTATGAATTTCTTTATCTTATATGAATTGTTTTATGATGTCATGTTGTTTAAGAATCCCATTTTTATTTCATGGGTTATACAATGATGTATGATTTATAATTTTGTGGCACACATAAGAATGGTATCATTATAAGATGGGTGGGACATATATCTCCCTCCAATGCATTGGGTAAAGATTTTATATCTCATGAGATAGACATGGCTGGAACGGTAGGATATACTGGTTCAGTGAAACAGGACTGAAACGAGGGTGACTCGGTTCAGAAAGGGACTTTGTCCACTAAGATAGTCTTGGCAATGAGTCTTTACTAACAAGAAATGATTTTCTATGAATATGTGTGTATGCCACAAAGTTTCATATTGTAAGTTATGATTATTGGGATTACATTTCACTTCTACGATTTATCCCATGTTATGATATTATGAGCTCTTTTGTAGGTTATGATTTCCAAAAGCTATGTTCTTATGTATATGATGTGATTGATATTTCTTTTGGTTACCCTTACTGAGCATTTGAGCTCACCCTTTTATGTTTTCATTTCCCCAGTATATAAAGAAAGGTTTTTGGTATAAAAAAAATAAAGATCTTTATGGGAGATGTTGAAGATCTTTCACCACGATTAGAAGATTATATTCCGAGTTTCCAAAGACACTAAACTATTAAGGTCCTTGTGTGTGTGTTTTTGTTATGTACTAAGTATTCCGCAAATGTAATTTAATGTCAATGTACGTCAGGATTCGGGTCTCTACAGTTGGTATCAGAGGAAAAGTTTAGTCAACCTTTGGAAACTAGGATTCGAGAACTTTAGTGAGATCCCTAGAAATATTTCTATGGTATGTCTAGGGATATCCCTAAGGATAAGTATACGTATATGATATAGTCCTAGAACTATGGTAACGATATTAGATTAAACCTAAGATGATAGATATTGAAGTTACTCCCCCTTTATTATTTTGTTTTCTCTAGCATGATTTTTGCCTCTCACAATATTCTTTTTGTGTTTTAGTTAATGGAGGGAACCCGAAGGAATTCGGTTAACATTGAATCCAATGGACAAATTGGTGACTATGAGCAACAAAATTATGTAATTCCTAGAGAGAAAGATATTGTGATTATGCCGAATCAGTCATCGCGATATTTGATTAACAAGGTGAAATTTAGTGGTATGCCTAATTCATCAAAGAAGAGGAAGATAAACTATTATTAATGTTCTCATGTTGAGGAGCATAAATAAAGGAAGATGGAGATTTCTAAAGAAGGGAAGAAGAACCTTGAGGAATACCTCAAATGGAGGGACCGATGTTATCTGTGTGGAGAAAAGGGTCATAGAGTGACAGACTGTTATGGAGTTCAATGTCTTATTTGTGGAGAACATGGGCATTACCCAACTCAATGCCCGGACCTAAAAAGGTACTTCTAAATCAAGGAAGGACTTATTCCAGGGAAATCATTGAAGTGGATGGACTGAAGTGTTTATGTATTGGTATTCAAGAATAATGTTGTTGAGGTACTTTTATGGTGTATTGAAATATTTATGTATTGGTCTATTGTGGTTTTCAATAATTTTAAGGTACCAGTAACCATGAAAAGTGATTCAAATATTTTGGAAAGTGGATGATATGCGCATAATGAAGGGATAAGGAGGAAATGAAATGTTTGACAGTATTCATGAGCTCATGATTGATATAAGGACTAAGTGATATCATGGTTTGAGCATATAGAATTTTGAGGATTTTGGTATGTGGAAAGTGTTTACTTTTAACTGAAATCATGTTTTCACTAAGGTTCAATGGGTATTTAAGAAAATAATTTATTAAGGCCTTTGAATGTTTGGAATGTGACCAACAAGACATATCTTATGATATATGGGGATCAACGATGGTATTAAATCTCTGGTAATCATTTTCATTATATTATGAGAGTGGACTGCAGTATTCTGGATAAGCCTAAAGATTAGAATGGATTATGTTGGACATAAGTTTTTATTGTTTAAGGATAGAATATTTTCAATATTATTGATGGGATGTTATAGTAATATAGTTTTAGTAAAAGGACAACCTGTAGGACGGGCGACAGCCCATCGCGTCGGAAAAGGCTATGGGAATCGAACCCACAACCGAAGTGTGACTGGCCTTTATCGCCTACCACTGGCCTATAGGAAGTCCCTGTCTATTAGAAACTAGTTTTATTTTATTAAGCAGTATGATATATGAAGTATAAGTCCATTTTAGGAACCATATATGATTAATCTCACTATAGATCGACTTATGTATATAATTTTTGCTAACCTTTTGTTTGAGACGGATGGAATGACCCGTCCTTCAATAACATGATCTGCTAACACATCACGAATAACAAATTCAACTTCATTTATTTAAGAGATGAATTGGAAATTGTTCAAGGCACGAACAACAGTGAGATTGTACCAAAATAAAGTAAGTATTTATTCTAATTAAAATTTTCAACTTTAGGTAAATGATCTTGAAAACCAAAAATGTTGTCCTAGTGATCTTATACCAGATGAATCAGATGGTACCTTATATCATCACAAATCTATGGATTTGTGATTACTGGCTTTTCCATAGCCATGTTCTGTACCACTCTCCATCAGAACATGATGGTTAGATTTCTCTTCCATATCCATAATTTCACCTATGTGGAAACCCAGTGATTAGTTTATTTTTGTAATCATTACATTTCATACTTTAGTTTTTAAATCCAGGTTTTGGTATTTTTTTACGATGTGGGTTTCTATTAAAGAAACATTCGAATAGTAAACCATTTATAACCCTGACGAATTTCGAGGGCGAAATTCATTTTAAGGGGGGTAGAATGTAAAAGCCCGAGATTTTATGAAAAATATTATTTTTAATTTTATTTATGTCTTGTGTTTTACGCTACATCAAAAGGATCTTGCACAATACACATTCTTGACTTGCCTTGCATTACACGCAGTCGCGACCTTCCTCGATAGCGTGTGTTGTACGCAACACCATGTTTCGCTAAACAATGATATGCTATTAAGATATTATTAAAACTAGCTGTTGTGAATAGTAATAACCACTTTTTGAAATTTTGTAAATTTTATTATTCAAAATGGACATCATTTATGGATTCAGAGTATCGAATTTAGCCTAAGGTGAAATTTTGGTACTTTTCGGATAACTTTCATATTTTGATGAATAGTGAAAATTTCTAAATTTTAGTTAAAAACAACTTTTTCAATCGAAATAATTAATAGTGATAAATTATTAATTTGAGTGGTTTTAATGTATATTTAGAATATATTTTTACAATTCAATACAATGTTGGTCATTGTATGTAATTTCACATCTACACCAGACATAAACAAGTGTTAATCTTTTGATAGTTATTATCTCTTAAAAACACGCTATTTGTTGTGACAGTAGAAATTAATTATAAAATTAATTAATGCAACTTATATGTTTGGAATTTTTTAAAATAGAAATCATTTTTGAATTCGGAATATCAATTATAGCTTAGGGTGAAATTTTGGCATTTTTCTGAAAAACATCAATTTTTGATTAACAGTGAAACCACTAAGTGGTAGGTTAAAAACTTAATTTTGCATAAAACGTAATTTTACCGCTTCTGTGAATGGAATTTCAAAAATCCGACAGACACGGTTGATATCAGTAAGTAAAATGTGGTTCAATGAGATAAAAAATAATTTTTTGGTGAATAGTAACTTTTTACTTTTTTTACCGCGGTTAATAGTAAATAGGGTAACTAAGGGTAAATATGATATTACTATTACCCTAACACATGTCCTAATTCTATTGGATAAGTTTAATTCGACCATAAACAACCTTATGAATATAATATGACCATTTAGGTCCACTTGGATTAGATTATGACATTTAATATTATTTTATTTAATGAATAGTTAAAATAGTTAAAATCAAAGTTTAATAAGTAAATCATTTTTAATATGGGGATATACATAAGACAAATTCGACTATAAATATTCATTAGAAAGATAAAAAGATTTCCTATATAATGGTATTTTATTTGTAAATTTTAGACATTAAATAAGTTAATTTATTTATGACACAATGATGATGCAGTAATTATCTTATTAATGAAATATTGACATAATTGATGTTATAAACACCAAAATAAATGTAATTTGAGACTTTTTATGAATTACACTAATTTTATAGGTTACTATGATATATTAGTGTTGATTCAATCAACTTTTTTCGAACATATAATTATGTTATTACTTTCAAAAAAATCATATATCAAATAGTGTCAAAATTGACACAAAATAGTTTTTAAAACAAATATTATATTAGTAATTGTTATTTTATTCCTAAAAATCTGAGGTTCGGCCAAATGACATAGATAAGGATATATATATTAATAATAAACAATTTGGGATTCGTTTGGCATGTTATAGTAAGTGTATTAACCATATAGTGTAAGAAAACAAAAAGACACGGTAAAAGTTAAATTATTTAACTTAGAGTTAAATCTAATTGATAAGGTTAAAATAATAACCTATACTTGTCTAAATCCTATCTGTTGATAGGATTTTGACCCATACTCACTTTAGAGTCTAAATAAGACCCTTTGGAACCATTATAAACCTATTTTGACTTTAATATAAAATAATATTTTGAGATATTCCTAAGGTGCCCCTCTCCTCCCTTATAAAAGGGCACCTCCTTCCTCTCTTCCTTACACAACCTTGAGCCTTCAAGCTCGGCCAAACCCTGCCAAAATCCCTTCTCCACTTCCCTAGTATCATACTAGAGGTCCTGGTCTTCTTCAAATACCATCCTTAGTTCATTAAGTGGAGGCTAAGAAAAGGCGCGTCAAAAAGAGGTAATATCCATTACCGATCTTTTTCAATTTATTTCTTCTTCAACTTCTTATTCTTTAGTTGTTTCATGATAAAGTAATAACATCAGTATTTCTTATATACTGATATGTTATTATAAATATGAAAAAACTCTAATTAACCTTCTATCCATCCTACGGAAAAAGGAAATCACCGCGCGTGCGTACGTACAGAATACCGTCTCCACGCCGTGGTGTAATCTATTTTCCGCCACCACCTTAATTGGATGGGTATAAAGGTGTAATGAGTAACTATATATGATTATTATAAAGTGATATTGATACTTAAATAGTATACATACACTTCAACACAATTCCACGACCATGGGAACGATATCATCGCTCGTGCGTACGTACGGACTACCGTCTCCACGACGCGATGAGATTCATTCTCAATGATTAACCATTCATGAATGATTATAACGTATATATAATAAGTACTGATGAAATATATTACCTGATAATGATACTGGAATTATTTATATTTATATTTCATCTACTTAATTCCATTCAATTCAATAAGGAAACGAAAACAACGTTCATGCGTATGTACGGACTACCGTCTCCATGAACGGTGTATTTCTTTCCATTTACTGATTTATTATATATGTATATTCTGAATATATATATATATATAAGTCATGTTTTATATTCTTTAATTAAGTAATCATGATCTAAGTAATCATATGAATAATTACAAGTTAAAAACACGAACGAAAAATGAGACGATTTTACCCAAAACGCTACTTTAACATGAATTTACAAAAGAACGGGTAAAATAAATTCATAAGTAGACCATAAATGATATAATAACAATGAATATGATTCTAGAATAACTCAATAACATGATTTAAATCATTATACAGGAGGTTCGGACACTTACAAAGCAAGTCGGACCTAAGGTAAGGGAAATATCACAATCTCATTTTTATCCGAGATTGTTTATTCGTAAGTATTTACTGGGGTGTATTTTATCATCCACATCCATGTTCCATCAATATGTAATATTGTTTCCATCCACTTACAATATTTTAAATCCAATTTTACCCTCCGGTGAGTTTTTAGTAAAGAATATGAAAGGAATCTTTTGTCGTTTTTCGTACGAGGTACTTTTTGACTTTTCCGACAAAAGTACGAAGAATGGTTTTTTTTAAACTTATACGGCATGAATGGATTTTTAAAACATTATTTCCAAGAGGCTTCCTTTACAAGTTTTCAAGTTTATTTTTAATCAACTTCTTTTATTTTAAATTCGTATGATATGTTATGAAAAGAAAAATGTTTTTGAACAAGAAAGGAAATTTTCCTCAAGAATGGAGTTCAACTATTTTATCAAAATTATTTTCCATCTAAGATAATAAAGAGATCTGTTTTTAACCCTATTATTACATTGATTTGATTATGTTTTGATGGAATTATTTTTATGAATTTCTTTATCTTATATGAATTGTTTTATAATGTCATGTTGTTTAAGAATCCCATTTTTATTTCATGGGTTATACAATGATGTATGATTTATGATTTTGTGGCACACATAAGAATGATATCATTATGAGATGGGTGTGACCTATATCTCCCTCCAATGCATTGGGTAAAGATTATATATCTCATGAGATAGAGATGGCTGGAACGGTAGGATATACCGGTTCAGTGAAACAGGACTGAAACGAGGGTGACTCGGTTCAGAAAGGGACTTTGTCCCCTAAGATAGTCTTGGCAATGAGTCTTGACTAACAAGAAATTATTCTCTATGAATATGTGTGTATGCCACAAAGTTTCATGTTGTAAGTTATGATTATTGGTATTACATTTCACTTCTATGATTTATCCCATTTTATGATATTATGAGCTCTTTTGCAGGTTAAGATTTCCAAAAGCTATGTTCTTATGTATATGATGTGATTGATATTACTTTTGTTTACCCTTACTGAGTATTTGAGCTCACCTTTTATGTTTTATTTTCCCCAGGATATAAAGAAAGGTTTTAGGTATAAAAAAAAGAAAGATCTTTATGGGAGATGTTGAAGATCTTTCACCACGATTAGAAGATTATATTCCGAGTTTCCAAAGACACTAAACTATTACGGTCCTTATGTGTGTGTTTTTGTTATGTACTAAGTATTCCGCAAATGTAATGTAATGTCAATGTACGTCAGGCTTCGGGTCTCTACATTACACACACCTCTCAAGCCTTTGGCTCGGCCAACACCTGCCCATTTCATCTCTAAACATCCCTATATTCGTCATTGAAGCCTCACTTTGGGTATAATCCTTTCCAAGGAAGCCTTTGAGCTCAAATCAAAGAGAGTTACCCGATTTAAAGGTAATGTCTTCCATTGTGTTCTTTTGTTTTATTTTTCTTCTCCAAACCCCTAAACTCTTTTTATTTATTTATTTTGTAACAACAACAGTATATTCAGTATAATAGTATGTTTTTATGAGGAGGATTCGAGCTACAATAACACACACCTCCGTCTAATGGTTAAAGAACATACTGTTTCCGTGGATGGTGAATTACTACCTCACGAAACGATGATTGTTCCATCTTCTCATACCACCTCTCATGGTGGCCATTATGATGGAACTATATTTATTTATGGTACATATAATATTTATTTCCTCTCTATTCTTCTGTATTTTATATTTAATACATACCTTTATGCTTTTCATGTTGTGCAAATGTGATAATTTCATTCGAGGAAGTTTGGACTACCGCCCCCTCAAGTGATGTGACTCTTCATGCCATACATGGAATGTATAAAGAATGAAATTGATGAAATTATGTGATCTATATAAAATATATATTATACTGGAATTATAATATATATATATATATATCTCATCTATTTTAATTCCATGAATGTGCCAATGAAATTAAATTAGCGTTCATGCATACGTACGGCTTACCGTCTCCATGAACGGTACATTTCATTTCTTATCTCCAAATGTTATGTACTATTATAAGTACATATATATAATGGATATATATGTAATATATTACATCTAAATGAATTATATCATTCTGTAATTATAATATATGTATATATCTCATTTTGTTTTTAATTCCATTAATATGACAAAAAAAATAAAGTAGTGTTCATGGGTACGTACGGCCTACCGTCTCCATAAATGGTGCTTTTAATTTTTTATCTCCAAATTCTATGGAATAGTATAAAATGAATATATACTGTATATATATGATATTTAAAACATAAATACTATTCTGGATATGATGAACCTATAATTACATGGAAAATTATTTTCTAACAAGTTCAATTTTTACTCATGTACCGAACTTCAACAAAAACGTCAGATATGAACTCACTTTAATAACCAATTATTATAACATTATAATATGTGATATTAAATGAATAATAATATTTAATTTAGGTCCTTAAGAAATTATAAATTGACCAAATTTTATTATTCAGGAGATTAACGAATGATCGAGTCATGTCAGACACGATGTAAGGGATCCTACCCCTCTCTTTCTTTTTAAGTACACTCTTTTATGTCATTCCTTTTAAGATCATCCTTATTATGATTGGGATGTTATTTTATATTACTCATAATGTAACTTTTATTTTCATATGATGAGATACCCTATTTTCTCTCATCAATCCATTTTGGAGGTTTTGAGGGGCACCGTTAGGCTGCCTAATTTTCATAAGGGATCCAACCTCTCTCTTTATTTTTAAGTACTCTCTTTTATGTCATTTCTTTTAAGCTAATCTTTAATATGATTGGGGATGTTATTTTATAATAATCATACTTTAATTTTATGTTCATATTATTAGATACCATATGTTATCTCATAAATCCTTTTTTGGACGTTTTAAGTGGCGTCGTTAGGCTGCCGAGTTTTTGTAAGGGATTTTTCATCTCACTTTTATTCCTGTGACATTTATGATACGTTTTCCACCATTTCCTTTGAGTGGTGTATGTAATTCCCATTATTATACACTTTTTGAAGCATAATTTCATTTATGGGTATTTACATCTTCATTGTATGACCCTTCTTCCATGGGGAGTACGTTTCGAAAGTTACCCAAGTCGGTAAGGGAACCTTTCCCCCTCCTCTTTCTAAAAGACTTCTTTTTTATGTCATTTAATTCACATTCTATTATGTTGGGATATTTTCTTCTATATCCTTATTTATGTAAATTTTATTTCCAAGTGATGAGATATCATTTTTATCTCTCATAAAATCATTTTATGAATTTTGAACTGACACCGTTAGGCTGTCGAATTTTTATAAGAGAACATCTTAACACAATTTCGATTTCTTTGGGTTCAACTTCTAATTCTTGAACATGTAATGCCATGAATATGTGTGAATGAAACATGATTGTTACACACTTTATATCCACTTATATTTTGTGTATTTATATTTCTCACCCATAATTAGGTGATAGATTTGTCCTTAATTTAAGAATACCATCTTTATAATGGATTTCATCAAAATTTAGATTTCCCTTGAGACTTTGTTGTTGTTATGCACCAATTCACTCTTATTTGGTTTTTATACTGTCCTTTGACATATTATATCATGAATCCATCTATTCTCATGATATTATAAATTTCGGATTAAATGTTATTCCCCAACTATTTGTATTCAAGAGTCTCTCATTTTGTTAAAAACTCTTTAATAAAAATATCATTTTAAATGTTTTAAAGATTCATTATTCTAAATAATTATCATTAATGTCCATGTTTTCAAAAAAAATTCAGTATTTATTTATATGGACATTAATGTTTTAAAATTATAATTCCATTAAAAGCTTCAAAGTTGTATGGGACACTTTGATTCAAAAATCTTTTTTAAATGATTTATGTAAATGGATTGATTAATTCAATATCTTGGAAATACTTATTGTGATTGAAAATGAAATGTTTTTATTGAAATGTTTATATTTTAAATATTTTATGTGTAATAATGGTTCTTGGACATTTTACGGGTGGTTACGTGATAAACCATATGACGGGTGGTGCTGTGAATACCAGGACGGGCGGTTACGTTATAACCTCCAATACATTGGGTATGGAAGTCAGCCATATGGCTATTCCATTAAGTATGTGTGGAATTCGAACATATAGTTATTCAATTTAAGTATGTTTATGTCCCAAGTTTCCTTTATATGTTATGTGTTCTCTATATGGGTTGTATGGTAATCGTTCGGTTACAAAAGGGTAAGTAATGATCTTTTATTCATTGAAGAGTTTTTTACTACTTCATAAAGGTGAAAGTTATTACTTTGATAAAGTATTCATGGTTTACTTGTTGTTTTGAAAAACTAACAGTTTTCATTCTTTGTGTATTCCTTACTGAGATTTTTATGCTCACCGCAATTTTTTTGAAATGTTTTTCACGGGACTTAATGTGGAATAGGGTCAAGGATGGGATCAAGGGAATGTCATGCTATCTAAAACATGGAACTAAACATGTTTCTTTTTAAGAGATTTTATTTTATGGAAACTTAGTAGAAGTGTCTACTTTGTAATATTTTGAGATGTAATAGTTATGTCTTAATTCTCAAAAACTCTAAACCATGAAAAGATCCTCATTGTGAATTATTCATTTAATTCAATATTAAGTAAGGTTTAAGGCTGGGCCTTATAGTTGGTATCAGAGGTCGGTTTAGATAACTTTAGAGGTTAGGGTATTTTCTAAGAATAAGTGACATTACCATAATGGTTAGGATTTCAGAAATAGTCCTAGTTTTAGATAAAGTGAATGAGTAAGTATATCTTAGTGTTTATCTTCCTCATTAGTACATGACGGTTTTTTTGATATACTCACACTGACATTTCCGTTTTTAGTGAATGGATGGATCTAGAAGGCACCAAAGTGACAATAGGTTTGAAGGAAACTATGGTGGTTCTCTGATTAAGAGTCTAGATGAAATGGGGGATTCAATGAGGAAAATCGTGGTTGTTCTAAACCAACTATCAAGGATTCATGATCAACCACTTGAACCTTGGTGGTTTCTCTAATTCATCATGTATGAGATGACCAACTCAATGTGGATGTTCCGATAATAATTATAAAGGTAACCATTTGGGTTAATATGATCCTTACTTTTTAGATTATTATGGGTTACTCTATGATATGAGGGAAAATGAAAGGCCTGAGATAAACATGAGTTTAAAATATGTTATGATCATTTATGAAGATTTTATCTCATTTGGGGGAATGTTTTAAGAATTATGTAGTTTTGAAAAAAGGACAACACATTGATCGTGTGACAACCCGTCGCGTCGAACAAAGTTATGGGAATCGAACCCACAACCAAAATGTGAATGGTATTTATCGCCTACCACTGGACTACATGACGTCCCTGGTTAGTATGACTAATTCTTTTTAGTTAGATGATTTTAGGAATCAAGAGTAAAATTATATTGGGTTATATATGGAAATGATTAACCTATCATGGTAGATATGTTATTAGGTTAATTACTTTTCAATATAAGACTTTAAGATAAACTAATGTTATTTGGAGATAAATGTAAATTTTTACCTTGGAAGACTATGTGATTAAATCCTTCAAATATTTGGGTTTCAATTTTATTTTGGTTTACTTTGAATTATTTTATGAACAATTTGTTTATTGAATGGTCTTTGTTGAACTTTGGGTATGGTTTGACAAATTTTGGAGATTAAGAATAGATTTTTTTAAAGGATTATCCTTTTTGGGTATTATCTGATCACATTCTAACATTTTGGTTTTATTTTTGGTTAAGGTCTAAAGACATGGGAAGTATATAGTTCTATTTTGGGGATTAGGTGATTCTCTAGAAGTTGATTATAGGTCTTTTAATGTAAACAAGTCATCCTAAATACACATCTTTTGGAGAAACTTTGAGTTCGTGTAAGAAATCTAGTAAAAGATGAAAGTAAACATGACAAGTAAGTATGTTTCATTATGTTTTAGTTAAGCTCAAAAATAAATTCCTCAATGAAGAGTAACATAGAATAAAATGTTGTCTGTTAACGTTTCCTACTGGGGAATCCAATACCGTTTACCCCATCACATGTTTGTGATTTTTTTATGGTTAACTTTCTCTTAGACATGATTACTATCACTCTCTATCAGAACATGACCCTTTGTTTTTTCATCCATATCCATATTTTCATACATGGAATCCTAGTATGGGTTAACTCGGGTGACCTTTTTTACTTCCCAATCTTTATTTTAAAGTGATAGTTTAATTTACTCCTTTTCCGATGTGGGACTTTCAATGGAGTTTCCAAGACCAATTTTAAAATTGCGAGGACGCAATTCCCAAAAGGGGGAAGGATGTAAAACCCTAGGTAAATAAAGAATATGTCAGTTTTATATTTATCCATATTTGTGAATAAAATATTAATATTACTTTAAAGGGAACGTTATGCTCAATGGCGTATCCAATATGTGACAACGAGTTCCTTTGAAATCTTACGTTGCACTCTAATAATAAAATAATATTATTTTAAATGGTAGTTAACTCCTTGCCATTGTAATTGTGGGAAAGAACATAACTAACTACAAAATGATTATATATGTTTGTCAAATATTTTTACTTTCATCCAATAAATGTTAGAGGCGTAAAATGCAAATGAATCCAATTTTAAGCATAAACACTCTAATATTCTTTAAAAGTTAGATTAATCGCCTTTTGATGACGAACCTCTTTTAAATCCACATTTTGAAAATTTTATGTGTTATATTTGACAAAATAAAATTCTACTTTAGAATTGGGACATCAAAATTTACATTGTGTAAATTTTTGGTATTTTTCCGATAAAGTTCATTTTTTTAATGAATAGTGAAAATGTTGTATTTTAATTCAAAACCTCTTTTGAATTGGTTTTAAAGTAAAATTAGAATATAGTTTTTACCATTTAATCCAATATTGGTCATTGGAATTAATTTTATCATGAAATTGGACTTAAACTAGTGTCAATCTTTTGATACTTATTGTTTCATAAAAACACGATATTTTCCCTGACAGTGGGAATTAATTATTTAATTAATTAATGTAAAATATATGTTGTGAATTTTGTATAATATACATCATTTTTGAACTTGGAATATCAAATATAGCTTAGGGTGAATTTTTGGCATTTTTCTGAAAAACTTCAATTTTTGATGAATAGTGAAACCACTAAGTGGTAGTTTAAAAACTGCTTTTTCGTTTAAATGAAACATTACCACTTCGGTGATTTTAATTTCAAAAATCCGACATACATGTTTGTCATTAGGATGTGAAATGTCATTCAATGGGATTAAAATAATGTTTTGGTGAATAGTAACATTTAAGTTTTTAATCGAGATTAGAGGTAATTAGTGTAAATTAAGGTAAAAATAATGTTTTAATAATAATAAATAACCTATACACATGTCCTACCCTTATTGGATGTGTCGTGGACAACCAATATAATCCATGGGTCAACTTGGGGACCCCATGGATCCACATTGGTAGGAAAATGAGATAAATAACTTTTTATTTAAAGTTAAAATAAAAATGTCACAAACAAGAGTTGTTTTACTAAAACAATGTTTACATGGGGTTATACAAGTCAGAACTTTGACTATAAATAGTAATTGGAAAGCTAAATAGATTTCCTACATCATAGTAGTTTTTTATTAATTTTTAGACATTATATAAATTAACTTATTTATGACATCATGATGATGCAGCGATTACCTCATTATTTAACGATTTAAATAAAATGAAAAGATAATGTAAAATATAAGACCTAAACATGTCAAAAACATATTTTATGGGTGGATTTCAAACACTTATCACCTTATCCTAGAAATATATCAATGTGGGACCTTTAAAATCTGAAACACATTTGAACATAATGTAACTTTTTTTTGACTTTCCAAGAGTTCCCCTCCTCTCCTCTTATGAAAGGACCCCACCTCTACCACCTTACACACATCTCTCAAGCCATTGTCTTGGCCTAACCCTGTGCATTTAATCTCTCCGAATCCCTCTCTTCATCATTTAAGCCTCACTTTGGGTAGAATCCTTTCCAAGGAAGCCTTTGAGCTCAAATCAAAGATAGTTACCCGATTTAAAGGTATTGTCCTCCCTTGTGTTCTTTTGTTTTATTTTTCTTCTCCAAAACCCTAATCTCATTTTATTTATTTTTTTTGTAACAACAACAGTATCCTAAATATAATAGGATGTTGTTATGAGGATTATTGGTGCTACACTAACACACACCCCCATCTAATTGTTAAAGAACATTCTGTTTCCGTGGATGGTGAATTACTGCCTCACGAAACGATGATTGTTCCATCTTCTCATACCACATCTAATGGTGGACATTATGATGTAAATATATTTATTTATGATATATATTATATTTATTTCCTCTATATTCTTCTGTATTTTATATTTAATACATACCTTTATGCTCTTCATGTTGTGCAAATGCGATAATTTCATTCGAGGAAGTGTGGACTACCGCCCCCTCAAGTGATGTGACTCGTTCATGCCATACATGGAATGTATAAAGAATGAAATTGATGAACTAATGTGATCTATATAAAATATATATTATACTGGAATTATAATATATATATACATATCTCATCTATTTTAATTCCATTAATGTGCCAATGAAATGAAAGTAGTGTTCATGGGTACGTACGACTTACCGTCTCTATGAACGATACATTTCATTTCTTATCTCAAAATGTTATGTACTATTATAAGTACATATATATAATGCATATATATGTAATATATTACATCTAAATGAATTATATCATTTTTTATTTATAATATATATATCTCTCACTTTTTTAATTACATTAATATGACAAATAAATTAATGTAGCGTTTATGCGTACATACGACCTACCATCTCCATGAACGGTGCTTTTAATTTTTTATCTCCAAATGAAATGGAATAGTATAAAATGAATATATAATGGATATATATGATATTTAGAACATAAATACTATTCTGGATATGATGTACCTATAATTACATGGAAAATTATTTTCCCACAAGTTCGATTTTTACTCATGTACCGAACATCGACAAAAACGTCTGATATGAACTCACTTTATTAACCAATTATTATAAGATTATAATATGTGATATTAACTGAATAATAATATTTAAATTAGGTCATTAATAAATTATAAATTGACCAAATTTTATTATTCAGGAGATTAAGGAACGATCGAGTCATGTCGGACACGAGGTAAGGGATCATACCCCTCTCTTTCTTTTTAAGTACACTCTTTTATGTCAATCATTTTAAGCTCATCCTTCTTATGATTGGGTTGTTATTTTATATTACACATACTTTAATTTTTATTTTCATATGATGAGATACCTTATTTTCTCTCATCAATCCATTTTGGATGTTTTGAGTGGCGCCGTTAAGCTGCCGAATTTTCGTAAGGTATCCAACCTCTCTCTTTCTTTTTAAGTACTCTCTTTTATGTAATTTCTTTTAAGCTCATATTTCTTATGTTTGGAGATGTTATTTTATATTCCCCATACTTTAATTTTATGTTAATATTATGAGAGACCCTATTTGATCTCATAAATCCATTTTTGGATGTTTGAAGTTGCGCCGTTAGGCTGCCGAGTTTTCGTAAGGGATTTTTCATCTCAGTTTTATTCCCGTGACATTTATGCTACGTTTTCCATCATTTCATTTTAGTGGTGTATGTAATTACCATTATTATACACTTTTTTAAGTATAATTCCATTTATGGGTATTTACATCGTCATTGTATGACCGTTCTTCCATGGTGAGTACGTTTCGAAAGTTACCCAAGTCGGTAAGGGAACCTTTCACCCTCCTCTTTCTAAAAGACTTATTTTGTTATGTCTTTTAATTCACTTACTATTATGTTGGGATATGTTCTTATATATCCTTATTTATGTAATTTTATTTCCAAGTGATGAGATACCATTTTTATCTATCATAAACTCATTTTCTGAATTTTCAAGTGACGCCGTTAGGCTGTCGAATTTTTACAAGGGAACATCTTAACCCAATTTAGATTTCTTTGGGTTCAACTTGTACTTCGTGAACATGTAATTCTATGAATATGTGTTAATGACCTATGATTGTTTCACACTTAATATCCACTTATATTTTGTGTATTTATATTTCTCACACATAATTATGTGATAGATTTATCCTTAATTTAAGGATACCATCTTTATAATGGATTTCATCTCAATTTCCATTTCCATTGAGACTTCATTGTTGTTATGCACTAATTCATTCTTATATGGTGTGTATACTGTCCTTTGAAATATTATATCATGAATCCATTTATTCTCATGATATTATAAATTTCGGATTAAATGTTATTCCACAACTATTTGTATTCAAGAGTCTCTCATTTTGTTAAAAACTCTTTAACAAAAATACCGTTTTAAATGTTTTAAAGATTCATTATTCTAAATCTTCATCTTTAATGTCCTTGTTTTCAAAATGGTTTTCAGTATTTATTTATATTGAAATTAATGTTTTAAAATTATAATTCCATTAAAATCTTCAAAGTGGTATGGGACACTTTGATTCAAAAATCTCTTTTAAATGATTTTTGAAAATAGATTGATTAATTCAATATCTTGGAAATACTAATTGTGATTGCAAATGAAATGTTGTTATTGAAATGTTTATATTTTAAATATTTTATGTGTAATAATTTTTCTTCGACAATTTACAGGTGGTTACGTGATAAGCCATATGACGAGTGGTGTCGTGAATACCAGGACGGGTGGTTACATTATAACCTCCAATGCATTGGTTATGGAAGTCAGCCGTATGGCTATTCCATTAAGTATGTGTGGAAGTCAACTGTATGGTTATTCCATTTATGTATGTTTATGTCCCAAGTTACCTTTATATGTTATGTGTTCTTTATATGTGTTTTATGGTAAATGTTTTGTTACAAAAGGGTAAGTAATGATCTTTTATTCATTGAAGAGTTTTTTACTACTTCATAAAGGTGAAAATTATTACTTTGATAAAGTATACATGGTTTACTTGTTGTTTTGAAAAACTAACAGATTTATTTCTTTCTGTATCCCTTACTGAGCTTTTTATGCTCACCGCAAGTTTTTTGAAATGTTTTTCACAGGAATTAATGTGTAATAGGGTCAAGGATGGGATCAAGGGAAAGTCATGGTATCTAAAACATGGAACTAAACATGTCTCTTTTTAAGAGTTTTTATTTTATGGAAACTTAGTAGAAGTGTCTACTTTGTAATCTTTTGAGATGTAATAGTTATGTACTAATTCTCTAAAACTCTAAACCATGAAAAGATCCTCAATGTGAATTACTCATTTAATTCAATATTAAGTAAGGTTTAAGGATATTCCTTATAATTTTGTCAACAATATAAAATATTAAAAATAAAACATGAATTATTTACATTAAATTTTTTCATGATATTAAGTTTAAATTATTATTTTTTCATATCTATCATGACAACTATGAATTTATTTTAAAAGATGGATTATTAAAATATGATCAATTGGGGAAATGAAATAAAATACTTACCACATTAGTAAATAATAACTTATTAATATATTAAGTTTCAATGTAATGTTTGGTCTGAAAATAATCATATTAATTCCAAATAAATAACCTCTTTTTACCAAATTATTTTCGAAAATTTATCATAAGAAAACAAAATGGAAAATTAAAACACTTAATGGATTCTAAAACATGAAGAACTATGGAAATCATTTTATCATTTTTATATGTTAAACAGTTATAAATTATTAAACAATATCTTCTTAATAAATATTTATTTGTTTAACAATTTTATATTATAATATTGACATAAAAATAACTAAAATCAGATATAAATCTTAACGGTGTCATCATATATAATTTTACATAACACTCATGAAAATTGAAAAAACATATAGATGAAATCCAAACCCAATTAATCGGGGGGATGTCATGGACCCAACTATCCAATGTTTATTACATAACCACACATCCTTCATTTATATAGTAACCAAAAATAAATGATGTATCATAGAACCACCAGTCCATAGATTATAACATGAGAACCCGACATCCAATGTAATTTAAAATAATTGTAACATAATCTTAGCACATGAAATAATTTAATTTTCATCACCACATTCAAAAAAAAATATTTAAATTCATAACAAAAACTTATGGATATTGATATATCTACATTATTTAAAAACCCATCTACAAAAACTAAATACCCAAAAAATGGTCATAAGTCTACATTTTTTTAAAAATAAACTCGTCTAAAGGATTCAAAATATCAAACAATGTTTATGGAGAGGGATAATTATTTTTCACTATATTTATTGAAATAGAAAATTAGTTATGTCTTTTTGTCAAAACAATTTCTAGACATCATGTAAAAAGGATCCTTTAAAAAATTGTATAAAATAAGAGTAATTTAATTTATAAATCATTAGTAACCCTTTATGTAAAATTTGAATATGATTAAAATAGGATGAAAATATAAAAAATTCTTTTTATTTGAACATTTAACTAGTATTATAAAGTAAAACTAAAATAATTTACCTATTTTTAGACATTTTAATCATAAATCGAAGGAATTAATTAATGTAAACAAAACATTAAATATAACAATAGTATATATTATCATGATATAACATGTTAATTTGTATTTATATAAAAACAATAAAAAATGTTGGTTTTATTCATCAATTTAGTCAACAATTCATGGAAATTATGGAGAAGTCCTTTACAATGATTAATAATCTTAAAAAAATATCATTATATTCTAAATATTAAAATTATATTAATTAGTTAAATGAGTAAGAAAATAACCATTTTTATTATTCCTTTATTTTTATCAACTACCACTATATACATAATAATTTAATAAATTAATATAACTTCATATGTTTTGATGGGATTCTTTTTATATGTATCAAAACTAAGTTGTTTTGTACGCTATGGTAAATGTTTTCATTAGAAAAACAAATACTTCATAATAATAATGAAATATATTTCATATTTATAAATCAATTATACTTTTAAAACCATTCATGAATAATGGGTTTTAAAATTGAATGATTTCACAATTAGAGTGATGGTAGGTTTCCCATATACGTTAATAATGTTCTAATTTTTCAACATTCATTAGGGAAAGAAGGAATGTAATATTTAATAATTAAAAATATAATTAAATAATATATATCATTATAACGATTTAACTATTCTTATATATATATAATAATTTTATTTTGGGTGATGTAAAAATGATGACATTTCTTCATTGAGGTAGTAGTCCACACGTACTCGTGGATGACTTCATGATTTCGTAGTGATAGAAAATGTAAAAAAGAAAATGATATAATATATTTTAATAATGAGAACATACATCATTATTATAAAATAAATATTAGTTATATCATATATATTCATTAATAATTCATTATTAATTTACATGTAATGCCTTCATGAAATAATAATCACATGTATTCATGAGGTAATAGTCTATCATACACACAACTAATGTTATTTTATCCACCAACAAATGGAATTTCATAAGTTATATGTGATATAAAATAACGATTAGTATAATTATTATCTCAAATATTATATATATACATTTTATCCAGTACTTTAAGAATCCATGATAATGAAGATGAAAATATAATGGCAACAGTTTTCAATATGGTAGTTTTTCGTGGACATGAATGAAAATTTGGTTAAACATTTTATATACAAAAATATGGATTTGGATTAAAAAATTAATATAATAACATAATTTTATATTGGATAAAGTATAATTATTATATCATAATAATTTTCAAATAGTATATTGTGGTTGAATAATTAATAAATAGAATCATTTAGTTAAGAAAGATACCAATTATTTAGACAAACTCCATAGGTTGGCCCAAACATCCATCCAAATATGGATTAGTGATCATTGAGGGTGATCTAGGCGATTTTTAGTGATGTAAGAAATATATTTATCAAGATACTATACATGAAAATGGATTTTATGGTGTTAATAGGAGAGGTGATGGGGTGGCCTTTTATAGGTGAGGTAAGTGACAAACATGTAATTTATCAAATAAAAAGGATGTGAACTTGTTTTTATCATTGTGAAAGGTTAAAAAATTGTACATAATAAATAGATCAAAGTTATAAAGTTTAATATATTTTTATAAAATTTATTTCATATAGGTTTTTTAAATTTTACTCAATCATTTTATGCTTATGATGCTATAAATTAGTATTTTTATAAAATAACTGAAAATAAATTTTTTATTTCTACTATTTATTATGATAAAATATTAATTTTGCATAATTATAGATTATATATTATAATTATTCATAATATTTATTCCATTTTAAAATATTCAACTCATTTAAGTGGAAGAATTAAATTTCAAATTACATCCATATATGGGATGTAATATAGGTTTTTATGATGTATATATTTCATGAATGTGATGATTTTATATTAACACTAAGACTATAAATAATAAAAATTTGAATTTAAATTTAAAATACATTATTTATAATCGATAATTTTAATTTATATTATTCCTCATTAGGTGGTTTTCAATTAAATAAAATATGGAAACCTTAGGCAATTTAATTTTTTTTCCAAAAATAATTATCAAAAAAAGAATATAATGAAATCCAATATAGAGATGATTACAAAGTAATATAGTAAATTAAATATAAAAATTTATTAATTATTTTAAATTTAATCATATTAAAAAAAAATTTACTTTTGAAATACATAATTAATTAAAAATTAAATAAAGTTTGAGAAATATCAATATTTGTCACTATTTATGAGAAAATCAATATATGAAACCAAAATTTAAAAAATATATCCCTATTTTAATATTTATATTAGAATCATAAATATAATAGTCTATTTTTCATATAAAAATTCAGTATTTTATAAATTAAGTATTTAAATATCATCATTATTTGAAATGAATTTATTTATATTAACTTTTTATATAAATATTAAAAAAAATCTAATGAATAAATATACCTAAATGATACATATATATATATGATAATTATTTAATAAACAATTAATTTTTTTGTCATATTGTTCCACCCATATGAAAATGCTTTCCTAACAATTCAATTCATTAGTTTAATATGTGTCAATATATGTCATTCATAGAATTTTTAGATTCCCATGTTCCTTATTCAACTATATGTGTTTTCCATAAATCCATAATATGGTGAATCACCTTTTTCTAAAAAACTTTCTCCATATAGTCATGTATTTGATAATTTTTTTCTTAGATTAATTATTTTCTTCCATCTTATCATTATCTTGGAACAAAATCTGAGATCAGTATGGAACATAATTATTTAAATTTGATATAAGAGTAATGTGTGTACCTGGTATAAACAAGGAGAAAAATACGCACAGATTGAAACAAATCAATCCTTTAGTAGGATTTGGTACGGTCTAATTAACCATGGACATAAATTTATCATTTTATAAAAAAAAATATCCTATATTTCTATGGAGATATGTCCAATAAACATGATCAACTAACATAAAAAAAGATATAGTATCCAGTTATCAAAAAAATTGTTTTACCTACAATGAGACATCCTCATATGTTTCTAATTCAACTACACAACTATAGACATTTTCTCTTCAGAATGAGGTCCCACCAACATCATTTCTCCAACATCATCACAAAAATTTGCCTTCTAAGACATATTCTTTTATAATTCCTCGTTTATTTTCAACTTCAATCTAGAATTTAAAAAATTATTTTTTAGAAAATGAAACCAGATAAAAATATCGATCCCAACATCCCTTGAAATTCATTGAAAATAAATAATGAATAATATCATCCATTTTTGTAAATAATTCATTTGTATTTCCAATAATATTGGAGATGAAATGATACACTAAAATTTAATTCTACCACCACCTTATTCAAAAGTATATTAAAAAACATTATTTCCAAACTGGGATAATTGAATAATGTAATAGAGATATTAATTCCATATAATACCATTATATTCTTGTATATAGTCAAGAAAGCTAATCTAAATACATAGTATATTGACTAGAATGTAAGTTTGAATATTTAGATCATTAGTCAAAAATAACTATAATATCATTTTTAAATCAAGATGACCTTGAAAATTTAACCATGAAATCAATTAACATATTTATCCATTTCCATAATGGAGTTAGATATGGATTAAGAATTCCAAATGGAGGTTTTCATTCTTATTTATCATTATGAATAATTATATATTTCATGTTAACCTAAAAAATGAGTATTTTAATACCATCCAACTAAATAAACTCTTGAAGGTATCTGTACACAATACTATTTTTAGAATGAATAGAAGATATAGAAATATTGGCGTCAGTCATTATCAATCTATTCAATTTGAAATCATGTGAAATATATAACATTTATTCTAGATATGATAACACCATTTTAGTCTATATTACACTAAAGAAATATACCTTCATAATGGATTATAATTTTTCAAAAAAATAATTATATTCCTTGATATAATTATTAATTACTTAAAAATAAGTTAACTACACTAAAACCTAAGTCAAAACAATTAATTTGTTACATACACAAAATCAATTACAAAATTAATCCAATAATTCATCATTAGGACATTCTACTAACATAGCATGGTAAATATTACATTATCACACTAACCTAAAACAACACATTCTTTGCATGCTTTTCTATAATTTTAATAAATCATCAAAACACTATCCTTAAATAGTTACAATAAACATTAAAATATTATATGAACTATTTATGAAGGAATATATACTGCAAACCTATATTACAATTCTGAATTATATATATTACAAAATTCAAAATATGCCACAATTTATTTTATATAAAACTCATATTATATAATTACATATAATATGTACTATAATTAAAGAAAACACATTTCAAATAATGTGATGCATAAAAAATCACCTGAAATTCTTCATTGTAAAAAAAATCATGTCATTGATGATTCTATATAATTGATAAATTCATCATTTCAAGATGATTTTTCCAAAATTAGATCATTTTCCAATCTTCTAATTATTTCTGTAAAATAAAAATTACTTGATTTTTACATTCTTTGATTAACTCCTCTTCGAGTATCTTATTCAATAGGTTTATCAAGAGAGAATATTTTTCAAAACTATTTTAATAATAACCTACTATACATGGAAAACTATAATAATTTGTGACATTTAAATGTATTGGATATTCCTTAAAAAATAGTTTTATATTTATCTATTTTTAATCCACTTATAGAAGCATTATATACATTAAAAAATGTATACAAAACACATGCTAATATTTGGAAATGGATTATTTTCATTTAGGGGTTATAAAAATGACTTTGGAGCCGTTTTTATACATCATGGAGTTTACAATACCCTAAAAACATCACGGTACACTCAAAAAAATAAAAATTCTCAAGAAAAAATAAATTCCTAATGTATATAAATAAACTAGTTAAGTTATGATTTCAAAATAGATTAACTAAAAACTAATAATTCATTAATCTAGCATGAAAGTCTATCTTAAAAGTATTATTTCCCTAAACCTTATTATGGTGGAACCTATACCTCAGATAAAAAAATATAAAATACTAATCTCGTAGGATCAAATAAATAAAATAATTAATATATAGAAAATTATACATCTTATTAATTTGGATGTTATTCAATGCCTTATAATCAATTAAAATACACATGGAATCCTCTTTAATTTAAAGTAAAATATTAGGGAACCCCATGTATATGTGATAGGGATAATGAAACAATTATCTAACTACTCATGAAATTTTCGTTTCAATTATAATTTTTATCAATAGACATTTGATATGACAGTTTTTAAGTATTATTAGTATCACGCTCTAAATGAATAGATATTTCAACCACACAACTAGGAATAAAACTTAGAAAATAATCATGAAATACATCCATATATATTTCACTACTAGAACATCACTAATTTGAATAGATTATTTCCATTGAAAAATTTTATTTATGTATCTATCACTTCTTTCCATAATCAATTTATTATCTTCACGATATAGAATTAATGGTATGATATCATTTAATAAGAAAATTTTGGCATTGTACCTTATAAATATATATAGAAATCTAATGTATTTCCAAGAGTAAATAAAGTTTGACTGAGACTATATCAATATTATTTTCACTAAATTCCATCACTCAAAGAATAATATCGATATTCTTATAAATTGTGGTTTCATTAATATTTCCACTACGTGTTTTCACTGTAAATTATTTCCTCAATTCACATGGGTATATATCCATTTTACAAAATATTTTCGTAGAAAATTATGAATTTGATGATCAAGGGAAACAATGAGTGTCTGAATAATTTGAATAAACTAGTAGCATACCATTCACCACGTCACAATTTTTCCCAACATCAACATTGGTAGAAAATTATTTTTCTACAACCATTTTCATTCTAACTTGTTGATTTCCACCATGAGTAACCATATTTAAGCACAAATTTGAATAATGCATTAACTCATTGGAATTAAATCATCCTAATTTGTAATTTTCAATCCTATAAAGAGTTTTTAACATGAAGTCATGAGGAATATGTCCAATATTACCTTAAATATCACTCGTCAAAAACATCATAATAAATTATTTACCGTTATTTTTACAAAATATATCACAATATGGGAACATGATTTTTACCACCAGAATTCATTGATCCAATCCTCCCATTTTAAAAATAACAATATCAATATTACTAGTTATTTTCATGGAATCATTGATCATCATATGACTCCATTTATATATTCTAATAAAATAAAAAAAAATTCCAATAATTTTTTGAATTTTTGGGATTCAAATGCCCTTTAACATACTGTTTTAAATCGCGAGATAAACTAATCATAATTACTACAATGATCCCAGATAAAATATTATATTTATCTGGCCATCCTTGTAAAATTTCCTCTATATTCGGGCACGGAATAATCATATTTTTTCTTATATTACATGAATTTATTCTCGATCTTATGTTGTATAACCACATAAAAATATTTCCCATTGACAAAATTCTTAAATGTGTTTCATTCAATGAAATCATTTTCATCAGTCGTTATGGTATTCTAAACCAAGTACTACTAATGATCAGAATAACCTTAAAAAATATTAATGGAAGGGTTTATATTTTAACCACTAAAACACACGATGACTTAAAATGTCTTGAATACAAAATTATTCTTTATATTATCTACCACATGGTTAAAAGATCAACAAAATTCAAGAGGATGTTGTCACATAAAATGCTCCACTATGAATAAGTTCCTATATGTCAAATCTAGATTCTATATAACAAGTATTCCGCCACCTATTATATATTGTTTCAATTAAGAAAACATCAAACCAAATAGGTTTATTCCATTATAAACTTCTGACTATTCATGTTTTAAAATATCATTTCCACTTTGAGAAATCACACTACTGGTTCCCTTTACCGGATGTGGAGTTTCATTGTGAACATAAATATATTAGAGAATGACACAATGTAATTATGAAATTATATATAATATTGTTTTAAATATATTTTATATAATTTCTTTTCCATGCTATTAAATTTATTCAAACCTCAAAATTTTTCAAAACCATTATTTGGTAGCTACATCAAGGGTATGGCCTTCATAATTATATATTACAGTGACCATAAACATGAAATACTTCATTACATTCCCAACTAGGTATTTTCCAATTATTTATAATGATATAGATCAAAAAATTTACATTAAATCCCCATAATTAATAAAATATGTAATTTATCATTAGTTTCCATTTTCCCATCATTCTAAAAATTCATAACAGCAGAAGATTTTTTCATGGAAAATAATCAATAAATTCATCATGAATTCATCCTTTTTCTAACCATTACTTAAACCCTATTAAAATAATTTTCATATGTGTGTCACATAGAAAATTCACATCACGGAAAATAAAAAAATAAGGAGGAATTTTTTTCCATTCATTTATTTTATAATTTTTTCATTCCAATGTATTCATTGGGACAAAAATAAATATTTTCTCACCCACAACATTACATAAATGTGCCAAATATTTTCCAAAATCATTTCCACAGATAAAATAATGTAAAAAAAATGAAAATCTAATATTTTTATGGAATGCATTGTTTTTCTTCATTAAAAATCAATAAATACTTTCTTTTTTCGAATATTTCAATTTCATCCTAATTTTTGAAATCATTACATTATCAAAAAAATTATTGGAATAATATAATGCTATATTTTGAAATAATTTTCTATTTCACATTAACAAATGTAATAATCATACAGTTGGTTTCTAGACAAAAAAACTTTTAGGGCTATCATGGACCCAATGATTTGTGGTTTATAACATGAACATCCATTATTTATTCATAACAATACCACCAATTACTTTTTTCATGGAACATCCCATCCATGATTTATAATGGAACAAATAATAATTATAAATAATTTTAATGAACCACCTAACAATATAACCCATAAAAATGAAAATTTCACAATTAAATTAAAAAATATTCATTACCCCCATAATAAAACATTTTCAAATATTGAAATATCCACTCCATTTAAATATAATTTCCAATATAATGATACCCTAAACATCTAAATAGGGTTTCAGCGTTAAATTAATTTATGAAATTATCTATTAGTATAAAAATAAAAAAATAATTCTTTTTGATGGGGTAATGTTCTTGTCATCATATACACTAAAATTGAACATTTCATTTACCTTCCCCATATTTATTTTAAAAAAATGTATTGAAAGTATTTCGGTAATCCTATTAATGAAATAATAATATTCCACTATAAATATTTTTTCAATACATGTAAATTAATAATATAATGTGAAATCCATGGGCATGTCTAAAAATGATTTTCAAGGGAACATTTAAAGTGTATTTTTTAAAATTTATAATATTACCACAATGTAAACCTTTAAATCATAAGTAGAATGAAAGAATAAAATTAAACCATATGAACAAATATATGAAATGACAAATTTGTGATATAACATTTCATTGGGTATTTATATACAAAACATTAAATAATTTAGTTTTCTAACATGAAATTATTCCATAATGAATGGAAATTGAGACAATTCCCCGTACCTTGAGTCGGACCCATCATATACATCATTTATATTATAAAACAACAAATTTATGTTGTTTTTATAATTAATTTTCAATATTTATAATTTTTATTTTAACTTTTATTGTGTTTCCATCCCTGATATAAACAATTCGTTAGTCATTTTAGGTCACTTGAGATTACCTGATATTTTTCAGCATATATTTCTAAAAAATCTTTTAATTGATGAAAATTTTCAATTTTATACTTACATAAGAATATAAAAAATAAAAATAATGATTTATTTATCACATTTATATGTAATTTATATTTTAATAACCAATATTTATGTGTGGTTGTAAAAAATAACTATGTTTCCATTTTGGATACTATAACGCTAACAATGGGATGTGCAATTTTATTTTTTAAAACAATCATTTTAGAAAGAATATATGTTAAATTTATTTTAAAAAAATAATATCAAAAATACCATATTATTTTTTTAATTTTAATTTTATTCCACTTCCATGTGTTCTGTAGATGAAAAAGTAATCACATCGCATAATGGTAGTGATTTTCTACACATTTGCATAAATGGAATTATAAATTTTTCGTGGGTTGAATGGTATGAATAAAAATGTTATGTTATTTTTCTAGAATCATAAATATTTCATGAATAAAACATTTATCTCTCTTATATCATATATATTCATAAATGTTATTTTCATTATCTTTCATGTAATTCATTATAGGAAACCTGTCACATCACTTAGTGCGGTGATAGTCCTCTCTGCTCAGGATGGACATTATCATATCCTCCACTGAATGGAATGTAAAAGGTTTATATGATTAAATAACACTATATGTATAATTCTGATAAAAATATAACACATTTAACTAATATAAATAATAATAAAAAATTGTGTGAGGCACTAATGCAAAACAAAATGATTATTATTCGCATGGCGGTAGTCTATTGTAAAAACCAATGTTGATTTCATTTCCCAATTGCTGTGGTGGATACAGTTTTCATAATTTTAGTAACATAATAAAATCCCATTATATTTTTTATATTTTATTTTTATATAATAAAAATGAATAATATCTGCATGAGGTGTCATGAGAAATAAGTTAAAAATGCTTGGTTATGAATAATGCATATTCTATTTAAAACCTATATAGGTTAGAATCAAAATACATAATAGGATTGTTTTATAATAAAACCATAGTCTCTAGGAAATTGTAACTGAATTATAGAACATGTGTGGGTAGATAATTTCTAATCCATGTTGATTTTATTTTCGGACTTGGATAGGATGAGGGACGCATATTTTTTGTGAGATGATTGGGACACATGTAATTTTTCAAAAGAAAAATGTGGACAAACATTTTTTAAATACCAAAAGTCTAAAAATTAAATATTATTTAGGATTATAAATAAATATTTTCAAATATTTCTAGATAGTAGATTTAAAACATGTTTTTAAGACATTTTAAAGCTTATTGTTTTTGTTTCATCCTTTGGTTAATATTTTTTTACCTTAAATAGAGTAAAATATTCATACAGTTTTTAAATTACATTAGGATTAAAATTTATGGTCAAATTATTAGATAATATAAATTATTTTTATTCTAACCTTATAATTCATTTTATATTATTTTATTCCTATAAGTATCAAAATTTATATAGAAATTGAACCCGAAAATGCTACAAAAATTCAGTTTTTCCAAATTTCAACATTCTATGATATTGATGATTTTATAACAAATATAAGACCATTAAAAGTAATTATATGAAATTAATTTATTATTAATTGATATATAATTTTAAATTTTAATTTAAATAATTATATATTCATTTAGTCAATCAATATAGAGAAAGTGTAATGACCCACAAATTATCATTCGCTTGAGTGTACAATGAGTCATTACTAATCCTTAAGAGGCTTCACCAAGACGCCAACGGTTAGCAATAAATGCCAAAGGGTTTCAAATAAAAGTGGGGGATGATTTAATATTTTTGAAATAATCCAATAAAACTACTAAACATAATCAATATTCACTATATGATGCATGAACAAACAAAAGACAACTCAATAACTTCAAGTATCTCAAAACCACATCACAGTAAGCAACTATGGAAGAATAACCTAGTATCAACGTACATATCAGAAAAAATACACTAGAATATCCCATGACTCCAATATCCATAAGATCCAAGCTCCAAAATATATGAACAACAAAAACATCATGATGTAGTGGTAAACACATGTGAAACATTAACATTTCCCTTAACTGGGAAGATAGCATCTGCAAAAGCACCAAATTTCCGATGTAGGGATGACTATAAAACACAATAGGTTTTCCTTAATGACTTTCCTACCCATGACACTAGTATAAAAGAGTTACCAACCAATATATAAACCCGTTTATATAAAATAATACTCAAAAACATTTTATAACAATATATAAACATGTTTCCAAAACCAGTCATTACCAATGCATTCATGTATAATTGAAACCAATTTTCCCAGGAAGATATTTTTCCAGAAAAATAACTAAAAAATAATTACAACCATTTCACAATATCCCTTTATCAACATACCCAACCATTCTTTAAATCCATGATACCGACCATGCATGCTATGTTATGATGGTTCCATAATCATGAGAGTTTTCTCGTCGATCTACCATGTCATCACAAGGTAATTGTTTCCCATGTTCCATTAACCCTTTGGCACCGAGCAGAAGGTAATATTTCAACCAAAACCCGTGTATGAAATTCACATGTGCCATTATACCATTGGAACAGAGAACAATATCATATTTCAACCAAGAACTGTATATGCAACATGAACACACACCACATATTCCCAACTATCATGCTAAAACATCCCTTTCAATAAAAACTCCTTTTTATTGAAAACCATTCCCATAAAAACCATTTTAATGCCAAACCATTTCAATTCAAAACCACTTTAATAAAACCCCAGTTTGTATTGAAAACCAATTCTATTAAAAATAACTTTTCCATCAATAATTTAGAAATTCCATAATGAACATAATTTAAAATCATCATTTTAAATTCATGAAACAAAACCACCATTTGCACAAATAATCACTAACATCACACAATTTCACAAAAAACACAAATCATCTCACGTTATGAATTGTCCATGCATTTCATAGTCAATAATCCTATTTGAATCTATTCCAATCTATTATAGAAATAGGAGATGAGTGTGAATCCACCTACATAGATGGTTTTGATGAAACATTGACAACAGACGAAGAACTCCCTAGAAAAAGGGTTGATTCTCCCAAAATGAACATATTTCTCATATCCTAGAAAGATCAGTACTCAAAATTGAATTAATTGGCATCCAAAAATGTATATCTACAAACTCTATGTTCAGATATAAGGAATAATGGAGATCGGAGTAGTTTATCTAAGGAGACATATGTAGACATGACAAATCCAGAAAGAATGGTGATATTCCTCAAGAATCAGACTTGAAATCACCATGGGAAGGCTCCAGGTTGGCTCCAACTCTTGTGGGGAGGGTTCACCCGCATTCAAGGGAGTGTAAACTCGAAATAGGGGCGTTTTGAATCTAAAACAAAATATATAGAGAAAAAACGAGTATGCTTTAAGATAATTGGATCTAGACTTGACCTTTGTGCATGGTTTGACAACACAGTTTTGGCCAACCGTGTATGGATGATATGGACTTCCATTTGGTCCTGAAATCCTTTATAAAACCACCAAACTCTCCCATCCTTAGCCTTTTCCATTTTTTATAGAAACACATTTTTTATAGAAACATCCCACTTTAGGGAAACACCCCACATTATGGAAACAACCCACTTTATGGAAACACCCACTTTATGGAAACACCCAACATAATGGTAAAACTCTAAATTATGGAATCTAATTTTTTATTGAAACTCTATATTTTATGGAAACTATCTATATTATAGAGACTCTCTATTTTATAAAAAATCTCTATTTAATGTAAACTCTCTATTTTATACAGAACAGCATAAAAACTGTGAGGAAAGGGGTTATGTACCTGAAACCAGGGGTACTACATTCTCCCCACCATTGGTCTTTCCATCCTCGAAAAGTTGAAAACCCTCTCTGTCCAAATTGAGTTCCAGATATTGCACATTAATTTCCTTCTAATGTTCCCATGCCTCTTCCTAAATCTTACCATATAGACATAAAGGACAAATATTACTGAGAAAAATCTGAGAAGACATTAAATCCCTTTATTATGGATTCATATAAATATTGTTTTCATAAAATAACACTTATTTTGAGGGAAATATGTATCTTGGGGAACAATTTATTTTTATAACAAATATTTAATTACCCATAGATCCAAAATAGATAGCTACAGAAGAATTTATGTCAATATAAAGGTAGGGATTAATGAGGATATCTTGATGTCCATTCCTGTACGATGGTATGCATGTTCTTAGCTCCTTTGGTGACCAAGTTAATTTTCCATGTTCCATTTTTTTATCATATTCATCATTAGAGTATATAGTGTTCTTTGACTAAATCCATGAATCTATATGTATTTATGTAATGAATGTTTTCATATGTTTTCCCCATGATCACTTCTTGTATAAAACAAAGTAGACCCATGAAGCCTTTTTTCTCCCACCATTGGTTATTCAAATATGTTACACATCAACTATGGTCTCTTTGATCTGTAATATAAATTTATATAATCAATAATTCATGAATGTGTTAGTGTTTCATCATTGTCATTAGGGCCTTAATTCATCTATGTAGATCATATAGGTCCTAATCTCAAAGAACCTATTGAAAATAAGTCCAAGATCCAATCACCCTATTTAAATTTCGTGATAATTAACTTGGATATATAAATAATCACCCCACCCCCACTATTCGAATAGTTCACAGGGAATCTAAAAATTCACAACACAGTTATTAGATTATGTTTTTCAAATTACCATTATATAATATTAATAAGTCAAAATACTGATATTTTAGGGATAATAGGGATTATTGAGCGACTCAATGGTTTGATATATTATGAAATTCACATAGTTGAAATTCTCCAAAATGAGGGTAAATTTCTTTATGGATTTCATCAGTATATATCCATATAAATATATTATCTACTAAACCTCTAATCCATGATGAAATATTCACTCAAGCCTCCACATGGGTGAAATATTTCCTAAATCCTCCACATAAGTTAGAAAATAAGCCTACTCTCCAGAAGAATTTTTTATTCACCTAACACTGCCATATGATGAATCATTCTCCCATAATTACACATGGTTGAAAATTTTATTTAAGTATTTATTACAAATAAACATTATCAAATCCTCAATAACGTTGTGGAAACATCACCCTTCCATAATATTAGGGTGAAAAAATTTCATGGATACATATATATATGTGAATGATGACCTAGATATGTTCTAAGGTGACAAACATCCACTAATTTCTTGGAAGAGATAAATTTAACCTTGTTACCATTCATGGATAACCATATTTCTCAAAATCCTCCAAAACCCCTATATATAAAGACACCAGTTAGATGTCCTCCTAAAAAGGATTCTAATTTTGTAATATTACATTTTAAATCATTCCACATTCTCAACTCAATGATACATTAGACAATGGGAATCCACAATAAAGGTAATACAAATTCACATTCCTCTAGATGATTATATATATATATTATGCCATGGTGTCCAAGGGTAATACACCCATGAACCACCAATATAGTGTAAGCCCAAAAAGTTGACAATTATCTTACCCACCTACTGGGTTGGGTGACCTTATGCATCATACCATCCATTTTATCTCAAATTTATACATCTTGGTGTAGTATATGAATAATCCACACTATTTATTCATAATATATATATTTTATCATAGTTATGACCCATGAATAATCCCAACTCAATATTATGTTATTTTTACATTCTTGATTTGGATATATTTATACTATGATTTCAAATTTCACGGAATCCTTCCTACAACATTATGTTAAACATACTAGTATAGACCTCTCAAATGACATCAAAAAATTAAAATCAAATTATGGTGCCTAAATTTCCATTAATTAAGATATTTAACATTAATCTATTTGGTAAAAATCATACAACCAAAACTCGTATCTATGTATGATGTATGTATTACATAAGAATAATTTTCACTAGGCTATAATATGGATGATACCACTCCCTATATATGAAATTCTATCCCATGAAGGCAATATTCTCAAAAAATCATGTTCACCAATTTCTATATTACCTAAATAACTATGTCATCCATGTCATATTCTTTTTAGCTGCACCAATCCTCATTTGGCCAAATTCTCCATGATTCGTATTATTCATCCAAAAATTGTAGAGTAGAGCTATAAAACACTTTTAATTCATATTTCCAACATTTTACAATTTAAGGAACATTAAAATTACTATTCCACTATATATTACACTAAACATCTTGGAATAGGTCGTGACTGAATTACCACATGAATAAACTGTGTAGTTTCTCTATCACACAACATTAAATAGTTTGAAACAAATTCACCACACAACATGGGTTATAATTTCCATGATAATGATATGTAAGATGTACTATTATGAGATTTATCTAAAATTGAAAACACCTAAAAAAATTTAATATAAAGATACATTCTATAGATAGTTGTTATGAGGATTCAAACAATATCATTGTAAAGTAAACAAATAAGATAAACTTTTTATACTTATTGTTTCTAAAATTGATTCCTAGTTTCAATCTGATAATTTAAAGAGGGGTAGAAAGACATACACTAGATATTATAGAGTATAAATCAATATTAACTAATTATATAAGAGAATCAAGATGTAGGAAATATATCCTACTAGAAATGTATGGAGGAGCATGAACACCATCTTCCATACCAATGTACAAGTTAATGTGTCACTTGAAATGACTGGGTGATTTCAGGCATTGAAAAAGTAGTTCATCATTAATATGAAGATCTAAGGTGTTTAATGATTGTTAAATTATAATTTTAGAATATAAAATAAACATTCTATGGTAAAATAAATTGATCAAACCTTCTTCTATTTCTGATTAATCACTAATTTTTTATATTTTTGTTGTGTTACTGTATTCATTAAGAAATATAAAAATCCTTATATATTATCCAATAGTCAAAAGAAATTCTAGTTATTACTATAAAGCTACTAAAAATAAATTACATATATAGACATATGGAATTATCATGATTATGTATGTGGCATAGTTTCATAGAAGGAAAATTTCATCTATCTACGGCTATCAACTATTGGTTAGAATTCAACTAATATATGATTATTAATTTAATAGTCTCACCCCCAATATAGATAATTTTCAAAATATACCCCATAAAATTAATCCTTGATGTCTATTCACTCAATGATTGGTTGTGGATTAGTGAGTTATGCATATCACTACCACTAATCACAAAGTGAGTCTCTCCTGGATGAAATAAATTGTTTGTAAACCATATCATTGGGAGGTGGATCCAGAGGTCATACACAACATTAATGTAGTCTTATACATTCCTTGTTGGTATTCCACCACCAATTTTTCCAACTTTATATTTAATAAAGGCAAGGTTACTTAGTATTTTTGCAGGGATGATTCTTTAGAATCAATAGTCATAAACAATTTGGTTATAGTTTCTATCTAGATATCCTTCTAGGGAAGAAGCCTCAATAACATAATGAACATGAATATATTTTTTCTTCCCATGTTTATTTCCACTAACACAATCCAATATAGATAAAAATATATAATAAAATATATACTTCTAAAAAACAGTAATAACATGGTTTTTAAAGAATACCAATGATATTAAAAGTATATTTCAATATCCACTAGGGCAAAATCAATATTTATTCACCTATATATGATTCCAATAGATATATCAGGCATGTAATTAGAGGATTGTTATAGTACAATAATACCATTCTAATTTAATAGTGGTCTCATTTGAACATTCCCAATGTTGAATTGCATAATCAAATTCTGATCAAAATTGAAGGGAATTCTTATATCCATACGAAAATATTATAATGATTTCAAAATATTCTATAAATATTAAAATATAATCCTAAGCACATCCCGTATCCTATCATTAGGAAAACCAATATTCTAATCCCCTCTTATCTAATTGTTAGAAATTATTTTATTATGATTGAAAATTTGGATAATGACTATTTTAATTATCTCATTTATGTGGATCTTGTCGTTGTAATTAATTAATAAAATTTATAGGCTCATATATTTATTCCGACAAAATTATACCATCATTTATCGAAAACCACTTTTTTAGGTTTAAATACATTCAAATACTCCAATAATCACATTGGAGTACTCAGGTGGCTGGTGAGAAACTGGTAAAAACTCTCACGCCTCCATAGTAAAAATAATTTATTCATCAAATCCTAATTTTAGAAAAGGTTATTTTAACACCATGATATTTTATGTAATTTTTCACTTCAAATAAATTTAACTTCTATGATAGCTTAAGAAACAAGAAACATTGAGTGTAAATGAAAAGTAATATAGTATAAAGTTAGAACCCATCGATTATGATGTAATAGTGAATAAAAGAACATAATAGAAAATATATATATAATTGTTTAGATAAGATTAAAATTTTGATAAATAAATAAACCATTTTTAGTAATGTTTTTTATTATATAAATAAAACCTTTTCCTCTTAATGAGTTATATAGATTTTTTGGACAGATGATATAATTATCTTATTCTACATTTAAGAAATATTTTTTAAAAAAATATTTCCATAATTTTAGTGTAAAATTCTAAATTATGTTTGACAAAATTTTCTATATTTTTCTAAATATAGTGACTTTTAGGTAAATAGTGTAAACAATTGTGTTTGTCATAAAATTTTCATTTTTATTAAAGATTAATAAATTTATAATTTTTATTTGAAATTGTCTTAAAGGAAATTTTTTTCTCATTTATATTATTAATACACAAAATAACATCTTTATAATTAATTTTTTGTTTGATTTTGGTACATAAACTGTTTATACATTGGAAAACATTTTTTTGTAGAAAACTTCTTTTCCTCATGTTAAGTTGGATTTGTTCTTAATTAAACTATTACAATTATGTGAATTGTATTGGATAATATTTATTCCATATTTGGGGATAGTGTTTCTATGTTTTTTAATAAGGACACGTTAATTTTTATCCTAATTAACAGAAAAAATTCCCAATTATTTCACTGATATTAAGATTAAAACAAATTTACCAAGGATAAATCTAATATATAGGGTTTATTTTGAAATTATATCATGTATAAATAATATTTCATTCATTTTATCAAAATAATAATATCACATTATTAAACATATATAAATTTATATTCATCTTTCATGATTATGAAATATTTCCATTTTAATGTTTTATGAAATCTCAATTGATTCCTTCCTCAACATAAAAAATGATTCCATTACTTTCTCTCTTATTGACTACAATGATCCATATGGTAATATAAAACACTAACCATTTATTTTCAAGAAAACCCATAAAATTAATTGTACATACTTTTCCCCTTATGATACCATCCTAAATGTCCATAGTAAAGTATATGAATAATGCCAATTGAAAGACGGGTAATCATCATATTCAAAGTCTTTCTAACTATTTGTTCTTATAAGTCCTCTAAATAAAAGGTAGTCATTATAAAATAATAAATTAACAAATAAAAATATAATATCATTTTATTATGAACATTAAATACCATTGTTGACTATATTTTCCATCAAAGGGAATGTAGAAGCTCTACTCATGCATACATGTGGACTACCACATCAACATAGTGACCCAATTTATATTCCATTAATATTTCATGAAAAGGTATTATAACTAGTTTAATTATTATATATTATAATTATGATATAATAATGATTCTAAAATTATAATATAATAACATTCATCTAAACATCCAATCTTTTGAAAATGATAATGTTCCTCCTTTGTAAGTGTGGACTACAACCTCCACAGAGCAATGCGATTCATTTTACGTTTAAAATTTATATTTATGATAATATGTATAGATTTATTGAATATATATTATATATATGATATGTAAATTATTTATTTAAATGTGAATTATCCTTTTCCACAATTTTTATCCATCAGTCGAAATACTAAATAATCATTCTTATAAATGAATGACCTACTAAGTCTATGAATAGTTTAATTAATTTTTCAATATATAAGATTTATTGATAACTATAAATATATATGAAAAATGCATCAATATATTTATTTGATGATTAAAATTATAGAGATAATGAAACCCTGAAATATCTTCAAGGACCAGAACTGTGAGACAAAAATTCATGAAAGAAATTTAATTGTTAAAACCCCAAAAAATGATTTTATTAAGGAATTATGAGTTAATGGGTGTCAAATTATATAATTAGACCATATATAATAGGATAATAATCTACATAATTCCTTGGTATAAATATAGTCAATTCCAGTTTATTATACTTGTTGTATGATAACTTTCGAGAAATGTCGAACTTGAGGGGATAAGGTTACAATTTGATTATTTATCATGATTACATGAGACTAATTTCTTGTTTATGAAATTTTATATCAAATAAATAATGATTTTAATTTTTTTATCCTCATATGTTATTTCTTAATATTACATTATTTCATTTCCTATTTATCTCATTGTCTTCTCTAGGGGATAAAAAATAATCTAAGGAAAACCAACATGTGTTTCTCCTTAGGAAATAATTTTTTTTTCAAAATCTATGTTTTCTTCGAAGAATTAAAGGAATATTTTTATATTATCCTATTAATTAAAGTGTTTTTTCATAAAAAAATTAAATTTTTTATAAAAATTTAATCGATTCATAATATAATATTTTGAATAATAAAATTTTCACTTCTATTGACAAAAATTTAAAATGAATAATTTTATTGACATACTCAACATGATTAGAATTTCCCTCTACATGTAAATATCAATGATTTATGTGTATATTATAATTTTACAATTTTTGTTTATTTTTTCATAATATTTAAAATATATTTAGATTTTATGTAACTTAATTAAAACTAAAAATCATATTTTCCTCATGAAATGATCTATTATTTCTTTAATTTAATTTTTCAACTATAATATTACCATTTAATGTTACATATGATTTTCATTGGATAATATCAAATTATAAAAGTGGCATTCATTTTTTGGATTTAAATTGTGTGATTTATGGGCCGAAAATTATTTTTTCATCCTATTAATTAGGAATATATAGATACATCATCAGATAATTAGGGGAGAAATGTTTATTAAACCCAGATCTGTAAGTGACTATATCCACTATCGTAGTATTCAAAGTGATACATGACTATAAATATGATGAAATTATGAGTGAATCTAATAAATTTTTATTGTTTTGGTAGTGATATATTTTTTAGGGAATGATTTTTCAATAATAATGTATATGACACAAACTCACGTATTATCCCAATAATATTCTCACATGTCTCATTTCCTTTTATTTTATTATGATTTGTGTCTGATGAACTATAAATAGTCATTCCATGACTCAATATTGTGATTTAAAATATGATGCGTATGATTTTCAAATATTAGAATCATTTTATCAAACCCATATCCTCATGTTGAAATTATGTGATCATAAATATCAATTTTTTTAAACATAGTGAGAATATGAGGTCAATCATTCTAATGTTTCCATTCCATATGTTAAAAATATTTTTTCTCAGTATGATATATTAATGAAGGGAGATATTTATAATGAACATAGTGGGAGATATTATAGATCCATGTCAATATGTTTTAGTGTACTGATGTTTCCAAAGACAGTAAACATATATGAATATAGAATGTGTTATTAATTAATATGTGGAATATTAATCTACTAAGATTTTTTATTTTTTTATCAAATTTACAGGTCATTATAGATAAAATCAATGTCGGGTTTAGATTCCTTTTGAAATATCGATGAAAAATATGTACTGTGAATTTATAGTATAGTCATATATATAAGACAACACAATGCATTATGTTAAATAAAAAAGTGTATTTTTCTAAAAAAAATCATATCTGAAAACTATATAAATTAATAGTTTTGGCATAGATTGATTCCAAGGTAATAACCATGAAAATTAGTTTTTAATTATTTATCAACAATTATATTAGTTCATTGTGAGTGTTCCCTTAATAATAATTTGTTTCAACACTCGTAGAGGATAATATTAGGTTAATTAAATGTTTCCTGGTTACATTTTAGGATGGATTAGAATAAATTATGATCTTGGATATCATAGTCTAATCCTAAAGTGTCCATGATTGTAAATAAGTTGTCATCAAAGAGATGTCCTATAAATTAGTATTCATTATTATATTTTTTGTCAGGATATTTATTTTTATTTACACCATGAATCTTTTTTTTATCCGGTGTTTGGATCCCAAAGAAATTGTGTTAATGCCAAATCTGATGCAAAATACAATGACATTTTACTTAAACAACCAATTTTATAGTATCCACAATAAAAATTATTATTATTATTTTACTCTAAATTCTCAATACATGAATCTTTTTAAAATTCAAAACGATAAATTATGGGTACATATTTCCATTGAGTCCTTAATTAGGTAAAATAAAATTTCATTTTAATGGTTTACAGATTGACCTGATTTTTAAAAATGGATCTCTATCATAAAACTGATATTTTCTATTCTATAGTGTTCAAAATTTGAACACATCATATTTTTGTTTCTAAATTTTAAGATGGGCCAAATCAATTGTCGAATATTATCATGATCATGAGCCAATGTAAATAAATGAACTCAAATATAGTGGAATGAAATTTGGAGCTTCTTGTTTATTATGTGATTTCAAATTATTCATTATAAACAAATGAATAAGGAATTAATTGAGACTAAAAACAAGGAGGGTGAATTTATTAGTACATATGAGTGAAATTATAAAATAAATTTTAAGTTCTTATCGTATTATATTTGTAAAAAAATTAAGATTGATCTTCTCTTAATTGGCTTCAAGACAAGTCAATCAATGGTGTTATCCAAAATGGAATTTAGTAGTTATTATTAAATCATCCAATGTTCTATCAAGGTGGAAATACAGATTATAGTTACCATTAAATCTCAAACATTTCATAAGAAAATAATGATAGAACTAAAAACATATTAGAATAATAATACAAATGTGGAGATGATTATATAACTACCTTAATGATAAATGTTTTTAAAAAACTTTGTTGGAATTTTATGAATGGGATAGGTAAAATATTTTGGTGTGGAAAAGATCATTATCAAGAAATAAAATATTGAACATATGTAATGAATAAGTTTGATAATTATTTAGAGAAATAACCAAAAAAATACACCACCCACACTCTTGCATTTTAAATGAAAAAAGAATGTGATGAATTTTAACTACTGCTTAAATCCATAGGATAATGATGATGAACAATGCCTTATCCTCTTAATAATATAAATAATATAATGTATCATGTAATAAATATTACTGATTTTTTGTTAAAAAATGAAGTGGATAAAGGTGTTTCATCCATCCACTCAAGATCTAATAATATCATATTTGAACCAAGATTTACTCACTATGATATAAAAATAGCATTTTATGTTTATTAATATACCATCTTAATTACTAGTTTTTGAATTATCATTTAATTCATCTAATGGTTTGATGATCATCTATCATGTCTATGGTTTTTCTATAATTTAGGATATTGGGAATGTTCTTAAAAATAACTTTATTCTCCCTCTAGATGAATATTATTTTATAATAGGAGTGGTAATATTTCATTATGAAAAAACATCACCAACAAATAGGTAAGAGAATTTGGGTTTGATATTACCGACAAAAATATGATCCCATATTATAATGGTGATAAATATGTAATTACAAGGGAAATTAGAACCGTTAGGTGGTTTATGAATCCAATTATGATGAGGTATTTATCTGAGATGGTGCGTTAGATAGTCAATGCCAATGGTAATTTTTTGGACTTTTAAATGTATTTCAAAAAAAGCATGACTAGTCATCTTCTGAATAATGAGGTTTATTTTTTAATAGAACACATACATTATGATATAACTTTTGTAATGAGTCCATAGAGAATGGTCGCAATTTAGTTCTATGAATTTAATAATAAACTCTAGGATAATATTCATAAGGGATTCATTCATCCATGTCCATCATCATATGGTTCCTCTAATATTTTTTATGAAACAAATATGCATCAAGGTGACATTTTAGTGATTATTTATAAATAAATTCGATCACATATTATAATTATTATCATATTATATATGTTGATGGTTTGTTCAATAAATTATAATGTGGTAAATAATTTTACAAGATAGATTATCAATACAGATATTATCAATTGAGGGTAAAAATTAAATACATACCCCAAAAAATTCTTCTATAAGGGGTGTGTGTGGTAGGAATTTATGATGATTTTATTTTTAATTACTAAATCACCAACTATTTTCAAATATTTAATTAATATAGTCTATAGTGTTTACCTTGATTGGTTTATTGAAGTATATAAATAGGATATTATTATATATTACATAACAAAAAAACTAAATAATGGACACTTGAGAATTAAACTGGAGACCCAAATAAATGATAATTTGAATAAAAATTTAATGAAATAGTAAATTTTATCTACATAATGTTTAGTTTTTGGGCCATATAATCTCAATGAAGTGTATATCAATGGATCCATCAATGATTTATGTTATTTGAAAATGGCTCTGACAGATAAATGTGACCAAGATCAACATTTTTCTTGGTTTGTCTAGATATTATCAATGCATTGTATATAAATTATCATGGATGTCAAATCAAGACAGTATATTGAATGGAAATGAATCCATTTTTCATTGGATAATTGAATATGTGTAAATTTTCATGTAATTAAAGGGATGGTCAATTAGTGAAAATGTTCATTGAGTACCCTATTTTGGAAATCAGATTGTGAGATATAGTACCGCATCAAAGAATGAATCTGGGAGCATCACTATGAAAGATGACATAGTTAAAACTAATTCCTTTGGAAAATTTAATTTCATGATAAAAATACACAACACATTTATAGTACCCCCAGTTTGAGGTATGGGGCCTTTTTATGCATTTTTAAGTGTTTAATGTTCATGTGATGAGATGCGAAGAGGTTGGGAGAATTTAAAATGGTTTTGGATGAGTTTGGATACCTTTAAAGGGGAGCACAGTTTGTGCATGGTTTGTGAAAACCATGTGGGTTCTGTAGGAAACCGTGCAGGGGAGATAGTAGGCTTCGCACGGCCTGTGAACGGTCTACCAAACCATGCGAGGAAATCGTGCGAACCCTTGCAACTGAGGCAGTAGCGTGCGAATGGTTAGCGTATGGTTTTCCCAACCGTATGGATTAACAGTGCGACCACTTTAAAATAGGTTTATAAGTTCCGGTATCCCTTGGGATTAACCTATTTCACTCCAAATTTCCTCCCACTCATGGCTCAATCGGGTTCTTCGGTTATTAGGGAGAGGAGGTGCTTTTCCACTCATTTTGGAGTCATTTTGAAGAGGGTTCATGGTGTTTTGAAGGTGATTGCTTCCAGGTATGTCTTACCTCATGGTTTCATTATGTTTTCCTCTAGATATACTCTTCCCTATTTCATGGTTTTGTAGATATACAATTTTTTTGTGTAGATATAGGGTTTTGGGTTCCTTGTATGATGTTTTTAAGGCTTGTAAATGTTAGGGAAGGGGAACTAGAGTTGTTTTGAAGGCGCGTTCGCCGGATTGGAGGTGTAGTTACTCATGGATCGATTTCTCATGAACCCTAAAGACATGTGGCTTATCTCTCAAATCCACATGGTTAGAGTTATTGGTTTTGGATACAATTTATTATTTTTTCATGAAATCAATTGTGTTTTGATGTGCGATATTGATTAGAAATCCCTTGGGTGAGGTTTTGGGGATTTTTTGGAAAAAAGGGGGTTTTCTGGGGAAATTTTATTCTTATGGATTTTAAAATGGAGATTTTAAAATGGGATGCTATGGTTGATTTGTGAAAATGATTGATGGAAATGGTTTTCTATAAAAGGGTTGTTTTATTGAAATGTTTTTTGGCATGGAAAATGGTTTTCAATAAATGGGTCATTTATTGAAGTGGATTGATATGGAATGGAATTGGTTGATTGCATGTGGTTGTGACCTTGGTGGGTTTTATTCATGGCATTGGATTGATTTGAATGTTTTGTGGAAGTGGTGAGAAGTAACAATATAAAAAGGGGATAATGTGTGGATGAAAGGGGCACCATCAATGTCAAGTGGGCGGGAAGTGCCTCTTGGTGTGAATGGGTGAACGGGCTGGACGGATGTTCCACCGTTTAGTTGTTATAGTTATTTTTGTTGAGCATTTCTTTGAAAGATGGAATTATTGTGCTAATGTGTAAATGTTGGAATGGTTTGTGGCTTGTTGTTTGGATTTCCCATGGTTGTTTGGTTTGGTTGAAATGGCTTGGTAAGGGTGTTGTTGGGTTGTGGTAATGGTAGCACTTGTGATTATTTTATATAAACTATTTTATATAAATGTGGTAACAGATTAACCATAGTGGCATGTGTAGGGAAGTAATTTGGGGAAAACATACTATGTTTTAGTATTCAACCCCATTCTTTGGCATGTTGGTGTCTTTTCAGATGTTGTGTTTCGTGACGAGGGAAAAGGTAAGGCATATCCCTCCTTTAGTGGTGCATTGTGATGTCTCAGTGGAGATTGGAGCTTGGAGCTTGGTGTGGAGTTTTTGTGGTGTCATTGCTCATAGTGTTTGTTGTTTAGTTTCTGCTTTTACTCTGATATGGTTAGTTTTTTTAGTTTTGGGTTGTATTGTGGAACAACTTGGTTGTATTTTGGGATTACATGTTTGTTTTTGAATGTGCATGCATCTTTAGTGGTTGGTTTAGTTGGTTTTGTATTAAGGGAAAATCATTCCCCACTGTTCCTTGAAGCCCTGGACATTTATTTCCTGCCTTTGGTGACTTGGGAACGTCGGTTAAGGCCAAGTAACCCTCACCGCCTCCTCAAGCCAATGAGGTAGGGGCAGGGTGTTACAAGTGGTATCAGTTTGTTCGGTCCATTGGAGTTGATTCTCGGATTTGGTGTTGACATTCTTTGTGGTATACTCCTTGAGTCGGGATGGTAGAAAGGTGTAGGATTTTTGGAACATGGAATGTATTGCAATAAAGGACGTAGCAAAACATTTTATTCTGAAATTCATGTTACCAGGGAGTTGGGTACATAAGTGTTTTGGAGACATTTATAGTAATTGGATATCTCAATGTCATGGGTGTAGCCAATGAGATGAGCATGGTATTCATGGTAGAAATGACTTCCCACTAGGATGCATATTTCATTAGGGTATACTTATCTATGGGATGAATTGGTAAATTGGTTTTGTGTGAAACTGTAATGTGAATAAATTTGGTATTTTGAAAATGGATTGATCTTCAAAAATGGTGAAACATGGGAAATGTGAACTTGTGGAATGAAATGTTGTGAATGTGTTTTGTAATGTGATTTTAAATTGGAAATATTGATGTCTACAGAAGTGAGACTCATGGTTTTTTGCTTTCAATTTATAGAAATGGAACTGGGTATGTGTCTTAGAGACCAACCAGATGAGTCTACTGAGAATGTGGTTGCACCAGAGCCTCAGGTGAACCAGTAGCTAGTGCAAAGCATAGTGCAAAATTTTTAAGCTGTGGAAAGTGGAAATAAAATCGATGAACCAAGGCATGTGGATCATGTGGTTCAATTTAAAAAGAATAATCCCACCATATTTCGTGGTGATTTAGAGCCAGAGAGGGTAGAAGCATGGATGAATAGAATGAACAAGATCTTCGAGTTCTTGGGAACACTGATAGAGTTAAAAGAGAAGTTGGCCACGTATATGTTGGAAAATCTTTACCTTCATTGGGGAGAGTTGCTATTCCAAGCGGGGAAAAACCAGGGTATGATGTGGGAAGTATTTGGGGAATTTTTTAACAAAAAATTATACCCAGATAAGTTTAGAATTCAGCGTATGACTGATTTCTTCAGTTTGAAGTAAGAGATTATGTGTGTGATAGAGTATGCAGCTAAGTTTATAATGAAAGTGTAGTTTGCAATCAAGGTGGTGGGTAGCATTTCGTTGAAGGCAAGGACCTTTGAAGAAGGGTTATGTCATGAAATCCGTTCCAAGATAGCGGTGATTTGTATAGCTGATTACACAGATATGGTGAATAGAGCACCGGTGGCTGAGCGGGACTTGTTGGGCGCTGTGGGTGGAGGAAGCATGGTGGTACCCATGGGGAATAGTGGGAACTATAATTCTGGGTTCAAGAAAAAGGACGTACACTTATTACTAGGGTGGGAATATGGCATATAATCTGATGGTAGGATCAGTAATTCTTCTTCAGATTCCCTAGAGAATGCATGTATTTATTCAGAGTGGTTCTACAAGCCACATCAAGCGGGATTGTACGACACAACCTCGAGCACGTCATAATTGTAAGAATATGGGGAATTAGAAAAGTTATTGTTGGAATTCTCCATGGTCTAGTGCACGTGACACTCCTCATAGATCGCAGACGTCGTTTTCTTCGACGGGACAGGGACAAAAACACAACCCTCATCTAGAGAGTAAAGAGAGTCATTGTGATTCTCAGAATACCACGATGCCTCAGCAGAGCAATAAGGAGCAGAGTGTGGCAAGAAAACATTTGTTCGGAGCTGAGCAGGTTGTGGTGGATGATCAGTCTGGACCATACACGGTGTGAGGTACTATTCTTTTAAACTATACCTTGATGCAAGTGTTGTTTGATATGGGTTCTTTGCACTCTTTATTATTACATGTGTGGTTGATTTTCTAGGTTTAAGGGTAGAAATGCTGCCCTCGATTTTGAAACTTCAAAATCCTCTGGGTCTAAGAGAGTGTCGAGCCTTCTTGTGTATTGATTGTTGTATCATTGTGGGCGAGACTGAGATAATGTGGAATATCTCAATGCCTGAGATGGATGGGTATGATGTAATCTAGGGAATGGATTGGATGGTGTCATTTAGGGCCCACATCGATTGTGATTTGAGGAAACTGGATTTTATGGCACACGATGATGTTAGAAATCTCTTTAGAGGATAAAAGAAAGAAGGGCAGGGTGCAACAGGTTTTTTGGAACCAGCAGTGGGCACGTTATTATATCAGTTGGCCGTGTTGTAATTGGAATTGGTAGACGGGGTTGAGCAGAGTGTTCTTGCAGCAGTGGTGGACCAGTTCATGGATGTTTTTCCTAAATAATTCTTTGGGTTACCTCCAGTAAGAGAAGTGGAGTTTATGATTCATCTACTTTCAGGGACTAGTCCTATCTCACTTCCGTCATATCAGATGGCAGTAGCTGAATTGCCGGAATTTGAAGTCCAGTTCAAAGAGTTAGAAATCAAAGGGTTTATCTGGCCTATCACATCTCCATGGGCATCGCTAGTGTTGTTTGTGAAAAAGGTGGATGTAACGTTGAGGCTATGTGTTGATTATCATAGACTTAACCAAGTTATGATAATGAATAGATATCCACTTCCACGAATTGATGATTTGTTCGACCAGTTGAGGGGAGCCAAGTGGTTCTCCAAGATCTAAATGAGGTCAGGATATCATCAATTGCAGGTGAGGAAGGATGAAATTATTGAAACAACTTTTAGAAGTAGATATGGTCATTATGAATATGTGGTTACGCCCTTTGGTATAACGAATGCTCCAGCAGTATTCATGGAATTAATGAATTGGATATTTCAGAGATATCCGGATTCAATTATGGTGGTGTTTGAAGATGATATTCTGGTGTATTCAAAGGCAAGGGTGGAGCATGAGCAGCACATGGTGACATGGCCAGGGATCTTGAAGGATCATTGGTTGTATGCCAAATTTCCAAAGTGTGACTTTTGGATACATGAAATTCATTTTAGTGGCCATGTGATTTCTGAATGTGGTGTTTCAGTGGATCCTGAAAATATAGTGGTTGTTATCTTGTGGAAACCTCTAAAAATGTGTTTGAGATACAGAGTTTTCTTGGTCTAGATGGGTATTATCAGTGTTTTGTTTTTTATTTTTCATGTTCGGCTTCACCGATGACTGCTTGGACAAGAAAGGTCGTTCGATTCTAGTGGAATGAATAGCGTCAGCAGTGTTTTGAAGAGCTATAGGGTCGTCTTACATCAGAACCAATCATGGTTTTACCAAAACTAGGAAAAGGGTATGTGGTGTAGTGTGATGCATCAGGATCAGGGTTGGGGTGCATTCTCATGAAATGGAATCATGTGGTTGTGTATGGCTCACGGTTGTTGAGATTGCATTAGGAGAACTGCTAAACATATGATTTGGAGTTGGAAGTAGTGGTCCATGATTTGAAATTGTGGCATCATTATCTCTTAGGTGATAACTTCAAGGTATATACAAATCATAAGATGTTGAAACACGTTCTCGCACAATGGGATTTGAACTTAAGTCAAAGGAGATGGATGAAATATATCCAAATGATTGATTTTGACTTTATGTATATACTGGGAAAGATAAATTCGGTTGTGGATGCATTAAGTAGAAAATCCTATGCTCAGGTGGTAAAACAGGCATCGGGCCAGTGGCAGTTGATGTTGGTTATAGCTGATATGCGGTTGGAGTGTGAGGACTAGGGTAATAGAGCGTTCTTCATTATAGTTTTTTTTGATATCTGACTTTGTTAGCCTGGTTAAAGTGGCACAAATATCTAATTCTGAGTGTGTGACCCTGGGGTCGAGACTCAATGGTGGGGAGACCATTGAGGGTCGGCAACTGAATGGAGATTCAGTTTTGTGTTTTCAGAATCGGATGGTTGTACCATTTACTTGTTAGGAGGATATTCTCAAGGCATATCTTCATTCTCGGTGGGCCGTTCAACCTGGAATTAAAAAAAATATATAAAGCGTTGAAATTGCAGTTTTGGTAGGTTGGTATGAAAAGAAGAGTTGCTGAGTTTGTTTTGAGATGCTTGACTTTTCAGCAGGTCAAGGTAGAGAATCAGAGGCCAATAGGAATTTTGTATTCTTTAACAAACCATGTTTGGAAATGGGAGAAAATATCAATGGATTTTGTCCCAGGTCTCCCAAGAACGGTTAGAAAGAACTATTCCATTTGGGTGATAGTGGATCGGCTAAAAAAGTCTTCCCATTTCTTCTCGATTCATGAATCTCATATGGTGGAGGGTCTATCCAAAATCAATATCTGGGTGTTGGTAAAGAGCAATGGTGTTACCGTTTTTGTTGTATCTGATAGAGATCCAACGTTTACATCTCGTTTTTTGAAATATTTATAGCAAGACCTTGGGACATAGCTGACTATGAGCACTGCGTATCACCCTCAGATGGATGGTTAATCCGAGAGGATGCTACAAACTCTAGAGTATATATTGTGGGATTTTGTCATGGACTTTGGTGGATCATGAGAGAATCACTTTTCCTTGGTTGAGTACTCGTACAATAAAAGTTATCATTCTTCCATACATATGGATCCGTTTGAAGAATTGTATGGGCGGTTGTGTTGTTCTTCACATTATTTGGAGGAAACAGGTGAGTCCTCGATGGTTGGACCAAGACTTGTCCAGGAGACTATAGAAAAGATCAAGTTGATCCGGAAGAGAATAGTGATGGATCAGTGTTGTGATAAAACATATGCAGATCATCATTGACAATCGTTTTCCATTGAGGTGAGTGATCATGTGTTCTTGAGGATCACTCCTAGGTTGTGACATTGTTGGTTTGAGAAGTAGGGAATGTTATCTCTGAGGTATATTGGACCTTTTTACATTCTTGAGCATCTTGTTCAGGTGGATTATCCTTTGGATTTTCCACCTAGGTTCAGTGCGGTGCACAATGTGTTTCATATGTTGTAGTTGGAAAATTATCAGCCGAATTGTGACTGTGTGATTCGATTGGATCATGTTGAGCTAGAATCAGATGCTTCATTGGTGCACGTGCTAGTGCGGGTTGTGGATAGGAAAGAGAAATTCATGCATGGTAAAAGCATCGTTTTAGTTCATGTTTTATGGAAACATGGTCAGATTCAAGAGGAGACATGGGAGCATGGGAAATAAATGGTTGAGTAGTGGCCTGAGCTCTTTCAGTAAAGGGAGATTTCACTACTTTATGAGGACGGAATGTCCAATGGGGGGGAGAATTTAGTACCCCAGGTTTGAGGTATGTGGCCTTTGTTTATTCATTTTTATGTCTTTAAAGTGCATGGGATGATTTGGGAAGAGGTTGGGAGAGTTTGTAGGGGTTTTGGATGAGTTTAGAGGCCTTTAAAGGGGTGCACGGTTTGAGCATGGTTAGTGGAAACCGTGCGGGTTCTCTAGGAAACCATGCAAGGGAGGAGGTAGGCTTCGCACATCCTGTGTAGGGTTTTCCAAACCATGTGAGGAAACCGTGTGGACCCTTGGACCAGAGGTAGTAGTGTGCACACTGTTAGCACGCGGTTTTCCAAACCGTGTGGACTAACTGTGCGGCCACATAAAAAGAGGGTTATAAGTTCCGGGCTCCCTCGGGATTAACCTATTTCACACCAAATATACTCCCACTCAGGGATCTGTTGGGTTATTCGGTTCTCAGGGGGTGGACAAGATTTCCCACTCATTTTGAAGCATTTTGAAGAGGATTCTTGGTGTTTTGAAGTTGATTGCTCCAAGGGTAAGTCTTCTCGCATGGTTTCTTTGTGTTTTCCTCTAGATATAGTCTTCCCTCATTCTTGGTTTTCCAGATCTACACTTGTTGTGTGTAGATCAAGGGTTTTGGTTTGCTTGGATTATTTTTTAAGTCTTTTTAATGATAGGGATGGTGATCTAGAGAGGTTACGGGGGTGTGTTTTCTGGATTGGAGGTGCTGTTACTCGTGGGTCGATTTTTGAGGAACCCTAAAGGTAGGTTTCTTATCTCTCAACTCCAAATGGTTAGAGCTAATGGTTGTGGTTACAATTAATTTTTTTCCTGAAATTAATTGTTTTTTGATGTGAGATATTGATTAGAAATCCCTTGGGTGATGTTTTTGGGATTTTTGGGAAAAAGGGGGTTTTATGGTAAAATGCTATTCTTGTGGATTTTATAATGGAGATTTTAAAATCGGATGCTATGGTGGATTTGTGAACATGTTTGATGTAAATGGTTTTCAATAAAAGTTTTTTTTTGAAATGTTTTTTGGCATGGAAAATGGTTTTCAATAAATGGGTGATTTATTGAAGTGCATTGATATGCAATGGAATTGGTTGATTTCATGTGGTTGTGACCTTGGTGGGTTATATGCTTCGCATTGGTTTCTTTTGAATGTTGTGTGTAAGTGGAGAGAAGTACCACTATAAATAGGGGATGGAGAGTGGAAGGAAGGACCACCATCAAGGACAACTGGACAGGAAGTGCCACTTGGTGTGAATGGTTGAATGGATTGGATGGAACTTCCACCGTTTGGTTGTTATGGTTATTTTGTTTTGAAATTCTTTGAAAGGTGGAATTGTTGTGCTAATGTGTAAATGTTGGAATGTTTTTTGGCTTGTTGTTTTGCTTTCCCTTGGTGGTTTGGTTTGGGTGTAATGGCTTGGTATGGGTGTGGTTGAATTATGGTAATGGTTTCACTTGTGATTATTTTATATAAACTGTTTATATAAATGTGCTAATGGTTTTATCCTAGTGTTGTGTGTAAGGAAGTCATTTTTGGAAAACCTGCTGAGTTTTATTACTCACCCCCTGCTTTGGAAAGTTGGTGTCTTTGCATACGTTGTGTATTGTGACATGGGAAAAGGTAAGGAATCATCCACCTTTAGTGGGGCTTCGTGATTACTTGGTGGAGCTTGGAGCATAGAGCTTGGTGTGGGGCTGTGGTGGTGTAATGGATCGTAGTGTTTTTTGTTCAGTTTCCACATGTACTCTGATATGGTATGTTGGTTTGGTTTGTGGTTGTAATGTGGAACAACTTGGTTGTATTTTGGGAATACATTTTTGGGTTTAAATGTGAAAGAATCTTTAGTTGTTGGTTTGGTTGGTTTTTTCTTAAGGGAAAATCATTCCCCACTGTTCCTTAATTCCCTTGGCATTTATTTCCGGCCTTTGGTGCCTTGGGAACGTCGATTAAGGCCAAGTAACCCTCACCGCCTCCTCAAGCCAATGATGTAGGGGCGGGGTGTTACAACATTATTATAGTAAGATGATGTAATTATTTCATAAAATATATGAAAACATTTTATTTATGGATAAATGTATCATATATTTTATGATTTCACATTATTAATACATAAATTCACTAGGAAATTTCTAAAACTTCTCTATAGAATATTTTCTAGGGATGATTATTGATTATGACTACCTCACACATTACCATAATTAGAATTAAAACAATGATGTGTAGTATTTGATTTGAAATGATTATGCTAGATTATCAATTATGAGGATCAGAAAAGGTATATTATTTTTGGATTTTCATGGTTTTGATATGAATGTATGGATGGAATGGAAGAAATATTATGTTTGTCAGTTGAGTTCTCAACCACCCATCCATGTAATGACTAAATAGGCATAGAATAAATGTGAAAACATGAAAAATAAATCATAAAAGTTTTTGTTCTTCAACCTTGACTGTGATGGAATGATAATATTCATGAAAAATTATTGTAACTCATCAATATTGAAAATAGAGAATGATATTTTGGATTAATAAAATAGGTAATCATTATATATTCAACATAGAAGTATATATATATATATATATATATGGATATATAAAATTATTTTCTTGGTTTGATAAAATTATGAGAGGTATTAAACTGTATGTATCTTGGTTCATGGTATGTTAACATGTTAATGACTATAAACATAAGTTTAAGGGGTTGTTAAAACCATTACAGATAATTGTTTATAAACAAGAAAATATAACTATATATTTTTTCATTGAACTCCACATATATTAATATGTTCACAATTATATTTGACTTATAGTCAATCACCATACTAAGACAACACACTTCATTACCATTGTTGATGATTTATCTATTCATCAATTGTATATAACATATATTAAGATTCTTCTACGGTTGTACCGATTTCTACATTCTATTACATCCAACTGTAATCCCTAATTTTCTTCAAAGTTTTGGAGATGTATTCAATAGGATCATGATATATTATATATTTGTATTATTCCATATCATCCTCGCATTAATATTAAATCTATGATAACTGTACAACCCCTAGAGGAAATTATAATATTTTTTTTTTATCAATTTCATTGGTCTTTGAGGTAAAAATCTCCATCGCGATAGGATTTATTAAAACAAAGGGTTTCAAGAAATATTTATGATGGATTCCTATAAATGATTATATGAAAATCACTATAAATTAAAAATATATTGGGGCCTAAGATATATAATGAAATAGAAGAGAGGGCTATACCCATTCCATAACACATTAATGTAGCTCAGCGATGGTAGAAAATTAATTATGATAATCACTGGTGAAATCTATAACATTAAAATGATGGTATGTTACATATATTAATTTATCCACGGTTGATATTAATGTGATTGATTGTAACATCCAATTAACTATTTATTATGTTTCCATTAACATCATTGTGGGTTTCTGCACCTTTCAGATTGGAAAGATTCCTATACAGTTGAAGTTAGTAATTTGATATACTTTAACTAATAATTTTTCCTTTCTAAATAAATAATAAAATATACAGGTCATGTAACTATGTTACATACCATGTAATGGTTGCATGATGTTTTTCGTGAGAGATGACTTCATGCTTTGAAATGATTCATTTGGTGAATATGAATTATACGATGTGAATTGATTAAAGAATATTTTTTTATCTGAGGTGATGTATTTTTTAGTGAATTTGAATCTTGGGGGTTTCACATTGTGTAATTGGGTTACACGCAATGTAAAGACCCACGTACAGCTTTCAAAAAAATGTGTGGGGATGTATTCTTTCAGTTCATTCTTCTATTATTTGAGAATCATGACCTAATTTAGTTATATGGTGTTTTTGAGAGACTCTACCCCTTATACATCGATCTTCTCGACAACCAATCACTTTTTCAGTTTTGGTGTATCACTTTAGGTGAGTAACCTTTCCCTTTGACCCAGTTATCATGATCTGGTGGCTTTTGTGGATCTTTTGGTCTATGTTTGGTGATAACCCTTTGTTTCTTCCCTGATCAATTATGTGATCTACATCTAATGGAATTTTCTTCTATTTTTCATAGTCTATGAGGCATTAATCTTTTAGTTATGTTGGTTTCCCCTCTTTTGTATACCCCTTGTCTTCTAAGATGAACCAATCTTGATGAGGATTTGATTATAGGGCCATTGTTGACATTATACTGGTTAATTGATTTTGGATTTTTTACGGGCATGTGTGGCCTGATTTTTTAGAAATGTGGTTCCCTTTATTTCATATAGTAATGGATCTTGTTGCCATTAATTACCTAATTATTCAAATTAAAATTAAAATTATTTTTTTTGTCTTAATATTTTTTAATGAAAAATGGTTTTTTCATTAGATATTTATTAATGGAGAGAAAATTGGTATTTTCTAATCATTGAAATTTAATTTATGAAATGATTTTGAAATTATATAAAAATAATTGAATGGAATTGTGAAAAAGATATAATGGATTAACTTGTGTACATATGTGTATGTTTTTTCTTGGGGACATCATCTATTTTCTCTTTTATTATCATGGATGTTTTTCTCTAGTCATTCCACTATTTTAAAGGCCATTTGTTCTATGGGACTAATAATGAAATTCGGTGGGGGGGTGTGACTCATAGTGTATTCCTTTGTTTCTGAGCCATGTTGTTCATAGATCAAAATTTCTGCACATGATTGTTAGTTTAAGAGATGTCAGTGTCTTTGACCTGTTGAATTACTTGGTTTTGTGATACATGTTCTCTAGTTTTGTTTTTCGTGGATTTCTGAGTTAGCCTTGATACACATTAGTATTCTTGTGGAAAATGTAATGGTGAAGGTGATTTGAAATTAATAAACCTTCTTTTGATTGTAACTGTGAAAAATTTATCATGTTTACCATGATTCCTATAAAAAATATTTAACATGTATCATGACATGTTTTTACATGAAATTAGAATACATAAATTGTTATGAAGAGTCTTATTATGGAACACCTTGTTTTGATCCTACAGTTATCATTATCTCACCCCTTGTGCACCACTTCTGTGGTGTATAGGCATTTGTTTGTCTTACGTTGTAGGGAAAGTCAAGGCACTATAGTGTGGTGATGAGGATCATGTTATCAAGATGGGTAGCTGGTGGTGACGTGGTGGGATTCTATCCCTACTATTTATTTATTGTAGTTTCTATTTGGTTTTTAGTCCTTTGTAGTTGAACTTTTCATGGGGTTTTAGCTACTTTTGTATTTGTTTATTTTCTCTTTTTTCATACATTTATGAAATGTATATCTTGTATGACATCCGTTGTTTATTTTTTATGTATATATATAATTCACATCGTAGTTCAGGTTAGAAAAAAATAAATCATTTTAGGTTCATTGTTTGATGATTGGATTCCTGCCACCAATCCATGGGGATCAATAATTCCCTTCAAGTATCTGAATGATCGGGTCAGGTGATAGGTTTTTGGGTAACCCAGGTCAGTTCATTATATTTTGGTATCATAGTAGGTTTATCCTCAATAGTCCATGTCCGATAATGTTTGTTTGACTAGAGTTAAAAATTTTAGGGCTTGAGAGGTAGGTTGTGATAAGTTCTTATCCATCTTTTCTTGTAATGGGACTCATGTTTCAATGGAGTGTTGCGATCTGTGACTATAGTAATGGTTTTTGTTTTAAAAATCTCAGTTTTTTTCTTATGGGTATTCTAGTTTGAGATAATATTTTTTCTATTTTCTGATCATTCAATTTTTTTAGTGTGTAGTAGTATGCCTCAGAGACATCTTCCACTTTTTCCTTAGGATGGTCCAGTCGATTCCCATTAAGGGAACCCAACTATAGATAAAAATATCATCAATAAAATCGTATGTGATGTCTTTTTTGTTAATAAAAATGTAACATGAGTATTGAATGATGTTGTTGAGGTACATCGAGGATGTAGATGATAGTGAGATCGATCACAAGAATTCTTGCACGAGAAGCCATCATCCTTTAAAGGGACGTCTGAACCTTATCATGAAAGGGACTGGCTGGATTGGATTGATCAAATAATTTCCTTTTTAGAGAAACCTGATAACATTAGGGTAATATGTATAGCATTCAGATTCTAGTGTTCTAGAATTCAATAGTTGGATTCAATGTTCCAATTAGATATGCACAACGACATTGATATGAATGTTTTCAAAACATTGTTTATTTGGTGTTTTTAGAGTCCTAGATGCTATAAATGTCTTTAGAGTTCCTATATTTTCAAAAGGGAGAGAATGCAGTGTTGGAATACATCAATTTTTTTACTTAGCTTGTCATTTTTTTCCCTGACGTGGTGATGAATGACAAGATGAAGGCCCAAAAAGTACTGATAGGGTTTGCGACTGTATATTAAATCGCATGTGTTTATACAAAAGATTTATACCTATAAAGATATTGTGTATAGATCTATAATGGATGAATTTAATATAGAAGTAATGGTTTTATTTTACACGTATTATCATCCATTTGGTGGTAGCTTCAGTGGCGCACATGGGATGAAAAGAATTTGGAATGATCATCACAATAGTAGTGCAGGTGGGTCTCAACAAAGAGTCGAATCAACAAAATATGTTAAAGAAGGTATTGTGCTCTGAATTATTATCAGTGGGGTGAGGGAGTACAGACTATAAATTCTTGTCTTATACCCATAAGGGCATGTATCATTTGTGGACACATTGGTCTCTTGCAGTGCTTATATCCGGCTCTAAATACGCCACATTATAGACATGGTTTGTTGACTCCAATGGTTAATGTTGTGCAATCATAATCTTCAAAGAGTATGGGGATCTATCCACAGGCCTCTTGAGTGAATAATTTTAATATAGTACATGAGTGTATGATAGATGATGATTCAGGTATGACATTTTTGAGAGGTACTATCCTTATTGCATCTTTTGTAGAAATTGTTTTATTTGATACTTTTCCCCCCCACTTTTTTATGTTTGAAACATTTTTAGAAGTTCATAAAAATCAAAAATATCTGATTTCTATTAAAATGTAGTTACAATCACCGCATGGTATAGGGAAAGTGTAGGGGAACATGTATCCACGCTGCTATATAATGATAGAAAATATGCAGCTGGTTTGGGATTTTCTATTTCTTGATTTATATTTGTTTGATGTCATCATTGATATGGATTTGATTGTCACTCATCATGCTTAGGTGGATTGTTATAATCATCATGATTGGTTTTTGGCTACGGAGGGAAGAAATTGTGTGTTTTTGGAGGAGTGGGACAAGTGGTGAGGTTGTATATGACAATCCCACCCAGAGCATAGCATTTGGATAGTTGATGTGCCATTTGATCCTCATGAAGTTATTCAGTTGATTAATTCTCCATTGTAGTTATATATTTTCATGATCTTTTTGTAGATTATATCTCTAGTAATTATCATGATAGAGAGATTGATTTTACAATTGATTTAGTGATTGGTACATAGCCGATATTGATACCTTCTTATCATATGGAATTGGTGAAGTTGAAATTTATCAAGATTCCGTTGTACTAGCTGTTAGAAAAAGGATCTGTACTGCCTATAATTTCAACTTGTATATCCACTATTCTCTTTTTAGAGAATGCTTATAATTCAATTTGTTTATTTGTGGAATATCAAGATTTTTCCTAGGTAACTGTTAATAAAAAACATCATTTTCATCATATGGATAATTTTTTTGTTTAGTTACATGTGAAACATGGTTTTCTATGATGGAACTTCAGTCAGGTTATCATCATCTTAGTGTGTGCTAGTCTGATATACCGAAGATAGTTTTTAGGAGTTGTTATGGAAATTGTGAATAACTTTTTATTCCTTTGGATTTGATTACAATCCATGTTCATTTATTTCTTTGATGAATATGATATCCCAACAACATGTTGACAATTTTTTGGTAGTGATTATGTATGATATTATGGTTTATTAAAAATCCAATAATGAGAATGAGCACAATCCAAGTTTGGTCTAGAAATTATGAGTAGCCTCCATTTTTAAAGAATGATTTCAAAATGTTGTTTTTGGAAGCAAGAAGTGATGTTCTTGGGGAACATAACTATTTAACAATGATTATAAATTGACCCATAGATGGTAATGTCTATTTTATCATGGAAGGAATAATGAAATTTCAGTCAGATACAAACCGTCATTGGTCTTTCTATATAATACTGACAACTTTACAATGCCTTATCAAATCTGGAGTAATCATTGAAAACTCTTAGAAGGAATGTTCTATCACAAGATGTTAGGAAATTGAAGGAAGAGTGGAATCTCATTGGGGATTTTTTATAGTGGTATCTAGATAAAGAGGATGAGGTTTTGGGTATGGTTCTGACCAGTGATTAATTATCATCTTCTCTACTGGAGCCTATAATTCAGATTCACCAGCGGGATGATGAGTTTTATAGGAAATGATAATTCCTATATAGTGGGGAGACATTATTGGGTTGGTATCTCTCTTCATAAAGTATGCTTCTCTTCTAGAAAATGATAGTCCTCCCAACAACTTTGAGTTGTTCAGTCCTATTATATTGTCACATATATTCATGGTCCATACATATATGAACTATGAAGAAGTATTATGACATTAGGAGGTAATTCTGATGATAGTGTGTAAAGTGTTACATCGTTGAGTTTGTGACTCACTACTACACCTACCAACGGATAATGGTAGAGAACATGAAACCATCTTGGTTGCATCAGCCACTATCGATGCTGATCATAAAATTGGAAGAGAAGTCCATGTATATTTTTGCCAGATTCCCAGAGACTCCTACAGTGAAGAATAATATCTAGGAGGTTTTTGATTAGTTAATAATGAATTATCACTTCATTCTGATGAGGGATACAACTTAGGTTGAATATCTAGGTAAAATATATGTGCAGTTTATTGTGGGGTTACGTGGTAGTCTACCATCCATTATTTCAGATAAGGATCCAAGGTTTCCCATGATTTTATAGGGTATCCTCTAAGTGGAAATGGGAAATAATGGAATGTTAAGGAATCCCGATCATCCACATACAAATGGTCAAACTAGGTTACTAATTTAGATTCTTGAAGATATGCTTCGTTCCTGTGTCTTGGATTTCGTAGAATCATGGGATAACAATTGGGGACAACTTGATATTGTTTATAAGAACAGTTATCAGTTATCAGTAAAAATGAATCCCTTCATGGTGTTCTATGGTCGCATATGTCGTTCTCCACTTTTTTGTGTTGATGTGGGCAATGTATCATTAGTTGAATGATGTTTGGTTTTGGAAATGTCTATGATGATTTAGAATGTACATTGACATCATGTTAAATCATAGAGTCGATAGAAATCATATAAAGATTTTTGGTGATAGTATTTGGAGTTTTCAATAATTGATTGGGTTTTGTTGAAAGGTTAACCTTAGTAGGTTCATCGAAGACATGGAAATGATGGATTGTTTGCTCTGAGATATGCTGGACTATTTGAGGTCATTTAGTGGATTGGTAAATTTTACTATCAGTTACCATTTCCAATTTAGTTTATAAGTATTTCTAATGTTTTCCATATATATTTGATTAGTAAATACAACCTTGATCCCACTCACATTATTATTTGGGATGAAATTGAGCTAGATCCAAATTCATGTATTTTGGAAGAACAGTTTGAGATCCATGAATCTCAAGTGAAAGTATTTCATGGGAATTCAATCTAATTGGATTGAGTTCTATGAAATATAAATCAGATTCTCTTGAGACTTGGGAAAATGAATCATTTATGAGGGTATAGTGGCCTCATTTTTTTATGGGATTTCATCTTCCATGTGAATTGTTAGGAAAATATATTCTTTATAGTGGGGTTTTTTTTAACATCATGATACCATTTAATCATGTACTCCCATAACCTTTTCATGGTTACCATGTCCTTTGTAATTGAGAGGATAACTATAATGGTGAAGTTAGTTATTTTTAGGAATTTTTCAAATAACCATTCATTTCTATAAGCTGCGATGTAGTTACATGTCGTGTAACAATGTTGCACACTGTTTAATGGTTTTTGCATGTAAAACGAGAAATATGTTTTCATGTTGTGAAGGGTTACACACCATGACTATGACATTCATGATATTAGTTGTTAAAATGTTGATTTTTTATGAGGTAAAGGGTTTTTAATCATTTTTAGATTTTGGGGTAACATGCAACATAAGATCACACATACAGTTTTTAAAAAAGTATCTGTCTATTCTTTTCAATTCAAACACCAGTTCATCATGGATCTTGACTAAATGAAATTTAAGGGAATTTTTGAGAGACGTGATTCCTTATAGATTGATTTATTCAACACTCAATCTTCATTTCAGTTGTGGTGGGTCACTCCGGGTGAGTAACATTCATGTTCCTTCATTTCCTTTGATTGTGGTATCATCGCTGGGAGGTGTATGTTGATATGTTGGCCTATGGTTGGTGATTCTTAATGGATTCTTCTTATATTTATTGGTTGATATTATTCTGGAGGCCTTTTCTTCTATTTTTCATATTGAGGAGTGTGTTCCTCTTTGAGGTATGTCGGTTTCCACTATTACAATGACCCCTTGTCTTCTATATTGAATCATTGTTGATGTGGATTTTAATCTAGTTCCTATATTGACATTGATGGGTTTCGTTGATTTTTGATTTTATTGTGGGAATGTGTGGTATGAGTTTTGTGGAATGTGGTTACATATATACCATATGATGATGAATCTTGTTGTTTATATTTAGAAAGAAATTCCTATTTAAATTGGAATGATGATTTTTGGGCGATAGAATTTATTTTTATTGAAAAATTGATTTTCCATAGTCATTGATAAATGGGGAGAAAATTTGTATTTTCAAAACATTTAAATAGAATTTTTGATACAATATTGAAATGGATTTCATAAAATAAAAATGAATTGTGAAAAATAAAACATGTGTTTCCATGGGTACTTAGGTAGAAGGTTTATCTTGGGAATATATTTAATTTTCATTAGGATTATCAACGAGGATTGTATTAGTCATTCGTCTATTTATGGGACCGTAGTTCTAGGGGTCCAATACTGAATTTTTTGGGGTTTACTCATGGGGTATTCCTATTCATCCTGGGCTAGATGATCTAGGATTTAAATTTGTTCACCTGGTTATTATGGTACGAGTAGTATTCTTCTTGTACTTATACTATACCATGGTGTTGTGAAACATATGCTTCTAATTTCAATTGTGTTTCTTTTTGAGTTTACCTAGACATGCATGATTATGTTTATGAAAAATTATATAGAAAAGGGGGTTTGAAATTTACATACATGGTTCTGTTTAGAACTATGGAAAGTGAAAAATGTTTACCAAGTTTTCTATAAAACTAATTTAATTCTTATCCTACGATGTTTTTACATAAAATTATTATAAATAAATTTTTATAAATAGGCTAGTTAGGAACACCTTGGTGGGATCCTAACGTGCCTACTAGCTCACACTTCATAAACCACCTATGTGGTAACTGACCTTTGTATGTCTAGAAAGGCAACGCACTATAGTGAGGTGGTGTGGTTCATGTCATTTGATTGAGTAACTAGTGATGATTTGGGGGGATTATGTACCTACCATTATTCAGATAATCTATTTTGTTTTTAGTCCTTTCCATTGGGTTTTATCTTGTATTTTTTTTCTACTTTCTAGTTATCTTTTTCCACTATCTAATTTATTTTATTGTATATATGTCCTATTTATATTCCTCTATTTCTTATTTTAAATATATATATATATATTCTATGTGGTTATTCAGATAGGGTAAAATCATTCCCTCGTATTCATTGATCGATACACAGGTGGTTGTCTTCACCTTGTGGGGATCTAGAATGCCCTTTGGGTATGTGATAGATTAGGTTAGGTGCTAGGATTGATGGTATCCCAGGTCAGTTTGTTACATTTAGAATGATGGGAAATTTAACCCTTAGGTATATTTTCCCCTAACTAATTGTTTATTGATCATGGAAAACTACTTTACACTTTTTATGTTTACCAACCCTCTTCCATCTTCATAGTGTATTTAATGAATATACCCTTAGGAAATAAGTAAATGATTCATAATATGTGCTAAAATCATAGTATTTCCACTTGGTATGGATATTTTTATGAACAACATTCAATTGAAATCATAGATCACATAGAAAATGTGTTATGAAACAAGACCTTGAACGTAGTTAAAGTTCACTAGAGGAATATAATATTCGAAAAAGCTACACTAGGACCCAATTATTTGATGAAACAAATATAAAATTAACTTTTTATATCATAGTGAAAAATATCAATGGTTAAGTTCATTTTATGGTTTGTAGAATGTAACACCATGTTATTTTACGATATTTTTCACTTTTTGTAAATTTAATTATAATGATATCTTATGATCCTCACAACCATGAGTCTAAATGAACTTTAATATAGTATAATGTCATAACCTATATGTTATGATTGTGGAGTGAATATTAATATCTATTTTTTTAAAAAAATATCATGGATTTATATAAAATAAATATTTAGATTAATAAGTAATTATTACTTAACAATTTGTTCATATGCTTCAAAAATAAATTTTATCCTAAAAATGGATTATATTTCGTTTATTTAAAAAATAATAATTTTGTTCCAAGATTATAAAATTTATTTCAAAGAGTTTAATTATTTTCTTTAATTTATCACATATAAAATATCTTATTTGGATATTTTGTGATTTTTTTTAAAAAAGATTGATTTTTCTATGAATTGTAGAAAATATAAATTTTTAGTTAACACATAATTTTCTTAAATGAATATTAAAATATTTTTTAAAAAAAAGTTAAAATTAACAAATTTTAATAGTTATTTATTCAATTAATTTCATTTCAATTCTTTTTATATAGATCCGTCAGAAAAAATGAATACTAATGAAATGAATTTTTTGTGATAATTTTATTTTCTAATGATATGAAGGATTAATTTAAAATAATATTATGCCACATGTAGTAATTCAATTTGATAAAAAAATCAATAGTTGAAATAATCATTAACATTGTCCTTAATGAGTCCTGATCCATTAATTATCATAATGAATAGTTATAATAGTAAGAATTTGACATCATTGTTATGAATAAAAATAGTTTACCAGGGGCCTTAAAATAAGATCCATGTGTAATTTTAAAATTTATACTGACTAAATCCTATTTTATGGACATATTTTTAAATTATCATATCGAATTTTTGAATATCAAGACATTGGGAGGCATTTCTCTTCTATTTGACGTTATTATATTTTACTCTGTTATAAAATTCCAAGGATGTACCCCCAATTTATAAAAGGGATACCAACCATTAATTTCAATACCCCATGTTGATCCATCATAATAGAACAACAATAATTCAATCCATTTCTCATATTATTTATAAAATATCTATATGATATTTTATCTATAAAATTCCTAACCAAGGGTCCTTTATAATGGTTCTAAAAGAGGCCAATAGGATGAGTTGTAATACTCATATTCGACCTCTTTCAAATTATTGGATCCTTTACCATTAATAAATAAGTAGTATTACAAATAAATTTATAAAAAAGTATCCTAAATATTAATAAAAAATATTACGATTAGAAAATAATAATTCTTCACCATCATTTCATTAAAATGATATGTAAAATTATTGATCCTATGTATGTGTGGAATAACACCACCACATTGATTTACAATTCATTTTTCATAATAATTTTTCATTAAGGGTTATTATTTTAGATTTAAAAATAATTTATTATATTTATCATATAATTATTATTCGATAATTATAATATAATTTATCCATTATAAAAATATAATCTATTCAACAATTATAATCTCTATCATGCCTAGGTGATGACAACCACCTAGACAATGTGATGTGATTCGTATATCATCATTCACTAAAATTATGGTAATAAGGATATATTTACTAAATATATAGTATATATGTGATATAATAATATGTATAATAATGGTGAACTTTTATTTTCCTTTCATTCATTACATCCATTGAAAAGATAAAACAATGTTCAGGCAAACTAAGGCTTACAGTTGACATGAATAGTGTATTTCATTTTCTTATCCCTCCAATTTATAGGTCACTATAAATATATATATTTTCAATATATATGACATGTACAAAATTATTAAAATTATGGATATAATGGAACCATGATAAATGTAAAATAATCATAACTAGTGAACTGAAATTATCTTTGAAATAAATCAATTAACGCACAAAAAATGATTTTTATTCAGAATTGATAATAAATGGGAGTGGAAATATTATATTTTTATCATGTATGATATTATAATATATTACCAATTTTTATTATAAAGTAATAATAAATTTTTATTTATATCATATGTGGTTAAATAACATTCACTGAATGTCGATCATGAGCTAAAGGTTTTATATTACAATCTCACTGTTTATCAACTATGATTATGATTTTATTTTCTATGATTAAATATTATAATATATATATCAATAATACACTGAATATTACATTTATTAGGTTATTTATAGAATATACGTTTATTTCATTTTTCCCTCATTATAAACAGAAGACACTGAAATAATGTTTTATGTAAACCTATCATATATCAATCTTAAGATAAAAACCATTTTTATTCCACATAAATGTTTTTTAAAAAATACAAAATATTTTTTTATTTTAAAACACAGATTAATCAATTAAATTTTCAAAGAACAATTAATTTCGTAAAAAGATTAAAAAAATTGTTTTTAATTTTTAGAATTATATAATCTATAAATATTTATGAAATTATAAAATGAATATTTTTGTGAACGTATAGGGAGTATATGTTCATTCCCTTTATTTTAGCATCTAAATTACTTGTTTCATTATTTACATGTTTCCATGGTTCTTTTTAATGAATTTTTTACCAAACTATTATTGAATTTTTTATATTTTAAATACATGATTAATAGTTGAAATGTGTATTTCCCTTAAAGAAATTATTTAGTGATAGTTTAATTGAATTATTCTTCTAAGATAACATCCCGGGATGTTACATATTTGTTACATGTGCAATTATCCAATAATACAATCCACTTTAATTAATTTTATTTCTTATGATGATAAGGATTTAATTTTTATTCTATGAAACATAGTTCAATCACATGGGTTAATTAAATTTTGGTGAATAATTTATAAACCTTATTTATTTTATCATATTACGAAATGATGAATGTTTTTCCAAACTTTATAAATTTCAATGGGTTACATTATGATGATTGTTTTATGATCACTTGGAACACAAATGTATGTATTTAATAGTGTGATGGGTCGTATCTAAATTATACACCGTTCTAATTCATTGGTCACTCATGTATATATAATGAGAAATTAAGGACAAGAATATTTAGTTAACATAGTTTATTAAGGAACTATATCTACTATGATATCCTTCGAAGTGAACCTCGATTATGGTTATATTGGAATGGGGAGTGGAAACGAAATACTATGATAATCCTGGTTGTGTGCCTTGAATGTATAAATGATAGTATATTATATTATATATTCAAAAATCAAATTATGTATGCCAATTCCCCTTTATTCTAAATGAATAATTGTGGTTCAAAATCCATTGGGTGCAGGTGCTGTAGAAGTAGTGTAGTGAACTGTAGCAGTGGCAACAATGTACCAACGACGATCACTATAGTTGTGGTAGAGTACTGTAGCAGCAACGGGTACTGTGCAGTATTGTACCAGCGCTGGATATTGTAGTAGTACTATTCACAAAATAGGATTTGGGCCAAAAATATGGGTCTAAGGGCCACGTAATGGGCTAAATTCCCACTAGGCCTTCGGGCTATATAATGGGTCTCCCTCTATGTAGTTAAAGAGGTATTTCCTTTGATTTATTAAAAAATTAGGCTTCAACCCCAACATTTAAAAAAATTATCCCATTGTCATTACGTCATGAATAATGTTATTCTTCTTACTTTATGATTAATTTATTACGAAAAGATAAAAAAAATTCCATGCCTAAAAAATATGATCTAGAATATATTCTGTATGATTTACGTATTCATAGAACATGTTATCATAATATTATGCAGATGCTCTTATGTGATCATTTTTAACTCTCTTTTTTACCCTTTCGTATCATCTGATTTCAACATTTCCTATATTTACATTCCACAATTTATGAATATTTGTTTCATGTATGATATGCCTCGTAATGGTGATTGTTGTGAAGAACTATGTGTGAGATAATTTATATCTTTTCTAAACATGTAGTTTCTATATCCTAGTTTCTATAGACACTAATCCTTTATAATTATGGAATTTATCATTATACTATATACTGAGTATTCATATAATAATATATAATTATTTATGTATGAAATGTATGGGTCAATATAGGGATGGATAACCTGATTTTCTAATTGTAAATATCTCATTGTCATTTTTTGTGAAGAGTATGTATCGTGTACTTATTCACGCCAAGTCCCATGATATCTAAAACTAGATTCTAATGGAAAAATATGATTCAACTAGATTGATTCGATATCTGATAGTCATTAAACATATTCCTTAATCACATCGACCCAATGGAAAACATCAAAAAAATAAATCCCAATGAGGGAAGTATTCAATCATGGGGGCTGATCACATCCCTACTATAATAAATTATATTACATTTAATATGCATATTCATATATTAATGGTAACCATAGAGTCTACTAGATCATATCTAAACGAGAATGTTGTTTTGGTCATTGTGGCACTTCAAAAGAATTCTTTATCCAAACTCTCTAGAGGTCCACCTTAGAGTTTATTCCTAATATATCCCAAAAAAAGAATCAGAAATAATATATTTGAATATTTTATCAGGGTTTGAGAAAGTAAAATAATAATAACAATTGATAGATTAATCAATAATAAAGATCTCCCCTTCATTGTACATCAAACATTAGTAACCCTTGAAGTCTTATTTCTGAAAACTAGTCTCTCCACCAAGGAGGTTATTCCGGAAATATAAATAATAAATGTCCCCATGTAAGAAAAATTTTAACTAAAAACTCAATTTATCACCATTATGGTGTATTAAATAATAACAGTAGAGGTATTAAAATTAGAATTAACTATAAATATACACCCTATACAGACATATATTTTTTAAATATGGTTACTCTCTTATTATATCCACTCCGAGAATTCCCTCATATCATGAGGTACTGAAGATTTGAAACCAGCCACACCGTGTTCCTAATTAATGAATTGAAATATATTTTAAATAATAATGGATATTAATTTGAAATTTTCAACCTCTATGAAACCTTATGTTCACTTTACCTTTGAGTTAATGGAGTATATTCATAGAAATCCCACTCTCCCCTAAAAGGAATAATAGAAATGATTAATATTTTATAATCCAATTATGTAATCCCTCTTAAAGGATTACTATATTATTATTATTATTATGAATGAACTATCTAAAGACAATATATTGGTAGTGTTATCACACGAAACCTCCTCTCAATAGGATATTATTGATACATACAATGATGAATGAATATATTTTATTTCTCAAAATATGTGGAATCTCATAGTCACATCATGATGAAATACGTGTCTTGTGAAGAGTATGAGACAAATTTCAATATGAAAAGTGAAATACAGACAAAAACTACAATGATTCACTTTAGTTTCATGCAATAATATGTTATGATGTAATAATATAGTTCTTCAACATCTAATATGCATTATATTGAAGACTTAACTTGGAATGATTACTTATGACATGTCCAATATATGCATCAGAAGTTGGGGTTAACAAAGGGCACTAAATTTTACCCTAATATATAGCTATTAGAGATCACTATGAATGAAATACATCAATTTCATCACCTCGGTACATGTCATTAGTCTAGGTTCTATATATATTACCTCATCTGTCTAGTAGAACGTCATATATATAAAATGTGAAAACAACATACATAGTGATATTGTCCTATCAATTAGATCATTCAATACGATCGAATGAAATTTAAATGAGTCTATCATATATTGATTACCATATGATTAATTTTAGAAATCCAATCAATGGAATTAATAAAATATTAAAATTGTGAATTTCATCTACAGAAAATTGTACTGAATCCAATGAATTAAAAAATCATCGGTAGCATCCTATTTATAATTTTATGAGTATCCAATCCCAAAAGGATTGGTCATTTTTAACATCACCACCTTGGGTAATCTCTAACCCCATGTGGATGCATGAAATTACGGTTATATTAAAATTACTTAATGAATCCCATATGGTCAATATGTTTTATACCACCCACTACTCCATAATGTAAATCATTCATCTCTATTCAAGAGGAAAAATTACAAGACATTACTTCATAGATTATTCAACCATGTAATCCCTATTATTATTTTTGTGTTCACCAAATACAGGCATATGAATAATTCCTTGGGATCACACATTCTATGCAAACTATAGGCTAACATCAGAATGAATGTTTAAGACCTCATTGGTGTTATAATTCCTAATACTCCCTCAAAATGGTAAATATTGCGGTGTATTAAAATTTTGTCAACAAAAAATAAAATTCAATAGAATCCCATTATACATATGACGAATAAATTTTTCATAGAACATTTTAGTTGTCAATTATTATCATCTACATAAACCCCACATAAAACTAATAAACACTAATATTTTGGAAAATTTCATGATTGAAAAGTCTCCAAAATAATTATAGTCCCCATTGAAACGCATAAAGTAGCTATATCTACCAAACATTTTTAGTAGGTTTAATTTTTTTAAAAACATCTACATAAATAGTTTTCCCCACCACAATAATTTTATTCCACTAAAAATTGAAATAATATATCCATATCCCACACAAAAAAGATAACAATATAATACTGTCACTACTGAAAAAAACTAATCAAATTTAAATTTCAATTGTATAATCTAAGGATAATTATATATATTTTACAAAGCTAAAATATTCTACTAAATAATAATATCTAAGAAGAGACCAATATATACCACCAAATGATTCTTATTTAACTTGAGAATGCTACACAACCCAAGATGGAACATCTAAAAATTCAATACGATTCATGACTAATAACATATTATTTATAAACATAAATATCCAATATTAACATTATATCCCTCCAATAAGATGGAATTCAGATCCATTAAAGGAAGGATTCCATTGTATGACATATATAGATTGTAAATAGAAAACATAGTCTAGCTAAATATATCTATATAAACCTTCCACTACTACTTGAGTTTCACCCCATACAACCAGTACTCCAAACCTTATTGACATTATTGATTCTCAGTCAGCATGAATGGAATCCTTGTATGGACAAAAAGATCAATTCTGATGATACAATAAAATATATTATAAATTTTTTGATGTGACTCATAATTCACCAACTATTGAGAAACTAAAAATCCAATTTTCAGATGTAATTATACACCAACAACATAATTTGATTAATTTCTTCCTTAATGTGGCCAAAAAACTAGAACATTTAATTAAAAGAAGTTGACAATATCATATGATACATAATGATTCTATAAGTAGTAAAATCTTATTATGCGGAAATATATCATAATTTAAACTGTGGGGAAGGTAAACCTGATCAAATATTATTATTTCAATTCAATTCAAAGTGTAGAAAGATATAAATCCTAGCTTAACATATTTACATTTAGCAAGATAATGAGATGGAAAAAGACATCCTTACATTTTATAGTTTTCTGACATATTTTATGAATATGAAACATCATTATGAAAAATTACTGAAGATATTCATAAAAAAAATTATAATTAGTTTTGGAACTCATTGATATCATTGAAATATTCTAGTGGATTTTGAGAGGTCACAATTTTAATTAAAATGATAGAGGATGAAATCCAATGATCAAGGTATATTTCATAGAAAATACTATTAGCACAGTGTGAGTGGGTATAAAAAGATAAAATGTATATATTTATACTTAAACAAAGACAAATTTCATATTTAGATAACAAATCCAAGAAAAATAAAATAGTTCCTCCCCTAAAGGATATTTAAATAAAAATAAATTGTAATTACCTCATTTCAAAAAAGACATTCAATTTATAAATATCAATATCATAAACCATATCATTTCTAGAAATTGAAATCAATGGGATAATTTATCACATCCATACAAATTTCATTTATTGATTCATCTTATCACATTATCCCAAACAATAATCTTTCTCATCATCCACAATTCTAAACTTTCTTATCATTAGTACATGTGACATAACATCCAAGGGTGTTTCATCTTCGAATAATAATTTAATGAGAATGTTGAATTTCCGAATGTTGAATTAGAAAAATCACTATTTAATGTTACTAATATTACTACCATCCAATCATAATAAGAATTAGAATGAAATAAAATTAACAATATATCCACAAAACATATTGATAACTATATGGAAATAATATTGGTCCGTTGAGGATACACCATCTTTAGAGCTGAACTGAATCAATCTGTTGCCAAAATAGTTCCCTCATTGATCGCTAAACCAATTAATTATTTTTGAATCATTTAAATAGATAACAAAAATATTTTGTTAAGAATAATTCAAAGGTGGATAAATAATTAATAAATGATATTCTAGGCTATATATTTCATGTCTAGCTACTACAATAATTTGGAAGAGGGGATGTGTTCTTACAATCAAAATTCTCATAAAATATTGTGTAATAATATGTATCCATCACTTTTAATCAAATGATGAATATATAATCTCGTGATAAAGATATATAAAACTAGATTACATCAACTATGAAAAAGGAATATATCAGATAATTTAAGGAGGTATAGAATGAAACGGTTGTAGTGGTTCTCAAAAATCATTAAATGTATGTAATGAAGCCATATATCTAGGAAAATACTTTGAGGTAATCTCTTTAGTGTGATCAACTTTAGAATAAAATGTTTTTTCTATTATCTACTGTAGGATCAGATTCAATTTCAATGCATGTATTACAAGATGATCATTTCTCATCTATCACATATTGAAATAATGAAATATTATCTCATTATATCCAAATAAAAAAAATTCATTCATATTATATTTATGGAAGGAAATCATTATCATAAGATACATTATTCTCCTTGATCTGACTAGAGAAAAATGTCATAATGGGAAAAACCCATGTCTTTATGAATGACATTTTGATGAAAATATCGTTCATTCATATTTATATTTTAATCATAATTTATCCTCACCTTTCAAAAAATATCTATGAAATTATTATAATGGTATATTAAAATATCTACATAGAACTAATTTAAGGTGGACGGGTCGAGCAGTATCCATGTTGATAAAAAAATTGTTGAATTTATTAAAGTATTATTTGTTAATAAATAATATTAATACATTAATATACAAGGAATAATTTTACACTTGGAAATTTTTAGAAATCTTCCATAAATTTATATCCTCTTATAATGTATTGATAAAGGTTATAGAATTAGCCTCATAAAATTATGTACCATCTAATTCCTTTCCAGAAGTGTGCCGAACTTCACTTCCAAAAATTTAATAATCCAATGACAATATATGAATGTGTAGAAATATCATGACCAAATCAACCCTAGCATTAAATTAAAATACCTCAAATTTAGTTATGAATTCATGGATTTTTAAAAATATATTACCTTTAATAAAATATATTGAGTACAATGGATATATCTTCATGTAAAAAATATTTTATCGTAACAAAATTTCCTCATGTACTCAACTAATGGGAACATCAGAGTACAATCTTTGGATAATTCATCCATTATTTCCTTCAAATATCAATACACAGACATATGGACATAAAATTGTATGTAAATTAGTCACTAGTTGTTAAAAATATCTGGAATACTACCCCCAATGGTTTAGATATAGTTCTCAATAACTAATTTAATAATTTTTTATGAATATGTATTTTCCATCACATGGATTGAGGAACTCACTCAATAATTGAGAATTCAATAATTCATATTTGTCACCCCTATAATATAGATATAAACTATGTTGGAGGATCCTAACATTCATGAAGATGTTTATAATTACATTGATGATAACAGTTCCCATGATATAAATTCTCCCTTAATTCATTTACTATTGTAAGGTTCCCTTGCATCATCCGAATATTAGAAATATTCATTAAAATCATCATGGAAGAGTAAAATTACTTAGTAATATTTGTAAAATATTTGGATGCATACAAACTGTCAACCCATTAAAATAGTTTTTAGGAAAATGGAATTATATATTATTCCCTATATTATGATGGCCATAAATCAGTAACAATATATTTTTAACATTCACCTATGACATTAAAAAGTGATAAAAAAATAACCATATTCATTATTAGGGTGCCAAGAATGTCCCCTGTTATATTAAATTTTATGAAAATAAAGTGGATGTGTGAATGCCACAAGATCATAGAGTTTCCCTTATAGTATTTCATCATTGTGTATTTACCACTATTTCTTTCTTCAGGAATGTTAATATAAGTATTGAGGATGAATCCTTGAATTCATTGATCAATCCTTCCAATACTATTAAGGGAAAAAATACATATATCTCTATTATAAATTAGCATCAATATTTATATTACTAGAAAAATATGATGGTTCCTAGAATATACCATAATGTCCCAATCAATTATTTTGTTTAGACATAGGATGATAATGATTTTTAGTAAGAGGATTTGAAAATGTATCTGATTCATCATTCCATGTTAGAAACAAATGTAATGTATCATAATAAATAATTCATTATCCAGAAAATTTATTACCTTAAATCACTTGCAAGAAATTATTTCCATAAAAAATGTAATTTGAAAAATATAAATTTCCTTTTCAATAGGGATCTTAATTGAAACCACCTAAAGGCTGATATCCTAGTCCCAATAATTTTTCCTCTAATCATTAAAATTATAAAATTTCTGTACCTATCTTATATACATAAAACTTATATTTATATCCATATCTATATAGACCCAATGTATGAGGATTCTACCACTATTTGATAAATTTAATGGTTATATTGCTATCTAATAATTGATATTATCTTGAATACTGATGTATCCACATACCAACTAAGAATGAAGCATATTTTAAATCAATTTATTTGAAATTGTTTTCAAACATACATTGATTATATGGTAGTCATGTATTAATTTCACTTTTATAACATGAAAATAATAATATAGTTTTCAATTAAATAGGACAACATGTCCAGAAATAAATCCCAAATACTGTTCTTTTAGGGTGATGGTGATGAATATTATCAACAATATGGTGTGCACTCTTAATATCAAAGGAAAAAACTAATAATTACATGATATTCGATTATATGATTCCATATTGATACCTCATAGAGTTAAAATGGATTTAGGTACATTTCTATTATAAATCATTTCATTGATAGCCACATTTTAAAAAAATATCTTAAATATATGATGAAAAATATGGTCTCCAATTTGTGGGATGTTTATTGTCCATAAATTTTCAACAATAACATGCAGTATATCATTAACCACATGTATTGATGCTAGAAATAATTGTAAAGTTATTCACCATGTTCATATAATATATAGAAACAACACTCAGTTCCCTTCTTGTCTAATTGAATAAATCTTATAAAGAGAATATTGTAAACTATTTCAGTAAAACAATGATAGATAATGGGACATTGTATTACAATTTTAATATGAAATATCATTCACTAATTTTCAGGATTCATAAATTGAGACTCTAAATATTGTATTATTAGTCCCATTTTGTATCTCGTATCATCATAACAAAATATATTCTATTACATGGGATTCTAAAAAAATTGGGACATTGTGTTGACATACATTAGTTCTTTAGAGTCTAATTGGTGTCTCAAATGTTACATAGAGGGTTTTTTTTATTTTCTTATTGTGATCCCTACATAGTATGTATTGTAGTTGATATTCTAATGTATGATTAAGTTGATTCCTCCAATCAATATACTCTTCATATATTGGATACTAATTTTATTGTACATCCATCATCATTGTAAGAGTAATAATGGAAAGCATGCGGCTCAAAAGAGTCGTAATGTGTTTTTTTCTTAGCTCCCGACATAATTAGTTCTTCCAAATCCATTACTTACAATTGTGGGATATATCAATAATGAAGTAGGAAAACACAATCTAATTATATGTTGGGATATTCATTTTCTCATTTCAATGGACCATTATAACATCAATTGTTATTCAGAGTAAGTGATTTTATATATTAATGATGAATATTCCTCCAAAAAAGAAATAATCAATCAGCCCCTATTGTTTATATAATTTTTATGGAACTATTTCCCTATTATCCAATATTATATCACATCCCATATTCCTAGAATGTTCTTGTAAATGAAATAGATAATGTAGGAACAACTATGACTAATACCAACAATGAGGATAATATTAACCTAATCACACATTATAGGGTATTCTCTCATTTCATTATTAATTTCACGAGAGGAGTCAATGAGAGAAATTCCACACCGAACCATAGATATATGACATAATTTCTAAAAAATATAACTTTTTAATGCCTTACCATAATTTCATACTTTCTAAAATACTAAATTATTTGATTATATCAAGTGAATAAGGAATATATCTAATGACTTGTACTCAAATTCATCCTCTATAATAGGTAAAAATCTCAAAAAATACATCTTTAAATGAGGATTTGATAGTTTCTTCCATGGATTTGTTGAAGAAGGATAAACCAAAATTTTAAGCAAGTATCCTCATGTAAAATAATTTAAGAATCGTTATTTTTTATTCAATCTCAACCATGAAATCCATAATCATAAATAATTCTATCCATTGATTACATAATAATTCATTTAATTTACCATGTCGTCCTTGGATTTCTAGATACAACACATTTTTGTTCATCAACCACATTTACTCTTTCAAATTTCAGAATAATCTTATGTGTTTTTATTCTAGGGAATTGATGTCACATGGCTTAATATTCTTGCTAAAAGTTAGAATTTATTCAATTTCCATAGTGAAACTAAAATATACTCTAAAAGGGGATGAGTATATATCCCTCAATGAGGCTAAAAATATCAATTTATATTTTATATAGTTTTTAATATGATCACAATCTTTGGTATCCCTACAAAATATTGATATAATGTTTTTTGATATATTTTTATATTACATGAAATGCCTATATCACGAATATAAAATCCAATCCAACCAATCAACTCACCCTCATAAATAATTTAATATAGAGAGAATTTTAATAATACTATGTTTAATAATTTAAAAAATGTGATGGAAAAAACATTTTTATTTTTTTGGATGAACACATTTCATTTTTGGACATAAAAAATAATATAATTTACTTTTATTAATGTTACCCCTAGTTCACAAATTTATTGGAGATTTGAGGTACAATTCATAAATATCCATCTACATTCATCAGATGTCAGTATTTAAAATTTATGAATCTAATTGAAATTTTTTTATTAATCATTGTAATGAATTATAATGACTATTTGGGATAAGGATTCAAAAACCAAACGACATATAAATCCATTAACATTGTCTCTCTATATGAAATTTCACCTCTACACATTCACCAAGAAGAACTTTTACTAGCTATAATAATTCAAATTATAATATAAAAGTGACACCCAATGATAGATATAATATTGAAGAGACCTTACACCCTAAACTAGGTCTACGCTAATGATACATATACTATTATCATATAATATAGTTATAATATCAAACTATCTATAAACGTATGGTTTTCCATGAAAATCAATTAATGAAATGAAATCAACTACGAATTTCCCTCATGATACTTTTTTTAAAATAAATTATCAAACTCCATTCCCTATGAATAGATGGTACTTGAAATATTTCCTAATCATAATAAACTATGTACATAACCCTAGGGACTTCATCCATGTAAAATGAATGTAATTTTCATTTATAAAATACATTTCTGTATCAATTTAAAATCGATGGAATTCTGTCCGTGTAACATAATAAAAAACTATAAATAAACATCCATATCATATGAAATAAATAATCATCATCGGTTAATATCAAAAAAAAGTACACATAATCTTTTTTCTGATAATTTTGATTTTAAAAAACATTTCACAATGTCACATATATAAATATTTAAATTACATATCACTATATCTTTGTAACCCAATATGAAATCTACAAAAAAAACATCTGTATTGTATGATGTAATATGACATCATTTTCATTCTACAACCAATATTAAATTATCCTATTTTCATGTTACCCACGTATGTTATATCATGAAATATTTGTGTTCATAATTACCTCCTATTTATCACATAGATATTGACTCACATGATCATAGAGGTTCTTGTGGAATCATCCCATTATCTATATAAAGATGCATAATATTTAAATATAGGGAGACCAATCCTAGTTTTATGACTATAAAAATTAGGATGTCATATTTTTACTGGATAAAATTATACGACACAAAATGTATATCATACTATTAACTCATCCCATATAATGGGGCTGGATAAAATTCCTTAATTATGGAATATGGTTTCCATAATAAAAACTATTCATCTACATATGCCTTGAGAAATGTTCTCAAAACTCTGTTCCCACTCTCCCTATATGAGAGTTATCACTATGTAATAGATTTCATTTTAAGTTTCATTCATATCCACTTATTCAACAATAATAAAAAACTGTTATTCATTTCATCCTTTTCATATTATGTCATGTTATATAAAATAAATTTTTACCACACATTACCTCACAATTTATAGGTTTTTTTGTATCATAATATCTTTAATTTAGGTCATTATACATGTAAATAGTCATTATAAATATCCTAATTCTCACTTATAACTAAATCATCCACATAAATTAGGAAAACATGTTACACGATTAGTGATGTGTTAGGGTTTATAGTAATTTTTGAACCTATTTTCATGGGATGTTTTACAATTATTAAACAATCGTTACTCATTATAGATAATTTATCCCCATTATTGATATTTGGATTCACTCAATATTTCTAACACATAAATGAAAACATTTTTTCTATTCACAAATTAGATTTGTGAAAGGACTCTATCATGTCACTGAGCATCCAAAAATATAATCTAGGGTTATATGTCTGTAATTAATCTATGTATATTAAATAATACAATAATTTTTTCTTTGATATATTTTTTATCATAAAATACATTAACTTGACTAGAGTTTCATACCCTCTGTGACCTAGCATCCTTTCACATGATCTAAATCATTGTCTAACCAACACTTGATTATGGATCATTATCCATGATTATTTGCTTAATTATAATATTTTTTAACATCTATATAATCTTGATCTACATAAGAGAATCCACAATTTATTTATTCAAAACCATAATCTAATATTGAATACCCATTTATGAAAAATAATTCCCCACATATAATGTCTCCTTTTATTGGGGACCTATAACTATGATTATATTCTACTCTCAGGGTTTCTTGGTTCACCTAACCTATGACTTATCAAATTATAAAAAGTATAAAAAAGTATATTATAAATGATTTTCAAATCATGGAATATTTATTATTTCTCAAAAACCCTATTTAATTTTTTTTCGTATATCATATTGTCTTTCTCCAAAGTGATCTAATATACAACCATTGTTGTTGAATTTATAATAATATACATGAAAAATGGGGAAGAAACACAATATTTCCAATACCCAGAAGTTAGATCTACATGGAGAGCCTTTATATGAACAATATGAGACATGATTAAAAAGTATTAGTGTATGTAGTGAATATAAAATTCCACAAGTGTTGTTATATGTAAGCTTCCATGATGGCTCAAAGGTGTTTTCATTGAATTTTTAGACCAATTCTACAACGACACCTGCATATCGTAGGCACGGATTTTAGTGACAACCATTCCACTAGTGGAAAAATGTTTAACACGATGGTATTTTTCACGTCAGTTCTATATAACGTACATGAAATGCTTTAATAATTGATATATCATGGTGGTAATTTTATAACCGATGTGATATATCGATCAGGATTCATATTTTATGTTGGTTATGTTATAGCCGACGTAAAATATATGGAGATTAGATTTTTTACGTCTGTTATTGTATAATCGACGTGAAAATCAAATCTAGGGTGCTTTATCACGTCGGTTATAAAATAAAAGTCATAATAAAGGAAGGCTCTGTGATTTATCACCTCATTTATAAAAAGCAGATGTGATAAAGAAAATCTTAGTAATTTATCTAGTTGGTTATCAAAATAACCGACATGATAAAGCGACATTTATCACGTCTGTTATTTTATAAACAACCTAATAAATTGTTTTATACATCATTTATTAAATAAACGACATTATAAAAATAAAAAAAAATAGTTTACCATGTTGGTTATTAAATAATCGACTTGATAGATCTTTTAAATGATTTATCGCACCCTATATTCAGTCATTCTATTTTCTTCGATCGTGTGACCTGTGACTCGTCTCTCTCACGTGGAAAACCTAGAAAAGATTATTCAGAGATGTTCCCTCTAGAATCTTTTTTCCAACACCATTATTAATATTCATTATCATCAGATGTATCAGGTCGACTCACAGCACTCAAGTAAGCCTCACACGACTCGTTTTCAGTTATTATTTCCATGATGCCCTAATTTAATTTTTTGAGATGTTATTTTTCTTTGTTCTTGCTATCAGGGTATGTTTCATAGTATTCATTTATACGATGCTAAAATCATTTTTAGTGAAATAAACATACGGAAGTGCTATCAAGAATGTTTATGATTTCTGTGTTTTCTATCATGTGTGTATAATAGTACAAGGGGTAGAGGGATGTGTATGTGGGTGGGGGTGTCTAGGGGGATTGGGTGGGTCGTCCAGTGGGGTGGGGTGTCCAAGAGATGTTAAAGATGGTGGGGGTGGTGTCAAGGGGGTCGGGGTAGTCCAAGGGGTTTGTGTTGTCCAAGGGGGTGCAGGGGATGTCAAAGGGGGTGGTGGTGGTGTCCAGGGGTAGGTCGGTGCTTTCAATGTGGGTTGGGGGTGTCTGGGGGGGTGTTGTCCAGGGGGTTAGGGGTCTGAGGGGAATGTCCAAGGGGATAGGGGTGTCCAAGGTGGTGGGGTGTTGTCTAGGGAGGTGACTGGGTTGTCCAAGGTGGTTGGTGGTGTCCAGGGGGTGGGGGCGGTCTAGAGGGGTTAGTGCTGTCCAGGCGGGTGGGGGCTGTCCATAGGGGAGGGGGTTGTCCAGAGGGTTTGGGGGGATGTTTGGAGGGTTGGGGGTGTCCAGGGTGTGCATGGAAAGGGGGAGCAGTGTAGGGGTGTGTGAGGTGGGGGGAATAGGTATGGAGGCCTATCCAGAGGATTTGGGGGGCTGTCCAGGGGGTAGTCTAGAGGGTTTTGGGTGTCCAAGGGGGTGTGGGTGGGGTGCTTTCAAGAGGGGTGGGGGATGTCCAAGTGGTGAGAGATTTCTAGAAGGGTGGCAGGCTATCCAAAGGGGTTGGAGGTGCTAAGAGGGTGTCCATGGGGGTGGGGGTGGTGTCCAGGGGGGGCTTTCCAAGGGGGTGGTGGACTCCAGGGGGTGTGGGGTGGTGTCCAAGGGTGTGGGGGTGCTCAGGGGGTGTCAAAGGGGGTGGGGGATGTCCAAGGGGGTGGGGCATATCTAGAGGGTTTGGGGGCTGTCTAGGGGGGCTGTCCAGAGGGTTGGGGTGTCTAGGGTGTGTTCAAGGGGGTTGGTGGTGGGGGATGGTGTCCAGGAGGGGTGGGGGTGTCCATAGGGGGATGTCTAGAGGGGAGGTGGTTGTCCAAAAGGGTGGTGGTGTTTAAGGGGTGTCCATGGGGGTGGCGTGTCATGAGGTGGGGGGCTATCCAAAGGGTGGAAGTGTCCAGGGGGTGTCCATGGGGGTGGGGGTGGTGTCCAAAGGGGGTGGGGGTTGTTTTCCAAGGGGGTAGGGGTGTCCAAGGGGTGGGGGTGGTGTCAAAGGGGGTTTGAGTGGTGTCTAGGGGTAGGGTCTATCTAGTGGGGGGGCTATCTAGAGCTTTCAAATCGGTAGGATCTGTGTAATTTTTAGTAGTGAATGAATACATGTTTTAGTATTTATACTTCATATTTATTTTCTACGGATTGGTCAATTTGGTATCCAATTGCACCAAGATGAATTCATTGTGAAGATTATGAATAAAGGATCCAAGATGAATCTAAAATTGTTATATCTAACTGTATTTTATTTTTAAAATCATTTTCATGAATATAATTTTTTAAAATATGCATAGATTTATTTAATATTTCAAAATTGTTTTACATTCAAATTATGATATTTTTCATATAAACATATATATGTCTTATCATAAAAGATGTATAATTTTGTTATTTATTATAGTAAATAATGAGTTGAAGTTGGATTATGGTACATCGAATGAGTATTGAATATGTGGATGGTGTTGATTCCTTTTTGGAATTTGATAAACGAAATGTTCCAAGTAGTGACATCTTATTCTATCCATGCCTGAAATGTTGGAATATGAAGAAGTTGAAATGTAGAGAGATAAAATATTATCTCATTTCTATTGGTTTTAATCTGAGTTACAGCCCGTGGATTGGGCTTGGTGAAACTAGATAGAATGTCATATCTCATGATGATGATGATTCACAAGATGGAAACTCTGATGGAATTGAAAAAATGATTCACGATATTGAAGCAGAAAAAATTGAGATACAACAAATAGTTTAAAGACTATATGGTGATGTTGGAAAATCATTGTATCCTGGTTGTATATTTGTAATGGTTTCTTTGGCAGTGTTAAGATTGATTAACCTAAAAGAGAAACATTGATGGTGTGACATATGTTTTATAGAGCTTTTAAAATTTATGAAAGAAATTATTCCAAAATATAGTGATCTTCTAGATTCACATTATAAGGCCAAGAAAATATTAGTCTTTATGGGATTGGGATACAAGAAAATACATGCCTGTTCGAATGGTTATATGATATATATTTAGGAATATGAAATTCTGTTAGAGTTTCCAAAATATGGGACATCACGGTATAAGGTGAACGAAAAATCACAGGTTATTGTAGAGATTACAATGATACCTTCCAAAGTATTTTGGTATCTTCCAATAATTTATCATTTGAAACATTTATTTTCTAATTCACATGATGGAAAATGGTTAAAATGGCATGTTGATGAGAGGATATGTGATGTAAAAATCATGTCATCCATCTAATTTTCCACAATAGAAGAAAATTGATGAGTAATATCCCATATTTGGAAATGAAATTAGAAATCTCATACTAGGTTTGTACATAGATGGAATGAATCCATACCGAACCCTTATATGCACACATAATTCATGGAATGTTTTATTGGTAATTTACAACCTCTCTCCTGAAGTTTTTATGAATCAAAAATATGTCATGTTGAGTGTAATGATATCTATTTTGAAGCAAAATGTCTATGATATTGATGTTTTCTATTCTCCATAGTTTGATGATTTGAAACTTTTATGGGATGATGGTTTTAGGGTTTATGATTATTATAAAATGATATATTTTCAACTGCATGCAGTGCTTATGTTCCATATAAATAACTTCCCAACATATGGAAATATATCTGGTTACAGTGTTAAAGGGCGTAAAGCATGACCATTTTGCGAACAAGAGACATCATATTGTCAATTGCGTGATTGGAGGAAAATAGTGTACATAGTTCATCGATAGTTTTTTCCAACGGATCACTCTTATAGAAGACTAAAAAATAAATTCAATGGCTCATAAGAATTTGATTTTGCTCCAAAACCATTATACCATGATCTATATTTTGAGAGGGTGGAAAACATTGATGTGACATTGGGAAAGACACAGAAATCGTGTAATGATAGACATATTTTGATGAAAATGTCAATATTTTTTGAGCTACCATATTGGATATATCATGAAGTTAAAAATAATATTGATTTCATGCACGTGGAGAAGAATATCTATCATAGTTTGATTGAAACAATGTTAGATATTATTGGAAAGACAAAAGATGGGTTCAATTCATGATTATACTTATTATCAGTGGGAATACATTTGGTGTTAGCTCCCTCTTCTAATGGATGACAGACATTTCTTCCCCCAGCTTTTCATACATTGTCCATGTGGGAGAAAATTATATTTTTTTAGGGTCATTAGGATATCAAAGTGCCTCAAGGTTATTATTCAAATGTAAAAAATTTTGTCCCACTGATGGACTTGAAGTTGATAGGTATGAAATCTCATGATTGTCAAATCATGATGAAACAACTTCAACCTGTTGCATTGCGTGTAATATTTCCCCTCTGTGAGAGAAAGACTATAATGAAGTTGTGTTATTTTTTTAATTCAAATTGTAATAAGGTGATTGATTTGAATTCAATGAAAATTTTCTAAAATGATGAAATTTTTATACTTTTTCAATTGAAATGTATTTTCTTCCAAATTTTTTTAATATAATGGTTCACATAATGATTCATCTGGTTTGAGAAATAAAAATTTGTGGACCTATATATCATCGTTTGATGTATCATTTTGAATGGTATATAAAAATATTGAAGGGGTATGTTAAGAATCCATATCAACCTAAAGCCAACATTATTGAAAAGAATATTTGTGAGGAGGTTGCATAGTTTGGTATGAGTTACATGGCTGCAGCGCAGCACATAGGTTTTCCTCCATCTCACCATGAACGAGTTAATAATGAGTGAAAGGGGATTCGTAGCTTGAATGTAAAATCGTTGTCATATGAACAGATGATGAAATTAGAATTATATTTCTTGAATAACATAACTGATGCTCAACCATATATCACATTTCATATTAATGAGCTGAAAGAAAGTCATCCAAAGAAAAAAGAAATGTGGATTTTGAATGAGCACAAAAAAAAACATTTTTTTTCATGGTTTTAAAAGACCTTGTTTGGTAGATCAGATGTATCATAGACATTAAAATAGGTAGTTTGTGGTCCATGATTAAATGTGATAACATGGTCCAATTATGACATTAAGGGCTATACATTTCATACAAAAGCTCTGGACAATATAAGTGAAGTTTAGAATATTGGTTTATTTATATTTATGGAAGCAATGCATTTTTTAGTGATAAAGACAAAAACCCAACTTTTTATCAAGTTCGTATTATGGAGTGATTGAATAAATATGGGAGGATGATTACATTAAAATTAATGTTCATGTTTTTAAATATAAATGGTTTATCTGTAAAAATAGTGTTAGACATGATTAATTTGGAATGGCAGTTGTTAATTTGAATAGATTGGAAGACCCAATGTATTCTTTTATAATGGTAACACATGCAAAACAAATTTTCTATGTAGTAGATCAATATGATATGTAATGACCCGGCCCTAGTTGCCCAGAGCCAGTGCCTTTCTTGATTACGCTGGCATACATACAATGAATACGAATCCCAAAATGCAAAGTAGTTTAGTATTATTGGAAACAAGATACATACATAAGTTCAACTTTACATAAGGAATGAAAAAACAACACTATTTTATTCCACTAGAAATATCACGTCTCCAAGATTATTCTTTCAAGTCATTCATAAATAAATTTTTCATATCCTGAGAAAATAAAACATAAGAAAGGGGTGAGTTCAAACACTCAGTAAGAGTAAGAAATATAGAAGATGATAATATAAACATTAGACATGGTGAATAATTGAAAACACATGCCTTTATTAATAAACTTGAACACATTATAGTAGGAAAATGAGCTGAGTAAATAATTCCATAATAAACCATAATCATGGGTATTCTACTAATTAAATAAACACATGTAATACCAATACCTGAACTCATAATAATGGAATGAATAATTTCGGGCATTCTGAAACATTTTTTCAAGGCCTCGGCCAAGACATCAAATGATTAAGGCCTCAGCCAAATTCATATTAAAATGGGAAAGGCCTCGTCCAATTCCATGTCTAGTTGTCTAATGAGACCTACCGATGCATCTAGGGGCTATAGAGGGACACACCCATCACATAATAAGTCCAATGAATTCCTCATATGAGAGGGGATAAACATAAACAAAAAATAAATTCATATTGAAACTATCATATGAAATGTAACAAACATTCCTCAATTATTGAACATAAACACTAACCATTTGGAATAATATGGTGAATAGTTTTAGGAAAGATCATCCACAATAGAGTTATTCATAATCCATTAAATCAAATATTGTATATGACTTCATAAATTATTAAACCCAATAATACCATGGAATCAATAAGAGTGGTGAATTAGACGAATGCACTCTTATAAAATCATTAAGAAATTCTTGAGATAAATACTCTTTTGTTTTGATATGAAGAGTTCTTTTGGTAAAATCTTCTTATAAAACCAGAAGTGAGTTCAGCTATTATTTTCATAATAAAATTTGTGATTTTATAGCGATACAGGTTTCCAAAAACAGATCATAGAGTGCCCTTGAAAATAGGAATGAATTTGAGAAATTCCCTTGGATCGGGCTTGTATTTTGGAAACAACATTGAATGTTCCTTTAAAAATGTGTAAATACCCATAAAATAAAGAAGGGTTCTAGTTTGTACGCATATATTTGATACTGAAACAGAATATACGATGAGTACATAACAGTACATAACAATTTTATTGAGGTAATTAGACATTGAATGTATCCCGAATGAAAATTGATGTTCGGGTGGAAAAACCCTTACCATAACACCGAACGTGTTCCGAACTTGTACATAAACTACTGGAATTTGAAATTATACTTATTAATAACTTATTTAAGAACCTATTATATGTGTATTTAATTTATCATAATTTTAGTTAGTCATTTATGTTCTTATTGATATGTTACTGTATAGAATTCGGTTGCTTCAGACTTTTCATTTTCTTTATTTTCATCTACGGTTCACATGTTTTTAAGTATGTTGAATGTATGTAAAACTCCATAATTGAATTTATATGTTATTTATGAAAATAAATAGGTGTTATTGGTCATTTTTATAATTTTTTTACTTGGAACAAAAAAGAATTATCATATAGAACTTTAATTATAATTGTTTCGATTAATTTGAGGGTTTTGATTACAACGAAACCATTTTTCTTTATAACTTAATACCATTTGAACAAAGGTATTAGAGAATATTAAATTGGTTATATTATATATAATAATCTGGTTCATCCATGAAAATAATAGTTTCATTACCAGAATTTAGATTGATAAAATAAATCGAAAGTCCATCATCCTCGAATGTGTAAAATTGACACATCTCAGATGGTTTTTTTTCTACAAGTATAAAAGAAGGTAAAAAGGGGGAGATGATGATAACGTATTCCACAATCATGACAAAATTGCATTACATATATGGTACTAGATTTATCACAATATTTGGATAAGAATAGGTAATTGAAAAAGAAAACAAATGAATTTGAAAGGAAAGACAATGAATTGAAAAGAGGAATTTACCTCTTGAATCAAACTTTCTTTAGTTCCTCGTTATGGGAGAGGTTTTGATATTTTTATGAGACCAAAGCTTTCTGGACGTGGGAGAGGAGGTTGGGAGGGTATTTGGCCAAAATTTGGGGAAGGAACAAGGGTTGAGAGGAGTGAATGGAAGTGGGTGAGACGGGGTTTTTATAGTGGAGAGAGGAAATTTCTTAATATAAATCTCTTTAATTTATTATTTCTCCTCAAGACAAGGAATAGTGAGTATTACATGACCAATAATAGTAATTATAACATTTTATCACGAACTAAGTGAGATTACATCATCAGAACATCACACATGACTCTATAATTAGTGTATTTATCTTAATTTCACATTTTATGGCATGTCACTATTCACCAAATATTGATGTATTTCAGAAAAATCCCAAAAATTTACCCCAACCATTCTTTGATGTGTAGAATCCAAAAATGAAGTTTATTTTTAAAAAATAATTTTTTAAATATTATTTATTTAATAATTAATTATATCAAAATTTATTCTAAAAACAAGATTTTTAAAACATTTATTTATTTTAAAGCATAGATATATCATAATTACACATGAATATTATTTATATACTATCATAACTAAGGTTACTATTCATTAGGATATATCACTATTCCTAAGGGTATGTTACTATTCATAAGGGTCGGTTACTATTCACAAAAAATAATGTTTGTTCTATCAGACTCCAAATGACTTACTGAACACAACTCTAGATGATCACTTTTCAAAATTCAAAACATAGAAGAGGAATTGTCGAATTCTATATTTATTTTCAAAACCTTGGGGTGTTACATTCTCCCCTCATAAAAAGTTTGTCCTCGAAATTCAAAGAATATTACCTAAAAACATTCGGGTAAGTCTTTAACATAAGATCCTCAGGCTCCCATGTTGCTTCCTCTTTCTTATGGTTCCTCCATAGAACCTTCACAAGACAAGTCGTCCGATTTCTCAATACTTGTTCTCTAGTATCAAGAATCTTGAAACGCTCTTCACAGTATGATAGATTGGGCTCAAGTTCCACTTCTTCATAAGTGAGAACAAGTGGAACACTTTGTGAACCTTGGAGAGACTAGGCGGCATTACCAAATGGTAAGCTAGAGCTCCAATTCGGTCCAGAATTTCAAAAGTTCTGATGTACCTAGGACATAATTTTCCCTTATTACCGAATCAAATAATACCCTTCCCTGGAGATACATTTAATAAAACATGACCACCTTCTTGGAACTCCAAATCCTTCCATTGGTTATCTTCCTATATCTTTTTCTAAATTTGAGCAATTTTAATATGGTTCTGGATAGTCTTCACATTTTCCATTGTATCTTCAACAAGTTCTGGGCCCACATTCTTTCTTTCACCAACATCATGTCAGAAAGTTGGTGTTCGACATCATCTCCCATATAATGCCTCATAGGGTGCAATCTGTATACTTGAATGGAAGCTATTGTTGTAGGAAAATAATATGAGAGGTAAATACTAATCTCACATACCTTGAAAATCATGTGATAAAGGCCTCAACATGTCTTAAAATGATTGAATAGTCCATTTTGATTGTCCATCTATTTGTGAGTGGTAGGCAGTGCCCAATTAAAGATCAGTATCTAGGTCCTTCTAAAAAATTTTCCAAAATCTTGACATAAAAGGTGGATCACAAAAAGAAACAATCGATAGGGTTACTCAATGAACTCTCACAAATTCATTAATATATAGTCTTTCTAGATGTTCAAGTGGTATATCTTCTCTAAAAGCAAGAAAATGCACTGACTTAGTAAGATGGTCAAAAAATACCCATATTTCATCATTCCTTCTAGGAGTCTTTGGTAGTCCCATGACAATGTCCATCGTGATATTATCCCATTTCTAATCAGGTATAGGAAGAGGTTTCAATACTCCTCCTGGCTGTTTCCTTCCAGCTTTCACTTGTTGACAAACCATACATCTTGAAACAAAATCAACAATCTCCCTCTTCATGTTGTCCCAACAAAAATGTTCCCTCAAATCTCTATACATCTTAGTGCTACCAAGGTGTATAGAGAAATTGTAACTATAACCATCATCCAACAATTCCCTCTTTAGATAAAGTATATTAGGAACACAATGTATCTTCCGAAATTTCAAAATTCCATATTCATATATGAAGTCACTCAATATCCCATCATTCACAGATTAGTCTTCTTTTGAAACCCCTCATCGTCAACCTGAAAACATTTTATGATTTCTAGTAAAGATGGTTTGGAAACCATTTGAAAAAGCATTGAAGATGCACCTTCGATGGATATTACCATATCCATCATTACTAGATCCATGAAAATAGGATCTCTTTAAACTGTCATCTTGTTCAAAACTCCATGATCCTTTCTGCTCAAAGAAGCTTCCACCTTCTTTACCTTCCTGAGGTGGTAGTGTATCGTGCAATCATAATCATTGAGTAGTTCAATCCATCTCCTTTTCCTCATGTTGAGTTCTTTCTATGAGAAAATATACTTCAAACTCTTGTGATCAGTATAAATCTCACATTTTCAAAATAAGGATAATTTCTCCATATCTTTAAAGAAAATATTATATCAGCTAACTCAGGATCATGAGTAGGATTGTTTTGATAATGAATTTTTGGCTTTCATGATTCATAATCTATACCCCTATCATTTTTTATAATGACACAACCATGTCTTTTCTTTGAAGCATCACTATAAATAAAAAACTCGTCATTCCCCGATGGTAGAGTGAATATAGGAGCATTGACTAATATTCTATTCAGTTCTTCGAAACATTCTTCACAATATTTTGTCCAAACAAATTTAACCCCTTTACGTGTGAGATTCTTTAGAGGGATAGCTAGATGGGAAAAATTCTGTACGAAACATTGATAATAACCTGCTAAGCCAATAAAATTGCGTACTGCGGTTATGTTTGTTAGCTTGGGCCAATCATAGCTTGCCTTTGTCATTTCAGAATCAACTAGGATTCCATCCTTAGAAACAATATGGATATGAAATGAAATCTCCGGATGCCAGAATTCACACTTGTTAAGCATCCCATATAATTAATGTCTTCTAAGAGTCTTCAAGATAATGCGCAAGTGATTTTTATGATCTTTGTAGCTTTTGGAGTATAACAGGATATCATCAACAAATACCACTAAAAAATCATCGAGATATTCCTTTAAAATCATTGTTCATTAGATTATAGAAGACAGCGGGTGCATTAGTCAATCCAAAAGGCATTACTGTAAACTCATAATGCTCGTACCTGGTTCAAAATGCTGTTTTTGGAATGTCTTCCTTCTTCACACTCCACTGATAATATCCAGATAAAAGGACAATCTTTGAAATGTATTGAGGCCCATGATGTTGGTCAAATAAATCATCAATGTGGGGTATAAGATACTTGTTCTTTATTGTTATAGCATTTATCTCCCTGTAGTTGATACATAAACTCATAGATACATCTTTCTTCTTAACAAAAAAGATATGGGATCCCCATGGAAAAACACTAGGGCAGATAAATCCCATATTACTCAATTCCTCTAGTTTTTTCTTTAGGTAAATTAATTCCACAGTGGCCATTCTATAAGGGATCTTCGATATAGTCCTTGAACCGAGAATTAAATCGATGGAAAACTCAATTTCTCGTTCTGGAGGATGTCTATGTAAATCTTCTAGAAATATATCAACATGTTCTCTCACAATAGGTACATATTCTATTTGAACATTCCTTTCCTCACCCACAGTTATTTCATTCTCTTCCTCCCCAATAATTGAATTATGTTGAGCTACTGGGGTGGATCTAGATAAGAATAATGTGGTGACGATTCTGCTCTAAAGATAAGGTGTTCTTTATCATCGTCATAAAAAATTGTATCGTTATTCTTCATACAATAAATTTTTGAATCATGATTTGAAAGATAATCCATACTTAGGATTATATCAAACTCAATCATGGGTATGACGACGAGATCAGCAGATAAAGAACATTTATATGCCTAAATGGGAACTGACTGACAGAACATTGTAGCAATGATACTTCCCTAAAGAGTTTTGACTGACAACTCCCTTGTAAAATCAAATTGGAAATATCTAATTTTCTTAGAAAACTGGGAAGATATGAAACAATGTGATAATCTATAATCAAATAAGTCATTGGATAATCTTGTGGAAATGATCAAAGTACCTTCCACCACATCACGCAGAACTTCAACCTCTAAAGTTATGATCACATATGCTTGTACATTCTACCTTGGCCTCTTTCGTTGCATATTTTATTGATGTTTGGGAAAATAGTTAGCATAGAGCCCCATCTCCAAACAATTATAGAATCAAAAATCATTGTCTTCCTTCTTTCCTTTGCAATCACCAGCAAGATGGCCCTTCTGACCACATTTTTAGCATACTCTCTTCCCTTTTAAGAACACACTGGGTTGTTTCCTTCCACAATTTTCTCATGGTGGAAATTGAACTATTCCCTTCTTCCCTATATCTTTATTTCCTTTCCTAGGGTTTTCAGTATCCATCTTCTTTTCTTTATATCCCATAAAGTCATAAGACTTAAAGAATTCTTTTTCGGTCTGATAGCACATGAAACAATGTCCTCATATGATGAAAACTTTTGGGAGACCAGTGCCCGCCATAGGAATGGATTTTGGCCATCAAAGAATTTATTGATTTTGCTCCTTGGATTTCGTATATAGTCCACAACATGTCCTGCTAACCTTGTGAAGTTATCTTCGTACTTGGAAACATTTTCATCCTCCTTCTGCCACAGATTCAAGAATTTCCTCTCCATATATGCTCTTTGTTCTCGATAGAAATATTTTTTTAAGAAGATTTCCTTAAAATCCCTCCATTCCATATCTTCTATTTCTTCCTCCTTATTTGTGTTTTTTATTAATGACCACCATTGATCCGCCTTTTCCGATAGATGATATACTTCCATGAAAACCTTCTCTCCTTCATTACATCCCAAAGAGAGAAATATCTTCTCAAGGGAACATATCCATTGCTCTGCTACAAAAGGGTTTGTAGTCCCATTGAACGATGGAGGTCATTTTCGAATAAATAGATCTAGCATGGCTCCTCCATGTGGTGGATCCGGATTCTCTATATGGGTATGGTTATTATTCATAACTTGAGTAAGTTGTCCCGGTATAGTTATGAGTTGCTCAGCACCAGTCACAGCCCCAGAGCCAACATCATTGTCTTGCGTTGGAGGAAAATCCCTACATGGGACACGTGCATTCATGCAATTTCTATTCCATTCACTAGGATCCATATCTAGATAATGGCATACACTATATTAGGTTATAAATCGCAATGTATAATCTTAACATAAAAATAATCAAAGAAATTAGATCCTACGCATGGCTAATCCCATATTCACAAAAATGGATTCTTTGAGGAATATTTACATTAAACTACTTCATAATGGATTTTAAAGAAAATTTGAATTATCCTAAGCATATCCCCCAGGAGTGTCGTAACCAATAGTGCAACAAATCCCATTATAGTGCACCATTTCCCATTCATGTCTAGCTCAATGCAGTGTTTTCTGGTTTTACCCCTAGATATGTCTGTGCCAGAGCCGCCTCTACCAGCTCGTATCCAGACATGGATGTATTGATTATAAGATCCACATAATCAATTCCATACCAAAATATCAGGATGTTCTTGTATGTTTAACCTCAAAGAATAACTTATGGACTCTTCCCTATTTCTACGTTTTCTAAATCTAGTTTCTATGTATTCTACTAAACTATCTATGATACCATCTTTATGGACCCGACCCCAGTTGCTCGGAGTCAGTGCCTTGCTTGATTACATTGGCATATATACAAGGAATACAAATCAAAAAGGACCATGTAGTTTAGTATTATTGGAAACAAGATACATACAAAATTTCATCTTTACAAAAGGAAATGAAAAAAAAATATTTTATTCCACTAGAAACATCATGTCTCCTAGATTATGCTTGCTTGTCATTCATAAATTACTTCTTCATATCCTAAGAAAATGAATTATAAGAATGGGGTGGGCTCAAACTCTCAGTAAGAGTATGCAGTATAGGGGAAGATAATATAAACACTAGACATGGTGAATAATTGAAAACACATGCCTTTAATAATAAACATGAACACATTATGGCTGGAAAATGAGGTGAGTAAATAATGCCATAATAAAACATAATCATGGGTATTCTACTAATCGAATAACCACATGGAATATCAATAGCTGAACTCATAATTATTGAATGTGTAATGCTGGACATTTTGAAACATTTTTTCCGGCCTTGGCAAAGAAATCTAATGATTAAGGTCCCAGACAAAATCCATATCACATTGGGAAATGCCTTGGCCAATTCCACTTCTAATTGTCTCATTAGACCCACCGATGCATCGAGGGCCTATAGCAGGCCCCACCCATCACATAATAATTCAAATTCATTCCTCGTATCAGTGGGGATAAACATAAACAACAAATATATTCATATTGAAACTATCATATGAAATGTAACAAACTTTCCCCAATTATTGAACATAAACACTAACCATTTAGAATAATATGGTGAATGGTTTTAGGAAAGATCATCCACAATAGAGTTAATAATATACCATTAAATAAAATATGGTAGATTACATCATAAATTATTAAACCCAATAATACCATGGAATCATCAAGAGTGTTGAATTAGACAAAAACACTCTTATAAAATCATTAAGCAATTCTAGAGATAAATACTCTTTTATTTTGAAAAGAAGAGTTCTTTGGGAAAAATATTCTTATAAAACTAGAAGTGAGTTAAGATATTATTTTCATAATAAAATTAGTGATTTTATAATGATAAATGTTTCCAAAAAAATATCATAGAGTTACCTCGAAAATAGGAAGGAATTTGAGAAATTCCCTTGGATCAGGCTTGTATTTTGGAAACAACTTTGAAAGTTCCATTAAAAATGTGTAACTATCCATAAAATAAGGAAGGGTTATAGTTTCTACACATATATATGATACTAAAACATAATATATGATGGGTAAATAACAATACATAACAATTTCATTGAGGTAATTAGACAATGAAAGTATCCCGAATGAAAATGGATGTTCGGGTGGAAAACCCTTACCTTAACTCCGAACGTGTTCCGCTCTTGTACTTAAGATCCTGGAATATTAAATTATACTTATTAATAAAATATTTCAGAACCTATTACACTTTTATTTAGTTTATCATAATTCTCGTTACTTCATTTATGTTCTTATTGATAAGTTATTGTATTGAATTCTATTGCCTCGGAGTGTTCATTTTCTTAATTTTCATCTACGGTTCACTTGTTTTTAAATATGTGGAATGAATGTAAAACCCCAGAATTGAAATTATATATTATTTATGAACATAAATTGTTGTTATTGGTCATTTTTATAACTTGGTTACATGGAACGAGGATGATTTATCAAATATAACTTTAATGATAATTGTTTCGGTTAATTTGGGGGTTTTGATTACAACGAACCTATTTTTCATTATAACTTAATACCATTTGAACAAAGGGATTGAAGAATATTAAATAGGTTATATTATATATAATAATCTGTTTCAACCATAACATGAATGGTTTCATGACCTGAATTTATAATGATAAAAGAAATCGAAGGTCCATCGTCCTTGAATGTGTAAAATTGACACATCTCGAATGTTGTTCTTTCTATATGTATAAAAGAAGGTAAAAAGGGGGAGATGATGATAACTTATTCCAATATCATGAAAAAATTCCATTACATATAATTTACTGGATTCATCACAATATTTGGATAAGAAGAGGTAATAGTAAAAGAAAACAAATGAACTTGAAAGGAAAGACAATGAATTGAAAAGTGGAATGTACCACTTGAATCTATATTTCTTGAGAGCCTCCTTAAGGGAGAGGTTTTGGTATTTATATGATACCAAAGCTTGTTGGACGTGGTAGAGGAGGTTGTTAGTGTTTTTTTCCGAATTTGGAGAAGTCACAGGGCTTGAGAGGAGTGAATGGAAGGGGGTGAGTGGGGGTTTTTATAGTGGAGAGAGAGGGAATTTCTTAATATTAAACTCTTTAATTTATTATTTCTCCTCAAGACAAGGAATAGTGAGTTATCAATGACAATGAATAGTAATTTTATCATGTGATCCCAATCTAAGTGGGCTTACATCAGCATAACATCACACATGGCTCTATAATTAGTGTATTTATCTTAATTTTGCAATTTATGGCATGCCACAATTCAACAAAAATTCTATTATTCCAGAAAAATCCTAAAATTTTACCCCACCCATTTTTCGATGTGTAGAATCCAAAAATGAAGTTCATTTTTCTAAAATAATTTTTGAAATATTATTAGTTTAATATTTAATTAAATCATACTTTATTCTAAAAAAAGAGATTTAAAACATTTTTTTACTTATTTTAAAGCATAGATTTATCATACACACACATGAATATTATTTATATACTATCATAATTAAGTTTAATATTCATTAGGGTATATAACTATTCATAAGGGTATGTTACTATTCATAAGGGTAGGTTACTATTCACCAAAAATTAAGTTTGATCTATCAGACTTCAAATGAATTACTGAACATAGCTCTAGATGATCATTTTTCAAAATTCATAAACATATAAGAGGAAAAGTTGAATTCAATATTTATTTTCAAAACCTTGGGGTGTAACAAGATATGTAGTTGGTTGTTGTTTTATATGCGAAAAAACAAAATGTTGGTGAGGATGAAATTTATGAAGATGATGATTTGTGTGAGATCCCTACTTCCATGAAATGTTTAACCGAACATAACAATGAGCATATTGATGGCATGGTTTGTGCCATAAAGAATGATCACGACAATGGAATTTGGAAAAACAATCCATTTGTGCATTCATAAATGTATAGGTAATATTTTTTTATTTCTTGTTCACATTTATTATTTTCATAAAATTTTAAAATATTATATGTATTTTCTTTATTAAAACATGTATTCAAACAAATAAGTATAAGTTTTTGTTTGTTTTAATTTTGTTAGTTTTATTTATCATGTTTACCATTACAAAAAGTATATATCTATTATTTTTGTTCATTTTTATTTACATTACCATGTTTACCATGTTGAATAGGATTACCATGTTTACCATGTTTACCATGTTTACTATCTTTACTATCATTACCATTGTTTAACATGCTTATCATATTAATCATGTATTCTACTATGTAACTTAGTACAATTTTCTATTTTCTATTTAAATCAGTATTGTAATATTTGAATTTCTATATTTGTAAACTATTGTTTGATTTTTTTATTTGAAAGATATTGACAGATCAATATGTTGATCAACCGCATGATTCTAGAGATGATAATATTGGTCATACCTCTAGGGAGGAACATTCGCATGCTCCTCTTGATGTTCCCCAATATTCCTCATGTTCTCCCATTATGATAAAGATATCAAGGGTTGTTAAATGTGGGTTCACACATTTACCAAAATTACAACTGGCATGTATGTAGGATTGGACGATACTCGTTGAGTTTTATGAGGATGATATTTCTAGAGGTCCAAATGAAAAATATTTTAAGAGTTTCGTATCAACTCCAAGTAAGATCAATGTAATCATTTTTTATGATGACTATAGAAGTTTGGACAAAGCGATAATCAATCAGTTTTGGGAGATGATTTTGGTAAGATCTATTGATATTGTTTTCCTATTCGTTAAATGTTTCTAGTATATATAATTTGTTTATCCTCTTTTTTATCAGTTGACATTTAATATTCCTGACACTGGAGGAGTCACAAAGCAATGTTTATCAATGGATGCCATGAGATGAAGGGATTTCAAATAAACCCTCACATATGATTTCATTTTTGGTTATAGGTGTCATAAAAATCCATGTCATATACATCCTTTCATATATGAAGACATGTGGAGATAGTTTGTTGAAATTAAAAGAAAAGATTCACATTTGGTAAGGGAAATGTATAATTTTATATTAATTCTTATATAAATGACCATATTAATGTTTTTTTACTAATTTCATATTATTAATTTACAAAAAACAATGAAATATCATCATGAGATCCAATATAAATATGTATACCCTCATACATTATCTCAGGGAGGGTAAACATGATTACATGAACATATGATGGGAAAAAAATTACAAAAACTAAGAGTTGCGTCATGAAGTTCTGGAGAGGTGTCCCCTCCATCCCATCCATCTAGACTTGAAAAATGGAAGAGAGCTCAGATGGGAAATAAGGCAATATCTTTCGTAAGATTCGATAATAATAGCTGAGAGGATTGTAAGATATCTATTTTGTTTATTAAGTTAACTATAATATTCATATAATTTCAATCATTACAAAAAAGATCAATTAATTAATACAGGATTATCATGAAGAGGTAAGATCACAATAGGTATTTGCAGCTGCTGGGAGGAAAGATATTTTATCTAAAACATTAGGAAATCTCGAACATCCTGGTTGTGTACGAGGATATCTGACATGTGTATCAGTAAGAAAAGTGTTTCCACGTTCTTCAACTTGTTATGTTGAGGGTGTTTATAAAAAAAATATAACCATTCAAGGATAATGTTCATAATATTAACGCGACTATGGAGGAAAATATTAGAGAGTCAGTACAGTATATGTTTGCAGACAAGCAATGAAACATTTAGGCTTCATCTCCCACTCCTCCACCTCCCCCTACATACACCATTATTAATCCTCTACCTCCGCCAGTAGCTCCCACTCCACCACCTCAACCTGCAGACCCCATTTTTTAACATATTCCTCAGACACAACTTCTTACTTATTTAGAGTTGTATGTTGATGATCCTCAACATCATATAGTTTCATATTTGTTGTTATATTGTATAGGAGATACAGTTCATCATCTACAATTAGAGTTAGATAATAATAGGGTCACTGTACAGGATATTATAGATAGATCAACTCGAGTACCATTACCTACAAATTAGGTTCCAACAGTTGGACATAGTATCAACCATTTTTTAATTTGGACATCTAGACTTCTACGACTCATTACCATAGAGGTATTTATATTATATCTTCTATTTTATTTTTTAATAAAATTTGTTTTATCATTTGAAAACTAATATATTTTTCTATGTTTTTACAAGAATAATTCAAACGTAAAGATATATTGTTTAGACAACAACAAAGACAAATAGATAATACATCTGAAATAGATTCTAGCAGTCCTGATAGATTCTCAAGATATTTAAATTTTTTGGCAGAACATTATGAGTTTTCAATGGAAGATCATGTTTGTGGATGTGCAACTACTATGGGGATCGGGAAAATAGATATCATGGAGCTCGATACTGGAGATATGTTGGGCATCAATGTGGTGAAAATTTTTTCAATGTAAGTCTTAACACCTTTTACAAGAATTATATTTATTAAAAATGTATACTTATGTCTGTTTTGTATTAGGAATCTTTATAAAATTTGTGAGAAGAATGAGCAGATAGATGTATTAGGATTCTTGGACCCACATTTGATTACCCATGAATAATGTGCATTGGATGAGGAACAAATAATGCTTTATATTGGTGAAAGATTTGAATATAATATAGTTACACAATGTTGGAGGATTCCTTCTTGTGAGGGGTATGAAACACATCTCTCTCAAAGAGTTAATTATCTTTTAACCTAAAAATCACTAATCTTAAATTATCTTTTATCAGTGATCATTGGATGTTAGGTGTATTTTTTCCAAGGGAGACAACACTTTATTGGATATTCTCTATCCATGGCGATGTGTAGGAATGTTTTATGAAAATTTTGGAAAATAATGATTCAATTTCTCAATAGTTTTATATATTATAAAGAATTTAAAATTTATCCCATTTTTATTATTTTCTCATTTGGGATGGGTATACTTTTGATAGAACACAATGAAAAGGAGTGTGAAGATCAAATATATAAATGTAAAGGTAAATATACATTTATAATTTTTAATTTTTGAATAATTAAATAAAAATAATATATTGAATTTATACTCATTCGAGAAGAATTTCCATGAACAAAAAGGCGTCATCGAATGCATATATTATTTGTTAAGATTTATGTATAAAATAATAACAATTGGGATAGTTGTGAACATTGACCTGGTAAGATTTCCTTTTAAACGTTTCCATAATATTTCAGTTGATTTATTCCTTATACACGTTAACTACTATCCTTTTAATTTGTAGATATTTGATGACCCTCAACCCTATAGTGCTCAAGACGTCAAACACTTACAAGTGGAATGGTCAAATTATTTTACAGGTTTTATTGAATTTTAGTTGTTTGTAGTATAAAATGTAATATTGAATATTTTCATTGAAATTGTGTATTTAGTAGTTTATTATGTTGGATTTAGTTTTTTTATGTTGACATTTTTTGTTTTGAATTTTATGTATGTGAATGTTTAATTTTTCTCTACTACTTGTTTTGGTCTACTTATGATGGGTTTTTTGGTATGGATTCTTGTCTGGGAGGGGATCCAAGGGTGTGGGGGGGTGTACAGTGGGGTGGGGGTATCCAGTGGTGTGGTAGGGATATTTGGTGGGGGTGGGGGTGTCCTGGGTGTCCATGATAGTGGGGGGAAGTCTAGGGGTGGGAGCATTTCCAGGAGGGTGGAAGGGCTATCTATGTGAGTGGTGGCTTTCCATGGGGTGTCCAGGGGTGTGGGGGTGTCCTGTGTGGTGAGGGGGGTTTCCTCGGGTGTGAAAGGGTTTTCTAGTGGGGTGGGGGTGTCCAACGTGTCCATGGGGATGGGGAAGTAGTCCAGGGGGTTAGAGTATTTCTAGAAGGTTGGGAGGGTTGTCCAGGGTAGTGGGGGTTGTCCAGTGGGTGTCCAAGGGTGTGGGGATATCTTGTGGGGTGAGGGGGCTGTCCAGGGGTGTGGGAGTGTTTTCCCGGGTGGGGTTTCGATTATGGTGGGGGTTGTCCAAGGGTGTGGGGGTTGTCCATGGGGTGGGGGGTCCTGGGGTGTGGTGAGGGCTGTCCAGTGGGGGGGTTTGGTCTGGTATTAGTCTACTTTTGGTTTGGGGTTGTCCAGTTAGGTGGGGGTGTCCAGGGGTGTGGTGGGGGCTGGCTAGTTGGGTGGTTTGTTGGAGGGCGTCCAGGAGGGTGGGAAGGATGTCCAGGCCAGTGGGGTGATGTCTAGAGGGTGTCCAGTGGTGTGGTGGGGGTTCTCTATTGTGGTAGGGGGTCATGGGTGTAGGAGGGTAGTTCAGGGGGTGGGGGTGTCCAGGAGGGTGGGGGTTGTCCAGGGATGTGGGGGGTTTTCCAGGGCTTGGGGGCATTCCAGTGGTGGGGGCGTCCGGGGGTGTGGTGGGGGCTATCCAGTGGGGTGGGGGTGGGGGTTTCTAGGCGTGTTAGAGGGCTACCCCTGGGTGTGGGAGTGCTGTCTAGGGGGTGGGGGAGTCCCGGAGGGTGTGGGTTGTCCATGGGTGTGGGTGGTTGTCAAGGGGGTGGGTGCAGTCCAGGGGTGGGGGGGTTTCAGGGGTGTGGTGGGGGATGTCCAGTGGGGTGAGGTTTTCTAGGGGTGTGGGAGGGCTGTCCAGGGGTGTGGGAATGCTGTCTATGGGGTGGGGGTGTCCAGTAGGGCGGGGGTTGTCCAGGGGTGTGGGGGATGTCCAGGGGTGGGGAAGTCCAAGGGTGTGGGGGTTTCCAGGGGTGGGGTGGGGGTTGTCCAGTGGTGTGGGGTGGGGGTTCAATGGGTGTGTGAGGGCTCTCCAGGGGTGTGGGAGTGCTGTCCAGGGGGTGGGGGTGTCCAGGAGGGTGGGGGGTCGTTCCGAGGTGTGGGGGGATGTCCATGGGGTGGGGGAAATCTAGTGGTGTGGGGAGATTTACAGAGGTATGGTGGGGTCTATCCAGTGGGTTGGGGGGGGGGGGGTTGTTCGGGTTTTGGTCATGATTTTGTATGTTTCTGGTTTGGGGTGTCCCGTGGGGTGGGGGTGTCCATGGGTGTGGTGGGGGCTTTACAGAGGGGTGGGGGGTTCTCGTCTAGTTTTGGTCGGGTTTTGGACTGTTTTTGATATGATTTGGTCTGTTTCAGGTCATCTAGCAGGGCATAGCAGTGGTTGATTGGTGGTGGGGGCTTTCCTATGGGGTGGGGGGGTCTAGTCTGGTTTTTGTATGTTTTGGGTATGTTTTTGGTCTTTTTTAGTTCTTTTGGCAGGTCATAGTAGTGGTTGACCAGTTTTTTTGAAAATTTTTTCTTTTTTACATCGTTTATTATATAACCGACGTAAAAAATGCATTGGGATTAGTTTTAACATCTATTATTTTGAAACTCAATTAATAAATGCATGAAAAATGGTTTTTACGTCCGTTATTTCATAATTGACGAAATAAATTGAAATGAATATTTATTTACATCAGTTATAAAATAAATGACGTAGTAGATATAATTCCATGTCGGTTATTATTTAAACATTATTGGAAACCACTGGGAAAACTAGTTTATCACATCAGTTATGAAAATTACCAACGTGATAAACACTTCGGAGGAGTGATTTATAACAACGGTTATATAATAACTAAAATGATAGAGTATATACCATGTTATTTATTAAATAACTGTCATAATAAACCACAACTCTGAAGTGTTTTCCATGTTGGGTTTTTATCAACTGATGAGGAAAATGATTCAGATTTGTGTTTTTACGTTGTTTGTAAAATAACTGATGTAAAAAATAATTTTTATAATGCATCCGGTAATAACGACGGCTAAAATCCGACATTAAAAATAAAAAATAACCACTGTAAAAATATGTTTTATGTACTAGTGTTCTCTAGATATGGTGGTCCCTAAACCACCAGTCTTACCTCTGAGATTTTCACTTGAGGCACCACCTTTTTTTCCTAATATGTGAACTAATTCACACGATCATGATAGATTCTTATGTCTAATGGATTCCATGGATGGTGCCCCATGAGTTTCACAATCAATGGATTATCTTACTCACATGTTCCAATAGTATTTGTCTTCTAGTTTCTCAGGATATGGTGGTCTACTGGCTACTAATTCATGAAAAAGGACACCAATTCCTTCTTTGATAATCCAGATACACATCCAAAGATGTGGGTAAAACATTATAGTTGCTTATTTTGAGACTCAACTAAGCATTGGTGGTATTTTATTACCTAGTCTAATCATCATCAGGGCAAGTTATGGGATGATTTCCAAACTAAATTTTATGATCAAATCATTCCTGAGATGCTAAAAGATATTAGAGAAATATAGTTCATTCATCTTGAATATGGTTCTATGTCAGTTATGGAATATTCAACACATTTCATAGAGTTGCAGTGTTTCAAACTGCTTTTAGCCGGTGATGTTCTTTTACGTGATAAATGTTTTGAAGATTGGATCTGGTACACCATCCTTACAATGGAAAATGAATTTTTCCTACCTACCACTTCTACAATAGTCTAGTATGACCTTATCATTGATTATAACCTGAGGGATGGAAGAATTATAATATATAGATGATTAGTTCTATGAAAGGCTAGATGTTATCCTATTTGTTGGAAATGTTCCCTCGAGGATTCCTATTAGGGTAGTGACAACCAGAGTTTCGATTTCGATGGATCTATAGTGTTTCATCAGTGTTGATGAAGGGGGAACCTAAAGCATCATTGTTATAGAGACCCAATGGAGTGTCACGCTTGTGGATGTATGGGAAATATTTAGAGTTATATAGGATCTTTTCATGAGCATCGACTATAAAATGATCTGTGCAAGCTCCACCTTCAGAAGAAGGTTCATTGTCACCATGTTAGGAAGGGGGTTATAATAGAACAAACATGTATGGCCGAGGAGGATGTCATGGCCATGTGAGCCAACCCCCCTAGTAACCAGCATCACCGGTATATAAGTTTTAATCCTAGTAGTCCATCTTTTTCACCGGGCCATGGATCATGCCATTTGCATGCATTACAAGTGATACCTAAGGATCGGGCTGCAGGAAAATCTATAGTACAAGGTACAATCCTAGTATCATACAATATGATTTCAAAATTATTTTATATATGTGATTCAATCTCTTTTAACATGGTAACTATCATGGAGAGTATTATACTAGAGATACAATTTTATTGTAATGTAGTGACCTTATAGACACTGTTAGTGGTATGGAATGAGGGAATACGGTAATGCGGGGCATGTCCCCTTGAGGTAGGATGTTACCCTGTCTTATGGATCCTTTTTTTCTCAAGATTATGTGCTATGATATCTTAGTCAAAATAGACTAGTTGGATTACTATCATTCTTTTGAATACTACTATTTCCATATTGTATCATTTACATCACTAGAAAATAGCATTTATCTATATATGGGTGAGTGGGATAACAAGGCTAGAAAATATGGACCAATGTATCATGGTCTAGGTGGATTGAACTATTAGATAACCAACCTCTTCATAATGGATTGGGTTTTACATCAAAGAGATTTCCTTCTAATAGTGGATCGTTTCGTGGAAGCATTTCCCAATGATTTTTCTTGATTACATCCTCAGAGAGAGGTAGAGTTCACTATCATGATTATTCTAGGAGAATAACCAGTTTCCATTCCTCCATACAGGATGTCACCTACTAAGATCATGAAATCAAAGAGGTAGTAAGAGCATCTAGAGGAATATGATTTACATGTGAAATGTTAATTAAACATTATACTATGTTAGGGATTGGCCTTAAATGTAATTGAATATTAGGTTTCATGTCTTTATATTCCCTAACCATTTTGATTGAAGGTACATGAGAGAACATTAGTTATCAAAAATTATTTATATTGACGAAATTAATAGTTTAATGCTACATGGCCTTTTACAATAATGATATGAAATTCTTGAATTAATAGGAATTATAAACAACTGAATTCCCACATATGAGTGGATCAACTCGATATCTCCTTGGATTTATATCGATGAATTCCATGAGCACTCCGTAAAACAATTCCAATTCAAGGATGTAGCTTTTTGAGGTTAAGAACAACCTAAATATTGATCCCTATCTATTTTGGATGCCTGATATGAAACTATAGGATCCCTTGAATTATATTAATGTATTCCATGGATACACGTATTTGGTTTAATATTGACAATTTTGTACCACGATAAAATATTATAGGGACTGGTCACTATTTATCCCTATTTTATCTTAGTTGGCCACCTTGGATTCTATTAGAATAATATTGTGGAATACCTTAGACCCTAATACTTTAATTACACTCTTACCCTACCATATCCTCAATTACTAATATGCTAGAGACCCCCAATGTCTATGTTGCATTTGTTTTTACCGTGTGAATTACTTATTAAATATCATTATATGTTGCATTATTACAAATTAGAAAAATTCACTATTAATAATAGATGATATATTATAAAATATGAAAAATAAAATACTGAATTAGTTAAATGGTCAAAACCCCGTCAAGCGAAAAAGTAGGTATATAAGTATTTAGTTGGAGTACTTTTCATTACATTATATATATTTACATTCACACTATTATATTTTATTACATGGTATGAATTCTCTAGAAACCATTGGTGGTGGACAAGTGAGATTTATCTCACACCATCTCAATGTGTTGTTTGGTACCTAGAGTACATTATTTGACTTAAGGTGTTAAAAATGTGGAGCACATGGCTTATAACATTTTATTTCTTTCTGTTTTGAGTAGATCCTTATTGAATAAGATAGAGTTGGATCTTGGGTTTCTTAGGATAGTCTATTGGTTTCCTTTATGTTTTTTTTGGAAGATTCTATTCCCTTTGTATTATATCCACATTTTCTAGTTTTTTAATGACATAAAATATCATCATTAATTGTTCTAGATGATTATATTTTAATTTTATTCATTCACTACTTACTTATATTAATTATTTTATTAAACTCCCTTTATATTTATTAGTTTCCATACATTGTGGTAAGGAGATAATTGTATCCCCATGGACACAACCAATCCCATAAATACTAGTTGTAAGCCTTTGGAATTTGAGGAGAGGTGGTTGAGGCTATGTGTTCTACAGGGATCAAGGCACTGGTTAAGTGGCATTAGGGTTCAGGACATCACATATGTCACCTAGAAGTTTCACCATTTTCTAGACTCAATGGAACTTAACCTTGGAAGACATATTGACCCCTTTTTTATTTATCTTATTTCTTTACCCCAATGTAGATTCAAAAAGGTCATATTCTCATTGCCTTAGTTATTTCCCTATTGTATGTTTCACAAGGGAATCCTTTTTATGTTCATAATTTCACCATAGTGTCCTCTAAGGAACAAAATATTTCATCAATTCTAAGGCCCCAATTTGTCTATGTTGATCATATAGGTCCCTAAAATTTAAATTATCTTCACTAACATGTAGTGGATATTATTCCCAATCAATTACACAGTAGTCATTTGGGACTTTTAGGAATACACTCTTGGAAGAATATATGAATAGAGTGGGTAAAAATTAAAGGGTCACAATAAAAATATATATCTATGTCTTCCAAAAAACATTATGGGATTTTCCAATGTTAAAACCGATGATCATTGAAGAACATGTGGTTAATTATGTTACCATAAAGGTTAGGATATAAAATATTTATGTACTAATAGGTCACACTAACTATAGGGAAACACCCTCAATAAAATAAATTGAAGATTCACAGGCTCTTACATTAATTTTTTATGGCTTAAATCTAGGAAAAACATTATCTCATAACTACACATGGTAGAAAAATAAGTATGTACAATAAAATTTTGTAATAATATCCCAAACCCCTACATCAAATGTATATTCTCTTAAGCCTCTAATACAGAGAAACACTATCCTTTCCACAATACATACATGAAACCATTGACATACTATACCAGATAATGAATGAATGAAAAATAACGAGTTGGTGAATTGAGTTCTTATATAAATCATTTGAAAAATAGACAACCCACTTTAATGTATGAACATAAATTTTTCTTTCATAATAATGTATTCATTGGAAATGTGAAACATACTAAAATGTAAATTGAAAACATAGTATTATATTGTTTCATGTAAAATAATTCCCCCATTCCGCTCCCCTAATGCCCTACTCTACGATCTTGGTGATTTTCACTTAGAAACTTTTTGAACTAGGGGATCCCAGAAGAGTAGAAATAGATATAATTTAATAAAAAGGTCCAAGAGATTTAAACTATGGTCTCCCATAGAAATGCATATCTATGGTCATAGACACACTCATATGTAGAGTGAAAAATAAAGTAGATGATGATTTTTCTTGAGAAGAGATAACCATTGATCGTCGCTATATATGAATTTTTGTGAAAATGATAAGGAAAATAATTTTATCACTTTCTATATGGATTCTTATTATGTATACATTTCATATGTTCTATAGGGAAATTATTACTTCATTCTCTTCCCATTTGTTCACAAAATATTTTATTCTTTGAAGTTTTCCATTGTTCATTATATATAATGTTTTAAACATAAATATACGATAATTATATACATCACACAATCTATATTGTAATCTTGATAAGATAACCTAAATATATTATGTATCCGTTTCTTCCAAATACTGGGTTACTTTTGTGATAGTATTATCATAAATTTTCATAATATATGATGTTTTTTATTCATTCTAATTCTTTCACAGATCAATAATTCCATAAATTGATAATCTTATTTATAAATAGTCAAATGGTTTTAAAAGAATTATGAATTGTCTATCAAGGATAATCTGAAAAAAATATACTACATGATATTCAAATAATATAGTATGATAATACCACTCACCATCAGATATCATTTCTGTAACATTGTGAAATCTACATTCCAAAGATAATATTTATTCGATATACTGCAATATAGTTTATATTTGTAGGCTAAAATATTACCGATGATCCAATCCACATTTTTCAACCACTACTATCTATAAATATTCCTTAAAAGGATAAGGTGATTGGGTATTTTCAATTCGAAGTTGAAGCCATTATTGAGTGTCTAAGACATAAATCCTAAGCTAAAATATTATATTGTCTCTTCTGTTTCTCTTTAAAAAAACATTTGCATTGTACTTCATAAGAAAATATTCTTCTGTAAGAAAAATACATGAGGACACATCATAAGATAAATAAAATATGAAAAAATTAACAAACCATTTAGTATAAGATTAATGACATTTTGGTTTCATCAAAAACCCTAAGAGAAGTTATGTATTGGAATAAAATAGTTTTAAATAATATACCCTTTTTATCAAAAATCGCAATTGATGGAATTTATTTTGAAATATGATTTAAAATTTCCAGAGGATATTTCTTTTAAGGACAAAATTTTTAGAACAATTCAAAATTTTTATTTTCCTCATATACTCCATCTTATTGTAATAAAAATGTAGTGGAAAAAGGAGAATGAGTATATATTTAATACATATATTAGTTATTCATCATAGGTTTATAAGACATATTATATCAAAATGAATCAATCATATAATAGAATAAGATAAAAAAATTAAAACACTGTAATGTGAAATACATAATGATGATAACAATAATATAATACATAGAATTTTTTTATTTTAGTAAAATCATACTATATCCATTAAAAAAGGTGGATTAAATAAAGGTAGTTGATAAAAAAATGAAAATGTTTAAAATTCAATAAAAACAATGGAATCATTAAAATAATTTTTAATGGCCCAATGATTCAGAATGAAAACATCATGAACTTCCCAAGGGGTAATTATCAACTAGTCTAGCAAAAATGGATTCTAGAATTTGGTTGCTTGAATTAGAGTGGTTGATTGTGATCTTACGGAAGACATATATATAGAATCCAAAATTGTTGTACCAATAATGTATTCTAATGTTGGTGAGGAAGCTTCATGACTAGGATGATCTTCAAAAGATAAATAGATTGATGTTGATTGAATGTTTTGGGTAGCTAATCATGATCTCACCATATCATTATTATCTACATGTGTAAATGGTACAGTAAAGAGATGTTCTGGGAATGAATGGTATTTATCTATGTAAACCCTTTGGTTCTCCCTAGATTTATCCACATATAGAATATTTAGTTATGAAATGTGCTTCGAGGTATATTGATTTGATTCGATATTATGTTCCAGGATGTCTTGTTCAATAAATTCGAATGTGTGCATTTGCAAACACTTCCACTATTCTGACTAAGTAAATTTTTCTGAATTCGAGATTTATCTTTAGGCCTTTTTACATTCATTGATTGAAATTTCAAATTATATTTTGGAGATATAATTTAATTTAACAATAAGTGATTAGGTTCTTAAAAACTTATATCAAATTATCATACATTAGCATGATATATATCATTTCATATTATTTTGAGAGATCAAACCTAACAAAAGACTCTAAAAAATAATACTTGTCACCTTCATAATACTCTAAAAATCTCTTCCTAATTAATTTCAAAACATCTTTATGTACATCTTCAATTTTTTCAAAATATCAACTCAATTATTCATAAATGATCAAGCTAATTTCACTGGAACGCTAACAACAAAACTGGTGACATTCATTACTTGTAAAGAGTATTACTGGGATTATTTAAAATATATAATATGAATTTAAGAAAAATATTATGTTGATTTATCATCAATTCCAATATATTATTTTAGCACAATAAGTAATCTTTCATCATCATCATAAACGATCTTTTGAAAATCATAATATAATTAAATTGTCCCAAATTTACCCTCATGTGAATCAATAGTTCTTGTTACCGAGTCAATAGCTTGTGATAGTTACATTTTTTATTATTAAATATATGAAATAAAAATTAATTTATAAGTAGGATATTATGATAATTGTTTTAACTCATATTTTACCATCATATTATTTTTGATGAACATCGTCCATAGAAATAATCTATTCAAATAGGGTTATTCCTTGATTATGTACGTCACATTCTTGATATTTCTTAATCTTACCATAATTGGATGACATTGATAAGTGCCTTTTTTATATATGTTTTTATTTATTCTATGACTCCTTTTGAATAGGGTATTTCCTTTCCTAATGAACATATTTACTTTTTTCATGAACATTTTGATTTACTACTACATTTTGTATGATATCCTACTACTATGATTCTTCATAATATATTATTTATGGAATATTATTTTTTCATTCTTTCCATATCATTAGAGTGTGAGGGAACTAAAATCATGGATAACCTCTTCCTAAAAGTTATTGTCTTGTCTTGACCAATAGAAAACATCCATATGTTTGTTTTTTTATCCATACATTTATATGTTCAACTTGTGGTGTGGTAGAAACCAGTTCTACGCATTCTTGACCAAAAACCTGAAAACATTAATTAATTCCAATCTTATTTCTCCTTTTAAAACTAATATGTTATTTCTCTTCATCAATATATCTTTTAGTCTCAGATTGATGAGATGATCATTCACCAACTATTGTTGTTTTTTCATATTTGAAAACCCCCATGAATTTGAGTAGGGGACATTGGAGTCCTCATGTTTTAAGGAATCATATTTTTCATTAGAAATCACAATTTAATCCACTATTAAATAATGAATTGTTATTTAGAGTCATCAAACCATGACATTGGTTTTCATCATTAACATACAAGATAACTCAGGTTTTTTGGAATACAAGGGTAAGAATTATTCCATTTGAATAATATTTTAGGGACTAATTTTTAATGTGTAACATATATCTCATGACATATCACCCTATGTTGATTGGGTTTTCAAGAAAAAGGATAGAGTAGTGGCATCTTGGAGAACAATATCCTAAACACACCATTCCTTTGTCGAATTCTAGAATGCATTAACCTCACATACCTCGTCCCCTATTGTTAAAGGGTATTTAATGTCATCATCTCTATAGAAAAATCCAAAGAGAGACATTATTATATCTATAAGAGTCACTCCATCTATTCCAAATATAGTGGTTTAAAATAACATAAAACCATCTTGTGGGGCATTGAACAATTTAGTGAGATCTGAATGAAATAAGGCACAGATCTTGAGCATTGATTAGTAAAATGATTTATCCTCATTATTATGTATGTGAAAGGTCATAGACTCATATAAATAATGAGGTTATTTCTAGATAGTAATAAGTTTTTTAATCATCAATCTCATATTCACATCCTTGGTCACACATAAAATTTTTTAATAGAATATAATTTCTATCTAACTAAATAAAATTGTTGCTTCAAATACTCATTTATTTTCATGATATTTTCAATAATTTAATCCTTCTAGATAAATGTCAATCATATCCTCTACTTACGGAATTTTGAAGAAGATTTAGGGACTGCATCGTTGATATGGCTGGGGTGGATGGAGTTCTGTCAAAGAGAAAGAATGGGTCAAAGTGATTGAGATTTGATTCATGTTTAAAATTGATACTCATTATCCATTTTTATGATAAACAAGTGGACCTGTAGTTATGTCTAAATAATTATTAATAAATATTGGTGATGAGGCCTATAGGATATCAAGATTACTCAAAATAGGGACACAATGGAACATTTATATATTTATAAAACGTTTCTCAATATAAAGGATATATAAAATAAAATATTACATACTAAAATTATTCATAACTATTTCAGAATACAAAAATAAAATTATGTTAGTAGAAAATGGTTTTCGTAATGATATCTACAATAGATTTTTTAAAAAAAAATTCTCATAAAGTATATACATTTTGTGGATGATCTCATAAGAAATTTTTTCTCAACTAAATGTTATTTTTTATCAAAAGGTTGATCATATTTTTTAGATGTTTATAGAACTAGAGTTATCACATATGATTTAAACATGATTAAATTTAAATCCACAATTCAATATGCTGTGTTTCATCCACAGAACTTGTGCACAACAACATCAAGATCAAATGTTTCCATCATTGGTAGTTCATAATGATGTAGAATGAAACATTTTAGTTTATGGAGACACAACTGATTTTTCATGAAAATGAAATCTTCCCGAGGTTCATTTCTTATGTAATATATATCAAGTTATGTTGGAATCTATGTATGAGATTAAATTAAAATCAAGTGTTTTAAAAACATAAGATAATGAGTTATGAGTTTTTAAAATATCTTAAAAGACATTTTAGATTATTTAAAAGATTTTTTTAAATTAGATTGAAATCATATAGTAATACATACTAGAATCATTTTGTTTGTTCTTCTTTTTTATGGTATAAAAAATATTCTATGGATTTTTCTATACATCATATTGTAAATTGGGTTTTTATGTTAAATCTGAATGAATTTTGTTATTCAAGCTAATAGTAGTAGATTATTTTTTTCAATTTTCTAGTAATACTTCTTAAGATATTAAATTATATATTTTCAAAGATTTAAAATATTTCTGAAATACTTTTGATAAACACGAAATCCTAGAAAATGGATTATTTCACACATCATGGTCATTTCAAATAATGTTTTTGTTTGTTTTGAAAAATCAGTCCTATGTTTTGATTATTTGATGGAAAAAATACATCATATACATATATTTGTACATGAAAAATATTATAAATGGAGGTTTTATTAAATAATTTAGGATGTTTTATCCTATAGAAAACCCATTTTAAAAAATAAAAGTTCTTAATCATTCATAAAATTCCACCATATCTTCTCTCTATCTATAAAGTTATTTGGTATGTTTGTAATAAAATATTAAATATTAGGGTCTTCAAAATCAGGAGGTTGTTCTATGTAAACACCCTATATTACAAACAAATTTTAAGAAGTACATTTTACATCCATCTGATATAATCTATACTTCTTATTGGATTCATATTCTAAAAGAATAATAATTGATAATAATATATCTATTGTGGATATATTTCCTTATATTATATTCCTTCATATTTATTATATAATTAGTCAACAAATTATTCAATTTTCTGAGTTATTACACCTTGGCTTTATTTTTTATTTCTAAAACCCATTTACATCAAATTACATGATCATTATAGGGTCTTTAAAATAATTGAGAGACATTATTTATTTTAATATGATTTATTTCGTCATGCCTTAAAAAAATTCATCTAATATGACATCTTTTATATATTGGGGATCTAATTGACATTAAAAAGGTAGTGAATTCTATAAGTTTTCATAAATCTATTTTGTTTCTAAATCCTTCATCATGGTTTCCTATGACAGTTTCAAAAGTAAAATTTTTATCATTTCTAGGAGTCAGAATCACCAGAATTTTTATTTCCCTAGTGTCTTCCATTATTAAATGATGTTTAATATAATCATGTTCTAATTCGTCACGATTTTTTTCATCAGATAAATATTTATGTTACCATATTTTGATTCAATATTTATTGACAAAAATTGGAATATGTTTTTTATTGAAAGTATAACATTCATAAAATTTAACATGATCTAATTTTGCACGATCCCTTTTACTTTTATTGTAAACTTTATAATATTTTGATGTTTTATGGTATCCTAGGAATATTACTGTATTATCCAAGGGATCTAACTATCCAGGATTTTACTAGGAGTTCAAGATGTAATCATTGAATGAAAATACTTTTAAGTATCCAACATTTGGTTCCATAAAATAAATATCATCAGTATTATGTTAATGGAAAAAAATTATGTCTTAATAACTTCATCCAACGAAATAATGGACATGTTATATTCAAATGACATTGTAATGTAAATTTCATTCAATTTCAAATTTCCCCTTTAGAAAAAATATATCGTTTGTGGTTTCCTAGGGGGAAGGAAACATATGTTTTATTTCTTGATTAGAGTAGTAATAATAAAATTCATGATTATCATACTCTTCTTCATGATAACATCATAACAAATAAATTTTTCAATCCATTTCATTTTTTACATGTTTAAAAAATTAAAATTTTTTGAAAATGATTCACATTTAATTAATAAAAAGTAAACCAATGTAAATCTAAAAATATAATCAACTAGTAATTAAATAACGGGCATACTAGTTTGACTTGCAGTTTCATTTGGTCCAAAAAAATTCATGTAGTAATGTCAAGAGGACTAGATTTAGGGAATCATTTAATTAACATCAAATATAACTTATTTTTATTTTCCAATTGGCATTAATCCCATATTATATTTATGGTAAATATATTATTTGGAATGTTAGAAATAAAATTATTTTAAAACTTTTTTCCCAGGGAGTTAACATTGTAGTGTCCAAGCCTTCTATGTCAAATACAAGATCCCACAACTTTAGAATGTAAATAATTTAGGTTTTTTCTATGAAACAAATTAAAATCTAATATAAGGACCTGACCTTAAACATTACATAATATTTAAAAGAATGGATAATTCACATTGAGGATATTTTTAGGTTTAGAGTTGTAGAGAATTAGGTTATAACATTAAGATAAAAACGTGAATATTACATGTGGAAAATTCTACTCAGTATCTATTTTTATCATAAAATAAAAACTCTTGAAAAAAGAGTCATGTATAGTTCCATGTTTTAGATAGCATGACATTTCCTTGATCCCATCCTTGACCCATATTCATCTTCATGTCCTCTGGAAAACATTTCAAAAACATGGGAAGAGCATAAAAGGCTTAGTAAGGGATAAAAAATAAGGAATGAAAACATTATCCCGTCAATAAATAAAAAACAATGAAACCATCCTTTTCCATCAGAACATAACTCATGAGATCATAAAATTTATGAACAACATATAGAAATCATTTATTATATTTCTAACTTACGGAATAAATAACATAATTACATTGTAGAAATCACAGCTACAAAGGGAGTCACATTTTGAATACCCATTATTGTATATTAACTAAATCTCTTATGATAAACATTAACGTTTACCTCCATCATGATACTCAATGAATTGGAGAGTGATATTGGGCTCACCCGCCCTAGGTTTGTCACAGAACAACTGGTATACGTAAACAATTCCCAATGTCCATAAAATACTCATGACCCGTTAATCAAGAAAATGTAAAGTTAACATTTCCACATTACAATCAAAATATATCATTTAAAAATATTTACAAAATAAAAGCTTTTATCAAACCATTTTCAAAACCATTTAAAATATTAAATAAAGAGATTTTTGAATGAAAGTGTCACATACCAAATTGAAGATTTTGAATGAAATTTCAATTTCAAAACATACATTTCCATGTGAATAAATACTTAAAACCATTTCATAAACATGGACATTATTGTGAATTATTTAGAAGATTAAACTGTTCAAACATTTAAAACGATATTTTAGTTAAAGTGTTTTTAACAGAAAGAGAGACCCCAGAATATAAATAATTGGGGAATAAAATTTAATAAGAACTTAGTAATATCATGATAATTAAGATATTCATGATATAATATTCCAAAGGATAGTATATACACCATATAATAGTGATTTGGTGCATATAAAAAATGAAGCCTCAATAGAAATGTAAATTTAGACGAATTACCTTATAAAGATGGTATCCATAGATTAAGGATAAATCAATAACATAATTTTGTGTGAACAATATAAATACACCAAATATAAGTGAATATTATGTGTAAAAAAATCATAAGTTTTTCCCACATATTCATAACATGACATAATCAAGAAGTATATGTTTAACCCAAAAATTGAAATTGGGTTAAAAGTTTTCTTAAAGAAATTCGACAGCCTAACGACGTCACTATAAAATTTATAAAATAAGTTAATGAGAGAGAAAAGGATATCTCATCACATGGACAAAAAATTTACATAAATAAGGATATAGAATAACATATCCCAAAATAATAATATGTAAATTATAAGACATAACAAAAATAAGTATTTTTAAAAGAGGAGGGCGAAATGTCCTCTTACGGATTTGTTAACTTATGAAACATGCACCACATGAAAGACAAATCTCCCAATTATTATGTAATTACCCATAAATAAATGAACATGGCACAAATAATACAATCAATGGCAGTACATCCACCACAAAAAAAAAATAGTGGCTAATATAGCATGAATCTCATGGGAATAAAAAGTAAGATGAAAAACCCTTACCACATTGTAATCAATCTAGTTGTATGAGAAAAGTTAATAACCACGAAATTAATCACAAAATACCATGAATATAAATAGAATCATGATAATATATATATAATGTTAGTACATAATACACCACATTAAATAAATAAGTGGTGAACAATAGAAATATCACGAAATTAAAAGTGAGATTAGAAATCACTTACCTCATGTCCATATTGACACGTATGTTCCCTTTTATTACTAAATAATAAACTTAAATAAATTTATAAATGATTAATAACGTTTTAATTGATTATTATTACTTTTATATCACTTATTAATTTGTAATAACGCTTAGATAATTATTTGAGTTCATATCGGACATTTTTTCGATATTCGGAATTTGAGTAAAAAATGACCTTGTTATAATTACAATTTATCCATGTGGTCGAAACTCCTTTATTTACAGAATGGTATTAATGATTTAGATATCTTATATATCATATATATCTACTATATACGTGTATTTAAATTAGTAAATAACATTTTGAGTTAGGAAATGAAATTCCCCATTCATGGAGATGGTAAGTTGTACGTACGCATGAACGCTATATTCATTTCTATTTAATATTTAATGGAATTAAAATATAATTATACATAGTTATATTATAAATAAATTATAATATAATATATAATATCATTAACTATATCCTTTATACATCCCACATAAGGAATTAACAAGTCATGTCACTTTGAGGGGGCGGTAGTCCGCACTTCCTAAAATGATATTATCACGTTTACCCATTATAGAAACCATAAATATATTCTATAAATGAAAAATAAAGATGCATAAGGAAAATAAAATCATAATATATTTCATATATAAATATTGTTCCATCAAAATTTCTACCATGAGAGGCAGTAGGAGTTAATTGAACAATCATCCTTTCATGAGGCATTAGTTTGTCATCTACAAAAAAATATGTTATTTACCCATTAGATGGAGGTCTGTGTAAGTGTAGTTATAATAATTATAATAACAACATCCTAGTATATTTAGGATACTGGTTTTGTGACAAAATTTAGGAATAAAATGATTTTATGGTGTTGTATAAGTAAAATAATACAAAAGAATTTAAGAGTAGATGTTACCTTTAACTCGGGTAACTCCCTTTGGTTTGAACCAAAAGGGTTTCTTGAAGTACATTATGCCTAAGGTAAGGCATATAGGATGAAGAGAGAGATCTTGGGAGATTACTTGAGCAGAGGTTGTATAAACCAGAGGCATTAAAAGTGCGAGTAATGACTTAGATGTGAGAGCTTTTTATAATAGAGAGGAGAGGCTCTTTAGGAATTTTTGAAATAATTATTATATTATAATTTCATCTTTAGTTTCAACAGGTCAACTATTCATTAAAATAAATGTTAACCTGACTCATGGTCGAAATAAAATAATCCAATAATAATTGGACATGTGTTGGATATTTTTTTCATATTTATAATATAATTTATTGAAATCATTTTTTAATGAGTTAAATATTGTATCATTATTGTTTAATAAATAATTTACATTATTTGATTTCCAAAAATTATAAGAAAAATAAAATGTTGTATAAAATTGTCCTTATCTTTCCAAAGAATATTAATAGTCGAAAAGATAACACATATAACCCCATGTAAAAATTTACTTACTAAAATATATTAGTTTGTGTCATTTTTGTCTTTACGTATAATTATTTAATATAAAGTGTCATTATTACTACCATGTGGCTAAATGGGGTGCCAAATTCAACCCAAAGATACCCCTAGTTGACTATGTATCAACCACTAGTATTAGGACACATGGTAGGGTAATTTAATATTATTATAATATTATATTTTACCCTTATTTATAATTTTTACCTTGTAATAATGGAAAATAAAATATTTACTGAAGAAAATATTTAAAATGTCTAAAAATAAAAGTTACCTATTTACACAATTTGGACCAACTAATACAAAATATGGAATCCATTTTTCCAATTGAAAATACATAAGTGGAAGAGATTAATTTAAAATTAATTCCCATAGTTAAAAAATTAGCCTATTTTTATGAAATAATAACTTCCAAAAGATTGAAACTTGTTTATGCCCATTTTCAAAATGAAATTACTTCCATTGACCAATATTAGATTAAATGGTAAAATTATATTTTAATTATACTTTAAAACCAATTAAAAACATAACATAACCATAAAAAAATTAGATTAAAAGGCACTTTAAAATTAAAATATAGTATTTTTCAGTATTCATTAAAAATGTACTTTATTAGAAAAATACAAAAAAAAATTGTGTCCTGGTTATAAGGAATAACTATATTTTATCAAATTGAATATATAAAAGTGAAAAAAAACTATATTTAAAGAGGGTTCTCCATTAAAAGGTGGTAAAATGACCTTTTAGTGACTATTACAGTATTTATGCATAAAATTGAACTCTTTACTTATTTTAAGTCTCTAACATTTATTGGATAAATGTGAAAATATTCAACAAACATGTGTAAAAATATTCTAGTTAGTTCTATTCATTCCCATCAATACAATTTTTATTCTTTAACTATTATTTTAAATAAAAATATTATATTATTAGTGTGCAATGTAAGATTTCAAAGACACACATTGTTGTGTATCAGGTACGCCATCGAACGTAGAATCCACTTTAATGTGGAATTAATATTTAATTCACAAATATTAATAAATATGAAAAATTTCATGTTCATTATTTACGTGGGATGTTACATCCTTCCCACCTTTTGGGAATTGTGTCCTCATAATTTCAAAACTGGGCATGGAAACATCATTAAAAGTCCCACATCAGAAAAGAGTCAGTAAAAATATCACTTTAAAATAATGAAAGAGAAATAAAAAGGTCACCTGAGATAACCCAAACATGGATTATATGGAGGAAAACATGGACATAGAAGAGAGAACAAATGGTCAAGTTCTAATGGAGAGTGATAAAAACATGATTATGTGAATGGTAACCACAAGAAAACCAAAAATTTGGGATGGTTTAAGCAGTCATTGGTTTCCCAGTTGGAAAAGTAAAAAGAAAACATTTTTTTATGTTCCTTTTCATAATATTGGATAATTTATTTATGAAATTGAATAAGAACCTAAGGAAACATACTTGTCATATATAATTTCATCCTTTACTAAATTTCTACCACAAACTCATCTTTTTCTCAATGATTAGTATTCAAATTTACTTGGTCACATTAAAAGTTCTAGAATCAACTTCTATTGTACCACATCATCCACAAAATAAGATCTATATATTTCCCTTTCCTTTGGAAATCATGTAACACCAAAATGGTTAGTACGATATCATATAATCCCCAAAAATGATAATCCTTTATAAAAAAATACCATTCTATACATAATTGTCCTTAAAATTCTTCAAAATAATCCAAACTAAAATATATACTCAAAACTCAATATGATTTAATCCCTTAGTATTCCAAAGTAAATCATAACAGTTATCTCCAAATTGCATCTACTGCTCTTAATGTCTCATACTAAAATGTAATTAAACTAATCACATATTCTCTATGATAGGTTAATCATTTCCATAAATAACCCAAATATCCATATTTCCAAAATAGAACATAAATTTTTCGAAAAAATAAAATTTCAACTATTATTCCACAAATGAAATACCATTGTATTCTTTTTTCCTTAAAAATATAGTGTTTCCGCAAAAGATAGTTAATCTTCGAAAATAAAGGTTATCACATAATCACCAAATCATTTTTCTATAATAAGGATATCAATTTGATAAAACATAACTTCCCAAAATCAACTTATTCTTGATCCATAAATCCATTTAACTTAAAATAATAAGTCATAATAACCAGGGACATCGCGTAGGACAATGGTAAAAGATACTCCCTTGTCTCCTTTTGGTTATAGATTCAATTCCTGAAGCCCTGTCCGAAGTGATAGGTTGTCACACGGTCAGTGTGTTGTCCTTTTTATAAAACACAAAATAACCCTAACATGTTTTAACCTCAATGGTTTTTTTATACCTATCATTTTCATCCCAAATAATTAATATCTCCACATCTTAATTCTTTATGTCTTATATATATTATCATTTATTATTATTTTCACCAACATATGATAAAATGAAATGATCCCCAGAATAAACAACATCATACATGGATAATGGTGTCCACATGGATTCATCGTTATCTTGTTCACATAGGTAGATGGTCTATGCATTCCAACAATGATTTAGAGATCCTTCAAAATAATTTTCTTACTTAATCCAAATACACCTTGTACAACTTGGGTAATATGGGTGTTCATTGAAAAATTGTTTTGGAAAATAATCCTGCATGGATTATAATTTTAAAACATCTGATAAAATATGATTTTTAAAAAATATTCAAAATGGTTCTGAGTTGAAACATTCAATCAGTGGTTCTTTTAAAATACCATTTGTATGTGTTGAAAGACTATATTTAAAAATATATATAAATAGTTTCTGCAAGGGTCTCTTTCTTCAACACCTTTTTCAAAATCATAATATCCTTCAAAATCTTTTGATAATATAAAATATTTGAAAATTCCATGAAAATATTTACCTTTCGTGAAAATATGAGAATATTGTGAAAATAGTGTTTGATAAAATACAACCCATGATCCACAATGATATCGGGTTATAGTGGAGGTCTTTGATATCTCAAACAATTTCTTTCAAGTGAGTTGTATTTTAGAAAATGTTTCAAAATCATCCAAACACGACTTTGCAATAATTATTACAAGCAAGTCATCAAGAAGATATAATAATTTCATTTGAGATCCTCCTCCTTCCACATGTTAGTAACATTCCTTGATCTAAAAAAATATATAAAATAAGGATTTAACTGAAATAATAGACATAGGGACTAACCATGTGTTTAATGAAAACTCATAATCCCAAAAGTTGTCTAAACCTTCCTTTGATACCAACTATAAGGGAACTACCTTAATCATTACATAATCTTGAATTAAATGTATAATTCACATTGAGGATCTTTTCATGTTTAGAGTTTTAGAGAATTAGGTCATAACATTTTGATAACAACATTAATATTACATGTAGACAATTCCACCCAATATTGATTTTTTCATAAAAAAAACTCTTGATAAAAGAGTCATGTCTAGTTCCATATTTGAGACAGAATGACTATTCCTTGATCCCATCCATGACCCTTATTCATATTTAAGTCTTGTGGAAAACATCTCAAAAACATGGGATGATTAAAAGCTTAGTAAGAGATATAAAATAAGGAATGAAAACATTATTCCATTAATAAATTCAAAACTATGAAACCACACTTTGCATTTATAATATACCTCACGAAATAATAAGAATTATGTACAACACATAGAAATGATAAATCATAATGGTCACTTACGGAATAAATAACATACTTCCATTGTAAAAATCACAGCTACAGAGGGTGTCACATTTGGAATACCCATCATAGTATATTCCCTAAAACTCTTATGAGAAACATTAAGGTTTACCTGGGTCATGTTACACAATGCATTGGAGAGAAATCTCTGGCTCACCTGCCCTAGGTTTATCACAGAACCACCCTTATACATAAACAATTTCAAATAGCCATAACATATTCATAACCCATAAATCAAACATTATGTAAAGTTAACATTTCAAAATTTCAACCATAATAAATCATTTCAAAAAATTGACAAAATCAAAGATTTTATCAATCCATTTTCAAAACCATTGAAAATATTATATAAAGAGATTTTTGAATAAATTGTCCCATACCACTTTGAAGCTATTGAAAAAAAAATCAATTTCAAAACATTCATGTCCATATGAATAAATCCTTCAAAACAGTTTTAAAACATGGACATTAATGTGAAATATTTAGAAGAATAAACCTTTAAAACAATTAAAACGATATTTTAGTTAAAGAGTTTTTAACAAAAAGAGAGACCCGAGAATATAATTAATTGAGGAATATAATTTAATCAGAACGTAGTAATATCAAGATAATAAAGGCATTCATTGTATAATATTCCAAAGGACAGTATATACACCATATAAGAGTGAATTGGTTCATAACAACAAATAAGTCTTAATGCAAATGTAAATTGAGATGAAATCCCTTATAAAGACGGTGTCCTTAGATCAAGGATAAATAAATTACATAATTATGTGTAAAAAATATTAATACACCCAATATAAGTGGATATTAAGTGTAAAACAATCAAAGGTTATTCACACATATTCATAGAATGACATAATCAAGAAGTATATGTTTAACCCAAAAAATGAAATTGGGTAAAGATGTTTTCTTATAGAAATTCGATAGCCGAATGACGTCACATTAAAATTAGTAAATTAATTTGATGAGAGAGAAAATGATTTATCATCACTTGGACAAAAAATTTAAATCAATAAGGATATAGAATAACATACCCTAACTTAATAATATGTAAATTAAAAGATATAACAAAATGAAGTCTTTTAAAAAGATGAGGGTGAAAGGTCCCCTTACTAATTTGGTAACTTACGAAACATGAACCCCATGAATGACAGATAAAACAATGAATATGTAAATACCCATAAATTAAAGTAAATTACAAAAATAATACAATCATGGTATGTACTTAAACATCACAAAAAGAAATAGTGGCTAATATAGAATGAATATCACGGGAATATAAAGTGAGAGGAAAACCCATACCATGTTGAAATCAATGAAGTTGTATGAGAAAAGTTAATAACCACCAAATTAATTACATAATAACATCAATATAAATAGAATCATGATAATATATATCAAATGGAAGTACAAAATACACCACATGGAATTACTAAGTTGTGAACAATGGAAATATCAATGAATTAAAAGTGATATAAGAAATCACTTTCCTAATGTCCATCTAGACTCGTATGTTCCTTGTTTTTCCTAAATAATAAATTTAAATTATTTATTCTTGATTAGAAACTTTTTAATTGTGTATTATTACTTTTATATCACTTATTACTTTTCAATAATATTTATATAATTATTTTAGTTCATATCAGTCATTTTGTCAATGTTCGGAATTTGAGTTAAAAATGAACTTGTTATAATTACAGTTTTCCCATGTGGTCAAAACTCCATTATCCCCAGAATGATATTAATGAATTAGATATCATATATATAATTTATAACTATTTTATATGTGTATTTTATATTAGTACTTGACAATTTGAGATAAGAAACGAAATGCACCGTTTATGGAGACGGTAAGCCATACGTACACATGAATGCAACTTTCATTTCTATTTAATATTTTATGGATTTTTAACGTAATTATACAAAGTAATATTATATTTATAGTATAATATCATATATAATATCATTAACTATATCCTTTATAGATCCCATATAATGCATTAATGATTTGTATCACTTTGAGGGGGCGGTAGTCCGCACTTCCTAAAATGAAATTATCGCATTTACCCATTATGGAAACCATAAATGTATGATATAAATGAGAAATACAGAAGCATAACGAAAATATAAACATATCATATATCATATATAAATATATCTCCATAATAATGGCCACCATGAGAGGTGGTAGATGTTAATTGAACAGACATAATTTCATGAGGCGTTAGTTTGCTATCCACAGAAACATTATGTTCTTTACCCATTAGATGGAGTTGTGTGTTATTTTAGTTCAAATACATCTCATAACAACATCCTAGAATATTTGGTATACATTTATTGTTATAAAATAATTGAATAAAAAGATTTTATGGGGTTGGAGAAGTAAAATAAAACCAAAGAACTTAAGAGAAGACGTTACCTTTATATCGGGTAACTCCCATTTGTTTGAACCAAATGGATGTCTTCAAGTACATTATGCCTGAGGTAAGGCGTCTAGGATTCGGAGAGGGATCTTGGGAGATTATTTGAGCATAGTTTGTATTATCAAAAGGCTTGAGAAATGTGAGGAATGAGTGATAAGTGAGGGATTTTTATAAGTGAGAGGAGGGGCTCTTTAGGAATATTTGAAATAATTATTTTATTATAACCTTTTATTCTGTTTCAAAAGAAAAAATATTCATTAAAATAAATTTTAGATGACTCGAGTTCGAAATCAAATCATCCAATGTAACAGCCCGAGATTTTATGAAAAATATTATTTTTAATTTCATTAATGTCTTGTGTTGTACGCTACACCAAAAGGAGCTTGCACAACACACATCCTTGACTTTCCTTGCATTACACACAATCGTGACCTTCCTCGATAGTGTGTGTAGTACGCAATACTGAGTTTCACAAAACAACGATATGCTATTAAAATATTATTAAAACTAGCCTTTATGAATAGTAATAACCACTTTTTAAATTTTAGAAAATTTATCTCTCAAAATGGATTTCATTTTTGGATTCAGAGTATCGAATTTAGCCTAAGGTGAAATTTTTGTACTTTTCGGATAACTTTCATATTCTGATGAATAGTGAAAATTACTAAATTATAATTAAAAACAACTTTTTTAATCGAAATAATTAATAGTGATAAATTATTAATTTGAGTGGTTTTAAAGTATATTTAGAATATATTTTTACAATTTAATAAAATGTTGGTCATTGGATGTAATTTCACATTTAAACCAGACATAATCAAGTGTCAATCTTTTGATAGATATTGTTTCTTAAAAACACGCTATTTGTTTTAACAGTAGGATTTAATTATAAAATTAATTAATGCAACTTCTATGTTATGAATTTGTTAAAATAGACTTCATTTTTGAATTCGGAATATGAAATATAGCTTAGGATGAAATTTTGGCATTGTTCTGAAAAACATCAATTTTTGTTGAATAATGAAACTACTAAGTGGTAGTTAAAAAACTGAATTTTGCATAAAACATAATTTTACCGCTTCTGTGAATGGAATTTCGAAAATCCGACAGACACGGTTGATATCAGTAAGTAAAATGTGGTTCAATGAGATAAAAATAATTTTTTGGTGAATAGTAACTTTTTACTTTTTTTACCGCGATTAATAGTAAATAGGGTAACTAAGGGTAAATATGATATTACTATTACCCTAACACATGTCCTAATTCTATTGGATAAGTGTAATTCGACCAAAAACAACCTTATGAATATAATATGACCATTTAGGTCCACTTGGATTAGATTATGACATTTAATATTATTTTATTTAATGAATAGTTAAAATAGTTAAAATCAAAGTTTAATAAGTAAATCATTTTTAATATGGGTTATTAATAATATAAATTCGACTATAAATATTCATTAGAAAGATAAAAGGATTTCCTATATAATGGTATTTTATTTGTAATTTTTAGACATTAAATATTTTAATTTATTTATGACACAATGATGATGCAGTAATTATCTTATTAATGAAATATTGACATAATTCAAGTTATAAACACCAAAATAAATGTAATTTGAGACTTTTTATGAATTCAACTAATTTTCTAGGTTACTATGATATATTAGTGTTGATTTAATCAACTTGGTTCGAACATATAATTTTGTTATGACTTTCACAAAAAATCATATATCAAATAGTGTCAAAATTGACACAAAATAGTTTTTAAATCAAATATTATATTATTAATTGTTATTTTATTCCAAAAAATCTAAGGTTCGGCCAAATGACGTTGATAAGGATATATGTATTAATAATATACAATTTGGGGTTCTTTGGGCATGTTATAGTAAGTGTATTAACCATATAGTGAAAGAAAACAAAAAGACATGGTAAAAGTTAAATTATTTAACTTAGAGTTAAATCTAATTGATAAGGTTAAAATAATACCCTAAACTTGTCTAAATCCTATTGGAATATAGGCTTTCGACCCATTCTCACTTTAGATTCTAAATAAGACCATTTGGAACCATTATAAACCGATTTTGACTTTAATATAAAATAATATTTTGAGATATTCCCAAGGTGCCCCTCTCCTCCCTTATAAAAGGGCACCTCCTCCCTCTCTTCCTTACACAACCTTGAGCCTTCAAGCTCGGCCAAAACCTGCCAAAATACCTTCTCCACTTCCCTAGTATCATCCTAGAGGTCCTGGTCTTCTTCAAATACCATCCTTAGTTCTTTAAGTGGAGGCTAAGAAAAGGCACGTCAAAAAGAGGTAATATCCATTACCGATCTTTTTCAATTTATTTTTTCTTCAACTTCTTCTCCTTTAGTTGTTTCATGATAAAGTAATAATATCAGTATTTCTTATATAATGATATGTTATTATAAATATGATACAACTCTAATTAACCTTCTATCCATCCTAAGGAAAAAGGAAATCACTGCGCGTGCGTACGTACGGAATACCGTCTCCACTCCGTGGTGTAATCTATTTTCTGCCACCACCTTAATTGGATGGGTATAAAGGTGTAATGAGTAACTATATATGATTATTATAAAGTGATATTGATACTTAAATAGTATACATACACTTCAACACAATTCCACGACCATGGGAACGATATCATCGCTCGTGCGTACGTACGGACTACCGTCTCCACGACGCGATGAGATTCATTATCAATGATTAACCATTCATGAATGATTATAAAGTATATATAATAAGTACTGATTAAATATATTACCTGATAATGATACTGGAATTATTTATATTTATATGTCATCTACTTAATTCCATTCAATTCAATAAGGAAACGAAAACAGCGTTCATGCTTACGTACGGACTACCGTCTCCATGAACGCTGTATTTATTTCCATTTACTGATTTATTATATATGTATATTCTGAATATATATATATATAAGTAATGTTTTATATTCTTTAATTAAGTAATCATGATCTAAGTAATCATATGAATAATTACAAGTTAAAAACACGAACGACAAATGAGACAATTTTACCCAAAACGCTACTTTAACATGAATTTACAAAAGAATGGGTAAAATAAATTCATAAGTAGACCATAAATGATATAATAACAATGAATATGATTCTAGAATAAGTCAATAACATGATTTAAATCATTATACAGGAGGTTTTGACACTTACAAAGAAAGTCGGACCTAAGGTAAGGGACGTATCACAATCTCATTTTTATCCGAGATTGTTTATTCGTAAGTATTTACTGGGGTGTATTTTATCATCCACATCCATGTTCCATCAATATGTAATATTGTTTCCATCCACTTACAATATTTTAAATCCAATTTTACCCTTCGGTGAGTTTTTAGTAAAGAATATGAAAGGAATCTTTTGTCGTTTTTCATATGAGGTACTTTTTAATCAACTTCTTTTATTTTAAAGTCGTATGACATGTTATGAAAAGAAAAATGTTTTTGAAGAAGAATGGAAATTTTCCTCAAGAATGGAGTTCAACTGTTTTATCAAAATTATTGTCCATCTAAGATAATAAAGGGTTCTGTTTTTAACCCTATTATTACATTGATTTGATTATGTTGTGATGGAATTATTTTTATGAATTTCTTTATCTTATTTGAATTTTTTTATGATATCTTGTTGTTTAATAATCCCATTTTTATTTCATGGGTTATACAATGATGTATGATTTATGATTTTGTGGCACACATAAGAATGGTATCATTATGAGATGGGTGGGACCTATATCTCCCTCCAATGCATTGGGTAAAGATTTTATATCTCATGAGATAGACATGGCTGGAACGGTAGGATATACCGGTTCAGTGAAATAGGACTGAAAGGAGGGTGACTCGGTTCAGAAAGGGACTTTGTCCACTAAGATAGTCTTGGCAATGAGTCTTGACTAACAAGAAATGATTCTCTATGAATATGTGTGTATGCCACAAAGATTCATGTTGTAAGTTATGATTATTGGGATTACATTTCACTTCTATGATTTATCCCATGTTATGATATTATGAGCTCTTTTGCAGGTTAAGATTTCCAAAAGCTATGTTCTTATGTATATGATGTGATTGATATTTCTTTTGTTTACCCTTACTGAGCATTTGAGCTCACCCTTTTATGTTTTCTTTTCCCTAGGATATACAGAAAGGTTTTAGGTATAAAAAAAGATCTTTATGGGAGATGTTGAAGATCTTTCACCACGATTAGAAGATTATATTCCGAGTTTCCAAAGACACTAAACTATTACGGTCCTTGTGTGTGTGTTTTTGTTATGTACTAAGTATTCCGAAAATGTAATGTAATGTCAACGTACGTCAGGCTTCGGGTCTCTACAGTTGGTATCAGAGGAAAGGTTTAGTCAACCTTTGGAAACTAGGATGCGAAAACGTTAGTGAGATCCCTAGAGATATTTCTAAGGTATGTCTAGGGATGTCCCTAAGGATAAGTATACGTATATGATATAGTCCTAGAACTATGGTAACGATATTAGATTAAACCTAAGATGTTAGATATTGAAGTTACTCCCCCTTTATTATGATTTTTTCCTCTAACACTATTCTTTTTGGGTTTTAGAAAATGGATGGAAACAAGATGATTCACGATAATGGAGGATATGATGGACAATGGAATGATATTCTTCATAATGAAATGGGATTTGGAAGTCCAAACATCATTATTATACCGAATCAGCAATCTCATAATATGATCAATAAAGTAAAATTTGGTAAGTTTCCTGACTCGGCTAATAAGATAAAGATTGAGTTTCATGATGATCATAGAGGAAAGAAAGTTCAATTTCCCCTATGTAAATCATGTGGGAAGAGGCATCAAGGAGAATGTTTCAAGGGAACTAGAAGATGCTTTGGGTGTGGAAAAGACGGACACAAAGCAAGTAAGTGCAAGGAAAAGGTTCAGTTAACACCATGGATGAGGATAATGGTATTGCTACGACATCAAAAATGGTTAAGTGTTTTAAATGTGGAATGTATGGGCATTATGAAAACCAATGTCCTAAGGGAAAGACTCATGAAGAAAATCAGTATGGTCGTATGGGTAGTATTTATATGGATGATGATGAAGAGACTACAAATGATATGTGAGATGAAAGAATTGTTGAAGCTCGGTTAATGCTTTAAGAATGTAGTGGAATGATTACATGTTTATCATGTGTAATGTTGTATAAGTAATCTCATGGTACTATGGAATAAAGAGACATCTAAGGATTGTTACACTATTTTATTTCCTTGAGTTTTGAAAGTGTATGATTAATGTTACCATTATCCATGAAAGGTTATTCAGATATTTTTGGAATGTAGATGATATGCGCATAATGAAGGGATAAGGAGAAAATTAAATGTTTGATAGTATTCATGAGCTCATGACTGATATAAGGAGAAGGTTATATTATGGTTTGAGTATATAGAGTTTTTGGATTTTGGTATGTGGAAAGTGTTAACTTTTAACAGTATTCATGTTTTCACTAAGGTTCAATGGGTATTCAAGAGAATACATGATTAAGGACTTTGAATGTTTGGAATGTGACCAACAAAACATATCTTATGATATATGGGGATCGACGATGGTGTTAAATCTCTGGTAATCGTTTTCACTATGTTATGAGAGTGGACTGCAGTATTATGGATAAGCCTAAAGATTGTAATGGATTATGTTGTACATAAGTTAGTATTGTTTAAGGATAGACGTTTTTTTGATATTATTGATGGGTTGTTATAGTAATATAGTTTTAGAAAAAGGAAAACCTGCAGGACGGGCGACAGCCCATCGCGTCGGACAAGGCTGTGGAAATCGAACCCACAACTGAAGTGCGACTGGCCTTTATCGCCTACCACTGGCCTACAGGAAGTCCCTGTTTAGTAGAAACTAGTTTTATTATATTAATTTGTATGACATATGATGTATAAGTTCATTTTAGGAACCATATATGATTAATCTCACTATAGATCGACTTATGTATATAATTGTTTTGCTAACCTTTTGTTTGAGACAGATGGAATGACCCATCATTCTATCACATGATCTGCTAACACTTCACGAATAACAAATTCAAATTCATTTATTTAATAGATGAAGTGGAAATTGTTAAAGGCATGAACAACAGTGAGATTGTACCAAAATAAAGTAAGTATTTATTCTAATTCAAATTCTTTAACTTTAGGGAAATGATCTTGAAAACCAAAAATGTTGTCCTAGTGATCTTATACCTGATGAATCAGATGGTACCATATATCATCACAAATCTATGGATTTGTGATTACTGGCTTTTCCATAGCCATGTTCTCTACCACTCTCCATCAGAACATGATTGTTAGATTTCTCTTCCATATCCAGATTTTCACCTATGTGGAAACCCAATGATTAATTTATTTGGGTAACCGTTACGTTTCATACTTTTGTTTTTAAAGATTGGTTTTGGTATTCCTTTTTATGATGTGGGTTTCGATTAAAGAAACTTTCGAATAGTAAACCATTTATAACCCGGACGAATTTCGAGGGCGAAATTCATTTTAAGGGGGGTAGAATGTAACAGCCCGAGATTTTATGAAAAATATTCTTTTTAATTTCATTAATGTCTTGTGTTGTACACTACACCAAAAGGAGCTTGCACAACACACATCCTTGACTTTCCTTGCATTACACGCAATCGCGACCTTCCTCGATAGCGTGTGTAGTACGCAATACTAAGTTTCACGAAGCAACGATATGCTATTAAAATATTATTAAAACTAAACGTTATGAATAGTAATAACCACTTTTTAAATTTTAGAAATTTTAGCTCTCAAAATGGACTTCATTTTTGAATTCAGAGTATCGAATTTAGCCTAAGGTGAAATTTTGGTACTTTTCGGATAACTTTCATATTCTGATGAATAGTGAAAATTACTAAATTATAATTAAAAACAACTTTTTTAATCGAAATAATTAATAGTGATAAATTATTAATTTGAGTGGTTTTAAAGTATATTTATAATATATTTTTACAATTTAATACAATGTTGTTCATTGGATGTAATTTCACATTTAAACCAGATATAATCAAGTGTCAATCTTTTGATAGATATTGTTTCTTAAAAACACGCTATTTGTTTTAACAGCGGGATTTAATTATAAAATTAATTAATGCAACTTCTATGTTATGAATTTGTTAAAATAGACTTCATTTTTGAATTCGGAATATGAAATATAGCTTAGGATGAAATTTTGGCATTTGTTCTGAAAAACATCAATTTTTGATGAATAGTGAAACTACTAAGTGGTAGTTAAAAAAACTGAATTTTGCATAAAACTTAATTTTACCGCTTCTATGAATGGAATTTTGAAAATCCGACAGACACGGTTGATATCAGTAAGTAAAATGTGGTTCAATGAGATAAAAATAATTTTTTGGTGAATAGTAACTTTTTACTTTTTTTACCGCGGTTAATAGTAAATAGGGTAACTAAGGGTAAATATGATATTACTATTACCCTAACACATGTCCTAATTCTATTGGATAAGTGTAATTCGACCAAAAACAACCTTATGAATATAATATGACCATTTAGGTCCACTTGGATTAGATTATGACATTTAATATTATTTTATTTAATGAATAGTTAAAATAGTTAAAATCAAAGTTTAATAAGTAAATCATTTTAATATGGGGTTATACATAATATAAATTCGACTATAAATATTCATTAGAAAGCTAAAACGATTTCCTATATAATGGTATTTTATTTGTAATTTTTAGACATTCAATAATTTAATTTATTTATGACACAATGATGATGCAGTAATTATCTTATTAATGAAATATTGACATAATTGATGTTATAAACACCAAAATAAATGTAATTTGAGACTTTTTATGAATTCCACTAATTTTCTAGGTTACTATGATATATTAGTGTTGATTTAATAAACTTGGTTCGAACATATAATTCTGTTATGACTTTCACAAAAATCATTTATCAAATAGTGTCAAAATTGACACAAAATAGTTTTTTAATAAAATATTATATTATTAATTGTTATTTTATTCCTAAAAATCTAAGGTTCGGCAAAATGACTTAGATAAGGATATATGTATTAATAATATAAAATTTGGGGTTCGTTTGGCATGTTATAGTAAGTGTATTAACCATATAGTGAAAGAAAATAAAAAGACATGGTAAAAGTTAAATTATTTAACTTAGAGTTAAATCTAATTGATAATGTTAAAATAATACCCTAAACTTGTCTAAATCCTATTGGATGATAGGATTTCGACCCATACTCACTTTAGCTTCTAAATAAGACCCTTTGGAACCATTATAAACCGATTTTGACTTTAATATAAAATAATATTTTGAGATATTCCTAAGGTGCCCCTCTCCTCCCTTATAAAAGGGCACCTCCTCCCTCTCTTCCTTACACAACCTTGAGCCTTCAAGCTCGGCAAAACCCTGCACAAATCCCTTCTCAACTTCCCTAGTATCATCCTATAGGTCCTGGTCTTCTTCAAATACCATCCATAGTTCTTTAAGTGGAGGCTAAGAAAAGGCGCGTCAAAAAGAGGTAATATCCATTACCGATCTTTTTCAATTTCTTTCTTCTTCAACTTCTTCTTCTTTAGTTGTTTCATGATAAAGTAATAACATCAGTATTTCTTATATACTAATAAGTTATTATAAATATTAAACAACTCTAATTAACCTTCTATCCATCCTACGGAAAAAGGAAATCACCGCGCGTGCGTACGTACGGAATACTGTCTCCACGCCGTGGTGTAATCTATTTTACGCCACCACCTTAATTGGATGGGTATAAAGGTGTAATGAGTAACTATATATGATTATTATAAAGTTATATTGATACTTAAATAGTATACATACACTTCAACACAATTCCACGACCATGGGAACGATATCATCGCTCGTGCGTACGTACGGACTACCGTCTCCACGACGCGATGAGATTCATTCTCAATGATTAACCATTCATGAATGATTATAAAGTATATATAATTAGTACTGATGAAATATATTACCTGATAATGATACTGGAATTATTTATATTTATATGTCATCTACTTAATTCCATTCAATTCAATAAGGAAACGAAAACAGCGTTCATGCGTACGTACGGACTACCGTCTCCATGAACGGTGTATTTCTTTCCATTTACTGATTTATTATATATGTATATTCTGAATATATATATATAAGTCATGTTTTATATTATTTAATTAATTAATCATGATCTAAGTAATCATATGAATAATTACAAGTTAAAAACCCAAACGACAAATGAGACGATTTTACCCAAAACGCTACTTTAACATGAATTTACAAAAGAACGGGTAAACTAAATTGATAAGTAGACCATAAATGATATAATAACAATGAATATGATTCTATAATAAGTCAATAACATGATTTAAATCATTATACAGGAGGTTCGGACACTTACAAAGCAAGTCGGACCTAAGGTAAGGGAAATATCACAATCTCATTTTTATCCGAGATTGTTTATTCGTAAGTATTTACTGGGGTGTATTTTATCATCCACATCCATGTTCCATCATTATGTAATATTGTTTCCATCCACTTAAAATAGTTTAAATCCAATTTTAACCTTCGGTGAGTTTTTAGTAACGAATTTGAAAGGAATCTTTTGTCGTTTTTCGTACGAGGTACTTTTTGACTTTTCCGACAAAAGTACGAAGAATGTTTTTTTTAAACTTATACGGCATGAATGGATTTTTAAAACATTATTTCCAAGAAGCTTCCTTTACAAGTTTTCAAGTTTATTTTTAATCAAATTCTTTTATTTTAAAGTCGTATGACATGTTATGAAAAGAAAAATGTTTTTGAAGAAGAAAGGAAATTTTCCTCAAGAATGGAGTTCAACTGTTTTATCAAAATTATTTTCCATCTAAGATAATAAAGGGTTCTGTTTTTAACCCTATTATTACAATGATTTTATTATGTTGTGATGGAATTATTTTTATGAATTTCTTTATCTTATATGAATTGTTTTATGATGTCATGTTGTTTAAGAATCCCATTTTTATTTCATGGGTTATACAATGATGTATGATTTATGATTTTGTGGCACACATAAGAATGGTATTATTATGAGATGGGTGGGACCTATATCTCCCTCCAATGCATTGGGTAAAGATTTTATATCTCATGAGATAGACATGGCTGGAACGGTAGGATATAACGGTTCAGTGAAACAGGACTGAAACGAGGGTGACTCGGTTCAGAAAGGGACTGTGTCCACTAAGATAGTCTTGGCAATGAGTCTTGACTAACAAGAAATGATTATCTATGAATATGTGTGTATGCCACAAAGTTTCATGTTGTAAGTTATGATTATTGGGATTACATTTCACTTCTATGATTTATCCCATGTTATGATATTATGAGCACTTTTGCAGGTTAAGATTTCCAAAAGCTATGTTCTTATGTATATGATGTGATTGATATTTCTTTTGTTTACCCTTACTAAGCATTTGAGCTCACCCTTTTATGTTTTCTTTTCCCCAGGATATAAAGAAAGGTTTTAGGTATTAAAAAAAAGATCTTTATGGGAGATGTTGAAGATCTTTCACCACGATTAGAAGATTTTATTCCGAGTTTCCAAAGACACTAAACTATTACAGTCCTTGTGTGTGTGTTTTTGTTATGTACTAAGTATTCCGCAAATGTAATGTAATGCCAATGTACGTCAGGCTTCGAGTCTCTACATCCAATAAAAAATGGATTGGTTTTGGATTTTTTTTTAATATTTATAATCTTATTTATTTAAATCATTTATTAGTGTGGTAAATATTTTATCATTATTGTTTCATAAATAATTTATATTATTTGATGTCCAAAAATTAATAAAAAATAAAATTATTAAGGAAATATATTTATCATTAAAAAAAAATTTTATTGTCGAAATGATAAATTATATTACACCATGTAAAAATTTATTTACTAAAGGTATTTGTTTATGTCATTTTTGCCTTTACTTTAAATTAGTTAATATAAATTGTCATTATTACTCCCATGTGGCTTCATGGGGTTCTAAATTCAACCCAAGGATGACCATGTTCAGATATGCATCATAAAATAGTATTATTACAAATTTTTGGGTTATTTAATATTATTAAAATATTATATTTAACCCTTATTTATTATTTTTACCTTTTTAAAATGGTAAATAAAATATTTACTGAAGTAAATATTTAAAATGTCTAAAAAAGTTCCCTATTTACTCAATTTCGACCTACTTATTCCAAATATGGAATCCATTTTTCCAAATTCAATACATAGAAGTGTAAAAAAAATAATTTGAAATTGATTCATGCTATTGAAACAAATAGTGTGTTCTTAAGAAATAACAACTATCACAAGATTGACACTTGTTTATGTCCATTTTAAAAATGAAATTACATCCAATGACCAACATTATAATAAATTGTAAATATTTATTCTAATTACACTTTAAAACAAATTAACAAGATAATATAACCGTATATATAAATTAGATTAAAATGATCTTTGGAATTAAAATACAATACATCTCACTATTCATTAAAAAATGAACATTATTAGACAAATTAAAAAATTTCATCCAATGTAAATTTTGGTGTCCTGGTTATAAAGAAGAATTTTATTTTTTCAAATAGAACATAAAAAATTGAAAATTTTATATTTAAATAGAGTTCGACATTAAAAGGAGTTAAATCAACATTTTAGTGATTGTTAGAGTATTTATGCTTAACATAAAATTCTTTACTTATTTTAAGACTCCAAACTTTATTGGATAAATGATAAAATATCCAAAATCAAGTTTTATCATATTCTAGTTTGTTATATTCCTTCACATCAATACAACAGCTAGGCGTTAACTACCATTTGAAATAATAATATTATATTATTAGTGTGCAATGTAAGATTTCAAAGACACCCATTGTCGCGTATCGGGTACACCATAGAACCAAGAATCCCCTTTAATGTAGAATAAATAATTAATTCACAAATATTAATAATAATGAAAATTTTAATGTTCATTATTTACCAAGGATGTTACATCTAATGTGTAAATATTTCTCTATTATGTTTACTTTAAATTTTAGGAATTTATATTTTAAAACTAAGAAGGAATTATTTTCAAAATAAACAGAAAATCTAATGTTGTAAATTCAATAAATATGTGTTGTATTTTTAATTAATCCTTCAACATAATGTACTTGTTTGATAAGGATAAATAATGTATTTCAAAAAGATACAGTGATAACTATTTTTCATTTTTCATTATCAACTAACATGACATACCCACCATATAATTTGGATAATGATAGAAAATTGGATGAGTTTCCACTCATATGTTTTGAAAAGACACTATCCATGAAACATTTCTCCTTTATTTATATAACTAATTTCAGACATATTAAAATAATATAACATATCTCAATGGAACCTAAATTTTATTTTGGACTATATATGTTATCTATAAAAAATTTAGGGATCCATAATATTATTTTCATTTGAGAAAACATTTCATATTTTTTCGTGAAATATTCTGAAAATAAAAATTTATAATTTGACGACTTTAGGTGTTTTTATAATAAAAAATTATTTCATAATGGCCAACATCACCTCAATGAAAATATTAATCATTAGGAAAATAATTATTTTTTCAACTAGTTAATGTGATTATTTTTAATGTTTGTATTTTTATCCTTTACATGAATTCTGATATTTTCTTTTCGATGATGATTTTGAACATGGATTTTTTTTATTTTCTTCTCCTTTTGTTGAAACAAATGATACTTTGTTAAGAAAATTAACTTCATTCTTTTGGGATTCACTTGTTTTGAACTTTTCAAAATTTGAAAAAATATATTTTTTAGTTGTTCTATTTTTCTAAAATATAATTAATTTGATTTTATTCTTCACAAACTACATTATTGTAATATTTTTGAAGATGTTTATTTTTTTAGTCTATCGTACATAAATCACAACATGGCACAGTATCAATTTAATTATTTTTATGGGAAATCAATATTTTATGAGTCATTCCAAGATTAGTATGATTGTACCTCATCTATTTATTCCATGAAACATATGATGGAATTTTGATTTGTAGCTTGAATTTATGATTCTAATTATGTGTATTCTCTAGATTCCCAATGTGCACCCCACGTATAATTCATTTATTTTGTGAAAATTATATATATATACTTCCAAAAATATTTATTATTTATCTTATTTTCATCAATGATACATTCATAGTAATCCTTGATGTGTCCAAAATTTATTCATTCATATCATCTCAACTACATAGGGTTGTCAAAATGATTTTTGTACTTGCTGAATTTTTTTTAAATCATCACCCATCGTTATATAATTTTGTGATATTTCATTAAAATTAATCAATATCATCATTTGATTTATCTTTTCATAAGTAGTATACCACCTCAAATTATATAGAGATTTTTTCTCTTCTATTATTTTTTTAATATTTTGTTGTGGATAATATCGAGGTAAAATATTCTTTTTTGGTTGTTCTTGGATACCCATATTTAGTTTCCATCTTGTCTTAAAACATCATAAGAGTTTAAATTCAATCATTTAACTTCAAATTGTGTACCTATTTAGATCGTATGATAGAATCAGTTGTTCTTCTATACATAGCTTGTAATACACTCTAAACTTTTAATTCTCATTTAGGAAAAGTTATATATGTTCCAATAGTATAAATATTTTTCATGATATTTGTATGTCCTCCATTTTTCTTAGTATAAATTTATCCCTAAACTAATTGAAATTTATCAAATTTCTTTTTACATTTATTGTATCAATAATTTTTCACATTATTAGTACCATATTATTTTACTATTATAGTAGTCCACATTTCATGTTCTATCTGACCTTCAAAGACTCGATTATACTCATCTGGTCCTAAACAACATATCATACCATTCATATAATTGTAATTTAGATAATAATTTTATTTATTGGTATCATCAAGGATCCTATTCTATTTTTGTAATTTTATAGGGCTTAACTACTTTGAGATATACTTTTGTACCATTATTATCTAGAAAATTTACAGTGCATTCTTTCCAGAAACTGTAGTTCTAATATATTATGTTCATAGATCGATCCATTGACATACCTTATCAGTTTTCAGTTATGACATTGATTTGATGATAGTTATTTGGATGTTTTCCTTTTAAAATTGTATAATGAAGAGTAACTTTTTTAGGAATCCATTTTTTGTCCCAGATAATCTTTGTTTGAATAAATCAAGAGTGGGGTGGTGAACTGAGTTCTTGAATGTTTCATTTGAAAAATAGTCCACACTTTTCATGGAATGCATGTCATTTTTTCATTAGTTTTTAAGTATATGGATTATAAAATATCATAATTGGAAATTGAAAAAATATTTTTATAGTGGTTTCAAGAAAAAAAATCCCCTACTCCACTCCACCAAGTCCCTAAACCATGAGATTGTTCGTATTCACTAAAATGACCTTTTTCCATGGGCTCTCATCTATGTAAAAGGAGTTCTCACAATGTAAAAATTTAAAAGAGCATTCAATAAATCTCCCACATTACTAGAAATATCCTCAGTCTTAACTACACTCATACACATAGTGAAGATAATGTTGAAAATATACAAGGTCTCTGAAATGTTTGTGACACACAGTTGAAAAAAACTGATAATCGATAAATATTAATTCTGAGAAGAGAGAATCATTAAGCATAGATATGGATGATCTTCAGGGAAATTGATAAAGAAGATATTATCATCACTTCACATTTCAGTTTTTATTATGTACATATTTTCAATGTTCTATGGGGGAAACCTAATTTTATTCTCTTCCAAATCATGTGTACTCTCTCTTGGGCTCCGTTGTTACCAATTGATTCTTATATATGATGACTTGAACATATTTAAATGATAATCCCAATGGTAGAATCATCTATAAATCCATTATGATAAGATAGTTTATGGTTAGTATGTATCTATTTCTTACAAATATATATTTTATTTTTCAACCTTTATGTTAGTGATTTTATTCCTCTATGATGATATCTATTTAAGGAAAGTCTTGCACATATCGATCTTTTTTATATTAATAATATTATTTTGATTTACTCAAAATCTATGAAATGTAATATGTTGATATTACTAAGGATATTCATATAAATATATACAAATATATCATTATAGGATATTGGTTTATCATACTGTTCATTGTCAGATATATTTTCTATAAGATGAAGAAATCATCCTTCATTAGATAATCTGACGTAGACACACCATATGCTAATTTAATATTCATTAATAAATTATTAGTAACATAGAATCCAATTTGGTTCAAATTTAACTTACTACTAATATTCCTTAAATGAACAACGTCTTTCTATATTTTCATTTCTGACCAGAGGTATTTCTTCACTGACTATGTCAAAGGTCATTAGATGAAATCTAATTTTTTTTCTTCTTTTTCTCAATAACTAAATTTGATAATTTTAATTTTTAATTTAATATGATTATGTGAGATAAATACTTTATTACACATCATCAAATTAATATAATGTGAAATACATAAAAAATAAAAATAAAAGTATTGATTTTTGGATTCATAAAAATACATATAGTGTTGATGAATTGGAATAAAACACATTACAACAGAATCATCATCCAAATTATTGAAAAGTATTCATCCATGTCTATACACAGGTAAAACATCCCCTAGATCCATTAAATATAAACACAACCACATGTCTCATTGAAGAGCCTATATTAACTCTTGGATCCTACCTAGGTATACTACCCTCAAACCCCCATCAAAACCATCAGTATATCACTTTTCAAAAAAAAAAGGTTATTATGAAACCTCAAACATGCCTCCTAGTATACCAAAGCCTTTATACTGAAAATGTGGATGTGAAATGTTTATTCGGGAGATAATTCCCCCTGGAATGAATTTTCATAGAAGTATAAAATGAAACAACATAAATATAAGAAAATCAAATTATAGAGATAAGGGAAGAGAAAATTAATACAATAACAAAATAATACAATAAATTATAAGGATTAATATAATTATATAATATATTACAACATATTATTATTATTTAAACCAAAAAAGAAAAATTATAGAATATAAAAATTCAGAATCAAATGTCCCATGTCTCGAGCCGACATTGTCCCCATAACCAAAGTACTACCCATTAGAAAACGAGAGTCTAAAACAAAGTAAATTTCCCATACCTAAACACTAGTACATTTTATCTTCTCCAGTTGAAAACGAAGGCTTAAATAGAGTGTGAGTATAACAGATCGAGTCAATAATATCTTGTATCCCTAAACCAGTTGGATAAGAAAAGTGGTAATAAAATTTTACCAACAATTGTGTTAATTATTTCTACAATAATTAAAATAGAACTAAATTAAGCTTCACCTCCATGTAAATGTATCTCTGTTTATGTCTTACTCCCATAACAACAATAACCATTTAACTAAGGTAAAGAAACATACATTGAAACTCTAGAAATGTCAACAAATATATAAATATTGTTTAGTCAAGAAAATGTTTCAAATTTTTATAATTATTATAGCATCTAGGTAAAATACATTTAATAATTATAGCATGGGACTGGGAGTAACCCGCTCACTAAAAGAATTATATCATTGGCCAAGTTTGAGGCCCCTCAATGTGAGTATTATATCAAATGATTGTGAATGTTCCTTGTAAAAGGTATATATATAATCATATCATCACGGACCATAAGTGCTATCATAAAAAATGGATATCAAAATATAACACCCTATATCTGTGTAGTTAATTATTAAAAGTACATTTTATCATTTAAATAACACATTCAATTTAATCCATAATTTATTTAAAGTATTATCAATTATAAATATGTGACATATTCTGGATTTTATATATGTAAATCACCCAATGTATCATGTATTAATAAAAATACATTAAACCATTACCCAATTCAATTATAATCACGGTTTTCTCACCCAACAGGTTGCTGAATGCAAGGTCAGTGACTAATTCAAAAAATTGAAATCAGTGAATAAGCTCATTCATTTATTAAATCGATTTGGGTTCATGCTATATTGGATCAATTAAAATATTGAAAAAAACAGGGATATTATCAAACCAGAGGGTTATGATTTATACCCCCAACCAAGACAAATGAAAAACAAAATACTTCCATTGGATATTTCACAAAATAATAAAGGTGTACTTATTTCAAAGGGGTTTATAGATATATATATATATATATATATATATAATCTATTCATTTGGAGAAATTATATTAACCACAATTTTTGGAAGAAGAGCTATATAAGGATGAAAATGGACCAAAAACACATCCTAGTAAATTCTGACAAAGATGAGGCATCTGGAAGGGATGGTGGAACTCTAAAATACCATTTAATATGATTTAGGGTTGATAGGATATGAGCTAAAACAAATTATAATTAAAATCATCCCACATCATGTTTAAAATTATTGTTTGTGTAATTACACAATTTTTAATTTTGTTATATTTAGTTTAAATTATTTTAATTGAATACTTTGAAAAACATGTCACCTTATATCTATCTAATTATAAAACAATAAAAATTATATGATATATAATCCCTTTATGTTGAATGTAAATTTTATATATATACTTTTTCATCCATTATTTCAATTAAACCACCCGAGCCCCTCTAAATATTTTCGACATACCATCAACCCATGTTAAAACTTATCCAATTTATAACCAGAAAACATTGATTAAATAATTTCAGTTATCCCTGATTATTATGTCATTTTTTCTCGTAATGTATCTTTTTATCCAAACAATAATCATCCACTAAGGATCTATTTAAAAACATAGAGAGGGGAATGCGTGAAAAAAGATATGAACATAAAAACAACCATGACTTATAATAGTATATTCTGAAGATACTCCAATCATTAGTATAATTTATTAGACAAATATTCCAACCACTGTGTTCACATGTCATAATCCCTCTCCTATGTATCATCCTAAACATAACCATGACTCCACCACACTCAAAACTATTGGAATAGTCCTACCCATAAAATATTTCTCACTATGTACACAACATGTATCAGATTATCCTCAAAGGAAGCATCAACATAAATCAAGATGTATGCTACATCAATCACATGGGATTTTGGTTTGTTATATAGACTTAATTACATCATATGATACACATTGTGTATGTAATTGAAGTGTTTTTAAAGGGATAAGTATTATTCAACTGGACCAATCCTTACACTATTTGAAATGGTCAGATAAACCTAGGCATAAGATTTCCTTATTACTTGATAAGTTTTCCCCCATACATGGCTACATCTAAAGGAAAACATGATGAAAAAAATCAAATTCTAGATTTCATCATAGATTGATAACATAATATTTTTTCCATCTCTGTTGGTGCACCATCCACTATCTGATCAACTAAACCTTATCAAGGGTCTCCTATATTAAACTAGGTATAACATGTGTTGAGTCAGCTATCTCTAGCATACAATGAGTCCAACCGAATGACCTGCAATATGAGGCCTTGAATATTTCCATTTGGATCAATTAATGTAATCTATTATTATATTAAAACTCGATGAAATGAGTATTTTTCAACTATGAGGAACTATAATTAAAAATCATAGGTTTGTTACATATCCACTAGAACCAAAATATTCCACACATATTGACCAAAAATCTATTGATGATAGGTTGTTCTCAAAAGAACCATCAATCCTAGATCCTTTTAAAGGGCCTTCTAGAAATATGGTTTGAATCAATGATCCATGACTGAAATGATAATTCTCTAAACCCCATTTAATTTAAACACATCACACAAATAAAGAATACAAATGTAATTAGAAGAAAAGGGTTTTGTTATAGGCCATATGTGTTCTTCCATTGTATGATGATCCATAAAAACCAAAACAAAATAATTATTGTGGGTCATCCTTGGAAATTCTATCAAAAATTCCTCTGTGAAATCATCCAATTTCCACTGTGGAATGGGTAAAAAATGTAAAAAAATTAGTTTTCATTTGATTCATCGCTTCAACCTACTAACATGTGAACCATCTAGTCAGGATTCATTCCACCAACTTATTCATTAAAAAACAATAATATTATCTATGGTGATCATGATACTACATTATTAAACAGGGATGCACGGAAAATCTAGAACCCTGAAACTCCCTCATTAACTCCTTGGTCAGGCTAGTAGGAACCCTTAGGTAGACTCAAAAAAATAGAATTTCCACAGCCAAGAGACCATCCTAGTGGTGTCAAAACACTATATAATTTTTATCTCATAATCTAGGCCTCCATATTAGAGAATTGTAGAGTCTAAAAATAATAAAAATGTAGGGAGATAAATTTCATCGAAGATATATATAATAGTCCCTAAGACTCTTGAACAATTAGTTGAATGTTTGTAAAAAAGTCCAATATCCCCCACTCATCGAAATACTCTCATACTACCTCAGTTTGGATCTTTTGGATCAAAACGATGGTAATATTGTTTCCCTTTCATGGTGTATAAGAAACTTCAGAGAAAAAAGTAAAAATATACTCAACACTCCTACTCTTCTAAAGGTTTAGGTCTCTCAGAGAAAATATGTGAATCACTCTCTTATGGTCTATGTATTCCAAAAACCTCTCTCCCATGTGATAGAGTCTCAAAAATACTATGAAATGTACCACTGATTCTAAGTCCAACTTGTGAGTTGGGTAATTACTCCCTTACTGTCTCATCTACCAAGAGCCATGCCCAACTGCTGGATTCTCTTGAAATTAAACTACAACAAATACTCCTCCAGATGAGTCACAATACACATAATATTATTTAACCATCAATGGTAATGTTGTGATTGGTGCGGATGTTATCCTTCTATTTTTCTTTTGAAAAACATTATAACAAGCATAAGCCCAAACAAAAATCATCCCTTTCTTGGAATTCCCAAACATTGGTGATACCATGTAGGGGAAATCATGGAAAATAAACTAATAATAACATACTAAATGTGGAATGATCTGAATGTCAAATAGATTCTCAGATTGTTCCCATTATACTATAGATTAAACATTCTCTGGGTTCATTGAATACCATTCCTCTGAGAAGAAATGTCCATAGTTTATGATGTTGTTAATCTAGAAAATTCATTTGGATAGCTTGGTCTAATGATGTTTTCCTTATCAATGTACTCTAGTTTTGGCTGAGATATTTGGCATTTTCATCTATTCACTGGTAGTAAACTAAGATATAGTCATCAAAAACCACCATAAAAATGTCTAGAAAAGGATGAAATATATTAATGATTTTTTTATTAATACCATTTGTGCATTAGTCAACCCAAACAGAATCACTAGGAATGCATACAATCTATACATTCATTTAAAATAAGTCTATGGTATGTTCAATGGTCTCACCACTAACTGATGGTAACCAGATCACATATCAATTTTGCATAATATCATTGAAACTTTGAATTGATCTTAAAAATCATAAATTCATTGGCGAGGATATTTCTTATTGATATTCATCAAGATCGGCCTATAATAATCAACACATAAGTATAATGTCCCATTTGTGTTCATTGAAAATAGAACTACAGACCCCCAAGGAGATTCACTAGGCCGTATGAATAATTTAGTTTCTTGATCTTCCAACTAAATTTTAAAATCTTAAATATATTCTGGTGTCATTATTTTTAGTGGGATATAAATTGGCTCAAATTTAATCACCAAAATCATTATGAATGAAATATCTCCCGCAGTGGTTATTGCATAGAAATAATCACAGGTGACAACACGAAAATGTTATATAATTGGAGGAAAATAATCTTGTTGCATCCCTCCATTATCTAGAGAAATACAATCTATATCAATTTTGAGACGATTCAATATTAATTAATTATGGTCTCAAATGACTGGCCTAAAGATACAACACACCTTATAGAGATTATAATCTTCCTTCTAATGATAAAATGTTATTTTTCCTCCTGTAACATCTGATACGATCCTAGAATAGAAGTAACCAGTCCATACAAAGAATCAAGTAATTTCTAATCATTTCCATTACAAATGGTTCCCAAATGAAATTTTATCCACCAATATTTAGAGAACACACCGTGAAACTTTTGAAATTTACTGATCATGATGGCAATGGTGTGTGTATGGTCAAAACAACATCCAAGGATTCCACATCCATACCCAGTACATTTGAACAAATTGCATATAATAATTTTTTTGATGCCATTGTATCTAACAAAACACAATTTCAGGTAGTTGATACAAGAATCGTACCTCTGATAGTACATGTTCTTGTAACCAAGATAGTTAGAGTAGTCTACATATCATTAAACTGACATGTATATCTTCCAAGTCAGGTAGGGATAGTTCTTACAAAATCTTCTAAGGTGATCATGTCATCCAAAAATAAGATATTCAACACCATAGTGAGGAAAATTCATGGGCTTGTGACCGAACATTCTCCAATAATAGAATCATAATATAACATTCTCTTTATATTTATTTCCACTAAACTGACTACACTTCCAACCTCTAACATGGTGGAAATAGTTATATTGACACTTTTTTCCACTAGAAGAAGAGTTCCTTGATCACCCTGCTAAAATAGACTATTCATTACTCAAGCCCTCTCTTGGATTACCTTCCCTGATGAGTGTTTAGTTTATCACATCCTCTAATATTCATAGATATAATGTTGTCATATATGATCTGACTAAGACCAATTACAATCATAAAAACATATCACCTTTGAGATCTCATCAAGTGTGAAAGACATCCCAAAGAATTGTAGGTCTATGAAACATCCATCATAGTCCATCATTGGAATTCTCTACTTATACATATAAATTTAAATCAATTATTTATTATTCATTAATAACCATGTTGAGAAATAGATCAGGGAATATTCCACCAATTCCTTCCATGAATGCTCATCCTACAGCCCAGCTTCCTCTAGAATATACCACCAACACTTTGTTACTCCAAAAATCATATAAGAAGCAGACTTCACCCTTATATCTATGGGTATTCCAGGATGACTAAAATATTATATACTAAATAGATACAAAAATCACATCCTAGTTTCCCCCATCCCCAATAATATTTCGATGATGATGTTTTAGAAACTCTTTTCTCAACTAAGACGTCAAACAATCAATATGAAATGTCTTTCTTTATACATATTACATGACCCTTTTGAAAATTTTACAAAGAATATAATCCATATTATCTTCTTAATCTACATAAATATATGGTTTAGAAAAATTAGTAGGATGCTGATATTTTCTCTCTTTATTCTCATGTTGAAGGAAGTGAGGAACCATTTTACCTTCAAGACAAAATTTACCACTTACTAAAATGTATCGAGAGAAGTTCAGCCTCAAAATGAAACTACAATGAAAACAAATTCTCAGTGTCTCTCTAAACAAGGATATAAAGTATTTAATAATGACACATCAACTCATTTCAGTTATGGAGTGGAAAATTTATCTATTATTATATTTTAATTTGAAACTTTATTATACATGAAAAATAAATATTCCCCTATTATGAACAATGCATGTTGATAAATAACTATGTTACTATTATGTTGAATGTATAATCCTATCATGACCTAAAAGGACACAAGAACAATTATTGATAAATAGTAACATAAAAAAATAATAATCTTACACAACAAATGATCCTCTTATGGTGAATGAACACGAATTAAATCTATAACATGACCCAAATATCCATCTCATAACTGGGAAGACATATTTTCCGACATACGTGGGTTAGATACTCACACACACAATCTCATTACGAATTCCCTACACACTTAGTCTCTTTTCTAAAACTCTAAAATAGTGATCTAGATGAAAAAACAACATTATCCTTTGATACCACTTTGTATGGTCTCCCAATTCAGTACTCTTTCTCACGGAATAATAGCATTGGTTAAGAGACCTCAAGTGCGCCTCCCCTTATAACAGAGAATGCTAACTAGCTATTGAATTTTGAAATGTATAGTGGGTAGATTTTACCCCCTTGTATGATGTGTCCTACTAGTATATACTAAACCACATAATCAAAATAAAATCAACATATAGACATAGAGGATGACGACAATAAGATCAAAATAAATAATCCATTAAATAGTAAGGAATAATGTTATGATGTATAAGAATCTAAATAATTTTTGTGATAGAAAAAAACATCTAAAAGACTATAAAAATCATATATTGACTTAAGAGTCCCTATTAATATGCCCAAAATCTCTCCAATCAAGAAACTTCATTCCATCAGTAAGCCAATAATATAATGAGATGAATTTTTCCCTTATCCAAACCTGCATCCCGGTAATCTTTTTATGTACCAAATTGGGTCCAAATAGGGTGTGAGTATAACTCACTAGGTCAAAAAAACAATTAGTAAATAAAAATTCCCTATAAGAAGTGTACATATTAAAGTGTTAACAGTGTATTATTTTATTAAAAAAATTAATAAAATACAATAAACAACATATATTTATCCATAAAGGAATATATCTGAGCTTGTATTATGCCCATGCCAACCATAGCCATCTATCCAATGTAATATAATGTTCTTCCTCACCATGCAAGAATATCCTTTAGAACCACTTATGACCATGACAACCCGCATTATAAAACCATGGTATATTTCAAACAGTTGGGGTTGAATCCCAATAAGCATTGCATCATCTAGGTCCAGGACTTCAAAATATTATAATATGAGATTATGAATAGCCCACTCTCTATTAACATTGCATATGGGACTTGTTTTATCTTCCCCAATATCATCATTATATAATATAAGTTGGAATGTACCATGATCCAACCTCATATATGAGCATTTTAACAATGAACACTTGTCGTTTCATAATACATGGATATCAAAAGATCATATAATATATCTCAACAGTTAATTATGGAAGGTATCATTTATATATCAAATAAATGTTTCTATATAAATGAAATTGAATAAAATTTTTATCAATATGAAATATGTTAAAAAATATGGATTTTATATTATGCATTCACCCAAGTCCTCAAGTAATTCTAAACTTACATTAAACCATTATATAGTTCATATGTAATAATATTATTATCACCCAAAGGCTATCTATAAGGAATATTAGATACCAAATAAAAAAAATATAATTTATTAGAATAATTTATTTTATTTATTTAATTTATTAGTGTACACTCTACATTGAATCTATCATAAAATTTCTTAATCATTTTTATTAATTTACCATATGGGTTTTCCTTAAACCCTATAACTTAACTAGTGAATAATGCAACACTTCCCATGGAAAATCCAACAAGAATGATGGTGAATATGATTGCAATGGGATTCCTAGATAAAAAATAACCAATAAAATAACAAACAATCTTATTGACCAAAATAATTTCACTAGAATGGTTGGAATAAAAATTAGATAATGCTGATGATGTACCATAGACAATTACATGGGATTTCTCATAGAAATTGGGAATATAAAATTGAATTTGGAACCCCAAAATCAACTTGAATATGCCATATTTAAGATAAGAGAAGATTCATAGGATATTAGAATGAAATTCATCAGTAAAACATGATAAAAATTGAATTTCAGGGAGTTACATGGAATGTAATGTTTTTACCCTTCACGTAAATAATTTTTATGGAAGACATCGAAAACCCATTCCCATCAAGTTTATTTTATTATAACACTTGAACTTTTATATGATGTGAAATTCTGTTATAATAAGTGTAAATTTTTGTTAGATCGTTTTTCATCTTATTTTTTTATTCTAATAACTAGAATCCATTTTAATTCTTCTCAACATACCAATAACATGTGTAAACAATTAATACGTTTATTACAAAACGACAATAACTCCAATAATAACACACCCCCCAAAAAAATCCCATTTTCTGAAAAAAAAAGTATCACCATATATGAACAAAACTCATCCAACAAGGATAAAATGAAAAACCCAAAGTGGGATATAACTAGAAAAGGCATGCTCTTACATATGATCTTACCAAAAAACATGTAACCCCATAACATTTTGTGACTGATATATTTTTTTAAACTCATTTATTATTTTCAATAGTTTTTATATAAGAAAAATAATATTATATTTCATTACACAAATTAATAAGTTTATCATCAGTTATAAAGTACACTATGTTAAGTCAAAAGTCTTCTTTTGGCTTTTACATCATGTTTTGGAAATCACAAATATATTCTATGTCATGTTTTGGAAATCTCAAATGTATTCTATCATATGTTTGTAAATAACAAATTGTCTTTTATCATGTTTATCGTATCGTACGATGTTGATCGTACTGACCAAAACGTATCGTACTGACGCTGTCAAACGTATCGTACTGACTCTGTCAAACGTATCGTACTGACTATGTCAATCGTATCGTACTGACTTTGCTATTCAGATGATCATTATTTGTTTTGGTACTTTGTCAAAAACTCTCTCTGCATATGAATCGTACTCATGTTTTACATTTCTATATATCTCTTATCCCTAACAAAACGATGTCGTTGAGTTAGTTATATACTAATCAAAACGATGTCGTGCTTTCTGTTTCAATATGACCGTTGGAGGCAATATGACCGTTGGAACCCGAGGCCTATAAATAGGAGGTCATTTGAAGCTGAAAGAACACTGATGAATGAAGAGACTCTGTGAACTACGAAGATTCTAGAGAGAGACGTTGTGACTTCTCTCATCAGCCTTGTGCGTCCGATCATTGTATCGAGGGCTTTCAAGTAATTGAAAGACAGAGGTGCCGATTACCTGCAAAATCGAGGGCTGCCGGGGATAGGCAGACAGACGAGCCGATCATCGTATCGAGGGCTGCCGGGGATAGGCAGACAGACGAGCCGATCATCGTATCGAGGGCTGCCGGGAATAGGCAGACAGACAAGCCGATCATCGTATCAAGGGCTCACCAAGGTGTTGGTGAGACAGACCTTTTATCCTAGGTGAAAGGATAACCCTTCTCTTTGGGTTAAAAGAATTGTATTACTTTTACATTTCCGCTGTTGTATTTGAAAGGAATTGTATTGTTTCCTTTCTTCCTTACATATTCAATTGTAATTGTTTCAATTACAATCATTCTATTACATATTGTTTTGATTGGTTCTATACGCTTTAAGGTAGAATCATTCATATCTGTATTACTCTGATTATTGTGTTCATCATTGAATACAATTGTTTTGCATTACATTAGTATTACAATACATCATACCTTTTACATTCAATACAATTGTGGGTGTTTGTATTAGTATTAGTTTAAGTTCATTTAAACTAATCTCTTTGTTACTAAAACTCAAAAGTTTTTAAACCTACAATTCACCCCCCCTCTTGTATTGTTCCATCTAATAGACTTTTATATCAACTATTCGATCCAACAATTGGTATCAAAGGAAGTTTTCCACTGACTTGTATTACAAGCTTTATTTCTTATTACTTTCTTAGATACTTACTACACTAACGTGTGGAGTGGAAAAGTTGTTTTTGTTATTAGATGGCAGGAATGAATATCGGATCAATAGATAATCTGAATCCTTCTAGACCACCAATCATTGATGGGAATGATTATGAGTATTGGAGAGATCGTATGAAGACTTTCGTCATCAATACTGGTGTAGACAATTTTATCATGCTTACTGGGGGTTACAAAATTCCTGACAAAGAAGTTAGTACTTTCACCAATCAAGAGAAGCAAGAATATCAACTGAATTACAAGGTATGCAATACTCTATTATGCTCTATGACCAGGAATATATATAGTCAGATATCTTCATGTGAAGCAGCCAACTGTATTTGGAAGAAATTAGAAGTCACTCATTTTGGTACATCCAAGGTTATAGAAACAAGGAGAGCAATGCTACGAGCAGAGTATCATGGATTTGTTTTTCCTTATGGAGAGCCAGTATGTAAAGTGCAACAAAGGTTTATGACAATTGTCAATAGCTTACAATCTATGGGAGAAAAAGGTCTTGATGATGAATCTCTTGTTGATAAGATTATAGATATTATGCCAAATGAATGGGAGTCAAAAAGAACAGCTATTGATGAAAATAGAAAAGTTTCCCAGATTACTCTTGATGAACTCTTTGGAACTCTTCTACAGCACGAGACAAGAATGAAAAGAGATGCTGATTTCAATAAGAAGAAGAATGGGAATGGAGGTGTAGCTTTTGCATCTAAAGCTAAAACACCTGAAAGGGTTACAAGGTCTAAATCCAAGAAAGTTGTTGTTTCTGATTCAAGTGATTGTAATCTTTCAGACAATGAATTAGCTAATCTTGCTCGGAGGATGAACAAGATTGTGGGAAAGAATGATTTTCAATATAGATTCAAAAAGAAAGATAGGAAAGATAGGAAAGATTCAGAGGTAACTTGTTATGAATGCAAGAAAGCAGGACATATAAGGCCTGATTGTCCTTTACTGAAGAGGAAAGATAGAAAAGAGAAACACTCTGAAAGAAACAAGAAAAGGTTTTATAAGACGAAGAAAGGCTTGAAAGCAAATGATACATGGAGTGCAAGTGGTAGTGATTCCTCAGATGATTCTTCAGAATATGAGATGTCAGGACAAAGGAATATTGGACTTCTAGCCAGTCTACCAATTGAAGATCATTGTCTCATGGCTAAGGTACATAGTGCTGAAGCTGTTACAAATGTCTCTTTAAATGCAAATTATGTTGATAATAAATATTATGAATCTTCAAATGATGAACCCTCATCATCAGAAGATGATACATTACCTTCTTTTGAAGAAGTCTCTAGATTTGCTAAGTTACTTGAAAATGAAAATTCTAAACTCAAAAAGAGATTTGAAAAAGCAAATTCTAGAATTTCTATTTTGACTAAAGAAGTATCAGATCTTTCTAAAGATCTTGATGGGAAAACTTCTGATTTTGAAAGTATTTTGAAAACCCTTGAGAAAGTCAAATCTGAAAAAGATAAACTTTCTAAGGATCTTGAAACTGCTATTTCAAAGAAAAACTTTTTAGAGTCTAACTCTAGTTTTAATCCAAATGTTTTAGAAAACAAGAATTTGGTTTTAAAACTAAAGTCAGAGATTTTATCCTTGAAAAAGTGTTTGTCAAATTTTACTCATGGAAAAGAAAACTTTGATAGGATGTACTCTCAAATTAGACCTTTGAGAAATCGTTCTGGTCTTGGTTATACTTATTCCAAACCTGTTTTTAGTAATAACTATTTTGTTCCTCAAAAAACCATTTTCTGTTCCAAGTGTCAATGTGGTGGACATTGGAGAAGAGATTGTTCTCTTAACAAAACTCAATCCTTAGGATTTCATAAAGCTCATTTTGCAAAACAAATGTGGATTCCTAAAATTCTTTTATCTAATCCTTCTGGATCCAAACAAGTTTGGATTCCGAAAATCTAATTGTTTCTTTTTCAGGAAAACGAGAAGTGTATCAATAAGAACATTTGGTACATGGATAGTGGTTGTTCTCGACATATGACTGGAAACAAAGATTTCTTTGAAAAGGTTATCAAAACAAAAGGTGGAAAAGTTACCTTCGGAGATAATGCTCAAGGAAAGATTGTTGGTATAGGTAATATCGTTTTTCTTGGAAAAGTTCTTATTTCAAATGTTTTGTTTGTTAAAGGTCTTAGGCACAATCTCATCAGCATAAGTCAATTATGTGATGAAGTTTACCTTGTGAATTTTAGAAATGATAAGTGTCTAGTTCACAATTCCAAGGATGAATTCATTCTATCTGCCCATAGGCAAGAGAATGTTTACACTATTAACTTAGAAGACCTTAGGAACCAAAACTTACCTTGTCTAAGTGTAATAGAAGACCAATCGTGGCTATGGGATAGGAGATTAGGACACTGTAATTTGAGAAACCTAAGAAAACTCTCAAGGAAAGGACTTGTAAAAGGGCTACCGGATCTTAGATATGATTCTTCAAAAGTCTGTGATCCTTGTCAATTTGGCAAGCAACATAAAACTAGCTTTAAACCAATTAATAAAGTTTCAACTTCTAATGCATTACAGCTTGTGCATATGGATCTATTTGGTCCTTCACAATCTGGAAGCATTGGAGGCAAATACTATGTATTTGTTTTAGTTGATGACTTTACTAGATTTACATGGATCTATTTTCTCACAAAGAAATCTGAAGCCTTTTCGTATTTCAAAACTTTTAGAGCCCAAGTTAAAAATGAGAAAAACCTACCATTGATAACTATTCATAGTGATCATGGTGGTGAATTTCAAAACTCAGATTTTGAAACTTTTTGTAGTAAGAAAGGTATTACTCACAATTTCTCAGCACCAAGAACTCCTCAGCAAAATTGTGTTGTTGAAAGAAGAAATCGTATTCTTCAGGAAATGACTCGAACCATGTTGAGTGAATACTCAATTGCTAAGCATTTTTGGGCTGAAGCTGTAAGTACTGCCTGTTATACTATAAATCGTGTTTTAACTAGACCATTTCTTAATAAAACTCCTTACGAGTTATGGACTGGCCGAAAACCTAAAGTTTCTTACTTCAAAGTTTTTGGATGCAAAGTATTCATTCTGAATACAAAAGAAAATTTACACAAATTTGCACCAAAATCTGATGAAGGAATCTTTCTAGGCTATTCGACAACCTCTAAGGCTTATAGAGTTTTCAATAAAAACACTTGTACTGTTGAAGAAACAGTACATGTAAAATTTGATGAAACTAACCCTTTTGTTTTCAACCAACCCAATCCTACATCCTCGGATGTGTTTTCTAAAGATGTTTATCAACCTTTGTTAGAACATTCTGATAAGGAAAATGTTCAAGAAAGTGTTCCTGAAACATTTACCACAGAAGATTTTCTACCATATGTTGATGAACAGGTTTTACAAAACCAAAATCAAGTGTTCCTTAGGAATCATCCCAGTGACAATATCATTGGTGATATAAATCAACCTGTAAGGACCAGAAATTCCTTAAGAAATGAAATAGAACATCTTGCTTTTCTTTCCCAATTTGAACCTAAAAGTCCAAGTGAGGCCTTAGGTGATGATGATTGGATCAAAGCAATGCAGGATGAACTAAATGAATTTGAAAGGAATCAAGTCTGGACTTTAGTTGAAAGACCTAAAGAAACAACTGTAATTGGTGTAAAATGGGTTTTCAGAAACAAGTGTGATGAAAATGGAATCATTGTAAGAAATAAAGCAAGACTTGTTGCTAAAGGCTATAATCAACAAGAGGGAATAGACTATGAAGAAACATATGCCCCTGTAGCTAGACTTGAATCTATTCTCATTCTATTAGCCTTCGCAGCATATTTCAATTTCAAACTATTTCAAATGGATGTCAAATGTGCTTTTTTAAATGGTTTTCTTCAAGAAGAAGTTTTTGTCGAACAACCTCCTGGTTTTCAAGACCCAAAACATCCTGATCATGTATTTAAACTTACCAAGGCTCTATATGGTCTTAAACAAGCCCCTAGAGCATGGTATGATAGACTTACAGGATTTCTTTTACAAAACAATTATAGAAAAGGTACAGCTGATCCAACTCTTTTTACCAAAATGGAAAACAAAAATGTTTTGGTTGTCCAAATCTATGTTGATGACATCATATTTGGATCAACTCAGAAATCTTTAACCGATTCTTTTGCAAATTTAATGAAATCTGAGTTTGAAATGAGTATGATGGGTGAGTTAACATTCTTTCTAGGTTTTCAAATATCTCAAAAACCAGAAGGAACTTATATATCTCAACATAAGTATATTAAAGACTTACTCAAAAAGTATGGATTTGACAAAACTAAAAGTATTAGCACCCCAATTGGTACCTCAAATACTCTTGATATTGATGAAACTGGGAAACCAGTAGATCAAACAATCTTTAGAGGTATGATAGGGAGTTTGCTATACTTGATAGCTAGTCGACCCGACTTGATGTTTTCTGTATGCTTATGTACAAGATATCAATCTAATCCAAAAGAGTCTCACTTAAAAGCTGTAAAGAGAATCTTTCGGTATTTAAAAGACACTATGGATTTAGGACTTTTCTACTCTTCTGGAAATGATTTTGTTTTAAAAAGTTTTTCAGATGCTGACTTTGGTGGTTGTAGAATGGATAGAAAAAGTACATCTGGAACATGTCATTTCTTAGGAGATTCTTTGGTTTCTTGGTCTTGCAAGAAACAACACTCGGTAGCACTCTCCACTGCTGAAGCTGAATATGTAGCAGCTGGAAGTTGCTGTGCTCAAGTATTGTGGATGCAACACACACTCACTGACTATGGTTTGAGTTTCTCCAAAACTCATATTCTGTGTGATAATACAAGTGCCATATCTCTTAGTAAAAACCCATCACATCACTCTCGTGCAAAACACATAGATGTTAGGCATCACTTTCTTAGGGATCACACACAAAAAGGAGATATTGTTTTACAATTTATTGGAACGCAAGAACAACTTGCTGATATTTTTACAAAACCTTTACCTTCCGATAGATTTGAATTTATAAAACAGAAGCTAGGAATGATTACAATAAAATAATCATTCATATCTACTTCCTGTTTTACATCTCTCCTAATAGTAAGAAACTCCTCGTAGAAAGGGGGAGGACATTTCTTTATGTCTATGTTTCTGATCTTTAAATATTTACTCTATTTATATATGTTTCTTTCTGTTTATAGTATTGACAGTTTTATTGTTTCATTTTAAGTTTTTCTGTTTATAGTATTGACACTTTTATTGTTTCATTTTAAGTTTTCCTGTTTATCGTATTGACCATTTCAGTTTTTCTGTTTATCGTATTGAAATTCTTTTCCATCGTACCATTCAATAATTTTTTGAATCGACCGATGATGGTATTGAAATTCTTTTCCATCGTACCATTCAATAATTTTTTGAATCGACCGACGATGGTATTGAAATTCTTTTCCATCGTACCATTCAATAATTTTTTGAATCGACCGATGATGGTATTTAAATTCTTTTCCATCGTACCATTCAATAATTTTTGAATCGACCGATGATAGTATTCAAATTCTTTTCCATCGTATCAATCAATATTTTTTTTCTATCGACCGATGATGGTATTGAGATTGTTTTCCATCGTACTGTCGGTTAATGGTAACAACTATTTTCCATCGTACGGTCCGACCATAGTAATGACTTTGTTTTCCATCGGCATCATTTTTTTTTATGATTGTTTCTTTGATACTTATCAAATCCAGCAATCACCTTTTGTTCTCCGACAGGTATCTTTTTCAATTTTTATTTTATTTTCTTTCTTTGTTTTAATCCTAACCATTGATCTGGTATTATCTAATCTCGACCGTAGAAGTTCAACGGTCATCTCTTTTTTTGCCTATAAATACCCCCCCTCCCCAAACCCAAATTGTTTGTTCAGGAATTGAGGCGAAGCTCTGCTCCCCCAGCTATAAACAATCGTACGATCTTCTCAATCGGCATCATCTTTATGTCTCAATCCTCTGCCAACACTCCCGCTGAAATGTCTTCAAAGACTTTTACAGAGAAAGATTTTCATAGAGAAAGGTTAGTATCCCGAGAATTCTTCGATATGTACGATTCTACAATCAAGAGGATTATTTTGTTTCAAGGATGGGAACATCTCTGTGTGGAAAAGCCTGATACTCAAGATCCAGTTCTTTTTGATGAAGTTTTTCAATTTTACAAAACCGTGTCTTTCGACAAAGATATGACTATAAACTTCGCTGTGTACGATAGAAAATTATCCATGTCTGTGAAACAAGCGGCACACTTTCTGAACGTTTCTATAGAAGGGGATTCATTCTGTCCATCTCACAAACTACCAGAGGAAGTTGGTACGTTTAATAGAGAAAGTGCTGAAAAATCTTTGTTTGTTGTTAATGAGGGAAAGAGGAAAGTTTATCATCTTTCACCGGACAATCGGTTTGTTACCTTATGGATGAAAGGTTTTCTTGTTCCAAGGAAAGGGGATAGAGAAACTCTTAAAGTTTCTGATGTCTTTATGCTCGATTATCTTGTGAATATGAGGAAAGTGAATCTCATGGGATATATTTTTGAAACCGTCAAGAATGTCAAGAAAGGAGGGATTAAATCCCAGATAATAATGTATCCAGCCATCCTTACAAAATTCATTCTTGAGAGTATGAAGTTTTGTAACATTCCTTTGAAAGGAGAACCTATGGATTTGTGGCCGTCTTTCATTAATAAGAGTACGATGAAAAAGCTGAATGTTTGTTTTGATTCAAATTCAAAACTTTTTGTCAGAGATATAGAAGCTGAATTGCCTGAAAATCAATCGGCACCTATGCCAGCCAAAGACAATCAATCCGCCGGTGTTACTCGAAAGTCTGATCCGCAGACTAGTTCAAAGCCAAAGAAGAAGCCGAGGTACAGTAAAGAAGTTGTTGCAAAGTGGAGAAAGGACAAGGAACAGAGAAAAGAGGGTGATCCGAAGTTTGGACTTGACCCTGCTGAAGCCCTTGCAGAAAGGATAAGGGTAGAAGAAACCCTTCAAGCTGAAAAGAAAAAGAAGACTCTTTTGAAAAGAAAGGCTCAGGACTTTGATATCTCTAAAGTCTTGAAAGCAGTTGAAGATGCTAGTGCTCAACTAACTGTGGAAGTGAACCAAGAGCCCATCGTATAGAGTCTGCCTGAGAAAGAAAAAGGAAAACAAGTGATAGAAGAAGTGGAAGTAGAAGAAGAAGATTTTCTGTTAGAATTTCTTCAAAGTTCAAAGAAAAGTAGAGAGGAATCGCTTCAAAAGCTGAGCGAAGGTGTTCAACAAACTTCTCATGCCGATCAGGAAAGATCTCCGGACAGGATGTCATCTCGAGAAAAGCAAGATGCTCAATCTTCTCAATCTGATAAAGTAGTTGTCATTAGTGATAGAGTGGAAGAAGAAAGAAAGCAGAAAGAAAAAGTGAAAGGGAAACAGCCAGTTGTTGATTCAAGCAGATCGTATGAACTAGCATCGTACGATGATGATACCGATTCAGAGCATACAATCTCTCTCAAGAAGAGTGATTACATTGTTCATGTTTTGAGAAGGGTGGAGAAGACAATTCCTTATTTCCCGAGGCTGGAAGGGAAGATTTATTTCATTACTAAAAATCAAAGGAAAAAGTTTGGCTCTGTAAAAGAATTGAGGAAGAAAGTTTTGTCTGTAGAAGCCGATCTGAAAGTTCTTTCGGAAAGCTCAGTTGCTCATAAGAAAGCTTGTAATAAGATGACCAAGTGGTCATACAAAACAGAGAGCTCAATCAATGATCATGAGATTGCTATTGAAGATATAAGGAGGTTATCAAATGAGCTAGCAGTTGCTTTCAACAAGCTTGATAAAGAAACGGTTGAAAGGCTGAACCTTTTATCTTCTCAAAGAGCCGATGTTCCTTCAGTGAAAGATTTGCAAGAGAGGATGAATGTTTTCCAATCAGAATTCTCGAAGGTTTCATCTTTCAAAGATGAAATGGTTTTGCTGAAGAATCAAAATTCCGAGTTGTCCAAGGATAACAAGACTCTGCAAAACAGAATTGATACCCTTGAAGAAGTAATCAGAGTACAGGAGGAGACCATCAGAAATCAAGATCAAATTTTTGCGGATCAACAGGACCTTCTCAAAACTCAGGGTGAATCAATTTCTGAAGACAAGAAGGAGATCAAGAAGATGAAAGCTGTGCTTCATGAGCTTATCAAGAAAGAGAAGGAAAGAGAAAACAAATGATTGTTGTATTTGTTTCTTTTGGAACTTGTTTGTTTTGTAATAACTCTTATAATCCTTTCTCTTTTGTCCATTGTCTTGTATTACTACACTAACTCTTCCAGATAATTCGAGATTCCTCCTTTCTTTTTGTAAATCACAAAGGGGGAGAATTTTTACAAAGCAAAGGTTGTTTTACAAAGGGGGAGAATGCATTACAATACTCTTAAGGAAAATCTATGAATACAATCCTTAGGAAAGTCAATACCTAAGGGGGAGTTAGTTGTATTCAATTTCTTATTCAGAAGAGTTTTCAATAACTCAGGGGGAGATAAGTATTTCTTGTTTCATTTACTTTGTGTGTTTGTGCTTTCCAAAAAGGGGGAGATTGTTAAGTCAAAAGTCTTCTTTTGGCTTTTACATCATGTTTTGGAAATCACAAATATATTCTATGTCATGTTTTGGAAATCTCAAATGTATTCTATCATATGTTTGTAAATAACAAATTGTCTTTTATCATGTTTATCGTATCATACGATGTTGATCGTACTGACCAAAACGTATCGTACTGACGCTATCAAACGTATCGTACTGACTCTGTCAAACGTATCGTACTGACTATGTCAATCGTATCGTACTGACTTTGCTATTCAGATGATCATTATTTGTTTTGGTACTTTGTCAAAAACTCTCTCTGCATATGAATCGTACTCATGTTTTACATTTCTATATATCTCTTATCCTAACAAAACGATGTCGTTGAGTTAGTTATATACTAATCAAAACGATGTCGTGCTTTCTGTTTCAATATGACCGTTGGAGGCAATATGACCGTTGGAACCCGAGGCCTATAAATAGGAGGTCATTTGAAGCTGAAAGAACACTGATGAATGAAGAGACTCTGTGAACTACGAAGATTCTAGAGAGAGACGCTGTGACTTCTCTCATCAGCCTTGTGCGTCCGATCATTGTATCGAGGGCTTTCAAGTAATTGAAAGACAGAGGTGCCGATTACCTGCAAAATCGAGGGCTGCCGGGGATAGGCAGACAGACGAGCCGATCATCGTATCGAGGGCTGCCGGGGATAGGCAGACAGACGAGCCGATCATCGTATCGAGGGCTGCCGGGAATAGGCAGACAGACAAGCCGATCATCGTATCGAGGGCTCACCAAGGTGTTGGTGAGACAGACCTTTTATCCTAGGTGAAAGGATAACCCTTCTCTTTGGGTTAAAAGAATTGTATTACTTTTACATTTCCGTTGTTGTATTTGAAAGGAATTGTATTGTTTCCTTTCTTCCTTACATATTCAATTGTAATTGTTTCAATTACAATCATTCTATTACATATTGTTTTGATTGGTTCTATACGCTTTAAGGTAGAATCATTCATATCTGTATTACTCTGATTATTGTGTTCATCATTGAATACAATTGTTTTGCATTACATTAGTATTACAATACATCATACCTTTTACATTCAATACAATTGTTGGTGTTTGTATTAGTATTCACTACTGGAAATGGGGTCTATCCCCACGCACCTATTCCCACGGTTCTTTAAACCGTGGGGATAGTATGTTTTTTTGATGTTTATACCCACGGTTTTATTAAAACCGTGGGTATTAATTTTTTTTTCGAGCCCTTCTATCGGGCTCCTCCTCATTCTCTCCTCAAATCCGCGACGCATCGCTCTACCCTACCTCCCCAAGCCGTGACGCCGCTCCCCGACCACTGACTCCCGACCCTCCCCTCTCCTCTCCGACTCCCCTCCCCGGCCTCCGACTCCCCTCCCCGGCCTCCAACCCCGGGCTCCGACTCCCGGCTCCGCCTCCCGGCTCCCGACTCGCGGCTCCCGACTCGCGGCTCCCGACTCGCGGCTCCCGACTCGCGGCTCCCGACTCGCGGCTCCCGACTCGCGGCTCCCGATTCGCGGCTCCCGGCTCCCGACTCCCGGCTCCCGACTCCCGGCTCGGCCTCCCGGCTCACGACCTGGACCTCCCGGCCTTCTCAGTAGTGATTTTTTTTATGCTGGAGTCCCAGATTTCCTGGTAATTTCTTAGTCTTGGCTGATTTCCCATAATTTCATCATATTACCTCTTGATAATCAATTAGTGTTGTAGTCAAAGGTAGCAGTTGATGCATTCATAGGTTAATGGAGTGGTTTGATTCTAAATTTTTTTAAGCAATTTCATTTTTTTATGATGGAATACTAAAAGATGAATGATATAAATATCCTGATTATCAAACCCAGTGAGAATATTTCCCCAAATTAATTTAGCATTGATAATCCTAAGATGCACTATTTTGGCCTTAAAATAGTATATATGAAGGTATGTACATACACATGTTGAGCAGTTCCGGGTGGTTGTTTATAAATCTATCAAGTTTCAGGTGTTGGCTTGGTTGCTCTTTGAGGAAGGGTACCCTTCCAATTCCTCAAATTTATTAATGCATTAATTAGTTTCTTACTACACGTTTTCTTTGTTTTTAGTTAATGCAGTGAATACATTAGATTAAATTCCTCTTAATCTTGAATTTAGTATGTTTCATGATTTAAGAGTTAAAGGTAATAAATGATTGTTTCATAAGAAATATCATGTTTATATATTAAAACCCCTCCAACGGAGGTGCGCTGTCTTCAAGTTAAAAAACAATTATTAGACTTTTAGGATTTATTGTCTTGTTGTACTGATATTTCTTTATGAATTGATGTTATGTTTGAATTATGTCATATATGACCCCTAATGGAATTAAAAAAACTAAGTTTTCCTTTTTAAATGATTAAATAACCAAGGAACCGTTTAAGTTCTTTGACCGGTTTTTATATTGGAATTACCCATGTAGAATTGTTTCCCATAATTTTCATTTTAGTATGTTGACATGTTTGAGCCACCATTCGGTGAGCCTTAGATTTAAATTTCTAAGGGTATGATTTTCTATATTAAATGGCTTGAATTATCTTTTGAATTTCAGAATGGAAATTACCCTGTATGCACAACATTTAACCCGCCTAATGTAAGTGCTTCAATGTAATAATAAACTGTGAAATAGAAATTGTAAAGTATACTAAGTACATGAATTAGCCGTATAAGATGTAATTGAAAAATATGTTGCGTATTCATAGAACCCCTTACCATGTTAATGGAAGGTACCAGAGTGAACCTTGATTATTGAAAATGCCTTAAATGGATTAAATGAGTGGTTTCAAGCTACATGGCCTTGTCACACTAATGAAAGGCTAGGGTTGAACAAAATTGACTTATTGATTAATTATTACTTGATTAAAGGGTTTCATGCTACTTGGCCTTGTCACACTAATCAAAGGAAAGGCTTGAACCAAATGGAATATTATATGAATTCAATATCAAAGTAGGTGTGGCCTGACTCAAGCTCACCTTGGATACTTGAGAGAAAGCCTTGAGCACTCAAGGACCCTATTCCGAATTCAAGGATACAACTTTCTTAGGTTGAGACCTACATAGAACCTGATCCTTGTCTAACTTTAGATGCCTGGTATGACACCATATAATCCCTCATGTATTACAACAAGATTCCTTAGATACACTCCTTGGTTCCAGAATTGACAAGTAGGTGCCATGGTTAAATCCTAGCCCAATCTTTTCTTAGACCCATTTTACCTTGGATGAACTTCTTAGACTAGATAGTCCTCTTATTGTGGAATTAGTTGGACGGTTATCCTTGGATTACACTCTTACCCCATGTGAGGCTATAGTTATTACTAAGTTGTTGACACTTGAGGTCTATGTTTCCTTGGTTATAACCTTGGAACTTCATTATTAAATATCATTACATGTTTTCTTCTCACATCTTAGAACCTCAATATCTTTCTCATATAAATTATATTTAAACTGGATAAAATTGATTAATGAAATGGTTACACATTCTGACACCAGTCAAAGGCTAAAGAAGGTATAACTGCTATGTGTCCCATAGGAACCTGTACGGGTGATGTTTATTTATCTCTCTATTATTATTCTATATACTAGTGAACTATATATTTTATACTGCACTATATAGATTGGGCTGGACATCAGTGGTTCCATCCTATTATTATTTATATCTCACACCCTACTCAGGCCGCTATTACATTGGGATACTCGAGTATACTTTCATTTTCTCAGGACCTTGGACCTTGCTTTTCAATGTATGCTTGTAACTAGAGTTAGGAGAAAAGGACTGAGTTGGATCTCGGGATGCTCAAGGAGATCGCCCATGGGGTTTTGATGTGACTTTATTATTTTTTTATTTTATTGAAAATAATGATGTAATGTTTACTACTTTTAGATATGTATCATTACCATGTCATGCATTCATCTGTTGTTTAAACTACCATTGACCACTTTAATTCAGTTATAATAATATTTATCTTATGCTGCTTTGTCATTTATTTACTACCTCTTTCATTGTTGATTGTTATTTATTCAATTTTACCACTGTGTATATGTGATAAGAGGGTATAGTCCCCACTATCACCTCTCGAGACCCTCACTACAAGTCAAAAACCTCTAACGTATGGGGAGACTCACCAGCCCCCCTGCCCTACACAACCTCTCCCCCTCCCTCTACTTGCACCAGACCCTCCCCCTCCCCCTTCCCTTGCACCAGCCCCTCCCCTTAACCCCCTGCTGCAACATCCCCTCCCCTCCTGCACCAGCCCCTCCCCCATCCCCCCCTCTTGCACCAGCCCCTCCCCTACCATGCACCAGCCCATCCCCCCCACCAGCCTCCCCCCTACCCCCCCCCCCCCCCCCCACTACACCAGCCAGCCCCTCCCCCTCCCCCCTTCCCTTACATCAGCCCCTACCCCCCCCCACACTGCACCCCCACCAGCCCCTTACCCATGCTTCCCAGCCCCACCACCAGCCCCTCCCCCTCCACTTTCCCTGCTGCATGGCCCCTCCCCCTTTCCCTGCTGCACCAACCAACCCTCTCCCTCCCCCCTGCACTACTTTCCATGTGGAGTGTCTTTTTAACTTTTTTCTTTAGTTTACATCTCAAGGAAGACCTTTTTCTCTTTTTCCCTACTTATTCAATCATGAACTCTTGTCATTAAATACTTGTCATTAAATATGTTTTGCTAGCTACTAATATGCTTTGATTGGATTTAATAATAAAATTGATTGTAATGATTTTTTAAATATGATTTACATTGTTGATTGAATGATAATATTTTTTTCTTGTTATAGAATGGATAGAAGCTGGATGTATCGTACCGATCGGATTTCACCGAGTTTCAAAATAATTTGGAGAATTTTTAGATTTTGCATTTAGCAATGCGTCAGATGGAGGTTGTATACAGTGTCCCTGCTATAATTGTGTTGGAAGACCATGGTTAAGACGAGAAGAAGTTAGTTACCATTTAACGAAATTTGGATTTCAAGAAAACTATAATGTTTGGTTTCACCATGGAGAGACGAGTCAATCTTCGACTGTTCATAAACGAAATGAACGAAGTGACATGGAGAATTTGATATTTGATCGGTTTCCATATGTGCATCATTCCGAGAGAGATAGCATGCCGGTGCAAGAAGACAATGATATCAGTACACATGAGGAAAAATGCTGAAAATGATGATGTTGACATAGTGAAAAATTTATTGGATGATGCCAGAACTCCAGTATATCAAGAATGTACTAGAATGACCAAGTTGGAATTTTTAATGCGGTTATATCATGGGAAAACTATGTATGGGATTTCTAATACTGCCATTGATTATATTCTTACATTTTTGAAGGACTTGCTTCCTGATGGTGCAGATATTCCCTCAAATCATTACATGGCATGGAAGTTAATTAAGCAGCTTGGATTTGCTACTAATAAAGTCCATGCTTGTCCAAAAGATTGCAGTTTATTTTTGGAGGAAACAGCTGACCGTAATGACTGTAAAGACTGTGGTACATCTCGATGGAGACAAATGCAGATGGAACACCGTCTCGTGTGCCACAGAAAGTCATGTGGCACTTTCCATTGATTCCCAGACTTCAAAATCTATTCATGTCTCCAGAAATCTCAGCCAATATGCGATGGCACGATGTTGAGAGAATTAAAGGAAATGATGAGCTGGTCCATCCAGCAGATGGATTAGCATGGCGGACATTTGACGCACAACATCCTGATTTTGCAGCTGAGGTGCGTAATGTCAGATTGGGGCCTATCATGTGATGGTTTTAATCCGTTTGGTCAGATGCTTACTGCTCATAGCACGTGGCCGGTTTTTATTCATGTTTATAATCTTCCTCCGTGGATGTGTATGAAAAAACCTTTCACTTTCTTGAGTATACTGATATCTGGACCTTCGGATCCTGGTAATGACATAGATGTATACTTGCAGCCTTTAATAAAAGAGTTGAAACAACTTTGGGATTTAGGTGTGCAGACATTTGATGCTTCTTCAAAGAATACGTTTCAGATGCGTGCTGCCCTTCTATGGACCATAAATGATTTCCCTGCCTATGCAATGATGTCTGGGTGGAGCACGAAGGGAAAACTTTCATGTCCCGTTTGTATGAAGAATACACGATCGAGAAGGCTTAAATATCGTCGTAGTTTCAGTTTCATGGGGCATCGCCGATTCTTGCCAATGGATCATCAATACAGGAAGAATCGTCGGAGGTTTGATAATAATGTTGACACTGAAGAACCACCTCAACGTATGTCAGGAAGTGATGTGCTTGATGAATTGAAAGATTTCAGCTTTTCATTAGGAAAAGGTCATTTGACATCTCGAAAGAGGAAGAATGCTGATACTGAAGTCATTTACAATTGGAAAAAGAGAAGTATTTTTTTTGTATTGGTCTACTAATTTGTTACGTCATTGTTTAGACGTAATGCATATTGAGAAAAATATATGTGAAATGTTGCTTGCAATTCTTTTGAATATTAAGGGGAAGACCAAAGACGACTTCCGATCTCGTCGGGATTTATTGGATTGGGGTATTCGACCAGAACTACATCCTGTTTGTATCGGTGAAAACAAATGGAAAGTTCCCTGTGCTTCTTATGTGATGACACAGGCAGAGAAAGATCAATTTCTGGCAGTATTGGAGAATATTAAGGTTCCAGACGGCTATTCCAGCAACATATCTAAACGAGTCAACAGAAGACATTTGAAATTGAAATCCCTAAAAACTCATGATTACCACATCCTTCTTCATGAATTGATTCCAATAGCAATTCGACATTTTCTATCCAATAATGTAAGGGTGGCAGTGATTCGGTTGTGTCATTTTTTTAGAGACCTTTGTGCTAAAAGGTTATCCAAATCATTGTTGATAAAAATGCAGCAAGAGGCACCATTAATTCTGTGTGAGTTGGAAAAAAATTTTCCTCCATCCTTTTTCACTTGCATGCTGCATTTAACAGTTCATCTTCCAACTGAGACACTTCTTGGGGGACCAGTTGCTTTTCGGTGGATGTATCCCACTGAAAGAAATATGTGCACAATGAAATCATATGTCCGAAATAAAAATTATCCTGAAGGTTCCATTGTGAGGAGTTATCTGGCCCAAGAATGTATGGATTTTTGTTCAATGTATTTGTCTGATGTGAGCACAAGACATAATCGACCAATGAGAAATGAAGATGAGCAGTATGAGGAAATTCAACCCTCGTTTCCATCTCTTCCCCAAACAGGTGGAATTGTCGGGTCATATACATTGGTTACATTGAGCTCTGAAGAGCGGAATATGGCACATCGTACAGTCTTGTTTAATTGTGGTTTGTTCGATGCCTATATCAAGTAAGTAATTTGAATATATATATGTTATCTCATATGATATCATATCACATATACCTTATACTTTTATTGTCATTTTCTGTAGAGAACATAAACAAATTATAAGTAGAGTTCATCGGTCTTTGCCGTTGAGAAGGAGAGAGGCTATGCATAGCCAAGAGTTCCCAGCTTGGTTGAAATCTAAGGTATGACCATTACATTAAATACCTTAAAATATAGATATATATTTAATTATATTACTCATGTATTCCAGGTATTGAGTTTACCTCCTGACTTCATTTCTCAAGAATTAAGAGCGTTGGCTTTTGGTCCCAATTCTTTGGTTCGTGACTGCAAATCTTTAATAATCAATGGATACAAATTTGTTACAACTGATAAAGCGGTGAAAATGAGAACACAGCATGATGGCGTTATGTTAATTGCTAGAACGGATTGTTATGCCAGTGCATCTGATAGTCGACCTCGATATGAAGATGTGTATTATTATGGACTGGTTGAGAAAATATTGTTATTGGATTACTACTCTCGAGGTCGAGTCACTATGATGCAATGTAAATGGTTTGATTCAATGACGCGCCATGGTACATTTATTGATGATTGCGGATTTAGAGTTATTGACATGAGTCGATTCCTGCATACCGATGAACCATACATTTTGGCATCAATGGCAAAACAAGTGTTTTATGTGAAAGATCATCTGAACCCTGATTACGGTGTCATTAATGAAGTAATCCCAAGACATATTTTTCATGATGCTGGGGATGAAATTGTCACCATTGACGCCCCCATCGGTGATAGCCAAAATATTGCATTTGATGACACAAATTGTCCCATTGTGAGGGATGATGTTGAACCTGAGGTAGTGGAGGGTAATATATAAAAGCAACCATATATATTCAGAGTTCATTCAGTTTACCTTGACGTGAGTTTCTCAGGTTGGTACTAATTTAATTACTTTAATTTACTTTTAGTTTGAAATGATATGTCTGTTTTAGTAATGTTTGGTTTCGTTTCATTTAATTCTATTTCTTTCAATTCAGAAAAGTGGTTTTAAAATGTGGTTTTAAAAATTGTATAACTTGGTTGTAAATTATCATTACTGAAAGATGTTATGACATTTTTTAAGTAGTATCTATGATTTGTAAAAATTGTTGCTAAAAAATATTTATTTCATTCTTATGCAGATTATGAAGAAAACTACAGAAGCTCGCAGGAAGAGATTATTTGATGCTGATCCTGTTAGACGTGAGCGCGAGTTGTCTTCAGTGAGTATATTAATTTAAATATTTATCTTCTGCATTACAAATAATATTAAGTTCATATTTTTGATCCAATTATTTAGGGACATGTAACTCCAGAGAATCCTCTTCCCAGTATGGGACCGAGTAGGGATCCTCCTAGACCTAGGCGGAGCTCCCGTCTTACCACTCCCCACACTGACCCATTAGTGGACATCCCATCTACCACACATGTCCGCCCTCCGCTTGAGACCCCTGGGATGTTCCCAAACATGCCGCCATCATCATCCCGTTTACCCTCTTTTTCCCATTCCATGTCCACGCCGACTCGACCGATGTTCTCACCTGCACAGTTTTCATATCCATTCATGTATCCCCAGACCTACTATGCATATTCTGACATGTCTACGCCACATCCTTTTCCTACCATCCATCCTACACATATTGAGTCTGTTCCTTCAGTTTCCACTCCTGTTCATGAAGATCAGCCGGAGCATGCTGTGGAACAGATACTTCCTTCGGAGGATGCTGATCCAGCACAGTCTACGGATGCCTCACAGCCTATTCAGGAGCCTGCATCAGGTTTTTTTAATATAAATGTTTCAAATTATAGCATTTCACTTTTTTTCTATTGTATTGTCACCTAACTCTTCTCTTGTCACCTCTTATCTTATTTAGTGGGATCTTCTAGTAGGCGACGTGGGCGCACTCGAATGAGGGATGCTTGGAATCGTGAAACTCAGATTATGGTGGATTACAATTCTCAAAATCAAATGGTAGGTAAAAATGCTAAGGAGTGTAGAAGTTTCATGGCTACTTTAGCCAAATATCATGATATCGTTCCGGTGGAACCGGTCTCATGGAGACATATCAGTGCCGACATCAAGGATAGGGCATGGGCGCAGATATGGGTACGAAAATTTTATAAATTTATATTGATATTAGTAATGTATTTATATGACTTAACATGTTTGTTGCAGAGTCGATTTAACTTTCCTAACGGTGAAGCTGCCAAAGCTGCTAGGTTGAGTGATCTTGGAGAGTATTGGCGGTCATACAAGTATGAGTTACATATTGGTTGGAGGAGCAGAGTGGGTACTGAGTTAGAGGGTGTACCCACAAACCCTGACTGTCCAAAAAGTCAATATCAAAAAATGACCGCACATTGGAATACTGAACAGTATAAGGTACTACCCATCTTTACTGTTTTTTATATAAAATTTAATTTTTATTACTTGTATTGTTTTTTTGTTTCTTAGGAAGTGTCAGCGAAAAACAAAAAAAACAAAGATGAAATGACATATCTACACACATTGGGGCGCACTACAATGACCGATAAAGAGAAGCGGCTGGTACGTTCATCTGAATTAAAATAATGTCCTTATTTATAACATGTCATCATAACTTATTCATGCTTTCCCTTGGTTAGTCCATGTCTTTACCTCAATGTTTGTGGGTCTTTGTTGCAACTCACTTCAATCCAATATTTTGCATTTATCATATATGGTTGTAATTCAAATTTGTGCACTTCTTATATGCAGCAAGATGATTTGGGCATTGAAGGTCCTGTACCTCGTGCCAAATTATTCTGCTTCAGTAGGAAAAAAAAAGATGGAACTGCAGTTAATTCACAAACACAAGATAAAATTGTAAGTTTGTTTATTTATATTTCAAACATTTATACGAAATTCATAATTTAATATGTTTATAATTTCAACAGTCTGCCTTGGAGGCCATGGATGAGAAGGAAGCTGACAACTTAGGGCCAAATGATCATTTCAGTCAGGTGTTAGGTGTGGAGCATCCAGGAAGAGTCCGTTGTAGACCAGGCAAAAACATTGTCCCCTCTAGGTATTGGTCATCATCAGACTCCTCTAAGGCCTCTGAGTTGGAAAGTGCGCGTGCTGAATTAGCTGCGACAAAGAAAATAGTATTAGAGGAGCGTGAAAAAAGTAAGCTGATGAATGAACATTTCATGAAAGCTCTGTCAGTTTTGAGTCAGTCACTACCATCAGAGGTTGCTGCCACTTTTCATTCATGTATGACATCAATGCGCTCTTTAAATAATGCCTCGGGTGATTCCCATGAGGGTCCTAGTGGCGATAACGGTGGTGGCGATAGAGCTGACGAGGATGTTGCTGATGATGTTGTTGGTGATGAGATTGCTGATGATGATGCTGACGGTGCGGTTGGTGATGATGTTGCTGTCGATGTTGCTGCTGATGATGATGATGCTGGACATGAGGATGACAGTGATGGCGATGGGGGGGATATTAATCCCCTCCATTTTTGACTTAGCAGAGAGACGTGTGTTGGAGTTTAATGTTTTTTTTTTGTATTGGTGGACTGCTTGTATGTGAATTTCTTTATGTAATGAAATGCATTTTGGATTAAGTTTTCATCAGGGGTGTTATTTGTCAGTTATTTAGGTAATTTTCACATGCCATTCTGTTTACTCCTTGTTTTTTCATGAACTTTCTGCAGGGGGAGGTGGGGGGGGTGGGCAGGGGGGGAGGGGGAGGGGGGCTGGGCAGTGGGAGGGCTGGGCAGGGGGGGAGGGGAGGGGGAGGGGGAGGGGGGAGGGGCAGTGGGGGGCTGGGCAGTGGGGGGCTGGGCAGTGGGGGGGAGGGCTGGGCAGGAGGGGGAGGGGGAGGGGGAGGGGGGAGGGGGTGGCTGGGCAGGGTGGGGGAGGGGGGGGTGCTGGGCAGTGGGGAGGGGAGGGGGGTGGCTGGGCATGGGGGGAGGGGGGGGGGGCTGGGCAGGGGGGGAGGGGGTGGCTGGGCAGTGGGGGGGTGGCTGGGCAGTGGGGGGGGTGGCTGGGCAGTGGGGGGGGGGGGCTGGGCAGTGGGGGGGGGGGCTGGGCAGTGGGGGGGGGGGCTGGGCAGTTGGGCAGTGGGGGGGGGGGGGGCTGGGCAGTGGGGGGGGGGGCTGGGCAGTGGGGGGGGGGGCTGGGCAGTGGGGAGGGAAGTATGGAGGGGGGGGGGAGGGGCTGGGCTGTGGGAATCCTGCACTAATAAGTGCGAGATCTCTACAACAGGTATGTTTTCCTAAAATTGTGGAATAAACCTCCCTACCATGCATCATTTTTCATTTGCATTTACACACTATATGAATGCAGGTTATTGGTCGTAAAATCATGGAGTTGACCCCCTTTTCATCCAACATATGAATGCAGGTGATATGTTTTAACTATTGACTCCACTGTATATTGATTTTTGTGGGTCATGTCTAAGAGTTGCTAGACATACTTTGATTGTTCTCATCCCAGCATAGCGATGAACCAAAATATTGGTGAATGTGCATGGGCTGATGGAATGAATGCCTTCAATTTACAAGCATGGAGAAGAAACTGACTGGTATTTCTTATCATCATATTCAGGCTTTTTATTCTGCATTTTAATCTGCACTTTAGTATTTTATTGTCATGTAGTAATAACAAAATTTCTATATGACATTTCATTGCTTATGAGTCTTATATATTCATTAATAATAATTCATGGTTTTATTTGTTGCATGTACAGACTGTAGCAAATTAAAGTATGATTACCAATCAGTGGTTTGCCATTCGATCTTTATCAAGGTGAGCTGACAAATCTATGTGCCAATCTAACACGTCATTTGAGCTTATTCATGCATGACTCATCTATGTGAATTCTTCTTTGAGTTAAGAGTCTAGCTGAAACACACTTTAGATATTGGAATCATTGAACACACATGCATTCTGAATGTCCAATTTTTTTTTTCCTGCTCGTTGGTTATTGGTTTTAATCTAGCTTCTTTCATTTGGTTGGCATTTCCGATCACTTTTGTGCTGAATATGTTTTCCATCTGTTGCTGGCAGGGGGACAAGCAGGACGACACCTTGCGGCGGTTACTCCTCCTTAGAGAAACATTGAATGGTTAGCTCTATAATTTTTCGTATTTCCTCATTCCTAAACTATATCTCCTCTCAGCGCTGCCTCTCATCCATCTTTCCACAAAACGTGCATAGCAGGTGGTACAAAAGCTCAATTCAACTGAAAACATTGGTTTGGAATTGTCTGGCATATTTTATTCCTCTAGGTATTCCTACACATTTCTAGATCTCCAAACCTCACCGAATTTGGTATATCAGGGGTCATCCAATCCTCTATTCATCACATATTACCATTCATTTCTTTAAATCTTCTGAGAAAACATCCTCTCATGTTGTCCATATCATCCTATTTGAAACTAAGTGGAAGATGTTGCCCCGCGGATGTCGCTGGACCGGGCCAACACGCTGCGGTCACACTGCGGTCACGCCGCGGTCACGCCGCGGTCACGCCGCGGTCACGCCGCGGTCACGCCGCGGTCACGCCGCGATTTGGCCCTGCTCCAGGACGACACCCTGCGGCGGTTACTCCTCCTTAGAGAAACATTGAATGGTTAGCTCTATAATTTTTCGTATTTCCTCATTCCTAAAATATATCTCCTCTCAGCGCTGCCTCTCATCCATCTTTCCACAAAACGTGCATAGCAGGTGGTACAAAAGCTCAATTCAACTGAAAACATTGGTTTGGAATTGTCTGGCATATTTTATTCCTCTAGGTATTCCTACACATTTCTAGATCTCCAAACCTCACCGAATTAGGTATATCAGGGGTCATCCAATCCTCTATTCATCACAGATTACCATTCATTTCTTTAAATCTTCTGAGAAAACATCCTCTCATGTTGTCCATATCATCCTATTTGAAACTAAGTGGAAGATGTTGCCCCGCGGATGTCGCTGGACCGGGCCAACACGCTGCGGTCACGCCGCGGTCACGCCGCGGTCACGCCGCGGTCACGCCGCGGTCACGCCGCGGTCACGCCGCGGTCACGCCGCGGTCACGCCGCGGTCACGCCGCGGTCACGCCGCGGTCACGCCGCGGTCACGCCGCGGTCACGCCGCGGTCACGCCGCGGTCACGCCGCGGTCACGCCGCGGTCACGCCGCGGTCACGCCGCGGTCACGCCGCGGTCACGCCGCGGTCACGCCGCGGTCACGCCGCGGTCACGCCGCGATTTGGCCCTGCTCCAGGACGACACCCTGCGGCGGTTACTCCTCCTTAGAGAAACATTGAATGGTTAGCTCTATAATTTTTCGTATTTCCTCATTCCTAAAATATATCTCCTCTCAGCGCTGCCTCTCATCCATCTTTCCACAAAAAGTGCATAGCAGGTGGTACAAAAGCTCAATTCAACTGAAAACATTGGTTTGGAATTGTCTGGCATATTTTATTCCTCTAGGTATTCCTACACATTTCTAGATCTCCAAACCTCACCGAATTAGGTATATCAGGGGTCATCCAATCCTCTATTCATCACAGATTACCATTCATTTCTTTAAATCTTCTGAGAAAACATCCTCTCATGTTGTCCGAACCAGATCATCCTCATCCTCTACACATGTCGTCTGAACCGGATCAGCCTGTTGTGATAGAAATTCAATGTCTGCTTTTGACTGAATTTCACACCAAACCAAGAGATAATAAATGAGTCAAACAATCAGACAAATGGTTTAGGTTCTTTTTCCTCTGCTCACTACACCTATGACTCTAAAACTCTGGATGCCACTGGAACTGCTATAAAAACCAGAAAACTCTCCACTAATCTAAACGTCATTCATACCACTGGTTGTCCTATAAAAAATAGGAATCCTCATATTAGTCTAAAGTCTCTTTAGGCTAAGGCACAAACAAAACACACTAACATCGATAAACAAGGTACCTTGACACTGGAACCTATAAAACATACAAAAGGAAGCAGGGGGAAGGGGGGGGGGGCTGGCAGGGGCAGGGGCAGGGGGGGGCTGGTAGGGGGCTGGCAGGGGGACAAGCAGGGGGAAGGGGGGGGGGCTGGCAGGGGCAGGGGCAGGGGGGGCTGGTAGGGGGCTGGCAGGGGGACAAGCAGGGGGAAGGGGGGGGGGGCTGGCAGGGGCAGGGGCAGGGGGGGCTGGTAGGGGGCTGGCAGGGGGACAAGCAGGGGGAAGGGGGGGGGGCTGGCAGGGGCAGGGGGGGGGTGGTGGGGGACAAGCAGGGGGAAGGGGGGGGGGGCTGGCAGGGGGACAAGCAGGGGGGAGTGGGGGGGCTGGCAGGGGGACAAGCAGGGGGGAGGGGGGGGCTGGCAGGGGGAAGGGGGGGGGGGGGCTGGGCAGTGGGGAGGGGGGGGGGGCTGGGCAGTGGGGAGGGGGGGGGGGTGCTGGGGAGGGGGGGGGTGCTGGGCAGTGGGGAGGGGTGCTGGGCAGTGGGGAGGGGGGGTGCTGGCAGGGGGACAAGCAGGACGACACCTTGCGGCGGTCACGCCGCGGTCACGCCGCGGTCACGCCGCGGTCACGCCGCGGTCACGCCGCGGTCACGCCGCGGTCACGCCGCGGTCACGCCGCGGTCACGCCGCGGTCACGCCGCGGTCACGCCGCGGTTTGGCCCTGCTCCAGGACGACACCCTGCGGCGGTTACTCCTCCTTAGAGAAACATTGAATGGTTAGCTCTATAATTTTTCGTATTTCCTCATTCCTAAAATATATCTCCTCTCAGTGCTGCCTCTCATCCATCTTTCCACAAAACGTGCATAGCAGGTGGTACAAAAGCTCAATTCAACTGAAAACATTGGTTTGGAATTGTCTGGCATATTTTATTCCTCTAGGTATTCCTACACATTTCTAGATCTCCAAACCTCACCGAATTAGGTATATCAGGGGTCATCCAATCCTCTATTCATCACAGATTACCATTCATTTCTTTAAATCTTCTGAGAAAACATCCTTTCATGTTGTCCGAACCAGATCATCCTCATCCTCTGCACATGTCGTCTGAACCGGATCAGCCTGTTGTGATAGAAATTCAATGTCTGCTTTTGACTGAATTTCACACCAAACCAAGAGATAATAAATGAGTCAAACAATCAGACAAATGGTTTAGGTTCTTTTTCCTCTGCTCACTACACCTATGACTCTAAAACTCTGGATGCCACTGGCACTGCTATAAAAACCAGAAAACTCTCCACTAATCTAAACGTCATTCATACCACTGGTTGTCCTATAAAAAATAGGAATCCTCATATTAGTCTAAAGTCTCTTTAGGCTAAGGCACAAACAAAACACACTAACATCGATAAACAAGGTACCTTGACACTGGAACCTATAAAACATACAAAAGGAAGCAGGGGGAAGGGGGGGGGGCTGGCAGGGGCAGGGGCAGGGGGGGGCTGGTAGGGGGCTGGCAGGGGGACAAGCAGGGGGAGGGGGGGGGGGCTGACAGGGGCAGGGGCAGGGGGGGCTGGTAGGGGGCTGGCAGGGGGACAAGCAGGGGGAAGGGGGGGGGGCTGGCAGGGGCAGGGGGGACAAGCAGGACGACACCTTGCGGCGGTCAGGGGGGGCTGGCAGGGGGGGGGCAGGGGGGGGCTGGTAGGGTGCTGGGCAGTGGGGAGGGGGGGTGCTGGAAGGGGGACAAGCAGGACGACACCTTGCGGCGGTCACGCCGCGGTCACGCCGCGGTCACGCCGCGGTCACGCCGCGGTCACGCCGCGGTCACGCCGCGGTCACGCCGCGGTCACGCCGCGGTCACGCCGCGGTCACGCCGTAGGGGGGGGGCTGGCAGGGGGGGCAGGGGGGGCTGGTAGGGTGCTGGGCAGTGGGGAGGGGGGGTGCTGGCAGGGGGACAAGCAGGACGACACCTTGCGGCGGTCACGCCGCGGTCACGCCGCGGTCACGCCGCGATTTGGCCCTGCTCCAGGACGACACCCTGCGGCGGTTACTCCTCCTTAGAGAAACATTGAATGGTTAGCTCTATAATTTTTCGTATTTCCTCATTCCTAAAATATATCTCCTCTCAGCGCTGCCTCTCATCCATCTTTCCACAAAACGTGCATAGCAGGTGGTACAAAATCTCAATTCAACTGAAAACATTGGTTTGGAATTGTCTGGCATATTTTATTCCTCTAGGTATTCCTACACATTTCTAGATCTCCAAACCTCACCGAATTAGGTATATCAGGGGTCATCCAATCCTCTATTCATCACAGATTACCATTCATTTCTTTAAATCTTCTGAGAAAACATCCTTTCATGTTGTCCGAACCAGATCATCCTCATCCTCTGCACATGTCGTCTGAACCGCAGCCTGTTGTGATAGAAATTCAATGTCTGCTTTTGACTGAATTTCACACCAAACCAAGAGATAATAAATGAGTCAAACAATCAGACAAATGGTTTAGGTTCTTTTTCCTCTGCTCACTACACCTATGACTCTAAAACTCTGGATGCCACTGGCACTGCTATAAAAACTAGAAAACTCTCCACTAATCTAAACGTCATTCATACCACTGGTTGTCCTATAAAAAATAGGAATCCTCATATTAGTCTGAAGTCTCTTTAGGCTAAGGCACAAACAAAACACACTAACATGGATAAACAAGGTACCTTGACACTGGAACCTATAAAACATACAAAAGGAAGCAGGGGGAAGGGGGGGCTGGCAGGGGCAGGGGCAGGGGGGGGGGGGCTGGTAGGGGGCTGGCAGGGGGACAAGCAGGGGGAAGGGGGGGGGGGGGCTGGCAGGGGCAGGGGCAGGGGGGGGGGCTGGTAGGGGGCTGGCAGGGTGACAGGCAGGGGGACAAGCAGGGGGAAGGGGGGGGGGGGGGCTGGCAGGGGCAGGGGCAGGGGGGGGGGGCTGGTAGGGGGCTGGCAGGGTGACAGGCAGGGGGAAGGGGGGGGGGCTGGTAGGGGGACAAGCAGGGGGAAGGGGGGGGGGGGCTGGCAGGGGGACAAGCAGGGGGAGGGGGGGGCTGGCAGGGGCAGGGGGGGCTGGTAGGGGGACAAGCAGGGGGAAGGGGGGGGGGGCTGGCAGGGGGACAAGCAGGGGGGAGTGGGGGGGCTGGCAGGTGGACAAGCAGGGGGGAGGGGGGGGGGGGCTGGCAGGGGGAAGGGGGGGGGGGGCTGGCAGGGGGGGCTGGCAGGGGCAGGGGGGGCTGGCAGGGGCAGGGGGGGCTGGCAGGGGCTGGCAGGGGCTGGCAGGGGCAGGGGGGGGGGGGCTGGCAGGGGCTGGCAGGGGCTGGCAGGGGCAGGGGGACAAGCAGGGGGGGTGGCAGGGGGACAAGCGGGGGGGGGGGGGCTGGCAGGGGGACAAGCAAGGGGCAGGGGGGGCTGGCAGGGGGACAAGCAAGGGGCAGGGGGGGATGGCAGGGGGACAAGCAAGGGGCAGGGGGGGGGATGGCAGGGGGACAAGCAGGTGGCAGGGGGGGGGGCTGGTAGGGGGACAAGCAGGGGGGCTGGCAGGGGGGGGGCTGGCACAAATTTTTGCTAGATGTTTTTATTTCCATGGCTTTTATTGATGTTTTAATGCATTTTAATTTATGTTGTGCAGCTTGAAAGTTTCTTTTATTATTAAATTCCTGTCTCCAAATCACTATTCTTGTTGAACATCTTTAATG